>JBBBVM010000974.1:0-1299355 GCA_037355625.1 Petunia x hybrida
TATTTCCAATGTATCCGACATTTGGCGAAGAATTTGGTGGTAGAGCTCACTGTCCAGAGATGATATGAAACATGCAATTGCTTCATTCTCTGTATAAGGTGGTTGGACCTTTGTGGCTTCACTTGTCCAACGGATAGCATATTCACAGAAAGTTTCCGTTGGGTTCTTTTTCAAATTCGACACATGGTATTGACTAGACTTCTCCTGTGTTTGCCAACGATACCACTCATTCGGATTGGATACATGTTCCACTTCTGATTGTCCCTTTTCCTTTGTAAGATCGAAGAGAACCCTTTCATCATTCTTTGCATTTTGTTCAAAAGACGGGTCAGACACGGCCTTATTCTTTTTTATGATCATAATAGGAAGAGAATCTCCTTTTTTTGCTTTGGATTTTGTGAAGTCAGCCATTTCAAAGTCAACACAAATCAACTTCTGCAGGGAAGGGAGTAAACACAACAAACGAAAAGTTCAAAGGTAACTATGTTAGTTTGCATGTTATTTACGAGGTTGCACACAAGCACATAGCGCGCGTCAAGTAGCGCTTTGGTAGCTTGAACATAGAAGATATAACAATAAATTGGCATGTGGCAATCACACGTAGTCGAGCGTAAAATAAATGCAAACGCGTCCTATCCTGTAAGGTGCCTCTTTGTGCTAGAGGTAAGCCTAATTGCGCAAATTGCATACACATGCGGATATTATAATGATACAAGCCGTTTGCCAATACAAAATTTGAGATATAAATAAACCGATATAATTTTCAACTTCTCAAATTTGACATGGCAAATGGTTTGGGATTCATTATAATATCCACACGATCACATAATATGCAGTGTCGTTGGGTTTCAATAACCCGTCGACAAAAGGGCGGTTTCTTAATTCCTGAAAACGGTGCCAAGGACCGGGTCCAAACTAAGGTGTATATGCATGCATGACCTAATCTCCTTCTAAGAGTGGGCTAACGGTTGAGGCTGACTCGACCTATGCGGATAAACCTGGCCTCATAAACCAGTAAAACCGGCCATGACAAAACCAGGCAAACCATACCCCAACTAACTTTGGTAACACGAACGAAATTCAAAGAGTTAGGAAGGACAATGCCCTTCCTGTATAATTGCCCGTCAAGCGGGCCCCCCGTGATGAAATCGAGGAGATGAAAGAGAATTGACAGGCTCCATGAGGGAGGAAAAATCGAGCGGGCCATGGGCTCGTCAAGCGGGCCCCCCGTCAAGCGGGCCCCCCGTGACTTTGGCTCGTCCTTAGCCTTGCTAGCTGCACGATCAGCCATGGGCTTCGTCAGGTACTCACTGATTAGCTCGAAGCTTTTCCGCCCCCAAGGATACTTTACATTCATGATATGCAAGGCAGACCACTAATTCCTCAATACCAGCT
This sequence comes from Petunia x hybrida, assembly GCA_037355625.1. Lineage (NCBI taxonomy): Eukaryota > Viridiplantae > Streptophyta > Magnoliopsida > Solanales > Solanaceae > Petunia > Petunia x hybrida. Next base: position 1,396 of record JBBBVM010000974.1, read on the forward strand.
TTTTTGTCCTTGGCGCACAATATTGAGTGAACAAACCAAGCCATGGCAAGCCCAAACTTGTACCGTTCAGGAACTTCCTCATTTTCTATCAAACACAGCAACCGGAAAGCAGTAACTGCCCTTGCTTTCCCATCCTCCCATGCCGTTGAAATATACTCCCACATCTCCCTGCCCCTCTCTTTTATCGCAGCCTCCCATTGGACACTTGGATAGGCTTGGCATCTCAGCTTTGTCATTAAAGCAAACTCTTGGAGGCCAAAACAAACAGGCACTCCATTGAAATTGAACCAAACTTCTTTTTCTTTATTGCACAAAACTCTTCTTAACAGAATATTGTGCACCAACCTGGTTGGAAACGACTCTTTTTAACAGAATATTGTGCACCAACCTGGTTGGAAACGATGGCTCCTCCGGCAAGTCCAAGAAATGGCCAAAGATACTGTTTTTGAACTTGTCATACAAACCACTTGTACGCAGCACAATCCTGAAATCACGCATTCTTCCAATAAGCGACGAACGGACAGTTATCTTGGATTGAAAATGCTCATGATCATCCAAGTAAGTCTTCAGCACCATTGGTGGAATGACACTGGTAACGTACTCAGGCTGCATAATATTTTGAAATTTGTTAGTTTAAGGAATCACCACGGTAGCAAGAACATAATATCAGATACATGAAACATCCCTTGAGATGTTCCAAGGAACTACAAAAAAATACTTTGAACATTTTTAAGGTTGATCTGATCATGTAAGCGAATGTTCTCAAATCACATAACAAAATATTGAACATTCTACTGTAAAGTGAAGAACAACTTCATGTATGTTCTAGATAACCACTATACCTCTCTAGGTGGCTCTGCAGAATCAGCTCCCACGTCATCTACGAACTTCCTCCGACCTTCTCCTTCGCATCTCTCAACCTCTTCTTCTTTCCTTCCATTCCTACCTCCTTCACCAGCTTGAACATCTACAACCTCTATAACTTCTTGTACATCATCTACTTCTTGAACATTTGCAACTCCTGCAAATTCTCCAGCAAGATTATTTACAAGCCTTCCCACTTCCTCTTCTTCTACCATATTTAAAAGGCTCTCTTTTTTGTTACCCTCTTCATCCCACTCATCATCACCAAATAGTGCTTCTATTTCTTCTGATAAATTACCATCATCCGGCCCCCTCACAGCTTCTTGTGGCCCTACATTTACATCATAGTCTAGGGACCCCTCCTCTTCGTCCTCCAATATAATTCTCCTCTTCCTAGGAGGCTGTTTACTAGGAGGAGTAGTCTCCTTCCTCTTAATTGGAGAACAGAAAATCATTCCACGCGTAGAAACCATTGTAGCTGCAAATCACAAGTATATTCATCAATTAAAGATGTACAAACATGCAATATGGGTGTGTGAAACATAATATACATATGTTTTATCAAACCCTAATTTTTTAAAAAGGAAATTTAATTCAAGTAAAGTCTTCATTAAACATTATCATCCTCTCGCACGGTCGGAGCACTATCTCAAATGTTCCAGAACTTTAAACATGCAAGCACAAACATAAACATGCAAAATCTTGACTACTTGTACAACATTTTTTCAACCTTTAGCATATTTATTTTATAAAACCCTAATTTATTTTAACAAAAATCATCTAAAATGCATCACCAACTTCAAACATCCTATCACACGTTTAGAACACTGTCTCACGATGTTTGACACTGCGAGGGAGTATGCTCTTAACATGGTAATATAACATAAACATGCAAAAGCTTCACTATTTGTACAAGAACATAGCACTATTTGACGAAAAAATCAACAAAAACAAAGATTTTCACAAGAACTTCTTTCCAGTACAGTAAAAGGCGTAAAAACCATAGTTTTTTTCAAAATAGCAAAATAGCAAAAAATAAACCCCGATTCACTTGAAAAACATCAATATTGTTCAAAATTTACCTTTACATGTTACCGGAGAAATGTAGATGGTCGGCGACGATGATGTTTAGAAGGTTGCGTAGAAGACTGTAGAAGAGATGACTTGAGAAGTGTGTAAGAGAAGATTTTGGGGTTCGATGTTTTAAATGATTGCACTGATGTCCGTTCGATTCATTTCCCACCTTTTGATTAAAAGTTTTTGGGATTGTTAATTCAGTCCAAAAAGTTTTTACGAAGGCCCGGAAGTTTTGTTGTTTCTAATCTGGCCCATGTTTTAAAGTTAAACGCGCGCGTTTTGTTACGCTCCACGCGCGTCCCCTTTTATTAAATAAAGACTTGAGAGGGTCTTTTGGCCCAATCTTCTCATGAATTCCTTGACCATCAACAATACCTCTTCTCATCATTGCTACAAACTCATCGTAGTTAGTTATTCCATCCTGCATAGATAAAGCAGACCATACGTAACACGAACCTTAGAAAAGAAATTAGAGAAATTAGATATAGCTTATGAGAATAACCAACTTTATCTGTATCAACATCATCAAGAATTTCATCAATTGTAGCTTCATCCCCCATTCCGTATTCAGTCAGAGCATGCCCGAGCTCATCTCTTGTGATAAATCTGGTGAACGCCAGACAAGCAGTATGATGCCAGTTAAAATTCAGGCATAATTCCGAACAAACGTAATGCAAGATAGGTAATGTGGCCATGTGGGGAGGTTGGGGAGGAGGACTAATTTGGAAAGAAGAACATCCATTGATTCATCCAATTGAGCTCCAACGGAAAATATAGAACACATACCCACTGTTATCATTGTCAAAATACTGAAAAGCCTTGTACAAGTTTTCTTCTCTTTCAAGTCTGTGTCGATGCATGGTAGCAGTAATGAACTCAATGTAGTCTATAGTCCCAGTTTTGTCAACATCAGCCTGGAAGAAGAATAATTCAAAGGAAAAACTGATTGCTTTTTTATGCAGTTCAAGTTATCATTTGAATCATGGATGAGCTTCTAAGTATGTAAGTAGTACTTTATTTTTTATTGTAAGGTGTACTATTTTTTGAACTTTTGAGTGCACATAATTGATGCAGGGAAATTCAAAGATTGCAAAATCCTACTGCTTCCATCAGCTGCTTTATTTCTGCTTCTGTGAGCTTGGATCCTAGCCTAGATAATCCAGTTTTAAGTTCTTCATATGTGATTGTACCACTTCCATCAGTATCTATGTTGCCGAACATTTGCTTCACTCCCTTGATTTCTTCTTCTAACAAATTTTCTGCAATAACCTTTAAGCAGTACATATCAAAGTATCAGCTGGGGAAAAAGGAGTAGGAAACTAAAGACTGCGATACGTCACTTGGAAGCCTTGTAGGGAGCAATAAATACACAAAAAGGGGTTTTAGTCTTATTGACTTCATCTTGATGCCATGTCAAACTAAGTAGTTATTACCTTGAGAGCGAGCTTCTTCATCTTGTTCATTGCTCTGAATTGCTTCATCCTGATCAAAACAGCACTATCGATAGGCTTATCAGATGCTTCACCATCTTTCTTCAGCCATGGATGTTCTGGTTCATGCATCAGATCAAATTTTTGTTGTGATAATGATTTTCACAATAATCAAATTTTTGTAATTTGAATTACTTGTCTATATTTAGATCTTTTATCAGATAAGAGTGTCCACTGTAAGTTGTTACACAAGAGTACAGTTCATATTGGGGAAATATCCTCACTTCACTGTGTAAATGAATTGTTTCTCTTGCCATATACTTGAATATAAAGATCGCAAATCTTTTTGTGGGGCTCTTTGTAATTTAGCATCTGACATATATGTCTGCTTACCAAGTGGCTTGATCTGCAGTTATCCTTCTTTTAGGATCGATTGTCAACATTTTCTTGACTAGATCCTTTGCAGAGGCAGATATTGAAGGCCAACGAGAGCTTTCAAGATTCAGGTGGCCTTTAAGTATCTCTTCAAATATGCCTTCCTCGGTCTCTGATATACAAGTGAATTATAAACACATGAAACATACTTATTAACCAGAGTTGTCCAGAAAGAAGAATATTGTTCTCAGGATCATTCGAGTTACCCATTCACCACCATAATGCCAAGAGAACTGGGAAATGGGAGCATAGCCAACAAAGATAAGTTCATCAAATAAATTGCATATCTATTGTATACAAGGGTCACATTACGGAAATCAGTAATCCACCTTCTTAATCTATTCTTACAAGGAATCAAGGCCCAGAAAAATGAAAACAAAAGATTTTTTCGTCGTTCCTAAACAGGCATACGGAACCAGCTGAAGATTCAACAAGCAGACACAAATTGAATGTGTGAACAAAGTCTCCCATTGGAAGTTGATAAATAAAATAACTTTACTAGCAGTGTGAGACTTTCGGGACAAGTGAGTCAAACCGGACAATATCAAACCATGTTGAGAGTGTTTCTTCAGACTGATTTAGCCCAACAACTAAAATGTACAGTATCAAACAAAAGCGCAAACTGTCCTAGGCAAGAGTTGCACTTACCTGCCCAGAATGGAGGACAACCACTCAACAAAATGTATAAAATGACTCCAGCACTCCATACATCTATCTCCTTCCCATAGTTATGTCGTAACACCTCAGGAGCCACATAATATGGACTTCCAACAATATCCCTGTATACTTTTCCTGTAGAACAATTGTTTAATAGTCTAATTATTTTCAGTTGATCTAGGAAACTAAAAAATAATCATCATATGTTATCGCTACAGATGCAGAAAAAGGAGTAACTTGAGTAAACCAGAGTGGCTCTATGAAGCTGCAAAATTAGAACATTGAAAGAGATGCCAAAAACTTTGGAAATTGCAACTTACCTTCCTCAATGAAAACAGAGAGACCAAAATCAATAGCCTTCAACGGAGAATCCTCTGCCTTACTAACCATCAAGAAGTTCTCAGGTTTAAGGTCTCTATGCATTACTCCCATGAAATGACACACATGAACAACATTCACAATCTGCCTTCCAATGGTTGCAGCTTCTTTTTCCGAGTAATTTCCTTTTGCAGTAATCCGATCGAAAAGCTCCCCACCAGAACACAACTCCATGACCAAATGTAGATTATCCATGTCCTCATAAGCACCCTTTAACTCAACAATATTAGGTTGTCCAGTCAAATATTGCATTAAAATTATCTCCCTCCTAACATCTTCTATATCATGGGAAGTTGCCATCTTCCTTCTTGATATCGACTTGCATGCATACTTTAATCCAGTTGCCTTGTCAGTACAAAGATATGTTATTCCAAACTGACCCCTCCCTAGTTCTTTGTCAAGATCATAAAGGGTAGTAATATCTACATAAGGCTTGCCTAAAATTGGCCCAATATTGGAAGAATCTGATGGCAGAGTAGTAGTGCTTGGCATAGTTGGGAAAGAAGGGATCACTGGCTTTGGAGGTGGAGGTGGAGGTGAAGGTGCAGGCTCTTCTAGTTGTTTTTTTAGACTTTATTGGTATTAAACGCCATTGAGGCATTTTAAACCAGCTGAAAAATTTACTGAAACGGACACCCATTCTGATTCTTGACAGAAGGGAAATGAAAGAAGTGGAAAAAGTTTGAAATGTGGAGCAGTTTAAGGTAGTGTTCGTTTTATATTTTGGGATGGTAATATGTTGGAGAGAATGTTTGGTGACTTTTATGTTGGGGTTCGGATTTTTGCAAGGACACATGACTTTAGGTTCTTTTCTTTGCTTTTGATGTGCTTCTTTAGATAATTGGATTGTTGCTTAGGTTTTGGTATCGTTTTCTACTTTATTCTTAATAATGCAAATGAATTTATTATTTTGCTACACCAAACAAAACTTGTAGTAGCCGCTGGATAAATTTTCGATTTTAATTTATTCCGCTTTAAAATCCCGAAATTTACACACCAACTAATCATTTAACTAACTGCCTAATTATCATTAGTTATTCTTCAAATTGATTTATCAAACTCAATTGGTTGGATACCACACAGATACAAATGGATGATTCTTTCACCGAGTATCTTATCTTTTTCGAAGCCTTGAAGTCAGAGATGCCAGGTCTCTTGGGGCACGCGGCACCTGTGCCGCAATCGGTTGCAAAGCTTATGAACCAATAGATTAATTGTTTGTTGGCCGATGTGGGAATTAATTTCCTAACTTCTTATTTTTCAACATTGTCAATGGGCTAAATTTAAGTTTGTGAAATATAAAATCTCTTTTTTAAAAATGTTTTCAGGTCATAATAATTATAAAAATATTATTTTAGACAACTACTATAGATGTAATTAATTTAAATAAGTATCTTTTAAATTTAGTTACATCATTTTAATCGGTTGGTAGAAGTAGAACTAGTTATAGTGATTATTTATAGTTTCTTTTAATCTTATCAAATCAATATGCCAAATATAATTCTTAAATCATTTCCTTTATATTTATAGACAAAATTGAAGAAAATATATTTTCATTCCCTCTTTGAAAAAATTAAATTAACAATATGACATAATAGCTAAATAATATAATTATTGCTATAAGTTTTAAACTATTTGTCAAACAAATATAATATATTCATAACTAAAATAAAAAGAATATAAATAGATATAGTTAAAATTTAGTTTTTGAATTAAAATGTAAATTCACATGGAAAATATAATATACTTAATTATCATGATAGTGTCAGTTTTTCTTAATTTTCCCATTCTAAATTATTATATTCTAATATATTCAGGAACTATAAAGACAATTATGCTATCAAGAATTCATACCAACTACCATAATTAACTTAAAATTGAAGCATAATTGTTGTTGTAGTGTGTAATTAGATGTATGATAATTATTAAGTTATCAAAATAATAATAATAATAATAGATGTTAACATTTTAATAATTATTATGCTTGTTTAGATAAAGTTATTGATAAATTAATTAGTGATTTAATTCTATCATTACTCATGTTACTACATAGTTATTTAAATTATTGAAATAATTTAATAAACCTCAATGTCATTTCAACTTATAACAGACGCAAAAGAAACAACATCCCCTTCATGTATACACACCATATAAGTTCTCAATTATTAGTTTAATATATGATTAAATTTATGGTAATATTTAAGTTCTTAAATTAGTAAAGAAACATATCATAAACTTTTTCTTCTTGTAATAAAATTAGCATATGATATTATACATGCTTATAGTAATTTAACTTTATTTAAATAATTATTCACGCATTAATTTGATGTTATTGGTTACATTTCTATTCCAATTCAAATGTAATATCATATTATTGAAATTAAAATATTACTGGAATGAAATAAAATTAATTATGAGTTTGACAAGTGCAAGAAATTAGTTGATAAGCTTGATATCACAAACAAATGATCTATTATCGAGGATTATATTTTGCATTTTATATTTTGTTAGTGACACTTAACAAAATTTAGTAACTTGTATAGAATTGTTATATCATTTTCTAATGAAAAATAGTTGTAGATATCAAGCCAATTACTTTAATGGCTATTTTTTTATAATTTGTGAAAAATATTCATTTAATTAGTTACATCATTTGTTTTCAATAATTTAGAATACTACTATTGTAACTCAAACGCATGACAAACACTTGTGAATAGTTGCTAAATTTTATTTTACCAATAACTTCGTGTCTATTAAGTCAACTATTGTCAAGGGTGCTATAAAAGTTGAAGAAAAAGAATCATTTAGCTACAAGTTTTTGTGGCTAAAATAATATTATTGCTACAGTTATTTTATAGACGTGGCTAAATCCTGTTATTAGCTATGAAATTTATTGTAGCAATAAATCTATAGTTGTACTATGCTTACCACGAATTTTATTACATGAAGCAAAATATTTGTATAGCTCTATTATTTTGTTACAAATAATTTATTATGGCTAAAAGGTCATTATTGCTACAATAACTTTAAGTGCGTCGCAAAAGCTTATGTTTAACTACAGAATCTTATCGTAGCAATAAATTTTGTAGCTATTTAGGTAGTTACTGCCACGAATGTTTGCAACTATAGCAAAATTGAGGAATTAGCTTCGAAAATTTCATTTTCGTGGCTATGAAATTTTACGAAGTTGCAAATAGCTACGAAACCTTAAATTTCATAACTAATGCCTAGCATTAGCCACGATATTCATATTCATAGTTAAGAATTCGTAGCTATAGATGTATTTTATTGTAGTGGTTTTTTGCAACACTAGTCTCAGGTGAGCGGAACGTGGAATATGGGTTATATATAACTCTACTGGTCAATTTTCATGAAATATTTTAACATAAGAAGTTTTTACACTCTATACCCATGAAATTTAAAATATTTACAAGTCATATCTATTAAAAATTACACTACCTATTAAACTAAAAGTATTTACCCAACCTACCCATTTATTATTGTATACCTTTGTTATGCCTTATAGGTGTATACCTTTAAGGTATACTGCATAAATTATAGTATAAAAGTCTGGAGGGCTATTTATTACTGTATACTTTTGTTATACCTTATATGTGTATACCTTTATAGTATACTGCATAAAATGTGGTATACAAGTCTGGATGGGTAGAGTGGGTAAATAGTTTAGCGGGTAGGTCGAGTAATATATGAAAGTAATGGATAGTGGCTGTAATTATTTTAGGTTTTCTGGGTATTTTTGGAAGTGTCCCTTAACATAAATACAAAAGTTTAAAAGATTGACCAGGTTGTTCGTGTATAACTTGAGCTACGTTCTTGAGAAGGGTGCGTGTAAGAAGAGAAATGGTTTGAGGTTATAATGAAGACTAAGAGAATCTCAATACATGCTCGGATTTTAACCAAGAAATACTATGACCTAGAGCTGTGTGTGGACTTATTACTAATGAGATGGAACTTTTTTGGTGTCATGACATATTGCATACCATATTCAGTAAGCGCAAGATAACTGGGTCGAGTCCCAGAGCAGAGTTGCATTGCATCAACGTAGTAGTCGATTGGGATCAGTCCCAATATAACATGGCAGAGTATGTAAGAAGACCAAATTTAAGCTTGGCGCATTCAGATGATATAGTGCGTAATACAGCCAATTTCTGGTCTGTCACAACTAAACATGACGATTATGACATGTGCATATCAGAGCTTTACTGATTTACATTGTCTGCAAAAATCTAGGCTACAATCATATACATGGGGTTCAGGGAGAGAGTACCGCACAACTACGAAAATGTTGCATGCTTGCTTCTTTTCGAGAGAGAAAAAAGTCGTGTTGGTTATTCTACGAGATGTTCTTTACCATTTTGTGTAAAGAGTGAGGTATAGAGAAAAAGTTTTTAAGTGTGTGAATAAGGTGGGTGAATGTCACATGAGGCTACTGTTGAACCCCAAAAATTACCCTTCCTTTTAAGAAAAGATAGGTTTCGGGTATAATGTTCAACAAAATGGGATTCCAAAGGGTTTTCTTTGGAGTCGCCACCTAATTTAAGGATTATTAGGAACCTAAGTTAACTAATGAGTGCAATTTATTCTTTAATTAAATGAAATTAAATTAAAATCAGAGATTCTAGGTAAGTGGTTCTTTTAAATTCGAAAGAAGGTCCCTTGCGGGAGCACTTTCGAAAATCCGCTAAATGCGGTTAATCCGGCGGTTTTCACGAATTTGTTAAGGATGATAAATATATAAAGCTAATTTTATATAAGGACAATATGAATAATATAAATAAGATAAGATTTTAATTATACCGATACTTAGATAAATGAATGACCCAATTTAAGATTAATTAAATGGATAATGAAATAATGATCAATTGATTAATTAATAGAACAAGCAAAGGTTAAATGAAGTTAGATAATTAAATAAAACAAACTAGATAAATAATTGGATAACAATAAAGGATTAATTAATTGATTGAATAAATAGATAAATAAATAAGCAAATAAATAACTTAATTAAATAAATGAATACTTGCCAATTTTAATTAAATAAAGGAGTAAATGAATAATAATCGATTAATTAAATGAACAAATGAATAAATATTTAATTGATTAAATAAATGATTAATTGAAATTAAATAAATTAGATTTAAGTAGATGAATAAATAAAGGATTAAAATTTAATTGATTAACTAAATAAATAAATTAAATTAGATAAATAAATAATTGAATATTTAATATAATAAATAAAGAAGCAATTCACATGCGAATTAATGACGAGGGTACGATTTTAAGTTGAATTTGATTTTGCACTCATTAATTGACAAATGATCCTAAACATCCATAAATTAATTGGCGATTCGAAAAGAAATTGATACAAAGCATTCATATAAAACAATTTGAGCAATTTACAATAATTATTCATAATTTCAAATATCATTTCTATCCTACAGGGCTCCTAATCCGTTCTATGGGGAAGTCCTATACAACATGCATTTTCTAAGGGAGCGGGGAAGGATGGAGTTTAGAAGATAGAACCCGGAAGCGCAAACTCAATCATTGAGCCTTGGACTTTATGATTTTCATTTTTTTTCTTTTACATTTTCGGGGATATCAAGTCCCGAAAATGCGAAGCGGATCGAATAACTCCAAATGCAAATAGCCGTCCCAATAGATGAGTTTTGATCAACTCGCTCCCAAGGTATTGTGTCCATGAAAATAATAAGAAGAATATGGATTAGTACATGTATTAAACAATAATTCATAGGTGCAACTTACACAAATTGAACAGAGAGAAAAACTCAGAATACAAAACTAAAATGTTGATTGAATAACTTAAACGTCACACTTTCGAAGGAAAAGAGCAAAGCAGAACGTTGCATTTTATTATTTAGTCTAAAATGTGTATTAAAATTGGCCTTCTAACTATCAGGTTCATATAGGCCACATTTTATACTGCCGGGATTGAGTTTACCAAAACAGATGATTGTATTTGGAGTATTAAATACCAAAACATGACAAGAGTTTCACTTAATGCCATTTGAAAGTATTTAGCTTCAACAACAAAGAGATGTGTAGCAACGAATTTAAATTTACCAAATCAGGATACCTTCTGGACTCCAAACGAAAAGATGAAATAATAAGTTTACATCAATAATTTACCATCAGGTCTGCAAATATTAAATCTTAACAAGATGGTTAACAAGAAAGACAGTGTTGAACAAGCTTCAAAAGCAATTGTCTCCAAGAAGTCAGAGATTTATGTTGACATGGTAAAATCCACTACTACTTGTTTTCAAGACAATAGCATGGACAGTAGTATAGATATCTTGGGTTTGCAAGCGACAAAATTGAAAGCACAGAGCTCAGATTCGACAAACAACAACTACTGCTCCTGAAAGTATCAAAGAAACCTATGGTAATAAAAATCCCTTTTTGAAACCTGCTGAACTGCATACATCACCTATAAATCCCTTACACACAAACAGGGAACTAAGAACAGCCCTTCATCTGATAAAATAGAGCACCAGCTTCATTCAAATAACTACAAACCATGGAACAAAATTCCTTTCACATTCCAGACCTCTCTGAGACTTCTACAGACCATATATGCCTATAACAAACACCTACAGACTTGGACTCTAACCCAACACCTGACAGATCACCAGGAACCTAAAAAGAAACTCCTGAATCAGCCTAAAACTCTTGCTGACTCTAGACACCATCTGCAGACCACTGAACTACCTGCTAAAACTACCCTGAACCAACTACTTCTACAGCATGAACCAAAACTCCACAAGCTCCAAGACCCTGAACTCCACTACCTACACCTGCATATACTCAAAGCAGACCTGCACACATACTCACAAACCTCGCGGACTTTACCTCAGCTCCCTTACTGAACCCATACACACCACCAGGCCCTTCCTTCCCCTTTTTGAACTCACACACACTTCTGAAACAAATCCCTATACCCCTGATATGCCCTGAACCCTTCTATACTCCCTCCTGAACTCATACAAACTACCCTGCTCCACAGCAAACTAAAACAGCTTCTCTCTATCCTCCTTACACCAGAGAAACAACCCGGAACACTTCCCTAATGACCCTTACTACTGCTGCTAATAACCTGCACACACACAACAAAACAGAACAACCAAATAACAACTCAACATACCCTCCTGGACCACCAAAAACTACCTGAACACACACCCTACTCCCTAATCTCACAGAACCACCAGATCATCTCCAAACACAAACCAACCAAGGCTCCTCCAAAGAAACAGGAGACTAAGAACAAACAATAAGGATACTGGAAGATACTTCATTAACCAGATGAACCAAGGAAAACAAAGGACACTTAGATTTAAGAGAAATAGAAGATAGGACCTAAAGAACAAACTTAGGCTGAGACTATGCTAATGGGAACTGGGAAACATAGCCAGAAACTTACGAAAATTACTAGAGCTAAAGAAGAAACAGGCTGAAAGTGATACCTATCGCCATCTCAACAAATTTACCTCTTTACTTTGAAACTCATAGATCATAATCATAATTTAATAAAACAACTAAAAACTGCTATTTGTTATCTGAAACAGTCATCGAGCACATCACTAAATCAGGAATAAACATAAATATTCACGCTTTACACTTAAATACTTTAAATGTTCTGCTAAGGGTCAGTTTTCATTCACTTTTATTAACCAAATGCAGTTCTATATTCATTTTCACAACCTAAGTTTCTAATCCCTGATTTCATTCTCAGGATGAATAGAAAACAACTCGACCATCATCCCAAGCTAGCATTTTCAACCAAAGATAAAAACTTCACTATTTTTAAAACTCACAATCGCACGTAACAGGTTTTTAACTAACATACATACAATGGAACCAATATAGATAAGCAAGAAAAAAAGAACAAGAGAAGGTCAGGTGTTACCTGCTGCAGGGCAGTGAACAGGACGACGAGCTGAAGAGTACGACACGAACAAGTAGACGACTCGACTAAGCGACGCAAGCAGGGTCGACGACTAATATAACGAAGCGACAATATACTCGATAATCCCAGAATAGAAACAATTATGCCATATGTATTTTAAAAGATTGAAACTAAAATATTATGCCTATGTATGTAAGCTGCCGCTGCCCCTCTAAAAAATGAACCCCCCTTCAAAAAACATAGAAGCTGAGAATTTGTACCTGAGAGCTAGGGTTTGGACTCGAGGTGAAATTCCCAATCGCCCCATTTCGCTTTTCCTTTCCATTATGAAAATGAGGGTGAAAATGGTCCGATCCCACAGGGATTGTACCATTTTCAATCTCATCCACAAGGAATAATCCCGTTTGGCTTAACTCCACGGTTCGGATTGATTTGCATTCAAAATAGATGGATGAGATGAAAGGATCGTACTGGAGAGAGGGTAAAGGGTGGGGGACCAGCTGAGTACAATGCTTTTGGCTGTTTGTGGTGAGATTTGGGAGGGAATTGAAGGGATTAAGGGATCGGATTAGGGCATTAGGGCTCAAAATGGGAATTGGGGAAGGGGAATAGGAATTCTGATGAGTTAAGGGAGTTGGGCCGGGTTGTAGTGAATATGGGTTACGCAAATGGGCTAGATTTTAGGCTTTTAAACGTTTTTGGCCCCCCCCCCCCCTTTTTTAGAATAGGTTAAAGAAACCAATAATTGCACTTGTAGGCTTGATTTAAAACTGTGTTTTGCACACTTAGCTTTAACTTTGAAATTAATTAATTTACTTTAACTAAATTTAATTAATTAATTTTAATTGGCTAATTTAATTAATTTTATTTTATTTTAATAATTGATTCTCATTTAATAAAATCATAAATTTAAAACTCGGGACGAAATTGGGTGTCAACAGCTGCCCCTCTTTACCCGGAAAAGGATGAAAGAGTTTTTAGGGTAAAGAAGTTGACGAGAAACCAATTTTGTCACGATAACGCCAGGTACTTTGATTCCAAGAGCCAAAGTGCGAGGGTTATGGATATGGCCGAACTCCGGTTTTTTCGAGTTGCCTACATATCTCGGGCTGAAAGAGAATCAGGCCATATGTAGTTCAACGACACTTAGACATGAAGACTCGCACGATTGACAGAAAAGGACGCACGAATAGGAAAGAATTCAAACTGACTCCTAATCCGGAATGAAAGATTAGGTAAGAACTTGCTTGTTCGAGTGCGATTCTTCAGATCCTTGTTGACGAGTCTAGCTCATATCAACGGTTGCCCCAGTTCACTGCTAAGAAAAAGTTCCACGTTATGCTCCAAATGCTGCTGTGGTGCTGCTAAAGTCCTGTAATAAACTCGACAAACGATAAGCGAGCAACTGCTAATAAAGCCTGATAATCAAAAGTAAAGAATGATCAAATATTGATGATGCAAATTTGCAAGTGCGGGTTGCGATATCTTTGATAAGTCGTCTTTCAATCAACTGGCGAAGCAATAAAGCAAGTGCGAAGGCATAATGCAAAGCATTTTCAACAATCTTGACAAATCAACTGGCAAGCCGGTCGGGCATGAAGCAAGGAGGGTCTTGGGGTTGATTGTCGAACAAATCAGCTGGCGAATCGGTCCGGCACGAAGCAAGGAGGGTCTCGGGACTGACCTGTTAACCTGAAAGGTAAAACAAGACGTAATACAAAGAAAATGCGAAGGCATAATTTAAAGCAAGTGCAAAGCAATTTGAACAATCTTGACAAATCAACTGGCAAGCCGGTCGGGCACGCAGCAAGGAGGGTCTTGGGGTTGATTGTCGAACAAATCAGCTGGCGAACCGGTCCGGCACGAAGCAAGGAGGGTCTCGGGACTGACCTGTTAACCTGAAAAGTAAAACAAGACGTAATACAAAGCAAATGCGAAGGCATAATTTAAAGCAAGTGCAAAGCAATTTGAACAATCTTGACAAATCAACTGGCAAGCCGGTCGGGCACGCAGCAAGGAGGGTCTTGGGGTTGATTGTCGAACAAATCAGCTGGCGAACCGGTCCGGCACGAAGCAAGGAGGGTCTCGGGACTGACCTGTTAACCTGAAAAGTAAAACAAGACGTAATACAAAGCAAATGCGAAGGCATAATTTAAAGCAAGTGCAAAGCAATTTGAACAATCTTGACAAATCAACTGGCAAGCCGGTCGGGCACGCAGCAAGGAGGGTCTTGGGGTTGATTGTCTACAAATCAGCTGGCAATCCGGTCCGGCACAAAGCAAGGAGGGTCTCGGGGCTGACCTGTTAACCTGTTAAACTAAAAGTAAAGCAAGTCATAATATAAAGCAAGTGCAAAGGCATAATCGAAAGCAAGTGCAAAGCAATTTAGCGTGAAATGTAAAGCAACGCAAAAGCGAATCAACAAGCGTGAAAGTCCAACAAGAGAGAAGCCCCGCCTGGTGGTCAACCTGAAAAACGTAAAGAAATGCATCAATTTTAAAGCAAGTGTGACGACATAATTTAAAGCAAGTGCAAAGAAAAGCAGTGCGGGAATGTAGAGCAATGCAAGAGCCATTTGGCGAATCAATAGGCGAGATAGTCCAACAAAGGGAATCCTCGTAGCCGATGGCCAACCTGAAAAAGTAAAGCAAGGCGTTAATTTTAAAGCAACTGCGAAAACATAATTCAAAGCAAGTGCAAAGCAAAGTAATGCGGAAATATAGTCAGTGCGATAGCCATTGATAAATCAATTTGCAAGAAAATCCGGCAAGGATGGCCTTGTACGGATTATCACCCGAAACAAAGCGATGCCCTACTTGACTTAGTTTTGAAAATACAAAACAAGCTTCGGCTTTGTCGCTTATTAGGAATGAAAGTCATAGAGATAGAAATGCCGCCTGCTCGGCAATAACTCATAACAAAGCATAGTGCTTTAAGTCATGAAAAGGCAATGCGACGCAATCTGCAAGGCAGCTTTGGATGCGCGTTCAATAAATTGTTCATCCATAGTGCAAATGATCCTCTCATTGCAAGCTTTCTCGTTCCTGCTCTCAAAGAAAAATTTGTTAGTTTTGGGTAGGGGCGTTTGATTTGTGCTGATTCATCTTGAACTTGCTGCCGCTGCTCCCTCGTTCTCCTTTTAGACTTGGGCTTGTAAATTATACTCAGAGACTTGACTTATGAACTCGATATTGTATAATATTTCAAGATAGAGGCAAAGTAAAGTAATTTGATAAAATAGTAAGCAAGTAATCACTGATATGCAAATGGAAAGTTTATAATGCACTTAAAATTCCTGCTTTAACTCAAACTCATGACATATCTTGAAACAAACTGAACGCCCTTTGTTTTTGCAACTTATGCTAATCTTGAATACTTTTAGAACTTCGCCACTTCATCCTTTGATAAACAATACCAATTTTGCCAAGATCTGCCCCAGTTATGAACTTCCGGATCTTCAACTCATTTTGCAAAATTTGCCCCAGTTGATATCTTTCAAATCTTCAAGTTATCTTGCAAAATTGCCCCAGTTTTATCTCCCATATCTTCAAATTATCTTTGCAAAAATTGCCCCAGTTGCTATCTCTCAAATCTTCGAATTATCTGGCAAAATTGCCCAGTTGCTTGCCTTAGGGGAGACTGAAAATTTTAATATTATGGAGTCGAGCCCGTTAAGAGCGCCTACGTATCCCTCCACGGGAATCAGACTGTGCGTAGTTCTGCTTACATAAAGATTTTTTGGGAAAGTATGGCAATCTAAGTACGAAACCGCATCCGAATTGGAAAACCTACACATCTGCCCAGATGCATAGTTCGGGATTACATCATAAAAGATAAACAAGCCTAAAGTGTTACAATATTTTGACCGAATCCGATAAGGATTGCCTACTTATCCTGTTGCCATTCCAGGAATCAGGTCAGAAGTAGTTCAAAAATACATAAAAGAGGAAATAGGGGATTCCTGTGCTAGTGCAACCGAACTCTATATGAGTTGCCTACGTATCCCGCCTCGGGAATCAGGTTACGCGTAGTTCGCATTACATCAAAGATTACATCCAAACCAAAGCTAACTTGCGGTTGCTTCAGACACAGTATCTTTTGACGGCATCTGCGTTGATTACGTTTGGCCAAACTTGATTATAAATATCTGCCGGGATTAGTGTTCTTCCACATAATGACATTGCCAACTTGGCGCGAATTTTCCCGTTGTTTCTTCTTAATTAGGAAAGAGCTTCTTCAACACCAATTGCCCCGGTTTGAAGTAAACTATTCAAATCTTCTCTTTGCGCATTCAACATCTTCCAACTTATCTTCTTGAATGGTTTCTCAAATAAAGGTCTTCCATTTGTATAGATAAAACGCTTCGGCTCCAATTGCCGGCAAATAAAGCTGCCCCAGTTTGAAGTTCTAACGGTAATGTAATATCCAAATAGTGCAAGAGTAACTTTCCAATGCATCATCCTTAAATTGTTCAGTTGTTTCGTTATAGGTCACAAGCCAAGTTCAAGCAGGTTTTGTTATTTTAATTTGAAACAATAGTAAGTATATTAATCAAAAGCAAATAATAAAGTACATAAATAATTAAAGTATAGCAAAATAATAAGGTAGGAATGCAGTGCATTTGTTTATTCAAAACCTAATTTAGGGAGGCATACAACATAAAAGTAAACATGCAGGATTTAAAAGAGTTATTTGAAAGACATAGACATAAACATAAACAAAGTGCAAAACACAGTTCAGGGCCTCAAGCTGACTGTGATGCCAAAACAAAAATAACGAGTTCATTCATCAAGTCTCTTTTGGACCACAAGTCCAATTAGCCATCACGTCACTTGGTTCAGCATTCTGCACATGTGGCTCTTTCTCAAAATCTTTAATAGTTGCACTGCATTTCAATCCATCATTCAAGAATAGGCTGCCAACACCTTCAATCATATTCTGCATAGCCATTTCTGGTGCTTGGATAAATGACTGGTTCAATGGTAAAAGAGACAGTGGCATGACACTAGTCGGCTTCTTCTCAGACTCAGCCTTTTCCATCTTTCCTTCAGCGGGGTTGCCATCGAGGCCAAAAGTTCCCTCATTCTTTGGCAACAGAGTTAGTGTTTGCTTAGGTACCTTAGAAGCAATATTATCAACCTTTGCATCATAAATAGAGACTATGGTGCCCTTCAGATTTGGCTCTTCCTCAAGAGAAATCATATTAACTGCATTGTTGCCATGGTTGGGAAGAGGATTATCATGCACATTTTGCTGAGTGCCAGTGAGTTGAATGGTGCCTGCTTTGATTAGACCCTCGACCTTGTCCTTGAAAGTATAACATCTCTCAATATCATGGCCGGCTGCCCCTGAGTGATAAGCACAGTGCTTATTTGCATCATACCAATTTGGACGAGGGTTTGGGGTGTTATCAGGGATAGGCTGCACAACTCCTGCATTCCTTAATCTCTCAAAAAGCTGGCCATATGACTCGGCTATAGGAGTATAGGTTTTGGTTGCTCTCTTTTCATAATTCTGATTAAACCCTTGCACATTGGGACGAACAGGAGGACGAGGCTGGTAATTCTGTGGTGCTTGAAAATTTGGCTGACGAGGGTATTGATTAGGTGCATGTGCTCTAGGTTGGTAGTAATTTGCTTGTGCATTATAAACCGGATAAGGAACAGGTGGCATCTGGTAGTGAGTGTGGTAATTTGGGTAGTATGGGCTTTGGTAGGTGGGAAAAGCAGACGGATTGTCAAAATTCAACTTTACAGCCGGTCGACGCTCGATGTCCCCTACAACAGCTCCCACTTCCTCTTTCTTCTTTTTGTTAAAGCCATTACCAGACCCAGACTGGATTGCCTTACTTGCAGCTTGCAAAGCGGCAAAATTTGTGATCCTACCAGATTTCAAACCAGCTTCATACATCTCCCCCGTTTTCACTAGATTGGCAAAAGTAGAGTTAGTCATGGATGC
The DNA here is from genome assembly GCA_037355625.1 of Petunia x hybrida. Classification (NCBI taxonomy): domain Eukaryota; kingdom Viridiplantae; phylum Streptophyta; class Magnoliopsida; order Solanales; family Solanaceae; genus Petunia; species Petunia x hybrida. The sequence goes on from JBBBVM010000974.1 coordinate 20,143, forward strand.
CATTCGATCATAGTAGAATTCATCCAATGTCTCGATGAAATGTCCCACAAACTCTTCCTCACTCATGGGAGGCTTAACTTTGGCCGCCTCACTCCTCCAACGTACCGCGTATTCCCTAAAAGTCTCAGTCGTTTTCTTCTTAAACCTTGCAATAGCCAACCGATCTAATGGTATTTCAGCATAGAAACCAAAACGCTCCATGAAGTCGTGCGCCATACTCCTCCAGTTAATCCATTTTGAGGGATCCTGCTCGGAGTACCAGTCTAAAGCTTCGCCTTCAAGACTATGAATGAATAATTTCATACGGAGCTCTTCATTCTTTCCCACTCCCAAGGTTTCACAGTACCTTCTCAAATGGGCTCGGGGGTTGCCTTTGCCATCAAACTTAACAAACTTTGGTACTTTGTACCCTTCTGGGTATTCAATCCCAGGATGAACACACAAGTCTTCATATTCTAGACTTTCCTTGTCCTTGCCTTTTGAGGCTTTGCAAAGAGCACTCATCACCCAACCTTGTACCTTTTTCTCCAAATCCTCACCCCCATCAACTGCTTTTTCAGCTCTTCTACCACCATTTTGAAACTTCACATAAGGAGGATTGGTGTAATCATCAATTTGCACAACAGGAACATCTTGCCCGCCAGATACCGCCACTTGGACTAATGGTGCAGATGGATTTTCAGTATAAGCTTGCGAGATGGGTTCATTTTGGTAAGTGGAGGTTTGGTACGGATATGGAGTGTTTGTCTGATAATAAGTATTGGCAGGGTGCGGGGTGTATGATGGGTATTGTTGATGTGATGGGTAGATGGGTGGTCGGTTAATTGTTTGGCTAGATTGAGCGCTATTTGGAGGTGGAGCTTGGGTAAGTGGCAAGTTGCTTTGGTGGACTGGTGCTTTTAGAGAATTGTGAGTGTTCAAAGGTGCGTTCATATTGGCGGCTCCATCAATTGAGTTCAGAGATTGCCCCATTTGACCCAGAGAGGGGGATGCATCGGGCCCACGCCGCGGCGTGTTTTTAGGAGTTTGCCCTTTTTAAAGCAGCCAGTTCATCTTTTAGCGTCTGTAGTTCCTTAGCCATTTCAAGAATCAGATCGTCTTGCGCAATAAGGACATTTCTTCTTGAAGATTCAGGAGTTGCAAGATTTTTCTCGGTATTGAGAGGTTCATCACCTATTCCAGTCATTGTCAGTTGTGGAAATGTGTACCAGTATGCAGATTGGTCTTTTGCCCTTGTGTAATAGGAGTGATCAGCCAACTTAAATCAGCACAAATCAAACCTCTGCTTGGGGATAAACAAAACAAAAGAAAAAGTTCCAAAGTAACCATGTTAGTTTGCATGTCATTGGCAAAATTGCACACAAATCACGTAGCGCACATCACGTAGCGCTTTGCATTTTAAACTAGTTGACATGTGGCAAACACAAGTAGTTGAGCGTAAATGAAAATGCGAACGTTGCCTACCCTGTAAGGTGCCTCTTTGCCAGAGGTGGGCCTAAGACGCGCAAACAAGTGGTAACGAAAAATAGTTCATGCCAGTTTTGAGCAATTCAGATTTAGAGTAAGTGATAAATAATAACAATAATCGATAACAATCAGTTCTCCGTTATCCCAACTTAACTTCCAAAAGTTGGTGCCAACTCGAAATTCTAACACAGCCCATGCTCTCCACAACGTCTGCACAAAATTCTAAACCCAAATGCCTAAAACCCGGAACAATCCTTCATAGCTTTTGCAAACATCCACACTCCTACAAGCACAACTCCCAATTATTTCACAACATCCAGGGGTGAGATTTCCAACTGCCTTCACAATACCAGACTACAAATCATGAAAGGCGCCAATCGGCCTTTCAAAATAAAACCTCACTGGTCCTCGGCTTTAGTCAAGCCTCTCAGCTTCCTAGGTTTTGCAAGGCTCACAGACCTTGTTCGTAGGGCTCCTCACTGGTCCTCGGCTTTAATCAAGCCTCTCAGTTTCCTAGGTAGCCAAGACCGCACTGGTCTTCAAGGAGGGACCCCATTGATCGTTTATCGACATAGGGGCTTCACTCTCCTAGTATGCGACAAGCATACTTCATTCCATAAGAATTTGCAGCTGGTTAGTCAACATGGGCCTGCACACACGCAAAGCCATTCACGAGAGGGACCCCACTTATCTTTTAAAGACACCAGGGGCTTCACCTCTTAGATCTCAACATGCCATACCATCTCCAAAACACAAACCACCCAGATCTGCCTAACTTTCCCTGGACTGCAATTCTGTCTATGATCTCAAATTCTATGTGGACTGCTATGACCACACAGATTCTGCTAAATTCTTCCATTTTCTGACCTAAAAGACAACATAGAAGACAAAATTCTAAATCTGATTTTGCTCAAAACATGGTTAGGACTGAGGATTCGTCATCACATAGCACATAATATGCATTGTCGTTGGGTTTTAAAAGAAAAACCCGTTGACGTAAGGGCGGTTTCCTAGCTATGGAGGCGGGTATCAAGGACCGGGTCCAGACTAAGGTGTAAATGCATGCATGCTCCTAAAAGCTCCTTCTAAGAGTGGGCTGACGGTTGAGGCTGACTTGACCTATGCGGGATAGACCTGGCCTCACAACGCAGTAGAACTGGCCATGACAAAACCAGGCAATCTCAATATCCCGAACTAACTTTGGTGACACGAAAGAAGTTTCAAAGAGTGAGGTAAGGGCAATGCCCTTCCTGCATAACTACCCGTCAAGCGGGTGCCCCGTGATGAAATCGAGGAGGTGAAAGAGAATTGACAGGCTCCATGAGGGAGGAAATATGTACGGAATGCGGACTATGCACAAATAAAAAGACATGCTTCAATACATTCATTCACAACAATTAATTCTACGCATGCAAACAAACAAAGAGTTAAGCTACGCATACATACAATCAACATATTTAAATCAAATTCGTGAAAATCTTTTGGTTAGAACCATTTGCGTATCCCCAGCGGAGTCGCCACGCTGTTGAACCCCAAAAATTACCCTTCCTTTTAAGAAAAGATAGGTTTCGGGTATAATGTTCAACAAAATGGGATTCCAAAGGGTTTTCTTTGGAGTCGCCACCTAATTTAAGGATTATTAGGAACCTAAGTTAACTAATGAGTGCAATTTATTCTTTAATTAAATGAAATTAAATTAAAATCAGAGATTCTAGGTAAGTGGTTCTTTTAAATTCGAAAGAAGGTCCCTTGCGGGAGCACTTTCGAAAATCCGCTAAATGCGGTTAATCCGGCGGTTTTCACGAATTTGTTAAGGATGATAAATATATAAAGCTAATTTTATATAAGGACAATATGAATAATATAAATAAGATAAGATTTTAATTATACCGATACTTAGATAAATGAATGACCCAATTTAAGATTAATTAAATGGATAATGAAATAATGATCAATTGATTAATTAATAGAACAAGCAAAGGTTAAATGAAGTTAGATAATTAAATAAAACAAACTAGATAAATAATTGGATAACAATAAAGGATTAATTAATTAATTGAATAAATAGATAAATAATAAGCAAATAAATAACTTAATTAAATAAATGAATACTTGCCAATTTTAATTAAATAAAGGAGTAAATGAATAATAATCGATTAATTAAATGAACAAATGAATAAATATTTAATTGATTAAATAAATGATTAATTGAAATTAAATAAATTAGATTTAAGTAGATGAATAAATAAAGGATTAAAATTTAATTGATTAACTAAATAAATAAATTAAATTAGATAAATAAATAATTGAATATTTAATATAATAAATAAAGAAGCAATTCACATGCGAATTAATGACGAGGGTACGATTTTAAGTTGAATTTGATTTTGCACTCATTAATTGACAAATGATCCTAAACATCCATAAATTAATTGGCGATTCGAAAAGAAATTGATACAAAGCATTCATATAAAACAATTTGAGCAATTTACAATAATTATTCATAATTTCAAATATCATTTCTATCCTACAGGGCTCCTAATCCGTTCTATGGGGAAGTCCTATACAACATGCATTTTCTAAGGGAGCGGGGAAGGATGGAGTTTAGAAGATAGAACCTGGAAGCGCAAACTCAATCATTGAGCCTTGGACTTTATGATTTTCATTTTTTTTCTTTTACATTTTCGGGGATATCAAGTCCCGAAAATGCGAAGCGGATCGAATAACTCCAAATGCAAATAGCCGTCCCAATAGATGAGTTTTGATCAACTCGCTCCCAAGGTATTGTGTCCATGAAAATAATAAGAAGAATATGGATTAGTACATGTATTAAACAATAATTCATAGGTGCAACTTACACAAATTGAACAGAGAGAAAAACTCAGAATACAAAACTAAAATGTTGATTGAATAACTTAAACGTCACACTTTCGAAGGAAAAGAGCAAAGCAGAACGTTGCATTTTATTATTTAGTCTAAAATGTGTATTAAAATTGGCCTTCTAACTATCAGGTTCATATAGGCCACATTTTATACTGCCGGGATTGAGTTTACCAAAACAGATGATTGTATTTGGAGTATTAAATACCAAACATGACAAGAGTTTCACTTAATGCCATTTGAAAGTATTAGCTTCAACAACAAAGAGATGTGTAGCAACGAATTTAAATTTACCAAATCAGGATACCTTCTGGACTCCAAACGAAAAGATGAAATAATAAGTTTACATCAATAATTTACCATCAGGTCTGCAAATATTAAATCTTAACAAGATGGTTAACAAGAAAGACAGTGTTGAACAAGCTTCAAAAGCAATTGTCTCCAAGAAGTCAGAGATTTATGTTGACATGGTAAAATCCACTACTACTTGTTTTCAAGACAATAGCATGGACAGTAGTATAGATATCTTGGGTTTGCAAGCGACAAAATTGAAAGCACAGAGCTCAGATTCGACAAACAACAACTACTGCTCCTGAAAGTATCAAAGAAACCTATGGTAATAAAAATCCCTTTTTGAAACCTGCTGAACTGCATACATCACCTATAAATCCCTTACACACAAACAGGGAACTAAGAACAGCCCTTCATCTGATAAAATAGAGCACCAGCTTCATTCAAATAACTACAAACCATGGAACAAAATTCCTTTCACATTCCAGACCTCTCTGAGACTTCTACAGACCATATATGCCTATAACAAACACCTACAGACTTGGACTCTAACCCAACACCTGACAGATCACCAGGAACCTAAAAAGAAACTCCTGAATCAGCCTAAAACTCTTGCTGACTCTAGACACCATCTGCAGACCACTGAACTACCTGCTAAAACTACCCTGAACCAACTACTTCTACAGCATGAACCAAAACTCCACAAGCTCCAAGACCCTGAACTCCACTACCTACACCTGCATATACTCAAAGCAGACCTGCACACATACTCACAAACCTCGCGGACTTTACCTCAGCTCCCTTACTGAACCCATACACACCACCAGGCCCTTCCTTCCCCTTTTTGAACTCACACACACTTCTGAAACAAATCCCTATACCCCTGATATGCCCTGAACCCTTCTATACTCCCTCCTGAACTCATACAAACTACCCTGCTCCACAGCAAACTAAAACAGCTTCTCTCTATCCTCCTTACACCAGAGAAACAACCCGGAACACTTCCCTAATGACCCTTACTACTGCTGCTAATAACCTGCACACACACAACAAAACAGAACAACCAAATAACAACTCAACATACCCTCCTGGACCACCAAAAACTACCTGAACACACACCCTACTCCCTAATCTCACAGAACCACCAGATCATCTCCAAACACAAACCAACCAAGGCTCCTCCAAAGAAACAGGAGACTAAGAACAAACAATAAGGATACTGGAAGATACTTCATTAACCAGATGAACCAAGGAAAACAAAGGACACTTAGATTTAAGAGAAATAGAAGATAGGACCTAAAGAACAAACTTAGGCTGAGACTATGCTAATGGGAACTGGGAAACATAGCCAGAAACTTACGAAAATTACTAGAGCTAAAGAAGAAACAGGCTGAAAGTGATACCTATCGCCATCTCAACAAATTTACCTCTTTACTTTGAAACTCATAGATCATAATCATAATTTAATAAAACAACTAAAAACTGCTATTTGTTATCTGAAACAGTCATCGAGCACATCACTAAATCAGGAATAAACATAAATATTCACGCTTTACACTTAAATACTTTAAATGTTCTGCTAAGGGTCAGTTTTCATTCACTTTTATTAACCAAATGCAGTTCTATATTCATTTTCACACCCTAAGTTTCTAATCCCTGATTTCATTCTCAGGATGAATAGAAAACAACTCGACCATCATCCCAAGCTAGCATTTTCAACCAAAGATAAAAACTTCACTATTTTTAAAACTCACAATCGCACGTAACAGGTTTTTAACTAACATACATACAATGGAACCAATATAGATAAGCAAGAAAAAAAGAACAAGAGAAGGTCAGGTGTTACCTGCTGCAGGGCAGTGAACAGGACGACGAGCTGAAGAGTACGACACGAACAAGTAGACGACTCGACTAAGCGACGCAAGCAGGGTCGACGACTAATATAACGAAGCGACAATATACTCGATAATCCCAGAATAGAAACAATTATGCCATATGTATTTTAAAAGATTGAAACTAAAATATTATGCCTATGTATGTAAGCTGCCGCTGCCCCTCTAAAAAATGAACCCCCCTTCAAAAAACATAGAAGCTGAGAATTTATACCTGAGAGCTAGGGTTTGGACTCGAGGTGAAATTCCCAATCGCCCCATTTCGCTTTTCCTTTCCATTATGAAAATGAGGGTGAAAATGGTCCGATCCCACAGGGATTGTACCATTTTCAATCTCATCCACAAGGAATAATCCCGTTTGGCTTAACTCCACGGTTCGGATTGATTTGCATTCAAAATAGATGGATGAGATGAAAGGATCGTACTGGAGAGAGGGTAAAGGGTGGGGGACCAGCTGAGTACAATGCTTTTGGCTGTTTGTGGTGAGATTTGGGAGGGAATTGAAGGGATTAAGGGATCGGATTAGGGCATTAGGGCTCAAAATGGGAATTGGGGAAGGGGAATAGGAATTCTGATGAGTTAAGGGAGTTGGGCCGGGTTGTAGTGAATATGGGTTACGCAAATGGGCTAGATTTTAGGCTTTTAAACGTTTTTGGCCCCCCCCCCCCCTTTTTAGAATAGGTTAAAGAAACCAATAATTGCACTTGTAGGCTTGATTTAAAACTGTGTTTTGCACACTTAGCTTTAACTTTGAAATTAATTAATTTACTTTAACTAAATTTAATTAATTAATTTTAATTGGCTAATTTAATTAATTTTATTTTATTTTAATAATTGATTCTCATTTAATAAAATCATAAATTTAAAACTCGGGACGAAATTGGGTGTCAACAGCTACGCTGTTGAACCCCAAAAATTACCCTTTTCAGAAAAAAGGGATAAATTCCGGAATATCGACAGGATGGACTAACTCTTTTGGAGTTTTTGGAGTCGCCACCCAATTTAAGGAAAACAGGGAACCAAATTAACAAATGCGTGCAAAACTCCGTTTTAGGAAAAAGACGGTCTTTCAGAGATTCTAAGTAAGAGGTTTTATTAATTTCGGAAGAAGGTTTTTAAGGCACTTCCGAAATTCCGTAAAATACGGTTAATCCGGCAGGTTTCCAAAATATTTGCAAAATATGCTTTTCTAGAAAATTTAGCTAAAATAATTAATTGAAATAAAACTTGTTTATGAAAAATATTTTAATTTGCACGCATTTTGCTAATTGGCTTCAGTTTGCAATAAATTAAATAACGACTTCAAAAATAAAAGGGAATGAACATAAAGTAAAGCAATCAATCAAATAATCAGATATTATTGACAAATAAAATAATTCATACATTTTATTTACGTAAATGTCTAAGGAAAGAAATGCGAAGTTAAAGATAGAACCCGTGATATTGATCAACTCGCGGGAGTCTTGATTTTTCCTAAAATTCCTAAGTCTTATTTCTGAATGCTCGGGTCCGGATTCAATCCGCAAATGCCTTTAATGCAATGAGTTGTTCCCGTTCGTGAGTCAGCCAAAAGCGTTCCCGAATTGTTCGTGCCAAGATGTACCTCGCGATAAAAGGAAAATTTAAACTAAATTAGTTCGATAATAAAGTGTAATAATTAATAAAATAAAAAAAAAGTAATAATAATAATAATAATAATAATAATAATAGAAAAATATATATATAATAATAATAGAATAAATAATAATAATAATAATAATAATAATAATAATAGTAATAATATATAATAGTAGTAACGGGGGTTGTTTTGCAAAATTTAGGCTCAGGTGCGTATGGCGCGTCGAATAGAGGCTCGGGATTTGGTACGGTTGCAAACACGAAGCCCGGGCCGTGTTGCCGTGCCAAAGCACCAAACCCACTACTCTATTCAACTTGCGTGGCATTAAAATGCACTCATCATCGCCTTTTGCTTTAGGGACACGGGACGGGACGGATCAAGTGTAGTATCGTGTTCAAAATCCGTCAATTCATTATCCGTCAATTCATTATCCGTCAATTCCTTGTGTAGGCCTCAATACGTGTATACTTATTTTTTCATCGGCCAGGTATAGTATCGAGTTCAAATCAGTAAATAATGTCCAAAGAACTTAGTGTAAACAACGGCATTCAATTCGGATCAAACGTCAAGCCACATCAGGAATCCACAACACACAGTAAGGGAATTAACGTGGGTCCAACAGTGTTCAACAGATCCAAGCAAAATTGATAGCAACAAGTGCATTGATCAAAACTTATAGCCCAATACAGTAGGGATCCGACCCACAATCGAATGGAACAGAGCAAACCCATACAAACCAACGAATCCAGTACAAACAAACGAACAAACGCGACCAGTATATAGCCTTTTCCGGCGAGACAGAACTTATAGCCACCGGAATTTCAAATCAAATCAGTAGGAGCAAACGAATACGGGACCAACATGGGTTTTTCCAGTCAACTTCCGGTGAACGGAAAACAGAAATCCAGTGACTAAAAGAAACACGATGCCAAAATGGAGAGAAGGGGAGGAGCAACGCCAACAGCGTCGCTACCACTCCCCAATCCCTTTTTCAGTTTTGAATCACAGCAGCCAAGACGAAAGAACCTATAACGAGTTCGCCGGAGCAAGAGTTTTCCGGCTAAAGTCAGATACCAGCGATGATTTTCCCACTTTCCCCGATTTCCCCTAATCAGATCTCCCTTCTCCTAATAATAATCAGGAACAACAATAACAACAAAAATCCAGAAAAACCCTTTTGAATCTCGATCTGACTCCGTTTCTGTTGCGCGTGTGTGTAACGGTGGTGTCACTGGTTCTGATTTTTTGTTTTTTTTTAAGGTGTCAAAGAGGGATGGTTTTTGTGTGGAAGAAGATGAGGAGTGTGAAGAAGGAGATGAAGATGAGGGGGCTGATGTCGTGTGGGGTTTTTGTGAGTGGTGATGTATATGGTGTAAAAAAAAAGAGATCTTGTAAGGGGTGTTGCGGCTGACTATAATAGTGAGGGTGTAGGGTTTTTTTTTTTAAAAAAAAATGGGGAAGATGGATGGTGGATAATGGTGTAGATGTGTATATGGGTATGGGACATTTGTGTAACATGGGCTTTGCAGAAATAGTCCTAATGTGCAGTTTAAGAACAGATTTAGCCCATTTAATTAAATTAAGCAATTAATTATATAATGCACTGCAAATGAAAGGATGACTTGCAATTTTGGTCATTTTTATCTAAAATTAGCTATTTATTTACAATTTTCAAAATTGAACTTAATTTTAAAATAATTATTTATTTAATTAAAATCCGGGACAAAATTGGGTGTCAACAGCTACACTACTACGTGTGTTCAAATCATCTAGTTTTTGTGTTACGTATGCGTCGTACTCGGTACTCCAAGACCTTGAGCATGTCAAATAATTTGTAGATGTGATGAAGTGATTGCGAAATAACAAAATCTTCGGGTTCTTGAACAATTATTCTAGGGTGTGATCCCAAGTGAGAGTATGATGACAGAGTGAGATTGTATAATTACTGTACAAAGTAGCGCCAATCAATTTATTTTGATGATATTGATAATGTGATTGGTTGACGTCATGAATTGTGACACTTGATTGTTATGTCAAGACAAGACCATAACTATTGGAAGTGTTCCCATTTGAGAACTTTGTGTTGTATAGTAGGGCAGAAAAATTCTAATTTGTGCCCCCACACAACTGGCATTAGTTGTGTGAGACTTCATTTTATAACATAAATGGGTGGACACAAATGTTGTAGACCTAAAAGTGAAAGAAAATGGGTCCACTTATTTGTGAAATAAAAAGAAGATTCACACAACTAGTGTAAGAGCCTGTTTGGCCAAGCTGCCAAAATCATCTTAGTTTGAGAAGTGCTTTTTATCAAAAGTGATTTTCAAAGAAGTGTTTTGCGAGATAAGCAGTTGTGTTTGGCCAAATTTTAGAAAAGTGCTTTTGTTATTAACTTGTATTTGACCAATATTTAAAAAAATTACCAAATTACAAAATTGATATATAATAATATTAAATCGATTAAATATGGAAGTTTGAAATGAGTATTCTTGTCCCAAATAATCAACAATACTTATTTTTCAGTTTCTTCCTCGCAGTAGAAAAACAGTTTTTGTTGCCACTTAAAAGCACTTATTTTTCCTTAGAAGCTTGGCCAAACACTCCAAAAATTTTAATAAGCACTTTTTGAGAAAAATAAGTACTTCTGGCTCCACAAAAGCTTGGCCAAACATGCTTTAAATTGCGTGAGGTACATCAAAGAACTTCTCGTTAAGGCGTGACAGCTACACTAAAAATACTTCTAGTATATATTTTCAGGGGAAGTGCACCAATAGCTTATTTTGGGAGTGCCATTTAGGTTTTAGCAAATCTTTTTAAAAAATATTTAAATTTAGTCATTCGTGTGAACTTTAATCCTTTAATGTCTTGAGATGTTTTAGTAGCCTAAACCCCCTCTTTTATCTCTAAAAGGGGCGTTTTTTCACCCCTACAACTAGCGCCTCCCATGACCAATTTGGCCTGCAAGCTGCCCCCTACTGGGTTGCTCCGCCACCACATTCAGTTTCCTACTCTAATATACTGAAAAATATGACACAAAATGCTTCTAAGACTAGTACACCATTGAAATTAAACCCCATAAAAATTAGTCATGGAACCCCAACATTAAAATTTTTATTGAGATTAAAGAATTTAAGAAAGATGAAGGGTTACATCAAGCTTTGGTGATGAAGTTTTCATATGGTCAGCCTGTGATGCAAGAATTACGTAAGTTACTCCCAAAACATCTTCGTGTTCAAGGTCATTGCTTAGTAGGGTGGCTTGCTAGGCGACATATTTTGATAAGGTTTGAAAACCGTGATGATTATGTTTTAGCAGCTTCTAGGGTTGTCCATTTTTTGCAAAGTCGTGGTGAAGAATTTCAATATAGGATTTTCCTATATTCTAGAGGGTTTAACCGTAATGAAGAAAAATGTAGGGCATTTTGTTGGATTTCCTTGCCGAATCTGATGTCTGAGTTTTGCTTTCCATTGCATCGGCAATAGGAAGATCTATTGCTATTGACAAAACTACTCAAGAAAAATCAAGAACTAGTGTGGCTATGGGGAAGGTGGAGCTTAATCTTCTTGATAAACTTTCCAATAATGTTAGGCTTTAATATGTTGATGAGAACTCGGGAAAGGTTGTAAAATACTTCCAACGGATTCAATATGATAATCTTCCTTCATATTGTACTTTTTGTAAACATCAAGGTTACATGTTACAAAATTGTCGATTGCTACAAGAGAATGTTAACGATATAATAAGGTTGAAAGCAATGAAGAACAAGTTCATCAAAGTATTCAGAAATATCAAGGGGATGAAAGCAAGCTTTTAAATGCAAAAAAAAGGTGGAAATTTTTCCAACAAAGATGTTACTAGTGGTGGAAAGAAACAGTCTGCTATAGTGGCGTCGTAGCAAGTGAATTATTAGTAGAAATTAGGTGATAATGGACAACAGAATTTGACTAAAGCTGTGGTATTGAAAAATTTAGCACATGGACAGATTATTCAAGAAGATACAGCAGCTGCGTCGTCTAAGAAGGTGACAAGTTCAGATGGCTTGTGTCATTCGAAGCAGCAGTTCAGTTTGGGTAATAAAGGTGAAACTTTTGATGCTGCTACTACTTCTGGCAAAGAAAATAAGGAGGGGAAAACAACTCCATCAGGTTGGCAGGTGGTAATTGGTAAAAAGGTTGGGTCACTTGCGTGCTTCACAGCAGTTGAAAGTGCATGAGGACCAAGAAAAAAATATGCATGCAGTTCCTACTTAATCTATGTCCCACTAGAAACCTACTGGAGCTCTAGTTAACGTTGAATCTGTTGCAACTAAAAATGGATTTCAATGCTTTAGTGAATCAAGTATCTAACGAGGAAGACGATGATGCACCAGTAGAGCAGGCTTCTGCAGATTTACACAAAAAGCAAGCCTTGTACAAGTAGGCTGTGGCGACGTCTCCCTCAACACGTTGATATGGCAGTGGCTTATTGTTGGACGAAAACGATGGGAAGGCGACGCCTCCAGTGCAGCGTGAAGGTGTTGATTTACGGGCTGCTTCAGGGAGTTCTTTAGCTCCATGTATTCAACCTAAAAATAGTGTAGAGAAGGTTTGCACTGAAAATAGATCATCTGAAACTGTACCTTCAAATAGTGGAGTTAATTTAACACCAACTCTAGAGCTTAAATGTCTGTGTGATTTTCAATATTATTTTAGTTGAGCTGGATAATGAAAAAGTTGCAGATTTTGTCATGGATTTCTTTGAAAATAATTTGGAGCAAGCTGGAAGATGTAGTGTGTTTCGTGATTATTATGATCTAATAAATATTGAACTTGATCATGCTGACTCGGTTCAAGATGGTGGCACAGTTAATTTTTCTAATAATGAGGGGTCACATGCTGACTGTGATGAAGATGAGCTCGCAATTAGTAAGACTACCAATGAGGAATTTATTGATGATCCCTCAATTGTTAAGTCATTGAAGGATGCTCAAGTGGCTAGAATGGTTGAACCTATTCGAGGAATCACATATAGTAATATCTCTATTTCACAAGCTAATTTTATTAATAAGGTAAACTATGTGCATGAAAAGATGCAATAAGTGCTAGAAAATGGGCAGACATGGTTGATAAAGAAGAACATGTTGTACAAAAGACTCTAAGTAGTAGTTTGAAAGCTACTGCCTTTCCTTCTCAATTGGCTAATGTTAGCTCGGTAATCACAAGCCAAAAGAAGTCAAGGGGTGCATGGTTTAGTCCAATGGTTGCCAAGCAATTTGAGTCAAATCCTAGGGTACGACATCGTATAAATGATGAAGAGGACTTAGAGGAAGATGAGCAGTCATTGTTGGATGATGCTAGAGGACTTAGAGGAAGATGAGCAGTCACTGTTGGATGATACTAGAGAGAGGACAGCCAGGGAGATATTTTGCCAAGGAAATCCAGGAGAAAAGCACACAGAAGAATAACAAGTGATGATACCACTACTACATGTAGAACAAACCCTCTAAGAGTTGCAAAAAATGTGATTACATCATATAAATATTGGATAAGTGGGAGAGAAAATTGATCTGTCAAGAATATCATGAGGATTTTCAAAATTTATGCGGGCTACAAGCGCTACTTCAACTCGCTTGCATGAAAAATGAGGCATTTGGTTTCATTTTCTTACTTATTTGTATTCCTCCTCATTTTATTAGCATTCTCCTTTGCAATATCATCGTATATAATTATAGACTCTATGATGATCACCGTGTATTTAGTACTTTGGAGTTCTTTTTCTTATATAGTTGTTAGCTAGTTGAGGTTGTGCCTCATTAGGAATAATAAGGTAAGGCTTAGTTCCTTTATTTATATTGTTCTTAGTAAGGTCTTTTATTATTATTAATATAATTAGTTCACTAAGCACACTTCTTAGTGACCTTTGTTTAAAAAATAACCATTTAATGATTAACTTCAGACCTTTAAGGTTGAAGTTAGTATTGAAGGTCTGAAATTCAACTTCAACTCTGAAGGTTTGAAGTTGGGCATAGTAACTTCAATTTTCAAACCTTCAGGTTTGAAGTTAAGGCATATGCAGCTTTCAACTTCAGACCTTCAGGGTTGAAGTTTGTCCAATTTCAAACCTTCCCTTAAACCTAGGCATAACAACTTCAAACATGACGGTATTAAGTTAGGAATAATTAAAGCTTTTGTAATGGGTGAATAGAAAAAAGACCCGAAATAGGCTATTTTTGCAACCAAAAAAAAATTATTGACTAAACCTTAATGGGGATGGTAAAACTGGCTGTTAGACTTAATTTCTTCTATCTTGTCAAGTTTTTGTGAGAAATGGACAGAGTTGGTGTCGTTGTCACACATTTGGCCCCTATAAGAAAATTCTTGTACTTTTAGCTCCTATCAGGAAATGCTCTTAGTGATCACCAAAAAGGAAAAAACTCTTAGTAAGTGGTAGGTCATGCTGCTAGTAGGATTTGACGATCTGCTTGAGCTTTTGCTAAGGGGAGCTTTGTTTACGGTGGTCAAAGATGTGACGGCGTGGCAGAAGTGTGTCCTACATCTGTATATCACTCATATATTTTTCATATGAGAAGGCCCAGAGAATGATTAAAAATGGGTACAAGCATTTTAGAGTGAGACCTAGGCCAAAGCTACAAGTTTTAATACGAAATAGATAGATCTAGAGCCGCTATCACAGTTTCGCCATAAATCACGGGGGTAAACTCGTGGCAACTGTTAGGTCCTGCTGCTAGTAATATTGGCAATTGCTATGAACTTTTCTTATAAGGATCTAAATTGTAACACTTTTCTTATTTGACAGGGCGCAAAAGTATCTTATTTCTAAATATCTTACCGAATGACCCCATATTTGATACTACTTGGTTTGGACCAAGTTACACTCAAATTAAAATTAATAACATTTTATAAAATAGCACCCCTTATTTTGAAAGCCCCAGCAGCCCCAATTCTCATTAACATTCTGAAAAACTCCCAAATAGATATTGGCTTATATTAAATGAGTGTAAATTTAAGATAATAATAATAAAGTCAGATTCACATTTAAATTCAAGTTGTTAAATGAATTTAAAGTATAAACATATAATCGAGTTAGAAAATTTAGAATATTTTCAAATCAAATTAGTATTATATAAATAGAACAAAGATAGATCTAAGAGGTAATATAAAGGAATGATAAACTTTCATGTGGGTCATCCACTTAACCAACGCCTAATCTATTTTTTTTTTTTTTTTGAAAAGAAGAAATCAGCTCAATTATTATTGGGGGATGTGCAATCCACTCCATAGAATCAGATATAGAACCTGCAGCCCTAGCTAACACGTGGGCACACCGATTCGCTGACCTTTTAATAAAAGATAAAGATATAGATAAAGTCACACATGAGTACTTTACAATCTTGCACAATAATACCAGAGTAAGAATTGTCACTCTCAAATTTATCTAATGCTTGCTTGGCCATCAAACAATCCATTTCAATAACAATCGAGGATGTATGATAATAGTTCTTTAACCAGCTCAATGCTTCCCGGACTGTAAGAATTTCAGCCATTAGCACTTCGGATGTAGCCTCTACTGGTGAGCAAAATCCTCTAACAAAACTGTTGTTAGTGTCCCGAATTAGCATACCAACCCCTGTCCTTCCGGAGTGAATATCATAGGATGCATCAATGTTGCATTTTAGAGTATTCGGATCTGGAAGAAACCATTTAGCATGAAAATCTGGCTCAGTCATCAAGTAAGTATCATCATTAATACGTGTTACTTTCCGTTCCTGCCAGTTTTGGCTTGCTCTATATAAAACAGTGTTTGACCGCGTTTTTTTCCCATTCCAAATCAAGTTGTTGCGCACATTCCATATCTCCTAGAGGAGCATGATAATCTCGTGAAGTTGATCACGTGTCACTGTCTGGTATATAAACTACTCTAGTAGTGAGCTTCCCACTGTCCGCCATCCCATAGATGATTTAAGCCATACCTGCTTCGCTGCATCATACTATACTAGGTAATGGAAAGTGGTTTCGATTTCTTGAAGGTACGCTGGACACACATTTTGTTGAAGGACCCTTCGAGCAAGCAAATTATCTCTTGTTGGTAGTACTCCTTTCAATGCTCGCCAAGCAAAATTTAAGACTTTTGGTGGCATTTTTAATTTCCAAAATTTCTTCCAAATATTTCCATTCTGATTAGAGTTATTTTCCTTTTGTAGCAACATATACCCACTCTTAACAGTGTACTTTCCTTGTCTGTCTAACCTCTACATCCAACGATTCTCCCGAAATATAAACCCCAAGGGAATCGATTTAACACAATTGCCTCATTTACAGTAAAGAGGGTTTCCAGGAAGTATAGTTTCCATATTTTTGTATCACTATCTATCAAGTCTGCCATACAGAGGTTTAGGGACTCATCATTTGGAGCGCTTAGGATAAATATGGATTGGCCTGTTGGTAACCATGAATCTCTATATATCCATGTATTAAGTCCATTCCTGATTCTCTTGATGCAACCCTTTTGGAGTAGGTATTTTTCTGCATAGGGTGAACGCCAAATAAAACTAGGATTTGATCCCTCACCTGCACTAAGGAAGTCCGAGTTGCGGTAGTACTTAGCACCAAGAACTCGACTTACAAGAGAATTTGATCGAGTCAAAATCGTCCAGCCTGTCTTGGCTAATAATGATGTATTTGTATGTTGAAGTTTTCGGAAGCCCATACCACCATCAGCTTTGTGTTTACTAAGCCGCTCCCATGAAACCCATTTAATTCAAGATCCCTCGCTACCTCCATTGCGCCACCAAAAATGTCACGACCCAAAAATCCTGGGTAGTCGTGAGGGCACCCGAACTAACCCCATCGGGCGAACCCACTCGCTATATTAACAATTAATCTCAATAATATTAAAGAAACAATATGATAAAATTCAAGCTGTTATTTTTATTACTAAAATACGCGGAATATCCCACAGTATAAATAAAAGGTCTAGTCCTCTACCATAAGCCATGAACATCTATAAGATAAATACTGAATAAAATATCCCGAATGTCTGAAACAATAAATGACAGGAGTAAAATAATGGAAAGGTGCGCCACCACGGAATGAGGATGGTTGGCTCACCCGTGATCAATAGGAAAATCTTCAATTCTAGCTACGGGGCTCGCTGGTGCTCGGAACCGTATCTGCCCGAACAAATAATAAGAAAACAATAAAGAAAACAACGTAAGTCAAAAGGAATTAATAGGTGGGTAAACTAGTTCCTATGAAAGACAGGAAAATAGTTTAAGCAATAAATTAACAGAATAGAGGATGGAGAAAAAGAAACATGTTATAATTCTCTATTCAAATAGTTCATCCAATCACACCATTCAACATCAATAAATCTCATTCAAGAACCAACAGTTAAACTCAATTCATGAACCAGCAGAATATGTGGGCTAACTCCGAAAAGATTTGATAGTGGACCAACTCCGAGGCTATCAAATGTACCAACTCTATAATAGATAGTGGACCAACTCCGAGACTATCAAATGGACCAACTCCAAAAAATTATCAATTGGACCAACTCCGACATAGCAAATTAATCATAAATTTCCAGGTCAAACTTGCATATAACTTACAATACTTTACGCAACAACCAGGAGTAAACACAATCCAGCAAAACAGCATATATTCCAAGTAAAGATTTAAACACAACGAAAAGGTGTAAACGGTTACACCTAGGGCAGTGCACATACAAGGAACGTATGTATAATATTCCGCATGGACAAATTTCACCAAAGAAAGGGATAGAACCACCTACCTCTATTCGAAGAAGCAAAACACTACTCAACAATCTTCTTCCCTTGCCGAATCTCCTCCAAACGTTCTTGCTCTAAGTAAAAGAACGGAATACATAATCAATGTATTGCATTGGTTCACATTCGTGAGTATAAAATTATTCTCGAATCTTGGAAAAAAATAGTTCCCAAGTCACCCGCAAAAGTCACAAGTTGAAAACTATAACTGCATTCTTGATCTTGATACAAATTCATCCATCCATAATAGTAATGCCAACAGTAATTCCTATGTATAACTAAAATAATAATAATAATAATAATAATAATAATAATAATAATAGTGATGACAGATAGAAATGAGAGAAAGAAATACTAATAGAGTAATTTGTTTCAAGCAAACATTACAGTGCTCTCCGCCTAAATTAATACCCTATTAAGAATTCACTTTTACAACGTCTACCTGAGACTAAAAGCATAATTTGTAATGTTTTAATTTAATCACCAAGAATATATTGTCAAAGCTCTATCTCAACATCCATTACTTGCTAATTTTAATATTATAAGTTTTGTATTCACTACTTAGTAAACAATTACTAAGAAAAGGAAACCAAGACATGGAACCCGTACTTGATTCTTAGGGGCGCCGAAACAGTGGCTACACTAAATACTTTTGAAGTTATCTTTTAATATTACCAATCATTAGGTCATCATGATGTCTTCCTAATCATTAGCACAATGATTACAACAAAAGAGAATAGTACGTTGTTTTTGAAGGTAGCAATAGTATGAACTAAGATAGGAGGGGCGTACCAGTATGTCAACTCCCGACTGGCAATTATCACAGAAATTTTCAACGTCTTGAATTGAACAAAAATGACTTAACCAACCACTACCGCAGTCGTCCACTTCTCAACCTTATTTCCCCAAGTTTTCTACTTTAAAACCTGTGCCTCTTTTTCGTAACCCTATTGTGCTTATGCAGATAAAAACATGACTTATCCACTATTTTATTTTTCCATTTCACTTAAATACAACTAATAAGAGTAATGTCAAATCAGTCCAACAATTACTCCTAATTATATCTCTAATCCTTCTTTTTACTAATAATTTACATAAATAATTATTTAATAGTAATAATTAAAATGAATGTATCGAAACTAACAGAATAACTAGGAACAATAATACTTAGTAAAAAAATCGGGTCATTACAAAAAATCATTCATAGCTCGTTCAATAATGATGCATATGACTACATGCAATGCAAAAAGGGACATAAAATAATTTGGTATGGCTTGTACCACAGTCTTCAATAGAATCTCCTTCCCTGCTCTTGAAGGACTGCTCTTTTCCAACTCTGAAGCTTTGAGCGTACCTTATCCACTATATAACCAAATACCTCCTTCTTACTACGACCCATAATAGCTGGCAACCCAAGATAAGGATGATCCACTATCGGTACACTTAGAATAGCAGCAATCGAGTCTCTTGTTTCAGTATCAGTGTTGCTACTGAAAGATCCGCTATACCAATGCCTAATTTATAAAGCAAGTAAAATTCAAAAAAT
Source organism: Petunia x hybrida (assembly GCA_037355625.1). Taxonomy (NCBI): domain Eukaryota; kingdom Viridiplantae; phylum Streptophyta; class Magnoliopsida; order Solanales; family Solanaceae; genus Petunia; species Petunia x hybrida. The sequence goes on from JBBBVM010000974.1 coordinate 39,621, forward strand.
TTCACCACGTGTACTCCTTATTCATAGTTATGTATTTTTGTCTCCACTTAAGAATAGTTAAGGAAAATGGTCTCGGAGGCAATACTTCAAGTTATAAATCGACAAGTGTTGCCTCTTCGGAAAATATCAAGGGAAAGTGTAGCCTGCGAATAGATTGAAAGGGCAAGTGCTGCCCAGGCAACACTACAAGTTATTTGAGAGAATGTGGGAAGAGATTAAAGGGCAAGAGTCGCCTATGCAAGAGTCAAAGTCAGGTGTTATCAAGAGGCAGCACTTACGAGAAAGGGAGGGGGGATGCGAGCGTCATTATAACATAGGCAACACTTCAAGTTATTTGAGAAAATATGGGAAGAGATTGAAGGGCAAGTGTTGCTTATGCAAGAGGGGGTCAAAGTCAAGTGAATGTCAAGTGCTGCCTAAGAGGAAGCACTTAAGAGAAAGGAAGGGCGGATTGCGGACACCATTATAAGATTTTGCAGGGGTATCTCCATCTGAAATTTTTTCATTAAAGTTAGTGCAAGGTCATTCTTGCAAAACCACTTTAAACGAGATCAATAAGGCAAACCACTACCTATGGTGTCATAGTTTTGTATATTACCCATAAAATTTGGATCGTTAAATTCAGTCAAAGAATAGCCAACAATTGTTAATTTCTTGAAGCATAACCACAAGTAAAGCTTTGTAAAAGTAGACTTGAAAATTTCATGTTCAGGGGTATTGAACTAAAATCCACAAAAAAAAAAAAGGCTTACGTCCCGTTTGGACATGAAATTTATTTCCAAAAGAATAAATTAAGTTTTTATTTGTCCATAAAATTAGTCCAAATTTCGCAGATGTTATCCTCAAATTCCAAAAACAAAAAATATTTGAGACTACCTTTTGGGAGAAAATTTTTTTCTTCTCACAAAACTTTAACTATTTTTTTTTTCAAACAAAATGTATGTCCAAACAGAAAGTTCAAATTTCAAAAATTATATTTCAACTTAACTTCAAAAACTCATTTTTTTTAACCTTTAAACAAATTTATATTCTAAGCTAGCTTAGAGTTTGAATATTGGAATTCAAAAAATATGGGGTTTGGGAAAAGTTTCAGGAGTTCAAACTGAACTCCAAGATAAATTAAGATTTTTCTCCTAAAGTTTAGATTAAACTACAAGACAATCAATAAGGAATTTTTGTTTTAAATTTTGGCTGGTAAAAACTTTTCAAATTATGGATATAGGGTAATTAGTGATCTGATTAGTAGCTATTTGTCAGATTCCCAATGAAGTAGTCAAAGCATTATTTGGACCCTTCAGGTGGCCTATCATGTTGAAGAATTACACAAAAGTACAATTTGGAGATAATTTTATAAAGTCTAGTCAAATTCTATCCAATTTATAAAATATAGAGAAATTGAGACTTAATTACAAAACATAGTAAAAATATATAAACTCTAGACATAGTAAAACCGTAGACCCATTCTCCCACTTTTCCTTTCCTCTCTCTCTCTTTCTCTCTCTCTCCCTCTCTCTCCCCTAACTGTCGGCGCCTTTCTCACTCTGCCTCGCGAGCTCCGGCCAACCCACTCATCCGATCGCTACTTTGCTCAACAATGCAGGTACTATCTTACATTTTATATTTAGTTATTTTGTGTCTCTTTTCATATTTCGTGTTTTTAGTTCAAATATAGTTTTTTGACTAAATTTTGGTATTTATCAACCAGATTTACGTTTTATAGCCAGAGCTAATAATTTTATGGCCAAATCTTATATTATTCCTGCTTGATCTACTATTTTTATTCAATGTTTCTGCGATATTTCTACATTTGTGCATAGTTTCTTCACAATTTATGCACTATTTATCCTTTTATCTACATTTTTTCTGCTTATTTTTGTATTTCCGTACTTTTTTATACATTGTTTCTGCACGTTTCTACACTATTTCTGATTGTTTCTGACCATTTCTGCAGAGCTACAGTGGTCGTGGTGGCAGATGGGGCAGCAGGCGGCAGGGGGCGCAGCAAGGCGATGGGAGATGATGGTTAGGATTTTTTTTTTTAGTTGTTTCTAGCAACTTTTTTATAAAAATATTACTATGTCTTATAATACCAATCATATTGCTATGTTTTTTTAATAATAGATGGTGTAGGATTGTACATAAATGTAAATAATCCTTTCTAATATGAACATTTCTATGCAGACTATTCCTGTGATTGGTAATAAAGAATTTAACAGTAAAATTTGTGTCAGGTAATCTCTATTTAACCCACCAAGCAATTAATTGTCTATGGCAACACTATAATTGAAAAGAGCCAGCGGAAACAGTGTGACTTTGTTTTGGAGTTTGAACTGAAATCTATGAAAAGGTTTTGGGGTTGATCAGTTCAAACTTCAGCCCGAGACATGAAACTACTCTGAAGTTCGACTGGTTGTTTCTTCTAAACTTTTTATGTGTTTAAAGTAGTGATTATTCTTCAATAACTCTACAAACGCTACATTCTCGTCGATCAACATCTATAAGGGTGGCTATTTGTCAATATTTTCCAATTCGGTCCACTATCAAGTTATTGCACTAGATGGACACTTTTGGCATTGCCGCGAATAATTTAACAAAAATAATCCTTTTTGGTGATCGCCAAATCTTTTTACTAGCGAAGACTTATCCACTAGTACGCTTGTGATTGTATGGTCCTTTCTAATATAAGGATCTGGCGATCGCCAGAAAGAATTATTTTTGCAAGACTTTTCTCTTACCAAGGGATTAAGTCAAATCCCTAATGAGTGCCAGAAAAGGTCCTATTTTTGTAAATCTCCTGTCCACCATGGCTGATTTGCAAAAATATGACACAGGAAGTAATGGTTTGCCAAAATGCCTTCAATAACAGTGATTTTGCAAAAATGGTCTCCATTAGTTTAATGAAACTTATTCCAAACGAAAACACCCCTCACAACCAATAAAAAGACCCGCCCAGTCCCTCATCTTCCTTTTCTCCATTCACGCAATAAAAAAAACCCTAAAAACCCATTCCTTTTATAGATTGCTTTGTTCAAGCAAAGATTCAACATAAGATTTCTTCAAATTGCTATTGAATTTTACTACAACTTCAATTAATTTCTTTATAATTTCATATGTATTATGCTTAACTTTTTTTAAAATTCTATATAGACCAAAAGAGCGATGACTTTTATTCATAATAATCAAAAAAGCATATTGTATAGAAATACATGACATTAGATTGATTACGGTAATTGTAAAAAAAAAAAAAATAATAATCTGTATTAGTTGCAGAAAGTTTATGAATACTGGAAAAGTCTTGCTTATTGCCAAGACTTTGCCTTGCAGACATGCAGAAAATCTCTAAAAGTCTTGGCTATTGCCAAAACTTCCAGTTTTGCTGCAATTAGCACATGTCACAGACGGTTGGTTATTGTCAAGACTTTAAGCCTTGTTGCAAGGGTGAAGTTCTCTGCAACTCTTGGCTTATTGCCAAGAGTTTAAGCTCTGGTGCAATCAGCACCCTACAAACACTTCTTGCCTATTGCCCAGACTCAACCCTTGGCTTATAGCCAAGAGTTTAAGCTCTGGTGCAATGGGCACCTGTGAGAGACTTCTTGGCTATTGCCAAGACATTAAGTCCTCTTGCAGTGGCCAACTTCAGGAGAAAATCTCTACAAGTCTTCGCAATAGCCAAGACTTTAATTTCTGCTGCAAAGAAAAACTTACACTGAAAATCTCTAAAGTATTGGTAATAGCCATGACTTTAAACTCTACTGCAATGGAAAGCTTGTAGAGACTTCTTGCCTATTGCCAAGACTTTAAGCCATGTTGCAATGGAGGGCTTGCAGGCAAAGTCTCTGCAAGTCTTGGAAATGGGGGCCTTTTAGCAAAGACTTGCAGCTCTGGTGCAATGGGGGCCTTATAGACACTTTGTCCCTATTGCCAAGACTTAAAACCCTGTTGCAAAGGAGTCCTTGTAGACAAAGTCTCTAGCCAAGACTTGCAGCTCTGATATAATAAGCACCTAGGAAAGACTTCTTGCTTATTGCCAAGACTTTAAGACTGTTGCAATGGGGCCTTGCAGACAAAGTCTCTGCAAGTTTTGGCTATTACCAAAAGTTGCTGCTCTAGTGCAATAGGAACCTAGGAGAGACTTCTTCACAAGACCTTAAGCCCACAAAGGGCATCACTTTTACCCATGATCCTGCTTCTATCAAAGCGATCTGAGTACGAAATATTAAGCATATCATTCGTCTTAATTATGTGCAGGATTAGCACTATGGCAACTCGCTACATTTATATAGCTTATAATGGGAAATGGGATGCAAACAGCAAATACATCAACCATGATATAAAGTTGATACTTTTCAAAGACGGTATAAGCTACCACGTATTTGAAAAAGAAATTTGTAATGCTCTAACCATCAACACTGATGAAAGTGAAGCAAAGATAAGGTTTGACACGAAACTAGAAAGGTGCAGAGGCATGATGGTAACAAATGATTAAGAACTTATCACTTACATGTATCTGCTGAAGAATGATGAGAATTTTAGAAAATCCTGCTTCATAGTAGAAGTTATTAAAAGAACTGACATATCAGAAAATCCCGCTTCATTGTGAATGAAGCTGACCATAGCATGGTGTTGCATCAAAAGGAAGGGCAATTATTGATTATAAATATTTTTAAAAGTCAAACGTGATTGGAAAGTTAATATTATAAATAAACTGAACTATTGGCAATAGCCAAGACTTTACAGTCATACAGATAACCAATTCAATTTAACTTGACGTAAAGTCTTGGCAAAGGGTAAGATATTTCCTACCAAAACTTATGTATCGACTTTAATATTAGAAATAGTTAACTTGCCTTGATGTCTTGCCATAGGCAATAGTATTGACAACTAAATTGACACCAAGTCTTGGCAAAAATATTACCAGCACAACCCTCCATGAATTATCTATCAATTTTAAATTAATTATATAATATTAGAGTTGGAATTAATTAACTAGAATTCAAGTCTTGCCCATTGGCAAGATTTTCCATCTAAATGTGTTCACCCCGCAACAACTAAAATGCCTTGAAATCCTGCAATTGCCAACACTTCCAGTTCATCCGATTCAAAGCAGCTTCAGTCTTTAAAATAACAAAAATATCAAACATCCAAGTATACTTGTTTACATAAACACAACAAACACGGTAAATACGAAATACACATAATTAAAAATTACTCAACAGTTTTCTCTAACTTTTTTGTAGTACTAATAGTCTTATTTGGACTACTACATGGATAATTTTGCGACGGAGATAACAAACAAAAATTTGGAAATTCATCGCCCACATCACATTTTTGCCTTGGAATTCATCAGAAGATCTTGGCTGACTTATAAAATCATCTACCCCATCAAAATTTACATGATCAAGATCAGGAGATTGAAGATTCAATATCCATTACCTGCAAAATTTTAAAAAACAATAATGACAACACATAATAACAAAACAATGAAACAATAATGAAAAGACCATATACAAATATACAATGACAACTACTGAACACATGACTGGTGAAAAGAGTAAACTACAGAAAAAGTCTCTACACCTATTGCCAATAGCCAATACTTTAAACTCTAGTGGAATGGGCAACTTCTACAAATAGTCTCTGCAAGTATTGACAATTACCAACACTTTAAACTCTAGTGGAAGGAGCAACTTGTAGAAATAGTCTCTGCAAGTATTGACAATTGCCAAGACTTTTACCTATATTGCAGTGCAAAACTTGCAGAAAGTCTCTGCAACTCTTGGCAATAGCCAAGACTTTAAGTTCTGCTGCAAGGGGGACCTTACACTAAATATCTCTAAGAGTATTGGCAATTGCCAAGACTTCTACCTCTACTGCAGTAAACAAGTTAGAGACAAAGTCTCTGCAACTCTTGGCAATAGCCAAGACTCTAAGTTCTGGTGGAAGCGACAACTTACACGGAACATCTCTGCAAGTATTGGCAATAGCCAAGACTTTAAACTCTACTGCAGTAAGCAACTTGCAGAGAAAGTCAATGCAACTCTTGGCCATGGTCAAGATTTTAAGCTCTATGCAACAACATGAATATCTAATAGCCATAGACAATAAAAACCTTCAAATCACCGGAATCAAGCAAACACAAGCAAAAAATCCACAGGAACCTCAAACTTAATTCAACAATCATAGATCAAAATGGAAAAAACTAACAGATAAATGTATAAACAATAAGTATAAAAATATAATTGGCAAAAATAAATGCAGATAAATGATTGCGCAAAATAAAAATTACAATAAAATGAAAAAATAATAGAACAAATATACGAAAAAGAGAGAACAAAAACCCCCAAATCTCCAGCACACAAAGAAGAAAGAAGGAGGCTAGGAATGAGGAAAGAGAGAAAGAAACCTGTTCAGCGTGAATTAGGTAGGTCGGGGGCAAAATAGTCCTTTCATAGGGGGTATGACGTGGAGGGCATTTACTTAAAATATTTGTAAGTGGGAGCAATTAGGTAAGACCAGGTTTATTGAGGGCACTGGGTGAAATTTTTTGGTCCACCATGGCAGGACAATAGAGCCCATGAAGATATTTGTCCCGAACTAATTCAATTTCTATCAGAAATGCATTGATTGCGGAATATCTACCTCAACTAATTCTTTCAGAGTCCAGAGATGCATTGATTGAGGAAAATATTTTTGGTTGGTGCATTAATGAGAAACAATACTAGTCCAGGAAGCGAGTGAATTTTCTCGGAGGCACGCAATAGAATTTGTAGTATACTTCTATATTGCTTTTCATACTCTCTCATCTCCAGCAATATTGTGAATTCTGTCGAGTCACGCAACAATTATTAGTTTCATAGTATTTTTACATTACATTTTCTCTAAGAACTACCTGCTCCCTCCGTTCCACAAAAGATGTCTTAGTTTGACTTGAATTGAAGTTTAAAAAATAGGAGAAGATTTTTGAAACTTGTGGTCTAAAAGAAGACATAGATAAATGAATGGCCATAAAGCATCTCATTAAGGGTGAAGTGCTAGTTTTAACTCAAAATTCTTTCCAAATTCAGAATTGTGTCATTTCGTTGGAACTGACAATAAATAGTGTCATTCTTTTTGGAACAGACAATAAGGAAATAGTGTCATTCTTTTTGGAACAGACAATAAGAAAATAGTGTCATTCTTTTTGGAACAGTGGAAGTAATATGTACGGATTAAGAAGTAAAAAATTTATTACGTTTTTACTACTAGAAATTAAGTGTTTTCCGACCGCCTATTTGGTCGGACATCGGTCGGCTAGCCGACTAATATCCGACCAAATCAAGCGGTTGAAAAATGGCTGGTCGCAGAAAGGCATTCGATCGACTCGGTCGGACATATCGACCGAAGAACGGTCGGACAACGGTCGCCCAGGTGAATTTTTGAAAAAATATTTCTTGAACCGTCCGACCGATTCGGTCGAACACTTGAATTTCTGGAATAATTTTTGTTCTTCTGTCCGACCGATTCGGTCGGACAGTTGAATTTCTGGAAATTTTTTTATGACAGGTCGGACAGTTGAATTTCTGGAATTTTTTTAATGACGTGTCCGAACGATTCGGTTGTCTACTGGGTAAAACCTGCAAAATAAATTGTTAAAAACTTATGCATGCCCTGCCAAAAAGCAATATATAGCCGTAAAACAGTCTTTCAAACAGTTCATTATACTATAATACACACATTTTAATAATAAGCTATTAAATCTTCCATACACTTTAAATCCTAAACATAAAGGCACATAATACTAGTGCATCCAAATCTAAATTATCACAACTAACACTTAAAGGCACATGCAACATAAAGTCACACAATACATGTGCCAAAACCACGTCTAGTACAAACAAAGTCTTTCTTTTCATAATAACATCTTAATAGAGGTAGGGAAGAAAAATAGGTAATATTATGTCCAAAACTTCTTGTATTAATTTCTATATTTTTTTGACTTCTTCATCCAAGTCCGATTCCGGCAACATAACTTCATCACCCAAGTCCAATTCCGGCAATTTAATTTCTTCATCCAAGTCCGATTCCGGTACAATATCAATTGATTCTTCAATCGTATCCGGTACCATATCAATTGGGTCTTCAATTGTATCCGGTACCATATCAATTGAGTCTTTGATGTTGTTATCCATGATATATTTGATCTTCATGGGAGAGAAGATAAAATCACTCAAAAACGATTCCAACATAACAAATCTAAGTTCATAGATCATACGAATTCTAACTCAACAATTCTAAGTTCATCAATCATACTAATTCCAAGTTCATCGACCATCATAAATCTAAGTTCATCAATTCATCAAATAACATTAAGGCGGCTTAACTAATTCATTTAGTCAAATGTAATAATAGAATAATAAGTGTAGCACACATCTAGATAATCTTCCTTTTAGGTTAAAAATGATTGAATATACGATAGAATACACATTTTCTTCTTCACTAATTGTTCTAGATTTAGTCAATTTACTTATGTATAATTAGTTGGAGTAATTTAAAATCTAATATTTTAAGAATCAAATGAAATAGAATCAAAGATTACAAAATAAATATTTACAAATAATTTATTTCATTCAAATCAATTTACAAAAATAAGATATTTTAAGTTGTTTAGCTACTATATTATTTATAGCTAATGTCTCTTAAAATATAATATAAATAATTCATACATTACTAGTCACTACATAAAACATTCATATTACTTATTACCCATAGAGAAAATAATCTTAAAATCGTCATACTTAATGATTTTCAATTTTGAATTCTAGTTCTAGGCCTAATATTTATTTTTTATTCACTAGACTAGAGCATGTCTAACTATTATGTCTAGTTACTATTATGTCTTTGTTGTTCACCACTTGTTTGATGAAATGCCTCAAAGAATCTAACTACCAAACTACACTATACACACCAACAATTTTTTCTCAAAGCAAAAAACAACAACAACACTACTACACATCATTAACAACATTCAACAACAACAACAACAATAACAATACTCCTAAAGGAGCCCATTAACAACATTCAACAACAACAACAACAACAACAAGCCATTCAAATTCACACTTCTCCATGGAACACCAACTTGTTCGCTAATAGATTTCACTTTATTACTTTCCAATTTATCCTCTTCTAAATTTGCATTCAATAACCCATTCTTGCAAGATTTCATCTTTTTGAACAACGTAACACCCACTTCTTAAATCACTCCACAAATATCACTCCAACTTCTACAATACCAACTAAATTGCAACTTGTAAATAAACAAGAAACAAATGTTTAAAATGCCAAACTAGTTCAAACATTTTCCAAACCAAAAAACAACACTATACATATAATCATATACCAACTTGTTCACCATCAAATAGAAATTAGTATAATTAAAAGAAAAAATGGAACCTAAAAAATTTGCTCCGCCGGAGCCCCGCAAGGCAGCTAACACCGGTGGCTAGATCTGATAGAAAAAAGCACAATGAAAATTTTTGGGGTTAGGGTTTATGTTGAAGAAATAATGAAAAATGATAAAAATTAAAAAACTTACCAATTTAAAGATGAAATATTAGAAATGGGGTGGATGAGACTTTGGGGAAGAAAGAATTTAGAGATGGGAAATGGGGTGGATCGAATTTGGGGAAGAAAGAATTTAGGGGTCGGGTTGGTTTTGGAATGAAATAAAATGAGGAGAGAGGAAAGAAATAGGGGTTTGCCCCGTTTTTATTTTCCATGAATCGGTGGGAGAACTCACTCCAAGTCAACTTAGGTAAGCCTTGCCTAGCTGATTGAAGTGCGGTCCACCAAGCTAAGGCTGGACCATAAAACTGGAAGGCAGTATATTGAACTACATACTGCTCAAGATACCCAAGGGCCTCAAGAATACGCTGGCATTGATCAAGAAACTCACGGGGTTTAATCTTATCTGAAGCATGACAAGAGAATCTCAGAGGATGAAGTCTAATAAAATTATACAACCTTGTCGGATCATCGACCTGACCTGCTACCTGGGCTGGCTGACCAGCCTGAACAACCGGAGGCGCAACACCCACTGCCTCTGGAACATAACCACCTGGAGCTACATTTGGAGCTGAAGTAGGGGCTCTCTGAGCTTGAACACTAATATCTACCGCAGCCTGGGGAATAGGAGCATCTACAGTAGCCTGAGGAGCTGCCTAAGGAATGGGAGCATCTACAGCAGCCTGAGGAGCTGCCTGAGGAATGGGAGGTCCCTGGAGCATCTGAGCCGCTAAGAATCTCATAAAAGAATCAGAAAGTGCGGGGGGAACGAATAAACCCTGCTCCCCCGCCCACCGGGAGCTGGCACTGCTGGAACCACAGCAATAGGATCAACATGATCCATCATCCTCACAGCCGGGGCAACTCTATCTCTGCATCGACCACGACCTCTACCACGACCTCTACCACGACCAACACCTCCACCTCGCGGAGCAGCAGACATAGAGGCTGCAGCTGGCTCCTCTGCCTCTCGCTGAGCAGTTGCACGCGTTCTCACCAATTACTGTGGAAGAATTAACAATACTGAACTTCAGATAAAAAGACTCACGCATGAAGGGGAAAGAAAGAAAGGAAAATGCCTAAATGCCATCATAGCCTCTCGTAGATAGGTACGGACGTCTTCGCCCGATCAGCGAGACTCTATTAGAAACTGTCATGATCTGGAAAGACTCTAAACCAGGCTCTGATACCAACTGACACGGCCCAAACTTTCGGATAGGCCGTGCAGGCACTCGATTACCTCCCTAGACCCGTCGGGCGAACCCTATGGGCTTAAGCCAAGATATACGACTTGAAACAATTTTGATAACACAGACTTTACTTTAGAATATTAGAGACTCAATCTAAATAATATAGAAACGCGTATGAGACGCATATTATACATAAACTGACATATTTACCAGCTGACTGAATAGATACAGCTACTACCCAAAATACGTAAGTCTAGAGGTTTCCAGATATGACATCTAAGAAATCCAAAAGATAAGTACATCTCCCGAAGGGAGAAAAATGGGATAAAACTAAAATGCGTACAACCGGTGGCCTCAGTGAACAAGCTGGCTCACCGTAGATAGCTAGAAAGGATCCCTGCTCCTCAATCACGATGCGGCTGGCTGGGTCCGGGAGTGGAATCTGCTGAAACAAAATACAACACAAGAAACAGGTAGGGAGTGAGTCATAAGGACTCAGTAGGCGAGAAATAACTACTTAACTCAAAATAGTTAAGTTAGCTAGGAAAAAGATAAGTAACAATATATAACAGATAAAAATGTACAGATAGGCAAGTAGCAGTCATACACAACATTCATATGGATATGAAATGAATGCAATCATAATATAAGGGGGTCACATATGCCCAATGAATGGAGCGGAATCCTCCTACTCTGGGGCGGAATCCTCTTACCCTCAATATGATGCAAGGAGCGGAATCCTCCTACTCCTAAGGCGGAATCCTCCTACCCTCTGATGGTATAACAGCTAGAAATCAAGAAAATAACCAGAAAATACATAACCAGGCTATGGCGTAATAAGCACGCCATGTCGGCAGCTATTCACTTAAAGAACGTGTGAATAGATCATCCAAAGGCCAAAGGCCGTCAAAGAAGCAGATAAAATCACCAACCTCGAGTCCTGGGTCAGCATAGCTGCTGAATAACTTCTTTTCCTGCCCGATGTCCCTCAGAGTAACTCCTTTCTGAGCCAAAGAAAAATATTAGCACTTATAAGTGCCCGAAGAAAGAGTATTTAGCCATTAGACAATAAAAGAAGGAAAATTACAAAAATACCCCTAGGCCGGGATTAGTCGAAAATCTATAAAATATACATTTTCAGACTTTTCATGATCCCATGAGTCCAATGGTATCATTATTTTTCATATCTGAATTAAATTTCATCAAATTTCATAATTTCATAATATTTAGGGTCCTAACCCAATTTTCTAATACAATTTCAAGAGATTCTAGCGCAAGAATCATTAATTAACGCGATTGAATGTTATAAGATTGATAATTTTGATGGCCTTGGCTCTAAAAATTCAGCTTATACGGACCTAGAAAGCTCTGGTTTTGAAAGTGAAGAAAATGAAATTTCGGAAGCCTTTTTATACGGTAAATAGCAGCTTACTAAGCTGCTTTCGCACCAGCCACTGCTGTGCTAGTTTTTGGCTCCAAACGGAACCCTACAAAGCTCAAAATGACTCCAAATTTTGCACACAAGTCATATAAGACTTGTATGACATGTTCGCAAAGACGGAACTTGAATTGGATTTCTAGAACTCAAGATATGGCTTCTACGGAAAGAGGTCGATTTCTTAACTTTCGGAATTTTAGCGAAACTGACCGAACGACCTCAGAATTCACTTTTGAAAGTTTTTACAGGCCATAAATGATCATATAAACCTAATGCAACTTTCAAATTTCAAATCGGAGCTCATTCGCTCAAATCTAGCTCGAAATTCTCTCTTAAGCTTTATCGACAACAGAAACGCAAACCTTCTCAAAAATCCTACTAAACGAGGTCCAATCAGCTCAAATTTTATAGACAGGTCCTAATGGAACTTACCGAGCTTTTAAGACTATTAGCACACTAATCAAAGTCCTAACTCCCAAAACAACTGCCTAAGGTCGTTTCATTCTCCTCCACTTAGACTCTCGTTCGTCCTCGAACGAGCCAGAGTCTATAGTAGATTTCACAAAATTTATGAGAACGCTTACCCAAAGTCTCAACAACTTTTTATCAGATAATAATACTGCATTACAGAACCAGAAATGATAAGAATCCTTAAGCTTAGAGACCAAGATCAGACCTGAACAATCGAAGAGGTGAGGATACCTCTCATGCATACTGGACTCAAGCTCCCAAGTGTCCTCCTCATGAGGACAGTTGCGCCATCGCACTCGAACCATCGGAATCTGCGTCGAGCGAAGCTTCCGGACATCTTGGTCAACTATGACAACTGGGAATTCCTCATAGGCTAGATTCATATCCAGCTACGCAAGATCTAACTCAATCACTTCAGAAGGATCCCGGATACACTTTCGAAGCATCGACACATGAAACACCGGATGAACTGGCATAGAAGCTGGCATATCAAGCTGATAAGCCGCCTTACTGATGTGCTTCTCGATACAGAAAGGGCCAATAAATCTGGGACTGAGCTTCCCTTTCCTCCCAAATCTCTTCACACCCCTCATCAGCGACACTTTTAAAAAATACCATGTCCTCGAACTCTAACTCTTAGCTCCTCCGGTTCAAATATGAGATCTGCCTGCTCTGAGCGGTTCGGAGACTATCTTGAATAACTCGAACAAGAGTCTGCCGAACCATCTCTGAACTCATCACCTCCATATCTTGGGACTCGAACCAACCTATAGGAGAACAATATCTGCGGCCATAGAAGGCCTCAAATGGAGCCATCTGAATGGAGTACTGATAGCTATTATTATATGAAAACTCCGCTAAGGCCAAACGATCATCCCAATGGCCTCCAAAGTCTAATGCACAAGCTCTCAGCATATCCTCTAGAATCTGGATAATCTGCTCGGACTGACCATCAGTCTGAGGAGAGAATGTCGTGCAAAGCTGCACCTGGGTCCCAAACTCCCTCTGGAAATACTGCCAAAACTGAGAAGTAAACTGGGAACCACGATCGGATATGATAGACACTAGAGTGCCATGCAGTCTAATCACCTGATCAATGAAAATCCGAGCCAATCTCTGAGCTGAATCAGTAGTCTTCACAGGGATGAAGTGAGCTGATTTAGTCAGTCTATCAACAACAAACCCAGACTGAATCATAGCGTCGTAGGGTCTTCGGCAGACCAACTACAAAATCCATCGTGATATGTTCCTATTTCCACTCGGGAATGGGCAATGCCTGAGCCAACCCTGCTAGTCTCCGGTGCTCAAACTTAACTTGCTGAAAGTTTAAGCAACGAGATAGGTAAACAAACACATCCCTCTTCATCCCTTTCCAACAATATAGCTCTTGGAGATCCTGATACATCTTAGTGATGCCAGGATGAATAGAATAACGCGAGTTATGACCCTCGCGGAGTACTGACTGCCTCAGATCTCCGACATCAGGGACACAGAATCGGCCATTAAACCGAAGAATTCCATCAGAATCAAGCTCGAAGGAAGGAACTCCTCCACTTAGGACACGACTACGCAACTCCTGCAAATGTGGATCCTCGAACCGTCTTCCCTTAATCTGATTGACTAAGGAAGACTGAGCCGTGATATATGCTAGGACTCGGCTGGAGTCTGGGTGAAGAAATCTCACACCGGAGTCGCCAAGAGACTACAATTCTTGGGCCAAAGGTCTCATGTCAGCATAAAGAAAAGCCATGCTGCCCATAGAATTCTTGCTCAAGGCATCTGTTACAACATTCCCCTTTCCAGGATGATAGCGGATGGTGAGATCATAATCTTTAATTAATTCAAGCCACCTTCGTTGCCGGCCATAAGATCCTACTGAGAGAGAAGATACTGCAACCTCTTGTGATCGGTATACACCTCACAAGGCTCGGCATAAAGATAGTGCCTCCAAATCTTCAGAGCGAAGACCATAGCTGCCAACTCTAGATCATGAGTCGGATAATTCTTCTCATTAGGCTTCAACTGTCTAGAAGCATAAGCAATCACCCTCCTGTGCTGCATGAGAACACATCCAAGGCCGACACGAGATGCATCACACTAGACTACAAACCCACCAGTGCCAGAAGGAAGGGATAGCACTGGAGCTGAAGTCAATAAGGCCTTGAGCTTCTGAAAGCTCGCCTCACACTCGTTGGACCATCGGAACTGAACCGCCTTCTGGGTCAGGCGAGTCAAGGGAGCTGCAATAGTGGAAAACTTCTCCACGAACCTCCGATAATAACCTGCCAGACCAAGAAAGCTGTGAATCTCTGTCGGCGAGGTAGGACGAGGCCAATTCTGAACCGCCTCAATCTTCTTCGGATCAACCTTGATACCCTCACTGGACATCACGTGACCCAAGAAATGCAACAAAATTAAGCCAAAACTCACATTTCGAGAACTTGGCATACAACTTACGATCACGGAGGGTCTGAAGAACTATCCTCAAATGATATTCATGTTCCTCGCGATTGCGAGAATAGATTAGAATTTCATCGATGAAGACAATGACAAAGGAATCGAGAAACGACTTAAACACCCGGTTCATGAGATCCATAAAGGCTGCAGGGGCATGAGTCAGCCCAAAAGACATAACTAGGAACTCGTAATGGCTGTAACGAGTCCTGAAAGAAGTCTTCGGGATATCTAATTCCTGAATCTTCAGCTGATGATAACCAGATCGCAAATCGATCTTAGAAAAGAATTTAACACTCTGCAATTGATCAAACAAATCATCAATACGAGGCAAGTGGTACTTGTTCTTGATGGTGACCTTATTTAGCTGATGATAATGAATACACATCCGCATAGTTCTATCTTTATTCTTCACGAACAGAACAGGAGCTCCCCACGGAGAAATACTCGGCCTAATGAACCCCTTATCAAGCAAAGCCTGCAACTGCTCCATCAACTCTGACGGAGCTATGCGATAAGGAGGGATGGAAATAGGCTGAGTCCCTGGCACTATATCAACGCCAAACTCGTTCTCCCAATCAGGAGGAAGTCCTGGGAGATCATCTGGAAATACATCAGAGAATTCTCTCACAGCAGGAACAGAACCGAGGAATGGAATCTCTATAGTGGTATCTTGAACAATGGCAAGATATGTTGAACACCCTTTATCCATCATCCGCTTTGCCTTCAAGAAAGAAATAACACTCCCGGTAGGTGGCAATTGAGAACCCTTCCACACTACCAGTGCTGAGCTAGGAAGGGTTAATCGAATAGACTTGACATGACAATCCAAAGTGGCATAACATGACGCCAACCAATCCATGCCGATTATGACATCAAATTCTACCATATCCAAAATCAGAAGATCTACCAAGGTCTCACGACCCCTAAGAGATATAATACATGCAGGATAAACTCAATCCACAACAATAGAGTCTCCCATGGAGTAGAAACATAGAATGGATCATGGAGACTTATATAATCCATATGAAATCTCGCAGCAAAATAAGGAGAAACAAAAGAATAGGTAGATCCTGGATCCACTAAAGAATATGCATCTCGACTGCAAACGAACAAAGTACCTGTAATAACAGCTGGAGATGCCACATCATCTTGCCTTGCTGGCAATGCATATAGCTGTCTCAGCAACTGAGCTGAGTCACCACTCTGAGAACCACCTGTAGAAGAACCACCAGAGCCACGCCCATGACCTCTACCAGGTGATGGTGCACCACGAGCTGGCTGAGATCCTGAGGGGTCACCCTGAGGCTGCTGCTGCATAGGCGTCGGAGGGCGAGAGAAAGGACGACTACTACTCCGCTGATGTAGATAAGGGCAATCCTTTTTATGATGCTCTAAATCATAATAGATAAAACACCCAGATGAAGACCTGCGCTGCTCAAACTAGAGCTGATCACGAGGACGAGACTGGGATGGAAACCGACCCTGAGAAGGAATAGGCACACCCTGAAAACCATGCGTTGAGGGCTGGGTTGACCTTACAGGAGGCCTACTCTGCTGCTGATAACTCTTACCACCAGATAAGGTACTAGCATGCCCTGAACCACGAGATCTCTGACTCTCCCGCTCTAACTCCTCAATCTCCAATTTATGATATGCCTCATACCTCCTAGCAATATCAACGACGATATCAAATGGAGTCCTGGCCTCAATCTCACGAACAATCTGAGACTGCAAATATGGAGAAAGTCCGTCAATAAAACGTCTGACCCTCTCGGAGGTATCCTGTACAAGATCTTGAGCATATGTAGACATCTAAGAGAATAAAAGCTCATACTCCGAGACTAATAGGTTACCCTATCCAATCCTCTCAAACTGCCTCCTCTTCTCATCCTGCTTACTGCGAGGGAGAAACTTCTCCATGAATCGGTGGGAGAACTCACTCCAAGTCAACTTAGGTAAGCCTTGCCTAGCTGATCGGAATGCGGTCCACCAAGCTAAGGCTGGACCATCTAACTGGAAGGCAGTACACTCAACTCGATACTGCTCAAGATACCCAAGGGCCTCAAGAATATGCTGGCATCGATCAAGAAACTCACGAGGTTTAATCTTATCTGAAGCATGACCGGAGAATCTCGGAGGATGAAGTCTAATAAAATTATTCAACCTTGTCGAATCATCGACCTGACCTGCTACCTGGGCTGGCTGACCAGCCTGAACAACCGGAGGCGCAACACCCACTGCCTCTGGAACATAACAACCCTGAGCTATATCTGGAGCTGAAGTAGGGGCTCTATGAGCCTGAACACCAGTATCTACCGCAGCCTGAAGAATAGGAGCATCTACAGTAGCCTGGGGAGCTGCCTGAGGAATGGGAGCATCTACAGCAGCCTGAGGAGCTGCCTGAGGAATGGGAGGTCCCTGGGGCATCTACGCAGCTAAGAATCTCATAAAAGCATCATGAAGTGCAGGGGGAATGAATAAACCTTGTTCCCCTACCCACCGGGAGCTGGCACTGCTGGAACCTCAGCAATAGGATCAACATGATCCATCATTCTCGCAGCCCGGGAAACTCTTCCTCTGCCTCGACCACTGCCTCTACCATGACCTCTACCGCGGTCAACACCTCCACCTCGCGGAGCAGCAGACATAGAGGCTGCAGCTGGCTCCTCTACCTCTCGCTGAGCAGTCGCACGCGTTCTCACTATTTACTGCGAAAGAATTAAAAATACTGAATTTCAGATACGAAGACTCACACATGAAGGGGAAAGAAAGAATGGAAACTGCCTAAATGCCACCATAGCCTCTCGTAGATAAGTACTGACGTCTTCCCCCAATCAGCGAGACTCTATTAAACAATGTCATGATCTGGAAAGACTTTAAACCAGCCTCTGATACCAACTGACACGATCCAAACTTTTGGATAGGCCGTGTGGGCACTCGACTACCTCCCTAGACCCGTAGGGCGAATCCTATAGGCTTAAGCTAAGATATACGTCTTGAAACAATTTTGATAACACAGACTTTACTTTAGAATAGTAGAGACTCAATCTAAATAATATAAACGTGTATGAGACGCATATTATACATAAATTGACATATTTACCAGCTGACTGAATAGATACAGCTACTACCCAAAATACATAAGTCTAGAGGTTTCCAGATATGACATCTAAGAAATCCAAAAGATAAGTACATCTCCCGAAGGGAGAAAAATGGGATAAAACTAAAATGCGTACAACCGGTGACCTCAGTGAACAAGCTGGCTCACCGTAGACAGCTAGAAAGGAGCCCTGCTCCTCAATCACGATGCGGCTGACTGGGTCTGAGAGTGGAATCTGCCGAAACAAAATACAACACAAGAAACAGGTAGGGAGTGAGTCATAAGGATTCAGTATGCGAGAAATAACTACTTAACTCAAAATTGTTAAGTTAGCTAGGAAAATGATAAGTAACGATATATAACAGATAAAAATGTACAGATAGGCAAGTAGCGGTCATACACAACATTCATACGAATATGAAATGAATGCAATCATAATGTAAGGTGGTCACATCTGCCCAATGAATTGAGCGGAATCCTCCTACTCTGGGGCGAAATCCTCCTACCCTCAATATGATGCAAGGAGCGGATTCCTCCTACTCCTAGGGCGGAATCCTTCTTCCCTCTGATGGTATAACAGCCAGAAATAAAAAAATAACTAGAAAATACATAACAAGGCTATGGCGTAATAAGTACGCCCTATCGGCAGCTATTCACGTAAAGAACGTGTGAATAGATCATTCAAAGGCCAAAGGCCGTCAAAGAAGCGGATAAAATCACCTACCTCGAGTCCTGGGTCAGGAAAGCTACTGAATAACTTCCTTTCCTGCCCGATGTCCCTCAGAATAACTCCTTTCTTAGCCAAAGAAACATATTCGCACTTATAAGTGCCCGAAGAAAGAGTATTAGCCTTTAGACAATGAAAGAAGAAAAATTACCAAAATACTCCTGGGCCGGGCTTAGCTGACAACCAATAAAATATATATTTTTAGACTCCTCATGATCCCACGAGTCCAATGGTATCATTATTTTTCATATCTAAATTCAATTTCATCAAATTTCCTAATTTCATAATTTTTAGGGTCCTAACCCAATTTTCCAATTCAATTTCAAGAGATTCTAGCGCAAGAATCATGAATTAACGCAATTGAATGTTATAATATTGATACCTAATAATTTTGATGGACTTGGCTTTGAAAATTCATCATACGGACCTAGAAAGCTCTGGTTTTGAAAGTGAAGCAAATGAAATTTCTGAAGCCTTTTTATACAGTAAATAGCAGCTTACAAAGTTGCTTTCGCACCAGCAATTGCTGTGCTATTTTTGGGTCTAAATGGGACCCTACAAAGCTCAAAATGGCCCTCAATTTTGCACACAAGTCACACAAGTTTTGTATGACATGTTCGCGAAGACGGAACTTGAATCGGATTTCTAGAACTCAAGATATGGCTTCTATGGAAAGAGGTCGATTTCTTAACTTTTGGAATTTTAGCGAAACTGACCGAACGACCTCAGAATTCACTTTCACAAGTTTTTACAGGCCATAAATGACCATACGAACCTAACGCAACTTTCAAATTTTAAATCGGAGCTCATTTGCTCAAATCGAGCTCGAAAACCTCTTTTAAACTTTACCGACAATTGAAATGCAAACATTCTCAAAAATCCTACTAAACGAGGTCCAAATCAGTTCAAATTTTATAGATCGGTCATAATGGACCTTACGGAGCTTTTAAGACTATCGGTATGCTAATCGAAATCCTAACTCCCAAAACAACTACCTAAAGTCGTTTCACTTTCTTAGTCCTTTGGAAAAACTTGTCGTTTCTTAATTTCCTTATCTCGTAGCGATTGTTATTGTTCGTAAGTGTTGTACATCTATTATCATCTTATTACTTTATTTCCATTAGCTAAATCACTAAAAAGAGTCTGAACGTCGTTTCTTGAGTCCGTAGTTGTCTTACTTTCCTATAGTTTCTTCTTTTCCAATCATCTTATCCTCAATTTTTATTACCTTACAAAATTTTTCTCACTCTGTAGTGAATTTGGGTGAGTTCACTAAGAACTATAAATGGATTCTTTGAGTGAAAAAGCCAAGAGAGAATGTGAGCTCGATAGAAGAAAGAAAAAGATAATACTCGTGTGAAAACATGAGGGTGAGTGATATATTATTTAAATACAAATTAACATATGAGGGAGTGAGGTGAGGATATTTAACTACTAATGTTTGTTGTTAAGATGATGAATACAAGTAAGGATGATAACTTAAGTGAAGAAACCAACCTAGCTAAAGGTGCTTTCACTTTCAAAGCTATGCAATATGAATTTGTATTGATGAACATGAGGTTTGAAATTGAGTTAGACAGGACTACAGAGACAAGATGCAAGAATTGAAGCTGTGGCTGGTGGAAATCAACAAGCCCACCACCACCCCGGAATATTTCAAATCTTTTGGTAAGAAGAGGAGGCCACCATCACATCATGAAGACCCATTTGTTGATCTTGAGGATAAGATGATGAAGATTATACAGAGTTTGGGCATCAAAGAAATAGAGGAGGTTTTAGAGGTGGATGGAGAAAAGGTGAAATATGGTACCAAGACAATTTATGACTGTAACATTGGTAGCATTAATACAAAGATGTCATCTTTCCAAAGGAAGAATGACTCAGATTAGTATCTTGAATGGGAGAAGAAGGTGGACCCCATATTTGACTACCATAACTACTCCAAAAGGAAGAATATAAAGCTTGCACTGTTAGAATGCTTCAATTGTGCCTTGGTTTGGTGCGACAAGTATAAGGAAGACTGAAGGATGAATGGTGAACCTTCCGTCGCTACGTGGGTAAAATGAATACAATCATGAGAAACAGATTTATTTCTAGCCACTACTATGGAGACTTGCAACATAGGATTCATACCTTAAAGAAAGGATCTATGAGTGTGGAAGGCTATCACAAAGCCATGAAAATGGACATGACTAGAGCTAATTGTGTTGAAAACAGGGAAGCTACTATGTCTAGGTTTCTCAATGGCCTGAATAGAGAGATTTCTAACGTGGTGGAGCTACAACCTTACTTTGAGTTGACAAAATTGTTTCATTTAGCAATGAAAGTGGAGAGGCAAAAAAAGTACAAAAGTAAGCAACAACGAAATACTTCATGGAGAAAAATAGGGAGGGCCACGGCAGCAAGATATTAATTCATCAACTAAAGCCAAAGATAATAAAGGTAAGGACATATTACAAGTCAAGAGGGAGGTAAAGTAACTAATCCTAATATTCAAATCCTCTAGTTCAATTGAATGTGTTAAGTGTCATGGTAGGGGTTATACGATGCATGAGTGCCACAATATAAAAACTATTATTTTGAATGATTATGGAGTCTATAATAATGAAGAAAGTGAACATAGAGAGAATGATTCCTCAAATGATAGAAAGGAGTTGGAGATGCCTAATGATGGGCTGCTTTGTATAGTTAGAAGATTGATGAGTCTTCAAATGGGCGAGAATGAGGTGGAACAAAGGGAAAACATCTTCTATATTAGATGTGGAATCAATGGGAAAACTAGTAATCATAGTTAGTCAGAGCTGCACCAATATGGTGAAAACTAACTTGGTGGAGAAAATTAATCATAAAGTGCATGAAATATCCTTTCCTTACAATTTGCAGTGGTTACACGAGTGTGGAGAGTTGAAGGTAAATAAGAAAGTTATGATCACCTTCAATGTAGGGAGGTATGTTGATGAAGTGTTATGTGATGTGGTACCCATGCAAGCTTGTCATGTGTTTCTTGAGCGTTTGTGTCAGTATGATAGGGCTGTTATGCATGATAGAAGGAAAAATCGATACACCCTTGAGTTAAATGGTAAGAAGTACACTCTTGTGCCCTTAACTCCTTTCCAAGTCTATGAAGACAAAAGAAGGCTTAAGGAAACAATGTGGGAGAAGGTGAGTTCTAAAAATAGAGAGCTAGAGAGTATAGTGGTAAATTTTTTTTTTTTTTAAAAAAGGTCCAGAATGGTAAAAAAGTGGAAATAAAAGAGGATAATGAGAATAAAGAGTGTACTAGTGAGCTGAAAAAAATACTAAGAGTGGAAAAAAGGGGAGCAATGGTGAGAGGAATGAGGCTGAGGCAAAATAAGAACAAGTGAGTCTATTTGTAAAAGCCAAAGAGGGCTTCAGTGCTTTACATGAGGAGTTGTCACTAGTCCTTCTCTTGTATAAAGATTCTTACATGATAAACTAAGCACTTCCTTGCCTAATTTGATGTTGTCTCTTTTGCATGCATTCAAAGATGTCTTTCCTGAAGAAATTTCCGAAGAACTACCACCATTAAGAGGGATAGAAAATCAGATTGATTTTTTTCCTAAATTCAAAATAGATCATTCTATAGGAAAAATCTGGAAGAGATCAAGAAGCTTCAACATCAAATTGAGGAGTTACTCGCAAAAAGGGAATGTAAGAAAGAGCGTAAGTCCTTTCTCAGTTCAAGTGCCACTAGTTTCCAAAGAAGGATAGGTCATGGAGGATGTGTGTGACTACCATCCAAACAACAAAATAACGATAAAGTACCACTATCACATTCCTGGACTTGATGACATATTAGATGAGTTGCATGGTTCTTGTTAGTTTTCTAAGAATAATTTGAAAAGTGATTATCATCAAATAAGAATGAAATCTAGAGATTAATGAAAAACCTCTTTTAAAACTAAATATGGATTATATGAGTGGTTATTCATGCTAGTTCCATTACTACTAGTGCCCGGTTCCAGTACTACTAGTTTAAAGAAGGATGAGACATGGAGGATGTGTGTGGATTGCCCTGCTATCAATAAAATAACGGTAAAGTATCGCTATCTCATGGTTATTGTTTGTTTTCTTAGATTGGTTTGAAAAGTGGTTACCATCAAATAAGAATGAAATCCAGAGATGAATGGAAAATTGCTTTTGAAATTAAGCATTGATTGTATAAGTATCTAGTCTAACTAATGCCCCTAGTACCTTCATGAGATTGATGAACCACGTACTTAGGGCTTTCACTGGAAAATTTGTAGTATTATACTTTGATGACATCCTTGTATATAGTATATCTTTATGATCATCTAGTACACTTGAAACAAGTCTTTAATATCCTTAGAAAAGAGAAGTTATATGCTAACCTCAAAAAGTGTAATTTTGTATTGGACCTGTTATATATTTGGGGTATGTTGTTAGTAGTAAGGGTATAGAGATGGATGAAGAAAAGTTAAGGCCATAAGAGATTGGCCCACACCTAAAAGTGTTACTGAGGTAACATATTTTCATGGCTTAGTTAGCTCACATCGCGTTTCATTAGAGGTTTTAGATTAATTGCATCACCTCTTACCTAAGTAATAAAGAAGTATAAGGGCTTCACATGGGGTAAATAACAAGAAAGCGCATTTAACTTGTAATTAAAAAAGCTTAATTTTGCTCTTTTATTCCATTAAGTGACTTTAATAAGAAATTTGGATTAAATATGATGCCTCAGGCATAGGAATTGGTGTTTTTTTATGAAGGAACAAACAGTCATTGCGTACTTTAGTCAAAAGCTAAATAGAGCCACCCTGAACTACTTCTATGACAATAAGCTCTATGTATTGGTAAGAGTTTTGGCAACATGGCAGGAATACCTTTTTCCTAAAGAGTTCGTCATACGAACTGATCATGAGTCTCTAAGACACTTAAAGAGTCAAGCAAAGCTTAACCAAAGACATGCAAGGTGGGTGGAGTTTATTTGATACGTTTACTTGCATTACACATTGTAAGTAATGTAAAGAAAACGTGGTGAAAAATACATTATCAAGAAAGTATGTGTTACTTACTACTATTCCTTCTAAATTTATGGGTGTTGAATATATTTAAAGAGTTGTATGCAAATGACTAAGATTTTGGCCAATTTTATGATGCATGTATTTTTGGTTCTTTTGAAAATTATTATAAACTTGATGGGTTCTTGTTTAAGGATGAAAAGTTATTTGTCGCTATATGTTCTTTGAGAGAGTTGTTTATGAGGAAAGTACATTGTGAGAACTTAATAGGTCATTTTTTAGTGCCAAAGACCTTAAATATTCTGTATTAGAATTTTCATTGGACTAAATATGAGGCTAGATGTGGAGATGATTTGCTCCCAATATATTGAATCTCGGCAAGCTAAATCTCAGGTCTTGCCTCATGGGTTGTCCACCCCTTTGCAGTACCTAGTGGACCTCGGGTAGACATTTCTATGGCTTAAATGTTTAGGCTACCTAGGACCAAGAGAGGTGTGCACAACATCTTTACAGTGGCAGATAGGTTTCCAAAATGGCTCACTTCATCACATCTTATAAAAGTTATAGGGCCACTCATGTAGCACATTTATTTGTTAGGGATGTGGTTAAATTACATATATTTTCTAAAACTATTGTTAGTAATAGGAATACCAAGTTTTTATAGAGGGTATTATGGGGTACGCTAGGTACTTGATTATTGTTTTCTACTTCTTGTCATCCTCAAAATATAGAGTGGTCAATAGAACTTCAGGAGCTTTTTAGAGTTGTAATTAAAGGAAAACTAACTTCTTGGGATGACTATATACCTTTTGGTGGAATTTGCATATAGTAGGATTATACATTCTTCTACAGGTATGTCTCTTTTTGAGGTAGTTAATGGTTTTAATCCCTTGACCCTTTAAATCTAATACCTTTCCCTGTTATAAAAACGTTGTTAATCTAGATGACAAGAAGAAGGCAGAAACTATGTAGAAGATCTATGAGCAAGCTAGGCTCCATATCGAAAAGGGACAAAAGCAAGTACTGTTGTTTGAGCCTAGAGATTGGGTTCTTGTTGACAGGCAAAAAAAATTTTTGAGAAAAAGGAAAACCAAGCTGCACTAAAGTGGAGATGGTCTTTTTCATGTTCTTGAGAGGGTTAGAGATAACAGTTATAAAATGGATTTTCCAGGTAAGTATCAACTTCTAACTTGTGTGTTGCTGATATTTCTCCTTTTGATATAGGTCTGAATTCGAAAGCAAATTCTTTCCAAGAAGGAGAGGAAGACAACAGCTAAGGAAGTCAACCATCACAACATCATGAAGAAGTTGTCATTCAAATACTAAGAAGACCGTTGACTAGGTCACAGACTAAAGCAATCTAAGAGAAACATTATAGACTCCAAAATAGGATTTAAAGGTGCTTGATTTATGGAATATGAATTCAATACTATAGAGGAACTCCACAAAACATACAATATATTTAAAGTGTAACTTATGGAGATAGAAGATAACAAAAACAACGAATAGTACTTAACTGCTCGGTGGAGGCATTTTCAAGTCATGACCAGCAAACTTGGATGGTGTGGTCTTTAGCGCAACCACACAAGCTTATTTGGAGCTTTGGGACTTAGTTAAATTATTAGTTCTAAGTTAAATAAGTGGCACATGTTAGGCAAAAGCCACACTACTGATTTTAGTATTTTTAAGCCTTTTTTTATTAATTTTAAGGGGCATACTTATAGGCATGTAAGCCTATTTTAGTAAGGATTGGAGTTAGTTTTTATATAAATAACACCTCTTTTAGAAGAGGCACAAGTTTTGGACGTGAAAATAATTTGGTGAGGGCAAAAACCTTTTTTGTTCTTGTGAAAATCCTTAAATTATCCATTCAAGTAAGAGATTCCTTGAGGTAATCTAGATTTCCTTTGTATTTTTCATTTTCTTCGAGTCTATCTTGGTAATCTATTTAGAATATAATGTTTATATATACTTTACAGTCAGTAGTTGCTCAACATAGAGTCGACATCACTTTTCTTGATGATATATTGAATGTTCTTTTTTTTGTTGCAATATGATTCTATCCCTAGTAGTCTAATTGTTCTTTTTAGTTCTTTTCTTTTGTGTGTCTCTTAGTGTTTTACGACATGCTTGTAGGTTCTTGAACCCTAAAAAATCTTATTGAGTTCTTGTGTCTTCTTGTTCTTTCTTGTACTTTATTTGTGAGTATCATCTCGTCTCCATTAATGACTTGTTTTCCTTCCCTCCCCGCTATCAAGAAGATAGTTAGAGACTTCAACGAGAATAATTAAATACTGTGACGATGTCGTGGGATATAATGAATCTCGTAACCTATGGATTGTAAAAGTGGGCCACATGAAACTTAGTTTGAGGTTATGTTAAGGAATAATCACTTTTCAGAGCATAAAATAAGGAATACCCAGATTCTAGAGTTTGACATGTTAGACAAACAACCATTGTCTTTCACAAACTTAATATATCGTTGCCTCTTTCTTTATCGAGCGTCGAAGGATTTTGTTATCGGAATGCCGTAAGATTTTGTTGCCATGACTTAGAAAAATACAAGAACTAATGCGAAGGGGTTTATGTAATTTGGCTAATTTTAAATCACATGGTTGAAGTAAAAATACTACAATAAAGAAAAGTTTCTTTTTTTAGGGGGAAAGAACACTTGCACTCATGAAAAAATTATAAACTCTAAATGAATAGAATACTAAGCTTCGTGAAAAAACTTAGACTTTGAAGGAAAATATGATGCAATATTAATCAAGAACGATAAAGGACTGTAAATTTGTAACCACAATCTAGCAATCAAGAAGATTAAACTTGGGGGAACAAAGTTTAGAAGCAAGAAAGGAATTAATTGACAAACACGTAACGTAATTGAAAAACTAATTCCATGGAAGAAACGAGCTTGAACCATACAAAGGAATCATGCTAATAATGATCTCTTTAAGAGCACAAGTTTAAGATATAGAAGAAGCTAGAGAGCTTCTCTATACATGTTTTTCATCCAAAAGCTAACTAGCTGAAAATTATGCCTAAGTGTGGCTTAAATAGGGTGATGCCACTTGCTTAATATTGTTTAAAAGGTAGTCACAAGTTGGCTTGAAAGTAAGGGCACGCAGGCTATAAGTGTAAGCAACATGGTAAAGCAGACTAGACTTGTAACGTGCTCGTTCAGTGCTTGTTGACTGTCACAAGTTACTGCCCCAAACGTCCAACATAGTAAGCCGCTATTTAAGTGCTCTTTGACCGTCCAAGATTTCTGCCCCTCTCTCAAAAACACGCACAAATCGCTTGTTGAGCTCTCCAACTTGCTGCCCCATATTCCAAACACACCTCCAAGGATCCAAGCGTCTTATCTATCCTCGACATTGCCTTAAACATCAATGTATTCTTCAATGATGTTGACGGCCAATCATTATTGCATCATCCTCACCTTTTTAAAAGGAATTCGTTCTCGAATTCAAACCTTGCAAACAAAGGAAGACACAAACACAAAATTCTACTACAAGGATAGGTTAGCTTAATCAAGATTAGTTCATGTTGTGGAAAAAACACACTCTTATGATATAGCCAAGCATCTATGAATTTGATAAGTCCATTTTCGCAAAGCGGACAACAAGTTCTTGGCTTATCAATGGAATGCATCAAAAGCAATAAACAAAGAGATCAA
The DNA here is from genome assembly GCA_037355625.1 of Petunia x hybrida. Taxonomy (NCBI): domain Eukaryota; kingdom Viridiplantae; phylum Streptophyta; class Magnoliopsida; order Solanales; family Solanaceae; genus Petunia; species Petunia x hybrida. The sequence continues at coordinate 67,229 of JBBBVM010000974.1, forward strand.
TAGGGTGTGAGACAGGTAATCTCAAACATTCCAAGAACCTATTATCCCTAAGTTCATGATCATCACACCAAACCCCAAATGGATAGCTCTTACAATATGGTGTTGTGGTTTTGGCATGTTCCCTATCAAAGGTGTGGTCAACAAAAGGAATAAAGTAAGTAAAATAGCTCAATCTAGTACTTGTATCACCTACTTCATTCCTCTTCTTAGGTTCGCTCTTACTCACATCAAGAAATATTTCTTCAATCCACATTTTTCTCTAAGACAATCCCTCCCAATGGACAGACTTCCAAGAAAGGTATCAATTATGGCTTCTTCATCATCAAGGTCCACACAATCAAGGTTAAGACTATGCAAAGATGTGCCATCATAGTCAATACAAAGATCACTCCTCCCACTTAGAATTTGAAACAAAAGATTATTAAAAGATAAACTTCCCACAACATGGAGGTTCATAAAGAGAGGTACTACTAGGTTCAACTAGAAACGTAGCACCTAGATGTCCAACCTCACATTCTGCCTTAGTTTGATCCAAGTCACCACCTACAACAAGAAGGCCCTCAAATAAGGGGTTATTATAAGTAGGAATCTCATTTTCAATACCTACCAAGGGTGAAGTATTACAACCAAAATCATCATTATCGACAGAGTCATTTCGTTTAATCCTATCTATTTCATTCACCAGGGACTCCTCGAAACAAGTATCATCCCTTTTAAGACATGAAAGACTAGGAATATCAAATATGTTATCAGAGGAAATGACACGATGATCAAACAATTCATTTTCTTCCCTATCAAACAAGGGCGGTCTGTCATAACAATACTTACTAACATGATCAACTACATTTAACACTAAAATGAGGTTCATTGAACAAATAGTTCATATTATCATATGACTTATAAGCTTCCCAAATTAGTGATTCATGTTCACACACAAGTTGACCACAAAAGTCCATACTAGTTTCAAATATATTATATTCATAAGAATCATCAACTAGCAATGGGCATTCACAAACACTTTCACAAGGCAAAAAATCCTTAAGCTCAAAGAAAGACAAGTTATCACTTACACTCAAGCTGTCGTCTTGGTCACTCAAAGCACTTGAAGTGTTATGACAAGCTTTAATACCATGTAGCTTACACCGAGGACCTTCCGAACCTTGCTTTTCTACTTGAGAACGTAATTGAGGCTCCAACAACGGCTTGCGTCCAATAATCCTCTCTATTTTTCTTTTTTCTTCTTTCCTCTCTCATTTTTCTTTCAAGGTCAAGTTTTGATTAAGGTGACAACTCCCTTACATCACTCCACTCATCCTTTCCTTTTTCCATTCGAGAGTTATCAACGGTCACTCCCTTACCCCTCTCAATCTTTTGTCTTTCATGTTCAGACAAGTCATGATGAGTCCTAAGAATGCCCTTTGCTTGAGTAGGTAGATGCTTCACATTGACTTGAAATCAAGGACTTAGAGAACCATCTCTTGATACCTTTATCTTCTTGGGTGAACCAGTTGAGCTTGAGTCATGTGGCTTAGGGCTCACCTTTTTTGTAGTTCTAAAATCCTTGTTACATTTATTCCACTGATGCTTGTGATTTTAGGACTTCTTGCTTGCACTTCTTCAATCATAGGGAGAAAGCTTTGCCACCTTCCTTGTGTCCTAATATAATACAGACCGCGGCCAAAATCATATCTACAGTACTTTGGTAAAGCCAAAGGCCTTCCAACACGACATGACATCCTGTCAAAGGGGACACTTCACACTGGACTTTTTCTTCATAACCTCCTTGGGAAATAAGTAATCGTGCAACTTTATTAACATAAGGTATTACCAACGTCTTCACCACGGAAAGACTAATCCAATTTGTTTCACACTCATCCACTTGAAGTACATAGCCATGATCCCTATTCATACTTACGACTTTACGCCACTTTCTCTTCTTTCCAAACTCATCGTAGTAGTATCCATCAAACTCCCCATTAGTAGTAGTGTCACTAGAGAAGCCGTTATACTTCCAACATTATATGCACTACTGAAAGCCGAGGTTGGGGACTTATTCTGTGATGCTCTATCATCAGATTGGTAGCCCTCCTCAATGTATTCATAAGAACTTCTTGTAGAGATTGGAGTATAGTAAAGGCTCTTTCCATTAGATTCGTCTCCACAATCAACCAAACCTCCCTTATGGCCCCGTGTACCTGAAAAATACATATTAAGAAAACAGGGAAGGGGAAGGTTATAAACAACCTTACTAGCACTCTTTTACTTATAGTGGTGGCACACAACGCTCTTTCAATTTCACACTCCAATTACCCCAATTAAAGATTTTCCGTTATCTCTAGAAAAATAAGGTTCAAAGATCACAAACTAGTATGTTAAAGTATTGGTCCGGAATGGAGTTTCTATGACTCTATTGGAAGATGGCTCTTTTAAGTGAACCACTTGAAGCCAAGAAATTACTACGAATATTAAAAATAGTGCATTCAACAAGCACGAGTTCCTCATTTAGCTCAAGAGTTAGTATTGAATTGAGTAGAAAAAATACCTAAAAAATAATAACTAGAATTAATTCTACAAAGAAGAGAAGAAAATCCTAGAAAGAAGCTACTACCCTTTCCCCTAAGGAGAATCATCCAACAACCCCTCCTTTTTAAAATGGGAATTATTTTTTCCTAATTTTTATTTCCTCTTTAGCTAGAAATATGTATTCCTTGTTTCCTTATTTTTCAATTTTTTCCTATTTCCTTATTTTTCTTTCCCTTGTCAAGCCGAATTACCTTCTCCTATTTCCACTTGGTTTTCAACGTTTTCCCTCTCCCTATTTCCCTTGATTCAGGGTGTTTAGCTCTTCCAAAATATGTGGAAATCAAGAATTTTAAGGATCAAGCACCCCACTCTTAATTCTATTCAAAAGACAACTTGTTATTTAAGAACTTCAATAATGATCAAGAACACGATTCTAGAAGTCAATCAACTTTCAGATTTTCCAAGAATTCAAACCAAGTTTCAAGAATTGACCAAGACTTCAATAACCCTAGTCCTTTTCATATTCAAGAACACATCAACACTCAAGATTTCCAATCAGACACTGCTTTCAAAATTTACTTCAAACACTTCAAAATTGTCAAGAACTCAATCAAGGATTTCAAGAATTGTTCAAGACCAGTCAAAAACTTCAAGAACCCTAAGAATTCAAGGACAAAACGCAGCAAACAATCAAGAACTTCATACCCTAGGGCTTGAAGCACCAACACACACGGCTGAAACACCAACCTTAGTCGTGAATCACAAACTTTGTCTAAATTTCTCAAGAACTCGTCTCCTTTTTTTTTTTTAAATTAAAAATAAAATTTTCAAGAAACCTAAACTAGAAACCCTAATCTAAGGCAAGAAGAAGAGGACGAGGATTATAGGAACAATCTTTTACCTTGCTTTCATACCAACTGACGCAATATGAATCAAGAACGATAAAGGATTGTAAACACAATCTAGCAATCAAGAAGATTAGACTTGGGAGAAAAAATTTTAGAAGCGAGAAAGAAATTAATTGACAAACACTTATGTAATAATAAAAATAATTCCATGGAAGAAAGGAACTTGAACTTATAAAGGAATCATGCTAGTGATGATCTTCTTAAGAACACAAGTTTAAGATATGGAAGAAGCTACAGAGCTTCTCTAAAATGTGTTTTTCATCCAAAAGCTAACTAACTGAGAATAATGCCTAAGTATTGCTTAAATAGGGTAATTCCACACGCCTAATATTATTTATAAGGTAGCCACAAGTTGGCTTGAAAGCAATGCCATGCATGGTCATAAGTGTCAGCAACATGGTCAAGTAGACTAGACTTATAACTCGCTCGTTGAGTGTCACAACAAGTTGCTTCCCCAAACGTTCAACATACTAAGTCGCTCTGCCCCTCTTTCCAAAACATATACAAATCGCTCATTGAGCTCTCCAACTTGCTGCCCAATATTCCAAACATGCCTCCAAGGATCCATTAATATAAATAATATATAATTTGATTAAATTGTTCTTATTTATTCTTTTTTTTTTTTGGTGACATTGTGAATGCCATTAACAAGCCAAAATCATTCCACCTAAAGAGAACCTTCTAATAGCACCTTCTTATTTTATTGCTAATCTTAATTTCACTACATAATCCCACTCCACATTTATTAGAGTAACAATAAAGGTATATAAAATTAATTAAAACTCTTTTATTTTCTTAAAACGACAATTATTTTAGCTATCATGAAAACTATAAGGTATGTGAGGGTTTATGGACGAATGGAGCTAGAGTAAAGGGTGAATCGAGGTGCTGAAATAATGCATGAATTGAGGCTGGACTCTGATAATAAGCAATAGGTTGAGGTGGATGATGTAAGATTAAATACGAAGAACAAGAAACAAGATAAAAGCTAGATACAGTTTGAACTACAACAAGAAGTTTATCAGGAACTAGTCTACTCATCTCCCTATTAGAAGTCAAAGAACACCTAAGGCTAAGCAACAACCCTCAAGATCACTTGGATCTTGTAAATTGAATGATCAATGAAGAGGAAACTGCTCAATTCGATTTCACATAAAAAGAACACTACGTTTTTGTATTCTAAGGGTGCTAAACCAAAATAAAGCTTAAGGCATGCTTATATAGGTGTAGATAAGTTGCCTATAATGTCAACGTAAAAGTCCCAGAGTAGTTAAATTTAAAGAGACCACGCAGGGCCAATAAAGTACTATTATCCTACTTAAGACTGTCTATGAAAAATAACAACAAAGAGCTCGTTGAGAGCAAGCAATTTTTGCCCACAAGCACAAGTTTCCCAACATCCAAGAGTGAGCTTTCCAAGTCGCTCATTGAGCCTCCAAACATGCTGCCCGGATAGATGGAATACATGATAGCCAATTTGGCTTGCATCATCCTCCCCTTCTTGGAAGGATTTTGTCCTCAAAATCACAACATCAACATCACGGCATTTATGGCTCATCATCAATGCCTCTCCTCTATAGATTACATCTACGTCATTCTCTCTCTCTCTTAAAAAGGATTCATCCTCGAATCTGATTCCTGCAAAACATGGACATGAATGAGTATAGATATCTCCCAACTCTCAACTAGGCACTAGCTAAGCAGCCTAACAATCATATAACCATGATATAGTACAAGAATGCTACCAAACTGCCCAAAGACGAATATACTAACCTTCATGGCTTTAGAAAGTCCAAATATAAGCATGAGCCAAGAAAACATACCGTCCTGGTGGAGTCTACAAGTTCTGGTCGCATACCACAACAATTCTCAAGGAGTATCTTTCCAACAGCTCTCCACTTGTTTTACTTTAACGCACTCATAATGTTTTCCATGGCTAGGCACAACACAAGTAGAACATCTTGAACCTAAATTCGGAAATATTGTACCAGTCCACCCCAAAGCCATTAATCCAAACAAGTTACCACTTTTAAGATCAATTCCGGGGTCAAAAACCAACGAGGTCAACACATCAAACATAATACATGTCTCAAGAAACTCAGATTGTAACAACAAGCTATAGGAACAAGGATGTATCCAATCACAACAATAGTATACCAGAGAAGCATGAGTCATGAGATACAAATATTTCTCATCCTCTATCCTTGAGTATGCAAAGCATCAAGACATGTGTAATAATCAGAATTTTTATCCTTCTCCCAAGAACTCCTTACACCCTCATGACCCTCATCATAGATAAAAAAAATAGTAGATAAAAGTGTTTCCTACTATAATTTTATCAATGGTGTCCACAACAAAAGACATATTTTCATAATCATGAATACAACCAAGCTAAATGCCGACATTTGGACAACACAAAGAATAAACAGGAGTTAAACAAAGAACCACACTTTTCTTCTCATGACAATGCCTTCAACCAAGTGAACTACTATCAAACAAGGAGTTACTTCTATCACAAGAAGGAATATTAAGAAACTCAAACCCATTTTCTAACAAAGTAAGAATAGTTTCACAAGAAAGGTCTCACTCAAGTTCACATTACCATTGACGTAAAAATAATCAAACTCATCATATAATTCAGTTTCATGACCATGCTCAGTCTTGACATTAAAAGAGCTCACAAAGGACTCCACACCTTTAATTCCAAGATCAAACAAGTGACGTTTAAATTCTACTTCTTGGACAGCATGCAATCTTTCATTATTAACATCCGAAGAAGCATTACTTTTAACACTTAGACCCTCAACACAAGTATCAACACTAGTTTTCATGACATCAAACTCACAAGTAGTTTTAGTTTTAGAAGCACATTCAATATTAACTAGTGTATCTTCATAAACCTTATCTAAATTTTCATTACAAGACAACGACAATTTGGGGTCCAAACAAAGCATACCGCTACTCATACTCACATCATTAACTTGCTCTTCATAAGCTCCTAGAGTATTGAGTGTAATAGACTTACCTTGAAGGTTCGTCAAGCTTAGAGTCGACACGGACAGACCCTATATCACTATGGGCAGCCCCTAAAACGCCTTCTTCTTGCACTTCCAATAAGTGGTGCTTACTCACAATCTTGTTTTCAATGTTACCTGCAAGAGAATTTACACAACTACAGGAAAAAGAAGAATTACAAGTGTTAGAGTGAAAAACTTTCTTATTTCTTTTCTCTCATATTCTTTTCAATTACTTCCTCTTGTTTCTTTGGTGGCAGCCCAACTACATTAGTAAGCCCAAACTTTTCCTTTTGATTGGCACTACACTTCTCTACGTACATAGAAGAGGCATATGCACTATTGGGATTATCTTTGGCAAGTGGGAACGGCAATTGAGGCCATCCTTCATCATCCACTACATGCCTTATCCAATCTTGCACATATGGAACATTGTGATCTAAAAACCATGGCTGCCCAAAATACAAGTCACATGTTTGAAGAGGATACACATCACACCAGACCGTTTCAAAGTATTCTCATCGTGAAACTATCACATTGACCTTCCACTCAACCTTATATCCATCATAGAGATATGGATTTCTTCTTCTCACCCATGTTAAGTGCAAAAACTCGACAACTTCAGGAGAGATAAGTGTGACTTCACACAAGTCATCAAAGTCAAGAATAAAGCCCTTATAACTACAAACTTTCACCTTTAACTTGTGGAACCTCGGTGTTGGCATAACTACTTGGGGATTTCCCAAGTTTAACTCATTGCAAGTAGATTTTGGAGTCATAGATGTCTGCTCCTTTTTGAGGTTATCAACTCGAGTGCTCATGGCATCAATGGAGCGTCCCAAATCAGTCCTCGTTGCCCTCATTTCGGCAAGAAGATTAGTCAAATCAACCTTGGGAACGTCCTCACGTTTATCTCCTACTCCAGCTATGTACCTGCAATCAAAGACTAAAGAACATGTTAAGGTTAGCAAAGTACCTCACCCGCTCCCTCACTTTTGAATGACACTCGGGTTCACTCAAATTTTAAGGTAGAATCTCACAATTTGTTCCAAATGGCTTCTTCGAGTGGGCATTGGAAACGTGTTGCAAGTATTGGCAATTGCTAGTATTTGTAAGTTCTTAGAAATAGGCAAGACTTGAGAGAATTCATACATTGCCTATAGCTGCAGTCAAGCGCAAAGTAATGGCAATTGCCAAGACTTTTGGAGTCAGTCTCCATTGCCGTATTTTCAAGTGTGTTTAAAGTCTTGGCAATTGCCAATATTTGAGAGAATTCATTTATTCGGCTTAGCAGTGGGTTAGCTCTTTGCGTGATCTTTCAGTTAAGTACAGACCTCCAAGTCTTGGCAATAGCCAAGACTCTTAGGGATATTGTCTAGAAGTCCTCATTGAAAACGTGTTGAAAGTATTGGCAATTGGCAATACCTGACAGGATATTTTCTGATAAAGTGGGAGGGGGGGTTGGAAAATTAAAATTTAAAATTAAGATTTATTGAGGACATTAAGTTCACCAGTTGTGCAAATTATAAGCAATGTTTAACATATAAAATTGTAATTCATAGGAGTAATTAAAATGAATCATGGTGTAACTTTCTTTCTGTATTTTTTTGCATGTGGATTGAGTACTGGAGTGTAGACACAGTTGGTTCTGTTGTGTCCTGTCCTTTTGCATCTTGAACATTGAGCTCTAGCCTTTAGAAACTCTCCTCTTGAAGCATATCTCTTTGTTTTCCTTCTTTCCCGCTTAATTTTTCTGTTGGGTGGTTTTGTGATGAAATCCTTGACCGTTTGTGGGACATCCCACGATTTTGAACTTCCTACTGGTAAAATTTCACCCTTGTAAGTTTCTTGCCAAGCATGTCTTGTGAACCACTGTGTGCAGTAGCTAGACTTCTGTAGATTTCTCCTATCTATTGCTGCAATGGCGTGGGTGCATGGTAGCTCGTCTGTTTGATATTGCAAGCACTTGTAGGTTCTCTCTTTTAAGTCGACCGTAAACTTATCGTCTCCATCTGCTACTGTAAATCTTGTGTCACTAATAGGATCAACCTGCAAATGAAGTCAATAAGCATGTAATAAGCAAATGTTGATTCTACAGATTTTTGTTTCTGAAACTTTTCGTAAGAAATATTACTTACTATCATCCTGTATGCAAATGGAATCTTTCCGGTCAGCTCTTGTTCTACCCAACTTGTGAGCTGATGATAAGTTCCTTGTGTCTGACTTCTTCTCTCGAAAAACCAACTTTGTAGCTTGTTTTGAATGTAGTCAATTAACCCCATTATTGGCAGTTTTCTGGCTTTTGCAAGAACGCTATTCATAGTCTCAACATTGTTTGTTGTTAGCATGTTGTATCTTCTGTCGGTGTGGAACGAACGTGCCCATCTTTCTGGTGGCTCCTCCTTTATGCATTTTGCAGCATTTTTGTCAAGATTTTCAATCTCAGTCATATACGTATCAAAATTTGTGTGATTGTAAGTAGTTGTTGCATTGTTAAAATATGAGATCACCGCGTCAGAGTAGAATCTGCTCCTTAGATTCTTCCTCATGTGATAAATGCATATGCCATGCTGACAGTCTGGATAGTCGTTAGCGATGGCATTTGCAATGGAGGGGTGGCGGTCTGATAGGATTGAGAGTTGTTCACTCGTCCCTATCGCAATTCTCAACTGGCGGAAGAACCAGTTGTAGGCTTTGTTGTTTTTTGAATCTGCAATCCCAAATGCCAAAGGAAAAATATTGTTGTTTCCATCTTTAGAGACTGCTACTATGAGAATACCACGGTATTTTCCCTGCAAGAATGTTGCGTCTACCATTATTACTGGCCTGCAGTGTCTCCATCCTTGTATTGAAGCGCCGTACGCAAAGAATGCATACTGAAACCTGCATGGGGGAAGCAGAAGATTTATTAGTGAAGTGTTGGAGTTATGTGGCAGAGGGTAGGGAAAGTATTGTCAAATGCCAATATTTCAAGGAAAGTGATATGTGTGGTATGTGTGAGAATCTAAGAAAGTCTTGCCTTATTGCCAATAGATGAAAATTTAATTGTATGTGCAGTGTTTTAGATTGTGCATACCTGTTCTCGCCGTCCGTGTTGATGTTGACGTACGTGCCAGGGTTGTTTTCTTTCATTATATGTAGATAGGAAGGCAGCATAATGTAATTCTCTTCAGGTGTCCCTCTCAACACAGAATAAGCATGTTGTATTGAGCGCCATCCCTTGTGGTAGCTGATTGTAATTCCAAATTTCCTTCTCATTTCCTGTACCACAAATTTAGGTGTGATGACATTATCATTTTGCCGTATGAGCTCCACAATGTAGTCACTGATCATTTTTGATGTTGCATTCCGTTGGTCAGATTTAATGAAGTCAATGGAGCATGTGTGTGTCTTTTCAAAGCTGTCTACCTTGAAAAGCCAAGAATTTGGTATCTTTGATGCATGGAAACGCCAAGTGCAATTGGTATCAACACACCTCAACCAATATCTTATCTTGCATGATTTAGCAACCTTGAACTGTATGTTTTTTGTAATTGCAATGATAGACATAGACTTCTTCATACTCTGTTTGTCTTGGAAGACAGATTTTTCAGTTATGTCATCCACAGATGCATCACTCCCTAGAATGGTTGTTTCAACGTCAAGTTTTCTCTTTCTCTTTGCTCTGTTTACTATGGTTGGCTCTCCTGTTTCTTCCATTGTTAGTGGTGGAGTGATTGATTCAATGTCTATTGTTGTCGACTGGTCGGTGATGATTGTTTGTGGTTCAGTGTGTATCACTAAAGCTCTGCATCTGGTGACCTCATCGTTGGTTTCTCCTTGTTCGTGCTGTGCATTATCACTTTCTTGGTCAGTCAGGGAGATTACATCCTCATTTTGGTCTATGAGGTCAATCAATTGCCCTTCCTTTTGATTCAATACTATGGTGTGGTCTGCATCACTCAGAAAGATTTTGCATGTAGTTGGTGTGGTGGTGTTGTTACTTGAGAGTTCAGTCCTTTTAATTACTTCTACTATGAAGCAGGATTTTCTGAAATTCTCATCATTTTTCAGCAGAAACATGCAAGTCGTAAGTTCTTGATCATTTGTTACCATCATTCCTCTGCACCTTTCGAGATTTGTGTCAAACCTTATCTTTACTTCAGTTTCAGCAGTGTTGATGGTTAGAGCATTACAAACTTCTTTTCTAAATGTGTGGTAGCGTATACCGTCTTCGACAAGTATCAACTTTATATCATGGTTGATGTATTTGCTGTTTGCATCCCAATTCCCATTATAAGCTATATAAATGCAGCGAGTCAACATAGTGGTAATCCTGCACATAATCAATACAAATAATATGCTTTAATAGAAGCAGGATTATTGGTAAAAGTGTTGCCCTTTTCTGGGCTTAAGGTCTTGCAAAGAAGTCTCTCTTAGGTGCCTATTGCACCAGAACTGCAACTCTTGGCAATAGCCAAGACTTGGAGAGACTTTGTCTGCAAGCCCCCCCCATAGTAACAGTCTTTAAGTGTTGGCAATAGGCAAGAAGTCTCTCCTAGGTGCCTATTGCACCAGAGCTGCAACTCTTGGCAATAGCCAAGACTTGCAGAGATTTTTGTGCATGCCCCTCATAGCAACAATCAGAAAGTCTTGGCAATAGCCAAGAAGTTTCTCCTAGATGCTTATTCCACCAGAGTTGCAAGTCTTGGCAATAGCCAAGACTTGTAGAGAGTTTGTCTGCAAGTCCCCGATAGCAACAGGTCTGAAAGTCTTAGCAATAGCCAAGAAGTCTCTGCTTTGTGCTTATTGCACTAGAGCTGCAACTCTTGGCAATAGCCAAGACTTGCAGAGATTTGTGTGCATGCCTCTCATAGCAACAGTCTGAAAGTTTTGGCAATAGCCAAGAAGTTTCTCCTAGGTGCTTATGGAAACCAGAGTTGCAAGTCTTGGCAATAGCCAAGACTTGCAGAGACTTTGTCTGCAAGTACCCCATTGCAACAGGTCTGTAAGTCTTGGCAATAAGGAAGAAGTGTCTACAAGGACCCTATTGCATCAGAGCTGCAAGTCTTGGCTATAGCCCCTCATTGCAATAGGGTTGAAAGTCTTGGCAATAGGCAATAGGCAATAACTTTGTACAAGCCTCCCATTGCACCAGAGCTTAAACTATTGTCAATAAGCCAAGTCTTTTTCAGAATTGATAGATTTTATTTTTTTTATGAAAGTGCATATTACAATTACTGTAATCAATCTAATGTCATGTGTTTTGTGATTATTATGAATAAAAACCATATCTCGTTTGGTTTATATAGAATTTTAACCAAAGTTAAGCATAATATAAATGAAATTATAACTGTTAGTAAAATACAATAGCAATTTGAAGGAATCTTACCGTGAACCTTTGCTTGAACGGAGCAATCTCTGAAAGGAATGAGGCTTTAGGGTCGCTGTGATCGCATGAATACTGAAAAGGAATGGACTGTGCGCGTCTTTTTATTGGTTTGTAGGGGTATTTTGGTCCGAAAAAAGTTTCATTAAACTAATGAGGGCATTTTTGCTAAACATTTGTTAGTGAGGGCAATTTGGCAAACCATGGCTTCCGGTAGCATATTTTTGCAATTCAACCAACACTTCACGTTATAAATTGACAAGTGTTCCCTCGCGGAAAGCACTTCAAGTATAAATTACAAGTGCTGCCTGCAAGGCAGCACTTCAAGTTATTTGGGAAGAATGTTGAGAGAAATAAAAGGTCAAGTGCTACCACGGGGGCAGCACTTGCGCTATTTGTCAATTTATAGTTGAAGTGCTGCCCTCGTGGGAGCATTTGTTAATTTTATAACTTGAAGTGCTTCCCTCAAACAGGGAGCACTTACTTAAAATTAGTGAAGATCATATTTGCAAATCATTTTAAACGAGATCAGTTAAGCAAACCATCGTCTAAGATATCATAGTTGTCTAATTATTCCTAAACAGAGAGGCTGGATTGGTCTACAATGATTTGGTCGGGTGATTTTGACCAACCACCACTTTCATGGTGCTATAAAAGAAAATCGAATCCTTCGATTCAAAGGGACGTTTCAAGTCTTTTTTAATTAAATAACTCTTTAATTTTTTTTCTTAGCGCGCTTTTAAAGTAACATTTTCAAAGTACGTAACTGAGTAATAGCCACTTGCAATTCTTCTTCAAAAAACGACACCCTTATTGCCTCTCTTCCTTCGCCTGTTTCTAAACATATCGAATTCGTGATTATTTAAATGAATTAAAAATTAAAAATTAAAAATACATATATCGATTATCTGTCAACAAAAGAAGGAAACGTAGTTAATTTGACAGAAAAGAAAAATCTTGTAATTGAAGGACTAAACTTTGTAGTAAAAGGAAATATCCGAATTGACATTATTTGCTTGTACATTTTAAACTGAAGCCTCAAGTATTGTTAATTCGGCAAACTTGTAAATAATTAAACTTTTGGTGATATTCGTCAGAACTTATGTACCATTGAACTTCTAACGATCTGTGAAAAGTCCCTAACAATTTGTGTTAAAATGATTCATAACATAGTATGTGTGCGTCATAATTTTACAATTGGGGCTATTTTTTTGTACATATTTCTTAAATGGTGATAACACTTAAACAACACCAATAAATAACGACACCATGTGAAAGTTCCTACGCATAATTTTGGTACTAAAATGAGGTCAATCAATAAAGATTAATAAATGGCGACACACCTAAATTTTAGTACACTAACTAGTTTATGTTAATGAATAAAAACAGAAGTTTGAGTCTTGATGCCCCCAAAGGGTAAGATAACAAGTTCGAGTCCTTTTCGCATCATGAGGATAAAAGTCCCACAAAGCTTATAGTCAATCATAATAATGATAAATGATACTATTTTATATCATTCACTAGTGAAACTCCGCACCTAAAAGAAAAATCTTTATGCATTTAATTCATGAGCCGTGATATTTTTGAAAGCTAATAACTATATTTATTAAATTTTTATGCTTTCACATATGATGTCTTGAAATGTTTAAAGTAGTGATTGATATGCATACTATGTATTTTCAAACATTCGCTCCATCCCTTTATGAAGGAGTAAATGATATAGTTAGCGATATTTTTAATTTTATATTGTACTCGGTCGGCAAGAGCACCATCATTATTTTCGGAAGTCGAACTCTCTAATAACCCACAATAATGGCGAGAAGCTACGTTAGCGTTATATTCTCCGCCTATTTTTCGTGAGCCCCACTTCTTTTATCAAGTGTAGGCTAGCGATATATATTATTATATCATGACATTCCATTTTGTACGAACTAGAAGTTCTATAACATATTATGTGGCAGGCATAGTTACATGCATAAGGCACATGTTTCGTTTAATAATTCATAATGTTTCTGTATATACGAATATGATGTTTTGTCAGATGTATAATTTTTTATGGTTAGGCCATTTGAGCCATACAGTGTGTGTTAAGGGGTGGATGTTATATTTTCAACTGTACATATGCATGTAATGAATAAGTTAATTAAACAAGGTCATGTGATTCATTCAATGCTAATGTCGGTACCAGTCATATGTTTATACCCTAAATCGAGGAGTGAGAGGTGAATTAAAGGTGTTTGTCTATGGTATGGAATAGAATGAGCAAGAATGGAACTTCAATCATGTATACTATCATTTTTTATAAGTTTTTTCTGTTCATCAATGTAAAGTTAATAGAGTCATGTCTCATGCGCTGAGCGTTACTATACTTGGACTAGTCTTCTTTTCTTGTTAGTACACATAAAAAAGGTAATTTTAATAGAAATTACTCATACGATAATCAAAATTTTTTCATTCTATGCTTCATTTTCATTGAATTGAACATCAATAAACATAATATGATAAGTGATATATGTTAGCCTCAAGGTTTCATCTACTGATTTTGATGATAACAAATTGTAACAGCCCGAGCCCGCTAGTGATATTGTCCGCTTTGGGCCTAGGCTCGCACGCCTTTAAAACGCGTCACTAGAGTCTAAGGCTAGTTAATTTATATGCCCAGCATCTCTCCCGTGTTATGCCGATGTGGGACACTTAACCCTTAGCTAGGGTGTTACATACACCCCCTCTTATGGACTCAGCGTCCTCGCTGAGGTTTGCCCCGCGTACCCAGTATTCACCTAGACTCAGCCCTGAACTCTGTCCCGTATCGACAAAGCTGACACGGAGTGGCTCTGATACCATCTGTAACAGCCCAGCCGCTAGTGATATTATCTGTGCGGGACTAGGCCCAGATCGGACAGTATCACTAGCGGGCTGGGCTATTACAGATGGTATCAAAGCCACTATGTGTCAGCTTTATCGATGTGGGACAAAGTTCAGAACTGAGTCTAGGCAAATCCCGGATACGCGGGGCAAACCTCAGCGAGGACGCTGAGTCCACAAGAGGGGGTGTATGTGATACCTCAGCTAAGAGTTAAGTGTCCACATCAGCATAACACATGAGAGATGCTGGGTATATAAGTTAACTGGCCTTAGACCTTAGTGACGCGTTTTAAATCCGTGAGGGCCTAGGCTCAGAGCGGACAATATCACTAGCGTGCTTGGGCTACTACAGATGGTATCAGAGCAACATGTTTAGAGAGTCCTAGAGGTCTATGAAGCCGTGTCAGTAGAGTCTTGTCTATGGGTATGAAGCGCGTCATACTTATAAACAGGAGGTTGCAGACATTTAAGAAAAGTCTCCCTTACTTTCTTATTCTAGATCATGCAATAGAGCCTAACTTTAAGAATTCTTCTAATTTATTCATTCTTTTGAATTCGCAGAAATGGCTAATACTAGAAATTCTGACACCAGTGCTCAAGCAGCTGATCAAGACACGCTTGCTGCTATGGTGGCTCAACGTAAACCTAAGAAAGCAAGAAGGGAAAGCCAACTAAGAAGACTCCAGCTCCCCAGGTTGAACCAGAGGAGCGGGTTGAGCAGGCCGAGATAAATGATCAAACTACCCAGAACTAAGTACCACCTCCACCTGTTGTTCCAGCTCAAGTTGTTTTGCCACCAGAGATGGGTGAAGCTTTTAATGCAATGAGAGGGGCTATGGAGATGCTTACCAATTTCATGGCTACTCAGGGTCCCAGGGAGAATGAGACACCACCTCAGGGCAACAGACAAGAAAGTTCTATAACCTCTAGTGTATGTGAATTCCTCAAGTTAAAACCTCTCGAGTTCTACAGTACCAAGGTTGGTGAAGACGTAATGTCATGGCTTGAGGAAGTTAAAAGGGCACCGGATGATGAAAGCAGTTGATAATGAGGCTGTTGAGTTGGCTGCTTACCACCTGAAGGGTACAACAGGCTCTTAGTTCGAGATATGGAAAAGGGAAAGAGATGAGGATTATGGTCCACCTACTTGGGAGGTGGGTCAAGGCCATGGTATCAGAGCCACTCCATGTCAGCCTTGTCGATGTGGGTCAGAGTTCAGGGCTGAGTCTAGGCAAATCTTGGGTACGAGGGCAAACTACAGCGATGAGTCCATAAGAGGGGGTGTATGTGACACCCCAGCTAAGGAGTATCCCACATCGGCATAATATATGAGTGATCTTGGGTATTTAGGTAAGCATGTCTTAGACCATAGTGACATGTTTTAAAGTCGTGCGGGCCTAGGCCTAAAGCGAAAAATATCACTAGCGGGCTGGGCTATTACATATGGTATCAGAGCCACTCCGTGTCAGCCTTGTCGATGTGGGTCAGAGTTCAGGGCTGAGTCTAGGCAAATCCCAGGTACACGGGGCAAACCTTAGCGATGAGTCTATAAGAGGGGGCGTATGTGACACCTCAGCTAAAGAGTGTCCCACATCGGCATAACACAGGAGTGAACTTGGGTATTTAAGTAAGCATGTCTTAGACCCTAGTGACGCATTTTAAAAACCGTGCGGGCCTAGGCCCAGAGCGGATAATATCACTAGCGGGCTTGGGCTATTACAGATGGTATCAGAGTCACTTCGTGTCAGCCTTGTCGATGTGGGTCAGAGTTCAGGGCTGATTCTAAGCAAATCCCGGGTACGCGGGGCAAACCTCAGCGATGAGTCCATAAGAGGGGGTGTATGTGTCACCCCAGCTAAGGAATGTCCTACATCGGCATAACACATGAGTGAACTTGGGTATTTAAGTAAGCATGTCTTAGACCATAGTGACATATTTAAAAGGTGCGGGCCTAGGTTCAAAGCGGACAATATCACTAGCGGGCTTGGGCTGTAACAGATTGTATCAGAGCCACTCTGTGTCAGCTTTGTTGATGTGGGTTAGAGTTCAAGGCTGAGTCTAGGCAAATTCCTGGTACGCGGGGCAAACCTCAGCGATGAGTCCATAAGAGGGGCTGTATGTGACACCTCAGCTAAAGAGTGTCCCACATCGGCATAACACAGGAATGATCTTGGGTATTTATGTAAGCATGTCTTAGACCATAGTGATGCGTTTTAAAGCCGTGTGGGCCTCGCCCAAAGCGGACAATATCACTAGCGGTCTGGGCTGTTACACAAACCAAGTCATTTTAGTCAATAAACATTTACTTGTGGTCAATTTATTTTTGTAGGTTTGCTCATGGAGAAGAATATGGCAGAGATCTAAAACGTACAAGATGAGAATATTATTGGAGAAAATATTATTTTCATGATTTGATCTTCAAGTTTAATGGAAGAATTAATATTTGAATTTTGAATTTCAAATACTAATTGACCTGAAGGGAATTACTACCAAGAAGATCTTTAGCTCCATGAAAGGAATAAATATTGGAAGAATATCACTCTTGAAATCTCACTATTATGGAAAGAATATTAAATATTCTTGCTATACAAGATTGGTAAAAATTTCATATGGAAGAACTATTTTGAGATTTACTACAGGCCAAGGAAGGAAATATTTATTACAATATTGCCTTATGCTAAAGAAGTTATTAATTGCTAGCATCATTTATACATGGAAGAGTATTGTTGTACAAGCTAACGGACACTATGGAAAAGAACTGAAAGAGTTAGGCAAGCAAAATCTTGAGAGGCAACGTGGAATCTTTTATAATACAAGTTATAATGGAAGAAATAAAAGAAGTGTAAAGGAAAGATGCAATTACTACAATTTATTTTATATTCTTGTACTCAAAGACAATAAAGTGGAGATATAGTAAGAGAGCTTAAATACACATGGCAAGAATTCTTGAAAGGAAACAAGGCAGTTGACGTGCTGAAAATTTGACAATCACTCATAGTGATTGTTAAACTATTTAATTGATGGTTCTTTGAAAGGAAAAGGAAAATGGTATGGATCAAAGAGAACTTCATTCGAAGCAGCCAATGATTTAAATTGTTCTCTACAAGAAAAATATATTCACTTTCAAAGAAACACACGAAGACAAGGAGAAGTAAATCTGCTGGCATTCTAGCAGAATTCTTATGGAAGGAAATTAGCTCTTACTTTATTCTCAAAAAAGATCTCAATCTTTTTTAGGATCAATTCTCTTGGATTGATTATCTCTAATTACAATAAAGGAATATCTCAATCAACGCTTATTATGGAAATAATATCAAAGAGCAATCATCAAGCACAAGAAAGTCTCAACAACTACTTCAAGATTTACAACTATAAATCCAAGAAGTCACAGTTGGAGAAGATACGCTTCTATTGACATTCTACATTCTCTCTAAGCTTTTACTTATTATAAATCACTGTATTCTTGAGGGTCAATGTAATGACCCGATATTTTACAAGTATTATTTTTCCTTGTTATTCCATTAGTTTCGATACATTTATTTAATTATTATTATTACAGAATAATTATTTATGTAAATTATGAGTGGGAAGAAGGACTAGAGATATAATTAGGAGTAATTATTGGACTAATTGAATATTACTGTTATTAGTTGTATTGAAGTGAAAATATAAAAACATAATAGTGTAGAAGTGGGAAAGCCGTGTTTTAACTGCTTTCATACTTTAAAGTACATATATTATGTTTTAAAGTAGAAACTAATTAGGAGAAGTCTATTTCGGCTGAAACCTTTGCAAAAGTGACTACGAATTCCATAAAAAAAGTTCAGTAGCAGCTGCATAAAGTTGGCGTCGTTACTGAGTTTTCCAAGAAGCAGTTCATGCAATTTTATGCTCAGGTAAAGAGTTCTTTACTTTGGTCCACATAGAATTGAGTTGTCCAAAATATTTTCTCATATAGTAACGTAAATTGATAAGATAGACATTATAAAATAATGATTAATGATGATGTAATTATGATGTGATAGTATTAAAATTAGATGTTACAGATTATTTGGGTGCATCAATTATTTCATTCTTCTTCAAGGGTTAGTGTTAACCCATATCCATTTGGTGTTACTTGTGGCGTCGTGCACTAAGGGGCTAAGGCAATTAACTTGCCAAGTGGATTCAAATACCGTTACAATGAAATATATTTTAATTTAGTTAGTGAATGGAGCCACTGTGTTGGTTACTTGAAGCAGTTTATTGAGTATTGAAATTGAAAACATAACTTCCTAATATTATCTTTAAACTAGAATTTGACATAATCACATGTATACTTTGGTATTTGAGATGTAGCAAATGAGTACTTAACTCTAAATTATGTACTCAATGAATGTAAGTTATTCGAGGTTCGGGAACAATTCTAGACTCGGAAATTTTAATCAATATAATATATTAATTATGTCTTCCGTCCTTTTAATTAGAGCGATACTGTTTGGAGAAGATTCGGCGGGGGAAAAGAATTGTTGAGTAGTGGTTTACTTCTTCGGACAGAGGTAGGTGGTTCTATCCCTTTCTTTGGTTAAATTTGTCCACGCGGGATATTGTACATACGTTCCTTGTATGTGCACTGCCCTAGGTGTAACCGTTTACACCTTTTCGTTGTATTTAAATCTTTACTTGGAATATGTATTATTTTCCTGGATTGTGTTTACTCCTGGTTGTTGTTTAAAGTATTGCAAGTTATGTACATATTTGACATGAAAATTTATGATTACTTTGATATGTCGGAATTGGTCCAATTGATAATATTTCAGATTTTGTCCATTTGATAGCCTCGGAGTTGGTCCACTATCTATTTTAGAGTTGGTACATTGGATAGCCTCGGAGTTGGTCCACTATCAAATCTTTTCGGAGTTAGCCCACATATTCTGCTGGTTTATGAATTGAGTTTAATTGTTGGTTCTTGAATGAGATTTATTGATGTTGAATGGTGTGATTTGATGAACTATTTAAATAGAGAATTATAACATGTTTCTTTTTCTCCATCCTCTATTCTGTTAATTTATTGCTTAGACTAGTTTCCTGTCTTTTTTAGGAACTAGTCTATCCACCTACTAAGTCCTTTTGACTTATATTATTTTCTTTATTGTTTTCTTATTATCAGTTCGGGCAGATACGGTTCCGAGCACCAGCGAGCCTCGTGGCCAGAGTTGAAGATTTTCCTATTGATCAGCGGTGAGCCAACCATCCTTATTCCGTGGTGGCGCACCTTTCCATTATTTCATTTCTGGCATTTATTGTTTCAGACATTCGGGAATTTTATTCTATATTTATCTTATAGATGTTCGTGACTTATGGTAGAGGACTAGACCTTTCATTGTATTGTGGGATATTCTGCATAATTCAGTAATAAAAATCGCACCTTAAATTTTATTATATAGTTTCTTTAATATTATTGAGGTTAATTGTTAATATAGCGAGTGGGTTCGCCCGATGAGGTTAGTTCGGGTGCCCTCACGACCCTCCAAGATTTTGGGTCGTGACAATTGGTATCAAAGCCAAGGTCTAGTGTCCTGATAAGTCATGAACAGTGTCTAACAGAGCCTTGTTGATCGGTACGGTGACGTCTGTACTTATCTACAAGGGACTATGGTGGCATTTAGTGAAAATTTCCTTTCTTTCATTCCTTATCTCGTGCGTTGAGTTTGAATGTGAAGGACTAAATTTTTCCGATGTTTATTCTCATGATGGCGAAGGTTCATTGTTTTAGCAGATATGGACGAATTTGGAAGCATCAAAATAAAGGCAAGAAATATTATATGTCGAGTGCCTGGTTCATGGTTTCAAATTAAGATTCTGGTGAATAAATTAATTAGGGCATTAGGGGATGCTTTCGACTATACCGGTGTGATAAGTTTTGTTGAGATTGTTTTACATTATAGGGATTTCATGATTTAGAGCATTGCTCTTTGGAATGAAGTTGCAGCAGAAAATTCTCTTGATAGCGGTATAAAGTTGGACTCTTTTATAAACTGTATAAGTGAAGTTCATGGAATTCGAAATATGAAAGGGAAGCTAGTAGGCCCATATAAACCGTTGGAAGTGGTGGTTCTCAGAGTAGTTTGAAAAATGTATAGTTGCACCTGTGGAATTCTTTGATCTAGGCATGGGCTAGTGTTATTTTTAAGACTTAAACAAAAACTAGTGTCCTTGCCATTGAAGATGAGTTCATAGGAAGTTTTGTGTTTAAACGATATGCTACGATTATGGAAGGACATAATGTTTCATCCTTTTGTGTATGTGGGTATGTCTTGGTATGTGTTGTGCTAGGCACAACTTTAGCTTAAAGAGCTTGACGAGACGTTGAAGGTCCAACACCAAGGTTGTACAAGGTCATATTGCAATTTCCTTGCATAAGTTATTGATGGCTTTTGATTTCGAGTGAGGGAGTCTATAGTGGAAACTAAGTTGAACTAGAATTGTGCGATTTCGATATATCTCCATACTTTTCTACATATGGTGGTGTGAATTGTGTGCACCTTGTAATCTTCAGACACTTATTGGAGGTTCTTGGATGTGGAACGAGTTTTGACCGGCGTGTATAGTCTTAGCTCAGGGCTTCGATGCTTTCATTAGTTTGTTTCCTCTTGATATGATTAGCCTTCTATATTTAGTGAGACAAGTATTACATGTCAGTAATCTATCAAATGATTGAAGAATTGATTAAAAAATGGCTATCAAATGTTTGGCATATCTTGTGTTGGGTTGGGAGTCTATTATTGAGTTTTTTTTGTTGATTCAGTTATGGTTGTGTTATCATGAGGACTGGGTGAGTATTCAAATGGTAGGTGTAGTTATTCTTGATATCATTCCTATGTCAGGATGACTTGGCGTATCTGTTACAGCTTGATTGTGTTTTTTTTAAGATCCACTTGAGATCTGGATAACACTAGTTAGAGATTCGGCATTTGGATATCTTGAGAATGGTTCTTTTTGGGACTTTGAGGGGTAAAATATGAATTTCTGGCATATCTTTTGAGCTTGTAAATGCTCGAGTATTTTTGTAGGTCTAATGTATCAAGTTTTCAAGCTTTGGTTGGGTTCATTGATGTTTGTGGTATGTAATGACATCTTGTTGTACCATATGAATATATTAAGGCTCGTTTCCCAATAATTGAGTTAGTTCAAAGTTGGTCATGATCAATTTCTGTGGGTATTCATAGTTCCTTGGATTTTGGCAGATATATATTTGCTTGTTAAGGAAGAGGTTCACTTTTGATGGTTTTTGAAACATGGATTGAGCTTTAAGAAGCCAAAGACCGATCTTTCCTTGATTTAAGACACATGCATGGAGTCCCCCATTGATTGATTCTATTCTTATTGCTCGTGAGTTCGTTTATGTGTTTCCAGAGGATTTATTCGGTGTTCCTCCTGACAGAGATATAGAGTTTGGCATAGATGTTATTCTTGATGTGCAACCTAGCTCTATTCTTCATTATTGTATGGCTCATGCTGAGCTTGTAGATTTAAAAGAGCAGTTCCAGGATTACTTAGTAAGGGATTTATAAGACCCAGTGTTTCACCTTAGGGAGCTCTAGTATTATTTGAAAAAAAAATGGCTTGATGCGAATGTGTACTGATTATAGGTAATTGTACAGGGTTACAATTAAGAATAAGTATCTCCTGCCTCGTATTGATGACTTATTTGATCAATTGCAGAGAGCTAAATTATTTCTAAGATTGACCTAAGATTTGAGCATCATAAGTTGAATTGAGTGTTCAGGCCTTGGATTTATTTGTGATCTTTTTATTGACGATATATTGATTTATTCCCGTAGCCGAGAGAAGCATAAGTAGCACCTGAGAGCGGTTCTTCCAACACTTCGGGAACACTAGCTGCATGCTAAGTTCACCAAGTGTTAATTTTGGTTCGATTTTGTGGCATTCTTGGGTCATATTGTGTTCAGTGAAGGAACTAAAATTGATCAGAAGAAAACTGAGGCAGTTCAGAATTAGCCGTGACCTACTTCTCCCACAGAGATACGTAGTTTTCTTGGCTTGGCAAGGTATTACCGGCAATTTGTTTAGGGGTTTTCTCCTATTGCAGCCCCGCTGACCCATTTGACTCAAAAGGCGGTGCAATTTCGATGGTCAGAGGAGTGTGAGGGCGAGCTTTCAGAAGCTCAAATCCTTGTTGATTACTGCTCCAGTGTTGACTCTTCCTACTGGTTCAGGTAGGTTTGTAGTATATTGTGACGCCTCTCGTATCGGTTTGGGGTGCGTCTTAATGCAAAATGGTAGGGTGATTGTATATGCATCGAGGCAGCTGAAGGTGAGTGAGAAGAACTGCCCTACTCATGACTTAGAGCTGGCAGCGGTTGTGTTTTCATTGAAACTCTGGAGGCACTATCTTTATGGTGAGCCTTGTGAGATTTTCACTGATCACAAGAATTTACAACACATATTTAATCAGAAGGATCTAAATGGTAGACAACGTAGATGGCTCGATTTGATCAAGGATTATGATCTTACCATTCGATATCACCCGGGAAAGGCCAATGTGGTAGCTGATGCGTTGAGCCGTAAGTCTATGGGTAGTCTTGTCTATTTAGATGCTAGTATGAGGCCATTGGCGATTGAGTTGCAGTCCTTGACTAACCAGAGGGTTAGAGTATTCAGCCAGCACCTGGCAGAGTGTTTGCTTGTATGATGACCCAGTCTTCTCTTGCCAATCAAATCAAGGAGAGACAGTATGAGGATTCTTATTTGCTAGAATTGCAAGATAAGGCCCTAAGTGGGGGAGTGTCAGGGCTTACAGTTGGTGATGATGGTGTCCTTAGTCTCAATGGTCGTTTGTGTGTTCCTAATGTTGATGACTTAAGGCGGTTAGTATTGGATGAGGCGCACAGTTCCCGGTATTCCATTCATCTCGGTACCACAAAGATGTATCATGACCTTCGTGAGGTATACTGGTGGAAAGGAATGCAGAAGGATATTGTTGAGCACGTGTCTCGATACTAAAACTGTCAGTAGGTCAAATACGAGCATAAAAGACCTGCAGGTTTATCCCAGGCATTACCTATTCGCAAGTGGAAGTGGGAGATGATCACTATGGACTTTGTTGTTGGTTTGCCTAGGACTTTGAGACAGCATGACTCGATTGGGTGGTGGTTGATAGATGCTCACTTTATTGCAATAAAGACTACCTATTCGGCGAAGAAGTTGGCTCAGATTTTCATTAAGCAGATTATCCGGTTGCATGGTACTCTACTTTCTATTATTTCTTATAGAGGCTCTCAGTTCACGACACAGTTTTGGGAGTCATTTCAGCGATAGTTGGGCACTAAGGTTCAGCTTAGTACTGCATTTCATCCACAGACGGATGGTCAATCTAAGCGGAATATTCAAATATTAGAAGACATGTTGAGAGCTTGTGTGCTGGACTTTGGTAGTCATTGGGATCACCATTTACCCCTAGCAGAACTTGCTCATAATAATAGCTACCAGTCTTCCATTCAGATGGCACTGTTTGAGGATTTGTATGGGCGTAGGTGTTGCTCTCGAGTAGGATGGTTCGAGTCTAGCGAGCAGATTTCTTTGGGTCCAGATTATGTGCAGCAGACTTTGGATAGGGTTCGGATTATTCAGGATCGGACTGCTCAGAGTAGGCAGGTATCATATGCAAATCGGAGGACCTAGGACTTTGTGTTTATGAAGGGTGATTTGGTTTACTTAAAAGGTATCACGGATGCGAGGTGTGATGAGATTCTGGAAGAAAGGCAAGTTGATCCCTCGTTTCATTGGCCCGTTTGAGATTGTTCAGCGTATTGGTAATGTTGCTTATAAGCTTGCCTTACCTGATTCGATGGCGGTTCGTCCAGCTTTTTATGTTTTGATGCTTCGGAAGTGTGTTCATGATCCTACTCACATTATGAGGAGGTTCCTGTTGCTATAGTGGAAAGGGATACTCGTAAGTTGAGATAAAAAAAAATTCTCTTAGTAAAGGTGCAGTGGCGAAACCGTCCACGTGATGAGGCTGCTTTGGAGATCAAGATGAGTATGCATGAGAAATATCCGTACTTGTTTGAGACAACAGGTATGTGTCATGACACTTGCTAGTTGAAATTTTCTTACGCCTTTTGTCTATTACCTCTTGTTGCGAAAGTGGTGCGAATAAAGCCCTTCAGAGTCGGTCAGTAATAGTCATCTCGGCAGGCTACAGGTATCGTTTGAGGACGAACAAGAGTTTAAGTGGGGGAGAATGTAATGACCTGATATTTTACAAGTATTATTTTTTCTAGTTATTCCATTAGTTTTGATACATTTATTTTAATTATTATTGTTATAGAATAATTATTTATGTAAATTATGAGTGGGAAGAAGGACTAGAGATATAATTAGGAGTAATTATTGGACGAATTGAATATTACTGTTATTAGTTGTATTGAAGTGAAAATAAAAATATAATAGTGTAGAAGTGGGTAAGCCGTATTTTAACTGCTTTCATACTTCAAAGTATATATATTAGGTTTTAAAGTAGAAACTAATTAGGAGAAATCTATTTTGGCTGAAACCTTTGCAAAAGCGACTTACGAATTCTATAAAAAAAGTTCAACAGCAGCTGCATAAGGGTGGCGTCATTACTGAGTTTTCCAAGAAGCAGTTCATGCAATTTTGTGCTCAGGTAAAGAGTTCTTTACTTTGGTCCACATAAAATTGAGTTGTCCAAAATATTTTCTCATATAGTAATGTAAATTGATAAGATAGTGAAACGACCTCGGTCAGTCGTTTCGGAAGTTAGGACTCCGATTTGCGTGCCGATAATTTTAAAATATTCGTAATGTCCATTAGAACCTGTCTGTAAAAGTTGAGCTAAATCAGACCTCGTTTGGTAGGCATCGGAAGAAGGTTTCAGTTTTTATTGGCGATAAATATTAAAAAGAGATTTTCGAGCTCGGTTTTGCCGAACGAACTCCGATTCGAAATCCGAAGGCGCCGTTAGGTTCGTATGATTATTTGTGACTTTTGTGAACTTTCGAAAGTGAATTTCGAGGTTGTTCGACTAGTTTTCTGCTAAAATGCCGAAAGTTAAATAATTTGACTTCTTTTCATTTAAATTCGCATCTTGAGTTTCGGGAGTCTGATTTGAGATCCGCCTTTGCGAGTATGTTACAAATATTTTGTACAACTTGTATGCAAAAGTTGGAATTATTTCGAATATCGTAGGGTACCGTTTTAATTTTTGTCGCGAAAAGAAAAAAAAATATAAAAGAAAAGAAAATAGAAAAAGACAAAAGAGAGAAAGCAAGATCAACATAAAAGTGGGCGGTGGCATATGCAGGGATATATATATTTCTTTAGAAAGAGCAGCAGTTGGAAGCTCAAAGGAAAAGTAGAGCAGAAAACATAACAAAAGCGCAGAAATGAAAAAAAAAAATACCAGAAAATGAAAAAAGGGATCGGAGAAAAGTAGAATTTTTACCCTGGAACATTCAGGTAATGATCTTAATATATTATTTGAGTTTATTACGTATGTTTGAATATATTTTTACGGTAAAAATAGGGATATTAGACATCGCCCTAATGACGTAAATTGATAGTTTAAAGGGTCAAATGGACCCCGATAATAGAATTAATTATATATTCGTACTCAGTGCGTTATCGGCAACATATAAATGTAATTTATTTAGGGTTTGGTTATGTGACCTTAAACCCTGTACATAGGCCTGGCCTGCGTACTGCGTATGCGAATAAGGTATCAGGTTCTTAACCGGATTGCCCTAAGATGTGAGGAATGAAGCCTTTAGCCTAATTTGATATATTTTTCTGCTTATTGAATAGAGTGAGATCGTTTGGCAATGAAACCAAAGGACAAGCGGTAATTGAGTGGATGTACTAACTTTGTAACAAGGTAAGTGTTTATATCAATTTCTTTGGAGGCATCTGGCCTCGTGGATTTTCTACCACGTGTTCCTTACGTGTGTAGCTGCCGATAGGCGTACTCATTACGCCTTAGCTTTGGATTTATATTCTATATGATATATTATGTCCTGTTATTGGTATTGCATTGAGAATCTGAGTATTGTACTTTGGCTGTGAGTTGGTATATACTTTCCAGCTGTCGATGAGAGTCCCGCGCTGGTGATGGGTTATTATTGCATCATGTTACATTCGTATGCACATTGCATCATATTGAGGGTAGGAGGATTCCGCCCTCGGAGCAGGAGGATTCCGCTCCATTGCATCATATGGAGGGTAGGAGCCCTCGGAGCAGGAGGATTCCGCTCCATTGCATCATATTGAGGGTAGGAGGATTCCGCCCTCGGAGCAGGATTATTCCGCTCCATTGCATCATATTGAGGGTAGGAGGATTCCGCCCTCAGAGCAGGAGGATTCCGCTCCATTGCATCATATTGAGGGTAGGAGGATTCCGCACTCGGAGCAGGAGGATTCCGCTCCATTGCATCATATTGAGGGTAGGAGGATTTCGCCCTCGGAGCAGGAGGATTCCGCTCTATTGCATCATATTGAGGGTAGGAGGATTCCACCCCCGGAGCAGGAGGATTCCGCTCCATCTATTTGGCACATGTGACACCATTGCATCATATTGCATTCATCCCATTTCATTGCACCGCGTGCTGACTATTGTGTGACTATCGTGTTGTGTTTTATATATGCGGTATGTATACCGTATCTCAGTTTGCCTATATATTTCTGGCTCGTATGGCTCGTATCCCGGGTTGCACATCGCGACAATATAAATACATGGATCGGATCGGGTTGCACGCTGCAACAGTATAAATATACGAATCGGGTTGCACGCCGCAACAGTATGAATATATGGATCGGGTTGCACGCCGCAACAGGATGTATTTCTGATTGTCGACCTGTTCAGGATATCTGTATGCTCTGTCTACCTTATGTCCCTGGCTGTTTATGATTCCATACGTGTTTTCAGTTATTATTTGGCTTTGCATGTTTATAGTTCAAATAAGATGGATTTAGTTTATCTGTTTTTCTTCTCCCTGGCTAGCTATCCTATTCTGTGAGGTGGCTAGTCTGCCCCACTTATTGAGTCTTTTTGACTCACCCTTGTTTGTTGTTTGTTTCTTGTCTATCTATTTCGTTTCGGCAGGTTCGCTCCAGGATTGAGTTCGCCACGTTGTGAAGGAGCGAAGACGACTTCAGCTGTCAAAGTGAGCCAGCTTTTATTCCGGATGGCCACCAGTTTATTGGTTATTATTTCAGTTGCATTTTGCTCCCTTCAGGAGGTATTTGTCTTCTTTTGTACTCTTAGATGTCTAGTCTGGATAGCCCTAAACTTAGTATGTTGGGTAGTTAGCTGTAATTTTCTTTCATACAGCTTAGAAGTGTCAATATGTCTGTGTGTTTTTTTAAGTGTTGTCCTTATTTATGAACTATTATATTTATTTTCCTAATTTAATTGGTAAGGGTTCGCCCGACGGGTCTAGGGGAGGATGTCGGGTGCCCGCACGGCCTAACCGGATTCCGGGTCGTGTCAGTTGGTATCAGAGCCCAGTTTAGTGTCTATCCAGACTAAGACAGTGTCTAGTAGAGTCTTACTGATGGGTACGTAGATGTTCGTACTTATCTACGAGGGGCTATGATGGCATTTAGGAAGTTTCACTTCCTTCTTTTTTGATCGTGCGTCTGTCTAGGATACAAAAGTATTTTCGTTAATTCCTTCATGGTAATTGTGAAACCCTCGTGCGATAAATCAGCAAATGGTATGAGTTCAAGACGAAGCAGTCTGGCCTGGGGTTAACACTGACGAAGCCCCGAGAGTTTTTGATCATGCTGACGATCTAGTTATGGAGGTCCCAGCTGTACGAGCTCACGATAGGCAAGGGAGTAGGGCCTTGTGGTTCCCTTGGCTCTCTACGATGCTTTACGAGAATCTTGGCGACGCGGATATCGTAAGAACCTATTATTCGCTGGGCAGCCTATCAGGTTGCCGCATGTGCAGACGTTCGATCTCAGGGAGCTCCTTTTCTGGTTCTTAATATTACTGCAGAAAATTATATTTCGGAGGTAGTATGTGTTGTACCTCTAATTGTTCTGGCTGGTTAGCCAGCCGAGGTATCAGTTCGGTCCGAGTGCCTAAAGATATTGCATTATTTTACGCGGTTGAGTCTTCCGATATTATTAAGCAATGCATCAGATAAACCTCGTGATTTTTTAAAATAAAATAATGCCAGCGTATCCTTCAGGCTTTTGATTATATCAAGCGGTATGGTGTTGATTATTCTTCTTTCCAGTTTTAGGGGTCCAGCCTTGAGTTGGTGGGCCTCTCTCTTATTAGCTAACGTGGTTCGATTTTTCTTCTAGATTCGTGAAAAAAGTTCCCTTCGTGTTGCGAGCGCGAGATGGAAAGTGTCGCCAGTTTGAGTGGATTGGATAGGGTAGCTTGTCAGATTTAGAATATGGGATTAAATTCTTTAGGATGGCTGGATATGCATTAGAACTAGTCCATAAACCTTCCAAGAATGTTCAAAGATTTATTGGTGACCTTTCTCTTTCCTTGAGATCCCAGATGGCTCGAGAAATTGAGGTTGAGACTTCATTTGATGTTGTTGTTGATGTTGCTCAAAGGTATTAGGCGTACCATAAGTTAGAGCGGGAGAGCAAGAAATCTCGTGGCCCTAGTGGGCAACCATGGTACCTCATTTGGAGGTAAGAGTTTTGATTATTTTGGGAGGTCACCTTCCAAGTTATCTCAGCTTGTGTCACTTGATTCTTAGAGTGCGCCAGTAGCTCATCAAGATAAGATTCAGTCTTCTCTTTACAGCTATCAACAATCTGTCCAGCTTCTATTTTCACTGAAAATATGTTATCATCATCATGAGTCTGATTATCCTTTGAGGAGTTTTCCCTTACTCCGACAAGTAGGCAGTCGTCTTTTCTCTCGTCATCAGGCATTTGCGCAGTCGCAGGGAATTTCATTTAGATCTCAATCAGCAAAAGAAATTCCACCATCCAGTAGAGGTTGAGAGTGTGGTGGCAGTGGTTCTTCAGAAAGTAATTATCAGGGTAGTGGCTCGACTCAGCTGCAGAGGCAGTTCTATGAACTGCTAGTCTGGCAGGATGTTGAGGTATCTGATGTAGTACACCCATGTATTTCTTCTTCTTTTAAATGTGAGTAAGATTTGATTCTTTTGATTGATCTGGAAATGGTGTGTCTTATCATGTTTCAATAGTTTCCTTGGATGTCGTTTCTATTAAGAATCGGTTGCGGTAGAGGGGTGAGTTTCTGATATGATTTATTCCTGGCATTTATGATGACCCTACTAATTTATTTGGTCTAAATGTGAGAGATTTGGGAGTGAGTGTCGGTATCGTCTGCCTGGCATCTTGTTGTGCCACATTTTATGATTATATCAAATTAGTATACCTCTCTTCTCGGAATTCCGTGTTGGTAGGATAATGAGATCCCAATTCGTCACCATCAGAAAGTGTCATTGTTTCTTCAGGTGTAAAGTGATTAGTAAGTAATACTCGATCTACGTGTCTCCTTTTAGTTCAAAATGTTAGTAACGTCATGTTATTCTATGAGCTTCTCTCAGTTATAAAAGAGTTTACCGATAAATTGTTGGAGTTCTCTTCTTATGAGAAGGCTAAATTGGCATGGGTATTGCTCCATAAAGCTCATTTAATGTCTATTTCTTCAATTGCGGTTCTTTGGCTAGCTTAACTCGGAAGTAATCTAGCTCTGGTGGCCAAGTAAATAAGAAGATGAGCTTCTCGAAGTTCTAATTATTTCTATCCTCGATCTATTTCCATTTCTTCTTCGTCCGGCACTAGTGAGCTTGGGCGATTGGTAGCCGCTTGTGACGTTCCCTGTGTTGAGCCAGAGTACGTGTTATTGTGGCCGGGTAAGCATATTATTATTTTGGAAGCATATTATTGTTTTGGAAGCATATTATTGTTTTGGTTCAGTTGTCTCATCTTGTTATCCGTCTAACATGTTTATGTTATCAGTTTATCCGGGTATCCATTCCCATGTATAGTATAGTGCTGGTTCTGTGTTTGCGGATCATCCAGTTTTAGGGGGAACTCTGCCGAAATTTTTATATAGAAGTACCATCCATCAGGCGGTGGTGTTTACGGTAAAGGTATGGAGTTGTGAACTTGAGAGCTGCAGTTGTTTGGCAACTCGAAAGGGTAGTTGGCAGCTTAGGTCTGCCTACGTTCAGCTTTTAGCCAAATCTTCTTTGGTCCAGCAGACTGTGCGAGGATGACTATTTCTATTCAAATTAGTTGTATGAGTTTATGCTTTAAGTGGAGGAGTCTTCCTCCAATTGATACCGAATCATAATATTAAATCTCTAAGGCGTTGCTGAAGCGTAAGCTAATTCTTAGTTCCATCGACCTGTTCTATATCGAAAGGTATATCGAAGAGGTAATTATCGGCTGAATCATGTTAACCCATTCAAAGTTTCACGTATCTTTGTTTTGAAAATATAGAACTCCTCTCTCATGATTGAGAAAGGGTCGGTTTAGTCCGAATAAGTTGGGCAATGATGTTATCCTATTATCCAAATATGTTTTATCCAAGAATTTGATGTGCGTGTCATAACTCTGATTCTGTAATTATGAGATAATATCCGTGGAGTAGTTTATGAAGGTTGTGCAAGTTCTCTTGTTATCTGCGTATATCTTGCTTTAGATTTAGGCTCGTTCGAGGACGAACGAGAGTTTAAGTGGAGGAGAATGAAACGACCTCGGTCAGTCGTTTCGGAAGTTAGGACTCCGATTGGCGTGCCGATAATTTTAAAATATTCGTAATGTCCATTAGAACCTGTCTATAAAATTTGAGCTAAATCAGACCTCGTTTGGTAGGCATCGGAAGAAGGTTTCAGTTTTTATTGGCGATAAATATTAAAAAGAGATTTTCGAGCTCGGTTTTGCCGAACGAACTCCAATTCGAAATTTGAAAGCGCCGTTAGGTTTGTATGATTATTTGTGACTTTTGTGAACTTTCGAAAGTGAATTTCGAGGTTGTTCGACTAGTTTCTGCTAAAATGCCGAAAGTTAAATAATTTGACTTCTTTTCATTTAAATTCGCATCTTGAGTTTCGGGAGTCTGATTTGAGATCCGCCTTCGCGAGTATGTTACATATATTTTGTACAACTTGTATGCAAAAGTTGGAATTATTTCGAATATCGTAGGGTACAGTTTTAATTTTTGTCGCAAAAAGAAAAAAAATATAAAAGAAAAGGAAATAGAAAAAGACAAAAGAGAGAAAGCAAGATCAACATAAAAGTGGGCGGTGGCATATGCAGGGATATATATATATCTCTTCAGAAAGAGCAGCAGTTGGAAGCTCAAAGGAAAAGTAGAGCAGAAAACGTAACAAAAGCGCAGAAATGAAAAAAAATACCAGAAAATGAAAAAAGGGACCGGAGAAAAGTAGAATTTTTACCCTGGAACATTCAGGTAATGATCTTAATATATTATTTGAGTTTATTACGTATGTTTGAATATATTTTTATGGTAAAAATAGGGATATTAGACATCGCCCTAATGACGTAAATTGATAGTTTAAAGGGTCAAATGGACCCCGATAATAGAATTAATTATATATTCATACTCAGTGCGTTATGGGCAACATATAAATGTAATTTATTTAGGGTTTGGTTATGTGACCTTAAACCCTGTACATAGGCCTGGCCTGCGTACTGCGTATGCGAATAAGGTATCAGGTTCTTAACCGGATTACTCTAAGATGTGAGGAATGAAGCCTTTAGCCTAATTTGATATATTTTTTTGCTTATTGAATAGAGTGGGATCGTTTGGCAATGAAACCAAAGGACAAGCGGTTATTGAGTGGATGTACTAACTTTGTAACAAGGTAAGTGTTTATATCCATTTCTTTGGAGGCACCTGGCCTCGTGGATTTTCTACCACGTGTTCCTTACGTGTGTAGATGCCGATAGGCGTACTCATTACGCCTTAGCTTTGGATTTAAATTCTATATGATATATTATGTCTTGTTATTGGTATTGCATTGAGAATCTGAGTATTGTACTTTGGCTGTGAGTTGGTATATACTTTCCAGCTGTCGATGAGAGTCACGCGCTGGTGATGGGTTATTATTGCATCATGTTACATTCGTATGCACATTGCATCATATTGAGGGTAGGAGGATTTCGCCCTCGGAGCAGGAGGATTCCGCTCCATTGCATCATTTGAGGGTAGGAGGATTCCGCCCTCGGAGCAGGAGGATTCCGCTCCATTGCATCATATTGAGGGTAGGAGCCCTCGGAGCAGGAGGATTCTGCTCCATTGCATCATATTGAGGGTAGAAGGATTCCGCCCTCGGAGCAGGAGGATTCCGCTCAATTGCATCATATTGAGGGTAGGAGGATTCCGCCCTCGGAGCAGGAGGATTCCGCTCCATTGCATCATATTGAGGGTAGGAGGATTCCGCCCTCGGAGCAGGAGGATTCCGCTCATTTGCATCATATTGAGGGTAGGAGGATTTCGCCCTCGGAGCAGGAGGATTCCGCTCTATTGCATCATATTGAGGGTAGGAGGATTCCACCCCCGGAGCAGGAGGATTCCGCTCCATCTATTTGGCACATGTGACACCATTGCATCATATTGCATTCATCCCATTTCATTGCACCGCGTGCTGACTATTGTGTGACTATCGTGTTGTGTTTTATATATGCGGTATGTATACCGTATCTCAGTTTGCCTATATATTTCTGGCTCGTATCCCGGGTTGCACGTCGCGACAATATAAATACATAGATCGGATCGGGTTGCACGCCGCAACAGTATAAATATACGAATCGGGTTGCACGCCGCAACAGTATGAATATATGGATTGGGTTGCACGCCGTAACAGGATGTATTTCTGATTGTCGACATGTTCAGGATATCTGTATGCCCTGTCTACCTTATGTTCCTGGCTGTTTATGATTCCATACGTGTTTTCAGTTATTATTTGGCTTTGCCTGTTTATAGTTCAAATAAGATGGATTTAGTTTATCTGTTTTTCTTCTCCCTGGCTAGCTATCCTATTCTGTGAGGTGGCTAGTCTGCCCCACTTATTGAGTTCTTTTGACTCACCCTTGTTTGTTGTTTGTTTCTTGTCTATCTATTTCGTTTCGGCAGGTTCGCTCCAGGATTGAGTTCGCCACGTTGTGAAGGAGCGAAGACGACTTCAGCTGTCAAAGTGAGCCAGCTTTTATTCCGGATTGCCACCAGTTTATTGGTTATTATTTCAGTTGCATTTTGCTCCCTTCAGGAGGTATTTGTCTTCTTTTGTACTCTTAGATGTCTAGTCTGGATAGCCCTAAACTTAGTATGTTGGGTAGTTAGCTGTAATTTTCTTTCATACAGCTTAGAAGTGTCAATATGTCTGTGTGTTTTTTTAAGTGTTGTCCTTATTTATGAATTATTATATTTATTTTCCTAATTTAATTGGTAAGGGTTCGCCCGACGGGTCTAGGGGAGGATGTCGGGTGCCCGCACGGCCTAACCGGATTCCGGGTCGTGTCAGATAGACATTATAAAATAATGATTAATGATGATGTAATCATGATGTGATAGTATTAAAATTGGATGTTACAGATTATTTAGGTGCAGCAATTATTTCATTCTTCTTCAAGGGTTAGTGTTAACCCATAGCCATTTGGTATTACTTGTGGCGTCGTGTAGTAAGGGGCTAAGGCAATTAATTTGCCAAGTGGATTCAAATATCGTTACAATGAAATATATTTTAATTTAGTTAGTGAATGGAGCCACTGGGTTGGTTACTTGAAGTAGTTTATTGAGTATTGAAATTGAAAACATAACTTCCTAATGGTGTGATTGGATGAACTATTTAAATAACGAATTATAACATGTTTCTTTTTCTCCATCCTCTATTCTGTTAATTTATTGCTTAGACTAGTTTCCTGTTTTTCATAGGAACTAGTCTATCCAACTACTAAGTCCTTTTGACTTACGTTATTTTCTTTATTGTTTTCTTATTATCTGTTCGGGCAGATACGGTTCTGAGCACCAGCAAGCCTCGTGGCCAGAGTTGAAGATTTTCCTATTGATCAGCGGTGAGCCAACCATCCTCATTCCGTGGTGACGCACCTTTCCATTATTTCATTTCTGTCATTTATTGTTTCAGATATTCGGGACATTTTATTCTATATTTATCTTATAGATGTTCATGACTTATGGTAGAGGACTAGACCTTTCATTGTATTGTGGGATATTTTGCATAATTCAGTAATAAAAATCGCACCTTAAATTTTATTATATAGTTTCTTTAATATTATTGAGGTTAATTGTTAATATAGCGAGTGGGTTCGCCCGATGGGGTTAGTTCGGGTGCCCTCACGACCATCCAGGATTTTAGGTCGTGAAACTACTAGTGTACAAAAAGAAAAGAAAGAGAGTAGTGGTAGAGGTAATAGTTGTGTCAAGAAGTTGGTTTGATTAGCTATAAATCAGACAAGTCCATTGTTGGAGAGCGTGTTGGAAAAACCATTAGTGAAAGACGTTTTTGGTTAACGATAAACCATCACTGTATTGTTGGTGAGCGTGTCAAAACCAACCTTGTAGATCGTTGGTGGTGAACGAGGAAAACCAAAAACCTTGTAACCAAGATCAAAGAGTTAAAGAGATAACTCATTTGCAACCCAAGGGGACTGAATTAGGATACCACATGGGTTCCGAACTAATGTAAAATATCGTTGTGTCATTTTTATATTCAGCACTTTAATTACTGCAGAGTTTATTGCGTATCTTTATTCTTCTACAATATTAGTTGACTGTTTCGGTAAAGCAGTCGACTGAGGAATTTTTAGAAAAGATACAATTCACCCCCCTCCCCCCGCTTGTACTTTCAATTGGTATCAGAGCCACGTCTCACATCTTTATTTTGCCTAACAGCAAGTGAGTAAAGATCCATGGTAGATTATCAAGTCATAGGGGAGATCCTTCAAGAAGGATATTCAACCAATAAGCCACCATACTTTGATGGACAACGATACGGATATTGGAAGTCAAGGATGAGAATATATGTGAAATCTATTGACTACCAAGCTTTGCTTGTCTTCCAGAATGGACCACTACCAATCTCAGACCATGGTGCAAATAAATCTAAAGTTAACAAATCAAATTCTACAACTGGGTACACAAAGAAACAACTTGATGTCATGCAAATAAATGCTAGAGCAATTAACTTGCTCTATTGTGCTATGAGTGGAGAAGAATATGACAAGATCTCAAGTTGTAAAACTGACAAGGCGATATGTGAAAAGTTGGAAATGAATTATGAAGGGACTGACAATGAAAATGAAGAGACTGCAGTCAAGTCAACTCTTAACAAATCTGGAGATGTAATCGATCAAGAAGAAACCGCTAACATTTGTTTCATGGCCAATAATGAGACAAGTTCTTTTGAATGTGAAAATTGTCTCGAGCTTCAAGAAGACTTAGACAATGTTCTAGATGATGTAGAAAAACTTTTCAAAGAACTTAAGAAGATGAAAAGAGAAAAGAAAGACTTGGACATTCGGCTTGAAGAATTTCAGATTGAAAATAAGTTACTTCAAGAAGAGGAGAAAGACAAGAACATTCGGATTGAAGGGTATCAAACTGAAAATAAATTGCTTCTAGAAGAAAAGAAAGATTTGGAAATTTGTCTTCAAGAATATGAGAGTGAAAATGTCTTACTTCATGAAGAAAATACAGAGCTACGCAAACAAATCAACAAATTGAAAAAATCATCTAGCCAATACCGTATTCGATCAGATAAGTCGACTCACTTCCATACTAGCTCCAAGTCAACTAAGAAGAGATCTACTAGCAGACACCTCACAACAGATAAGTTGACTCAGAACTATATTAAGTGGACTAACTCGGCATCCATAGGTAAACACTCTACTTCTTATATTACATGTTATTATTATGGTAATTCTGGACATAAAGCATTTGCATGCAATTATTCTAGAGATCATATAAGATCCAAATATGTTTGGAGACCCAAACAAGTACATGTACCGTCTCCTACATATGTTACTAACCATGAAGGACCAAAGAGAATTGGGTACCAAAAACAAACTAATCTGTTTTGCAGGAACTCCTTGAGTCCAGCCTAAAAGAGAATAAATGGTAAGTGCATAGAGGCTGATCAAGGTCATTCAAGTTCTTCTCACTATACTGAAAATGGACATCAATTGGTTTAAGAACAGTTGACTAACCTGGTATGAGCCGACTCCCTGCTCTTTATTAGTAATCTGATTGGTATGAAATAAAAATGTCAATATCCCTACTTTAGAAGTTTTGTATATGAATATTATGTCTTGCATCTTTAACATGAAATATGTCATATTAGTTAAGCAAGCATGCCAACTTCTTTTTATATCACACACACTTGATTTATAGCTTTGTGCTTAAGATAATTGTTGAATTGAATCAATTGTGATACATACTTCCTTGGTTAGAATGTTAATGTCTTATTCAAGTGGAAGAAAGTTATTTATCCTTGAGAATATTCTGCACACTATATATTTGGCTATCCTAAGACTCAGATGGTTCGAAAGATAGAGGTACATCTCTCTAGTATTGATACTTATCCATGACTTACTTGAATTATATGCTTGGATCAATTTGTGTAATACATCTGAGATCATTAAGGTGAGTCTAAAGATTATCTATTTTGGAGCCTTTTTTATAAGCTTAATATTTCTCATGTTCCTTTTGGCTCCAGAATAAAATAATGTGAGGTATTGCTCTTTACTATGTTCAACTCACTAACATTGGTTGATAATCATATGTTTAATACTCTGTGTTAAAAGTCCTGTTATTACCATTTGCTTCATGATATAATTATCTCTGAATTTATCTTGAGAACTATTCACATGAGATATAGAAAGGCAGGAAAATCAGTTTCCTCCCCTTAGCCGCATAAGTGTATTCTCCATCATGTTAAGGACAATATTGGAGTATTATCTTGAGCAAACGTGTAAATTGAAGTTGAAGGGCACAAGTTAGACACCAAACAATAA
Organism: Petunia x hybrida; assembly: GCA_037355625.1. NCBI lineage: Eukaryota > Viridiplantae > Streptophyta > Magnoliopsida > Solanales > Solanaceae > Petunia > Petunia x hybrida. Next base: position 104,932 of record JBBBVM010000974.1, read on the forward strand.
AATGATATTTGTGCAAGTTGAAATGGAGAATTCGTGAAGGAGCATTAAGTAGTGTATGATACACTTCTTCAATTTTGGAAGCACTGAAAGAAATTGCAAAGGACCAAGTATGAAAATTTATTAGCAAGCCGATTGAACTACAATCATGGATATTCAGACTCGAGCTTGATAAAATGGTAAGGTTGTGAGAAACAAGGGTATACTTGTAGCCCAAGGTTTCACACAACGAAAAGGTTCTTTTCTATTTTATGAAATCACTCTTCTTGATATTTGCAAAGGTTATTGCATCCTTGATATTATTGTTGAAAATTGATTGAAGAATTTATTAAGCTTCTTTGAGATGATAAATTTCGAGATGATGAAGAATTAACCTTCTTCAAGTTTCATACAAACAAGCAAGAAACTTCTTCAACAAAGTCAAATATTCAAAGGAATTACTCTAGATATGTATGAAGAATTTATGCACGTGATTACTCTAGTGGGCTTTATTTTTAAGGAGAATATTGGTAAGTCCTTCAATTGAATGAGGTACCAATGTATGTTTGACTCTCTATAATTTATTTTCTAATAATTCTGTTTATCTTATTGAGTCACTATAAATTGCCACAATATGATTATTGTGATATGTGGTTGGCATCCAAAATTATGTCTTGCTATTGTATCCGAGAACTAACTGGTTGATCTAGTAGGATACTGCCACATACAAGCCTTGCAGGTGGTAAAAGTAATATGTAAAAAGAAGCTCTATAATGGAGCAAGTTCCTTTGTAGTTCATCCATGCTATGAAAAAGAGATAACAAAGTTCTTTAGACTTATATAGCTAAGAGAAGATTATTTCTCCATGAAAAGCTGTTGCGTATGAATTTCATCAATGGATTATCAACCAGAGCTCAACAATTTACTCCATGCCATTAGATGAAAGGTAATATGTAAGTTCTCCCTAAGGTAAGTAAAATTCACCACACTTATGTTTCAATATTTGGTATGGAAATGGCGGATAAGGTGTATCCTTCAATGGTGAAAATTAAAACATATTACTCATTTAAATTTTATTTGTTTTGCCTGATATTATGTTCTTGCAAGCATATGGTAGTTCTAGTCTCTCCAACAATCGGTCACTTGATCCTAATTGCTAGTTTATGTTCTTTGTATTTATATGGCTGACAATGCTTTGATTGATTGGATATGTCTTAAGTGTGTTCATCTGACTCAATATCTATCTATATTTTTCTTACCAACTCGAGTTTTTAGAAGTACATGTTCTCGATGATTATTGATGGGATTCTAAAATGATTATAAACTGCTTTTAATTAGTTGACTGATATGTCCAAGATGAATCACTTGCCTATGAAGTATGATCCTTAGCTGGTTATGAATTATGATTCCTAGTAACATGTATGTATATTTTCAGTTTATGGATCTGTTATATGTTTGAGATTTGAATATAAGTTGACGATTCGAGTTATGAGTCCATGTAGATGCACAATAGAAGTTTTCAGTTGACTGTATCGTATCTGTCTATTATAAGTTCTGTAGTTAACTACACTTCATATTCCACCCTTTTGATAATGACAAAAGGGAATGATATTTTCCTGTACAAGACATTTGCTTTGGTAGCACTTTAAGACAGGATGAGAGCATGAAGTAAGGGGAGCATCTACCTACAGTTGTGCTTAGCTGCAAAAATTGAAGAGCACACACTCAGGGGGAGTTCACATACTTTTTATCATCTTTGATTTATTTATATCATTTAAAGGTCGTGATCATCTAGTTAAATTTTACTTAAATATGTGCATTGCATTTTACTTGTATGCCAAATGATATATGTAAGTATCATAAAATTTCTAAATGGTTATATGGTGCTTGAATACTTGCGAAACGGTTTTGGTACTTGAATACATGCGAAAGATTGTCCACCTTTTTGATAATGTCAAAGGGGGAGAAAATAGTGTGTAGAAAACCATGAAATTTGGATGAGATGCATAGAATAAAGGGGAGCTCTCACTTAACGTACTTCAGGGAAGTAACTGATATATCTATCTTACTAGTTTACTGCTTTTATAATTATGTAACATGTTTTGTACATGGTGGTTTGTCATCATAAAAAAGGGGGACATTGTTAGCATCAAGGTTTCACCTACTGATTTTGATGATAACAAACCAAGTCATTTTAGTCAATAAACATTTACTTGTGGTCAATCTATTTTTGTAGGTTTACTCATGGAGAAGAATATGACGGAGATCTAAACAAGTACAAGATGAGAATATTATTGAAGAAAATATTATTTTCAAGATTTGATCTTCAAGTTTAATGGAAGAATTAATATTTGATTTTTGAATTTCAAATACTAATTGACCTAAAGGGAATTACTACCATGAAGATCTTTTGCTCCATGGAAGGAATAAATATTGGAAGAATATCACTTTTGGAATCTCAGTATTATGGAAAAAATATTAAATATTCTTGCTATACAAGATTGGTAAAAATTTCATATGGAAGAACTATTTTGAGATTTACTACAAGTCAAGGAAGGAAATATTTATTACAATATTGCCTTATGCTAAGGAAGTTATTAATTGCTAGCATCATTTATACATGGAAGAGTATTGTTCTACAAGCTGACGGACACTATGGAAAAGAACTGAAAGAGTCAGACAAGCAAAATCTTGAGAGGCAACGTGAAATCTTTTATGATACAAGTTATAATGGAAGAAATAAAAGAAGTGTAAAAGGAAAATGCTATCACTACAATTTATTTTATATTCTTGTACTCAAAGACAATAAAGTGGAGATATAGTAAGAGAGCCTGAATACACATGGCAAGAATTCTTGAAAGGAAACAAGGCAGTTGACGTGCTGAAAATTTGACAATCACTCATAGTGATTGTTAAGCTATTTAATTGATGGTTCTTTGAAAGGAAAAGGAAAATGGTATGGATCAAAGAGAACTTCATTCGAAGCAGCAAATGATTTAAATTGTTCTCTACAAGGAAAATATATTCACTTTCAAAGAAACAAACGAAGACAAGGAGAAGTAAATCTGATGGCATTCTAGCAGAATTCTTATTGAAGCAAATTGGCTCTTACTTTATTCTCAAAAAAGATCTCAATATTTTTTAGGATCAGTTCTCTTGAATTGATTATCTCTAATTACAATAAAGGAATATCTCAATTAGAGCTTATTATGGAAATAATATCAAAGAGCAATCATCAAGCACAAGGAAGCCTCAACAACTACTTCAAGATTTACAACTATAAATACAAGAAGTCGCAAGTGGAGAAGATATGCTTCTATTGACATTCTACATTCTCTCTAAGCTTTTACTTATTACAAATCACTGTATTCTTGAGAGTCTACAAGTATACGAAAAGAAAAGAAAGAGAGTGGTGGTAGAGGTAATAGTTATGTCAAGAAGTTGGTCTGATTAGCTATAAATCAGACAAGTCCGTTATTGGTGAGCGTGTTGGAAAAACCATCAGTGAAAGACATTTTTTGTTAACGATAAACCATCACTGTGTTGTTGGTGAGTGTGTCGAAACCAACTTTGTAGATCATTGGTGGTGAACGAGGAAAATCACAAGCCTTGTAACCAAGATCAAAGAGCTAAAGAGATAACTCATTTGCAACCCAAGGGGACTGGATTAGGATACCACATTGGTTCCGAACCAGTATAAAATATCGCTGTGTCATTTTTATGTTCTGCATTTTAATTACTGCACAGTTTATTACGTATCTTTATTCTGCTACAGTATTAGTTGATTGTCTCGGTAAAGCAGTCGACTGAGGAATTTTTAGAAAAGATACAATTCACCCCCTCTCTTGTACTTTAAATATAGTGTACGAAATTTGACACAAAAGATCTGATACGGGGCAAAATAGCGGAAGCTAAAAACGATATAATATGCGGAGGCAAAAATAAGATATACTGATATCTAACAAGATATCGAGATAAAAAGCAAGACGAAGCTTGAAACGATTACCTAAGTAGCACCGAGGAACTTGTCTCAATACATCCCTGGTGAATGTTGAGAATCACCTATACTACGCAACTACCCTCAAGAGGCACCCGGCTCTTGCAAATAGAGTGATAAAAAAGATTCGATGTTCAACTTGGATTCGACCAAGTGAAATCAAGCCCGCTCACGGGTTCTTCATTGAGAATCACTCAAATGATTCATCATTCTAATATTCAAGGTTTGCTTGTTACAAATGAAATGGCTAAGAGTGTATTTATAGACCCGTCTAAGACTAATGTGGAATGTCTAAAAAGCCCTCAAACGAAGTTAAAACAGTATACAACACTTAGGGGCAAAATATGAAGTTCACATAAAAGTCTAGCTTCTTCAGCGTAGTGGGCGGAGCGCCTCAAAAGTGGGCGGAACGCCTGAAATTGGAGCATTTTTGGGCAGTGGTGTGAAGAGGCGGAGCGCCCCAAATGTTGGGCGGAGCGCCCCCTTGTGCAGCCTCTTGGGCGGACCACCTAGGTGCTTGGGTGGACCGCCTGGGTGGTGCGCCTCTCTCCTTAGGCCGTGTGCTTCACTTGGGCGGAGGGCCTAGGGTCTTGGGCGGTGCGCCTGGTCCTGCGTCCTCTTGATACTTCTCCAAATCGCTCCTAAAGCCCTTAGCTTCCCGTCCTTTGCATCCTTCAAGCTTGGCACTCGTTGATTGGATTCTTGGCTCGATTTGCCCCGCATCATCCTCTCCTTCTTGAGAAGATTTCGTCCTCGAAATCAAGGCGTTATCTTTCATGGAATCATCATCTCCTCGGGTTGCCCAATTCTCTCCTCCCTTGTTCTTCATGAACATCACTTTGGAATAGGCTTTTTCCAAGTTCTCCTTTGCCTTAGCATAGAACCTAGGGCCTACAAGCAACGACAACTACAACCAAAAACTTCTACTCTGAAAGTAGGTTAGTGAAAATAGTGTGGAAAACACACTCTTATGGTAAAGCCAAACATTAATAGCAATAAAAAGGATCATGTCTCTATGGAGGACAATAAGTACTTGGCTAAACAAGGACATGCATTCAACACAAGAACGAGCAAATAGACCATTGGAACACGGAAAAAGCAAGATCAAGTTATCAAATCTCCTATGATCCTTAAGCACGCGGTCAACACACCAAATCTTTAATACAATGTTATCACAATGTGGTACATTGGTTTTGGCATGCTCAATTCTCAAAGTGTGGTTAACATGTGGGATGGGATAGGCAAAGTAGTTCAATTCATAATTAGCATCAATTACCCCACTCCCCTTCTTAAAAGCTCTCATACTCACAGCAAGAGATACCTCCTCACCTCTAAGTTCATCCTTAAGACAATACTCCTCACAAGGTAAACTCTCAAGGAAGGCATTAATAATGGCCTCTTCATCATCATAACCCATGCCAGCAAGAGTAGGGTCACTAGAAGAACCATCTACCTCACTCGAAGAATCATCTACCTCACTCGAAGCTTCAAAGAAAGAGTTGTCTATGGGATCAAATCCCTTACACCATGGAGATTCCAACTCATTCCCAACTATAGTTTGATACAAATCACCACCACAAATAAAGATGCCCTCAAACAAAGGATTAGTAAAAGTACGCATCCCATTCTCAAGGTCAAGCAAAGGTGAAGTATCACAACTAGGTTCATCACCCCCACTTGAGGAGTCATCGAATACAATTCAATCTATCTCATCCACTAGAGACTCCTCAAGGTCACTACCTTCCCCACTACAACACATAGGTCCACCATAAGCAATTATATCAATAAGGGGGTAATCAAACAATTCATCTTCCCCTTTGTCGAAAATTGGTTGTGTATCATAATAAAAGCTACAAGCAAGGTCAACTACCACTTCTTCACTAAAGAGAGGTTCATTGAATACCGGGCTTACATCATGATATGGCTTATCAATCATCTCAATTAGTGGTTCACAAGCACACACAAGTTGACCAATTGACTCTATGCTAGTTGTAAGTTCATAAAATGCAACACAAGTACCAACTAGCATTGAGTTCTCACAAGACAAGGGATTATTATGCTCATACGAAGGTGAAGAAACACTTACACTTAAGTTGCTCCGGCGAGCACTCACATCACTTGAAGCGTCATGTTCAATCCCTTCTTCATGAAGCTCACAATGAAGATCTCCGTCATATTTTCTTTCTTCTAAGACACATGGTTAAGGCTCCATTAGCTTGCCTCCAAGAGTACCTACACAAAAGCCAATACAAGAAGAAGAAGAAGGAAGAAGATATAGCATGGTTAGGACAAAGGGTGTCTTCACTCTTATTTTGTCTTTCCTCTCATCCCCTTTCTTTCACTTTTCTTTCAAGGCCAAATGTAGATTTGGGTGACAATCCACTCACATCACTCCTCACTTCCTCTTCTTTTTCCACTCTAGGATTGTCACTGGTCACTCCCTTACTCCTCTCCATCTTTTGTCTCTCATTTTCAAGAACATTAGGATGAGGTTCAAGAATTTCCCCATTTGGAGTAGAGTGACTCTTAACTTGTTGTTCATCACCTTGGGGATTGCCCAAGTTGTGGGAATGCCCACTTATTGGGGAATGCCCAACGGTTGGAGAGTGCCCGACACACTATCACAAGTGTCTTCTTCGGCATCCTCTTGGACACTTGGGGTCCATTCTCTTTCAAGGCTCTCAAGCCTCAAGTTTATAGATCTCACCTTGGCCAAGAGATAGGCCAAAGTGCTTACCGGGACCTTAATGGTCTCGTCAACGTCTCCGGCCATGTACCTACAAAAACCAAAGACTAAAGAAAGAGGTTAGAGTAAAAACCTCACGTGCTCCCTCACTTTTGAATGTCACTCGGATACACTCAATTTAGTGGTGGGGGTAGGATCACTCAAGCTTGATTTCAAAGGCTTCCTCGTAGTTGAACAGCCTCCTCAATAACTAATCAAGTTCACACGAACCAAATACTCTTCTGGGTGAGTGGAATTGATGTGCCTCTATGGACGAACGTCTATATAAGTGAGCACTTGAGCCAAAATGTTCTACGAGTCTTCTTTGAATTTTCAATCACAACCACGCACGAGGATCCTAAAAGCTCAATGAACTAGTACTAAATAAGTAAAAGAAATACTCAAAAAAATACTAGCCGGAAGCAATACAAACAAAGAAATACCGAAAACCTAGGAAACAAACTACCCGAAGCCCCAAACAGGGAGAGGAGGTCCGCCCCTGTGACTAGGCGGTCCGCCTGGCCAAAGTACTGAGGCTGCTGAAGTTTTTTGGCGGTCCGCCCCTGTGTCTAGGCGGTCCGCCTGGACCTGAAGCTGCAGCAGCGCAAAAACGTGTTTTGAGTCAATTTGCACCCAAAATTCCAGCGATTTCAACCCGTTACTCAATTCCAATGATACCCAATGGTGTATTCAACTATTATAAATAATCCCCAATGGTTTTTCCACTCCAAACAACAATAACAAACTTCGATTCAAGTTCGAAGCGATTTTCAAGAGTTCTCAAAATTTTTGAGATTTGATTTTCGAATTTTTGATTCACAACACCAAATTGTGATATGAGTATACCAAAACAACAGGAATACAATATAGAACAATCCCCGATACTTTTTAACACTTGGGGATTCGAGTTCAACCCGATCTATGAATTTTTTTCAACTTTTTTTGTTTTTCTTCTTTTCAAGAACAATAACAACAAGATACTAACATGATGAACAAGGAACGGAGATTTGTAAGAACATAACCCGAGCCTTGCTCTGATACTAACTGATACGGGGTAAAATAGCGGAAGCTAAAAACGATACAATATGCGGAAGCGAAAATAAGATAAAGTGATATCTAACAAGATATCGAGATAAAAAGCAAGACGAAGCTTGAAACGGTTACCTAAGTAGCACCGAGGAACTTGTCTTGATATACCCCGGGTGAATGTCAAGAATCACCTATACTACACAACTACCCTCAAAAGGCACTCGGCTCTTGCAAATAGAATGATCAAAGAGATTCGATGTTCAACTTGGATTCGACCAAGTGAAATCAAGCCCGCTCACGGATTCTTCATTGAGATTCACTCAAATGATTCATCATTCTAATATTCAAGGTTTGCTAGTTATAAATGAAATGGCTAAGAGTGTATTTATAGACCCTTCTAAGACTAATGTGAAATGTCTAAAAAGCCCTCAAACTAAGTTAAAATAATATACAACACTTAGGGGCAAAATAGAAAGTTCGCACAAAAATCTAGCTTCTTCAGCGTAGTGGGTGGAGCGCCTCATAAGTGGGCGGAGCGCCTGAAATTGGAGCATTTTTGGGCAGTGGTATGAAGAGGTGGAGCGCCCCCTTGTGCAGCCTCTTGGGCAGATCGCCTAGGTGCTTGGGCGGACCGCCTGAGTGCCTGGGTGGTGCGCCTCTCTCCTTAGGCCGTGTGCTTCACTTGGGCGGAGGGCCTAGGGTCTTGGGCAATGTGCCTGGTCCTGGGTCCTCTCGATACTTCTCCAAATCGCTCCTAAAGCCCTTGGCTTCTCGTTCTTTGCATTCTTCAAGCTTGGCACTCGTTGATTGGAGTCTTGGCTCGATTTGCCCCCCATCAAGATCTTCTTTAAGAGCTGTAGTAGTTGCGCTCATAATATATGGGTCGAATGGGCATGTTGAGCTGAACTTAGACAGGTTAACATGATTAATTAATAAATAGTCACGTCAATTACTCAACCAATTATTATATGGACTGAGATGTACTAGGTCAAGATTGGTTAAACAACGGATCATAGTCCAATACAATTTTTTTTTATTGATTTTCTTATAATTTATAAGTACAAAATGAAAAATTAATCTGTTTTTCTTTAATATGACTATATACCAAACATATCAAACAAAAAGAAAATATTGTGATGTTTAATTGATTATAGAAATTAGTGATTAAAGATTGTCCATATGAAATTAGTGATTAAAGATTGTCCATATGGACAACTTTGTCCATATATTTTAAAGAAGATCTTGTCCATTCTATGGATGGGAGTGCAATATGGACAACTTTGTCCATACATTAAAAGAAAATAAAAGTTTTAATGGATTATTAACGGTATTTATTTTTGTGTAGGATTTCGATAGTATAGGGGTAGTAAGTGTTGGATATTGAAATACAGAGGGTGTGCTTTAAACTGAGTGATAGTATAGGAGTGTTTAGCGTAATTTAGCCTTAAAATATTTAAGATAAAAGAATGTGTCATTTTTAGAAATGTCATTTTGTACTAAAATAGTCTCACAATTGAATTGAAACATGATTTTGAAGATTCCAAAACCTTGCATTCAACGTGCCAAAAGAGACAAAAACTAATTAGTATCATTAAACTACCCTTCTTCCGCATCAAATCTAAACTCACCCTTTTGCAAGAAAATGGAGCTTTGGAAAACCCATACTTTTCTGAAATCCATTTTCTTGTTTCTTTTAGTTCCATTAAGTTGTCAGATTTCGATCCCATCTAAGCAAGATGGGTTCTGGTACGAGAACAGAACACCAAAAGTAGATTCAATATTGATCGAAGCTTTCTTTGACCCAGTTTGCCCTGATAGTAGAGACGCATGGCCCCCTCTTAAACAAGCTCTTCAATACTACGGTTCTCGTGTCTCTCTTCTCATCCATCCATTTGCTTTGCCGTAAGTATTACGCTTTGATTACTCCCCTAACTATGTTTCAACAATTTGTAAGCACCTAATTTTTCTTTCATTTTTTTGGTTAGTAGTTACTTAAAAGGGAATTTTGACGTGTACATTTGTGCTTCTTGTCAGCTGAAATAATAGTGTAGGTACAATTTATGTTGCTTGATGTAATTTGGTTGATGTTTGATAAGTTTAGCCGGTATGAATTGAACACTTGCCTCTGTTGATGAAAGGAGGAGGCCAAACTGACCATATATAAGGTTTGGGTAATCCTCCACCCTTTGAGCTATTGTTTGGGGTCCAAGCTTAATGGGTGCCCGTGTGTGAAATTTGTTAGCCTCTTGGAAATGGTAACATCCTGTGGTCATACATCCATTTTCTAGAACTCTCTTAGGTAAATGTAGGGTGTTTTTTGTAATCATTTTCCCCCAATAAAGAAAAATGAGTAGTTATGGAAAATATACTTATTTTTTTTAAACCAACCAAACAGGGGAATATTGGAAAACTTCAGACCAAACACACTGCAATAATGTTATAATGAATCATTTTTTCATTTATTTCAGCGATGACTAGTGCTTAATTCGGTGTCTGGTCCGATGTAATATAGATGATTGGGGTACTTTTGTAGAGAACTATATTTTGGTCTAGGTTTCTTTTCCTTTTGGTATACTTTTTCTATACGGGATTTTCCCCCTCTTTTTATTAATAAAATTATTTACCTTATCAAAAAAATTCGGTGTCTGGAACAGATGTTGGCATCTTTGTCCAAGACTTATCTACTTATAATCTGAATTTGATGGTGGACTTGAATAACATGTCTCTGAACTTTGATTCAACACAGTAGAGTTATCACTTATCATTGCTATGTTGATTTTTACAAATTTTAGAACTAATGCAATGTTTTTATGAAAGTACTTTAGCCTTTTGGTCTTCCTAGACCATTGTGTAGATGGTCTGTATTTCCTACCACACAAGCAATTCCTACAGTTTTTCTTCTTTTTCCTTTTAGAGATTCAAACGGTTGCATGAGTAGGTCATGATAGTATCATGTTGTTTTCCAGTTCAGGCTTTGGGAATAAATCTTACTACACAGATTAACTTGTCTGCTTAGATGAATTGACTTGTTTGCTTTTTCTAATCTGCAGTTACCATGATAATTCATTTCTTACCTCACGTGCATTGCATGTTGTCAATAAGTTGAATGCTTCTGCCACATACAAGTTACTGGAGTCTTTCTTTGATCATCAGGTAAGAGGACTTCACTGTTGAAATCTATGGCTTCAACTGCAGTCATTTACTCATGTGAAAAACCATTGTTTAATGAAGAGATATATGCAAATATCTTTTTCCAGTTACGTCTAAGTTTGGTTTTGCCCTGTGCCACTTGTGTTGATGTATCATAATCTCACCTTTAAAGATAGTTTCAGTTTATGTTCTCTGTGATTTCAGTTTCAAGTATGATGTGTATGCTGTCCCGTTCTTTTATCCTTTTCCCCTAATCTATTTGCTGCTCTATGGTATGCTTTTTTAGTATGACACTACTGAAGTCCTACATCTTGACCATATGCTCCTCTGTCCCTATTAAAGTTGTGGATTTGAGTCACCTGGGGAGCAAATTACCATATAAAAGAAATGGGCTTTTTTTATGAGGTTCATCAGTGTTTTTGAGAGCGAGAAGCGGAAAAAAGAGACAAGGTCCCTAATATTTTAAGCAAGAAGCGCAGCGCTCGCTTCATCGAAGTGAAGCAAAATAAAAAAAAATGAATCTTGCACAAATACATAAAATAAATAGAACTCAATCAAAACAATATATATAAGCAAGCTTTTGATTTAAAACTGAAGGTAAAGAGTCATGAATCATCAAGGTGACAAGCAAAATGAAAATAGAATACTAAATTATGAATGAATCATAACTTATTCTTCTTCACTACTATTGTCAGAATTACTCTTCCTGACAAGTAATGGATCATGATCCTACTCTTCTCAGCCAAAGTTTTACTCCAAGTTTCTTTTTATACAAATAGGCCCCAGCTTTTATTTTTCCTTCAAAAAAAGATTTCTTACGGTTTTAAAACTGAAGCGACCGCTTCTCTTGAACTTCGCTGCATGCTTTAGTGCATGAAGCACTCGCTTCGCTTCAGACCAAAAAAGTGACACATGGTTGCTTCGCCCGTTCTCGCTTTTCAAAACACTGATAAGGTTAAAATAAATGGATTGTGTTTATGCAGTTTGGTGTCGGTAGGCTATGCAAAATGATGTTTTGAATCCTAACAACCTAAGCATCTTTACTGTGTAGTAAAGATGCTTATTATAATCTTATTACGGCCTTCTCTTCTTGTTCATTTAATTAAGAATGTAACATGAAGTTGTCAAACACCCGAGTTAGATATGAGAGGCAGAGAGAGAGGTCACACGAAAATCGTAAGACGATCTAGCCAATGATTTTTTTCCTTATCAAAAAAAAAAAAAAAAAATTTACTGTGTAGCCTACTATGTTCCTGTTATCTCACAGTGACCTCAAGGACTAGTGTCCTTTGTCACTCAAGTTCCCATCAACTGGTGATTGGAGAGCTTTTAGACAAGAAACTATACTGGATGCAGCTTCTTAAAGAAAGCATTGCCATATGTTCAAAATTCTGAGATAATTTTTTTTTTGATACTAGTTTAATTCTTTTATCCCATTCTCTCCCTGGGGAGGAAAAAGGGGGGGGGGGGGTGGATCCAAGAAGATGAATTATTATTTATTTTAAAATATTATTACTAGTCTTTCTCAAAAAAAAAAATATATATATATATTATTACTAGTTTGGCCATGAGTATTAGCAAATATTGAACTTCAATATTTGAGCTTCAAGTAGAATGTTGAAATGTTTACAATCTTCACTTTTGAATAAAATTCTTAAACCATTTCCTTTCTTTCTTACGTATTGGGATTTTGTATACTTTTTTTGTGAAAAAAATTTGTATCCTTTTGGAAAGAAGGGGCCACTTGTACTGATGTAACTTCAGGTGAAATGTCGACAAACTTTGATATTTTCCCTAAAAAATAAGGAAAAAAAAAAGAAATGTTGAATACTGATTTAAAGGTGTATTTCAAGTGAAATAGTACTAATTTCTACTTTCACGAGCTTTTGTTCAAAGTTTTGTTCATGGCCAAAGATAACTTCCACTTTCAGAAAAATTGCTTTAAATTTAACTTCTTATCCTTCTTTGTTCAACTTTTACTTAAATATTGTCCAAATTCCTACAGAAGTTGGATTCTGTTTTCAGTACTGAGATTGCATCCTCTATATACTGGTTGAATGAAAATTGACTTTTACCTGATCAATAATGTTGTGGACTTTCGCTGCTTAAACTTTCTCTGAAATTGGTGAGCTCAATATGTCCACCAAGTGTTAATGATCTAAAGCAACAACAGAACCATTGAAATCCCAAAGTTGTTAGTTTGCGGTACTTGACATGTATTTCGTTACTTGATTTGATGGTGCATTGCTGAACAGGAAGAATTTTCCAACGGAGCGACTTTCGACTTGTCTAGAGCATCTGTTGTAGATAAAGTTGCTACTTTTTCAACTAATGCAATTGGGAATTCAAACTATGATGTGATAAAGGCTGGCTTTACTGACTACAGAACTGATCAGGTGACAAGATTTTCCTTCAAGGTAAACTATGCTTAATTATCGCTGATGCCTGACTCCCATGTTCTTTTGCTTTTCCAGCTGATTTTTTCCCTTTTTTTCCTTAGTATGGCTGTGTGAAAGGTGTGTATGGGACTCCCTTTTTCTTTGTAAACGGATTTCCACTGCCAGACGCTGGCTCAGCACTGGACTATACAGAATGGAGACGCATCCTCGACCAATTGGTTAAGCAGCACAATAGTTGGAAAGATCCTCTGGATTTCTTCTTGTGAATAACATATCCTTAAAGATCTCTGTTTGCACCTATCTCTATCATTAGATGACTGGGAAGACGATCTTGTAACTTGTAATAAGATCCAATGTTAAAGTAATTTGCTAGCTAAAATGATAAAGTGTGAAGTTTTGTGTACAGTGAAAGGTAATGGATTGTTAATTATATAGCTCATGTTGTCGTGGTGGTGGATAAGCTGGAAAATCATTAGTCATATTAGAAGAACTAACACATGTTAAATCCCCATTATGAACTAAGTTTGATTTAAATGGCAAGTTAATGTTTCCTTGCATCCATCCTGATGCATATTTATGCCAGTTTTTTTAGGGATTATAACATCATGTGTAGCATGTCCGAGGAACGAGTGAAACAACTGTCGACTTTTCGTTTTTCTTGAATGCTCTTTCTCTTTCTACGATCACCTGTAGCGTCCTTAAAAAGTCTTAGAAGGAGAATCTAACTATTCTCGAAGAGATTCTTGGTTTTGTTTTGCTTTTTCCAAAATGTGGAAAGCCACCCAAGTAAGTGTCTAGGGGCTTTTTGGTGTTTGACCTCCCCAAGTCTTCAATTAAAAAATGACCTCCAAGTTTTAAGAATTGGGTAAATGACCTCCTCCTTTTTAATCATGATTAGAACTTAATCATCCTTTAAAAATAGAAATACTCCAACCCCCCACTAGTTCTGAATATGACAAAATGGTCCATCTTCATAAAATTTTTTTTTACTAAAAATAGAAAATTTCTTCCCCAAAATTCACCATCCCCAAAATTTCTCCACCTCGTTTTAGCTCGAAAACAGACCAAAATCAGTGTTTGAGCTCACAATTTATTTCAATCTCTTACAAATCTTAATTTCATCTTCCTTATTTCACTATCCATTTCATAATTTTTGTTTGTAAGAAAGCTCGATAATTTTTTTATTTATTTCGGAGCAAAAACTTCAATTTTTCGACTTTGCAAGGTATTTTGTCACTACATTTGGTTGGGTTTAGCTCTTTCGAGATATGCGTTGTGTTTTCTTCATCTAATAAGCTTGAAAAGCTCTGTTTGTTGATTTGACGCTGCTCCATTAAAGGTCTGGTTTTCAGATCTGTGGTTTGCAGATCTGCTGTAATAGTTTATCATCAACCAGTTATAGTCGATTGTAGACCTTATCGTAATTAATAGACCATTGATTGGGTGCTATGCAGTAGTGAATGTTGATTTCTAGGATCAATGGGTGGAGTTGACAACATGTTTGCTTGATATTCCATGACAAGTGCAACAGTACATATTCTCATAAAATTAGATGCTATGTATGACAAGTTAGTTAACAACGTCATTGAACGTGGTTAATTAACTTGCTACCGACGCGTGATATCCATTAGATAGATGCTTAATATTGCGTCTATAAGGGCGAAATAGTTCGTTCATTCATAAAATAATAGTAATATGTGTGTATTTTTCCTTGATATCGCTAGTAATAACAGTAGACCTATTTTTGACATATTTATTGCAGAAAGGTTTAAAACTTTTAATTTGAAACAAATAAAATAAATATATATATTTCAAAGAATAATAACGCTTTACTAAATTAATAATTAATTATTGAAAGTTTATTAATAGATTATTGTAAAAAAATAAGATAATATAAAGAAGGACTATATGTGAACACTCCAAATTTGATACCATAAATATATATATATATATATATATATATATATATATATATATATATATATATATATATATATATATATATATATATATATATATATATATATCTATATATATAAATACTAACTCTCTGCTAAATATATAATCAACTACCTATGGTTTATTTATAGATAATTATAGAATAAAAATTAGTTAATATTAAGAAGGATGACGTGTGTCCATTTCAAATTTGATACAAAATAAAAATAAACATACATTCAAATATCAGAAGGGATATCTCTGCATCGACATAATATTTTTTTTCATCAATCAATAATATAATGTCGTTTGATTAATAAAAGATATACATTCAAAGAAAAAAAAACACTTTGCTAAATTAATAATCAACCGTCCTAAGTATATTATACAATTCCCATAAAAATTGATATAAATAAACGTAAAGAATCATTTCAAAAAAAAAAAAAAAATTTGTGAACTTGATAATCAACCGTTCTAGGTATATTAACATTTGCATACATTAAGACGCAAATTCACCAAATGCACCCGTTTCACCAAATGGACCACTGGATATGATTGAAGAATCTCCACCAAATCACCCAATCAACCGAACTAGTCGTTTGTTATTGGTCTGTTTTTTGTTGTTTATGTTTTAATGGTCTAGACTCTAGACCTTTTTAATTGCGTAATGTTGCTTCAATTGGTAATATTAGTTTCAGTTGTGTTTTGTTTATCCACAACTGTGGTCTATTAATATTATTCATCCCCCTGTTTTAAGTTTGATTCTTTTGTAATTTTGATTGTCTACCAAGTATAGTCTATTAGATAAATTGTGGAAACATAGAAAAGCGCTCAGAGTTAACAATAATCAAACCAATAAAATAACTAAATTACTAGAGAAAATTACTTTCACATTAACAAAATTAACTAGAGCGACCATCCCAATTTAGGCATTTACAGACTAAACTAATTGGAAGATACGAATCAACCTCAATTTGGTCTATTGTACACTTCTTCTGAAAACCAAACCTCTAATGGAGCAACGTCAAAGCAACACAACAGATCTTTTGAAACTTATTAGATGAAGAAAACACAACGCATATCTCGAAGGAGATATACCCAAGGCAATGTAGTGACAAAACACCCTTCAAAATTGAAGATTTTACTTCAAAAAAAATGAATTAGAAAGAAGAAGAAAACAAAATATAAAATAAATAGCGTTATCAACGTCCATCTCGCTTTCTATATTATTTTCTTAAAGGTGTTGCAAAGATAAGTAATAATTTCATTTGTCTTGGAATGTCAAACCAACATGTTGCCATCTCCACCCATTGATCCAAGAAATTAGCATCCACCACTGCATAGCTCCCATCAATAGTCTATTAACTGCGATAAGGTCTACAATCGACTAGGATTGGTTGATGATAAATTGTTTACAGCAGATCTGAAAACCACAAATCTGAAAATCAGACCTTTAATGGAGCACTGTCAAGGCAACAAAACAGAGCTTTTGAAGCTTATTAGTTGAAGAAAATACAATGCATACCTCGAAAGATTTAAACCCAAGCCAATGTAGTCACAAAACACCTTCAAAATCAAAAAATTAAAGCTTTTGCTCCGAAAAAAATAAATTAGAAAGCTTTTGAACCGAAACGATGTGTTGGATATGGGGGGAAGGATGGGGGAGGCAAAAAATTATGGAAGAAGATGAAAGGGTTTCGAAAAATTGGAAGAGAGGATGAAGAAATAGTGCAAGACCCGTTTTTATTTTTGACCCGGAAAAAAACCCATTTTTGGGTGAATTATGGATATGGGGGGAGGGATGGGGGAGGCAAAAAATTATGGAAGAAGATGAAAGGGTTTCGAAAAAATTGGAAGAGAGGATGAAGAAATGGTGCAAGACCCGTTTTTATTTTTTACCCGAAAAAAACCCGTTTTTGGGTGAATTATATAGTTTTCCACAAGTTTCAAAACCACCCACAAGTTTCTCTATTTCTAATCTAGCCCCCGATACCACTTAAGCACACTTAACATTTTTCCCCCAAAAAAATAAGTCAAAAAGAAAAGAGGAGGTCATTTAGTTAGACAAGTTTTTTGGAGGTCTTTTAGTTAAATCTTCTCAAGTGTCTAGGCCATGGTACACTCATAAATCATTTAATTTAATAATAGGATTTTTTACACTAATATACAAATTTGACCACTTAATTACAAAAACTAGCAATATTTTTCAAATTACAAGCTATAGCAATATTTCTTTAGCATATTTTACACCAATCAACACATTTCAATTTCATTTTCCTAAATTACAACATCTCACTTACTCTCTCTTCCTCCATCACCCCACCCCCACCATTACTCCCACCACCCCAGCGCGATTCACCCCCACCCCATTACGGAACTGATACAAAGCCACATTTTCTCAATCACCCCACCCCCACCGCTACCCCCACCACCCCAGCGCCAATTTACCCCCCACCCCCATTACGGAACTGATACAAAGCCACATTTTCAGTACATACTCTGTAAACTGAGCTCTATAAATTCACCAAAAACATACAAAAATTCAAAAAAGTTAAGAGAAATCGAAGAATAAAACTATTGAATCCAGGAAATTGATCCTGTTGCCGGCTTCACCACTAGCTCCATAAGCTTGTGAGAATCGAGAATCATGATTTTTTCTTCATTAGATTTGTGAACTAGTACGCTATTCATAGCAGATGAATCTGTCACCATTATTGCGGGCTATATGTCGAAGAAAAGGTGAAGCATTTGTTCAGTAGCTACAGTGGTTTTGCTTTAGCAGCATAGAGTTTAGATGAGTGAGATGAGTTTGGCAACTAACAAGTCAGCCAACTAATATAAAGGTCATCTTTTTGAAAAATTGAGTAGAAATAAATGTCAGCAATTGAAAGCAACGTAGATCGCACCTTCAAGCTTCTTCGTATTTACCTTCCCTGTACATCTGGTGTGCTCTTTCAATCTTGTTTATTGTACCTACTGATGCTATGTTTGTACCAGGAGCAATTGAAATTGAATCCCGATAATACAGAAATTAGTTTTAAAAATTTGAGAAATTGAATTGAATGAGAGTAGGAGATAGGTAAGACTGAAGAGTAGCAGGCGATACTAGGGACAAAAAGTGGTCACTGTGATTACGCGTCAGGGGAGCTAATTGTATGGGTCCACCTTTCCAAATGCTTCTTCTTGTTAACTTAACATAAATACAAAAAAGGAAAACCAAGAAGTTTATTACATGTCTAACTAATTGAAATTTGAATATTGTTTTAAATGATGATTCTGTAAAAACATAATGTGAAACAACACAAGGTGAAATAATTTAGAAATAGTTTGAAACGACACTGAAATGGTGCTGAAACAGTTTGAAACGGTGCAGATACACCAAAATACAATTAGATACGGTGCAGATACAACGAGATACGATGCTGAAACAGTCTGATACGATGCTGAAACAGTCTGAAACAGTACTGAAACAATTTGAAACGGTGCTGAAACGTGTTGAAAAAGTCTGAAATGGCACAGATACACCGAGATACATTTAGATACAGTGCAGATACAGCGAGATACAACGCCAAAATGGTCTGAAACAACAAGTAAAAAAAGTCTAAAATAAAATGTAAAAAATAATGTGAAACAACGCAAAAAAGGTGAAATAGTTTAGAAACAGTGAGACAACGGACAAACGGCTAGATACGATGAGGTTGGTAGTCGAGATACAATGAGATACGATGTAGTTCGTAGTTGAGATACAATGAGATACGATGTGGTTGGTAGGCGAGATACGGTTATTACGAGGTGGTTGGTAGTTGAGATACAGTGAGATACGATGTGGTTGGTAGGCAAGATACGGTTAGATACAAGGTGGTGGTAGTTGAGATACAATGAGATAAGGCGAGGTACGGTTAGATACGAGGTGGTTGGTAGTTGAGATACAATGAGATACGATGTGGTTGGTAGGCGAGATACGGTAAGAATATGAGGTGGTTGGTAGTTGAGATACAATGAGATACGATGTAGTTGGTAGGCGAGATGCAGTTAGATACGAGATGGTTGGTAGTTGAGATACAGTGAGATACGATGTGGTTGGTAGGCGAGATACGGTGAGATACGAGGTGGTTGGTAGTTGAGATACAATGAGATACAATGAGATACGATGTGGTTGGTAGGCGAGATACGGTTAGATACGGGGTGTTTGGTAGTTGAGATACGGTGAGATACAACGAGATACAATGTATTTGGTAGTTGAGATACAATGAGATACGATTAGATACGAGGTGGTTGGTAGTTGAGATATAATGAGATACGAGATAGTTGGTAGTGGAGAAACATCGAGATACAATGAGATACAATGAGATACAGTGAGGATGGGATGAGAAAAAGTGAAATTGGGGGAAATGGGAGGAGTAAAAAGCGAAATTGGAGGAAATGATGGGAGGAAAAGTGAAATCGGGGGAAATGGGAGGAGCAAAAGTGATATTGAGGGAAATAAGAGGAAGAATGTAAGAGTTTGCAATTTATGAGAAAGTATTGCTATGTTTTTGCTAGTTTTGTAATTAACTCTTCATTTCCTCTATATTGGGTAATTTTGCTAAAATGTTGTTATATTTGGTAATTAATTTCTAAAAATTGTACTTTTGTATAAAAATTCCTTAATAATATTAATTGGGGAAAATCATGATTTTGGTCGGTGAATGATTGATAAATTCTAAGTTTTAGCCCCATTGAGGTTTGATTAAGGTATTTAATCTTTAATTAAATAATGAGAATGATTTTCATTCAAGCATTTTACGGTGGTTAAAATGAGAAGACACATTGTTATTTCTACAAGGGTGTTTCAGGTACTACAAATGCCATCGTCCAAAAAAAACATTGGGCTAGATCGTCTTACGATTCTCGTGTGACCTCTCTCTCTGCCTCTCGGATCTAACTCGGGTGTTTGACAACTTCATGTTACATTCTTAATTAGAAGAAGAAGAGGAAAAGGCCGTAATAAGATTATAATAAGCTTACATTGATGTACATAGAGCATGCTGAGTTATTCTTTACTGTTGGAACTTGGAAGGTTAGGTTTTACCTAGGTGGCCAAATTTTCAATACTTCACTTCAATTTCATATGTTTAAATATTTCTTATTTACAAATTTACCCCATTACCATGTCATAGATTCAGTTAGGCCCCTATAAATTAGTCAAGCCGTTTTCGTTATATTCTACTATTTGTAACCATTTCGAAGACTATCAATGAAAATATATGACAAAAGGGAAATTTACGGAAACAGCACACTTCTGGCACTTCGTCACAAATTTGGTCCCCGTAAGAAAGTTCCTAGCGATATTCAGATCATTATATAGCAAGACCTGGCGATCACCAGGAACTTTTTATAATAGGAGTAAAAAATGTAAGACTATGGTACATGTATAGATGCACCACTATCCAACCACAAGAATTTAAAGGAATATCCACCAGAGTAGTTTCAAAGCAAACAAAAGCCAAATTGTTACCTGAATTCTTTTTCAGAGGACAACCAACTTTCTTATGACCTACTTGTTTGCAATTCCAGCACTTGATTTTTTATATCACAACTTGAGGACCATTAGGATAATGAAACTGACCTTGACTACCACCAGGCTTATTAGCATGAACAATATTACTACATGGATGACGAGATTGACCATGTTTCTTTTTATTAAACTTGGGTCCACCTTTTCTTTTTTAAGAGGAATAACTAGTAGACATAGGCGATCTGACAAGGTTCACTACACCCTCACCCTTCTCTTTTTTGAATCTTCACACCGACAGTGATAACTTCATCAATACTCCACTTATCCTTTTGTGCATTATAAGTTTTTTAGAGTTGGTTAAACTGCTCAGGAAGGGATATTAGAGATTGGTGAACTAGAAAATCATCGGTGATTGTCACACCTAAATTATTCAATTTGGAAGTAATATTCATCAATTTCATGATATGGCTACATACACTTCCTACATAATCATATTTAATAGTAGACATAGAATCAATGAGGCTACCTATCTCAGCTTTACCAGACACTAGGAATTTCTTTCCAATCGCACTAAAGTAATCCTTTGCATTTCCATTATCCTTGATTGCACCTTTTATGTGATCAGAAATTGATCTTTTCATAATCATAAGGCTCAATTTGTTAATTCATCCATTTCTCATACTTAGCTTTTACTTCAGGCGTATCCTCAGACGTAGGTTCAACAAGTTTTGTTTCAATCAATGCAATGTCCAGGTCCAGCAGGTCCAATATTATTTCAACATCTCGTTTCCACTTCTTATAGTTGCCACTAGTCAGAGTTTCAATGGAATTCAATTGATTGGTCATGTTGTTAACAACTATAGACAAACAACACAAGGGTTAGAGCAAAACTATGGGGATTATTTAATTAAAAAATTATAATCAAAGAGTCCCAGACATCCATTACACCTCTCCTTTAGGTAAAAGTTGCAACTGTCTTCCCTTTTAATCTATCAAAGAGTCTAAGGCATTCATTGCATCCCCACCTTTGGGCAAGAGATACAAAACCTCCTCCTTATATTTTCCCAAAAAGTGCAAGCATTCATTGTGTCCTTCCTTTGGGTAAGGGACTCATTAGTCCACCTTCAACATTAACTCGACAACTCGGTCCGGATCTAGATGGCCCCGTGCTCTGCCAAGCCTGAACTCTGCAAAATAAAAACAACATAGGAAAAAGGGTCAATCACGAAGACTAAGTAAGGTTTGATGAGTCCCTCAGCCTTTACCCAATATCAAAGAACGCTCAGTGTCTCGAGCAACAGTCTTTAGGGCTTACAACACCTCTTCACTCATATACCTATCCCAATGTACATACCTGTCAATCCTTCAACTCTAAATGTTATAATTTCAAGTAATCCGAGTGTTGACACCCAATTTTGTCCTTTCTGTTTCACATTTATCCATATCTAATTCCAAAAATACAATAGCAATTTTTTCAGACAAAATTGCATTAATCATTATACGATTTCCAATGTTACCCTTCTCAATGATCTCCTACTCATACTGACCTCCGTTCAATACACTCATGTTGCATAAATACGCCAATTAGGTTATTTTTAAAGGCACTTGCACAAGTTGTGGCTATTTACAAAATTTGTACACTCAATTACTGATTTTGCAACTACCCATATTTTCTAAACTTATCCAAAATTATTTTAAAAGTAACTTATTATCTTTTAAATCACCAATAGTATTTCCTACATCTTATTAATTATTATTGGCTTTAAGTTAATTTTGATCTTTTATACACATTTTATACATATATACAGATAAGCACTTGGCACCCCACGACATCACACACATCAGATTCACGTGTGCCCACGTGGCCTCATCCCAGCCTTTCAACGCCTTGATCCAACGGCTAACAGTCACATTTCCATTTTTAATTATACCATAAAGGACTATTAACACTCTTATATAGGGAAGACAGCCTATTACCTTAGGCTATGAATAATAGTGCATAAAGGACACATTCCTTCACTCTTCTCTTTACACTCCCCCCTTCTATGTGTATTTGTTAGGATGTCCTCTGTCTGTATATATGAATAACAGTGGTATTTGCTTCCTCAACATGGCTATTCACGAGCCTCTTTTTAACCCTTACTCTTCTTGTATGATTGCATCATCATGTAAAATAGAAGTTCACATGTGAATTTGAAGAAAACTGTCAATTAAAGTTTTGAATTATGTGTTTGTGGTCAACCTGCAGCAGATTTAGTGAAAACATGGTAGCTTTGATGAATACAATTTGAAATCTGAAAATTTTTACTAAATAGGGGCCATATGTGCAATGTCTGTCTGAACTTAACTATCCCTGCAAATCTGAAAAAAACCCTTTTTTTTTCCCTTTTTTTACGGGCCTTATCCCATCATTTTTAAAGGTAACGACCCTTTTATGTGTTAAAATATTTTCAAAAGAATTTTAATCTCTTATACACTAATTGATAGTGTATATGGGAGTACAAAACTTGAAGGGGCCAATTGTACACTATATACAAGTATATGATTTTCTAAAGGTTAAAATCATGTCACCTAACATGTATTGCATGATTATATAACATATATATTTATTTGCAGGTACCCCTTTATGTGCATCAACGTACTATGTGTTCCTCGTTTTCAAAACAAACCAAAACAGTTACTTATATATATATTTTCGAAATCTGACCCCAAAAAAGCAAAAGCCGTTTGTAAAAGTGTTCGACAATTAATGTCAAAACACCCTTTGTATGATGCAACCCAAATTGCATCGAGACCATTCACTCGAAGTCAAGCCAAGGAGATCCAATATGCTCACTTACACTTAGTTTGGAAGGGCATTGATGATACGAGCTCCGGAGACGATTAAAAGATCATGCACTTTAGCTCGATTGAAGGAAGAACACCTACACTTCAGGGCCAGGCGGAACGCCTAGACCCAGGAGGAGCGCCTAGTTGAGGCGCCCAAGAGGTGCACCTGAAGGCCAGGCGGACCGCCCAGAAGCAAGGCAAACCAGGTGGAGCGCCCCATTCCAGGCGGAGCGCCTAGCACGCTGACTTCTCCAACTTTTTGTGTGAACTACCTAATTTAGCCCTAAGTGTTCTAATGTGTTTCAACATAACTGAGGGCGTTTTAGACATTTCATAACAATATAAAGAGTGCTATAAATACACTCCTTAGCTCATTTATGTCATTTTACCTTACATTGAATACACTACATTGATGAGAACACTCTCAAAACCTTGTAATACTTTTGGCTGGAAATCAATTGGAAGAATCCAAGTTGAACTTCAATCCTCCTTGATCATTTTATTTGCAAGGGTCGGGTGTCTCTTGAGGATAGCTGCGTATTGTAG
Source organism: Petunia x hybrida (assembly GCA_037355625.1). Classification (NCBI taxonomy): domain Eukaryota; kingdom Viridiplantae; phylum Streptophyta; class Magnoliopsida; order Solanales; family Solanaceae; genus Petunia; species Petunia x hybrida. The sequence continues at coordinate 129,018 of JBBBVM010000974.1, forward strand.
GTACTTCTTCACTCGAGCGAGGGTGTATCGAAATATCGTTCTTCGGTGCTACCTTGTAAGTTGTTTAAGTTGCGTTTCACTTTTATCGCTTCCGTGTTTACATTGCATCAGTTGGTATCAGAGCAAGGCTCGGGTATTGTTTCTACAAATCCTCGTTCCTTGTTCGTTGTGGTTTTATCTTGTTCTTGTTGTTATTCATGTTTTTGTTCTTGAAAGTTTGAAGAAAAACAAAAAAAATCAAAAACTTGAAAATTACAAAAATTGCTAGATCTTGTTCGTTGTAGTGATTTCTTGGATGTTTGTTATCGAGGAATGTTCTATGATGTTAACCCATTGTTTTGATACCCCCCATTACGTCGATTGGTGTTGCGGAATGAAAATGGAAATTTTGAATCTAAAAAATTCTTGAAACCCTTGAAAATTTTTGCTCAAATCTTGAATCAAGATTGTTGTTGGTTTTTTGTTGTTTAAAATCATTGGGGTTTGTTTGTAATAGTATAAAACACCTTTGGGTATCATTTAAATTGAAAAACACCTTGAAATCGTTGGAAAAATTGGTTGCAAATCGTCAAAAATCGTGTTTTTGACGAAGCTGAACATAGGTCCAAGTGGAGCGCCTAGTTTGGAGACTACCTGAATTTTACAAAATTCTAGGCGGACCGCCCACTGCCTAGGGGGACCGCCCAGCCTGGGACGGGTTTGGGTAGTTTGTTTCGTAGGTTTTCGTGTTTCTTTAGTTTCCGTTGCTTCCGGCTAGTACTTTGAGAGTAACACTCCTACTTAATTAATACTAGTTCATTGAGCGATTAGGGTACTCATGCCTAGGGGAGAGTAGACCTCAAAAAAGCCTCACAGTATAATTTTTGCTTCAAGTGCGCACCTTTATAGCCTAGCGTTCATCGAGTCCTATCAACTCCACTCTTCCCGAAGAGTATTTGGTTCTTGTGAATTGGTTTGGTTATCGAGGAGATTGATCAACTACGAGGAGGCCATTGAGATCAAGCTTGTGTGAACCTACCCCAACTTGAGTGTACCCGAACGACATTCAAAGGTGAGGGAGTACGTGAGGACTTATACTCTAATTTCTTTTCTTGTTTTTGATTGCTTGTAGATACATGGCGGAGGAACAAGTGAAAGATACCGTTGAGGTCCCAACAAGCATCTTGGCTACACTCTTGGATGAGGTGAAATCTGTAAACCTCAAAATGGAAATCTTTGAAAGAGAAAGGACCCCAAGTGTCCATAAAGATGCCGGGGAAGGCATAAGTGATGGCTCAACCGTGAGGCCGGATCAATTTGCCGAGCTAGCTCGTCAACAACGGATGAAAGAGGAGGCTCTTGTTCGTGAAAGAATGTCGGGAAATCCCCAACCCTTGGGCAATCCCCAAGGTGAAGTTCCACTCATGAGGCCCCAAAGATATATAGCACCCCTTGAGCAAGTTTTTGAGACTCAAGAAGGGGAGGGCCCCGGACTTGGTGACAATTATGATGACTTTGATGCTCCCTATCCAAATAAGAGGGCAATGAATGGAGGCCGGGGAATGGATAGAGGTCGTGGGCAAGGTCATGGACCTCCAAGGGCTTATGTGGGTAGGAACTGTAGGCGAGAATATGAGGATATTGATGACTACTATGGGGTCAACCAGAACCAAACTGTGGGGGTCGTGGCAATAATCTAAATAGTGTAAAGATCACTATCCCACCTTTCAAAGGGACAAGTGATTCAGAAAAGTTCTTAGAGTGGAAGGTTCAATTAGAGCGGGTATTTGATACAAATGACATGTCCGAAGAGAAGAAAGCCACTTATGCCATTGCTTCATTTGAGTCATATGCTTCCACGTGGTGGGAATCCGTCAAGAGGTCAAGAAGAAGAGTTGGGATGGCCGTGAACATTGCTTGGGAGGAATTGAAAGAGGTGAGCACCAAATATGTGACACCCAAGTATAGGCAAGAACAACTCAAGAGGCTTTATAAGTTGAGACAAGGCTTCAAATCGGTTGATGAATACTTCAACGAATTTGAGAAAAACAGAATGGCCCTTGACATGGAAACGGAAGATGAGGAGCAAGCTATCATCCGGTTCAAGAATGGTTTAAGCCGGGAGATTGCTTCTCTATTAAGGCTACACATTTTTCATTCTCTTCAAGATGTTTGTGATGCCGCGGTTGAAGCCGAAAAGTGGCTCAAGGAAGAGAAGGCTCCTCGCTATAGGAGTACTACTTCTACTCCCATGACGCGACCCAAAGAATGGAAAAGCCCAAACACAAGTGGTGCTAGTGGAAGTCGAGATGTGAAGAAGCCTTTTGAGAAGGCCACTCCAAGAAGCGACTTCAAAGAAGTGGGAGGTAACTCTAAAACTCAATTACATACTCCTTCTTCTTCTACTTTTCAATGTCACCAGTGTAAAAGCTATGGCCACTTTGCTAAAGATTGTCCCACTTGAAAAATAATGATAATCATGGATGATGGGATAGTGTATGAGGAGGAAAGTGAGCCCGAGGGTGAGGTTGTAGAGGATAGTGAGGTAGTTGAGGGAGAAGAGGAAGTGGTGTAGGGTGATGACCCTAACATGTTCTTAGTGGTACGTCATAGTTTGAGTGCCATGATGAGTGAGGAGGAGGTGGATGTGCAAAGGGAGAACTTGTTCCATGCTAGGTGTAGGGTGAAGGGACATGTGTGCTCCATGATTATCGACTCGGGTAGTTATGCTAATGTGGTGAGCCAAACTTTGGTTTCACAATTAAAATTGCCTACCCTTAAACACCCAAGCCCCTAACGATTACAATGGTTGAGTGAATGTGGGGAGTTGAAGGTGGTGAAGCAAGTCTTGATAAAGTTCAAGATTTGAAATCATCAAGACGAGCTCATGTTTGATGTAGTGCCAATGCAAGCTTGCCACCTCTTGTTTGGTAGGCCTTGGCAATATGATATGAGTGTGGTACATGATGGCCGATCCAACACTTACACGGCCAAACATGAGGGCAAGAAATATGTGCTCAAGCCCTTGACGCCAAAGCAAGTGAGTGATTACTATAGGCGCATGAAGGAGTTGAAAAAAGCGGCTAAAGCTAAGTCCCCCCGTGGGACTAAGCCTTTGGCCGAGGGCCCTACCACTCCACCATCTATCACCGGTAACATTTGTGCCATGATGCAACCGGGTAGTACTTGAGAGGTAATGATTGCACCAAAATGCTCATTTGCCTAGTGCACAAAGGTATGGTTCTAAATTTCGATTGTGATTATTTTTCTAACCCTAACCCTTTGCCTAGTGTTGTTGAGAATGTCTTGAAGGTATTTGAGGACATGTTCTCGGAAGATATGCCGAGCGGTCTTCCTCCATTGAGGGGGATTGAGCACTAAATTGATTTTGTTCTGGGGTCCCAAATCCCAAACAAGCCGGCCTATAGGAGCAATCGAGAAGATCCAAAGGAGTTGCAAAAGCAAGTGGATGAATTACTCAACAAAGGCTTGGTTCATGGAAGCTTGAGCGCGTGTGCCGTACTGGTCATTCTTGTGCTAAATAAGGACGGGACATGGAGGATGTGTGTTGATTGCCGTGCGGTCAACAAGATAACGGTAAAGTATCATCATCCCATTCCTAGACTTGATGACATGCTTGATGAATTGAGTGGTTCTAGTGTCTTTACTAAGATAGATCTTAGGTCCGGCTACCACCAAATTCGGATAAAACCGGGGTGATGAGTGGAAAACAGCATTCAAGACCAAGTTTGGTCTCTATGAATGGTTGGTGATGCCTTTTGGCCTCTCCAACGCACCTAGTACTTTCGTGAGGTTGATGAACCATGTTTTAAAGCCGTTTATCAACAAGTTTGTGGTCGTCTATTTTGATGATATCTTGATATATAGCAAATCAATAGATGACCATGTGGGCCACTTGAGTCAAGTTCTTGAAGTGCTAAGAGCCGAAAAGCTCTATGCCAATTTTAAAAAGTGTTTCTTTGTTTTGAAAAGGTTGTCTTTCTTGGTTTTGTTGTTAGTGCCAATGGCGTAGAGGTCGATGAGTCCAAAGTCGAAGCCATTAGAGATTGGCCGACTCCTACTACCGTTTCTCATGTTAGGAGTTTCCATGGCGTTGCTAGTTTTTATAGGCGCTTTGTTAGGGACTTTAGCACCATTGCCATACCACTCACCGAGTTGGTGAAGAAAGACAAGGCCTTTATGTGGGGAGAGCCTCAAGAGAAGGCTTTCCAAAAGTTGAAAAGTAGGTTGAGTACCGCCCCTTTGTTGCAATTGCCCGACTTTGGAAAGGCATTTGAGGTTGAATATGATGCCTTGGTGGTGGGTATTGGGGGGGTTTTCTCATGCAAGAAGAGAAACCCATTGCATACTTTAGTAAAAAATTGAAGGGTGCAACCTTGAACTACTCCACGTATGACAAGGAGTTGTATGCCCTTGTGAGAGCTCTAGTGCATTGGCAAAACTATCTATGGCCTAGAGAATTTATGATCAAGAGTGACCATGAGTCACTCAAGCATCTTAGGGGCCAAGAGAAGTTGAACAAGAGACATGCCAAATGGGTGGAGTTCATTGAGTCTTTTCCCTATGTAATTCATTACAAGAAGGGAAAGGACAATGTTGTAGCCGATGCATTTTCTAGGAAGTTCACCCTTGCTACCACTTTTGCTTCTAAGCTTATGGGTTTTGAAAGTATAAAATTGTTGTATGAACATGACCCAAAGCTCAAGAGCATTCATGATGCTCTAGTGAGTGAGGAGAGGGTGGAGAAATACCAATAGGTAAATGGCTACATTTTCAAGAATGGGAGAGTGTATGTCCCCGAGTCTTCTTAAAGAGAATTGTGGAGAAATACCAATAGGTAAATGGCTACATTTTCAAGAATGGGAGAGTGTGTGTCCCCGAGTCCTCTTAAAGAGAATTGCTAGTGCGATAAGGACATTGTGGGGGCTTGATGGGTCACTTTGGGGTGGATAAGACTATGGCCATACTTAAAGAGCAATTCCATTGGCCGAAGATGAGGCCCCTTGTGGAACGTTTTTGTAATGCTTGTTTAGATTGAAAAAGGGCTAAGTATAGATCCAACACCCATGACTTGTACAATGCTTGTTTAGATTGCAAAAGGGCTAAGTCTAGATCCAACACCCATGGCTTGTACACTCTTTTGCCCGTACCTACTAGTCCGTGGGTTGATATTTCTATGGATTTTGTTATGGCTTTGCCTCGGACTAGGGGAGGACACAATAGCATTTATATTGTCGTTGATAGGTTCTCCAAAATGGCTCACTTCATTCCGTGCAGAAAGAGTCATGATGCACAACATGTAGCTTCTTTGTTTATTCATAATGTGTTAAAGTTGCATGGGGTGCCTTGCACCATTGTTAGTGATTGGGACTCTAAGTTCCTTAGCCATTTTTGGAAATATTTGTGGGGTGCTCTTGGTACCAAATTGTTGTTCTCTATGTCCCACCACCCTCAAACCGACGGGCAAACCGAGGTGGTGAACCGAACCTAGGGAGCTCTACTTAGAGCCATGACCAAAGGGAAGGCCGGGACTTGGATTGATAAGCTACCACTTATGGAGTTTGCATATAACCGCACATTACATAGAATGATTTGCATGACTCCATTTGAGTGTGTTTATGGTTTTAATCCTTTGATTCCACTTGATCTTACCCCTTTGCCAAGGGATGCTGTTGTTGATTTTGAAGGTAAAACTCGAGCCAAGGCATTGCTTGAGCTTCATGCCAAGGTGAAGAAGAACTTAGAGGAGGCCTATGAAAAGATTGCAGCTAAGAAGAACAAAGGAAGAAAGAAAGCGGAACTCAAGAAAGGGGATTATGTGTGGGTGAACTTCTACAAGGAAAGATTCCAAACATTCGGAAAGGGAAGTTGGCACCCAGAGGAGATGGACCATTCCAAGTGCTATCCAAGATCAACAACAATGCATATGTGATCGACTTGCCCGGTGAGTATAATGTTTCTAGCACATTCAATATTTTTGACTTGACTCTTTGTGATGTAGGTGATGATACCTTGGAGGATGACGCCTTAATTTCTAGGATGAAATCTTCTCAAAAAGGGGAGGATGATGCAACCTAAATTACATCAACACCATTCACTCGAAGTTAAGCCAAGGAGATCCAAGATGCTCACTTATACTTGATTTGGAAGGGCATTGATGATACGAGCTCCGGAGGTGATTTGAAGATCATGCACTCGAGCTCAATTGAAGGAAGAACACCTACGCTTCAGGGCCAGGCGGAGCGCCTAGACCCAGGAGGAGCGCCTAGCTGAGGCGCCCAAGAGGTGCGCCTGAAGGACAGGCGGACCGCCCAGAAGCAAGGCAAACCAGGCGGAGCGCCTGACTAGCTAGGCAGAGCGCCCAACCTTTTGGTCAGTAGCTCCACCAGGCGGAGCACCCCATTCCAGGCAGAGCGCCTAGCACGATGACTTCTCCAACTTTTTGTGTGAACTACCTAATTTAGCCCTAAGTGTTCTAATGTGTTTCAACATAGCTGAGGGTGTTTTAGACATTTCATAACAATATAAAGAGTGCTATAAATACACTCCTTAGCTCATTTATATCATTTTACCTTACATTGAATACACTACATTGATGAGAACACTCTCAAAACCTTGTAATACTTTTGGCTTGAAATCAATTGGAAGAATCAAAGTTGAACTTCAATCCTCCTTGATCATTCTATTTGCAAGGGCCGGGTGTCTCTTGAGGATAGTTGCGTAGTGTAGGTACTTATTGACTCGAGCGAGGATGTATCGAAACATCATTCTTCGGTGTTGCCTCGTAAGTTGTTTAAGTTGCATCTCATTTTTATCGTTACTGTTATCACTTCCGTGTTTACATTTCATCATTCTAAAATGGCTTGCATTTCCTTGATGCAATAATCCCACGCTGTCCCTTAAAATTTATTGTTGTGTTCTTGAAAATTCATTTTCAAAATGTGCCTATTTTTGCAATTGACCCAGTTTTTAGATTTGCAGAAGAAATAAACTATTTTTAAGTATTTCTTGCATTTTTAGCCTCTCTGAATTGAAAGTTGAAATCAGTTGTCAATATTGCGATTAGGCAGTAGGCTTAGGTTATAAATGTAAATCCAAAAATGGCGCAACTTTGTTTAAATGTACTCACTGCTTGTCTTAATATTTTGCATAAGATGTCCTCTGCCTCCGTATCCTTGATTTTTTAGCGTTATGATTAGAAAGTTACCTTTAGACTTGATTATTGCATTTTTAGGCCTAAATTTAGTCATCCTTTACCTTTGTGACCTCTAGATATCTTACCCTTTATATCCAAAAATTAAACTCGGTCGGAAACCACTTTTGGTGGGACTTGGGAAATGCCTAACACCTTCTTCCCGAGTCATAATGGCTTCTTATCTAGAGCCTCTAATACCATGACTCCCGCAGTTAATTAATACCCTTAGACATTTTTAGGTACCTAATACACCTTAGATGAATTTATTAAGTGGCGACTCTAAAACCGACTCACCTAGTCAAAACCTGTCTTTGACTCAATCTGAGTTGAAAAAGGGGTGCGACAGAATGACAACTCCGCTGGGGACAACTTGAAAAGTCCTAGCCACAACAGGTTTTTAATTTTGGAATTTTACAATTGTTACTATTGTTGTTATTATTTTGGACTAATTTCTTTCTTTTGTTTGTTTTTCTTTATTATTATTATTATTATTATTATTATTATTATTATTATTATTATTATTATTATTATTATTATTATTATTATGACTAACTTCTTTGTTTGTTTTTCTTTATTTATTAAATTTTGTATGACTAATGTTTTTATGTGATATTTTGGCATTCCGCTCATACTCCTCCACTCTTGGAAAACTGATACTTGCACACACAGAATTGATTACGTGGATCTCACGGTCGTTTCACCTTCAAAAAATTCCTTTATGGGGAACGATTGGAATATAGTTGGTCCATGATACAATCAATAATTCTAAACGTTCCCAACCTTGGTTGTCCGTTTGGGGGAACCATGTCTAGAATTACCCAACTCTTGGAATGTAATAATGCATGCATCATGATGTAGGAAAAGGCTTCCCATGAGCCCACTAGTTTCAACTTGTTTAAACGACTATATGGGTTTTTAGCCTTCGAAGGGCCGTTTTGACATGGTTATGTGCATTTGAAAAAAAAAGAGGTGAAAATAAGTGAAAATTTTGATTATCCAATTGTTCTTAAAAGGGTCGGGAATTTTTATTCATTTATATTTTTTGTAGGTCATTATGAGTCAAAAGTTTCACCGGTTTGGGATGATTTTGGGTGCACCTCCTATGTTGACTCGTTGTTGGAGTAACTTGTCACTATATGAACAGACAGAAATATGTAGACACTTGGAGCATTTGATATCTTTGTTAGAAATGGAGCCTTGTCGAGAAATGATTGAAGCGTCAGTGTTGGACTACAAATTAAATGTTTTTAGATTCGAGGATATCGAATTGACACCATTATTGGAAGAAATAGAAGAATTCATATATATTTCGGGGTTGAAAAAGCACCGGCGGCTGGGGGACCGCATCTTAGCTCCTGATGTCCCTACGCCAGGAGAATTTCGTGATAAAATCGGGATGGTAGCAAAAGTTGATGTGGAATTTTTGCAACAAAAGAAGATACTCTTTTCCTATCTCTACAACAGGTTTGGGAATTTGGGTTCTTTTGACGATCGTAGAAAAGAGTTCAAATCCTATATTGATTGGAGTGCTAGACCATTTGCATTCGCTGTGAGCTACTTGGGAATTATGATATTTCCTAAGAGCTCGGATGGTGCAAGCTAACTTGGTAGCTTAGCAACGAAAGACAAAACAACAGCGGAAAGTAAAGATAGAAAGCTCGACACAGCTTTTCTTGCTTGAACGATACCGAGGAACTAGTCTCGATACAATTCATGTAGAAGAGAAGAGCACCTAAACTATGCAACAATCCTCAAGAGAAAATGCCCCTTGCAAACTGAATGATCAAAGAGGCATTGTTCAATCGGAGTCACTGAAAGCCACAAGTTCCGAAGGCCCACATCTGGGTTGCTCACATCTGAGACAGAAAAGATATAGCTCTCGGCTTCTCTCATTCAATTATCAATATTAAAAATCTAGGTATCTACAAATGAAATAGCAAAGGGTTTATATAGATAACTCCAAGGATAAATAAGTAAAAACGGTCACAGACAACCAATAAGATAAGGCCACGCAGGGCCGAAGTAAACTATGTGCTCGGGCACTCTAATGCGTCAGTGCTCGGTCGCTCTTTGCCTCGGCACACTTGAAATCGGACGCTCTCCTACCTCGGGCATATTTGTAGCCCTTTGGTTGATTCATTGCTCGGCGTCATCTTCTTGGGTTCGGTTGCTTTCAGCTTCGAGCTCGAACTTGACCCATCGGTCGCTCACTGATTGGTCAATCTTCATAATTCGGGCATTTTCTCCCTCTGGTTTAAGCTTGATCATTAAGCTTACATAAGTTGTGTCCGGCCTCATAGCTTCCAAATCAGCTCGATCACTTGTTAGCCAGCTCGATGGATTCTATTGTTGTTGCTCGGCGAGACAGTCTTTGTTATATTCCATTCCAGCCACACTATTTGGTCGTGGGCATCATGTGACTCCTCGATCTGGCACCACGTGGACAGACTTGATGGCTCGAACAGGCATCGGCCGGTTCGTATTGCATCATACTCCCCTTTATGAAAGGATTTCGTCCTCGAAATCGTGCCATGTTCTGACTCCGGTATACAGTAGCAGATCATTATCAGCACAATCTCCACATCAACATCATCCTTCCTCGACTTTTGTTCCTGCAATATATGGACAAGAATGAGTAGAGGTAATCTCCAAGTCTCAATGAGACAACAACAAAGTTTTCCCACAAGCTCGTTTCTATGATTGGGTGCACGAGCGCTTCCAAACCCTCCTCGGGCGATATCATTATTCGTCGGGGCTCTAGCAAGCCAAAAGATAAGCATGAGCCACGAAAACATACCGTCCTCGTGGAGTTTACAAGTTTCAATCGCATACCACAAGAATCTCCATGGGGTGTTGTTCCAGCAGCTCTTCACTTGTGTCAATTTCAAGCATTTGGAATGCTCTCTACGGTTCAGCACAACACAAGTAAAATTGTTCGAACATAACCTCAGAAATTGCATACCATTCAACCTCAAAAGCATCAAGTTAAGCAAACTATGGTTAAGATCAATTTTGAGATCAATCTCCATTGAGGTCAACACATCAAGTATGACACCGAAGTGTCCTATTAAGCCCTCAGAGTATACCTCTCGAACCCAAAGCTCTCTCCGAATTGACACGGGCACACAAACCCTTCCCTGTTTGAAAAGGTAGCCATCGTGCCATGGATATTTTCCCACCCATCGACCATTCAGTATGGCGTCATAGCCGCTTTTAAGCTTGGGGTCATGTTCATACATTAGCTCGATATTCTTGAACCCTACCAGTCGTGAAGCGAGAGTGGTCACTAAAAAAAGTTGTCTTGGTAGCGAATCGGCCACAATATGTACATACACTTCATCATAGGCAAAAAAATAGTAGATAAAAGTACTGCCTAGGGAAACTTCATCAACGGGGTCAACATCCAAAAATTTGATTTCAGCCTCGTGGTCACAATCAATACCTCGGTCGATAGTCAGATAATATAAGGATTAAACAAGATTTAAACAAGGATCTTCACTTTTAATTCCCGGATCAATTAAGCAATGTTTAAAACTTAGTCCCTCGTCACAAGTGTCAACACTAGTCTCCATTTCATTAACTCATGAGCAGTTTCGATTTTAGGCTCACAGTCAAGAACAACTAGTGTGTCATCAAAAGTCTTACTACTACTCAAATTTTCATCATGAACTTGTTTTTCACTAACTCCTACAGTTGTGAGTGTAGTAGATTTACCTGGAAGGTCAAAAGATTTACCTTCACCCATTTGATCATCAGGCTCGGAGCAGACATGGGCGGCCCCTTCATCACCGAGGACAACCTCTGATTCGACGTCTTCGGGAGCCTCTGTTAAGTGGTGCTCACTCTCAAGCTTGTTGTCCACGGTATCTGCAAGAGATTTCAAAAAAAAAAAAGGGTCGAAAGAAGAACTGCAAACGTTAGAGTGAAAATCTTCCTCCTTTATTTCAATTACATTCTCTTGTTTCATTTGTAGCACTCCGTTTGGACCTTGCTCCGTAAGTGGCAATGACATGAGAGGTCAACCCTCCTCATCCACTACATATCTCAACCAATCCCATTGGTTCAGAACATTGTGACTTACAAACCATGACTGTCCAAATCGCAGGTCACATATTCGGAGAGGATACACATCACACCAAACCGATTCGAAGTATTCTCCTCGAGTCACCATCACTTTGACTCTTTTCTCAACCATGTACCCATCACAGTAATATGGATACTTCATCCTTACCGAGGTCAAGTGTAGAATATAAACTACTTCGGGAGAAATAAACATGGTCTCACACAAGTCATAAAGCTCTACTTCAAAGCCGTCATAGCCACAAACATTCACCTTTAACTTGTGAAACCTTGGGTTTGGCACTGCAACTTGGGGATTGCCTAAAGCTTGCTTTCTTCGGCAGGTTCCATCCTTTGGATTGCGTATGGCTACTTGGGGATTGCCCAAGTGTTGTATTTCAGCTTGGGGATTGCCCAAGTGTTGTTTCTCAGCTCGGGGAATGCCCAAGTTTTGTTGCTTCGCTTGGGGAATGCCCAAGTTTAGTTTACCTCAGGGATTGCCCAAGTTTTGTAGTTCGGACTGGGGATTGCCCACGGCTGCCCTTTGAATAGCCTCGTTTTTCAATCGTTGTTGACAAGCCAAACAATTGTTTTACTTTGGGGTCACGCTAGCAAAATTGCTAATTTCGTTCCCGAGCTCTCTTTGAGTCCTCGGGGTCCTTCCTTGCTCAAGGTTAGCTATTTAGGCTCCCACTCTTTGAATTTTAGCTCTGAGCCCCCTAATCTCGGGCATAAGATCGGCCACAGACACATCGGGCTCTTTTTCCATCATCTGTCCTTTTTAAGCCATTAACCTGCACAAATCAAAGATAAGAAGTGTTCGGTCAGAATTCACCTCACATACTCCCTCACTTTTTTTTTGTGGCACTCGGGTCCACTCAATTTGTAGGTTCGGTCACTCAAAGAACTTGCTAGCAACGGCTTCGTCGAATTGAACAACCTCTCTAAGACCCTCCGAATTTGACAAGTCACACTATCTTCTTCGGGAAGAGTGAATTGATGTTCGACTCGATAGAACAGATGCTATTTAATTGCGCACGGGAGGTCAAGAATTGTCTACGAAATTTGGACTTTGGTCACCCCACGCACGAGTTCCTATTCAGCTCAAACAAATTAGTGAGACCTCGAGTGAAAATATTACTCGAAAGATTCACTAACGAGAATTTTTTGACCATAAAGAAAAGTGATAACCTAGGAGAATCTACCCTTCGATTCCTCTTTTGGAATCCCCGGACACGTCACCTCTGTTCGGACAAAAGTGGTCCTTTCTTGTTATAGATTAGGTTTTAACCAAATCCACTTTCCCTTTTCCTTGGAGACAAAGTTTTCTCCTGGGGGTTTTACACGACGCCTTTCCCCTTCCTCGTCAATGGAACAGTGAACTAAACTCCGGTGTACAGACACTTCAATCTTTTGTTCACAGTCCGCCAGACAATAAGATTCAAGTTGTTTTTCTCTCCGTAAACTTTCCAACGTCAGAGGAAACTTCAAGTTCCAAAGCCAAGCTAAGAACAACTTCACATGTCCGTACACTGTTACAATGTAACAATTTTCTGGCGTACAGATAGTGGCTAAAACAGTGGAACTTTGATTTTAAGCTCAAAACTAGACCCAAATCAAACAACAACCACCAGCTTCAATAAATAACAACCAGAACTCAACTGGGGTTTTCAATCACCAACACCACATCAAACAGCACGAAAATCACCGAGAAACCCTTGTGGTCAAACAACGTACGACAAGTGCTCGTTTGAATTCTTAGACGATAGTCAACAAGAATCTATGGTTGTTTAGTCCAAACAACCAACCAACAATAAAAATTTTTTGAATTTTCTTCCTTTTACTTTTTTTTTTCTTCTAAAAAGTAAGAAAAATAACAGTAACAACAAGAACATGAACAAAAACTGAAACAAAGACTCAAACGCACGAAGATAAAGATAACTAATAAGATTGGGATTGTAAGAACAAGCCCAAACCGTGCTCTGATACCAAGATGGTGCAAGCTAACTTGGTAGCATAGTAGCCGAAGACAAAACAACAGCGGAAAGTAAAGATAGAAAGATAGACATAACTTTTCTTTCTTGAACGACACCGACGAACTAGTCTCGATACAATTCAAGTAGAAGAGAAGAGCACCTAAACTATGCAACTACCCTCAAGAGAATAATGCCCCTTGCAAACTGAATGATCAAAGAGTAATTGTTCAATCGGAGTCACCGAAAGCCACAAGGTCCGAAGGCCCACATCTGGGTTGCTCACATCTGAGATAGAAAAGATATAGCTCTCGGCTACTCTCATTCAATAATCAATATTCAAAATCCAGGTATCTACAAATGAAATAGCATAGGGTTTATATAGATAACCCCAAGGACAAATAAGTAAAAAGGTCACTGACGACCAATAAGATAAGGCCACGCAGGGCCGAAGTAAACTATGTGCTCGGGCACTCTAATGCGTTACTGCTCGGTCGCTCTTTGCCTCGGCACACTTGAAATCGGACGCTCTCCTACCTCAGGCACATTTGTAGCCCTTTGGTCGATTTACTGCTCGGTGTCATCTTCTTGGGTTCGGTTGCTTTCAGCTCGGGCTCGAACTTGACCCTTCGGTCACTCATTGATTGGTCAATCTTCGTAATTCGGACACTTTCTCCCTCGAGCTCAAGCTTGATCGTTGAGCTTCCATAATTTGTGTCCGCCCTCATAACTTCCAAATTAGCTCGATCACTTGTTATCTTACTCGATGAATTTCCACTGTTGTTGCTCGGCAAGGCAGTCTTCATTAAATTCTATTCCGGCCACACTATTTTGTCGCGGGCATCATGCGACTCCTCGGTCTGGTACCACATGGACAGACTTGATGGCTCGAACAGGCATCGGCCGGTTCATATTGCATCATCGGATCACAACATATGTTCGAGGCTAGTCATGGTTACTGATGCTTTACTCAATGGGATTGATGGTTATCGATACACAATCATTCCTATGATCGTAGCAGATATTTACCGGGTTTTGGGTTATTGTAAAAGAGGAGCAAAACACTTTCAAGGATGTAATCTTTTATTGCAATCATGGTTCAAGAAACATTTGAGGAAGGTTGGAGGGTCACAAGAGTTACCCAAGCCAGCTGGATCGAACTACTTAGTCGGAGATCATCATGGAGGACAAAAATTTAAGCAACAAAACAACATAGAAAAATGGGTCAAACTATTTGAAAACGTGATAGAAGATTCAAGTCAGTGGATGTTCACTTAGTTGTCTTCACAAGATTACATCATCAGCTCTAAAATGATGTCATATTTGATACTCATGGGATTGGGAGGCCTCCAACCCTATCTACCATTAAGAGTAATGAGGCGAGTGGGAAGAAAGCAGATCGTGCCACTTGTACCAGAGACAAAGGCATACTAATTTGATTACACTGAAGATATTGTCCCTAAGGTCAAAAGCATCAGAAAATCATGGGAAGGAAGACAAGTCATGGGGGAGAAGTCAATAGCGCCAGACAGATACAACACTGGTTGCGAACCAAACTACATCAGTTGGTTACGTTCCAGTGTAAATGAAAATATTGTGGTCGGGCCATGCCAAGGAATGACATACGGGACAGAGAAGCAGACGCCCAAATCTGGTATCACGAATTCATGTTGAAAGCCATAAAGTTAGATAAATAAAATAAGGGGGAGATCGAGACATGGAGGAAACGTACATTGGAGTTAGAAGGAAAAGTGGAGGCATTAGGGACAAAACTTAAACAATGGAACTCTGAATGTAACACAATAGACATCTTGCATCTAGTTGCGGCCGCAGGATACTGAACCAATGCTATGAAAGAAATCAAAGAGGCCGTACGAGAGTAAAAAGAGCTAGGCTGGAGAAGGAGCATGCTGCCTAGTCTAGTTTTATTTCGTTTCTTTTGTATTTTATTTTTCAAGAGTCCTCATGTATTGAATTTCAAAGTCATTTTTGGGGAAATTATGAGAACAATTGGCAACAAAATGCGTACTTATTTTACTTTGCTTCATGACAAACGTAGAAAGTCTAGACGTCCTTGGCACGTCATAGTCCATTAGTAAACCCCGTCCAAATGTTGGAAAAGGGTATACGGCCCAAAAAAGACAAATTTGCATCACTACATGGATTTGAACAAATACTTGCGCCAAATATTGATCGTTTGCTTGATTGTGGTCAGAACAATAGGATTATTTTAATCTTTTGTTTTGCTTTGTTTTGTTTTGCTTTGAGACTATGGCTGCAAGAGGCTCACTCTAATCCGACACTGTTTTCCAAACCTCTTATCTGATCAAGCTTTAGTGGGATGACTTGACTACGGCTAGCAAAGAGCGTGTCAGGAAAATGCTAGGTGACTTATTGAAGCGGTTACTCATTTTTGGGATTAAAAAAGGGCGGAGTTTCACTTCAATGGCATAGATATAGCACCAATGTTGGAATAAATGGGGGTTTGATGGGGTTGGCACCTGGGCCCAAAACTATGATCTACCCTCAAGAAGTACAACCAATCGAATTTCTTGAACTTTTGCAAGTTCCATATACACCATACTACAAGGGGATTCAAGACGCAGTGGTTACTCTAGAATTTCTGTATTCTAGGTTCGGGGACTTAACTTTCCGATATAATCTGCAAGGGGCATCAGGGATCCAAGATTGGGAGTAGACTGAATCTACAACTTTCACCATTGCTTTCCTGGGGAGTGTGGTTTTCCCTGAGAAAGGAGGAAAGATTAACATAAGGATAGGCTAGGTGGTTGAAAAGTTGTGTACAGGCATCCCCAAGAATCAAGTAGGTTTGGCTCGATGATCGTGGGAGACTTTTACAGAGCTCTGACCAAGTGCAAAAAAGAACTAGAGTATTTTGATGGGTGCAATTTCTTGCTGCAGATGTGGTTGATCGAACATCTCCAAAAGATCGAAATAAACCCATCCGCACCAGTGGCACAAAGGACTAATGGCATTAATACACATGGTGCTCGCATGGTTGATGCTGCACCATGGACGAAATCTACCGTTACGCATGGGTGGTTCACCAAGTTCGATCAATTGCGGACATGCAGTGGGTGATGGAATATTGCGCTTGTTTTGCAGTCTCCGTGCAAGGCCAAGACGCTACTTTCTTGACGCTTCGAGTGACTCATCACTATGTCTCTCTGAGGATTCTCAGGCAAGTTGGAATGATACAACAGCTCCCTCAACTGACAAAATGGAAGAGTTTTAATGCTGATATAGACGACATAGAACGCCCAATGATTGATACAATACTGATAACGTGGGAGAAGAGAGAAACTATGCAGTTCTGTCATAGTCAAGACAATAGGGAAAATCCTGGCACCACTGCGGTATATCCTCAATGGCTCAAGGAAGACAGAGAGAAATTCCGGTCAAAACCCACATTGAAGAGGAAAGATGGAGCTTCGAGTTTTAAGGAAAAGTACAAAAGACTTTGAGCTAGATATGAACAAAAGAGGGGGGAACTAAGAGCGACCCATAATAGGGAAATGAGAAGGCAGTACAAAGGAAAGATCAAAGAAAATGAAGGCAAATTTTGGATAACAAGACAATGGCAGTTAGACAGGTTTCATGGAGTTCGCAAAATCTCTTCAGAGGTTGGCGGAGCATTTCGAAGAGGTACCATTGGCAAACAAAGAGGCATTACGAACGGAAATTTGTGACTTCTTTATAAAATCTCTGGGTGACATATGAGATGGGAAGGACCTCATGGAAGAAAATTTCATCCCTCCGCTAGATAACGTAGAAGGAGAATTGGAGGAAGAGTATGAAGAAGAAGAAGAGGAAAAGGAAGAAGAAGATGTCAAAGTCAATGTTTGATCAGAGCACCTCTATGCTTGGCATGTAGTCGAGTCGTTTCCCTTTTCCAGTTGAGTTGTTCCCCTTTATTTTCATAGTCAAGTCATTGTCTTTTTTCTTTCTGCAAGATTAGTGATTGTAATAAAGCCAAGAAAATCAAATAAAATTTCTTTTTTGTTGGGGTCTATAGAATTTTTCTTGATTATTCTAAAGCAAACAAAACGACGTACTCGGCGCAAACGTTACTTCAAATCATCGATAGGCCCACCTCTGGCACAAAAGAGGTCCCCTGCATAATAGGACACGATCACATGATATTAACTTATGCATTTAATTTTCTGACGCTCTGGTCACATCTATCTTTGTTTTTTTTAAGGTTATTTTGCTCCCAATCCCCGAAGGTTGGTTTGTGCATTCTGGCCGCACAACATACTGTCTAAGATCCAGAGGATCAATTTCGACACCTCCCCCTCTACCTACAAGGACAAGGATGAAACAAAATATCATGGCTGAGTTAGACAAAGTTGATGGAAACACTACGAACTCCATTATCGGAGGAACTCCCAAAAACCAAGGTTTGATTGCTTATAGGGAGTATGCTAAGTTGGAGCAAAGGTTGTTTGAGCTGGAGAAAAGAATCCCCCCTGCCTATGCTGATGGAACTACCGACCTGAACAAGCCTACCCGCCCTCACGACAAAGACCCCCTATTTCCTAAAAAAGACATCCCATGCCCTACCTACGTTGTACCACCAAAAGCACGACAAAACAACCTCACCACTCAATTCCCTAATATCACTATTGAAACCAAACCCATTTCCTCACCTACCAAAGATTAAGACATGTATGCATGGACAGGGGAGGACACAGACAACACTAAGGAGCAAGTCAAGTGGTTGGTGGAAAAGTTTAAGCAATTCCAAGTAACCAAGGAGATTAAGGGTTTGGCTTATGAAGACTTATGCCTCTATCCTAATCTGAAGTTTTCCGACCGCTACAAGACACCGAAGTTCAATTTTCTCGATGGCAGCGGCGGCCCAATGGCTCATTTGAGGTATTACTGTGACAAACTGATTGGAGTGGGACATGATGAAAAGATCAGGATGCAGTTGTTTAACCGCAGTCTGACAGGAGATGCACTGACGTGGTATTCCAAACAACAGTCGAAGAAGTGGACTAGTTGGGAAGTAATGGCTGGAGATTTTATTGACAGTTTTGGGCATAACATTGATGCCATGCCCGACAGATTCTACTTGGAGAACTTGAAGAAAAAGCTTACTGAAACCTTAAGAGAATATGCAACAAGATGGAGAGCTGAAACTGCAAAGGTCCAACCACCTATGGATGATACGAAGGTAATAGCGACCTTCATCCACATACAAGAGGATGTGTACTTCGACAAGATGCTCAACATGCAGGATAAGAAGTTTGGGGATTTGACCAAGATTGGTGACATTGTTGAAGCTGGGTTGAAAATTGGAAAGATTGTTAGCCTATCCGCGCTGTAACTACTAACAAGGCACTACAAACAGGGAACACGAGAATAGCCAAGAAAAAGAAAGATGATGTCTCTTTCATCACTGCCTCTCTCGACCACGTTCCTACCCACAACCACTACTACCAAAAACCACTTCCACAATTCCCATATGCTCTACCACCACATACTTACTCAGTATATAACGCACAACCTGCCTTCCAGAACCCACCTCCACAATGACCAGCATACCCGCGAAGTCCAAACCACAGAAACTCCAATACTTACCCACTAAGACCCCGCCCAGATAACAACCAAAAGCTTAGAAGGAACTACACCCCGCTAGCTGAATCTCGAGCTTAGTTATTTGAAAGAATCAGGGCAGCAGGCCATATACAACCTATTCCGTTTAAGATGCCTAAAAGGATCTCACCATTCTTTGATCAATCTAAAACTTGTGCCTACCATTCTAGAGGACCTGGCCACGACATTGAGATATGTTTTGCTCTAAGGGATAAAATACAAGATTTGATCGATTAAAAGGTGATATACTTGAATGCACCGAATGTGCACAACAATCTTCTACCGGATCATGGAGACAATAGAGTAAATTTTATTGAGCTAAATGCCGACTACAATCTAGAAGGAACCATTGTCAGGGTTAAAGAAGCAGCACCAGCACTTGCTTCTATCGCCCAAATAGCCAAAGCTCCTGGTCCTATCGTTGTAGAGGTGGCTCCAAAATTTTATGTAGACGTGGTTCCTCCCTATAGTAACAAAGCAGTACCATGGGACTATGAAGTAGAAAAGAAGAGGAAAGGAAAGACAGTGGTCGAGACTGTCGCAGCACAGGGTATGACTAGAAGTGGGAGGATCTATACTCCCGAGAATCTTGTTCAGGGCAGGGAGCCGTACAGAAGAGAAATCAATGAAGAAGAGTCTGAAGAATTGTGGAAGAAGGTTCAGGCAAAAGAGTACTCCGTGATCGAACATTTGGGCAAAATTCCGGCGCAAATCTCTGTTTTGGCTCTACTGTTGAAATCAGAAAGTCACTGAAATGCCTTGATGAGGGTGGTGGATGAAGCATATGCTCCAGTAGACACCAGTGTTGAGAATCTTGCTAGCATGGTTGGGAAAGTCATGGAATCCAACCAAACTACCTTCTATGAAGATGAATTACTACAAGAAGGGCTCATGCATAATAAGGCTTTGCATGTCACTATAAAGTGCAATGATTAGTTTGCAGGAAGAGTCTTGATTGATGGAGGATCTGGTTTGAACATATGCCCGTTCATCACTTTGAAAAAGATGGGAATTGACCACAACGAGATCAGGGAAAGCGATATGAAGGTAAAGGCATTCGATAGTTCGCAAAGAAGCACTATTGGGGAGATTGACCTAACTATCATTGTTGGTCTTGTTGAGTTCACCACTGAATTCAATGTCATGGACATATCGGCTTCATATAATCTGCTGTTAGGAAGACCTTGGATTCACATGGCTGGGGCAGCTCCTTCCATCCTGCACCAGGTGGTGAAATTTGAGTGAGACAACAAAGAAGTTGTGGTATTTGGTGAAGGGAACAACTCTATGTTCAATGAGCAAACCATACCAGCAATCGAGGGAAACACACTAGATGGGCAAACTTTCTACACGGTAGAGCTAGTGGGAGCAGTACATGGTAGTTGAGGAGGGTATTACAAGAATAAAAATAAAAAATGCGACGGCAATGGTTATAGGAGGAACGCTGACACAGTGCAAGGAGGGTATTCTGCATATTTTGCTCCTAAACTCGTCAACGCACCACAACGGACTGAAAAGAGGAGACATTTTTACAGTGCTTATTGGGATGGCCGAGGCAAAGGTTATGAAGGAAGGGATTTAGTCTGGGAGCCCGTGATGTCTGATTGGGGCATAGCTTCACGAGAGTTTCGTGAAACCATACTTGCCAAGACAGAGAGACAGCCCGTGTACCCAACAAATGCTCGTATATATTGGAAGCATATTTCTAGAGAAAAAAAGAAGAAAGCAAGTGTAGGTACCCAAGATGTCGGAGCTTAAAGAATTGTGAATTGAAGAACCTTACATACTCCCTCAACATGCAAAGTGGCCCGGAGACTAGGTGATGGGCATCATGTTGGGGCAAGGATACGAACTGGGAAAAGGTTTAAGCAGGAATTTGGATGGCATGGCGGAGCCCATTTGGATCGTGATGAGACTTGATGAAAATAAATCTGGCATATGATACTTCGTGGGTTATAAAGAAAGTATGGAATAGTCATCCCTGGTTATCAAGTACTACACAAGATCTGTCAAATCTCTGCTACATATTTTTGTCTCGTCTAGTTTCTTGGATGGTCACAAGGGGGAGGCATCTGCAATACGAAAAGACGAATCAAAGGCTATTGATGCTGAAGAGGATTTGTTGGCAAGCATACAGAAGTTGTTCTTATCTGACAAAGACTGCTGTGTGATCCTGGAACAACATGTTAAACCTCCTAGTCTTACAAAAGCTGAATCTAGGGCTACATCGAACGATTGGACCAACAACTTGGCCTAGGCATATCGCGAACCTTGGTAAAGCTGGGGGAATTGATTTTCTTTTTTCATGCTTTCTAAAATAAAACATGACCTCCAGTCGTTAGAATAACACTTTTCCTTTTATCTTAGTTGTCGTGTTTCCCTACAAACATTGTTTTGTAAGGATTCATAACTAAAAGCATTGCTCTTTTTCTTTTACTTTTGTTAACCTTTTAACTACGCATCATTTTAATTTTTTGTATTCAAACTAATAATTCTATTGAATCTGCAATTGCAACGTGTAACGAAATAACCGAGTTTAAGGAATCTGATCTTGACTATGATGAGTTTGATGAGGCAATACAAGAAGAAATTGAAAGATTTGAAAATAAGCCTAAACCAAACTTAGAAGAAACAGAAGTGGTAAACTTAGGTGATGATGAAACGGTGAAAGAGACAAGAATCAGTGTCCATTTTACTCTGCAGGTTAGAAAGAAATACATTGAATTCCTTAAGGACTACGAGGATGTATTCACATAGTCGTACAATGACATGACAAGCATTAGCACGGATGTTGT
Source organism: Petunia x hybrida (assembly GCA_037355625.1). Classification (NCBI taxonomy): domain Eukaryota; kingdom Viridiplantae; phylum Streptophyta; class Magnoliopsida; order Solanales; family Solanaceae; genus Petunia; species Petunia x hybrida. Next base: position 150,662 of record JBBBVM010000974.1, read on the forward strand.
GGCACACAAATTGCCTATTAATCCGGGCTTCCCGCCAATTAAACAAAAGGCCTGGACTTTCAAATTGTCAACTTTAGTGCAGATTGGAGAAGAGGTGACCAAACAACTCAATGCAGGGATCTTGAAAATAGTTGAATACCTGACCTGGTTGGCCAACATCGTACCAGTACCAAAGAAAGATGGGAAGATCAGAGTTTGTGTGGATTATAGACACCTGAACAAAGCAAGCCAAAAAGATGACTTTCCTTTGGCAAATATACACATTCTGATTGACAATTGTGCAAAGCATGAGCTACAATATTTTGCGGATTGCTTCGCAGGTTATCATTAAGTGCTTATGGATAAAAAGGATTCGGAGAAGACATCTTTAACTACTTCTTGGGGAACTTACTGCTACAAAGTGATGCCTTTCGGATTGGAGAATGCCGGGGCTACTCATATGAGGGCGATGACTACCATGTTCCATGACTTAATGCACAAGGAGATCTAGGTGTATGTGGATGACGTGATTATTAAGTTGAGGAAAAGCTCGGAGCATCTAGATAATCTACACAAGTTCTTCAATCATTTGCGTAGATATAACCTGAAGCTGAACCCAACAAAGTGCACTTTCGGTGTTCCAGCAGGAAAGTTACTGGGTTTCATAATTAGTAGAAGAGGCATTGAGTTGGATCCATCTAAGATCAACGCCATTAGAGAATTGCCACCGCCAAAGAGTAAGAAAGAAGTCATGAGTTTCCTGGGACGACTCAACTACATCAGTCAATTCATAGCCCAATCCACTGTCATCTATGAACCGATTATCAAATTGCTAAGAAAAGATGCAGTAGTTAAGAGGGCAGAAGATTTCCAAAAAGCATTTGAGAGGATAAAGGAGTATTTGTCTTGCCTGCCCGTGCTGGTTCCACCCGAACTGCGACGACCTTTAATATTGTACTTGTCTGTGGTAGATTCAGCGTTTGGATGTGTATTGAGGAACATGACTCAATAGGAAGAAAGGAGCAAGCAATATATTATCTGAGTAAGAAGTTCACTCCTTACGAGGCCAAGTACACATTGTTGGAGCGCACCTGTTGTGCATTAACCTGGGTAGCACAGAAGTTGAGACATTATCTAACATCTTATGCAACTTTGTTAATCTCGAGAATGGATCCTCTCAAGTACATATTCCAAAAGTCGATTCCTACCGGAAAATTGGCCAAATGGCAAATGCTACTCAGTGAATTTGACATTACCTTTGTCACTTAGAAGGCAATGAAAGCTCAAGCCTTAGCGGATCACATAACTGAGAATCCTGTAGATGATGACTATGAGCCTTTGCACACTTACTTCCCAGATGAGGTGGTCATGTTCGTTGGGGACGTAATGTAGAAGAGTATGATAGTTGGAGACTATTCTTAGACGAAGCAGTAAACTTCAAGGGAGTCGGTGTTGGGGCAGTATTGGTTTCCAAGATAGGCCAACATTATCCAGTCACAGCTAAACTCAGGTTTCTTTGCACTATCAATATGGCAGAGTATGAAGCTTGCATTATAGAACTTAGAATCAAGAATTATTGGCAATTAGAGATTCTGATCTATTAATCCATCAGTTATGAGGTGCATGGACAATAAAGAATTCCAAGATATTACCGTACCTGGAGTGCATAAAAGAATTGAGTAAGAGGGTCACCTAGATAGAATTTCGGCATGTGCCTAGACTGTAGAACGAGTTTGCGGTTGCCTTGGCTACCATATCTTCCATGATCCAGTACCCCGACAAGAACGACATTGATTCAATACCCATAGTGGTGAAAGGACAACCAAAATATTGTTACCATGAAGAAGAAGAGTTAGATGGAAAGTTGTGGTTCTATGACATCAAGAAATTTCTCGAGGACCGCACCTATCCAAAAATGCCACAGGCCTTCAAAAGAAGATGTTGAGAAGATTTAAGAGTGGTTTCTTTCTAAACGGCGAGGTCCTATATGAAAGAACACCTGATTTGGGTTTGGTGAGATGTGTAGACACCGAAGAAGCTGCGAGATTGTTAGAGGAAGTGCACACTTAGATGTGCGGCTCGCACATGAATGGTTTCGCGCTTGCAAAGAAGATAAAAAGGGTCGACTATTTCTGGATAACTATGGAGCATGGTTGTATAAAGCACGTGAAAAGGTGTCATCAATGCCAAGTCCACAGGGACATGATTCAGATACCTCCGAGTGAGTTGAATATTATGGGATCGCCCTGGCCCTTTGCTGCCTGGGGATGGATGTCATAGGACCAATCGAACCCGCCTAATCAAATGGGTACTGGTTCATATTGGTAGCTATTTATTACTATTACCAAATGGGTGAAAGGTGCATCATAAAAGTTAGTAACGAAGAAAGTGGTAGGTGATTTTGTATGTGATAAAATGATCTGTCGATTTGGCATTCCCAAGTCAACCATCACTGATAACGGGTCCAATCTTAATAGTGATTAAATGAAAGCAATATGTGAAACTTTCAAGATCAAGCACCATAACTCTACCGCATACAGACCTCAAATGAATGGAGCAGTTGAGGCAGCTAATAAGAACATCAAGAATAGACTGCGCAAGATGATTGACAATTCAAAGAAATGGTACAAGAGCCTACAATGTGGTTTATTGGGGTACCGTACCACTGTAAGAACATCAACAGGGGCTAATCCTTACTTGTTAGTCTATGGCACTGAAGCGGTAATACCAGAAGAGGCCGAAATACCTTCTCTAAGAGTCATTCAGGAAGCAGAATTGAAAGATGCCAAGTGGATTAAGGGAAGGATGGAGCAGTTGGCACTCATCGACGGTAAAAGAATAAATGTAATATGCCATGGACAGTTGTACCAGAAAATAATGGCAGAAGAAGCTATAAAGCAATATTGTATCAGTATTACACAATGCGGTCTACGATTCAATGGAATAAAGCACATTTTTTTAGCTTTTTTTTTAAAATACGTGCATTATTTTCTTTAACAAGGCCCTCTTAACTTGACCAAGGTCCAGCATTCATAAAATAAGGCACCACAAGAGGAAGGCGCAGAGTAGATGAAGAATGCACAAACCGAACCTTCCCCACCCCCCCCCCCCCCCCACAACTCATAAAATTTTCTTTCAGTGTAGGCACTATAAAAGCGAAAACATGATAATCCTCCTGGCAACATTACAGACATGATAATGGAATTTTAATTTTAGCACTTTACTTTACTCGTTGTATGCAGGGTACACAACCCGGCGCAACAGGCACATATCTTTTGTCGAGAGGCACTTAGCAGCTCCTGACGACCATATAGGTTATCTTGACGAGAGGCATTTAGTAGCTCCTGACGAGCATGTAGATTCTCATAAAGAGAGGAACTTAGCAACTCCTGACGATCATGTAGGTTCTCATGACGAGAGGCACTTAGCAGCTCCTGCTGAGCATATAGGTTCTCCTGACGAGAGGCACTAAGCAGCTCCTGACGAGCATATAAATATCTCTTGACGAGGGGCACTGGAAAGACGATCCAACGACATGAAAGTCTACCTTATGTTTATAAATATTATTTGCAACAAGCTCATCTTTATTGCAGGAAATAATCTGGCATTTTAGCAATATCACAAAATATCATTTTTACACATCATTTTCAGACACTCACACTTCCTAACTACACTTTTCCAAAGTCATGACAAAATTAGCTTCTCCGTCAACGTCTTTGTTCGAAGACTCTTTCATCGTCCCTGGGTAAAGAGGGGCAGATGTTGATACCCAATTTTGTCCTTCCTATTTCACATTTATCCATACCTAATTCCCAAATACAATAGTAAATTTTTCAGACAAAATAGCACTAATTATCATACGATTTCCCATGTCACCCTTGTTAATGATCTCCTACTCATACTGACCTCCATTCAATGCACTCATGTTGCATAAATACGCTAATTAAGCCATTTTTAAAGGCACTTGCACAAGTTGTGGCTATTTACAAAATTTGTAAACTCAATTACTGATTTTGCGATTACCCATATTTTCTAAACTTATCCAAAATAATTTTAAAAGTTACTTATTATCTTTTAAATCATCAATAGTATTTCCTACATCTTATTAATTATTGGTGGTATTTTAAAATTATCTTTGCTCTTTTGTACACATTTTATACACTTTATATACATTTATATAAATAAGCACTTGGCACCCCACAACATCACACACATCAGCTTCACGTGTGCCCACATGGCCTCATCCCAGCCTTTCAATTCCTTGATCCAACAGCTAACATACACATTTCCATTTTTAACTACACTAACACCTCCCAAACAAAACCCTATTTTTCCATTTTTCACTAAAACACCCCCCCGCCTCCTTCCTTTTCTCTATTGTCGAACACTAGAACCACCACTGTCAAAAGCCATTTCCGGCCAATTCCACCGGCAAAACGCCATGAGAATATATTTTTGGACTCCCCTCACTCTTCTCAACAATACCCCCTCATCAATGTCATGAAAAGAAGATGTTCAAAATCGAACCTTTCCCCGTTATTCATCGCTGCCATCGAAAAACGAGGGGTCCGGCGGAGATACATCAGAATGGAGACCTTTAAACCCCATGCATGTTTTGGACAAAGGAGTTAAGATTGAAAATGTAAAATCTTCCTACTAGAGTACGTCGGATCTGACGTGACTTAACACCAAAACGGGTACACCTCTTCTTTTTACAAGTTTTATTACACGATTAAATGAATTCCTAGCTTGATTTGTGACACAGTTTGTGTTATATGAGCATGATTAGAGGCTTAATGTGATAATGTTTAAATCACTAAGTTAATACCTCACATTTGCTTATTAAATTTGGACAACACCGTTAGATTATGCATACAGTCATCTGGTTGAAATTGTGGACAAAATATGAAGGCAGATCGTGATTGCCTATGTGTAATATGTTTAACCAATTCAAATTCCCTTCACTTTGAATATTATTTTGATATGGATCATGTTTTACCAATTTGTGAACTCTATCATTCATTTCCCTGTTTTCTTGGGATTTTATTAGAACTTAGGACAATCCTGTACAAGTACTTGATCATAGGAGAGAAACTTTAAATTTAATCCGCACCTAGTCAAGTTTACAGTTAAGATACAAAGAATGACATATGATCAGCATATTTGAATTTTGAAATTGAGTTTGTTTTAGGAAGAGATAGTAAAAAATTAGTAAAATAGCTGGCTAATTAATTATAGAAGGAAATCATCCTTTCCCTGATTTTCGAAATCATCACTTGAATTTTACTTTAGTTTAAAGTGATTTTCGATGATTTATTTGATTTACTAATAATTATTTCTTTCCTTCCTAGAAATGATTTTTTTCCTTTTTTTTTTCTTTTTCATACTGGCCAATTAAAACCTTGAATCCTAAATCCTAAAACTATATAAACTGAGCTCTTCTCTTCTTATTGCACACTCAACATGCGGAAACAAACTCTCTCTTCTCTTAAAATAGTTCTGGTAATAGTCACTCTCTAGCATTGATCTTTGGAGTTGGCTAGTGATAGCTTTTTGCATTATTCAGTCCTGTATTGCTTTTTCCCTTTTACACCAAGGTAACATAACTTAGAACTCCATCCATGAAACTTCCACCCTACTTGCGTATACACTGTGTGTTGTCCATGTCTATTCAGGTCTTCTTTGGCCATTGCTACTATACCACGATTTCTATTTGACAGAAATTAAGGTTTAGCTTGGCAAAGTCGAATAAAGGAGTATTAACACTTTTATGTAGGGAAGGAAGCCTATTATCTTAGGCTCTGAATAATAGTGCACAATGGACACATTCCTTTACTGTTTTCTTTAGACTCCCTCTCTTATGTGTATGTGTTATGATGTCCCATGTCTGTATATATGAATAGCAGTAGTATTTGCTGCCTCAACTTGGCTATTCAGGAGCCTCTTTCTAACTCTTACACTCCTTGTATGATTGTATCATCATGTAAAAATAGAAGTTCACATGTGAATTCGAAGAAAACTGTCGATTAAAGTCTGAAATTGTGTGTTTGTGTCAACCTACAACAGATTTAGAAAGCATGGCAGCTTTGATGAATGCAATTTAAAATCTGGAAATTTTTACTAAACACGGGCCATTTATGCAATTTCTGTCTAAACTGAACTATCTCTGCAAATCTGAAACAGCCCCTCCTTTTTTTTACAGGCCTGATCCCATCATTTTTAAAAGAAATGGCCTTTCTATGTGTTAAAATATTTTCAAAAGAGTTTTAATCTCTTATACACTAATTGATAGTGTATAGGGGAGTACAAAACTTTAAGGGGTCGATTGTACACTATATATAAATATATGATCTTTTAAAGGTTAAAATCATGTCACCTAACATGTCTTGCATACTTATATAATATATATATTTATTTGCGGGTACCTCTTTATGTGCATCAAGGTGCTATGTGTTCCTCGTTTTCAAAACAAACCAAAACAGATACTTATATATATTTTCGAAATCTGACCCCAAAAAACAAAAGCCGTTTGGAAAAGTGTTCGACAATTAATGTCAAAACACTCTTTCTAAAATGGCTAACATTTCCTTGATGCAATAATCCCACGTTGTTCTTTAAAATTGATTAATGTGTTCTTGAAAAATCATTTTCAAAATGTGCCTATTTGTGCAATTGACCCAGTTTTTGAATTTGCAGAAAAGCGTTTTTAGCCTCCCTAAAATAAAAATTGAAATTAGTGGTCAAAATTGCGATTAGGCATTGGGCTTAGGTTATTAATGCAAATTCAAAAACGGCCCAGCTTTGTTAATATCACTGCTTCTCTCATTATTAATGCATTACTTTTGCCGCACGTCCGCATGTTTTTCAATATTATTGCATAGACTTATTGACTTATAGAAGTCAGTTGAAACTTCAGAATTTTTTCATATTCTTCTTGAAATTTAGTTCAAAGCCCAAAATACTTCTATGTCACGACCCTTAATTCCGGACTGGCCGTGAGGGCACCCGAATCTACCCCATCTGGCGAACCCACTTGAATTATAAATAATGAATAATAACTTAACAAAGATAAATAGACTAATATCTCAAATAATATCCATAGATAGAATTGATATACATAAATATCCCATGAAAATAATAGTCTAGGTCCTGAATATAAGTCATGAACATCTAAACAATAGAATATTATATATATATATATATATATATATATATATATATATATATGTCCGAAACTGGATATGACATATGTAATGAAAACTGAAAGGTGCGCCACCATGAAGCAAAGATGGTTGGCTCACCGCTGCACTCTCAGAAAACCTCTAACTCAGCCACGAAACTCGCTAGAACACGAATTCGAACTTGTCCGAACAATGTAAATAAAAGAACAATATCAATGGAGACAATGTAAGTCGAAAGGACTTAGTAGGTGGGTTGACTAGTTCCTATGAAAGAGAATAAACCAGTCTAAGCAATTAATTAACAGAATAGAGGAGGAACAAAGGAGACACGTAATCAATATTACCAAACTCAATCAAGGGAACCAACAAGTAACCTCAACTCATAGCATAATATAATATGTGGGCCAACTCCGAAATAAATAGTAAATTAGATAGTGGACCAACTCCGAGACTATAAATGTGGACCAACTCTAAAATAAGTGGTAGAATAGATAGGGGACCAACTCTGAGACTATAATATGGATCAACTCCAAAATAAATAGTGGATTAGATAGTGGACCAACTCCGAGACTATCAATATGGACCAACTCCGATATCTCCGGGACTATCAATATGGACCAACTCTAAAATAAATAGTGGGTTAGACAGTGGACCAACTCCGACACTATCAATATCGACAAACTCCAAAATAAATAGTGATCATAAATCTCTAGGCTAAAAATCTTGTAACGACCTAAAAATCTCTAATAGTAATGGATATTTTAATAAAATCTTTTGATGATAATGTATAAATACATATATAGGATGATTTGGAAGGTTTTAAGATATTTAGGAATGAAAGAAGTTGATTTGGAATGTTGTGGCCTCAATTATGGAAAGAAGAAGTAATTCAATGACACAAAATCTAACTTCGAAAGATTATAGAGATCAACCAATAATGAATTGGGAAAAGGTTAAAACATAAAAGTTGTAGCCCTTTGAGTTTGAATTGTAACGCCACAAACCTCATGTCATTTGACATATTTATAAAAAAGATATGAACAGTTTACTAAGGTAAAACTTACACAGCACAAAGTACAACCAACGCAAGCTGCTGGTCTTGTATAATATAAAACGGGCAACACGTTTTTTGGGCAAAAACAATGAGTTAGGGCTTGATCTATGGAAGAATTGAAGCTATAGGACTTATCAACTAGGGTGAGTTATTTTTGATGTTTTAGATTGATTACAACTACTATGCATGGAATCTAACATCATTTTAACTTGATAACTCATAAAAGTTTATTCAATTTGGTCAACAATATAAAAAATTGCGAAAAGATGGATTTTCAAGGTTTGGATTCTTTGAGGTAATTCCAACCACTCAAACTAGTTTCTAATAAGTATTGGTGAAGATTTATAATATTTATTACAAGTTGTATTAGTTAAAAGGGTGAATTTTATATTTTATGTTTGGTCATCAATGGTGTTTGTGAGAAATTGGGAAAGTTGAGTAAATTCTTGAGTTTAAACTCAAAAGTGGAATAATACGAGGATTTGGAGTTGTTAACGATATTGGATTGACTCGATTTTTGTATGTACGAAATCGTATTCAAATGGGTAACATGGTTATAAAATTGGATTTAAGATTTGAGGTGTTGATAAATAGTTGAATTTCGATATAAACCCAAAAATTGATAAATTGGCTATTTGATGATGTAAATGAACTTTGATTGAGAAAGAAATCACACTTTGGGCTCGTAGACGGATAGGTAATAAAAAAAATTAATTTGTTCCGGTAATTGGGCATGTGGGCCCATGGTTGACTTTTGTTTGACTTTTTGAAACGTTTGTCATAAATTTATGTAAATTAGCAGAGTAGCTTATATTGATCGTATTATTTATTATTTGAATAAAGTGGACTTTTCTGGAGGGTTTTGTGCGTGAAAAGACGATCGCGGGCTAGTTAGCAATGGTCAGCTCACGAGGTAAGTCGTTTACATCCCTTCTTTGGTGGACTTTCTCCACATTGAATATCTATGTGTGTGTTCCTTACATACATGGCTGTTGAAATGGGTATACTTACTATGCCAAGACTATTTTGAAAAGTGTGATTACAGTTCATTACTATTTCTTGACTTATTGTCGTAGCACGATGTAGTTCCGTGCATATTATTGTGGTACGACATAGTTCCGTACATATTATGATAGCACGATGTAGCTTCGTGTATATTATTGTGGTACGATGTAGTTCCATATATGTTATCATAGCACGATGTAGCTCCGTGCACATTATTGTGGTACAATGTAGTTTCATACATATTATCATTGCATGATGTAGTTCCGTGCATATTAGTATGGTACAACGTGGTTCCATACATATTATCGTAGTACGAGGTAGTTTCATACATATTGTTGTAGTACGGTGTAGTTCCATACAGATCGTTAAGTCACAATAGGAGTGTCTTTGATGACTAAGTATGAATCTTACTTGTTTGTTATAAATGATTTTTCTCTTTAATTTTTGTTATCTTGGAGTTATTTGACTTTTCATATATTTACAACTTGTTATTCTACTTGGAACCCTGTCCCCACTTATCGAGTCCTTTTGACTCGCCCACTTTTTTTGTTCTTTCATATTATTTTATATTCGGCATATTTGATACCGAGTTCTAGCGAGCATTGTGGTAGACGGAGTTGCTCTTCTTTGGATCTAGCAGTGAACCACTTTCGTCCTGTGGCGACATCTTTCCTTATTTTTCTTATATTATTATTAATGATTATATTTCTTTTTATTCGGAGATGTATAACTTTATTGACTCCTTAGATGTTCATGACTCATGGAAGGATTGAGAACATGATTGTAAAGTTGTGTAGTTGGTTTATATATCATACTCCTCTATACTTCTTTTTATTTTTGTTCATAATTTTTTTTTTTTGGTTATTTCGTATGCAAGTTAGGTGTTATTAAAGAGGGTTTCGCTCGATGGGTTGGGTTCGGGTGCCCCCACGACCTATAGGATTTTAGATCGTGTCAATTGATATAAGAGCCTAGGTTCTAGAGTCCTTGTGTATCATGAGCAGTGTCTATTAGAGTCTCGTTGATGGGTATGATGACGTCTGTACTTATCTACGAGAGGCTATGATCATATTTAGGAAACTTCCCTTCTTTCATTCCTTAATCGTGTGTTGAGACTTGAAAGTAAATGATTTGAATTCCTCGGACCTATAATGCGTTAATGATGAAGATGTTATGAAGATTTGGAAGACTTTGAGGTAAGTGTTAGACACTTGGTTAGGAGGAAATGTTTTCCCTTTAGCCTATCTTCAAGATAAGTTGGTGAAGATATGGAAGGGAATTAGTTTAGTAATATCAAAATCTAGAAGAATAGCTGAACTATTGAAGTATCCTTTAATAGAGCAAAGTGATTTTCGCAATCCTTGAAATTGGGAAAGAAATTGTTTAATCGTGTGACGCTTAGATAATTGTGGTTCGCAATACACTCGTTAACGGGAAGCTAAGGGAGGTTGATAGTCATATTTCTGCATGCTAAGGTATGGCACAAGTTCTAATTATAGTTTCAGCACTTGAGTGCATAATGAGAAGGTTGTTCAGCATATTATCTTATTCTTGTGTGTACCTTTGTATGGACTACTCAGTACAACAAGGAATTAATGAGGATTTTGTATGTTAACGAAAGAGGAAGTTTCAAAAGTTGTGCTCAAGCTATCTATGGGTGTATCTCAAGTGGAGGAGCCTTTGGAGTCTCACCTAGACTTTTGTGCATCTTAGTGTTCTTTGTATCTTTGATGACTGAGGTTTTTGTGTTAGATTAGCTGTTCTGAGTGTTTTACCGTGGCTTATGGATGAAATAACCATGATTGTTATGGCTTCTCAAGTGATAGATCTCGAGGTGATCTGCAATAAAGGATTGGGTGATAAAGCGTTGCACTATGCTCAATTGCTACTTTATCTTAGTTTGCATCTACCTTGATATGTATTGAATTTGGTAATGTTGGTTTACCAGTGCTTCTCTCAGGTGATATTTCTTGTGAAGCTAGTCGGATGGTGGATTAAGAAGTTGTAAATTCCTTGCATATAACTGGATATAGTGGTGTTGAAACTCTATCAGAAGAAGGATTGTTGGTTGCATTCAAGGTTTCAGACGTAGTTTTTATAGATTTTTTTGAGTTTCCTTCATGATTTGCGGTTGTGCCTTGTTGTCTTCTACATAAGGATGATTTAGTATGATGGATTCACTTGGATTAGAGTGTTGCATGTGTTATGTCCTTATAACCTTCGGTAGCAGAGATAAGGGAAGACAATGTGTAGACCTTTAGTTGATTTCACATTGGCGAGTGTCCAAGTGGAGGAGAGGCTGTCTTTAACGATCACGGTGATGTCATAGTCGAATTGATTGTTGTATTACCTATGCATTCTTGTAATGGAACTAAAGTTACCCAGTTTCAATAGTAAGTTGGAGAAAGTTCGATTTAATTCTGCATCGTTATCTTCAGCTTGTTGAGGTTCCAATTGATAAGATTGTTTGGTTACATTATGCGTCCATATCACTTATATCAGATTGATATATTGGTTATTCAATATTTTCCTATCTTATTATTTTGGCAATACTTAAGGTCTTAAGTGGAATCTTTCCTAGTGTATTCACATCAGATCAATAAGTAGTTCTAGTTGAATATGAATGATTTCATTGGTACTATAAGTGTATATGGTGTGACCTTGAGGTTATTGAGGATGAATATCAAATCTTCGAGGGTGAGACTTTTGCTCTATTATTTGATCAGTATTTAGAGGACATGATTAAAGCTTCATATATTTGTTTATCTCTTATTTTAGCTAATCGGTTGGTGTGTGATGTTTGGAGTTAGATATGAAATGTTGAAGAGAAAATGATTAAAGTATTGTTAATGCTTTTTTCTTTGGGAAGGAGAGCGACTTCCTACTTTGGCGCGTTCTTTCATATATATTTATGAAGAACCTCGATGGCTTGTTTGAACCTGGAAAGTGGATTTAGTCTAGTTAGATTGAAGAGATCATAAGCTTGATTGTTACCTTGCATTGTTTGATTGTACTGTTGGTTTCAGTTTATGTTCGTTGGATGCGGCGATGTTTCATGAGTAGGAAGTGACCATGTCTGGTTGTATGGGACTAAGTGCTTTATTGGGCTTTTAAGGAATTGATAATGTCCAAGTGGGATACTCCACTCTTGATTTGTAATTAGTTGTAGTTGTATTTGCCATGTGTACTACCAAGTGAATTCTATACTGAATGAGAGACTTTTTTTTTGTTTGGTTCAGAAAAAGAAATCGAAGTCTCAGGTAATGAGAAAGTTTGAGTTAATTAAAGGTTATGATGTGTTCAGATATGCAACCTATCAGAAGTGGAAATCATGGTACTTGAAAATTGTGGTTGATTTTGGTGAAAGTTTAGTTTACTCATATAGTTTGGTGTATCATGCGGTTTAGAATTTTGGAGATAATGACCGTTGCAATTTTTTTTTATTATTATTATTTCAAGACCGAGGTGGATGTTTGGTGACTTTTTTTATATGTGAAGGTAGAGTTGTTAACTCTTGGTAAAATCTATCTTCGAGAATGATTTCTAGCTCTAATTGATCTTGGTTATCCGGATGCTTTGGCTCAAGAGTAGATGTTTTCCTAACAAAGGTGGAAATGAGTTCTAAGAATCTTCAGTTACTCTAATTTTCAATATGGATGAAGTCGAGATGAGTTTGGTTACTGTGTTCATATTTGTAAAAAAATTTTCTATTTGTTGAATTGAGCCTCGATCTACATAAGCGGCTTGTAGAGATGTGTGTTTGGAAGAAAATATGTTATGAGCAGTTCTTATTTTTATCAATTTAGGACGGATTCAAATATCGAGTTGGATTGAGATAATTAGTTGTTGACACCCAATTTTGTCCCTCCTATTTTCAAAATCAACCGTTCTTGAATTTTACACACGCCTGTGTGTCCATTTCTACCTCGTCTATTATTTTCAAATTATCTTCTCATATTGGCCTGGCAATTGAAGCCATTTTCAAAAGCATCGTCTCAAACCATAGCTATTTTACAATTTTCTACAATTACTCCTATTTTTGGCAAAAAATATCCAAAATTATTTTAAGCCTCAAAATTATAATTTTTATACATTTTAGCCTTCTCAACATTTTAAAATTAACTTCCTAATTTTTCTATAATTTTTATATCATTTTAAATCCATTTTGTACCTATTTTATACCCATTTATATAATATCTATACATATATACACGCATATATACGCAAGGCACACACATCAGCTATTATTTTCCACGTCACGCCTACGTGGATTGATCCTGATCGTCCACGTAGGCGATCCAACGGTCTAAGTTTAATTTCCTTTGTTTCTACACCCCAAAACCCTTTCCCCTCTTCTCATTTTCCCACGCCCCTCAGCCCGACTCTCTCTCTCTCCTCTCTTGGCGACTTCAATCGCCATCACTGACGATCAAACTTTCCGGCCATTGTGACCGGAGAAAATTGGGGAAAATGGCACTGTTGAGTTCCCTTCGTTGTCCACTACAAAACCTGGGTACTATTTGGTAGTTTCGATGGAGGTCAAAATTGACCTCTCATCGGTGAGGTTTCTGTCGCCGGAAAACGTACGCCGGTGATTCGATTCGCTAAAATAGTTTGACACCAGTGTAAGGAAAGGGTAAAACCCTATGCATGACCGGAATCGGGTCGGTTCGAACCCGATTCCAGACCTAAAATGCATAATCTTTCGGGTTTATGTGAATTCGTGCCTAGCTTGTCTAATATTTCGTAGTTAACAATGTGTCCTGTGTTATTTGCTGATTAACTAGTCAAAACCATGTGTTTATTGTTCTTGTTAATTCACTGATTAAAGCTAAATATTTTCTTGAAATCTCGCATGTCTATGTAAATATGCTCATCGTTTAGGCCTTAGGCCATCTCTGTTAAATTCCTAAGGGCAAAAGAGTTCTACTCATACATACTCCTAGTATATTTGTTCCTGATTTTGACAAAAGGCATGATTTCTGTGATTAAATGTTTAAGATTAGAATGATAGCTTGACTAGCATAATTAAAGGGTCCTGTTTGACTTGATCTGAAATCATTGATTAATATTTGATTGGGGAATGATCATAACTAATTTGAGAATCTGTGGAAAATTTTAGAAGATGATCCTGATATTTTCAAGCTTGGAATATGCTTCCTCGACTGATTTTTGAACCTAGACCTCATTGTATTCAAAAGACAGGAATCCTAGTGATTGGGGGGGGGGGGGTTCAATTTACCTTAATTTGGGGATTTCTGATTAGTCTATATATGGGAAAGATACCAGGCTGATTTTCCTAACTATGAAAATAATATTTCTTTGCCTTCTTTGTTTCTTTTACCCGTTAGAATCAGAACCACCTCTCACACCTATTTAAACTGGTTTCTTTTCAACAAGAAGAAAAAAGTTTCTGGTACACAAGAGCTCAGAAACAAACACTAGCATACTTAGTAAAATTCTGCATAGTTTCTTTACCTTTAATCCTTCTGGATACACTTGTTTTCCTAAGGGAGTCATCACTGTCTGGGAAAGTGCTGATCCTGCTCTTCTTTTTACTGTCTGTATTCACTTTGATTTCATAAGTTTTCAAAAGGTAATCTTTCACTCACTACTGTTTGTTACATCTATGTATGTCTTCATATGCTTACCCTATTCTAGTTTCCTTTAGACTATTTGTTTGTTTGGACTTGCTTTGAGTTCTGGATGTACTTATCATCTTAAAGAAACCTATGCCTTTTTGTAACTTTGTCTGTGATTACTAAAGGGATATAATCTAAATAGTGAGGCTGTTGCTCAAAATCTGACTAATTATGACATCTGTGTGTGTGTATGCTCTCTTAACATGATCTTGCCTCATTCCTTACTCCTTTAGATCACTTGTCTGTACCCTGCACTTCTGTGAATTACAGCAACCTTACAAAAGGTGCACTTGACTGCACCTGCTTCTGGCAGACCTTTCTTTTGCCCAGGTCTTTCCATTTCCCCTTTCCCTGGTTAATTTATTGTTTGCAGGTTACTTAGAATACCTTAACTGGCCAAGCTATGACTTGGTACTCTTTGAGGCTTGAGAGAGTCAGGATCTGGACTCTTTTAAGTTGGTTCCAGGACTGTGGTGATTAGACTTTGAACCTATGACTGCCTACTGAGTTTAATTTGGAACTTTGGGGGAACTAGACAGTCTGAACTTGTTGTTTTGTGTCTCCTCCCTTAGAAATTGTCCCCTTTGTGTACATTATTAGGACTCCCTACCTGTACTCTTTAAAACAGGAACATGCAGCTTCTAAATACTGCATATGGCCACCCAGGGGCTAATTCTTAACTCCTACTTCTGCGTGCTTGCATCATGATAGGATTTAATTCTTTTAAATCAAGTCTAATATGTTAATAATTTGTTTACAGCTTTGATTAACATATTTCAAACAGATTTCAAAAGGTCGAATATGAATGCATGCTTATTTTTTGGTTGAGGCCTGAAAGTTAACTTAACATGGGCTATTAGTGTTGTTTTAACCTGAAGCGAACTATTTCTGAAAACAGAATCAACCTTTTTTTTTGCATAAGTAATCTGGGCCCAATAACGATTTCAAAACAAGCCCATTTTATGCGTTTAAAATGTTTCCGTTTTGCATGAACAGTCCAGGCCCAGTAAACCTTTCCAAAAGTGGCCTGTATATGTATATAAATGTTTTTGAGACGCTCCAACGCTCTTATACACTAATCTAATAGTGTATAAGGGTGTATAAAGCTTTGGGGTCACTTGTACACTCTAAAAGGTTTTTTCTAAATATATAATTACCACTTAGACCATATATTTGCATGTCTAATATTTATACGTATGCTATTATGTGCAGCAGCCCCCCTATCTGCATATACGTGCTTTTTCGTGAACCCATTTTCAAAAGACAGGCCTCTAACCTCTATATATATATATGTCTTCCAAAACTTGACCCCCACACAAAAAAGGCCATTAAGGTTAGGGCTCGACAATTAATGACGAGTCACACCAACCCTAAATGAGCCAACATTTTATTTTAAAAAAAATCTCTTTCGGTTTCCTTATTAAATCTGAAACTATTTGCAAATTAGTCTACTCATGCAAATATCTTTTTCGTTAACTACATATGTAAGTTGGGTATCTATTTGTGTTATAACCTTGTTTACGATTAGGCTTAAACATAGGCCGGGTGTGAAAGTCATTTGCATGTATGTGTGTAAGCATGATATACCTTCAATTAAAACTTCCAAATTAGTATATACGATAATATGCACTGCTTATATCCCAAAATTAAGGCTCGGACGGTAACCACTTTTTGTGGGGCTCGAGGAAGTGCCTAACACCTTCTTCCCTGAGTCACTTGGACTTCTTACCCGCATAGAATCTATGAAATAGACTAGTAGACCTATCGAACTCGATTTTAGACATTAGGTGACCTAATACGCCTTAGAAATTATATTAGGTGGCGACTCCAAAACTCAAACTCAAACGAGTTCACCCAGTCAAATCCGAAACCCGACTCGCCTCGAGTTGAGTCCAAAATCGGGTATGACAGAATGGCGACTCTGCTGGGGATATCCAAAGTCCTGACCACAACGAGTCTTTATTTTTGGGATTTATTTAAATTATCTTGTTATTCGTTATTATTATTGTCGTACTAACTTGGTTTCCTTTTTTATTTTTTCTTTTACTTTATTTATTTATTGTATTCTTTATGTGTCATTTTGCATACTTCACTCATACTCCCCCACTCCTGAGAAACGACACTTCACACACACACGGCGATTACGTGGATCCCACGGTCGCTTCACCACCAAAACACCTTTTAGGAGGGACATGTTGGAATATAGTTGGTCCGTAGTACAACCAAAAATTTCAAATGACCCCACTCCTTGGTCGTCCGCATTGGGGAACCGTGTCTAGAATTACACCACTCTTCTATTTTAATGAACATGCATCATGCCGTAGGAAGGGCTCCCCGTGAGCCGACTAGTTTTCAACTTGTCCAAACTACCTAAAACGGATTTTCCGACCCCAAAGGGACGTTTGGACATGATTATGTGCATATGAGAGGAAAGAAAAGAAAAGAGAGAAAAAGTGAGACAAGAATGAAAACGCATTTTTGATTTGTTCAATTATTGTCAAAGGGAACGGGGTTTTAAATTTTATCTCTTCTTTATTTTTAGGCCACAATGAGTCAAAAGTTTCATCGTTTTGGAATGAGTATGGGCACACCTCCTTTGTTTACCAGTTAGTGTAGCAACCTATCACTAGGAGAGCAAGCCGAAGTACGTCAATACTTGGTCATTTGGTTTCACTATTAGAAATGGAACCATGTAGGGAGATGATCGAAGCATTAGTGTCGTTTTGGGACGAAGAACTGAACGTGTTTAGGTTTGGGGACATTGAATTAACACCTTTGTTGGAAGAAATAGGGGGTTTTGTGTCACACTCAGGGTTAGACAAACATCGTTGGCAAGGGGGTCGCATACTAGGACCTAGCGTCCCCACAACTGACGAGTTTCGTAAGAAGTTAGGGATGGTAGCAAATGTGGACGTAGGATTTTTACAACAAAAGAAGATCCCCTTTTCCTATTTTTACACCTGGTTTAGGCATTTGAGGGCGTATGATAGTTATAAGAAAGAGTTCGAGACCTATGGTGATTGGAGGAGGGCTAGACCTCTTGCATTCGTTATTTGTTTCTTAGGAGTGAAGGTTTTCCCCGAGAGTTCAAATCACGACATATGTTCAAGACTTGTCATGGTTGCCGATGCAGTGTTCAACGGAATTGATGGTTATCGTTATACCATAGTTCCTATGATAGTAGCAGACATTTATCGAGCTTTGGGATGTTGCAAAAGAGGGGCAAAATACTTTCAAGGATGTAATCTTTTACTACAAGCGTGGTTCAAAGAACATTTAAGGAAAGCAAGAGGTGTGCAAGCTTTGTCCAAACCAGCTGGTTACAACTATTTGATTGGGGAACGATATGGGGTTGCAAAACTCAAACAGCCAAGCAGCACAGAGAAATGGGTAAAATTATTTGAAAATATAACGGAGGACTCGATTCAGTGGATGTTCACTTGGTTTCATTCATCAGATTTCATCATTAGTTCTGAGAAGGCATCCTTTGTGATACTTATGGGGTTAAGAGGCCTTCAACCTTACCAACCACTAAGGGTGATGAGGCAAGCGGGGAGGAAGCAAATTGTACCATTGATACCAGACACGAAAGACTACCAGTTTGATTACACTGGAGATATTGTTCCGAGAGTCAAAAGCATTAGGAAAGCATGGGTAGGAAGACAAGTCTTGGAAGAAGGCTCACTGGCACCTGATAGATATAACGCTGGGTGCGAACCAAACTACAAAAGCAGGTTACGCTCTAGTATAAAGGGAAATGTGGTAGTACGGCCAAGTCATGGGAACAACGTAAGAGATCGTGAAGCGGAGGCTCAAATCTGTTACCGAGAGTTCATGTTAAAAGCTGTCAAGATGGATAAGGAAAACAAAGACGAGATCAAAGTGTGGAAGACGCGTGTATTAGAACTAGAGGAAAGGATAGAGACATTGGAAGAAAAGCTTGAGCAATGGAATTCAGAATGCGCGGAGGTAGACATCTTACACTTGGTAGCAGCCAAAGGATACTTAATCAAAGCCATGGAAGAAGTCAAGGAGATTGCACGAGAAGCAAAGAAGGCCAAGATGGAAAAGGAGTGTGCTTTCTAGTCAAAGAGTCTTTTTCATTTCTTTTCCTCTTTTGTACTTTACTTTTTCAAAAGTTATCATGTACTGATTTTCAAATTTTTGGGAAATTTATGAGAATAATTGACTACAAAATACGTATTTATTCTTTTGCATAATGACAAACCTAGGAAGGCTATACGTCCTTGGCACGTAATAGTCCATTAGTAAACCTACGCCAATTGTCAAGAGGGTTTTTAACCCGAAAAGTGACAAATTGCATCCATGCATTGGTTCGAAGAAACGTTTGCACAAAACATTGATTGTCTATTTAAGCACGATCAAAACTATAAGGATGTTTTGGTCTTTACCTTTTCTTGTTTTGTTTTCAGACTATGGCTGCCAAGGGTACTCTCCAATTTGAGATCGTTTCCCGACCTCCTCACTTGATCAGACTTTGGTGGGAGGATTTGGCCGTTGTCAGCAAAGCTCATGTTCAAAAGATGTTGGGGGAATTGATAGCTCTCAAGAACTACACTGCTGTGACTGGTTTGGTTGAAGCTCTACACATTTCTGGGACTACAAAAGGGCTGTGTTTCACTTCAATGGTTTCGAGTTGGCACCGATGTTGGAAGAATTTGGAGGGTTAGCAGGGTTAGAGCCTAGACCCGAGACCATGATTTATCCTCGAGACGTGGAGCCTAAGGAGTTCATTGAACTGCTGGGAGCCCCTTATGATCCCTATGTCGATGGAGTAACTGATGGAAAAGTCACGTTGGAATACTTGCACTCTAGGTTTGGAGATCTGACACTTAGACATGAATGGAATGGGGCGTGGGAAGTTCAAGATTGGGAATGGACTGAATCCAATGCTTTCATCATTGCTTTTCTCGGAAGCATGGTTTTTCCCGAGAAAGGAGGCAAGATTGACATAAGGCTAGGGAGAGTAGTAGGGGGGCTGCGCAAAGGTGCCTTCAAACATCAAGTGAGTTTGGTTCCGATGATTGTTGGAGAAGTTTATAGGGCTTTGACCAAATGTAGGAGAGGTGGGGACTTTTTCGAAGGTTGCAACTTGTTACTGGAAATCTGGTTGACAGAACACTTGCACAGTGTCCCTGTCAGTCTAGTGGCACCAAAACCCACTTTGCAAGGAGGAATCCGTTCACATAGCACCCGTATGGCTGGAACAGTGGCATGGGAATACCCCGCAAACATGGGAGGTTGGTACACCAAGCTCGAGGGGCTGCAAGAGGTGCATTGGGTGATTGAAAATTATGCTGGCTTCGTTGTCTCCATACAAGGTCAAGACATCACCTTCTTGACATTGATTGGATTCCGAGGAACTCATCACTATGTTCCTCTAAGGATCCTTCGTCAAGTGGGCATGACACAACAAACTCCGTAGTTAACTGAAGGAAGAAGTTTCAATGTTGACATAAAAGACATCGAGCATCCGATGGTCCTCACCATACTGACAATGTGGGAGAAAAGGCTTACTATACAGTTTTGCCGCGGTCGTGATAGTAGAGTGAATCCCACAGCTACCCTGACCTACCCTCAGTGGCTCGACGAAGACAAGGCGAAGTATCGATCTAAGACTACCTTGAAAAGGAAAGCCAAAGCTCCAAATGCTGATGAAAAGTACAAGAAGCTGAAGCAAGAGTTTAACCAAAGGAAGAAGGAGTTAAGGTTGGCACAAGAAAGAGAGATGAGGAGACAATACAAAGATAAGATAAAAGGGAACGAACTCTGGTATTGGACCAGCAAGGTCATGACTGCAAGGCAAGCTGCTGGGAATTTGCAAGATTTTCTCAAAGGATGGGGAGAATATTTTAAGTCAGTACCACTGGAAGAGAAGGAAGCAAGAGGGTTGGAAATTTGCGAGTTCTTGGAAAAGGCTCTGGGTGACATGGAGGATGGGAAAGACTTGCTGGAAACATTTGCTGATACTCCGCTCATTAGTCTGGCTCGCAAACCCAAAGAGGAAGCCAAAGAGGAGAAGGAGAAGGAAGACGCTGGAGCTGATATCTGAACTTGAAGTCTTTTTGCTTGGCACCTAGTCTAGTCGTATCAAGTCAAGTCGTTCTGTCCTTTCTTTATTGTCGTTTTCATCTTAATCGAGTCATTAGTGGTTGTAATAAAGCCAAGCAAACTAAATAAAATTTCGTTGTTTTTGGGTTTTAGACTGGGGATGATCATGCTTACTCAAGCGAAATGATGTGTTTGGTGCAAACGTTACTTCGAATCCGCGATAGGCCCACCTCTGGCACAAAAGAGGTCCCTTGCATGATAGGACGCGATTTTATTCAAACTAACGTATACTCACATTTTCTCTTCTTATTTTGATGTATCAGTTCCCAAGTCCCTGAAAGTTTGGTTTGTGCATTCTGGCCGCGCCGCAATACCGGTTGAGGTCCAAAGGATCAATCCCAACACCTCCCCCTTTACCTACAAGGACAAGGACGAGACGAAATATCATGACTGAGTTCGACAAGGTTAGCACTCCTGAGAAACAAAGCATGGCTGCTTATGAAAACTACGCTAAGCTGGAGCAGAGGTTGCTTGAATTGGAAAATAGGATCCCTCTGGCCCATACTGATGAGATCACTGAACCAAACTAAACTGCTCGTCCTCACGGCAAAGATCCACTTTACCCTGAAAGAGACCTTCCTTACCCTACCCACACTGCACCTCTAAAAGCACCCCAAAACAACCTACCTGCCTTCAGTGTTGAAACCAAAACCGTGGCCTCACCCACCAAGGACCATGAAATGTACTCATGGACTAAGGAAGACCCAGACAGCACCAAAGAAAAAGTCCAATGGCTGGTTGAAAAGTTCAAACAACTCCAAGGCGCTAAGGGAACCCGAGGTTTAGCTTATGAGGATCTCTGCTTGTACCCTGACTTGAAACTACCTGAATGTTACAAAACACCCAAGTTCAACATATTCGATGGTAGTGGAGACCCAATGGCTCATTTAAGGTCTATATTGTGACAAGCTAATTGGGGTTGGACATGACGAAAAGATTCGTATGCAGCTGTTCAACCGCAGTTTGACCGAAGATGCACTAGTATGGTACTCTAAGCAACAAACTAAGAAGTGGACCAGCTGTGAAGCGATGGCTGGAGATTTTATTGACAGTTTTGGGCACAACACTGACGATATGCCCGATCGGTTTTACTTAGAGAAGCTGAAGAAGAAGCCCACTGAGACTTTTAGAGAGTTTGCAACTAGATGGAGGGCTGAAGCCGCCAAAGTCCAGCCTCCCATGGAAGATGATGAGATAGTGGAGACTTTCATTCGCATCCAAGAAGATGTCTATTTCGACAAGATGTTGAATTTGCAAGACAAGAATTTTAGAGAATTGATCAAGATCGGTGACATGGTCGAAGATGGACTCAAGACTGGAAGGATTGTTAGCATGGCAGCATTTCAAGCCGCTAACAAAGCCTTACAAGCTGGTAACACTGCCACCTCAAGAAAGAAGAAGAACGACATCTCCTTCGTGGCCGCATCACTTGACCACTCCCCTACTCACAATCATTACTACCAAACACCTCCTCCCTCCTACCCATACAAACCACCCACATCTACCTACCCGGTTTATAACACCCAGCCCATGTACCAAAACCCACCACTACAAAGACCAACATACCCACAAAGTCCCAATTACCAAAATACCAACACATACTCACCAAGGCCTCATGCCAATAATAACCCAAGACCCAAAAGAAACTACACCCCACTAGCCGAGTCCCATACTCAGTTGTTTGAGAGACTCAAAGCAGCTGGTCATATACAACCTGTGCCATTCAAAATGCCTGATAGGATGACACCTTACTTTGATCAAACCAAAACCAGTGCCTATCACTCTGGAGGACCTAGTCATGATACTGAGAAGTGCTACGCCTTAAGGGACAAGATACAAGATTTGATCGACCAAAAGGTGATACACTTGAAGACTCCGAATGTGCACAACAACCCTTTGCCTAACCATGGAGATGGTAGGGTGAACCTAATCGAGTTGGATGAGGAATGCAACTTAGAAGGGACTATCGTTAAGGCAAAAGGAAAGGTGACAGCAACCGCTTTAGTTGCTCCAGGCGCTACAGCACCGGAGCCCATTGAGTAGAAGCGGCTCCCAAATTCTATGTCGATGTGGTTCCCCCATACAGTGACAAGGCGGTGCCATGGGACTATGAAAGGGAGAGGAAGAACAAGGTTGTAGCTGAGACTGTTGCTGCACAAGGAATGACTAGGAGTGGGAGGATTTACACTCCCGAGCATCTAGTTCAAGAGAGGCGAGGCATTAGTGAGGAAGAGTCCGAGGGACTGTGGAAGAAAGTATAAGCAAAGGAGTACTCTGTAGTTGAGCACCTGGGCAAAACTCCAACGCAAATCTCTGTTCTGGCCCTGCTCCTCAAGTCGAAGAGCCACCGAAGTGCTTTGATGAAGGTGTTGGATGAAGCACACGTTCCGGTGGACACTTCAGTCGAAATCCTGGCTAGTATGGTTGGACAAGTCATGGAGGCCAATCGAATTGCTTTTCATGGAGATGAGCTACCACCTGAAGGGTTGAATCGCAACAAAGCTTTGAACGTCACTGTCAAGTGCAAAGACTGGTTCGTAGGAAGAGTTCTGATCGATGGAGGTTCCGGTCTGAACATATGCCCGTTCATCACTTTGAAAAGAATGGGAATTGACCAAAGCAAAATAAGGGAGACTGACATGAAGGTGAATGCATTTGATGGGTCACAAAGGAGCACCATTGGGGAGATCAGCCTAACTATCATGGTTGGTCCCGTGGAGTTCACTGCTGAGTTCCACGTCATGGACATCTCCGCTTCCTACAATCTGCTATTGGGAAGGCCCTGGATCCATATGGCTGGTGCAGTGCCATCTACATTGCATCAAACCGTGAAGTTCGAATGGGACCACAAAGAGGTAGTAGTGTTTGGTGAAGGGAACAATTATATCTACAATGAGCAAACCATACCAGCAATTGAAAGAAATGCCCTTGATGGGCAGACGTTCTATACTATAGAGCTTGTGGGAGCAGTACAAGGCACCCGAGGTGGACGTCGCAAGAATTACAACTCAAGCAGGAATCCCACAAGCACGGTCCAAGGAGGTTACACTTCACACTTTGCTCCCAAGTTGGTCAACACACCGCCTGGGGTTGAAGAAAGAAAGAAGAACTTTTATAGTGCTTATTGGGATAGCCGAGGGAAAGGCTACGAAGGAAGGAACTTGGTCTGGGAGCCATGTCATGTCTACCAGCTAAGACTGAGAAGCGACCAATGTACTCACCCAACGCTCGTCCCAATTGGAAACGCATCTCTGAAGAAATAAGGGGAAAGCAAGTATGGATACCCAAAGCACCTGAACCTATGGAAGTGGTGATCAAAGAGCCATATGTACTCCCACAACCTGCAAAGTGGCCTGGAGACTGGGTTATAGGCATCATGATCAAGCAAGGCTATGAATCGGGCAAAGGATCGGGCAAGAACTTGGATGGTATGGTCGAGCCAATCAGAATTGTGATGAGGCCCGACAACGAGAAGGCTGGCATAGGGTATATCGTGACCTATGAAATGAGCATTGAAGAAGCATCACTGGATTTTAAGTTCTATAAGAAAAGCACTAAGACTCTCCTGCATATCTTTGTCTCGTCTGGCTACTTGGATGGTCGAAAAGGGGAGGTGTCCGCAACACAAGGAGTGGAGCCGAAAGAAGCTGATGCTGAAGAGGATTTGATGGCAGGAATGCAAAATCTATTCATAGCTGATGAAGACTGCTGTGTGATCTTGGAAGAACATATTGAACCTCCTGGACTGACAAAGGCTGGATCTGGAGCAACACTGAACAATTGGATCAACAACCGGGCCCGAGCTTACCGTGGACCTTGGTAGAGCTGAGGGGATAAAATGTTATTTTTATGTTTTCAAAAAATAAAACCCGACCCTGAGTCGTGGAGTTTGCATTTTTCCTTTTTTTGCACGTCTCCCTACAAACTCTATTTTGCAAGGATTCATAAATAAAATATCGCATTATTTCTTGTTTAACTCGTTGCCTTAATCTTTTAATTTTACAATATTTTGCTTTTTCAGCACTCGTACTAATAATCCCATTGAGTCCACAATCTCAAAGTGTAACGAAATAATGGAGCTTGGAGAAGCTAGAGATGATTATGATGATTTTGATGAAACTACACAAGAAGAATTTGAAAGATTTGAAAACAAACCTAAGCCAAACCTTGAGGAGACTGAAGTGATAAACTTAGGAGATGGAGAAATTGTGAAAGAGACAAGGATCAGTGTACACCTCAATGCAGAGGACAAAAAGCGATATACTGAGTTTCTCAAAGAATATGAGGATGTATTCGCCAGGTCATACGATGACATGACCGGCATAAGAACGGATATGGTAGCTCACAAATTACCTATCAATCCGGGCTTTCCGCCAGTCAAACAAAAGGCCCGAACCTTCAAGTCATCGGTTCTGTTGAAAATTGGTGAAGAAGTGACTAAGCAGCTCAATGCAGGAATTGTAAAAACAGTCAAGTATCCAACTTAGTTGGCTAACATTGTCCCAGTGCTGAAGAAAGATGGGAAACTCCGAGTTTGTGTGGACTACAGAGATCTGAATAGGGCAAGTCCGAAGGATGATTTTCCACTACCAAACATACACATCCTGATTGACAATTGCGCGAAACATGAACTGCAATCCTTCGTAGACTATTTCACCGGCTATCATCAAGTGCTCATGGATGAGGAGGATGCCGAGAAGACAACTTTCACTACATCTTGAGGGACGTATTGCTACAAGGTTATGCCATTTGGGTTAAAGAATGTTGGGACGACTTGCATAAGGGCAATGACAACTATGTTCCATGACCTGATGCACAAAGAGATTGAGGTCTATGTGGACGACGTGATCATCAAATCAAAGAAGAGTTCAGAGCATCTTGACAACTTGCGCAAGTTCTTCGACCGCTTGCGAAAGTACAATCTGAAGCTAAATCCGGCAAAATGTGCATTTGGTGTTCCGGCAGGGAAGCTCTTGGGTTTCTTCGTCAGTGGGAGGGGTATCGAGTTAGGTCCGTCCAAGATCAAAGCCATCAAAGAATTGCCACCCCGAAGAAGCAAGAAAGAGGTTATGAGCTTCCTAGGAAGGCTTAATTACATCAGCCATTTCATAGCACAATCCACCGTCATCTGTGAGCTAATCATCAAGTTGCTGAAGAAAGATGTAGCGATCGAGTGGACAGAGGATTGCCAAAAAGCATTTGATTGTATAAAGGAATATTTGTCGTGCCCGCCTGTGCTGGTCCCACCCGAGCCTGGGCGACCTTTGATCTAATATCTGTCTGTGGTAGACTCGGCCTTTAGTTGTGTACTGGGACAACATGATTCCACTGGGAGGAAGGAGCAAGCCATATATTATCTAAGCAAGGAGTTCACTCCTTATGAAGCCAAGTACACATTACTGGAGCACACGTGTTGTGCATTGACATGGATAGCACAAAAGTTGAGACACTACCTGACATCCTACTCAACGTTTCTGATATCAAGGATGGACCCTCTCAAGTACATTTTCCAGAAACCAATGCCTACTGGAAAACTGGCTAAACGGCAAATGCTGCTCAGCGAATTCGACATCACTTTTGTCACTCAAAAGGCGGTGAAAGCTCAAGCCTTGGCTGATCATATGGCCGAGAACCCGGTGGGAGATGACTATGAGCCTTTGCACACCTACTTCCCTGATGAAGAAGTCATGTTCGTAGGAGAGGAGATCACCGAAGAATATGATGGTTGGAGGCTATTCTTCGATGGAGCGGTTAATTTCAAAGGAGTCGGCATTGGAGCAGTATTAGTTTCCGAGACTGGACAACACTATCTTGTCACGACCAAACTAAGGTTTCCTTGTACCAACAACATGGCGGAGTATGAGGCCTGCATCTTAGGTCTTAGATTGGCAGTAGATATGAACATACAAGAGCTGCTGGCAATCGGAGATTCTGACTTACTGATTCATCATGTTCGAGGAGAATGGACAGCGAAGAATCTGAAGATATTGCCATACCTGGAGTGCATAAAGGAGTTGAAGCAAAGATTCACCAAGATAGAATTCCGGCACGTGCCTAGACTGCAAAATGGGTTCGCAGACGCTTTGGCTACCATATCTGCTATGATCAAGCATCCTGACAAGAATTACATTGATCCAATACCCATGACGGTGAGGAAGCAGCCAGCTTACTGCTATCACGTAGAAGAAGAGTCAGACGGACAGCCTTGGTTCTACAACATCAAAGAGTTTCTCAAAGACGGTAGCTATCCAAAGAATGCAACAGGCCTTCAAAAGAAGACACTGAGGAGGTTAGCAAATGGTTTTTTTCTGAATGGAGAGGTTTTGTACAAAAGGACGCCCGATCTGGGTTTGTTGAGATGTGTAGACGCAAAAGAAGCTGCCAAATTGTTAGAAGAGGTACACTCTGGGGCGTGCGGCCCACACATGAATGTTTTTGTACTTGCAAAGAAAATTTTGAGGGCTGGCTATTTCTGGATGACAATGGAGCATGATTGCATAAAGCACGTGAAGAAATGCCATCAATGCCAAGTCCATGGAGATATGATTCGAGTGCCTCCCAACGAGTTGAACATTATGGGATCGCCTTGGCCTTTTGCCGCCTGGGGAATGGATGTCATAGGACCTATCGAGCCAGCCGCTTCCAATGGGCATTGCTTCATATTGGTGGCCATTGACTATTTTAACAAATGGGTAGAAGCTGCGTCGTACAAGTCAGTAACAAAGAAGGTGGTATCGAACTTTGTTCGTGATAAGATGATCTACCGATTTGGCATCCCTGAATCCATCATCACCGACAATGGGTCCATCTCAATAGTGACCTAATGAAAGCAACCTGTGAGGTTTTTAAGATCAAGCATCGCAACTCCACCGCATACAGACCTCAAATGAATGGTGCGGTCGAGGCGGCCAATAAGAACATCAAGAGGATATTGCGTAAGATAACAGGCACTTCAAAGCAATGGCATGAGAATCTACCCTATGCCCTGTTAGGATATCGTACTACAACGAGAACATCCACGGGGGCCACTCCTTATTTGTTGGTATATGGCACTGAAGCAGTGATACCCGCAGAGGTTGTGATACCATCTTTGAGAATCATCCAAGAGACACAATTGAAAGACGCTGAATGGATCAAAGGGAGAATAGAGCAGTTAGCCCTCATCGATAGCAAGAGATTAAATGCAATATGTCATGGGAAATTATATCAAAGGAGGATGGCCAAAGCATTCAGCAAGAAAGTTCGAGAAAGATTCTTTGAACCTAGGCAACTAGTACTGAAGAAGATAGTTCTAAATCAAGAGGAGGCAAAAGGCAAGTTTGCACCAAATTGGCAAGGGCCGTACATGGTTCACCGAGTTTTGAACGGAGGAGCATTGATATTGGCAGAGATGGATGGAGAAGTCTGGCCGAAACCAATCAACTCGGACGCTGTCAAGAGATACTATGTATAGGAATTCATACTGGTTAATGATTTCCACATTCTGTAATACATTATGTAATCTGAACTACGTCACGACCTGATTCCCCAAGAGGGATACATAGGCAACCTATTCAAGGTTCGGTAGCATAAACACAAAAATTTCATTTTCCCACGAAACGGACATTGGGGCAGAATTTTTGAGGAACTCTCAAGAATTCCTAAAGGACAAATATAGTTGACACTGGGGCAGAAATTTTTGAGGACCTCTAAAAAATTTCAAATGCAAACAGAGGAAGAATGTGGAGAACATCCTCAAAATTCATTTGGAACAGCATGAAAGACGACCACTTTGGCTATACACAGCGCTACTTGTGACTCAATGGGATAAAATACTTTTACAGCATTTTCTTTCTTACAAAAGTTTTTCAAAATTCATTTTGCATTATACACAGTTTTATACATATCCCTATCAGCTCGACCAAGATCCCGACACTCGTGGACAGCGAATGCGAAACAAGTTAAGAATGCACGAACCAAACCACCCCATACAACTCACCAATCTTTCTTTGGATGCAGGCATGAAAGATACCTAAATCAACAATGCACAATAGGAGTGTTTC
This sequence comes from Petunia x hybrida, assembly GCA_037355625.1. Classification (NCBI taxonomy): domain Eukaryota; kingdom Viridiplantae; phylum Streptophyta; class Magnoliopsida; order Solanales; family Solanaceae; genus Petunia; species Petunia x hybrida. The sequence continues at coordinate 179,697 of JBBBVM010000974.1, forward strand.
AACGAAAGGTTTTTCATTTTAAATTAGCTGAGGGCACACAACCCGAAGCATCGATTGAGGGTACACAGCCCGATATCGATTCGTCATTTTAAATTAGCTGAGGGCACACAACCCAAAGTGTCGATTGAGGGTACACAGCCCGATATCGATTCGTCATTTTAAATTAGCTGAGGGCACACAACCCGAAGTATCGATTGAGGGTACACAGTCTGATATCGATTCGTCATTTAAATTAGCTGAGGGCACACAACCCGAAGCATCGATTGAGGGTACACAGCCCGATATCAATTCGTCATTTTAAAATTAGCTGAGGGCACACAACCTGAAGCGTCGATTGAGGGTACACAGCCCGATGTCGATTTGTCATTTCAAATTAGCTCAGGGCACACAACCCAAAGCGTTGATTGAGGGTACACAGCCCGATATCGATTTGTCATTTTAAATTAGCTGAGGGCACACAACCCGAAGCGTCAATTGAGGGTACACAGCCCGATATCGATTTGTCATTTTAAATTAGATGAGGGCACACAACCCGAGGCATCGATTGAGGGTACACAGCCCGATATAGATTTGTATTTTACATTAGCTGAGGGCATACAACCCGAGGCGTCGATTGAGGGTACACAGTCCGATATCGATTTGTCATTTACATTTTCTTTGCGGAGGGTACACAGCCTAATGCACCGACGGAGGGCATACAACCCAATTTCGAATCTAACACTTGACAGTAAAAGACGCACAATTACGGCATGGCAGACACAACCTCATATTGCAATAATCCTGGAAAGACAATCCAGCCTGGCGGGAAGGTACATTTTATATATATACACATTATGTTGCAAGCACATTTTTATTGCAGGAAACACACCTCAAGCAAAGCAAACATCTCAGACTGACGCCCTACATTCCTCTTAGGTCATAGGTTCTTCTACCGTCGTGACAAAATTGGCCGCACTGTCAACGTCTTTGTCCGAAGACTCTTTCATCATTCCCGGGCAAAGAGGGGCAGCTGTTGACACCCTATTTTATCCCTACTGTTTTCAAAATCAACCGTTCATGAATTTTACGCACGCCTGTGTGTCCATTTCTACCTCGTCTATTATTTTCAAATTATGTTCTCATACTGGCCTGGCAATTGAAGCCATTTTCAAAAGCATCGTCTCAAACCATAGCTATTTTACAATTTTCTACAATTACTTATATTTTTGGCAAAAATATCCAAAATTGTTTTAAGCCTCAAAATTATAATTTTTATACATTTTAGCCTTCTCAACATTTTAAAATTAACTTCCTAATTTTCCTATCATTTTTATATCATTTTAAATCCACTTTGTGCCTATTTTATACCCATTTATATAATATTTATACATATATACACGCATATATACACAAGGCACACACATCAGCTATTATTTTCCACGTCACGCCTACGTGGATCGATCCTGATCATCCACGTAGGCGATCCAACGGTCCAAGTTTAATTTCCTTTGTTTCTACACCCCAAAACCCTTTCCCCTCTTCTCATTTTCCCACGCCCCTCAGCCCGACTCTCTCTCTCTCTCCTCTCTTGGCGACTTCAATTGCCATCACTGACGATCAAACTTTCCGGCCATTGTGACCGAAGAAAATTGGGAAAAATGGCACCGTTGAGTTCCCCTCGTTGTCCGCTACAAAACCTGGGTACTATTTGGTAGTTTCGACGGAGGTCAAAATTGACCTCTCGTCGGTGAGTTTTCTGTCGCCGGAAAAGGTACGCCGATGACTCGATTCGCTAAAATGGTTTGACACCAGTGTAAGGAAAGGGTAAAACCCTATGCATGACCAGAATCGGGTCAATTCGAACCCGATTCCAAACCTAAAATGCGTAATCTTCTTTCTTCCTTTTGACATTTCGGGTTTATGTGAATTCATGCCTAGCTTGTCTAATATTTCGTAGTTAACAATGTGTCCTGTGTTATTTGTTGATTAACTAGTCAAAACCACGTGTTTATTATTCTTGTTAATTTACTGATTAAAGCTGAATATTTTCTTGAAATCTTGCATGTCTATGTAAATATGCTCATCGTTTAGGCCTTAGGCCATCTCTGTTAAATTCCTAAGGGCAAAAGAGTTCTGCTCATACATACTCCTAGTATATTTGTTCCTGATTTTGACAAAAGACATGATTTCTGTGATTAAATGTTTAAGATTAGAATGATAGCTTGACTGGCATAATCAAAGGGTCCAGTTTAACCTGATTTGAAATCCTTGATTAATATTTGATTGGGAATGATTATAACTAATTTGAGAATCTGTGGAAAATTTGAGAAGATGATCATGATATTTTCAAGCTTGGAATATGCTTCCTCGACTGATTTTTGAACCTAGACCTCATTGTATTCAAAAGACAGGAACTCTAGTGATTGGGGGGGGGGGGGTTCAATTTACCTTAATTTGGGGATTTCTGATTAGTCTATATATGGGAAAGATACCAGGCTGATTTTCCTAACTATGGAAATAATATTTCTTTGCCTTCTTTGTTTCTTTTACCCGTTAGAATCATAACCACCTCTCACACCTATTTAAACTGGTTTCTTTTCAACAAGAAGAAAAAAGTTTCTGGAACACAAGAGCTCAGAAACAAACACTAGCACACTTAGTAAAATTCTGCATAGTTTCTGCACCTTTAATCCTTCTGGATACACTTGTTTTCCTAAAGGAGTCATCACTGTCTAGGAAAGTGCTGATCCTGCTCTTCTTTTTACTGTCTGTATTCACTTTGATTTTACAAGTTTTCAAAAAGTAATCTTTCACTCACTACTGTCTGTTACATCTATGTATGTCTGCATATGCTTATCCTATTCCTGTTTCCTTTAGACTATTTGTTTGTTTGGACTTGCTTTGAGTTCTGGGTGTACTTATCATCTTAAAGAACCTATGCCCTTTTGTAACTTTGTCTGTGATTACTAAAGGGATATAATCTAAATAGTGAGGCTGTTGCTCAAAATCTGACTAATTATGACATCTGTGTGTGTATGCTCTCTTAACATGATCTTGCCTCATTCCTTACTCCTTTAGATTACTTGTCTGTACCCTGCACTTCTGTGAATTACAGCAACCTTACAAAAGGTGCACTTGACTGCACCTGCTTCTAGCAGACCTCTCTTTGCCCAGGTCTTTCCCTTTCCTCTTTCCCTGGATAATTTACTGTTTGCAGGTTACTTAGAATACCTTAACTGGCCAAGCTATGACTTGGTGCTCTTTGAGGCTTGAGAGAGTCAGTATCTGGACTCTTTTAAGTTGGTTCCAGGACTGTGGTGATTAGACTTTGAACCTATGACTGCCTACTAAGTTTAATTTGGAACTTTTGGGGAACTAGACAGTCTGGACTTGTAGTTTTGTGTCTCCTCCCTTAGAAATTGTCCCCTCTGTGTACATTATTAGGACTCCCTGCTTGTACTCTTTAAAACAGGAACATGCAGCTTCTAAATACTACATATGGCCACCCAGGGGCTAATTCTTAACTCCTACTTCTACGCGCTTCCATCAAGATAGAATTTAATTCTTTTAAATCAAGTCTAAGTTAATAATTTGTTTACAGCTTTGATTAACATATTTCGAACAGATTTCAAAAGGTCGAATATGAATTCATGCTTATTTTTTTGTTGAGGCCTGAAAATTAACCTAACAGGGGCTATTAGTGTTGTTTAAACCTGAAGCGAACTATTTCTGAAAACAGAACCAACCTTTTTTTTTTGCATAAGTAATCTGGGCCCAATAACGATTTCAAAATAGGCCCTTTTTATGCGTTTAAAATGTTTCCGTTTTGCATGAAGAGTCCAGGCCCAGTAAACCTTTCCAAAACTGGCATGTATATGTATATAAATGTTTTTGAGACGCTCTAACGCTCTTATACACTAATCGAATAGTGTATAAGGGTGTATAAAGCTTTGGGGTCACTTGTACACCCTAAAAGGTTTTTTCTAAAGATATAATTACCACTTAGACCATATATTTGCATGTCTAATATTTATACGTATGCTATTATGTGCGGCAGCCCCCACCCCCTATCTGCATCTACGTGCTTTTTCGTGAACCCGTTTTCAAAAGACAGCCCTCTGACCTATATATATATATATATATATATATATATATATATATATATATATATATATATCTTCCAAAACTTGACCCCCACACAAAAAAGGCCATTAAGGTTAGGGCTCAACAATTAATGACGAGTCATACCAACCCTAAATGAGCCAACATTTTATTTTATAACAAACCTCTTTCGATTTTCTTATTAAATCCGAAACTATTTGCAAAATTAGGCTAATCATGCAAATATCTTTTGCGTTAACTACATATGTAAGTTGGGTATTTATTTGTGTTATAACCTTGTTTACGATTAGGCTTAAACATAGGTCGGGTGTGAAAGTCATTTGCATGTATGTGTGTAAGCATGATATACCTTCAATTAAAACTTTCAAGTTAGTATATACGATAATATGCACTGTTTATATCCCAAAATTAAGACTCGGACGGTAACAACTTTTTGTGGGGCTCGCGGAAGTGCCTAACACCTTCTTCCCTGAGTCACTTGGACTTCTTACCCGCATAGAATCTCTGAAATAGACTAGTAGACCTATCAAACTCGATTTTAGACATTAGGCGACCTAATACGCCTTAGAAATTATATTAGGTGGCGACTCCAAAACTCAAACTCAAACGAGTTCACCCAGTCAAATCCGAAACCCGACTCGCCTCGAGTTGAGTCCAAAATTGGGTATGACATTAGTACTATGAGTTTGAGTGCTCGGGTTGACTATCTTATTGCTTGTGTCGTGGACCAGAGGTTAGTCCGGGTAGATTATTCATGCTCTTGAGGTTATGCATAGCTCATGCTTCAAGTGGTTGGTAATGTTATTCCATGGATTGGATTGTTGGAAGCAAAAAGGTGATATTATAGCTCCTATTATTTTCTGGTAGAATGTGGGAAAATCTAATTCATTCAAGTAGTATTGATTACCTCCGGCTAGTCAACGATTTTGCCAGGTATTATAGTGATGTTTTGTGATAACAGTGGAAAGTTGTGTATCTCTTGAGATTTTATAATATGAAGACTATATAAGATGTTTGGCATATTTTGAAAGTTGGTGCGGTGCTTGCACACTAATTTTTCTTTTTGTTGTGATAAGTATATCTAGATTTTTGGTGCATTCATGCTCTAGGAGCATGTGTTGTTACCATGCTGGATGTTCAGGCTAAGTTGGTTCATTTGGACATGAACCGATTTCATGGTTAGCGTTTTTACATATTTCATGGGTGGTCTTGTAGCATATAAGATACATATGCATGTTTTCTTTTTCTGGATTGATGCAGGGTTGGACTATATTATTTATACCAGGCCATTTGTACTCGTGTATGTACACTGAGTTGGCATTTATCTCCATACTTGGTTAAGCAAGCATATTGAGATATTAATGTCATGACCGTTATCAAACGAGTAATGCACGAAACAGATTTATTAGAGAAAGTAATACCCCATAGTTATTTGTATCAAAGTAGTATTACTTGACCGATTGCATGGCATTACATAGTCATACCCGATTTCAATGTTTCTATATTTTTTTTATTATTATATAATTTCATAGTTGCAATGTGGTTATTTTGTTTCCTGTGTAGTCTTGTAGGGGTCAGTTATGCGTGTTACGCCAATGTTATTTTAGATGATGTCGGCTTGATCATGTATCCATCTCCTAAGACTATTGTTTTGTTAACTTTGATTTTTTGGAGTCGCCTAGTTATAGGGAAGTCTCTGCAAAAAAAAAATAGTTGGAAATCTAAAGAGTAAGCCATATATTTGGTTATTTTTTAGTTGGGAGGCATGAGATAATATTGTTAAAGCAATGTCCAAGTGTATTTCTGTATGTTGAGTTAATTGCTCATCTTGAGAAAGACCCCTAGACTTATTCGAGGACGAACGGAGAATGTAACGACCTAAAAATCTCTAATAGTATTGGATGTTTTAGTAAAAACTTTTGATTAGAATGTATAAATACATTTATAGAATTATTTGGGAGCTTTTAAGGATATATAAGAATGAAAGAAGTTGATTTGGAATATTGCGATATCAATTATGGAAAGAAGAAGTAATTCAATGACACAAAATCTAATTTCAAAAGATTATAGATATCAACCTATAATAAAATGGGAAAAGGTTAAAACATAAAAGTTGTAGCCCTTTGAGTTTAAATTGTAACGCCACAAGCGTCATGTCATTTGGACATATCTATAAAAAGATATGAATATTTTACTGAAAGCTGTATGGTAAAGTACAACTTAACAGCATAGAGTACAACCAGTGCAAGCTGCTGGTCTTGTATAATATAAAAGGGGCAGCTCGTTTTTTTGGGAAAAAAATGATGAGTTAGAGCTTGATCTATGGAAGATATTGAAGCTTAGGACTTTTTCTATCAACTAAGGTGAGTTATTTATGATATTTTGGATTGATTACAACTGTTATGCATGGAATCTAACATCATTTTAACTTGATAACTCATAAAAGTTTATCCAATTTGGTCAACAATACCAAAATTTGCTAAAAAATGTATTTTCAAGGTTTGGATGCTTTGAGGTAATTCCAACCACTCAAACTAGTTACTTATAAGTATTTGTGAAGATTTACAATCTTTATAACAAGTTGTACTAGTTAAAAGGGTGAATTTGATATTTTATGTTTGGTCATAAATGGTGTTTGTAAGAAATTGAGAAAGTTGAGTAAATTCTTGAGTTTAAACTCAAAAGTGGAATAATACGGGGATTTGGAGATGTTAACGATATTGGACTGATATGTATCAGCTCGTATTCGAATGGGTAATATGGTTATAGAATTGGATTTAAGATTTGAGGTGTTGATAAATAGGCCCCGTTTTGGGTGGGCTTATTTTAAGTAGCTTAAAAGTAAAAAGTTACTTATAAGTAATTTTTAAGAAGTTAGGAAATCCTAACTTCTTACTTTTGGCTTTTTTTAAGTAAAAAAGTGCTTATAAGTACTACCAAATACCCACTTTTTTTACTTAAAGGTACAAATATACTTTTAAGTAACTTTTTAAGCTTACCCAAACGGGCTCATAGTTGAATTTCGATATAAACCTAAAAATTGATAAATTGGCTATTTGATGATGTAAATGAACTTTGATTGAGAAATTAATCACACTTTTGGACTCGTGGACGGATGAGTAATAAAAAATATATTTTTTTCCGGTAATCGGGTATGCGGGCCCATAGTTGACTTTGAAATGACCTTAGGTAGTCGTTTGGGAGTTCGGACTTTGATTAGTGTGCCGATAGTCTTAAAAACTCCGTAAGGTTCATTAGGACCTGTCTCTAAAATTTGAGCTGATTCGGATCTCGTTTAGTAGGATTTTTTAGAAGGTCTCCATTTAAGTTGTCGGTAAAGCTTAAAAGAGGTTTTCGAGCTCGATTTGAGAAAGATTTCCGATTTGAAATCCGAAAGATGCCTTAGGTTTGTAGGGTCATTTATGACCTGTAGCAACTTTCAGAAGTGAATTCTGAGGTCGTTCGGTCAGTTTCGCTAAAATTCTGAAAGTTAAAAAATCGACCTCTTTCTGTGGAAGCCATATCTTGAGTTCTTGGGATCCGATTTGATTTTCGTCTTCGCAACCATATCACACAAGTCTTGAATGACTTTTGTGCAAAATTTGGAGTCATTTCGAGCTTTGTAAGGTCCCATTTGAACCAAAAAATAAGCACAGCAGTTGCTGGTGTGAAAGCAGCTTAGTAAGCTGCTATTTTACAGTATAAAAGCTTTAGAAATATCATTTTCTTCACTTTCAAAACCAGAGCTTTCTAGGTCCGTATAAACTGAAATTTTAGAGCCAAATCCATCAAAAATTATCATATATTAGTCTTATAACATTCAATCGCGTTAATTCATGATTCTTGCGCTAGAATCTCTTAAAATTGAATTGAAAAATTGGATTAGGACCCTAAAAATTATGAAATTAGGAAATTTGATGAAATTGAGTTCAGATATGAAAACTAATGATACCATTGGACTCGTGGGATCATGAGGAGTCCAAAAATATATATTTTATGGGTTTTCGGCTAAGCCCGACCTAGGGGTATTTTGATAATTTTCCTTCTTTCATTGTCTAAAGGCTAAATACTCTTTCTTCGGGCCCTTATAAGTGCAAATGTGTTTCTTTGGCTCAGAAGGAATTATTCTGAGGGACATCGGGCAGGAGAGGAAGTTATTCAGTAGCTATCATGACCCAGGACTCGAGGTAGGTAATTTTATCCGCTTCTTTGACGGCCTTTGGCCTTTGGATGATCTATTCACGCATTCTTTACGTGAATAGCTGCCGACAGGGCGTAATTATTACGTCATAGCCTTGTTATGTATTTTTTTGGTTATTTTATTTTTTTTTAAATTTCTGGTTGTTATGTAATCTGAGGGCAGGAGGATTTCGTCCTAGGAATATGAGGATTCCGCTCCTTGCATTATATTGAGGGCAGGAGGATTCCGCCTTGGAGTAGGAGGATTCCGCTCAATTCATTGGGCACATGTGACCCCCTTATATTATAATTGCATTCATTTCAAATCCTTATGAATGTTTGTGTATGACTAAAGTTGCCTATCTATACATTTTTATCTGTTATATACCGTTACTTACCATTTCCCTGGCTAACTTAACTATTTTTGAGTTAAGTAGTTATTTCTCAACTACTGAGTCCTTATGACTCACTCCCTTCCTATTTCTGTGTTGAATTTTGTTTCGGCAGATTCTGTTTCCGGACCCAGTCGGTCGCATCGTGATTGAGGAGCAGGGCCCTTTTCTAGCTATCTACGGTGAGCCAGCTTGTTCTCTGAGGCCACCGATTGTACATATTTTAGTTTTATCCCATTTTGCTCCCTTCGGGAGATGTACTTATATTTTGGAATTCTTAGATGTCATATCTGGAAACCTCTAGACTTATGTATTTTGGGTAGTAGCTGTATCTATTCAGGAAGCTTGTAAATATGTCAGTTTACGTATAATATGTGTCTCATACGTATTTCTATATTATTTAGATTGAGTCTCTAATATTCTCAAGTAAAGTTGGTGTTATCAAAATTGTTTCAAGTCGTATGTCTTGTCTTAAGCCTATAGGGTTCGCCCGACGGGTCTAGAGAGGTAGTCGGGTGCCCGCACGGCCTATCCGAAAGTTTGGGTCGTGTCAGTCTATATCAGAGCCTGGTTTAGAGTCTTTCCAGATCATGACAATGTCTAATAGAGTCTCGTTGATCGGGCGGAGATGTCCGTACCTATCTACGAGAGGCTATGAGGATTTAGGCAGTTTCCTTTCTTTCTTTCTCCTTCATGCGTGAGTCTTCTTATCTGAAGTTCAATATTGTTAATTCTTTTGCAGTAAATGGTGAAACGCGCGCGACTGCTAAGCGAGAGGCAGAGGAGCCAGCTGCAGCCCCTATGCCTGCTGCTCTGCGAGGTTGATGTGTTGGCCGCAGTAGAGGTCGTGGTCGAGGTAGAGGTAGAGTTGCCCGGGCCGCGAGGATGATGGATCATGTTGATCCTGTTGCTGAGGTTCCAGCAATGCCAGCTTCTGGTGGACAGGGGGAGCAGGGTTTATTCATTCCCCCTGCACTTCATGATGCTTTTATAAGATTCTTAGCGGCGCAGATGCCCCAGGGACCTCCCATTCCTCAGGCAGCTCCTTAAGCTGCTGTAGATGCTTCCATTCCTCAGGCAGCTCTTCAGGCTGCTGTAGATGCTCCTATTCCTCAGGCTGCGGTAGATATTTGTGCTCAGGCTCAGACAGCCCCTGCTTCAGCTCCAGATGTAGCTTCATGTTGTTATGTCCCAGAGGCAGCGGTTGTTGTGCCTCCGGTTGTTCAGGCTGGTCAGCCATCCCAGGTAGCAGGTCAGGTCGATGATCCGACAAGGCTGCATAATTTTATTAGACTTCATCCTGCGAGATTCTCCGGTCATGCTTCAGATAAGATTAAACCCCGTGAGTTTCTTGATCGATGCCGGCATATTCTTTATGCCCTTGGGTATCTTGGGCAGTATGGAGTTGAGTATGCTGCCTTCCAGTTTGATGGTCCAGCCCTAGCTTGGTGGACCGCACTCCTATCAGCTAGGCAAGGCTTTCTTAAGTTGACTTGGAGTGAGTTTTCCCACCGATACATGGAAAAGTTTCTCCCTCGTAGTGAGAAGGATGAGAAGAGGAGGCAGTTTGAGAGGATTGGACAGGGTAACCTGTGAGTCTCGGAGTATGAGCTTTTACTCCCATAGATGTCTACATATGCTCCAAATCTTGTACAGGAGCTCTCCGAGAGGGTCAGACATTTTATTGACGGGCTTTCTCCATATTTGCAATCTCAGATGGCTCTTGAGATTGAGGCCAGGACTCATTTGATGTCGCTGTTAATATTGTTAGGAGGTATGAGGCATATCATAAATTAGAGACTAAGGAGTTAGAGCGGGAGAGTAAGAGATCTCGTGATCCAGGACATGCTAGTACCTCATCTGGAGGTAGGAGTTATCAGCAGCAGAGTAGGCCTCTTGTGAGGTCAGCCCAGCCCTCAGCACATAGTTTTCAGGGTGCGGCTGTTCCTTCTCAGGGTCGGTTTCCATCCCAGTCTCGTCCTCGTGATCAGTTCCAGTTTGAGCAGCGCAAGTCTTCTTCTGTGTGTTTTATATATCAGGATTTAGGGCATCATAAAAAGGATTGCCCTTATCTATATCAGCAGAGTAGTAGTCGTCCCTTCTCTCATCCTTCAGCGCCTATGCAGCAGCAGCCTCGGGGTGCCCCTTCAGGGTCTCAGCCAGCTCGTGGTGCACCATCACCTGGTAGGGGTCGCGGGCGCGGTTTTAGTGTTTCCTTTAGAGGGGGTTCTCAGAGTGGCGGCTCAGCTCAGCCGCAGAAACAGCTATATGCATTGCCAGCCAGGCAGGATGCTGAGGCATCTCCAACTGTTATTACAGGTACTATACCTGTTTGCGGTCTAGATGCATATTCTTTGGTGGATCTAGGATCTACTTATTCCTATGTTTCTCCTTATTTTGTTGTGGGATTTCATGTGGATTATATGTGCCTCCGTGATTCATTCTGTGTTTCTACTCCCATAGGAGACTCTATTATTATGGATCGAGTTTATCCTGCCTGTAATGTATCTCTTGGGGATCGTGAGACCTTGGTAGATCTTCTAGTTTTGGATATGGTCAATTTTGATGTCATAATCGGCATGGATTGGTTGGCGTCATGTTATGCTACTCTAGATTGTCATACCAAGTCTATTCGATTATCTCTTCCTAGCTCAGCGCCAGTAGTGTGGAAAGGTTCTCAATTTCCACCTACCGGGCGTGTTATTTCTTTCTTGAAGGCAAAGTGGATGATGGATAAAAGGTGTTCAGCGTATCTTGCCATGGTTCGAGATACCACTATGGAGATTTCATCCCTCGATTCTGTTCCTGTTGTGAGGGAATTCTCTTATGTGTTACCAGATGATCTCCCAGGACTTCCTCCTGATCGGGAGATCGAGTTTGGCATTGATATAGTGCCAGGGACTCAGCCTATTTCCATCCCTCTTTATCGCATAGCTTCATCAGAGTTGAAGGAGCTGAAGGAGCAGTTGCAAGCTTTGCTTGATAAAGGGTTCATTAGGCCGAGTATTTCTCCGTGGGAAGCTCCTGTTTTGTTCGTGAAGAAGAATGATGGGATTATGCGGATGTGCATTGATTATCGTCAGCTAAATAAGGTTATCATCAAGAACAAGTACCCCTTGCCTCGTATTGATGATTTGTTTGATCAATTGCAGGGTGCCAAATTCTTTTCTAAGATCGATTTGCGATCTGGTTATCATCAGCTGAAGATTTGGGAATCAGATATCCCAAAGACTGCTTTCAGGACTCATTACGGCCATTACGAGTTCCTAGTTATGTCTTTTGGGATGACTAATGCCCCAACAGCCTTTATGGATCTCATTAACCGGGTGTTCAAGTCGTTCCTCGATTCCTTTGTCATTGTCTTCATTGATGACATTCTGATTTATTCTCGCAGTTGCGAGAAACATGAATATCATTTAAGGATAGTTCTTTAGACCCTCCGTAATCGTAAGTTGTATGCCACGTTCTCGAAATGTTAGTTTTAGCTTGATTCTGTTGCATTCTTGGGTCACGTGGTGTCCAGTGAGGGTATCAAGGTTGATCCGTAGAAAATTGAGGCGGTTCAGAATTGGCCTCACCGATAGAGATTCGCAGCTTTTTAGGTCTGACAGGTTATTATCGGAGGTTCGTGGAGAAGTTTTCCACTATTGCAGCTCCTTTGACTCGCCTGACCCAGAAGGCGGTTCAGTTTTGATGGTCTGATGAGTGTGAGGCGAGTTTCCAGAAGCTCAAGGCCTTATTGACTTCAGCTCCAGTGTTATCCCTTCATTCTGGCACTGGTAGGTTTGTAGTCTACTGCGATGCATCTCGTGTCGGCCTTGGATGTGTTCTCATGCAGCATGGGAGGGTGATTGCTTATGCTTCTAGGCAGTTGAAGCCAAATGAGAAGAATTATCCGACTCATGATCTAGAGTTGACAGCCGTGGTCATCGCTTTCAAGATTTTGAGGCACTATCTTTATGGCGAGCCTTGTGAGGTGTATACCGATCACAAGAGCTTGCAGTATCTTCTCTCTCAGAAGGATCTTAATGGCAGATAGCGAAGGTGGCTAGAGTTAATTAAAGATTATGATCTCACCATCCGCTACCATCCTAGAAAGGGGAATGTTGTAGCAGATGCCTTGAGCAGGAAGTCTATGGGCAGCATGGCTTTTCTTTATGCAGAAATGAGACCTTTGGCCCGAGAATTTCAGTCTCTTGGCGACTTCGGTGTGAGATTTTTTCGCCCAGACTCCAGCTGAGTCCTAGCATGTATCACAACTCAATCTTCCTTAGTCAATCATATTAAGGGAAGACAGTTCGAGGATCCACATTTGCAGGAGTTGCGTAGTCGTGTCCTAAGTTGAGGAGTTCCTTCATTCGAGCTTGATTCTGATGGTATCCTTTGATTTAATGGCCGACTTTTTTTCCCTGATGTCAGAGATCTGAGGCAGTCAGTACTTCGCGAGGCTCATAACTCGCTTTATTCTATTCATCCTGGCATTACTAAGATGTATCAGGATCTCCGAGAGCTATATTGGTGGAAAGGGATGAAGAGGAATATGTTTGATTATGTGTCTCGTTGCTTGAACTGTCAGCAAGTTAAGTATGAGCACCGGAGACCGGCAGGGTTAGCTCAGGCATCGCCTATTCCCGAGTGGAAATAGGAGCAGATCATGATGGATTTTGTAGTTGGTCTGCCGAAGACCCTGTCGCACAATGATTCAGTCAGGTTTATTTTTGATAGACTAACTAAATCAGCTCACTTCATCCCTTTAAAGACTATTGATTCAGCTCAGAGATTGGCTCGGATTTTCATTGATCAGGTGGTTAGACTGCATGGCACGCAAGTGTCTATCATATCCGATCGTGGTTCCCAGTTTACTTCCCAGTTATGGCAGTCTTTCCAGAGGGAGTTGGGGAACCAGGTGCAGCTTAGCACGGCATTCCATCCTCAGACTGATGGTCAGTCCGAGTACATTATCCAGATTCTAGAGGATATGCTGAGAGCTTGTGCATTAGACTTCGGAGGCCATTGGGATGATCATTTGGCCTTAGCGGACTTTTCGTATAATAATAGCTATCAGTCCTTCATTCAGATGGCTCTATTTGAGGCCTTGTATGGCTGCAGATGTCGTTCTCCTATAGATTGGTTCGAGTCCCGAGATATGGAGGTGATGAGTTCATAGATGGTTTGGCAGACTTTAGATATTGTTCGAGTTATTCAAGATCATCTCCAAACTGCTCAGAGCAGGCAGATTTCATATTCGAACCGGAGGAGCCGAGAGTTAGAGTTCGCGGTCGGTGACATGGTATTTTTGAAAGTGTCGCCGATGAGGGGTGTAAAGAGATTTGGACGAAAAAGGAAGCTCAGTCCCAGATTTATTGCCCCTTTCCGTATCGAGAAGCGCATCGATAAGGTGGCTTATCAGCTTGATATGCCAGTTTCTATGTCGGTTCATCCGGTGTTTCATGTGTCGATGCTTCGAAAGTGTATTTGGGATCCTTCCGAAGTGATTGAGTTAGATCCTGCTCAGCTGGATGTGAATCGAGCCTATGAAGAGTTCTAAGTTGCCATAATTGGCCGAGATATCCGGAAGCTTCGTTCGAAGCAGATTCCGATGGTTCGAGTGCGATGGCGCAACCATCCTCATGAGGAGGACACGTGGGAGCTTGAATCCAGTATGCATGAGAGGTGTCCTCACCTCTTCGATGGTTCAGGTATGATCTTGGCCTCTAAGCTTAAGAATTCTTACCGTTCTGGTTCTGTAATGGAGTAGTCTTATCGGATGAAAAGTTGTTGAGTGTTTGGGTAAGCGTTCTCATAAATTATATGAAATCAACTATAGACTCTGGCTCGTTCGGGGGCTAACGAGAGTCTAAGTGGAGGAAAATGAAACGGCCTTAGGTAGTTATTTTGGGAGTTAGGACTTCGATTAGCATGCCAATAGTCTTAAAAGCTCCGTAAAGTCCATTAGGACCTGTCTGTAAAATTTGAGCTGATTCGGACCTCGTTTAGTAGGATTTTTGAGAAGGTCTCCGTTTCAAGTGTCAGTAAAGCTTAAAAGAGGTTTTCGAGCTCGATTTAAGAAAATAAGCTCCGATTTGAAATTCGAAAGTTGCGTTAGGTTCGTATGGTCATTTATGTCATGTAGCAACTTTCAGAAGTGAATTCCGCTGTCGTTCGTTCAGTTTCGCTAAATTTCGTGGTCGTTCGTTCAGTTTCGCTAAAATTTCAAAAGTTAAGAAATCGACCTCTTTCTGTGGAAGCCATATCTTGAGTTAGAGGGATCCGATTCGAGTTCCGTCTTTGCGAGCATGTCACACAAGTCTTGTATAACTTATATTAAAATTTTGGCATTATTTCGAGCTTTGTAGGGTCCTGTTTGGATCTAAAAACCAGAATAGCAGTTGCTGGTGCGAAAGCAGCTTAGTAAGCTGCTATTTTACAGTATAAAAGTTTTAGAAATATCATTTTCTTCACTTTCAAAACTAGAGCTTTCTAGGTCCGTATAAGCTGAAATTTCAGAGCCAAATCCATCAAAAATTATCAGATATTAATCTTATAACATTCAATCGCGTTAATTCATGATTCTTGCGCTAGAATCTCTTGAAATTGAATTGGAAAACTGGATTAGGACCCTAAAAATTATGAAATTAGGAAATTTGATGAAATTGAATTCAGATATGAAAACAATTAATACCATTGGACTCGTGGGATCATGAGGAGTCCGAAAATATATATTTTATGGGTTTTCGGCTAAGCCCAGCCCAGGGGCGCTTATAAGTACAAATGTGTTTCTTTGGCTCAGAAAGGAATTATTCTGAGGGACATCAGGCAGGAGAGGAAGTTATTCAGTAGCTATCATGACCCAGGACTCGAGGTAGGTGATTGTATCCGCTTCTTTGACGGCCTTTGGCCTTTGGATGATCTATTCACGCGTTCTTTATATGAATAGCTGCCAACATGGCATACTTATTACGCCATAGCCTTGTTATGTATCTTTTTGGTTTTTTTTTTTTGATTTCTGGCTATTATGTCATCTGAGGGCAGGAGGATTCCGCCCTAGGAGTAGGAGGATTCCACTCCTTGCATCATATTGAGGGTAGGAGGATTCCGCTCCATTCATTGGGCACATGTGACCCCCTTAAATTATGATTGCATTCATTTCATATCCTTATGAATGTTTGTCTATGACTACTACTTGCCTATCTATACATTTTTATCTATATACCGTTACTTACCATTTCCTTGGCTAACTTAACTATTTTTTAGTTAAGTAGTTATTTCTCACCTACTGAGTCCTTATAACTCACTCCCTTCCTATTTCTTATGTTGTATTTTGTTTCGACAGATTCCACTCCCAGACCCAGCCGGCTGCATCGTGATTGAGGAGCAGGGCCTTGTCAAGCTGTCTACAGTGAGCCAGCTTTTTCTCTGAGGCCACCGGTTGTACATATTTTAGTTTTATCCCATTTTGCTCCCTTCAGGAGATGTACTTATATTTTGGACTTCTTAGATGTAATATTTGGAAACCTCTAGACTTATGTATTTTGGATAGTAGCTGTATCTATTCTGGAAGCTTGTAAATATGTCAGTTTAGGTATAATATGCATCTCATACGCATTTCTATATTAATTAGATTGAGTCTCTAATATTCTCAAGTAAAGTTGGTGTTATCAAAATTGTTTCAAGTGGTAAGTCTTGGCTTAAGCTTATAGGGTTCGCCCGACGGGTCTAGGGAGGTAGTCGGGTGCCCGCACGACCTATCTAAAAACATGGGTCGGGTCAGACTTTTTGTTTGACTTTTTGACATGTTTGTCATAAAGTTATGAAAATTAGCAGGGTAGCTTATATTGATATTATTATTTATTAATTTGCATAAAGTGGAATTTTTTGGAGGGTTTTGAGCGTGAAAAGACGATCGTGGGCTAGTTAGCAATTATCGGCTCTCGAGGTAACTAGTTTCCATCCGTTCTTTGGTAGTCTTTCTCCATATTGGATGTCTATGTATGTGTTCCTTACATGCATGGCTGCTGAAATAGACATACTTTCTATGCCAAGACTATTTTGAAAAGTATGATTACAGTTCATTACTATTTCTTGACTTATTATCGTGGCACGATGTAGTTTCGTGCATATTATTATTGTACGATGTAGTTCCATGCATATTATGATAGCACGATGTAGCTCTGTGTTTATTACTGTGTTACGATGTAGTTTCGTCCATATTATTATCGCATGATGTAACTCCATGCATATTATTATGGTACGATGTGGTTCCATACATATTATCGTAGTACGAGGTAGTTCTATATACATATTGTTGTAGTATGGCATAGTTCCATACATATCGTTAAGTCACAATAGGAGCGTCTTTGATGACCGAGTATGAATATTACTTATTTGTAATAAATGATTTTTCTAATTACTTTTTGTTACCTTGGAGTTGTTTGACTTTTCATATATTTGCAACTTGTTATTCTACTTGGAGCCATGTCCCCACTTATTGAGTCCTTTTGAATCACCCACTTTCTTTGTTCTTTCGTATTATTTTATATTCAGCACCTTTAATACCAAGTTCTAACGAGCATTGTGGTAGATGGAGTTGCTCGTCTTTGGATCTAGCAGTGAACCACTTTCGTCCTGTGGTGACATCTTTCCTTATTTTTCTTATATTAGTATTAATGATTATATTTCTTTCTATTCGAAGATGTATAACTTTATTAACTCCTTAGATGTTCATTGATTCATGGGAGGACTTAGAACATGGTTGTAAAGATCCTACTTGTGTAGTTGGTTTATATATCATACTCCTCTATTTTTCATTTCTTTTGCATAAATTATTTTTTTGGTTACTTCATATGTAAGTTAAGTGTTACTTAAAAGGGGTTTGCTCGATGGGTTGGGTTTGGGTGCCCCCACGACCTATAGGATTTTGGGTCGTGTCAAATCATAAGCCAATATAAGAATCCGAGACATAACAACACACGCTCAAAATAATTAATTGAGTCATAAAGCACTTGCCCAAAACCGCTAACCCGGCACATGTGTCTACACGTCTGACTATATCATCAAACATGAATATTACATGCTATGTATGAAACAACAAGGTAACAATAACCAGAAGCATATATGTGCTTAAAGATTCAGGAAAATAACACATATTTCGACGTAAATTTTCAAATACAATAAAAAGGTGTAAACTATTATACCTAGGGCAGTGCATATACAAGAAACGTATACACAATATCCCGCGTGGACAAATTCCACCAAAAAAAGGGATATAACCACCTACCTCAAGGTCCCACACACACTAGTTAATCAATGATAGCCTTTCCTCGCTTAATTTCCTCCAAACGGTTCCGTTCTATGCAAAATAATACATAATACAAACAACACCAAAGCTAAAAGCTACATATTCCAAACTTAAGCTAAAAAGAGTTAAGAGGTCAACCTAAAAGTCAACCTTGAGCCCACATAGTCAAACCCCGAAATTGAACTCATAATCGTGTTACCCATAAGCATATGAGTCTAAATATATAATCAAGTTTCGATCTTGATAAAAAATGGAAAAATATATAACTTAGGTTTAAATACCATTTTCTACATCTCAAATACCATACTTATGAATTATATATAATAATCATGCTCATTACTCGATTATATAGCCTCAATATATTTCTATTATACTCCGAAAATATAGTAATCGAGTAATGAAGAAAAGAAAAGGGAAAGAAAATGATAAATAAAATAAGGAGTAGACATTAGCGTCCAGAGGCAAAGAATAGAGGCAGAAAGAATCCACACTGACGCCTAATCCACACTGGAATCCCATTACAATGTCAATTTCAAAGGATAAACCAATCATTATAATAATCATTTGGTCTCTAAGCATTACTATAATCATTAACCCAATTACTACATCTTTCCATCAATATTTATCTTGACAAAACATATTTGTATTCAAACTTTAGATGAACTATAGACCAAGGAAATAACATTACCACAATGGAAACTAACTTAGAAATTTGCAAAAGAGTACTACTGTAGTAAAGGTTCCATGTTCGCCAGAAGCTCCTCCATATTTTCTATATGTTTGAGTTTATGAGTTAGCTAGGAAAAAACTTTCGCTTCTGACCCTAGCTACGTAAAAGTAAACTCACTATGTTTTTAGGCTTTTGGGCCTATAGTAACTTAACATATAATTGGACATTTAATTTCATGAAGTGAGCATTTAGCCCAATAGCTATTCTATAATTTCCTAACTTTTTCTATCTTATGTTAAGTACTTTTCTTAATATCACATTAAATTAACTAAACTATAAGTATAAAT
Source organism: Petunia x hybrida (assembly GCA_037355625.1). NCBI lineage: Eukaryota > Viridiplantae > Streptophyta > Magnoliopsida > Solanales > Solanaceae > Petunia > Petunia x hybrida. The sequence continues at coordinate 198,684 of JBBBVM010000974.1, forward strand.
TATCGGTTATTACATTCTCTTCCACTTACGGAAAAGTTCGTCCTCAAATTTGTTTTAACCAATACCAACAACTAATCCATACACATGCACATGGCACCACATCTTTTTCCACCCACAACCAAACTTGATATGAATCAAAAATTTGGCTAAAGTCCAAAATTTTTCAAATATTTCAGCAGAGTTTCCTTTGTAAATTGGACTATCCAAAAAATAATCTCTGTCTCAAATACCAACAACCACCAACTACAATATAACAAGCTACTCATAGGCACCAAACATAACTCATAATAATCAATACCACTCTGACAAGGAGATAAATCTCAATAATGAATCAACCATACTCCGACAAGGAGCTAAACCACTCTAACAAATCAAATATACTCTGACAAGGAGCTAAACCACTTTAACAAATCAAATATACTCCGACAAGGAGCTAAGTTACCTTAGCAAATTAAATACACTCCGACAAGGAACTAAATTACTTTAACAAACAAAATACACTACGACAAAAAGCTAAATCACTTTAACGAATCAAATACACTCCGTCAAGGAGCTAAATGTGAAATAAACCACAATTAACAAGATAAATTTTAAAAGCAAACCTTAAATCTCAAAGACAAAACCAACCTTCTAATATCACCGCAATACCATAAATCTCGCTAAGGCTCAAAATTTAAAATAAATTTCGGCGGCACTCCCCTGTAACTGAGCAACCACCGAACTATCAACAACTACAACAACCCAAAATGCATAACAATCCAACCAAAAGAAAACTAACGACATCATATAAATATCTAGAATCAAATCAATACTATTGGATCCCACACGGTCACAACCAAAATTAGAATAGTACCTAAGCAACAAGAATAACAAGGAAAGAGCAAACTTGAATCGATGAACACTGGGTTATCACATCCATGCATTCGAGCCTAACTATCTAAGAAATCACATCGACGAACGATCTCACACAGAGTAATTTGAACATCAAATGTCTCAACACCAAACCAGGTGGCACAAAACCAATCATTACAAGGAGAAATAATAACCAATTTAAACCCACATATTTTATACAACCCTCAACCGACCGAACGGTACCAACTGAGTGCACAAAGTCTAGAAGCAACAATATCGACTTATCCTCTATCACTAACCACAGACGGAAACCTCAAATCCACTGTCAAAGCACAACAAGAATTGCCGATTAACAAAATTCACATAATTGGCGCAAAATATGTCAACAACGGTACAACTTCATGTCACCGCAAGATCAAACACTATTGTCAAAACAACACTCACTATCCAAGACAAGAGATACAACCCGAATGGCATAAGTGGAAACATCTCGCAACCCAGAAGCTCGACACATGGAACGCAGAACCAACCGATACAAAATCAGACAACTAGCCACAATTGAGAATATCACAACATGCCCCGATCCAACACCGACCGAGACTCTCCCCAAAGCAGAGATAACAAGAAGAACATGATGGTAACCCATGGAAACCAACATTATAAAGCCTAACACACTCTCTAACTGGAAACTATCAAAATCATCCCCGAACATATATCAGCTGCTAAGATGAACCAATCCTAGCTGAAATACCCCAAATAATGAAAAAGATGCATCAACCCAAAATGAGGTAGACCTTAATTTTCAGATGAAAATCACTACTCGCAAACACATCGATCCTAACAAACCAACACACACCACCAGAAACCTGAAACCAATTTCAGCCTACAACCGACATACATCAGCATCATCACTCCAACTCAAGATACAGTCCGAGACACAAACACGTTGCGTAACATAATCTCAAACACAGATAACAACCCACCGACATCTAAATAGTGGAAAAAGAGCTCGTGCGATCACAGAACCCAAGAGAAGTCAACATACTAGCAATAGCCACAATCAGCTCAATCTAGCCCGATGGCTATAAATCGCACCCTAACTCCCACATGGTTCTACATATGAAATCACAGCTCTTAACACTGTTAGGCACTACACGACCTCCAAAACACCAGGAAAAAACTTATCCACCCAAGTGTTGACCCGGTGCAAAGTTAAGGATACACTAACTATCAAAAAGCAACAAATTGAAAACACTGTCTCGCCAAGTCACACCTGCTTGAAGAAATCTGCTACTCGCTCCAAACAAGTAGCCAAAAGATCAACGACTTACCACAGACATCCCCGCACAGGCTTAACTTCCTAGCAACCTGGTCATAAGATCGCAGTTGCAAGACGCACAAGCCTTACAAACTGACCAATGTAACCACGCAAAGAGTCTTGCCACCGAACTCTTAGTCATACAAAGTAATGCGCCCGTGATAACTCCCTCGTAACCGCACAGGTCAAAGTCTACACCCTATACAAGAACCCAATCACACATGTACAACTTGGCCCAGGAGGCATACATAAATCCTCGACTTCACACAACACTCTCGGGACTGCATCCCAACAACTTGTAAAATCAATCGTTGCGGTCATGACGAATCACGCAAGAGTACCAATTGCTAGGAATTTTATAACACATCCCCCAAGTCAAAGCTACGGACAATGGTTTGACTTCCAAAGTCCGACAGTCCATGAAGACGAGACACCAGAACTGATAACACCCACAACAAGTAAACCATAACCGGCCGACATCCATCTCCTAGCCCTGCTAGAGCCAACCACAACAGTAAATAGGAAAAGGGTCAAACCTTTACTAATAAAAAGTCTTCACAAGGGTCTCGACAATGACAAGGGTCTCACAATCCACTACTGACTCCCCCCACTTGGGTCTCGCCCAAGAATGAGTCATCAAAGTTATTCTAGGGTCCACGACTAACAGGAAATACCACAAATCGGATCTTACCACTTTCACTTTACAAAACCTAAGGTGCTATCACCTTGCACGAATTTGGAAAATTGGTGAAAACCAATGGTGCCTCGGGTCACAAAAATTTCTAAGCACTTGGCCTAGCTGAAAGAAATCCCATCCAACCACGGGGAACGATAATTGAAAGAGCTAGCAGGATTTCAGGTTTCACATAATATGCTAGGCAGGATTACAGGGATGATTGCTCATTACAAAGGCCTAGCTGGACCTCATATCCGACTGCACCGGCCCTCAGCTCGACGTCTTATAAACCTCACAAGTGAATATGCCAACCCGAAGCTGGTCGTCTTACATACAGATAAGATGTGTCAAGATTGATACCAGTCGTTTCACGCCAACAATGCATAAAGGAAGCAACTATCGATTATAATGTAATGACATGCAACGCTGCGCCAGACTCTGCTCTGAACGCCTTACACCACCAAAAGACCCACAAATGAGTAGCAATTACCTAATCACAAAGCAAGCACTTCGATTAGAAGAAGGGAAACGACACTTTCCTAAACGCCTCCATAGCCTCCCGTTTATATGTATGGTGCACAACATACCCATAAACAAGACTCTATTAAGACACTGCTCCATGACTTACTAGAATCTTGGCTCTGATACCGATTGTCACAACCCTTAATTCCGGATTGGCCGTGAGGGCACCCGAATCTACCCCATCAGGCAAACCCATTTGAATTATAAACAATGAATAATAAGTTAACAAATATAAATAGACTTAATGTCTCAAATGATATCCATAGATAGAATCAATATACGAAAATATCCCATGAACATAATAGTCTAGGTCCTCAATATAAGTCATGAACATCTAAATGGTAGAATACTGAATATATATCAATACGTCTAAAACCGGATATGACATATGTAATGAAAACTGTATGGTGCGCCACCATGAAGCAAGGATGATTGGTTCACCGCTGGACTCCCGGAAAACCTCTAACTCAGCCACGAAGCTCACTAGAACACAGATTCAAACCTGCCCGAACAAACTAAATAAAAGAACAACATAAACGAAAATAACATAAGTCGAAAGGACTTAGTAGGTGGATAGACTAGTTCCTAGGAAAGACAGTAAAACAGTCTGAGTAATTAATTAACAGTATAGAGGAAGAAATGAGACATATAATTCATTATTCAGATAATTCACCAATTCATGTAATCAATATCACCAAACTCAATCAAGGCAACCAAAAAGTAACCTCAGCTCATAGCATAATATAATATAAAGGCAAACTCCGAAATAAATAGTAGATTAGATAGTGGACCAACTCCGAGATTATCAATATGGACCAATTCTGAGATAAATGGTAGAATAGGTAGTGGACCAACTCCGTGACTATCAATATGGACAACTTCGAAATAAATAGTGGATTAGATAGTGGACCAACTCTGTGACTATCAACATGGACCCACTACAAAATAAATAGTGATCATAAATTTCTAGGCTAAAAATCCATAAGCCAATATAAGATTCTGAGACATAGCAAATAAATAATCGAGTCATAAAGCACTTGCCCAAAACCGCTAACCCTGCACATATCCGACCGTATCATCAAACATGAATATGACATGATATATATGAAAAAACAAGGTAACAATAACTTGGAGCATATATGTGCTTAAAGATTCAGGAAAATAACACATATTTCAAAGTAAATGTTAAAACACATAAAAACTTTCCGTTGGTCAACAACCAACTAAAGTTCTCTATACTTCTTCATTAATGATTACACCTATGGCAGTAAACATACAAGGAATGTATGCAGAATATCTCACGTGGATAAATTCCACCAAAAAAAGGGGATAGAACCACTTACCTCGAGGTCTGATGCACACTAGTTAATCAATGATGGCCTTTCCTTGCTTAGTTTCCTCCAAATAGTTCCGTTCCATGCAAAATAATGCATAATACAATCAACACCAAAGCTAAAAGGTGCATATGTCAAACTTTAGCTAAAAAGTGTTAAGAGGTTAACCTAAAAGTCAACCCCAAGCCCACATGGTCAAACTCCGAAATTGACTCATAATCGTGCTACCCATAAACATATGAGTCTAAATATATAATCAAGTTTCGATCTTGATAAGAAATTGGAGGTCAAATCTCAATTTTACTAAATAGATAACTTAGGGTTAAATACCATTTTCTCTATTTCAAATACCATACTTGTGAATTATATATCATAATCATGCTCATTACTCGATTACATAGTCTCAATATAATTCTATTATAGTCCAAAATTATAGTAATCTAACAATGAAGAAAAAAAAGGAAAGAAAATGATAAATAAAATATGGAGTAGACATTAGCGACCGAAGGCAAAGAATAGAGGCAGAAAGAATCCATACTCACGCCTAGTCCACACTAGAATCTCATTTCAATGTCAATTTCAAAGGATAACCCAATCATTATAATAATCATTTGGTCTCTGATCATTACTATAATCATTAACCCAATTACTACATCTTTCCATCAATATTTATCCTGACAAAACATATTTGTATTCAAACTTTAGATGAACAATAGACCAAGGAAATTACATTACCTCAATGGAAGCCTAACTTGAAATATGCAAGACAGTACTACTATAGTGAAGGTTGCATGCCCGCCAAAAGCTTCTCCATATTTTCTTTATGTTTGAGTTTACAAGTGAGCTAGGAAAAGACTCACACTTTTTACCCTAGCTACTTAAGTAAACTTACTAAGTTTTTGAGCTCTTGGGCCAATAGTAACTTGATAATTGAACATTTAATTTTATAAAGTGAGCATTTAGCCCGATAGTTATTCTATAATTTCCTAATTTTTTCTATCTCATATTAAATACTTTTCTTAATATCTGTTGCTCCCAAACGCACACGCAAGTATACGTGGTCGACAAGTAATAAAGTGATAAATCGAGTATCGTTCCCACGAGGACTATTCAGACTGAATCTTAGCAAACAATTTCTTAGAAACTATTCAGGGATCTTTTTCAATGATGGTTGTGAAAGTTACTAACTAAAGGAAATAATTAAAACAATTAACTGAAGTCAAGTAGTAGAGCAATTTATGGGTTGTTATCAATAGTGGAGAAACGGTCCAGGGTCAGAGTTACAAACAATCCAGTTGAGTTTTCCAGTTGAATCTACTTCTTGATTTCCTAGATTGCTAACTAACAGGTTAATTGTACCCGTGAAAACCTTTCGATTCTTCACGGTCTATGCAGGCTACTCCAATCCCTATATGTCTATGGGTTGAATCACGTGCACGCATTAACGATCCTGTAATGAGTTAAACTAGGCAAGCAAGTATATGTCTATCCTACCCGCGAATTGGTTCCCCGATGCCCGGGTTCACAAACTAGTTCTATTCTTTCTTATTTGCGTTCATAAATTCCCTCTGTCGAGTTCAATCTAAAAACCATAGATAGTGTTCAATTATCAGGCCTCAATAATCAAACAATTATGCTCAAGAAAGAATAAACAATCCATAATGGTAAATCAATAGGAAGAAATCAACTTTCAAACATCAACCTTCATGTATTTACTCTAACCCTAGAACGAACAAACTATAGAATTAAGGAGAAGAATAAGAGAAAAAGAGAAAGAACTTGGTTAGAAGACATCTAGGGCTCCTCCCCTCTCCTCCAAAACTTGCTCCAAAGTCTCAACTCCCCACAAAAACTAAGTAATAAACTATTTATAATGTTTCCAAACCCTTGGTAATAAGTTAGACCCAAAACTAGAAGGAATAGGAAGTAAAATCGCGCACAAGGGGCGCTATAACGGGCGCCCCGCGCCCTCGAACGCGCGAGCATGGACAGACCCCGTCGAAACTCATCCGCTTTGGGCCTGCGGCGCATGGGCAAACGCGCCCAGCCCCTGCGCGCTGTGCGTGGCGCGGCGCGGAGCCCACGGCGCCCAGCCAATTTCCTGATCCGTTTGCTCTTTTGCTCGCTCGTGTCGTGCCTTCGTGTGCTCGATCCAATCCTCAATCAAAATCCAATCTTTTCTTGCTCAATCATGCTCTTTAAAGCTCCAATTACATTGCGTAACAACCTACACACGCACGACATAAAATCAGTGTAAAACCATAGTCACAAGCTAGAAAACAAGCGAATAAGGTACCCAAACGTGAGGAAATATTAAGGAAATATAGGCATAAAATGCCAAACATCACCACCCCACACTTGAACCTTTGCTCGTCCTCGAGCAATCACCAATCACTTCCCAACCTAGGTAAAACAGGTCTGCCTATGACTATGGTTGATACCGATCATTGAACCAATGCACACATGACTACTATGGATCCACAAACATGCCAACAATTTACCAAACTCAAAAATATGAGAACAACCACCCCAAAATAGCTCAAATGCACAAACTCAACTTATTGCAACCATGCTCCCACAAAATCACACCTATCTACCCAACCAAAAAGCCACGAACTTCACCTATTTCATGCAAACCATGTGCCCTCACCAAAATGAAGCAAGAGAGTGTCCCCCAAATATCACACACAACAATGAATATCAAGAATAGAATGGGGACAATAGCATAGAAAGAATTCACTCACTCTCATAAAAATCTCACATGTCACACACAATGTACCATAGGCTTGCCCGTAGTGTAGGACTCCACTAATGTAAGCTCACTCCAATCGGGATTAACTAGGACTTTAAAAGGTTGTAATGTAGGCTAAGGGGCTGATAGGATACATATAGATAATAGTGACTACCTCCCTAAGCACTTTAATACATCACAATTAATTTAAGCACAATTCTCATCAAAGCCACCCAATCAACACTTCCACACACACACCTTCTCAACAAGTAGCATTTTTTCTTTAAAGCACACACTAGCAAGGAAGGGATATCTCTTTCTCTTTTTTTCTTTCTCTTTCTTCACAATTTTTTCTCTTCAACTTTGCTATTTTTTCTTTTCTTTTTTTTCAATTTCATTATCTTCCAACCTTGCCAATGTTTTTCACTACTTCACAATTTTTACAAGTATTCCCCTCTATTAGTTCCACTCAAGAACCTCCCAACATCCAACCACAACTCCAATCATCTACACAATATAAATAAAGTGCTTAAGGAGTAAGGGCCAAAAGAGTCAATTAAGAACAAATGGGTAGGCTCGGGGTGTGGGTGCCAACAAAAAGGGTCAATTCAAATCACAACAACAATTTTCCAAGGTATATATGTAAGGGTAGGCTAACAAACGAAGGCCTTGTATCATCTCCCGACTAGAGCAAACCTAGGATTTCGCTTTGCACACACACGGGGCAAGTTCTAGACATTAATATGCAACACGGAGCAACAAAAATATGCCTCACAACACACATTGCACATAATCCACACAAAAAGGTTCCATCAACAACTCTCAACTAAGCATCTAGAATGCAACTTGTGGAAATTTAAGCACTCATGCACAAAGGTTAACAATCAAGTCAAGCAAGCGGACTCAAGCATCTCAAGGGGGTTGTTCCATTTTTTTTCCTCTAGGCATGCATCAAATTAAAATCAAGGACACCACAAATAGCACATGCAATCAAGTTCAAGTCCACCGGTATCAAACAAATCAAAAGCACCTAGCATTCTACCTAGTTCCTACGCCTAGGGTCATCTAAAACTAACTATCTTAATCCTAAAAAAAAAAAAAACTACCCGGTTCAAAGGCCTCCCCGTGGAAAAGAACCGTGGCCATAAGAAAAACCACGGGGTGGATGACATGTACCACTAATAAAAACTAAAACGAAAATCTTTTTGAAATTTTTTTTCATTGGTTTTTTTTTTTATTTTTTTTTTCATTTTTTCATATATTAAAGCAAGAAACAAATCAAAATAAAGTCAAGTGACAAAGGAAAATCCTACGGTACATGCATCCATAACCTCAAAAATAAGGGAGAGTTCCCCACCCCACACTTAAACTAAGCAATGTCCTCAGTGCTAAAACTAAGAAAGTGCAAGGTAAAGAAAACTTCCCTGAAGATTCTAGTCCTTGGTGCTAGCATCCTCCAAGCTTCCATATAGTATGAGGTACTCAGACTTCCCCCATCAGGTCATCAATATTAGGCAAGGGTGAGGACACCCCACACTTAGCCTCGACATTACATGAACCTGCAATCCAAAGAATAACCCGAAGTAATATACAACCATAAAAATAATAATAAAAACAAATAAAAGTAAAGCAAACAAATTGGGTTGCCTCCCAAGAAGCGCTTGATTTAACGTCGCGGCACGACGAAGACAACTTCATCACTTTTTCCTCCACCTTGAACTTATGAATTGAATCCCCAACTTTGCTTCAAGTTTACAACTATGGTATTGGGGTGGTGGCAACAATACAAAAGGACCAAGTAACCATTGTCGCATTTTGCACTTCTTGGCCTTTAAATGAGGGATGTCGTTTTGTCTCCTCGGCATCACAAACTCTAAAATATAGGCACCTTGTTCCTCCTCCTTGGGTTTCTTCATAGTCTCGGGTGGCTCAATCTTCATGTCACCATCCAAACACAATGTTGAAAAATGATTGGAATGTGGTCCAATGCGCTTTAATTCTAAAGTTGCATTACTTTTGACACCCTCACTTGCACAAACACTAGAGTCCTCAAATATGATATTTTCTATTTCTTCACTTGACTCTAATGTGATTTCCTCAACCTTGGCATCATCAACTGCTATTGGGTCGAATGGTAGGAATTCCACTTTTTGCTCCTCAAATTGGCTTCTAAGCTCTTCTATCTCAAATCTACTAAGCACGACAACTGATAATTGAGCTTCAGACACCTCAACCATATCACTCAAATTCTCCTCCAAGTCGTGAATAGTCAAGCCAAATTCGTCGATCTCTTGCCCGAGCACAACCCTTTCTTCCATAAATTGCCTCGTCATATTTGTAAGTTCACTCCTGAAATCCCCATAAGCTTCTAAGAGTTTGGCTTGCTCCATTAGCCAAGTTTCGCTAACAACCTGCACTTCTTCATTCCTGTCAAACTCACAAACATCATTAGAATCATCACAAAAATTATTGGGGGAAGGAGCATGACACTTAGGACAATCATTGCACCGACCACCACACAATTTACAAAAATTCCAATCAAAGGTGGTAGAAAATTCACATAACCAGTCTCGCAGGGTTGAAAGAGTTGGACAATTTTCCCACAAGTGGGTTCCTCCGCAAAGTAGACAAGAATCAATAAAACTTGAGCAACCATCATTCGACCCACTTTCATTAAAAGATGCCATGTAAACTAGTAATACAATAATAAACTAAAAATAAAATAAAAAAATTAAACCTGAATAGAAAATAATAAACTGTTCAAAAAGAAAACAGTCAATTTAGTCCCCGGCAACGGCGCCAAAAACTTGTTGCTCCCAAACGCACACGCAAGTATACGTGGTCGACAAGTAATAAAGTGATAAATCGAGTATCGTTCCCACGAGGACTATTCAGACTGAATCTTAGCAAACAATTTCTTAGAAACTATTCAGGGATCTTTTTCAATGATGGTTGTGAAAGTTACTAACTAAAGGAAATAATTAAAACAATTAACTGAAGTCAAGTAGTAGAGCAATTTATGGGTTGTTATCAATAGTGGAGAAACGGTCCAGGGTCAGAGTTACAAACAATCCAGTTGAGTTTTCCAGTTGAATCTACTTCTTGATTTCCTAGATTGCTAACTAACAGGTTAATTGTACCCGTGAAAACCTTTCGATTCTTCACGGTCTATGCAGGCTACTCCAATCCCTATATGTCTATGGGTTGAATCACGTGCACGCATTAACGATCCTGTAATGAGTTAAACTAGGCAAGCAAGTATATGTCTATCCTACCCGCGAATTGGTTCCCCGATGCCCGGGTTCACAAACTAGTTCTATTCTTTCTTATTTGCGTTCATAAATTCCCTCTGTCGAGTTCAATCTAAAAACCATAGATAGTGTTCAATTATCAGGCCTCAATAATCAAACAATTATGCTCAAGAAAGAATAAACAATCCATAATTGTAAATCAATAGGAAGAAATCAACTTTCAAACATCAACCTTCATGTATTTACTCTAACCCTAGAACGAACAAACTATAGAATTAAGGAGAAGAATAAGAGAAAAAGAGAAAGAACTTGGTTAGAAGACATCTAGGGCTCCTCCCCTCTCCTCCAAAACTTGCTCCAAAGTCTCAACTCCCCACAAAAACTAAGTAATAAACTATTTATAATGTTTCCAAACCCTTGGTAATAAGTTAGACCCAAAACTAGAAGGAATAGGAAGTAAAATCGCGCACAAGGGGCGCTATAACGGGCGCCCCGCGCCCTCGAACGCGCGAGCATGGACAGACCCCGTCGAAACTCATCCGCTTTGGGCCTGCGGCGCATGGGCAAACGCGCCCAGCCCCTGCGCGCTGTGCGTGGCGCGGCGCGGAGCCCACGGCGCCCAGCCAATTTCCTGATCCGTTTGCTCTTTTGCTCGCTCGTGTCGTGCCTTCGTGTGCTCGATCCAATCCTCAATCAAAATCCAATCTTTTCTTGCTCAATCATGCTCTTTAAAGCTCCAATTACATTGCGTAACAACCTACACACGCACGACATAAAATCAGTGTAAAACCATAGTCACAAGCTAGAAAACAAGCGAATAAGGTACCCAAACGTGAGGAAATATTAAGGAAATATAGGCATAAAATGCCAAACATCAATATCTCATTAAATTAATTAGACTCTAAGTATAAATTATCGTGTTATTATATTCTAAAAGTTTTCAAGCGTTAACTATTCATTATTTAGTGTTGTAAGAAGTTGCTACCCGCGTAAATTTCACTTTATAAACGAGAGGGGATAGTGGGCTTCGGTTCTCATTCTTCCCTGCGATGTCCACATTCTTTATCAACTCCACAGTATATTCACTTGCTATAATAAACTCATTTCTAACATAAAGAGAAAAAAAGTTTCCAATGAATAATACAAGACACCCAAGAACTTTCTCTAGTTATTATAGGGGTATAACCTAGAGAGCTTCAAATGAAGTACGGTAGGAGTATTCAGAATCTCTACAAGTGACTGTGTATTAGGTTATGTGCAAAATGTTCTTGGATTTAGTCACACTCATATGGAGCACACACTTAAGTTGGCCTTGCAATTGGCAGTCGAAAAGCATATCCACACAGTAGCGATAGCCAATGTCCTTGCGAAATAATCTGTTACAGATTCACCACCTTGCATACGTAGAGTTTCAAACTCAGCACGGAGCGCTTGGAGCTGTGCTTGTTTCGCCTTCGCCGTTCCTTGATACTTCTTCTTCATGGAATCCCAAATTTGTTTAGAAGTATCCTTGCAAAGAATGGTTTCCAGTATTGAGCGATCAATAGCTTGGAAAAGGTAATTCTTTGCCTTGAGATCCTTCAACCTTAGACTGTCCAACTCTGCTTTTTGTACATCCGACAAAGCAGTACCAGCTGCTGGCTCTTGTACGCCAACACTAACAACTAGCCAAAACTCCTTGGACCTAAGGAAATTCTCCATCAACATGCTCCAATGATCGTAATGAACATCGAACCGCGGAATGGCAGGTTGAACAATATTCTCGTTAGCCATTTCTTTTTTTGTTGCTGCAACAGGACTGCAGAAAGACAACCTACTATTTGCACTCAACCTCTCTTCCGATCTCATGAGGCTCTCTTTTTCTGGATCGGATACCAAATGTTAAACATTGAGAGCAGAGAAAGTAATCTGCAATAGAAGTACTCTATTAACTTGTTCATACAAAAGTACAGCAGATTGATTTTAATAGATAAAAGCAAATAATTGAACACCCCATTACTCCTAAATACTCTCAAAATAAAACAAATCCACTAACACATGTAGCCTAAGAACTAGGAAACAACTTAACTCCTAAATAATAGTTACAAACTAAGCACGGTTTAACAGACTTTGCTAACAATTTGGAAAGAACATATCAGCTAAAAGTAGCTTACAAGCTGGTTTGACAGGGGAAAGTGCATGAGAGGCTATTTTTGCCAGTAGTCTTTGGTTTGAGACCACTTTTTTTATTGATTTTGCATGAAAGACCACTTTTTAGAACTCCTTTTGGGTTGCACTTCACACAAGTTCAGCCCACAAGGGTTGAAGTTTAACTTCAGCTCACCACAAGGATTGAAGTTCAAACTTCGGCCCACAAGGGTTGAAGTTTACGGCATATATGCCTAAAAGTTCAACCCTTACGGATTGAAGTTGAATTTCATAACTTAAGCATGAAGTTCAACCTACAGGGTTTGAACTTCAGCCCTCAAAGATTGAAGTTCCAAAAAGTGGCCTCTCATATAAAACCAATAAAAAAAGTGGCTTCAAACTAAATACCAGTGGCAAAAGTGGCATCTGGACGAAATTTTTACGGTTTGACAAGCTTTTAAGCCCATCCAAACACCCTCATTGTCTGAGAGTGACTGACCAACCCAATTTCAATTTTTAACCATTTGATTACTTTCATAATTTTATTATTTTCTATTAATTTTCTTAAGTAAGAAAAACTTGACAATAGTATTTGCTCATCAATAAAAAAGTTAAATAAAAACTAGATACTAGCAACTTGCATAAGTATCTTTACAACTATTAATAAACATAGAAATTACATATAAAATAATTATCAAAATAAAAAAAAGATTTAGCAGCGGGTAAAAAGGTTGCCACAAAAGCTTCGCTTATACAGGCGACAATGTCGCCACAGAATATGCTTTAGTAGCAACTTCTTTTAAGTTGCCGCAAAAACCTTTTCAGCCATACTTTATTAGAAAAAGTACTACGTATTTGTCGCGATCAAAAAATAGTCGCCACTAAAAACTTATTTTGGTGGCAACTATTAGGATCGTCACTATAACTATCACCATTTGTGGCCACCTTTCCCCCTCTAACTTGAACTTCCTGACTTCCCAGGGTTTCCACTGCCTAACTAGACTTCTCATTCATCGGAAGTCAGGGCTAAGAGTTATCATGAGTTAACTTTGGCTTATCTACTAAAGGCTGTAACTTTGAACTCAACTCTAAAGGAAAGGAAGTGACTTCAGGGTTGGAACATTAGAGTGGAGGCGGGCATAGAATCTATGAGTGTTTGAATTGCAACCAACTCAACTCAACTATAGGTGCATATACCGATCCACAGGGATAGACCCACTGAATCTTTCTATCTCCATTCCATTTTTGCCTCCTTTGACAGCTGATGAATGTAGTTTCGAACGATAGCTTATATAGAGGGATTGGTGATTCCCTAATAAAGTAGGGTACTCAAATCTTTTTTTCTGTGCTAATAAGTGCCATAATAAACAATCAATTAGTACCAATTATACTGATGTTTGGAAATATTTGCCTATTTTACCTTAATATTTCCTCACATTTTGATACGTTAATCGCCCATTGCACGGAATAATTGCGATTCTTGCGCTCACTTATTGTGTTTGTGATTTTAGGAATGGTTTGGATGAATTCGAGGCAAGAACAATCAAAATGGATACAAACGAGCAAAGAGTTGATGGACTAAGCAAAATATGGGACATGGCATTAGAAGGCAAGACTATGGTGCAAGTTGTAGATCTGTCACAGCTTCAGACTTTGGAATGCTGTGAGCCATGCGACGCCTTCAGTACAGCGCATGACATCCAGATGTTGTGAGCCATGCGACTCTTAGGGTATAGCTTGAAGTTCAGCGACCCCAACTTTTCCAACTTAGTTTAGGCTTTGGATTAACTTATGGGAGGACTTTGTAAAAACTATAAAAAGCTTATTAATTCGTTTTTGAGAAGGGAGGTCAGATTTGGAGCAATTATTGAGTCCCTAACACATTGAACCAAGGGCTTAATTCTTTTACTCAATCTATTACAATATTCAATCTTTCTTCAATAAATTCTTGTGTTGTTATTATGAATGCAAAGCTAAATATATCGTTCTAGTGTTAGAGCAATTACATGAAGGTTAATGTTTGAAAGTGATTTCTACTGATTGATTTACCACTACAGATTGTTTATTCTTTCTTGAGCATAATTGTTTGGTTATTAAAGCCCGATAATTGAACACTATCTACAGTTTACAAGTTGAACTCGACAGAGAGAATTTGTGATCGCACATAAGAGAGAATAGGGCTTGATTGTGAACCTGCGCAATAGGAAATCGATTTGCGGATAGGATAGACATATACCTATTCGTCTTGCTTAGCTAAATACAGAGTTCTTTAATGCATGCATGTGATTTAATTCCATAGACATATAGGCATTAAAGTAGCTTGCATAAAGTCGTGAAGAATCGACAGGTTTTCACGAGTATAATTAACTTGTTAGTTAGCAATCTAGGAAATCAAGAAGTGGAATCAATTGGAAAACTCAACTGCATTGTTTGTCGCTCTGACTCAGGACCATTTCTCTCTTATTGATAACGACTCATAAACTGTTCTCGATTACTTGACCTCAGTACTCATTTTTAATTATTGTTTGCTTTAGTTAGTAAAAACAATCATTGAAAAAGATCCCTGAATAGTTTTTTAGAAAATTGTTTGCTAGGATTCAGTCTGAACAATAGTCCTCGTGGGAACGATACTCAATCTTATCACTTTATTACTTGTCGACCACGTATACTTGCATGTGCATTTGGGAGCAACAAGTTTTTGGCGCCGTTGCAGGGGACTAAATAATTGACTGTTTTCTTTTTAAACGATTTGTTAGTTTCTATTCAGGTTTAATTTTTGTTTTGAGTTTCTTGTGCCATTTCAGGTAATAGGTCTTGAATGTGAAAGGAGAGAAAGGACGAACCACTCAAACCTTTTGATCCTGAACCTGAAAGGACCTTACGGAGGTTGAGGAGAGAAGCAATAGAACGTGAAGCACTCACACTTGTACTTGGTTCCTTACCTATCAAAATGGCAGAAGAATGAGCTTTAGCTGTGCGAGATGTTGCTCTTCCCAATCTGGAGGGAGTAGCTTCTAGCATTGTGAAACCGAAAATTATTAGACACTTTGAGATTAAGCCCAGCATGATACAACTGTTGCATGTGACTAGGCAATTTGCTGGATTACTTAGTGAGGATCCACAACAGCATATCTAGAATTTCTTGGAGATTAGTGACACATACACACCAGCAGGCGTCTCAACTGATTATGTTCGCTTGATACTCTTCCCATTTTCATTGATCGGAGTAGCAAGGAAGTGGTTAAAGGCTGAAAAGCCTGGGTTTATCACAACTTGGGATGATTTAGCTAAGAAATTGTTGGCTAAATTCTATCCATCTGCCAAAACCGCCAGAATAAAGAGTGGGATTATGTCTTTCAGACAACGAGATGGAGAATCCTTGTATTCAGCTTGGGAGAGATTCAAGTCATTATTGAGAGATTGCCCACACCACAACCAGTCTAATGAGATGTTGGCCCACACTTTTGTTGAAGGTTTGAATGCTCATACAAAGATCGTGGTGGATGCTGCTGCTGGAGGCCAAGTATTAGCCTTGAATTTTAATGAGATTTATGAATTGCTGGATAAATTTTCTCAGAGCAATTCTGACTAGCAGGGCGATGGTAGAGCTCCAAGTCAAAAAGCTGCTGGAATACTTCAGTTGGATGCGTTCTCAGCATTAACTGCAAAGGTAGATGCCATAGCTAATCAGATCAATAAGTTAGCATTGCCACCAACTCAGCACCAAGTGGCACCAATTCAACAAGTGCAATAGTTCCATGTTTTCTGCGGGGTATGTGGAGAGGATCATGCTACCGAGGTTTGCCCCTCCAATTCTGAGTCAGTTTATTACGTGGGGAATCAAAACAGGTTTCAGGGTCAGAATCGGAATCAGTTTGGTAACAGCTACAATCCTAATTCATGAAATCATCCTGGTTTCTCTTGGAGTGATAACCAGGCTGCTCAAGGAAATACGAGATCTCAGAATAACTACCAGAATTCACATCCTCAGGCTCAACCACAGCAATCAAACAGTTCAGTTGAAGATTTGATAAAGCAGATGTTGGCAGGTCAGCAGAAAATTATAGCAGACAATGCAGCTCAGGCACAGGCCATAAAAGATCTCGCTAATGCTCAAAAGGACTTGGAACGCCAAATAGGGAAACTAGCTAGAGCACAAAACACTAGACCACATGGTGCCTTGCAAGTGACACAGAGAAGAATCCTAAGAAATTTGTGCAAGCAGTTACTCTGAGAAATAGACGAGCTCTAGAAGAAGTGCCTCCAAAGCCAAGGAAGCCCGTTGGTGAACTGGAGTCGAATACTGAAATAGAAGCTGATAAAGAAGCTGAAAAATTGGTAGAGAAGCAACCCGAACTTGATAATGTCAGACCACCACCACTTTTCCCTCAAAGGCTTCAAAAGCAGAAAGTAGATGCAGCTTGCAAGAAATTTTTGGAGATCTTGAGTCAGATACAAGTTAATATTCCTTTGGTGGAACTTTTGTATGATGTACCAAAATACGCTAAGTACATCAAGGATATTGTGGCAAATAAAAGAAGACTGATCGAGTTCGAGACAGTTGCACTTACTGAAAAGTGCAGTTCCAGAGTCAAAAGCAAACTTCCTAAGAAATTGAAAGATCCTGGAAGCTTCACTATTCCTATAAAAATTGGGAAGCATGAGGTTGGACGAGCTTTATGTGACTTGGGTGCTAGCGTAAATTTAATGCCACCATCGGTGTTTCGAAAGCTAGGCCTGGGTGAACCAAGACCAACCACAGTGACCCTGCAGTTAGCGGACAGATCTTTGACATGCCCCGATGGA
This sequence comes from Petunia x hybrida, assembly GCA_037355625.1. Classification (NCBI taxonomy): domain Eukaryota; kingdom Viridiplantae; phylum Streptophyta; class Magnoliopsida; order Solanales; family Solanaceae; genus Petunia; species Petunia x hybrida. The sequence goes on from JBBBVM010000974.1 coordinate 216,301, forward strand.
GTTATTGAGGATGTTCTAGTACAAGTAGGCCAATTTATCCTCCCTGTTAATTTCATCATTTTATATTATGAGGCTAACCAAGAGGTTTCGCTCATCTTGGGAAGAGGATTTTTGGCTACTGCTGATGCTGTGATTCGAGTTAGAGCAGGGAAGATGATCATGAGGGTAAATGGCGAAGAAGTTGTATTTAATGTGTTCCGGGCTACTCAACTTCTATCACATTATGAAGAGCTATCTATGGTAAGAGTGCTAGATAGGGAGTTGACTGCCTCTGAAAAATCACTCTTGGCTTCTAAGGATGATACTCTTGAAAGAGCATTAATGTATGAAGATGATATGCTGAATGATGAAGAAACTGAGGAATACTTGGAGATTCTCAACATGGAGTGTAAATTTATCCCAGGGTGGAAGAAGTTTGAGGAGCTTGATAGACCGCTGACATTAGCTCCTGCTAAACCGTCTATTGAGAAAGCTCATGTTGTTGAACTTAAACCTTTACCTGCTCATTTACGTTATGCTTATTTGGGTGAGGGTAACACCTTGCCCGTAATCCTTTCTTCTTTGTTGTCTGATGTGCAGGTTGAAAAGGTCTTAAGGGTGTTGCGAGAGCGTAAGAGGGCAATTGGATGGACCATTGCAGATATCAGAGGGATTAGTCATTCTTTTTGTATGCACAAGATCCTCTTGGAGGAGGGCCATAAGCTAAGTGTCGAGCAGCAAAGAAGGCTAAATCCAGTAATGAAGGAGGTTGTGAAGAAGGAAATTATCAAGTGGCTTGATGCTGGCATTATTTTTCCAATCTCTGATAGTAATTGGGTAAGTCCAGTCCAGTGTGTTCCAAAGAAGGGAGGCATGACAGTTGTGACGAACGAGCAGAATGAATTGATTCCTATAAGAATAGTCACGGGGTGGCGGATTTGTATTGATTATAGAAAATTAAATAAGGCCACCAGAAAAGATCACTTTCCACTCCCCTTCATTGATCAGATGTTGGACAGGCTAGCCGGGCATGAATATTACTATTTTCTAGATGGATACTCGGGCTACAAACAGATTGTGATAGCACCGGAAGATCAGGAGAAGACGACGTTTACATGTCCTTATGGCACCTATGCATTTAGAAGGATGCCGTTTGGACTATGTAATGCGCCTGGAACCTTTCAGAGATGCATGATGGCTATTTTTACCGACATGGTGGAAAATTTTGTTGAGGTATTCATGGACAATTTCTCAGTCTTTGGAGATTCGTTTGATGGCTGCTTGAAGAAGAAACCAACTTGGTACTTAACTGGGAAAAATGTCACTTCATGGTTCGAGAAGGCATTATACTTGGACATAAAGTATCGAAGCAAGGGATCGAGGTCGATAGAGCAAAGGTTGAAGCAGTTGAAAAATTACCACCACCTATCTCTGTTAAAGGTGTGCGTAGTTTTTTGGGACATGCTGGGTTCTATGGGCGATTCATTAAGGACTTTTCGAAGATAGCAAATCCCATGTGCAAATTGTTAGAGAAGGATGCGAAGTTTGAATTCGATGATGCCGGTCTGAAGGCGTTTGAAGAGCTGAAAAAGAGGTTGGTGACTGCACCAATTATTCTTGCTCCTGATTGGTCTGTACCGTTTGAATTGATGTGTGACGCGAGTGATATTGCTGTTGGGGCTGTTCTCGGGCAGAGAAAGGGTAGAATTTTTCACTCTATATACTATGCAAGCAAGACCCTTGATGCTGCTCAATCCAATTAAGCTACCACCGAGAATGAGCTGCTGGCTGTTGTTTATGCTTTTGATAAGTTCAGATCTTACTTTGTTGGCACTCGGGTTATCGTCTATACTGATCATGCCGCAATCCGGTATTTATTTGAGAAGAAAGATTCCAAGCCGAGACTGATTCGTTGGGTTCTTCTACTCCAAGAATTTGATGTGCATATCTGAGATCGAAAAGGGACCAAGAATCAAGTGGCCGATAACTTGTCGAGACTGGAAGATAGAAAACATGTAGATGAGGGGCCTGAGATAAATGAAGTTTTTCCAGATGAGCAACTTTTTGCTCTACCGGTAACCGAGGTGCCCTGGTATGCAGATATGGTGAATTTGATGGTGAGTAATGTTTATCCACCTGATGCTAGCGCTGAACAGAGAAGGAAACTCCTCCATGAGAGCAAATTTTACGTCTGGGATGAGCCGTACTTGTATAAAATTTTTCCCGGACCAATTGGCGAAGAGATGTATTCTAAGTGAAGAAGTTGAGTCTGTGTTGCAAAGTTGTCACTCCTCTCCCTATGGTGGTCATCATAATGGTGATATGACAGCTGCGAAGGTGCTTCAGTTGGGGTTCTTTTGGCTTACTCTATTCAAGGATGCTCATACCTTTGTTAGACAGTGTGATCGCTGCCAAAGAACTGGTAATATCTTAAGGCGCCACGAGATTCCCTTGAGTAACATTCTAGAGATCGAGTTGTTTGATTGTTGGGGAATTGATTTTATGGGTCCATTTCCACCGTCCAATGACAACAAATATATTCTTGTAGCAATCGACTATGTGTCAAAGTAGGTGGAGGCTGTTGCACTTCCAATCAATGATACGAGTGTGGTAGTCAAGTTATTGCAGAAAAATATTTTTACTCGCTTTGGGACACCACGGGCTATCATTAGTGATGAAGGTACGCATTTTTGCAATTGCTTGTTCAATAAACGTTTGGCCAAGTATGGGGTGCGCCACAAGGTAGCTACTGCTTATCATCCTCAAACGAGTGGCCAAGTGGAGTTGTCGAATAGAGAGATTAAGCAGATTCTTGAGAAAATCGTTAGCGCTTCAAGGAAGGATTGGTCTATGAAGCTTTACGACGTTCTTTGGGCCTATAGAACGGCTTTTAAAACGCCTATTGGAACCTCTCCATATAGGTTGGTTTATGGTAAGGCCTGTCACTTGCCTGTCGAGTTGGACCATAAGCGTACTGGGCAATTAAAAAGCTCAATTTGGACACAGACTTAGCGGGTGAAAAGAGAATGCTTCGGTTGCTTCCGTTTCCACGCATACGAGAATGCAAAATTGTATAAGGAACGGACAAAAAGATGGCACGATAAGCATATTGAGGATCGGGTCCCTTTGTGCTAGTTCGTGTTACTGCACATGGAGCGGTAGAGTTAAAAGCCCCGGATTCCGAGAAAACATTCTTAGTAACGGACGAAGAGTTAAGCGCTATTGGGGAGGTTTGGTGGATCGGCATACCCGTTACATTGCGAGAGCCGTGAATTGTAACCATCGTGCCGCGACGTTAACTAAGGCGCTTTTCGGGAGGCAACCCGAGCTTTTTATGTAAATGCAAAAAATTAAATATAACAAAAATAGAAAAAGAAAAATACAAAAAGAGTCGTGCCGTGACGTTAAATCAAGCGATTGTTGGGAGGCAACCCAATTTTTATCGTTCTAGTCGTTTTTACTTACTTAGCATTACGTAGTTTTCTTGTTGTTTTTGTAGGGCTCGGGACTTTCGGAAGGTGAGCTAATTGAATCCAATTGTGTCGTGGAACCATTTGGATCAACTTCTTTTCATCGACAGCTTGTTCCGGAATGTAGCCCGACAGCTTAACATTTTTGTACCAAGCTTGGTTCTCCCCTTTCTTCACAAAAGGTAGACCAAGCCTTGTTTTCCCCCTGGCCTTGGAATAGGAACTGCATCTTTCGGAACCTTTGGTTTTGCTTTGCTCGTTGCCTTAGCCTTTGCTTTTCCCTTTTGAGCTTTACTAGTCGAGGCAACTCCCAATTTTGGCCTCTTGGCAGCCGGTACAGCAGAGGAGGAGCTTGTCTTCTGTGCAGTCTTCACCATTATACCTGCACCATAAAGTCGGATTTTTGAATCCCAATTAAATAAACGACAACCCCCCGGGTATAGGAATAACCCCACACATACTTCGAACTATATCACAAGGAAGAAAGCGACATGAAAACAACTAACTACCCTAAACTAATCAAGGAAAATTAACAGGGCAACGGGGAAGGGAATCAGTACATCTCGGCGCATATAGCATGCAACAGTGCCCTATGGCCTATGTATTTCATGATCAAGTTAAGTAGAGCAGTGAAAAAGATCAATTCAATCATTCGGACATCGACTTATACCTTTATGTAACTATGCTACTCAAGAATTCGCAAAGTTTCAAGTTTTTCTTCACTGCGGTATTATGTCAAACATGTTATGTGCATCAGTTTTAAGCTTCAGTTTCAGGTATATGTAGAAGGAAAGAACACTCCCAAATTGTTATGGGAGATCGTTCACAGAATTCTAGTGTAAATCAAATAGAGTTCATGTTCATATTTAACCCGATAAGGTTTCACAAAGATTTAGCACATACAACTCACAACTAGAGTTAAGGGGAAAATGGAGATGGGAAGTTCACACTGGGATCAGCAGTAGGTGCGAGCAGAACAGCGAGGGAGAAACTTACCAGAACAGTTGTTACACTTTGAAGAAGATGACTCGAAATTTAATTCTTTTGTGAAGGTTGGTTTGCCTTGGTCCGGTTGCTCTGTTTTATGTTATGTTTAAACCCAAGGGAAGAGGGAAAAGGGATTCTAATGTTTTATGTTTTAAGATTCGCGGGTCAACGGGTCGAAACCAGTTCGACCCGTAAAAATGTCCAACTTACCTGAGCCGCGATGATACAAGTGACGCTTGACAATCGCGTGTCAAGTTCTGTGCTTACTGTTTTGCTCAAAGCGATGTGGTATGCGACGCTTGAGCTGTGGCTTTTTCGATTTGGCGTGAAATTTTGCTGATAAGCGCTGAACTACGCGATTCTTTAGTGATCGCGGCTAACGAGTCTACAATATTTTGCTGTACGCTGTAAGACAAGTGACGCAAGCCTATTGCTTCCAAGTTTTTGTGTTGTCTGTTTCACTCAAAGCGATGCTAAAAACATCGCTTGGCCTGTGGCTTCTCATATTTTTGGCTTGAAAACTTTTTCTCTAATCAGCGATACAAGAAGCGACGCCTTGATATCATGTCACAGGTTGGAACTTTCTGTTCCATTCCATGCCATGCTGGATGCGACGCCTCAGCTGTAGCGTAGCAGATCTGGGCTCTCAATTTTTTTAAGTATCGCAATAGGTTGAGAGCTTCTCATGGTACGACGCTTGGCCAAATGCTTCCAACACAACTTCTACACTTACCTCACTGCAATACACAATGCTAAAGTAACTTCTCAAAGAGTTGAGGTGTGAAGGAGATATGCCAATGATGGGTGGACAACAAGCTGCACTAGACCTTTAACTCTAAATTTTCATGAAGTAAAACAACGTTAGTATGAGGATCCAGTTCTAGTTGAATACAGACAGAGAACCAAAAGAAAAATCAGAGTCACCATACAGGGTTACTACTGACAGTGTTCTCATGTATAAAAGACTTTGTGTTCCTGATGTCGCAGATTTACGTGGACAGATTATGATAGAGGCACATTATTCCAAATACAATGTTCATCCGGGTTCGACTAAGATGTATCATGATTTTAAGCAGATTTATTGGTGGGACAGAATAAAGTGTGACATAGCAGAATTTGTGGCTCAGTGTTCTAATTGCCAGCAAGTTAAAGTCGTGTCATCTTTTCAGACTTTGTGCTTTCAGCAGATAGGTACGTATATATGATCAGGCTGCAAGCTTATCTCTAGTATTAATAGATTATTAGTGAGTTTAGCAATGATCGACACTCATTGTAGGTTTCTATTGTGGCCTTAGGTTGGGTCGTGACAAAAGTGGTATCAACGCCTTAGAGATTTAGTATTACCATTTAGTATTTGGAGGTAGACTCCTCCACTTAAAGCACAAACTCATGCAGCTATTTGAATAGGAATAACCATCCCCGCACAGTCTGCTGGACTAAAGAAGATTTAGCTAAAGGTCGAACGTAGGCAGACCTAAGCTACCAAACTACCCTTTCGAGTTGCCAAATAGCTACAACTCTCGAGTCACAACTCCATATATTTTCCATAAGCATCACCGCTCGATAGCTCAATTCAGGGGGTCAGATGACACCTCTCATTACCCTTTGTAGCTTTAAAACACAACAATGTGCTTACCCCGGCTACCTTGACATGCACTCTAGCTCAACACAGGGAATATCACAAGCGGCTACTAACCGCCCAAGCTCACTATTTCCGGACGAGGAAGAAATGGTAATAGACCGACGATAGAAATAATTAGAACTTCAGGAAGCTCATCTTCTTATTTATTTGGCTACCAGAGCTAGACTACTTACGAGTCAGGCTAACTGAAGAATCGCAATTGAAGAAATAGACATTAAATGAGCTTTATGGAACAACATTTATGCCAATTTAACCTTCCCATAAGAAGAAAACTCCAACAATTTATCAGTAAACTCTTTTATAACTGAGAGAAGCTCATAGAATAACATGACTTTACTAACATCTCGAACCAAGAGGAGACACGTAGATCGAGTATTACTTACTAATCATTTTGCACTGGAAGAAACAATAACACTTTCTGATGGTGACGAATTAGGATCCCATTATCCTACCAACATTGAATTTCGATGAGAGAGGTAAACTGAATTGACAAAATAATAGAAGGTGGCGTAACAAGATGCAAAGCAGGCAATAGCGACACTCACTGTCAAATCTCTCATATTTAGACTAGAAAAATTTGTAGGGTCTCACAAATTCCAGGAATAAATCATACCAGAAGCTCGCCCCTCTACCGCAGCCGATTCTTAATAGAAACAATTTTCAATGAAACCATGAAACATGATATGACAGACCATCTCCAGATCGATTGGAAGAATCAAATCTTACTCTAGGGAAAAAGAAATACATGGGTCTACTACATCGGATGCCTCAGCATCCTGCCAGACTGGCATTTCATAAATCTGCCTCTGCGGCCGAACTAAGCCGCTACACTGATAATTACCTTCTTAAGAATAACTGCCACCATGCTCTCAACCTTTACTGGATCGTGGCATTTCTCTGGCTGATTGAGATCTAAAGGAAATCTCCTGCGACTGTGCAAGTGCCTGATGACAAGAGAAAGGACGACTGCCTACTTGCCGGAGTAAGGGAAAACTTCCCAAAGGATAACCAGACTCACAACAATGATAACCCCTTTTCGCTGAAAAATGGAAGCTGGAAAGATTGTTGATAGCTGTAAAGAGAAAGCTGAGTCTAATCTTGATGAACTACTTGAGCACTCTGAGAATTACGCGACACAAGCTGAGATAACGTAGAAGGTGACCTCCCAAAATAATCAGAACTCTTACCTTCAAATGAGGTACCATAGTTACCCACTAGGGCCACGGGATCTCTTGCTCTCCTGCTCTAACTCTTCCCCCTCTAACTTATGGTATGCCTAATACCTTTGAGCAATATCAACAACGACATCAAATGAAGTCCCAACCTCAATTTTTCAAGCCATCTGGGATCTCAAGGAAGGAGAAAGGTCATCAATAAATCTTTGAATCTCTCGAAAGGATCATGGACTAGTTCTAATGCATATTCAGCCATTCTATAGAATTCAATCTCATATTTTGAAACCAACAGGCTAACTTACAGGCTACCCTGTCTAATCCACTCAAACTGGTGACACTCTTCATCTCGCTCGCTACTAGAAAGGAACTTTTCCACGAATCTAGAAGAAAAACAGAACCAAGTTAGCTAATAAGAGAGCGGCCCACCAATTCAAGGCTGGACCCCTGAAACTGGAAAGAAGAATAATCAACACCATACTGCTCGATATAATCAAGAGCCTGACGGATACGCTGACATCATTTTATTTAAAAAAATCACGAGGTTTATCTGATGCATTGCTTAAGAATATCGGAACGTTCAACCGCGTAAAATAATGCAACCTCTTTAGGCACTCGGACCGAACTATTACCTCAGCTGGCTAACCAGCCAGAACAATTGGTGGCGCAACACATGCTACCTCTGGAACATAATTTACGGGGGAAACATCAGGAACTGGAACAAGAGCTCTCTAAGACCGAACATCTCCATCTGCGGCAACCTGATAAGCTGCCTAGCGAATAATAGGTTTTTGTGGTATCTGCGTCACCAAGATTCTCGTGAAAGCATCGTAGAGAGCCAAGGGAACCACAAGGCCCTGCTCCCTTGCCCATCGCGAGCTCGTACAGCTGGGACCTCTGTAACTGGATCGTCAGCACGATCAAAAACTCTCGGGGCTTCGTCAGTGCCAGCCCCAGGCTAGACTGCTTCGTCCTGAACTCCTACCGTTTGCTGATTTATCGCACGAGGGTTCAATTAACAAAAATACTTTTGCATCCTAGACCGACGCACGATCAGAAATGAAGGAAGTGAAACTACATAAATGCCGTCATAGCCCCTCGTAGATAAGTACGGACGTCTACGTACCCATCACCGAGACTCTACTAGACACTATCTTAGTCTGGATAGACTCTAAACTGGGCTTCGATACCAATTGACACGACCCGAAATTCGGTTAGGTCGTGCGGGCACCCGACATCCTCCCCTAGACCCGTCGGGCGAACCCTTACCAATTTAATTAGGAAAATAAATATAATAATTCATAAATATGGGCTATCCAGACTAGACATCTAAGAGTACAAAAGAAGACAGATACCTCCTGAAGGGAGCAAAATGCGACTGAAATAATAACCAATAAATTGGTGGCCATCCAGAATAAAAGCTGGCTCACCCTGGTAGCTGAAGTCGTCTTCGCTCCTTCACAACGTGGCGAACTCAATCCTGGAGCGAACCTGCCGAAACAAAATAGATAGACAAGAAACAAACAACAAACAAGGGTGAGTCAAAAGGACTCAATAAGTGGGGCAGACTAGCCACCTCAAATAATAGGATAGCTAGCCAGGGAGAAAAGAAACAGATAGACCAAATTTCTTTTATTTAAATTATAAAAAGGCAGAGCCAGATAACAACCGGAAACACGTAAGAAACTTATAAACTCAACCAAGGATGCGTGCCAGAAACATATCAACAAATAAGCAATGCACATATAAGCAAAACAGTAGTCATGTACCGCAAGTCTACACAATGGTATGAATTGAGATGAAATGAAATGAAGTGAGATGAAATGAAATGAAATATGATGCAAAGGGTCACATGTACCCGTCCTCCCATCTCGAAGCGGAATACTCCTGCATTCGAGGGGAATCCTATCTGATAACCAACTGGAGCGGAATACTCCTGCTCCTGGGGCGGAATACTCCTGCACCCGATATAATATAAACCAGAGGCGGAATACTCCTGCACTCTCCTGGGGCGGAATACTCCTGCACCCAATAAAATGTAAACCAGAGGCGGAATACTCCTGCACTCTCCTTGGGCGGAATACTCCTGCCCTCAATATGATACAATGGAGCGGAATCCTCCTGCTCCTGGGGCGGAATACTCCTGCACCCAATATGATATGCAATGTAATGCATATGAATGACATATAATGCACATGAATGCAATGTGATGCAATAATAACCCTTCACCGGCGCGGGACTCTCATGGACAGCTGGGAAGTAGATGCCAACTCACAGCCAGTGTACAACGCTCAGATCCTCAATGCAATATCAACAACAGGACATAACATATAATATATAATGTAAATCCAAAGCTAAGGCGTAATGAGTACGCCTATCGGCAGCTACCCACGTAAGGAACACGTGGTAGAAAATCCACGAGGCCAGGTGCCTCCAAAGAAATGGATATAAACACTTACCTTGTTACAAAGTTAGCACAATTACTCAACAACCGCTTTATCCTTTGGATTCACTGCCAAACGATCCTGTTGTATTCAATAAGCAAAAAACGATATCGAATAAGGCTAAAGACTTCATTCCCCACATTTTAGGGTAATCCGGTTAGGAACCTGATGCCCTATTCGCATGCAATATGCAGGCCAGGCCTATATACATGGTTTAAGGTCACATAATCAAACCCTAAATAAATTATATTTATATGTTGCCCATAACTCACTGAGTGCGAATATATAATCAATTCCATTATCGGGGTCCATTTGACCCTTTAAACTATTAATTGAACTTATTAAAACGATGTATAATATCCCAATTTTTACCGTTAAAATATATTAAAACACACGTAATAAACTCAAATAATATATTAGAATCATTACCTGAATGTTTCAGAGTGAAAATTCTACTTTTCTCCGGCCTTTTTTCTTATTTTCTGGCATTTTTTTCCTCACTGCATTTTTTCATTTTTCTCTGTTTTCGCTTCCATTTCTGTTATATGTTTTCTGGAATGTTTAGGCTATGGGATTAGTATCCCATAGCACCGCCCATTGAATTCTTTTCTTTTTTTTTTTTGTCTTTTTGTCCTTTTTTCTTTTAATTTTCTTTTACTTTTCTTTTCGCGACGAAAATTAAAACGGTACCCTATGATATTCGAAATAATTCCAACTTTTGCGTACAAGTTATACAAAATATATGTAACATACTCGCGAAGGTGGATCTCAAATCGGGTTCCCGAAACTCAAGATGCGAATTTAAATAGAAAAAGTCAAATTATTTAACTTTCGGCATTTTAGCGGAAACTAGCCGAACAACATCGAAATTCACTTTCGAAAGTTTACAAAAATTACAAATAATCATACGAACCTAGCGGCGCTTTCGGATTTCGAATCGGAGCTCGTTCGCCAAAATCGAGCTCGAAAATCTCTTTTTAATATTTATCGACAATAAAAACTGAAACCTTCTTCCGATGCCTACCAAACGAGGTCTGATTTAGCTCAAATTTACAGATAAGTCCCAATGGACCTAACGAAAATTTTAAAATTATCAGCACGCCAATCAGAGTCCTAACTTCCGAAACGACTGACCGAGGTCGTTTCAACCGAGTTATGAATTATCTGTTAGATCTCGTTACTGGCATCTCGTGCAGCGTTTTCGCCGTGACTTGACATGATTGCGCCTTTTCCTTTGTAGGAAACCTACAATTGCCTGGACCCTACAGTGGGCGCCAAACTGTTTATTCTTAAAATTGTAATCTAGGTTAAACAATTATTTATGGTTAGGGTCACAAGCAATACAGTAATTACAATGGAAAAGTATGTAAGTATAATGAATGCAGTAATGAATAAACAAGACGAAATAATTAAGATAAAGGCAGAGTAATTCTTATTCCTTGAGAATAGCCGGTTTCGGTGTTGAATCATCCCATGTACAACACAATGTAAGGAGGGTTATTTAAGTAGTGATACCCAGTCCTAAATAAAGTAAAAGACAAAGACTAATAAGGTTATGTACCTATAACTCAAGGCGGTGGTATATACTTAACCCTAACTAGGAGATTGTAAACCCTAAGCGGCGGGATGTATACCATGCGTTCTATGGCCATGCCGCCTAAACGGTTGTTGGCTCCAGCAGCGGGCATATATCCTCTGCGCCCGGTGACTTATAAGATAAGTTTAGTCTCGCCAGCTGGACTCATATTTCCTTAATAGTAGATGACATACATTTGCCCGCATATTTACGTAAATTTTTTTTCTTTTTTTCTTTCTCCAAACAGGTATACTTTGTTCAAAAGCACAAAAACTAAAATATTGATTTGCCCGATAGCATCTCACACTTTGATCTTAAAAAAAAACAGGTATACAAAAAAAGGATACAGTATACCAGAAAGGTAAACTTTGTTTAAAACAATAAAAATTTAAATATTTATTTGTTCGATAGCATCGCACACATTGATCCAAACATAAAAGGGTATACCAAAAAGGTATACAACATACCAAAAAGGTATACAACATACCAAAAAGGTATACTTTGTTAAAAAGTATAAAAAATGAAAAATCTATGTGTCCTGTAACATCTCGCATTTCAATCAGAACATAACAAGGTATATGAAAAGAATATACAGTATACCAAAAAGGTATACAGTACACGAAAATGCTATAATTTTTTCAAAATAATAAAAATTGAGATATTTATTTGTTCGATAGAACCAAAAACTTTGATTCAAACACAAAAAGGTATAGCAAAAGAGTATACAGTATACCAAAAAGGTATACTTTGTTCAACACAACGAAAATTGAAATATTTATTTGCTCGATAGCATAGCACACTTTGATCCTAATACAAAAGGGTATGCCAAAAAGATATACTATATAAAAAGGTATACCTTGTAAAAAACAATAAAAAATAAAATATCTATGTGTTTTGTAATATCTCGCACTTCGATTCAAACATAACAAGGTATATCATAATATTATACAGTATACCAAAAATGTATACATTATACCAAAAAAGTATACTTTGTTCAATATAACAAAAACTGAAATACATATTTGCTCGATAGCATCACACACTTTGATCCAAACACAAAATGGTATAAGTATACAGTATACCAAAAAGATATACTTTGTTCAAAATAATAAAAAATGAAATATTTATTTGCTCGATAGCATCGCACACTTTGATCCAAACACAAAAGGGTATACCAAAAAGGTATACAATATACCAAAAAGATATACTTTGTTAAAAATAATAAAAAATTAATATCTATATGTTTTGTAACATCTCGCACTTCGATCTGAACATAATAAGGTATACCAAAAAGGTATACTTTGTTAAAAATAATAACAACTGAAATATTTATTTGCTCGATATCATCGCACACTTTGATCCAAACACAAAAAGGTATACAAAAAGAGTATACAGTATACAAAAAAGGTATACTTTATTCAATACAATAAAAAAATGAAATATGTATTCTGTAACATCTCGCACTTCGATCCAAGCATAACAAAGTATATAAGAGTATACAGTATACCAAAAAGGTATACTTTGTTAAAAAAAAACTGAAATATTTATCTGCTCGATAGCATCACACTTTGATCCAAACACAAAACATATATACAAAAAGAGTATATAGTATACCAAAAAGGTATACTTTGTTCAAAACAATAAAACTAAAAATTTTGTTTGCTCGATACATACTTTGATTAAAACACAGAAGGATATACCAAGAAGGAATACACTATATCAATAAGATATACTTTGTTCAAAATAATAATTGAAATATTTATTTGCTCGATAGCATCACACACTTTGATCTAAATACATAAAAATATACCAAAAGAGTATACACTTTACCAAAAATGTAAACTTTGTTCAAAACAACAAAACTGAAATACTTATTTGCTCGATATCATCGCACACTTTTATGCAAACACAAAAAAATATACCAAAAGAGTATACAGTATACCAAAAAGATATACATTATTCAAAATAATAAAAAATAAAATATCTCTGTGTTCTGTAACATCTCGCATTTCGATCCAAGCATAACAAAGTCTATAAGAGTATACAGTATACCAAAAAAGTATACTTTGTTCAAAATAAAAAAAAAACTGAAATACTTATTTGCTCGATAGCATCACACACTTTGATCCAAACACAAAAATGCATACAAAAAGTGTATATAGTAAACCAAAAAGGTATACTTTATTTAACATAATTAAATTAAAAAATTTATTTGGTCGATAGCATCGCACACTTTGATCCAAACACAAAAGGGTATACCCAGAAGGTATACACTATATCAAAAAGGTATACTTGGTTAAACAATAAAAAATAAAATATTTATGTGTTCTGTAATATCTCGCACTTCGATCTGAACATAACAAGTTATATCAAAAGAGTATACAGTATAACAAAAAGGTATATAGTATACCAAACAGGTAAACTTTTTTCAAAATAACAAAAAACTGAAATATTTATTTGCTCGATATTATCATACACTTAGATCTAAACACAAAAAAGTATACAGTACACCAAAAAGTTATACCTTGTTCAAAATAATAAAAATTAAAATATTTATTTGCTCAATAGTACCGCACACTTTGATCCAAACATAAAAGGGTATACCAAAAAGATATACAATATACCAAAAAGATATGCTTTGTTAAAAATAATAAAAATTGAAATATCTATGTGTTCTATAACATCTCGCATATCAATCCAAACATAACAAGATATACCTAAAGAGTATAGAATATACCAAAAAGATATGCAATATACCAAAAAGGTATACTTTGTTCAAAATAAATAAAATTGAAATATTTATTTGCTCGATAGCATCACATACTTTGATCCAAACACAAAAAGGTATACCGAAAGAGTATACAATATATCAAAAAGGTATACTTTGTTAATATGATAAAAATAAAAATATCTATGTGTATCATCTTGCACCTTGATCCAAACAAACAAGGTATACCAAAAGAGTATACAGTATACAAAAAAGGTATACAGTATACCAAGGTATACTTTGTTCAAAATAACAAAAATTGAAATATTTATTTTGCTCGATAGCATCAGACATTTTCATCCAAATACAAAAAGCTATATCTAAAGATTATACAGTATACCAAAAAGGCATACTTTATTTATAACAATAAAAAATTATATCATTCATTTGTTCGGTAGAATCACACACAAAAAGGGTATACTCCAAGGGCATACAATATACTTCAAGGGTATACAATTATAATGAAAAATATGATTTTACTAGGGGTATTCATGGGGCGGTACGGTTCGTGTTTTAGCTTATTGAAAGCCGTATATCGGTTAATGATATCTAATTATGTAAAATTAATAGCATACCGATAAGCTATCAGTTATCGGTAGTTAACTGCTCGGTAAGCGGTATTAACGGTTCTCATTATTAGGAACTATTTCAAGTTATCTCTAAAAAGATGTGCACTATATTTGAGCACAGACAAATGCAGATGAAGACTCGTTGGTGTGATGTTTATTATTGGTACTTGCCTTCAAGCTCCACTTACTATTCTAACTTCTAAATATGAAAAGTAAAAATTAATTGTATGATGAATGTTAACAGATGCAAATTGAAAGGTTTAATACACACCCATTACATCCACTAAAGTAACAAACAAACTATCCAAACAAATTAATTAAACAAGTGCAACTACTGAAGTAAGTCTGATCTATGACCCGAGCTTGGAAGAAAAATCAATAATAAAGGGAGTTTTTACATAAAAGTACAAGTTTTAGAAGTTATTTATAAAACATAGCAACATTTTAACAAAATTACCTAATATAGAGGAAAAAAAGTTAATTACAAAAACATAGCAAAAACATAGCAATATTTTCCCATCACATAGCAAAACCTTACCTTCAACCTCCTATTTTCCCTCATTTCACTTTTCCTCCTCCCATTTCCCCCAATTTTACTTTTACTCCTCCCGTTTCCCCCCAATTACACTTTTCCTCCTTCCATCCTCAACCACCTCGTATCTCGCTGTATCTCATTATATCTCGATGTTTCTCAACTACCAACCACATCATATCTCATTA
This sequence comes from Petunia x hybrida, assembly GCA_037355625.1. Lineage (NCBI taxonomy): Eukaryota > Viridiplantae > Streptophyta > Magnoliopsida > Solanales > Solanaceae > Petunia > Petunia x hybrida. Next base: position 231,627 of record JBBBVM010000974.1, read on the forward strand.
TATCTCAACTACCAACCACCTCGTATCTAACTGTATCTCGTTGTATCTTGTTGTATCTCAAGAACAAACTACCTCATATCTCATTGTATCTCAACTACCAACCACATCGTATATCGTTGTATCTCAACTACCAACCACATCGTTTCTCATTTTATCTCAACTACCAACCACCTCGTATCTCACTATATCTCATTGTATCTCGATGTATCTCAATTACCAACCACATCGTATCTCGTTGTATCTCAAGTACCAACCACCTCGTATCTCATTTGTATCTCGCTGTATCTCAACAACCAACCACATCGTATCTCGTTGTATCTCAACTACCAACCACATCGTATATCGTTGTATCTCAACTACCAACCACCTCGTATCTCGATGTACCTTACTGTATCTCGTTGTATCTGCATTGTTTTGCACCGTATCTAACTATTTTTAGACTGTATCTAGCTGTTTCTAGACTATTTCAGCATTGTTTCATCCTGTCTGTGCGTTGTTTCTCACTTTTCTAAACTATTTCACCTTTTTTGCGTTGTTTCACATTATTTTTACATTTTGTTTCAGACATCTTCACTAGTTGTTTCATACTGTTTCAGCGTTGTATCTGCACTATTTTTGCTCCATATCTAAGTGTATCTACACTGTTTCAAGTTGTTTCAGCACCTTTCAGGTTGTATCAGCACTGTTTTAGGTTGTTTCAACATTGTTTCTAAACTATATCACCTTTTTTGCATTGTTTCACATTAATTTTATATTTTGTTTCAGACTTTTTTTCTAACTGTTTCAGACTTTTTCAACGTCGTATCTGCGCTGTTTTTGCTCTGTATCTAACTATATGTCGTTGTATCTGCGCTGTTTCAAACTGTTTCAGACTGTTTCTGCATCATATCTGCACTTTTTTTGCTCCATATCTAACTGTATCTCGTTGTATCTGCGCTATTTCAAACTGTTTCAGTGTTGTTTCAGTGCCGTCTCAAGACTGTTTCAGCACCGTTTACTTTTATATACATCACTACTAGGATCTCTCACCACTAGAAATAGATCAAAAAGTGGGGGAACACACCACCACAATTCAGTTTCCAAAAAATGACCTAGGAACTAATCTCTGGTGCAAACACCATCTTGACTATTACAAATCAGTTCATTATTAAATGAAACTAAAATAATATTTAAATAACTAAGAATTTTAAAGAGGAAAAAAGGAAATAAGAGAGAGAACAGAGCAGATTCGCAATCCTTTCAAATCCGTCAACGACATCGCGAGCCAGTGAAAAATCCTCATCGACGCCGGCAAAAGGTTCCGATCCAAATTCCTCCGGCATAAAGACCGAATTCTCAGCGATTTCCCAAACACTCTCCATTTATCTCTGCATCGAACGTAGTGATGGTGGATGCCTGTCGAGGCCGAAGAGGACTCATTCTTTGAACCGATCGACGGTGAGGAAACGGCCGGTGAAAGGATAGGCGTGAACTATGAGGAGCTTGAAGGAGTTGGTGCCGATGTCTACAGCGGCGAAGAGGTTTCTCTAGTAGCGTTTGCAATTCGCTACTGCTACAGTGAGGAACTATTGGATATGGGGGTGGGGGTGATTGGCGCTGGGGTGGTGGGGGCAGAGGTAGGGGTAGGGTAGATGGGCAGCCGAGGGGGGGTTGTTTGTATCTTAGCTATGGGAGGAAGAGAGAGTAAAGTGAGAGATGTTGTAATTTGGGGAAATGTAAGTGAAATGTGTTGATTATTCTTATATGTGTTAGGAAAAATAATTTTATGTCTTGTAATTTAAGAAATGTTGCTATACTTTGTAATATAGGGGTGTAGGTTTGTATATATGTGTAAAAAATTTATTATAAAATGAGCCATGCCTTATAATTTAAGTGTAATGACTAATAGCCACCAATAGCAATAGTAGTTTAAGTTTAATCCATAAATTAAAGTTGTAAATTAAAACATAAAATGCTTAATATACTAATAATATTAAAATAAAAATATATAAAAATTATAAAAAAAATCTTATTGGTTATCGGTACGGTAACAGTAACGATATATAGATATCGTTAGGTCTATAACCATACTGATATCTTATCGATATTAGAAATTAATACCATTAACCGATATACCATTATAGCGACACTGTTATGCTTATCGATAGCGGTAGCGGTTCGGTTTTGCATACCCCTAGATTGTACTGTTTCAACGCATATCATTCTTCAAAGGAAGAATAACACTGTATACTATAAGAGTATACAATATACTCTAATGATATAAAATGACAAAATTGCAGTATATAGTTTCTAAAGCACATCATTATTCACAAGTGAAAATAGCATTGTATACTATAAAGTATACAGTATATTCTAAGGGTATACTATTTCAACACATAAGAGTATACTATTTCAAAACATACCATTCTTCAAATAAAAAATAATATTGTGTACTGTAAAAGTATATGGTATATTCACACACAAAAATGGTATACTCCAAGGGTATTCAGTATATTCCAAAGGTGAACATTATATTCCAAGGGTATATAGTGATAACGAAAAATATGATTGTACTGTTTCAAAAGCACACCATTCTTCAAAAGTAAAAATAGTATTGTATACTATGAAGTATACAATATACTCCAAGGGTATACAATGATAACAAAAAGTTGGAATATACTATTTCAAAACATAGCATTCTTCAAAGGAATAATAACATCGTATACTGTAAAAGTATATGATATACTCCAAGGGTATACAATATACTCCAAAGGTATATAGTGATAACAAAAAATTTGAGTGTACTATTTCAAAACATATCATTCTTCAAAGGAAAAATAACACTGTATACTATAAAAGTATACGATATACTCTAAACACAGTAAAAAAATTACAGTATACTATTTCAAATCACATCATTCTTCAAAGGAAAAATTAGCATTGTATACTGTAATAGTATATAGTATATTCCAAGGGTATACAATATATTCCAAGCGTATACAGTGATAATAAAAAAATTGGAGTATGCTATTTCAAAACACAGAATTCTTCAAAGGGAAAATAACACTATATATCCTAAAAGTATACATTATGCTCTAAGGATATACAGTGATAACAAAAATATTGGAGTATACTGTTTCAAAGCATAATATTCTTCAAAAAAAATAATATTGTATATTGTAAAAGTATACAATATACTCTAAAGGTATACAACGATAAAAAAATTGCAATATATTATTTCACAAGCACATTATTCTTCAAAGGAAAAAAAATAACACTGTATACGATAAAACTATACGATATACTCCAAAGGATGTTAAATGATGACAATAAATGGAACCTTTGATAATAGCTTTATACAATACTAGATCTAATATTACATCAAGTCATTCCATGGACCTTTACACTAATAAGAACAGTTTTCAGTGCGCAAATGCTAAATACTGGAAGAACAAGACAAATTATTGTTAGTGTTAACAATAAAACCAAACCATTGAATATAGAAATGAGAAGATTATAGAGAAGTTTTCAACACAGAGCAAGGATAAAAACCAACATATTCTAGGAGCCGAAACTTAAAGAAATTAATTTTAACACAGGTCTTACATCCAACAACAGACACAGATCAAAAGGACTAAACATGATTTGAAAAGAGCAGGTGTACACCTTTTATAGTAAAACTTTTTAAACTAAGGTAAACCTTAAAAAAAAAAGACGAGTTCTAATACCATGGCATAAACTAAAATGATCTCATAAAAGATTGCAATTTTATGGCTTAGCACACAATTGAAACTCTACAGCAAGGTAATTAAACCATAAACATGAAAATAAAGTCCTTAACCTTTAAATCTTTAATTAACTTGCATACGAAAGTAAATCACAGCAACAATATATTGTATATCAACGATATTTTCTTGAACAGAAAAATCAATAAGTTTGAATTTGAGACATAATCAGTATTTTTGAAACTCGGTAATTCTCTTCCAAAGTGTACAAATAGTTGTTTGATGTTGCCAAAAATTGACTAACCTTCAAATACTTGCAAAAATTCGATATGTTTTAAATAGGGAAAGTAAAAGCGGCATTACACGCAAGTTTTTGGTGCTCTTCTGCTATCAGCTATGAATAAGTAAAGCTGTCACTAAGTTCTCACAAATTAACACATTTTTTCATTCTCCCCCTTCAATTTGCAATTACACAATCGAATTTCAATCAAAAAAATGAATTCATCAGACAAGAAGTATGAATAATGCAGCTCAAAGTTAGCCTTATAACACCCAATAATATACACACAATATTTCTATCTACAATGTGAAGTTGGGCTCCATATTCTCTTGCACGCAAATAATGCAGAAAGCACATGGTCAATCTCATAACATACTATATATGTTATCGTCTTCACTCATGCCAAGATAACAGAAGATGGACGCTACAAAATGAAAAAGGATGAGAGCTCCAATGTCATGGCTGCCCAGCCAATTACACCAGCATGCTTTAAGATAATCGGAATAGCAATGCTTCCAACAGTAGACGCTCCAGTCAAGAACTTAGTTGCATCTAGCCAACTGTTATACCAGACATTTAAAAGAAAATAAGGTCAGATCCTCGAGAACGATTGCTCTTATTTAAGACTTTGGAGTACTAAATATCATGTGCACGCACGAATAAGTCTCACCCGCTTCCAAATTCAGAGTGAAGACTAGAAGTATCTGAACCAGCAAGGAACATCAAGGGCATAGGAGAATGACATACATAACAACTGCAACAAGAAACACCAAGAATAGTCTGGATCAGTGATAGTTAATCAAACGATAGCATTTCTAGCCGTCTCAAATATCTAATACCATATTTGATATTTCCAAACTAAGCACTAAATAATATCTATAATACACATCCCAACCCCTATCCACCCATACATCCACCCCGCCCCCCTAACTTCTAAAGCCATAAACTTCTTTCTGAGACACTTAAATCACATCAGATGTCTGTTCCAGAGCACATTACTGAAATGCACAAGTGGGTGACCGGAAGTAACAGTAATTAGTGTGCACTATTTTTGCTTCCACAACTATAGTCCTGTCGACTAACAAAAACAGATAAGAGTAGAAGAAAGTTGAGGCAACAAATATAAGAATGAAAAGCATTCGCCAAAGCAAAGAATATACTAATGCACTGAGAAACATATATGGTAAGTCAACTGTTAAGGTTAAGATTTTCAGACTACTTTGAAGCACCAGGATGCTAAGATAAACTCATTAAGTAATTCGCTTCCCACAACCAAATTATTCAAAAGAAAAGGGTTTTATATAGTAAGAAAAAAGTAAATGGAGGTAATTTGACTCAACATGCTAAATCTCATGTTTATATGCTCTTTTATTTAATCCAACACATATGATTTTAATGCACCTATCAAAATTGGGAACCAGTTATTGTACAGAGTACATGCCTGCAACAGAAGGAACGTCAAGTCAGGAAAAGTAACTACCACAAAAAACACCAAAAAAGTTGCCTCTAATTCATAGGATATAAAAGGACAATGGTGTGGACCAGTATTTGCAATACAATGCCTCCTGATACTAACATCACCAAACAAGAAAGCCTCCCTGTGTGCAAGCTGTCGACACCCATTTTTTTCAAAGCAGAATTTGACTTACTGGAACTTACGGGTAAGACTTGGAGTCGCCTCCTAACATATTTTTTACCTAGGCATATTAGGGCACCTGCTTTCCAGCCAATTTTAATGTTAACTCTGAAACTTGATCTACGAATCGAAAATTCTAAGTAAGAGTTCAAATTAACCCAATAGGAAGGTGTTAGGCACCTCCCAGATTCCACCAAGTATGGTTTCCAGTCGGACTATATAATTGTGATTCAAAATAAATTAAACTAAATAAAGTAGAACGAATTCTCGCAATGATATACAAGTTAGATACAGAAAACAGCACTTAAGATTAAATAAAAGGTTCGTCTTCTCTAATTGATTTCTTCCTTAGCGAACTTCAACAAAGTAGACCTCATAAAATAAAATCAATTAGTTAGTATGCCAAAAAATAAATAAATTAATAACAATAAAATAAAAATTGAAAGAACGCAATAGCAAATTGTATTAGAAGCATTTTCGGGAGGGTCGTCTTTTAAAGATATTCATCCAAATGCACCTAAAAAAAATATAAAAATGAGTTAGTATTATAATTAATGAAATGAAGCAAAAATAAAATTAAAATAAAGTAAAAATAATAATTATTATTATAATAATAGTAATAATAAAAATAATAATCATAATAATAATGGGAAAAATGAATTTTGTAAAAGTTTAGCCTCAGATTTTTGTAGTGCATTAATTAGAGATTAGGGATGGTACGGCTACAAACACGGTGTCTGGCCAGTTGTCATGCCAAGTACCACCAATCTCACTACTCCACTATTGCTTACTTTGCAGAGTAACACGTACCGTCATCACTTATTTTATTTTCGGGACACATAAAGGGAAATTGCATACGTAATGGGACGGGACCGGACTTATATTGGCCTCCAAAATGTCATTGGCCGTGTAGTATCATGTTCAAATCAGTTTGTCGGCCTCCATATAATTCATTTTCATTGGCCAGTACTTTGGTGCAGTATTTGTTCAAATCAGTACAAACAGTAGCATCAGCAGACAATTAAAACCAAACTTTTAGCGAGTCAACAACAGAGCCAACAAAGATTGCGTCAAATTGAAGCTGCAAAATTTAAAATTAATCAGTAATACCGACAGGAACATCAGCAATATTTTCTAATTTTAGTTAAAGGGCAAACAGGCGAGATAGCAATAATGGAACAATCAGAACCCAGGACCAGCAATGCTGTAATCAGTTTCACAAGGCAAAAGGAACATTGAACAAATTAGCCTGAAGGACAAAGAACAATAACACCAGAAATTGTTTTCAATCATTAGCCCTGTAACAGAAACGATTAGTGCAGCAAATAGAATATATAAAGTACCGAAGCTTCGACTAAAATGAAGCAATGGAGCGTCGCCGGTCGTAACCTGTAACGGAAGTGAGTAACCATTGACGTTGTAATCATAGTATTGTGATGGATATTGATTGAATTCCATTAGAATAGAATTACAACCTTAGTTCAAGTAACCAAAAAGAAAGAGAAAATAGAAAAGGGAGGTTCCAGATTTAGCTAACAAACTAGCTAAGAAAAATAAAAGACAAACATCATAACATAAGCCCTAATAGATTATTCTCCTCATATATATATAATTTCTAACTAGGGTCTCAACGGTAATTTGACTCTACTGTAGCCACATAGTCTCTAACCTGGGTCCCAATGATAATTTAACTCTATTGTAGCCATATTCGTAACAATACCCCCGCCCTTAATAAGAACCTTGTCCTCAAGGTTCGGGTCAGGAATGTTGCACCCAATAAATGTGTTTGCCTGGTTCTTCAATATGCTTGCAAATGATATCCCAAAGTCTGTTAGTGGCATAGCAACTCCTAGCGTTGTCCATTGATAAGGCATAATGAATTCTTCATCCCTGTGCCTAAGAAAATTATTTCCAGAAAGTCTTACTTAGTTCCAATGATGGCTAGGAGCACCATCTCGAACCTTTTGGCTGATAAGCAAGACAAATCCAACACTAGCAAAATACATTTTGCGTGTGTTTTCAAGATTCAAAGTAAGCATTTGTCCATCATTTGTAAAGTCAGCGGATACAACTATAAGCAACAAGACTGCACCATATGATTCATCTTCCCGCAAAATAAATAGCACAAGGAAGACCAATGTAGGAAGGGAGATAGACACCTCTGCCGCAAGATCAAATTTTATGTAAAAGCAGCAATTTTGTCCACTCCATAATCCATTACTATGGTTCGCTGAAGTTATCGAAACAAGATAGCAGAGTACATTTTCAACAAAATCTCGAGCAACAAGTGCAAGCGCCACTTCACAAACCATAAAGTAACCTTCTGTGGATATTTCCAATGCAAGCAGAACTAAACTTGTGGTGGCGTCTCCAACAGATGAATACTTAGTGTTAGGCTTAGCGATCCGCGTCACAAGATCACCCTCAAGAAATCTACTACACTTGGAAACATATAGTGACTCAAAAACCAATGATGGCTTGCAAGGATAGAACCACGAGAGCCAAATGATACCAAACCAGTCATAGCATGAAAAACACCTTCTTGCACCATTGTCCTCTAGAGTTTCTATACTAGCTCCAAGCAAGTACAATAGAGTAAATAGTATCTGCAAAATCCTTTGCCTCTTCAAAGATGCTGTAATCGCATGCTTTTCAAAGGGAAGGATATTCTTCTTGTTTAATTTGTCTGCTTCTTTCTCAAAGATTTGGCCTCTAAACAACAACATATAAGCTGTACCAAAAAACAAAACACGTGCATGTTGAGCACCGATCGAAGATACCAACATCCCATTAGTAGAAGATCCCACCTCAAGTTTCAAACCTAGCTTATCAATACACGGAGCATCAAACAAATAGAAAGCCATAACTGGAAGTTGACCCAGTTTCTTATCCCTTTCTAATGTCCGAGAAAAAGTTAATTTTGTTCTTGATAGATGTCCCAAGAATGAAATATTCCAAAGACCCCGCAAGTGAATAAATACAGGTATATTTATCTCAAAAGATGTGGAATGGAAATGTTGAACAACCAGTGATGCTCCCTTCAACAACTTCAATTGATCCAGCAAGAAAATATGCTTGAAGGAGTTTTCAAATGGATATTGGGTTTCAACAGATCAATCCAACTTATTTAGAACTAAAAATTCTCTTGCATAATAAAGAACCCAAAAAATATCCTCAAACTGAAGAAGCATTATAGCAAGAAGTAACTTGGCACCGACCATTTGACTAGACGTGACATACACTAGGACAGGAGCTAAAAAATCATTTACCCAAAGTACTGTCTTAGATGATAAAGCGTGGTATAACTGACGAAGGTCAAGAGCCAATCCACAGCTAAAATGCCTCAAGTGATCAATTATGTATGACTCCCCAATATGAGTAGGAGCACCTGCAAAAGAATACATCAAAAAAATGTCTATAGACTCCCCCAATAGCTTTTTAGCTGCACAGCAAGTGGTAAAGTAACCATTGCTTTCAACACCTGAGAGCTGAAATATGTTGTGTTGTCGGATCTCATTGGAACAAATATAAAATTCTGCTATGGTAAATAAGCTCTGGCTATGGTTAACAAAATCTGCTATGGAATTGGATAGATCCCCGGTCGCAGAAGGGAGAATGTGGAATGGAGCAGCCCTTAAGAATTGTGCAAAATCCACAATAACAAAACCCACAAGAAGAGTCTCTTCATCTAGAATATCATAAGGAATCGATGTCATAAAGTCTGCGAACATTGTGAGCCTCTCCGAACCAGGATCAAATGGAAGATGAAGGAACATATATTGAGGTATACTATTGCACTCACAAATGCAACTCAAATGAAGAATATCCTTTGGAAAGCAAAAACCACCAAAACCAATACTAGCATTAAGAAATGTGGGACCAATGCTCGCTTCAGGACTAGTAGCATATGAAATCTCTACAACATTTCTGGTAGCCTCACATAACTCATTACATAAGTGAAGAACCCCATGACTAACTTCAAAAATTTTCATATCCGACAATTCAAAAAACAGTTTTCGAGCATACTTAGCCAACAAATATGGAGACATTCCTAATATGTCACAAAACCTATGGAACAACTTGACATCCAGATACAAGGAACCACCAACCTGACCAGTATCCACCCACTTGCAGTTGCGTGAGCCAATATCAAGTGGAAGCGAAGCAATAGGTGTATTAGGATCATAAGAGTGTGCAAAGAGTTCCATGTCCGACGGTGTATCGAACAGCTTGTAGGCCAACTCCACATTGCTAGAGGAAATTGCAATAGCAACTCTGGGAGGGTGCAAATTCTGAGTAGTCCCTGAAGAGAAATTACTACCACGTGAAACTGTGGAAGAGACAAAAGACAACTCAATAGAAACGATTGGGGCAAGCGCTCTCTGGGAATTTTCATCGAACACCTTGTCCACACAGTTTAAAAGCTCATCTTCCAAATCAGATTCAACATTTTCATTGAAGTGCTCCAGACGATCACTAAGCGAAGGAGAGTGTACTAAGGAAGACTCTTCAGATATCAGTTCTTGTATCTGATTGCTTATCGAGGCCATGAGTCCGCTCCAACGGGAATAAGATGACTTGGCACTCTCGACTTGTACGAGTACACGAGTGAGATTCTCTTGTATAGCTAGCAGCTGATCTGACATGGTGTTGATTTGAGTGTGAGGCATGGAGTAAGACCAACGAGAGCACCAATGTAACGGAAGTGAGTAACCATTGACATTGTAATCATAGTATTGTGATGGATATTGATTGAATTCCATTAGAATAGAATTACAACCTTAGTTCAAGTAACCAAAAAGAAAGAGAAAATAGAAAAGGGAGGTTCCAGATTTAGCTAACAAACTAGCTAAGAAAAATAAAGACAAACATCATAACATAAGCCCTAATAGATTATTCTCCTCATATATATATAATTTCTAACTAGGGTCCCAACGGTAATTTGACTCTATTGTAGCCACATAGTCTCTAACCTGGGTCCCAATGATAATTTAACTCTATTGTAGCCATATTCGTAACATAACCCGACTGGATTTCTAGTGGATGAAAAACATCACCAAAACGGGAAAGAGAAGGGGCGACTGCCAACGGCTTTTTCGGACAAGAACCACGACGTCACCGTCACACCAGTGCCTCGATTCTGATACCCCCCGATTTCAATCTACCTCCCTTCCTCTGTTTCTGTTCGATCGATGTGTGTGTGTGTGATGCTCACTGTGTGGTTTTTGTATATAGATAGTGTGTGTGTATTTTCCACCGATTTCATTTTGGTGTATGTCACTATGGAGATGGTGCTGTGTTTGTATCGTATGGTGTGTAGGTATGTTCTTCATGATCTTGTCATGGTGCATTGTTCTGATTATATGTGTGTGTATGAGAGAATAGTAATTTTAGAGATTGAGTTGTGTGAGATAGGAGACGAGTTGTTAATCCATGTCAAATTGGGTAGACAAAGAGATAGAGCAGTGTGTGAGAGAAAGGATAGATAGGGTGTAGAAGCATTGATTTGAGGTATTTAGCGTGAGATTTTTTAGAGCTGAGCAATGATCTTGTATGAATTTTCGTTTGAAGTTATAGTTGGGAATGAAATGTTAAAATTGGTAAGAATATATTTGATGCAGGATTTTTACTGATCTTGTATAAAGCCCATAATTGAGTGAATCTTTGTATGGTAAAAATCTCATAAAATAAGAAAATGAAAAGTGATAAAAAGGGAGTATATATAAAAGGAGAGAGTAAATATTTTGTGAAGAAAGTTAAGGTAATAGGAATAATATGGAGCGATATAAAAGGACGTTACAGAGGGAGTGGAGAACTTGGAAAGGAGCTAATTATGGGGATACACGTAATTGATAGAGATAAACATACTAGGGGAGGGAGCCCTGGGAAACTTGTTTTAAGGACTAAGATTCAGAAAAAGATAAGAAAAATAGTAAACAAGAATGAACGAATTAAGAAGGGATGGGGTGCCGGTGAGTATGGGATTGAGAAAGTTTATGGGAGATGAAATTGGGATCATGTATACGCTGGGGAGGAGTATAAAAAATGGTTATATTTTTAACGATTTGGAAGTAGTCTTTCAAAATTACAAACAAAAAATGATGAATCTAATTTAGAATTTTGTCTAGATTCAAAGAAAAAAAAGTTGTCGTATAGATTCAAAAGAATTTGAATTCCGAAAGAATGTGCAAAAATATTAGACTGGATATATTTAAGAGGAACGATATTTAACTAAATATGCAAAATAAATAAATATATATTTTACATAAAATTAAAGAAAAAATAAATATAAAACAATTAAAATGATTATGTATAAATAGTAACGAATAGTTTTTGAATATTATAAATGTATTATATTTCACGAATGATCGCAATTCGACACATATTTGACAAATAGCCTAAATAATGAAATTACATAATATGACCATAATTAGATAAATATTATACAAATAGGGGGATAACACAAACAAATACAGGCTTTCTAATGCATATTTTGTTCAAACAGTTAAAGTGCACCTTTAAGTTAAATATAACCAATTATCAGAGAAAGGAGAGACAAAATTGGCTGTCAACAGCTGCCCCTCTTTGCCCGAGGATGATGAAAGAATCTTCGGGAAAAGATAGTTGACGGAATAGCCAATTTTTTCACGACGTGGGGGCAAAATGCTGGAAAGAATAAAGAGAATTTTGGGGTGTTTTGGCCGATCCCTAATATCAAGGTGAAACGACTTTAGGCGGTCGTTTCAAGAGTTTGGACTCCGATTGGCGTGCTGACAGTCTTAAAAATTTTATAAGGTCCATCACGACCTGTCTATAAAATTTGAGCTAGATCGGACTTTGTTTGATAGGTATCGAAAGAAGGTTTCAGTTTCTGTTGTCGGTAAATTTTAAAAGAGGTTTTTGAGCTCTATTTGGGTGAATGAGCTCCGAATCAAAATCTGTAAGCGTTCTTAGGTTCGTACGGTCACTTGTGACCTGTTTGAACTATTGGAAGTGAATTCTGAGGTCGTTCGAATAGTTTCCGCTAAAGTCCCAAAAGTTAAGAATCGATCTTTTCTGTTTAATTTGTATCTCGAGTCTCAGGAACCAAATTCAAGTTCCATCTTCGCGAGCATATCATACATGTTTTGATTAACTTATATGCAAAATTTGAAGCCATTCTGAACTTTGTAGGGTTCCGTTTTAATTTTCGTTATGGTAGCAAATTTTTTTAAAAAAAAAAGAAGAAAAGAAAAGAAAGATTAAGAAAAATAAAAACAAAGGAAAGAAAAGAAAGAAAAAGATATTAGAACGGAGGCGGTAAAATCTAAAATGAAACAGTAGCAGAAACAAGCAATCGATAAACAGAGAACGTTGTGAGCGAAAAAAATATGAGAAAAGAGAGATAAGAAAGGAAAAGCTGAAGAAGAAATAGAATTTTCACCCAAAAACATCCCGGTAATAATGTTAATTTACAATTTTAGTTACGTATATTGAACATATTTTAACGGTAGAAATCATGATATCAAACATCGTTCTTATAAGTTAAATTGATAGTTTAAAGGGTTAATTGGACCGCGATAATGGAATTGATTATATATTCGAACTCAAAAAGTTATTGCCAACTCATAAATGTAATTCATTTAGGGTTTTGTAAAGTAATTTTGAACTATGTATATAGGCCTTGACTGTGTATCGAGTACGCAAATCGGGTATCGGGTTCCTGACTGGATTGTTCTAAGACTTAAGGAATGAAGCCTTTAGCCATATTTGATATATTTTTCTACTTATTGAATAGAGTGGGATCGTTTGGCAGTGAATCCAAAGGACAAAGCGGTTGTTGAGTAGCAGTGCTAACTTTGGAACAAGGTAGGTGGTTATATCCATTTCTTTGACGGCCTTTGGCCTTATGAATATTCTATTCACGCGTTCTTTACATGAATAACTACCGACAGGGCGTACTTATTATGTTATAGCCTTGAAACACATTCATATGTAATATGTTTTCTGGTTATAGGCTGATATGTCATATATTGAGTGCAGGAGTATTCCGCTTCAGCTTTATATTATCTCGGGTGCAGGAGTATTCCGCCCCAGGAGCAGGAGTATTCCATTCCTTGCATCATATTGAGGGAAGGAGGATTTCGCCCTTGGAGCAGGAGGATTCCGCTCCTTGCATCATATTGAGGACATGAGGATTCCGCCCTAGGAGCAGGAGGATTTTGCTCCTTCCATCATATTGAGGGTATGAGGATTCCGCCCTAGGAGCAGGAGGATTCCGCTCCTTGCATCATATTGAGGGTAGGAGGATTCCGCCCCGGAGTAGGAGGATTCCGCTCCATTCATTTAGCACATGTGACCCCATTGCATCATACTGCATTCATTCCATTTTATTGCACTGGTTGCTGTTAAACCCCCAAAAAATAACCCCGAAGGGCTAAATTTTCGGAATATCAACTGAATGGACTAACTCTTTTGGAGTTCTTTGGTGTCGCCACCCAATTTAAGGAAAATAGGGAACCAAATAAGCAAATGCGTGCAAAAACTCCATTTTTATAAAAAGGCAGTCTTTTCAGAAATTCTAAGTAAGAGGTTTTGTTAATCTCGAAAGAAGGTTTTTAAGGCACTTTCGAAATTCCGTAAAATACGGTTAATCCGACAGGTTTCCAAAATATTTGTAAAATATGCTTTTCTAGAAAATTTATCTAAAAATAATTAATTGAAATAAAACTTGTTTATGAAAAATATTTAACTTGCACGCATTTTGCTAAATGGCCCCAGTTTGCAATAAATAAAATAGCAACTTCAGGATTAAAGGTAATGAACATAAAGTAAATAAATAGCTCAAACAATCAATATTTATTCAGAAGTAATTATTTTACAAATAAATTGTCTAAGTACAAATTATGTATCTACTAAATTAAGTAATGAAATGAGCGAGAATAGTAGAACCCGAAATGCAAACTCGTAAACGAGCCTTGAAAATAATCTTCTCAACTTGAGTCCCGATCTTGACCCCAAGTGACTCCAACGCAATGTATGTCCACATTTGTAAGTTAGCCAAACACGTTCCCAAGTTGCTCGTGCCAAAATATACCTCGCAAAAAAAATGAAAATGAAATTGGATTAGTACGATAATAAAGCGTAATAACTCATGAAAATAAAATAATAATAATAATAATAATGATAATAATGATAAAATATATATAATAATAATAATAATAATAATAATAATAATAATAGTAATAAAAATAATAATAATAGTAATGGGGTTTTATTTTGTAAAATTTAGGCTCAGGTTTGTATGGCGTGTATCGAGTAGGGACTCGAAATTTTGGTACGGCTGCGAACACGCCGGCCGGTCGTGTTGTCATGCCAAGTACCAATCCCGTTACTCTATTCGACTTGCTTTGCATTGAAGTGCATACATTCATCATCGCCTATTTATCCGTAGGGACAAGGGACAATGCGTATGTAACAGACGGGATTGATTTGGCCTTCAAAATGTCATCGGCCACGTGTAGTATCATGTTCAATATCAGTCCATAACCTCAATATACGTAAATATATTTTTTTCTTTGGCCAAATTAACTGTAATAACTGTCAGAACAGTAAGCAATTGCGGGACAAATGCAATAGACGATTTCATCCAAACCAAAACCATAGCAGTAATGGAATTAGCAGTATCAACAGACCATCATCTATATTGCAACCACCGAAACTTGAACTATTAGCCAATAAACTCTTTTGCAGATTAATAGTAAGAACAACGAGCAACTAAAACTGCAGATCATAACTTGTTGACAAAAAATGGGTCAAAATAAGGTTAGGAAAACAAGTCAAACTCAGAGTAATTTCAAGATTTGTAACAGATCAAAGAGACATCAGTGAATCCAAAAAAAAAGCGATTGCCGTTGAGATTTTCTGGTGAAGCAAACGTGAACAGCAGCCGATCAGTGACCCAAAACGGAGCGGTGGAGGAGTGACACCAGCCAAGTAGCGGCGCCGCTACGACTTCGATACACCCTCATTAATCAAAGGAACGAGTCCAGAAATCAGCGAGACGGAGAGGAAGGGGTATGGTTGCCGGCGAGAAGTTTCGCGGCCAAATATCCAACGTTGCTCCTGCTCTGTTTTCCCCTATTCTTTTTCCGGCGTCGATGGGATTTCCCGATGGTGCCCCTGTTTCTGTTCGTCTATTTCAGATCTGTGAGACGAGCTAGAAAAAGAATTTAGAAAGCGAATCAGAAACCCTTTTCCCTATCCCCGTCTCCCTCTGTTTTTGTATCATTTAGATGTGTGTGGATGTATTCTTATTTTTTTCTGAAAAATGGGTGTTGTGTGTGTGTGTTTGTAGGGGTTTTTGGGGTGTGTCGCTTCTGGTTGTAGTGTATTGATAATGGTGTGATGGTATATGTGTTGACAGGAGAGGGAAATTGTGAAGAAGATGAATGAATAGTGAATGTGGTTAGAGGCTAGGGTTTTGTGGATGTAGTGTATATATATGTGTAGGTATTGCAAAGGTAGGCTGGGTTTAGGCCTAATAACACATAGAGTCTTCAATTAAATTAAACAAAGAATTACATAGTACGCCGCAAATGAAGGGATGACTTGTGATTTTGGCCATTTCTCTTCAAAATTAGCTATTTACTTCCAATTTTTAAAATGGAACTTAATTAAAATCCGGGATAAAATTGGGTGTTAACAGCTGTCCCTCTTACCCGAAAAGGATGAAAGAGTTTTCAGGGTAAAGAAAGTTGACGTGAAAACTAATTTTGTCGTGGTAAAGCCAAGACTCTGATTCCTGGGATCAAAATGCGAGGCTTATGGACATGGCCGAGCTCCGGTTTCTGAGTTGCCTACATATCTCGGGCTGAAAAAGAATCAGGTCATATGTAGTTCGATGCGATTTGAAAATCGAAGACGAGATAGTAACGACTACTCAAGCGCGGGAAAAGAGGCTTGTAATCACCCAAGTTATGAAAATGTGGTCGACGACACACCCATAAAGAGGGGTTTACACGGACATAGCTTCCGCTGCATCTCGATAACCGAGTCATCTTGTCTTCAATCTCAAACCTCAGACTCTAGGGTTAACGAGAGACTTACCTCTAGGGTTGATGACTTATGCGGGTGCGATTCTTCAGGTCTTCGTTGAGGAGTCTAGCTCATATCAACAATTGCCCCAATTCACCGCTAAGAAAAGTTCCATGTTATGCTCCAAACACTGCTGCGGTGCTGCTAAAAATCCTGTAGTAATCTCAATAAACGGTAAGCGAGCAACTGCTAATAAACTGTAATAATTGAAATAAGAAATAGATAAAGTGATAACATAAAATTGTAAATACGGGTTGTGATATCATCAATAAGTTCTTCTTTCGATCAACTGACGAGGCGCTCCGCCCGGAGAACCTCTAGGTTGATCATTATTCTGAAACAGTAAAGTAAGACAATAAGTAAAGCGAGAACGAATTGTAGAATGCGATGCTTTCATACTGTAAGTCGACTAACGAGACATAATGTCCCAAGTCGAATTGCATATCTTTATCATCTACTTCAAATATAATATGCCAATGTTGCAAGACAACCGACATCGCGAAACACTCCGAAAGTGGTGCTCCAGCCGACTTGTCTTAGACTATCAATCTACTTTAAATATAACATGCCAATACTGCAAGACAACCGACATCGCGAAACACTCCGAAAGCGGTGCTTCAGCCGACTTGTCTTTCGCTATCATCTACTTGAAAGAAAACTACATATCCTATTTGTGGGTGGAAGAACCCGAGATATCCTATTTGTGGGTGGAAGAACCCAAAATATCCTATTTGTGGGTGGAAGGACCCGAGATGTTCATCTACAAGAGGAACTAAATAAATAAAATTAAAAGCAAGCAAAAGACATAAAGCACATTAAAGCAGATACTTCTCCAAATTTAGCAATATCTGCAAATCACAACAATGAAATTTTAGTAAGTGCTCTCTTAAAGAGAAATAGAAATGAAACGGATGTGTTTAAAATTTACAAGAATTATAAGAGATACAAAAATGCCGCGTTTCGGCCATAAATCATGATCGAGCCTACAGTGGGCTCCATAACAATAGCGCCCTTTGATTGTCTATGATAGGCCTCATAATAATGCCTCCAACTGCTTATGGTAGGCTTCAAATGATAATGATGTCTTCGCTTGCTCACGATAGACTTAATAATAAGACCTCCGATTGCTTACGGTAGGATCAATAACAAAAGAGCCTTCAATTGTCTATGATAGGCTTCAGAATAATGCCTCCAATTGCTTATGGTAGGCTTCAATGCTAATGATGTCTTTGCTTGCTCACGATAGACTTGATAATAAGACCCCCGATTGCTTACGGTAGGATCAATACAAAAGAGCCTTCAATTGTCTATGAAAGGCTTCAGAATAATGCCTCCAATTGCTTATGGTAGGCTTCAATGCTAATGAAGTCTTCGCTTGCTCACGATAGACTTGATAATAAGATCCCCGATTGCTTACGGTAGGATCAATAATAAAAGAGCCTTCAATTGTCTATGATAGGCTTCAGAATAATGCCTCCAATTGCTTATGGTAGGCTTCAAATGATAATGATGTCTTCGCTTGCTCATGATAGACTTGATAATAAGACCCCCGATTGCTTACGGTAGGATCAATAACAAAAGAGCCTTCAATTGTCAATAAAAGGCTTCAGAATAATGCCTCCAATTGCTTATGGTAGGCTTCAATGCTGATGAAGTCTTCGCTTGTTCATGATAGACTTGATAATAAGACCCCCAGATTGCTTACGGTAGGATCAATAACAAAAGAGCCTTCAATTGTCTATGAAAGGCTTCAGAATAATGCCTCCAATTGCTTATGGTAGGCTTCAAATGATAATGATTTCATCGCTTGCTCATGATAGACTCCTAATAAGGCCCTCGATTGCTTATGGTAGGCATGACGTAATTTGTAAGTGCAAGCTGCGATATCTTTGATAAATTGTCTTCCAATCAACTTGCGAAGCAATAAAGCAAATGTAAAGGCATAGTGCAAATCATTTTCCACAATCATGACAAATCAACTGGCAAGCCGGTCGAGTACGAAGTAAGGAGGGTATTGGTGTTGATTGTCTACAAATCAGCTGGTGATCCGATCCGGCACAAAGCAAGGAGGGTCTCAGGGCTGACCTGTTAACTTTTAAGCTAAAAGTAAAGCGGTTCATAATATAAAGCAAGTGCAAAGTCATAATTGAAAGCAAGTGCAAGGCAATTTGAACATCTTGACAAATCAACTGGAAAGCCGGTCGGGCACGAAGCAAAGAGGGTCTTGGAGTTGATTGTCTACAAATCAGCTGGTGATCCGATCCGGCACAAAGCAAAGAGGGTCTCAGGGCTGACCTGTTAACCTGTTAAACTAAAAGTAAAGCAAGTCATAATATAAAGCAAGTGCAAAGTCATAATTGAAAGCAAGTGCAAAGCATTTTAGCATGAAATGTAAAGCAACGCAAAAGCGATTTAGCGAATCAACAGGCGTGAAAGTCCAACAAGAGAGAAGCCCTGCCTGGTGGTCAACCTGAAAAACGTAAAGCATGGTATCAATTTTAAAGCAAGTGAGACGACATAATTTAAAGCAAGTGCAAAGAAAAGCAGTGCGGGAATGTAGAGCAATGCAAGAGCCATTTGGCGAATCAATAGGCGAGATAGTCCAACAAAGGGAATCTTCATAGCCGATGGTCAACTTGAAACAAAGCGATGCCCTATATGGCTTAGTTTTGAAAACACAAAACAAGCCTCGGCTTTGTCGCCTATTAGGAATGAAAGTCATAGGGGTAGAAATGCCGCCTGTTCGGCAATAACTCATGACAAAGCATAATGCTTGAAGTTATGAAAAAGGCAATGCGACGCAATCTGCAAGGCAACTTTGGATGCGCATTCAATAAATTGTTCATCCATAATGCGAATGATCCTTTCATTGCAAGCTTTCATGTTCCTGCTCTCAAAGAAAAATTGTTAGTTTTGGGGAGGGAGGGGGAAGCATTTGATTTGTGCAGACTTCATCCTGATCTTGCTGCTTCTGCTGCTTCCTCGTCTTTATTGGACTTGGATTTGCGAATTTCTTTCAGAAACTTGGCTCATGAACTCAAATAGCATAGATTTTCAAAAAAATAGAGGCAAGATAAAATATTTTAATACAATATAGCCAGTGAAATAAGCATGCAAATGAAGTCAAAGATGTATTTTGAAAATTTTGCCTTGACTTAAACTTGTAACATATTTTAAAACAAACTGAACGTCCTTTGGCTTAGACTTTGCACTGTTTGCTTAACCAATTATAGAATTCTTGCCAACTCATCTTTAATAACCAACGCCGCTTCTTGCAAAATTCTGCCCCAGTTATTATCTTTGCATCTCCAACTCGTTTTGCAAAAATTGCCCCAAATGTCCTTCTTGGGGGGGAAAAATGAAAATTTAAATGCTAAAGGGTCGAGCCCGATGGGGAACCTACGTATCCCTCCTTGGGAATCAGACCGTGTGTAGTTTTGCATGTAAATTGCCCCGGTTTAATAGTCCATCTACTTGAATTTCTTGCTAAATGCCATATGGACTGCGTCTTATCAGCAAGCATTAAATACTCTTTACACATTCTGCATCTTTCCAATCATCTTCTTCAAGGATTCTCAAAGGAGGAAATTTCATTTATGCAAATAACAACTGCTTCAATGCCATATACCAACAAATAAAAACTACCCTAGTTGAATTTCCAACAGTAGTGCGATATCCAAAGAGCGCAGACAATAACTTTTCAGTGCGTCGTTTTCAAACTGTTCAGTTACTTTGCCATACGTCACAAGCAAAGCTTTGACAGGTTTATCAATTTTAATTTTGAAACAAAAACAAATGCAAGCGTAAATAAAATAATAAGAATGCGATGTATTTCATTTCAACTTTCATAATTCGAAATGAGTTGATTCAGATTAACATAAGCTTTAAAGTACAATGCAATTCAGGGCCTCAATCTGAATTAAAATTGAAAATAATGCTACTAAGTTCAATCTCCAAGTCCTTTCAAACAATGTCATTAGCTTCTGGTACTGCATCGTTCACGAGCTAGAGCATCTACCATCAATCAGATCTTGAGTCTTGCATGATTTGCATGGTCAACCACTTTACAAATCAAACTTCTGCTAAAGAAATAGACAAAACAAAGAAACCTCAAAGGGTAACTATGTTAGTTTGCATGTCATTCATAAGATTGCACACAAGCAAACAACACCTAGTATTTTACGCATTTTGAGCAAATAAAGCAAGGCAGGCAATTAACACGTGACAATCATAAGTAGTTAAGCGTAAATAAATATGCAAACGCGTCATACCCTGTAAGGTGCCTCTTTGTGCTAAAAGTAAGCCTAATCGTCAAGTTGCACGCACATGTAGTTATTATAACGACACAAGCCATTTGTCAATACAACATATGAGATAAAAATAAACCGACATAATTGTCAACTTCTCAAATTTGACATAGCAAATGGTTTGGAATTCGTTATAATATCCACACGATCACATAATATGCAGTGTCGTTGGGATTCAATAGCCCGTCAACAAAAGGGCGGTTTCTTAATTCTTGGAAACGGTATCAAGGACCGGGTCCAAACTAAGGTGTATATGCATGCATGACCTAATCTCCTTCTAAGAGTGGGCTAACGGTTGAGGCTGAATCGACCTATGCGGGATAAACCTGGCCTCATAAACCAGTAAAACCGGCCATGACAAACCAGGCAAACCATACCCCAACTAACTTTGGTGACACGAAAGAAATTCAAAGAGTTAGAAGGACAATGCCCTTCCTGTATAATTGCCCGTCAAGCGGGCTTCCCGTGATGAAATCGAGGAGATGAAAGGGAATTGACAGGCTCCATGAGGGAGGAAATATGAACGGAATGCGGACTATGCACAAATAAAATGTAATACATGCTTTTTATAACAAACCAAACAAACAGATATAATAAAGCAAATAAATTAGGCATGCTAGTTGCAAATAATTGGAAACCTTTATGGTCAAAACCTTTATTGCTCCCCAGCGAAGTCGCCATGCTGTTGAACCCCCAAAAAATAACCCCGAAGGGCTAAATTTTCGGAATATCAACTGAATGGACTAACTCTTTTGGAGTTCTTTGGAGTCGCCACCCAATGTAAGGAAAACAGGGAACCAAATAAGTAAATGCGTGCAAAAACTCCATTTTTATAAAAAGGCAGTCTTTTCAGAGATTCTAAGTAAGAGGTTTTGTTAATCTCGAAAGAAGGTTTTTAAGGCACTTTCGAAATTCCGTAAAATACGGTTAGTCCGACAGGTTTCCAAAATATTTGCAAAATATGCTTTTCTAGAAAATTTATCTAAAAATAATTAATTGAAATAAAACTTGTTTATGAAAAATATTTAATTTGCACGCATTTTGCTAAATGGCCCCAGTTTGCAATAAATAAAATAGCTACTTCAGGATTAAAGGTAATGAACATAAAGTAAATAAATAGCTCAAACAATCAATATTTATTCAGAAGTAATTATTTTACAAATAAATTGTCTAAGTACAAATTATCTATCTACTAAATTAAGTAATGAAATGAGCGAGAATAGTAGAACCTGAAATGCAAACTCGTAAACGAGCCTTGAAAATAATCTTCTCAAGTTGAGTCCCGATCTTGACCCCAAGTGACTCCAATGCAATGTATGTCCGCATTTGTAAGTTAGCCAAACGCGTTCCCAAGTTGTTCGTGCCAAAATGTACCTCGCAAAAAAAATGGAAATGAAATTGGATTAGTACGATAATAAAGCGTAATAACTAATGAAAATAAAATAATAATAATAATAATAATAATAATAATAATAATGATAAAATATATATATTATTAATAATAATAATAATAATAATAATAATAATAATAGTAATAAAAATAATAATAATAGTAATGGGGTTTTATTTTGTAAAATTTAGGCTCAGGTTTGTATGGCGTGTCGAGTAGGGACTCGGGATTTTGGTACGGCTGCGAACACGCCGGCCGGTCGTGTTGTCATGCCAAATACCAATCCCGTTACTCTATTCGACTTGCTTTGCATTGAAGTGCATGCATTCATCATCGCCTATTTATCCGTAGGGACAAGGGACAATGCGTATGTAACGGACGGGATTGCTTTGGCCTTCAAAATGTCATCGGTCACGTGTAGTATCATGTTCAATATCAGTCCATAACCTCAATATACGTAAATATATTTTTTCTTTGGCCATATTAATTGTAATAACTGTCAGAACAGTAAGCAATTGCGAGACAAATGCGATAGACGATTTCATCCAAACCAAAACCATAGCAGTAATGGAATTAGCACTATCAACAAACCATCATCTATATTGCAACCACCGAAACTTGAACTATTAGCCAATAAACTCCTTTGCAGATTAATAGTAAGAACAACGAGCAACTAAAATTGCAGATCATAACTTGTTGACGAAAAATCGGTCAAAATAAGGTTAGGAAAACGAGTCAAACCCGGAGCAATTTCAAGATTTGTAACAGATCAAAGAGACATCAGTGAATCCAAAAAAACAAGCGATTGCCGTTGAGATTTTCCGGTGAAGCAAACGTGAACAGCAGCCGATCAGTGACCCCAACGGAGCGGCGAAGGAGCGACACCAGCCAAGTAGCGGCGTCGCTACGACTCCGATACACCCTCATTAATCAAAGGAACGAGTCCAGAAATCAGCGAGACGGAGAGGAAGGGGTATGGTTGCCGGCGAGAAGTTTCGCGTCCAAATATCCAACGTTGCTCCTGCTCTGTTTTCCCCTTTTCTTTTTCCGGCGTCGATGGGATTTTCTGATGGTGCCCCTGTTTCTATTCGTCTATTTCAGATCTGTGAGACGAGCTAGAAAAAGAATTTAGAAAGCGAATAAGAAACCCCTTTCCCTCACCCCGTCTCCCTCTGTTTTTGTATCATTTAGATGTGTGTGGATGTATTCTCATTTTTTTTTGAAAAATGGGTGTTGTGTGTGTGTTTGTAGGGGTTTTTGGGGTGTGTCACTTCTGGTTGTAGTGTATTGATAATGGTGTGATGGTATATGTGTTGAGAGGAGAGGGAAATTGTGAAGAAGATGAATGAATAGTCAATGTGGTTAGAGGCTAGGATTTTGTAGATGTAGTGTATATATATCTGTAGATATTGCAAAGGTAGGCTGGGTATAGGCCTAATAACACATATAGTCTTCAATTAAATTAAACAAAGAATTACATAGTATGCCGCAAATGAAGGGATGACTTGTGATTTTGGCCATTTCTCTTTAAAATTAGCTATCTACTTGCAATTTTCAAAATTGAACTTAATTTAAAATAATTATACATTTTATTAAAATCCGGGACAAAATTAGGTGTCAACAGTTGCTGCGTATTGTGTGATTATAGTGCGATGTTTTGTGTATGTTCATGTGTTTCTATTTATCTTATGTCTCTGGTTGTTTATCAGTTTATAATTCCTTACGTATTTCCAGTTATTATCTGGCTCTGCCTTTTTTAAAGTTGAAATAAGACGAATTTGGTTTATATGTTTTTCTTCTCCCTAGCTAGCGTATCTGCTTCTTTGAGGTGGCTAGCCAGCCCTCCCTTACTGAGTCCTTTCGACTCACCCTTTTTGTTGTTGCTTGTCTATTTATTTTATTTCTGCAAGTTTTGCTCCAGGACCGAGTTCGAGGCGTGATTGAGGAGCCGAGGCGTGTTCAGCTGTCAGGGTGAGCCAACTTTTGTCCATGATGGCATCAAATCTAGTTCTATCATATTATAAATATTTTATTCCATTCGGGAGATGTATATATGCCCTGTACTCTTAGATGTCTGGTCTCGATAGCTCTAAACTTAGTATATCGGTTTATTTGCTTTAGTTTCTTCTGTACCACTTAGATTTCGATATAAGTATGTTTATGTTTTGCAAGCCTTGTCTCTTTTGATTGAGTTAGTTTTATGCTCAATTTGTTACTTGGACTGAAAAGGGTTCACCCGACAGGTCTAGGGGAGGCTGTCGGGTGCCCGCACGGCCTAGCCGGAATCTAGGTCGTGTCAGTTGGTATTAGAACCTGATTTAGAGTCTATCCAGACTAAGACTGTGTCTAGTAGAGTCTCGCCGATGGGTATGTAGACGTCCATACTTATCTACGAGAGGCTATGATGGCATTTAGGAAGTTTCTCTTCTTTTTATTCTAACCGTGCGTCGGTCTTCCTGTGGGGTGCTAAATTTCTTTTGTTAATTCCTTTGTAGTAAATGTGAACCCTTGTGTGGCAAATCAGCATAGGGTAGGAGCTCCGGACGAAGCAGTCTAGCCTATGGCTACTGCTGCCCAAGCCCCAAGAGTCGTAGATCGTACAGATGATCAAGTTGCGGTGGCCCCAGCTGTGCCCGCTCGCAGTTGGCAAGGGGAGCAGGGCCTTGTGGTTCCCCTAGCTCTCTACAATACTTTTTTTAGAATATTGGTGGTGCAGATACTGTAAGAACATCCTATTCCCTAGGCAGCTCATAAGGTTGCTGCAGATGCTAGATGTTTGGGCTCAGGGAGCTCCTATTCCAGTTCCTGATGTTGCCCCAGTAAATTATGTTCCACAGGTAGCATGTGTTGTGCCTCTACTTGTTCTGGCTAGTTAGCTAGCCCATGTAACAGTTCGGTCCGAGTGCCCGAGGAGGCTGCATTATTTTATCCGGTTGAACCTTTCTATATTCTCAGGCCATGCATTAGATAATCCCCGTGATTTTTTTTTTTTAAAAAAAATGATATATGCATATCCTTCAGGCTCTTGTTTATATCGAGCGGTATGGTGTTGATTATTCTGCTTTCCAGTTTCAAGGTCCAACCTTGGATTGGTGGACCGCTATTTTATCAGCTAGGCTTGGCTTGCCTAAACTGACTTCCTAGCTGACTTGGTGCAATTTTTCTCGTAGATCGTGGAAAAGTTCCTTTCGTGCAATGAGCGAGATGAAAAACGTCGCCAGTTTGAGTGGATTGGACATGGTAGCCTGTTGGTTTCAGAATATGAGATGAAATTCTCTAGGATGGCTGGATATGCATTACAACTAGTCCATGAACCTTCCGAGAAGGTTAAAAGATTTATTGATAACCTTTCTCCTTCCTTGAGGTCCCAGATGGCTCGAGAGATTGAGGTCGGGACTTCATTTGATGTTGTTGTTGATACTGCTCGGAGGTATGAGGCATACCATAAGTTACAGCAGGAAGAGTCAAAGCTGGAGAGCAGGAAATCCTGTGGCCCTAGTGGGCAACTATGGTTCCTCTTCTGGCGAGGTAAGGGTTCTGATTATCGTGAGAGGTCACCTACCATGTTAGCTCAGCTTGTGGTGCGTGATTCTTAGAGTGCGCCAGTAGTCTGTTAAGATAAGACTCAATTTTCTCTTTGTAGCTATCAATAATCTGTCCAGGTTCCATTATTTGCGAAAAGGTGTTATCATTGCTGTGAGCCTGGTCATCCTTTGAGGAGTTTTCCCTTACTCCGACAAGTAGGCAGTCACCCTTTCTCTCACCATCTGGCACCTGCACAGTCCTAAGAGATTTTATTTAGATCTCAATTAACCAAAAATATACCACCATCAGGTAGAGGCCGAGAGCGTGGTGGTAGTGGTTCTTCTGAAAGTGATTATCAGGGTAGCGGCTCAGCACAGCCGCAGAGGAAGTTTTATGAACTGCCAGTCTGGCAAGGTGTTGAGGCATCCGATGTAGTAGACCCAGGTATTTCTTCTTTCCTTATATATGAGTAAGATTTGATTCTTCCGGTCGATCTAGATTTCGTTTATCTTATCATATTTCCATGGTTTCTTTGGAAGTCATTTTTATTAAGAATCTGTTGTGGTAGAGGTGTGAACTTTTGGTATGATTGATTCCTGGCATTTGTCAGACCCTACTAGTTCATATGATTCAAATGTAAGGGATTTGGGAGTGAGTGTCAATATTGTCTGCTTGGCATCTTGTCTTGCCACTTTCTCTTATTATGTCAAGTCAGTTTACCTCTCTCCTTGGAATTCAGTGTTGATAGGATGATGGGATCCTAATTCGTCACCATCAGAAAGAGTGATCGTTTCTTCCGGTGCAAAGTGATTAGTAAGTAATATTCGATCTATGTGTCTTCCCTTTGATAAAGATGCTAGTAGAGCCCTGTTATTGTATGATCTTGTCTCAATTATAAAAGAATTTTCTGGTAAATTGTCAGAGTTTCCTTCTTATAGGAAGGTTAAATTGGCATAGATGTTGTTCCATAAAGCTTATTTAATGTCTATTTTTGCAATTCTGATTCTTTGGCTAGCCTGACTTGAAAGTAGTCTAGCTCTGGTAGTCACGCAAATATGAAGATGAGCTTCCTGAAGCTCTAATTATTCATATCCTCAGTCCAATGCCATCTCTTCTTCTTTCGGCACAGTGAGCTTGGGTGGTTGGCAGCCGCTTGTGATGTTCCCTGTGTTGAGCCAGAGTATGTATGAAGGTAGTCGGGTAAGCACAATGTTGTGTTTCAAGGCTACTAAAGGTAATTGAGAGTGTCATCCGACCCGTGAATTTAGCTATCGAACGGTGGTGCTTGTGGGTGCTTGTGGTAAAGGTTTGAGAGTAGTGGACTTGAGAGTTGCAGCTTTTTGGCAACTCGAAAGGGTAATTTGGTAGCTCAAGTCTAAGCCGCGTTCTTTTTTTAGCTAAGTCTTTCTTAGTCTAGCAGACTGTGCGAGGATGACTATTCATATTCAAATAAGTTGTATGAGTTTATGCTCTTAAGTGGGGGAGTCTTCCTCCAATACTGAATGCTCATATTAAATCTCTAAGGCGTTGCTGAAGCGTAATCTAACTCTTAGGTTCATTAATCTGTTCTATATTGAAAAGTATATCGACGAGGTGATTCATCGGTGGATTCATGTTAACCCATCCAGAGTTCCGTGTATCTTTTTCCGAAAAGGTAGAACTCTCCTCTCGTGATCGAGGAAGGGTCAGCTTAGTCAGAATAAGTTGGACAGTGATGTTATGATATCATCCAGATATATTTTATTCTAAAAGTTCAGTGTGCGTGTTATAATTCTGATTCCGCAATCATAAGATAGCATCTATGGAGTAGTTGAGGAGGGTCGTGTAAGTTCTCTTGTTATATGGGTGAAATTTGCTCTAGACTATGGCTCGTTCGAGGACGAACGAGAGTCTAAATGGAGGAGAATGAAACAACCTTAGGTAGTCGTTTTAGGAGTTAGGACTCCGATTAGCGTGCCGACAGTCTTAAAAGTTTCGTAAGG
The DNA here is from genome assembly GCA_037355625.1 of Petunia x hybrida. Classification (NCBI taxonomy): domain Eukaryota; kingdom Viridiplantae; phylum Streptophyta; class Magnoliopsida; order Solanales; family Solanaceae; genus Petunia; species Petunia x hybrida. The sequence goes on from JBBBVM010000974.1 coordinate 259,527, forward strand.
TCCATTAGTACCTGTCTATAAAATTTGAGCTAAATAAGACTTTGTTTGGTTGGTATCGGAAGAAGGTTTCAATTTCCGTTGTTGGTAAAATTTTGAAATAGGTTTTCGAGCTCGATTTGGGTGAATGAGCTCTGATTCAAAATCTGAAAGCGTTGTTAGGTTCGTATGGTCATTTGTGACTTATTTGAACTTTCGAAAGTGAATTCTGAGGTCGTTCGGATAAATTCTGCTAAAGTCCCGAAAGTTAAGAATTGATCTTCTCCGTTTAATTTGTATCATGAGTTTCAGGAATCAGATTCAAGTTCCATATTTTTAAGCATATCATACAAGATCTGCTTAACTTATATGCAAAATTTGAAGTCATTCCGAGCTTTGTAGGATTCCGTTTCAATTTTTGTTATGGTAGCAAGTTTTCCAAAAAAAAAAAGAAGAAAAGAAAAGAAAGATTAAGAAAAACAAAAAAAAAGAAAGGAAAGAAAGAAAAAGATATTAGAATGGAGGCGGTGGCTAAGGGATTGCTTATCCTTTACCTTAAAAGATACAAACGAAACAGTAGCAGAAACAAGAAATCGATAAACAGAGAACGCTGTGAGTGAAAAAAAAAGTCAGAAAAGAGAGAAAAGAAAAGAAAAGCTGAAGGAGAAATAGAATTTTCACCCCAAAATATCCAAGTAATAATGTAAATTTATTATTTCAGTTTATTACGTATGCTGAAAATATTTTAACAGTAGAAATCGGGATATTAGACATCGTTCTTATAAGTTAAATTGATAGTTTAAAGAGTTAATTGGATCCCGATAATGAAATTGATTATATATTCGAACTCAATAAGTTATTGGCAACTCATAAATGTAATTCATTTAGGGTTTGGTTAAGTGATTTTGAGCCATGTATGTAGGCCTGGACTGCATATCGAGAGATCGGAGAGTGTCCTGCAGTAAAATCAAGATAAGTGCAAATAGAGATAAAGATAACGTAAACTTCCCTATTGAGCTGATCTGTCATTTGTCAAGTAGTGGCCTTGTCTGTTTTTAAGTGCTTTCAGTGCTAGGAAATATGTGCCTATCCTCTAGAGATATTTATCTGCTCGTCAGGAGTTACTAAGTGCCTCTCGTCTGGAGATAGTTATCTGCTCGTTAGGAGCTATCAGTTCCATTTGCTTGTCAAGAGCTACTAAGTGCCTCTCGTCAAAAGATAGTTTTCTGCTCGTTAGGAGCTACTAGTGCCTCTCATCAGGAGATGTTTTCTGCTCGTCAGGAGCTACTTAGTGTCTCTCATCAGGAGATAGTTTTCTGCTCGTCAGGAGCTACTAGTGTCTGTCGTCAGGAGATGTTTGCCTATCTCATCGGGCTGTATACCCTGCGTACAATGAGTAAAGTGAAGTGCTAAAAAAACTAGAATGAAGTTACCATGCATGTAGGATTGCCTGAAATACTGTCACATTGATTATCATATTTATTCCCTCTTTGGGCCTTTGATGAATTTTGAGGAAATCTCAAAATTCTGCCCCGGTGTCGATTTATTGTCTTCTTTAATTTTTGAGGGAATCCTCAAAAATTCTGCCCCAGTTTGTGTTCATGATAGATCACCCTATTGTAGCAGTGCCTGCAAAATAAAATATATGTGCATGTCTAATTCTAAGGCGGACAGTCCTAATTGTCATATTCTAAGTCTGACGGGCTAATCGTCATATTTTAAGCTTGACGGGCTAATCACCATATTTTAAGCCTGACGTGACTAATCGCTTTATCTTAAGCCTGACGTGGCTAGTCGTCATATTTTAAGCCTGACGAGGCTAGTCGTCATATTTTAAGCCTGTCGTGGCTAGTCATCATATTTTATGTCTGACAAGGCTAATCGTCATATTATAAGCCTGACGGGGCTAGTCGTCATATTTAAGCCTGGCGAGGCTAGTCGTCATATTCTAAGCCTTACGAGGATAGTCGTCATATTATAAGCCTGACGGGGCTAGCCGTCATATTTTAAGCCTGTCAAGGCTGGCCATCATATTTAAGTCTGACGAGGCTAGTCATCATATTATAAGCCTGACAGGGCTGATCGTCATATTTTAAGCCTGGCGAGGCTAGTCGTCATATTCTAAGCCTGGCGTGGCTAACCGTCATATCTTGAAGCCTGACAAGGCTAGTTGTCATATTTTAAGCCTGACGAGGCTAGTCGTCATATTTCAAGCCTGACGTGGCTATAGTGCTATCATGTCCGTTGTGACTGCCTGTGAGTCTTGTATTTGTGTTGAAAGATCTTCTCTCAAAGAAATATTCATTAGTCGAAACAAAGTGGTTGCATTGCATTGAACAGTAATGTAATAGCTTGAATCTGCATTGGTCCTTTGGCGTGACGATTTGGTATTTCGATGACTCTAATTATAAGGATACTTGCATTCCTATACTGAGGTCTCGTATTTGGATTTGCCAGATTTGGAGGTTGTCTAAAATTACGTTTGTCTTGGATTGTGAGGGCTGTTTCGTGCTTTTCTTTTCAAAAGTCTTGGAGCTAACTTCGATGAATTAGTCTGTATAGAAAATGTATTTATGTCTTGAGAGTTGCAGCTTGCACTGTTGGTTCTTGTTGAACCATTAGGTTAATCAGACTCTGAATTTTGTGTTTCAATGTTGGGTATTTGCGATGCCATGGTCTTAAATGTTTGAGTGATGGGTGTAGATCTTTGTTGGATTAGAATCTGGAATGAGTATCTAGGGGGTCATTCATTTGTTGGTTGCAATACCTTTTGATTCAGCTAAAGGAGTAAAGGTGTGAGGTTTTGTCCTTTTATCTGTCATTGATCGTGTTGATCTTGATAAGGTTGTTGTTGAAAGTCTTGACAGAGGGGAGGTTGTTTATTGTGTAAGTTGGGTGCGGTGTGAGGTTGTGACTTTTGCCGGGTCTGGTTGTATAGTGATTAGATTTCTTTCTTGCGACTTTTTTTGTGGGTAAACTGCTAGCTGATTTTGTTCGTCCATACTACAGGGGAATTGGGATTGTCTGAATCCTCTCGGTGTCATATGTTGGTGCTTTGAAAGGCTTTGTTTAGGAAAAACATATTTTCAGCTCGGCTTGCCATTTCGGCTTTTTTTTTTTAATGCAAATTCTTGACCAATTTCGGTATTCAAGCGGAAAGCAACCGTAATAAAGTGAAAAAATACGCAAAGCTGTGTTAGCACATTAGCAAAGATTTGAAGAAAAAATAACACATAAAGCTTAAGAGAATACCTAGACCGCGGATGATAGATTAGTACTTGAATTGTGAGATTATAACAAATTGTATAGAGATTTCAAAGATTGCTCGAGTGTTTTATGTAGTAGTCAAGACAAGGACTTTCATTAAATGACTGATACTTATTTAAGCAGGAGATGAGAAGTTGAATGTCAATGAAAGTGATAAAGATGTGAAAGGAATAAGCTATGTGTTGCGCTAGAAAGGGAGGTCGGCTTTTATCGAACACCAAGACTTTGAGTGCATTTTCCATCTTTCCTAGCAAATTTGTGTGTCATGATGCCCGTGTGTGGTTGAAAGAGATACTCAATGTCTTTCATACTTGTCAACCAACTGCGGCAGTTCAATCTTTGCACCAACTTTCCTTGTTGGGTAAGATTATATTGCGGAGAGACCGAATCCGATATAGGTTGCTTACATATCATGTACATTCTTAGATTGATGCTTCAGTCAAAACCATATTGTATTTTTTCCTGTTTAGTATAGTTGTTGTCATGAGAATTCATATCACTCCAATAAATCTTTCGATCAAAATTGCTCCAAGTAGTCTACTTGCTCATGTTTTTGTATCAAATTAATGCTTGGTTTTGTAAGTGTCTCAAATAACTTCATCTCGAGTTCATTGTCTTGTCTTAGTTTAGTCGGTCAAGATATGCTTCTAAATACTCATGGAGTTTTAGGTTCCATCATATAATGGAATATTTGTCACTGCATCTTTGCATTCTTTTCCAAGTAGGATCAGCCTGCTAATTTTGGCTATTATGTATAAACCTTTGTAACATCAACCAGGTCCCCCTCATTTCTCACTTCTTTATTGCCTTCTAATAACCCTTTGAATGCCTTTTTGACCATCAATAGCTGCAAGTTTGAATATACTTTGGATCGCCATCAATATATTACAATGTGGACTGGAGCAACAAAATGATCCTCAAATATTGGTGTCAAAAGGTATTGTGGTAAGTCGTGTATTCTTTTGAGTTTGACCAACATATCTCTTACCCTGTCAATTTTCCGCTCCATGTGTATATATATATTTTTTAGCAAATACCACTAAGCTCGTAGCTTAGCGGCTAATTTTATTAATAATAAACTCAAAAAATAACAAACTCTTACAAGAAAAATATAAAGTAGGAACTAATACTATGTAAACTAGCCTATAAAGTGTACTATTTCTCTCTATCATATTCTTCTCAATGGGTTGAGCTCCATGTGTATAGTGCTTGTTGTTACAAACTTTTCTTAATTTGAGAAATCACTTCAACTTAATCATATCTTCTGCCTTGGTATTCAACTTGAGCCAACCTTTTGGATAATAGATTTTTGAGTTGGTAGGGGATAGAGAATTATAAGGACATGTGAAAGATTTCTGATATCAAGATTTTGGGTATTGGCTGTAAATGTGTATTGGTAGGAGATTGGATCTAGGAAGCGTGTCACTTAAGTAGACAGAGACATAGAGCAACAGACAAATTCACGTAATGCACGATGATTTGAAAAGAGCTTTGTGCCACATGCATCATTTCGTTTGGTAAAAAAATACAGAGACTAAAAGAGAATATTGCATTTATTGGAACATTGGTTTTTATTATATTGGCTGATATTGAAATAGTGTAAGAGAAGGAAAAGACTAAACATTGCTAGGAAATCAGGTCATGGCCAAGAGAACATCTTTCATGCTGATCCATCCCTAGAAGATTCATCCTCTTCTTCGGATGAGTCTCATTCGGATAAGCTTGCCTCTGATGAGTCTCCTTGGAAGATGATATTGTCTCCATCGGTTAGGAGCCGGCATATGTCAAATGTGAAATTCTTCAACATTTCCCAAGCCTTCTTTCCTTTCTCCTCCATTCATTTGTCAGCCACAGAGTTCATTCCTTCGTTAGCCCATACACCTATAGACTCTATGCGTTTTGTCAATAGCTCTGCCTTATTGTGCCATTTGTCTTTTTCTTTGCTTTTTGCTTCGACCAAAACTTTGCTTTTCTGCTATTTTCTCTCATGCCCTTTCCAGTTGTTTGCGTAGCCTTTTGGACTCGGATTCTAACTCTTCAGCATTTCTTTTCCTTTTTTTGTTGCTCTTAGTTGAACTGCCCTTGCTATGTCTTTCTTGAGCCAGTCTGGATAATCCTCATCATAGCCTGCATCAATCCTGTCTCGTCCAATAGTCTCGAATTTCATTTGGTGCCTTGCTTTCCAGAGTTCTAATATCTTTTCTTCGAATGGTATCATTCCTCCAAAAATATCTTATTTGAAACTCCTGATGTCTGCAATCTGGGGTACAATATGTTTTCTCCCTACTTATAGGAGTGACCTTAAAGGAGCATATTCGTAAACTCCTCTAAACCCAACCAGGATAAGAAATGCAGCTCCTTCGGATCGTGTGATCACTGGAGTACTGAGAAAGTAGTCAAACATCCATTGTATATTTTCAGTTGTCAACTGATAAAACATGTGGTGCCAGCCTTTGACAGTTGTTGGTCGGTCCCACTTTTCAGGAGCGCTATCCATGCGAGCGGTATGAGTCAAGATGTAATTTTCTCTTGGTATAAAGAGAAGGGTTGGTCTGTGCTATTTAACTTTTGCAAATGTTCCATCAACCAAATTTGTAAAAGCAGATTGCAACCTTCGAAAAAGTCAGCGCTTTTCTTACATCTTTCTAAAGCTCGGTACACTTTTGCGACAATCATAGGTACCAAAGTGTATTTCTTATAAAAATATTTAAGTAGGGCATTGACAATTGATACCACACAAACATCAACTCGTTTTTTGTGTTTTGGAAATACGACAGTCCCTAAAAAGCCGGTGACAAAAGCGAGTACCCTTCGCTCTTGCCAATCTGCTTGGTTAATGTCGAAATTATCTTGGAATTCTTGAAATGCTTCACTGTACCCAAACTTAATGTAGAGGGAAGTCAAAGAAATTCGCGATTGCATCACACTGTCTGTGCATAATTCGAGCTTAAGCCCTACTATATTGAAGAACTCCTCTGGTGCAATATTTTTAGGCATTAAGATTTCCTTACTTTCGAATGGTAATTGAGTTAATCCGCCTATTTCTTCAAGCAACTGTGTCAACTCTACACTTCCAAACTGAAAAACTGCTCGGTCCGCATCCCAATAGTGTACAACTGCTTCTACTATCCCTTTCTTCAAAGTGCGCTCCATTAATAAAATCAAATTCCCAAACACTATTTTGACTTGATTTTGTTGATCTATGCTTAGGTTGCACCACCAATCATTAAGCAACCGAGGGATTTCAACAACCATGTCGAATGTTCTAGTGGCCATGATCTTTGGAAACGATGAAGGAATGAGAAAATAAGAAGAGAAAGATTCTTAAAAATCTGCCTGTAAGCAAACGATTAACGTGTGGCATGAGCTTCTTGAAAACAATGCAACAGAGAATATGAAGAGACGTATCGTCGCGGGTAGGGAACCCTTGGACACCGGACAAGTTGTCTATTGGACTTTTGACATACGAAGGATGTCAAGTCTTTATATAATGCCTAAAGGATATATGTGCATTATGTATCATTCTGTGTATCAAGGCCGTTTCTGCTTCAATTTGGGCTTTTAATGCCGCTTCGGTTACCTTTTGCGCCTTTGAATGGCATTGAATACAAATGATTCCGACCATCCAGAAATAAACGACCGTTTCTGATTCAATTTGGGCTTTTGATTCCCATTAGGTTACCTTTGTGCCTTCGAATGGGGTTGCATGAAGAATAATTTCAATAAACGGTCCACATTTGCACGTTCAATCCCTTAACTATATGCAAATAAATTATGTTCAACGCTTTTTGGGAGTCAAAAAACCCGTTTGGATTGTTTGAAAATGTTTGCCTATTGGACTTGAGAACAAGTCAACTAATGATATGTCATGATGCATGGTCCTACCGTCACCACTAAGAGTTGCATTAGCTAGACCGGGTTTATTATCCTCCCAAGTAGACGACTCGGGAGCGGAAACATCATGGACCAAATAGATTCCAAGTCATTCCCCCTAAAGGAGTTTTTTTTTTATGAAGGAGAGGCGGTAATGAAGCAGGATATTTTGCACGATTTTGAAGTTGCCAAGAGGGGCGGGAGGTATGAGTGGTATGCATAAGTTTAAAAATGTACACGTTTTGAAAAGAATGCACATGTTTTCTAAAAATGTGTAAGTTTTGAAAAAGGATGCACATGTTGAAGTAGTTTACAAAATAACTTTTAATAAGGAGGAGTAAAAAGAAAAACAAAACAAACAAGTTAATTTCGAAATATATGATAATTGAAGCAAGATAATATTAAAAGTGAAAAAATAATTACGAAGTGAAACTGTTTAAAAAAGAAGATTTAGCAAACTTGTAGAGGATTTGAAAATCTTTGAAGCGTGTGATGCATTCTCTTAACAGAAACTTCTAAGAGTGGGTTCCTAGACAGGATATGGTTCTCCAGGCAGACAACCGAGGGGTGGAAACGTTTAGAATTTGTTGGTTGTACCATGGATCAACTAGATTCCAAATCGTTCTCCCTAAAGGGTGTTTTGAGAGTGAAACGATCGTGAGATCTACGAAATCATTTGTGGTGTGTGCAAGTGTCAATTTCCAGGAGTGGAGGATTATGAAGAGAGATCACCCCAATAATATTTAGAATAGAAAAAAGTGCCAAAAAAACCAAGTTTCAATCCTGCAAAAAGCAAAGGAAAAAGTTAGTCTCGAAAAATGACAATAAAGATTTAAGAGCCAAAAAAAAATCCCAATGTAAAGTCCGTCATTGTTAGAGCCTTGACATCCCCAGCGGAGTTGTCATTCTGTCGACACCCATTCTTTCCTGAACCGATTGGAGTATGAAACATGATTCGATTTATTGGAACTCACGGGTAAGACTTGGAGTTGCCACCTAACATATTTTTTACCTAGGCATATTAGGGAACCTACTTTGTTTCTAGCCAATTTTAATGTTAAATGCGAAACTTGATCTACGAACAGAAAATTTTAAGTAAGGGTTCAAATTAACCTAAGAGGAAGGTCTTAGACACCTCTCAGATTCCACCAAGTATGGTTCCGGCCGGACTATATAATTGGGATTCAAAATAAATTAAACTAAATAAAGTAGAACGAATTCTCGCTATGATATACAAGTTAGATACAAAAAACAACATTTAAGATTAATAAAAGGTTCGTCTTCTCTAATTAATTTCTTCCTTAGCAAACTTCAATCGAGTAGACCTCGCAAAATAAAACCAATTAGTCAGTATGCAAAAAAAAAAAAAAATTAATAACAATAAAATGAAAATTGAAAGAATGCAATAGTAAATTGCATTAGAAGCATTTTCTGGAGCGTCGTCTTTTGAAGATATTCGTCCAATGCGCCTCACAAAAAATATAAAATTAAACTAGTATTATAAATAATGAAATGAAGCAAAAATAAAAGTAAAATAAAGTAATAACAATAATAATAATAATAATAATGGAAAAAATTAAAATTCGTAAAAATTTAGACTCAGATTTTTGTAGTGCATCAAGAATAGATTAGGGATGTCGGTACGGCTGTAAATACGGCGGACGGCCAGTTACCATGCAAGTACCACCAATCTCACTATTCCACCATTGCTTACTTTGCAAAGTAATACGTATCGTCATCGCCTATTTTATTTTCGGGACACGTAAAGAGACATTGCATACGTAAGGGGATGGGACTTATATTAGCCTCCAAAATGTCATTTGTTGTGTAGTATCTTGTTCAAATCAGTCCGTAGGCCTCAATATAATTCATTTTCATTGGCCAGTACTTTGGTGCAGTATTTGTTCAAATTAGTACAAACAGTAGCATCGGCAGACTATTAAACCAAGCTTTTAGCGAGTCAACAGCAGAGCCAACAAAGATGGCATCAAATTGAAGCTGCAAAATTTAAAATTAATTAGTAATACCGACAGGAACATCAGAAACATTTTCTAATTTTAGATAAAAGGCAAATTGGCGAGATAGCAATAACGGAACAATCAGAACCCAGGACCAGCAATGCTATAATCAGTTCCACAAAGTAAGAGGAACTTTGAACAAATTAAGCCTGAAGGACAAAGAACAATAACACCAGAAGTTGTTTTCAATCTTTAGCCCTATAATAGAAACTATTAGTGCAATATATGGAATATATAAAAGCAACCGAAGCTCGACTAGAATGAAGTAATGGGGCGTCGCCGGTCATAACTCGACTAGATTTTCAGTGGATGGAAAACATCACCAAAACGGGAAAGAGAAGGGGCGACTGCCAACGGCTTTTTCAGACAAGAACTACGGCGTCACTGTCACACTGGTGCCCCGATTCTGATACCCCCAGTTCCGATCTTCCTCCCTTCCTCCGTTTCTGTTCGATCGATGTGTGTGATGCTCACTGTGTGTTTGTATATAGATGGTGTGTGTGTGTATTTTCCACCGGTTTCATTTTTGGTGTATGTCACTATGGAGATGGGACTGTGTTTGTATCGTATGGTGTGTAAGTGTGTTCTTCCTGATCTTGTCATATGTATTGTACTGATTATGTGTGCGTGTATGAGAGAATAGTAATTCTAGAGATTGAGTTGTGTGGGATAGGAGACGAGTTGTTAATCCATGTCAAATTGGGTAGACAAGAGATAGAGCAGTGTGTGAGAGAAAGGATAGATAGGGTGTAGAAGCATTGATTTGAGGTATTTAGCGTGAGATTTTTGAGAGCTGAGCAATGATCTTGTATGAATTTTCGTTTGAAGTTATAGTGGGGAATGAAATGTTAAAATTGGTAAGAATATATTTGGTGCAGGATTTTTACTGATCTTGTATAAAGCCCATAATTGAGTGAATCTTTGTATGGTAAAAATCTCATAAAATAAGAAAATGAAAAGTGCTAAAAAAGGAATACATATAAAAAGAGAGAGTAAATATTTTGTGAAGAAAGTTAAGGCAATACGAATAATATGGAGCAATATAAAAGGACGTTAGAGAGGGAGTGGAAAACTTGGAAAGGAGCTGATTACGGGGATGCACGTAATTGATAGAGAGAAACAGATTAGGGGAGGGAGCCATAGGAAATTTGTTTTAATCGATAAGGAGGACTAAGATTCAGAAAAAGATAAGAAAAATATTAAACAAGAATGAATGAATTAAGATGGGATGGGGTGCCGGTGAGTATGGGACTGAGAAGGTTTATGGGAGATGAAATTGGGATCATGTATACGTTGGGGGGGAGTATAAAAAATGGTAAATATTTTAAACGATTTGGAAGTAGTCTTTTCAAAATTACAAACAAAAAATGATGAATCAAATTTAGAATTTTGTCTAGATTCAAAGAAAACAAAATTGTAGTATAGATTCAAAAGAATTTGAATTCCGAAAGAATATGCTAAAATATTAGACTGGATAAATTTTGTCGGAATGATATTTAACTAAAAGTGCAAAATAAATAAATATTTTATACAAAATTAAAGAAAAAATGTACATAAAACAATTAAAATGATTATGTATAAATAGTCACAAATAGTTATTATTATAAATGCAGTAAATTTCATGAATGATTGGAATTCGGCAAATATTTAATAAATAGCCTAAATAATAAAAATTAAATAATATGACCATAATTAGATATACAATATATAAATAGGGGGATAACACAAATGAATGCAGGCTTTCTAATGCATATTTTGTTCAAACAGTTAAAGTGCACATTTAAGTTAAATATAACCAATTATCTGAAAAATAAGGGACAAAATTGGGTGTCAATACAAGCATGCTATGAGATGATGTGGCATGTCTGGCATTATATTTTCATGACTAAGGAAACCTGCTTTTATCCAAACCCACTCAAGATTGAAAATAGAACAAAGAATTTAGTCTTAACATGTACAAACATTAGACAACCTCAGTTGCATTGAAACAGTACCACCCTCATACTTGAACAACAATAGAAAATAACTTTATACTTAAAACATGCTCGATAGATATAAACAAAATATATACATCTGTTGATACCCAATTTTATCCCTCTTTTCCAATTTACACCTCACGCGTGGCTATATTCATCTTTAAGATGCAATAGTTATTTTCCTTGCATTTTGCGTTAGTTTTCATGCATTATTTGCATACCCAATTTTATCCCTCTTTTCCAATTTACCCTCACCCGTGGCTATATTCATCTTTAAAATGCAATAGTAATTTTCCTTGCATTTTGCATTAGTTTTCATGCATTATTTGCATATCTCCATGTAATTAATTTCCTATTTTATCTAATTGTGATTATTATATTATTGCATTGCTCTAGGCTATTTTTTTAATCATGTCATCATTCGAGGCTAATTATGCAATTACTTTCCGTATCGTTAAAATTTACCTAATTATTTGTGGTAATTTATACCTATCCATTTTCCATTCTAATCATTTATGTTTATTTGTGCTACACTATGTTCATATGCAATTGTTTATGTCCATTTATATTTTTATACATATAAGCAATTAGTTTTCTACTTACTTATTTAATCATAGTAAATTAATGGCCAAATTATAGTCACCTGACTAAATTCCTCAAAAAAATTCACTACATGTACCCCTTATTCTTGGTTATGTTTTTTGTTCCCATTTAAGAATGGTTTAGCAAAATGACCTCGGTAGGCAACACTTCACGTTATAAATTTATAAGTATTCCCTCGGGGGAATCACTTCAAGTATAAATTGCAAGTGCAAGGCAGCACTTCAAGTTATCTAGGGAGAATGTTGACAGAGATAAAAGGTCAAGTGCTACCACGGGGGCAGCACTTGCAGTACTTGTCATTTTATACTTGAAGTGTTGCCCTTGTGGGTGCATTTGTCAAGTTTATAACTTGAAGTGTTTCCCCCGAGGGAGCACTTACTTAAAATTAGTAAGACCATTCTTGTAAAACCACTTTAAGTGAGGCCAATAAGGCAAACCATTGCCTAATGTGTCATAGTTTTGTAAATTTCCCAAAATTCCTGCTTACCATATCTACCAGAAGTATTCCTACAACTTTTTGAATTTAGTCAAGAATTCATTTGAATCATCCTCTATTTTTATATAACCAAATAATTCACATATTTCACAATCATTGTTTTCCATATGTATGTTTGTATGGGCCTAAATCAGTTTAGGTACACAAATCGAATTTGGATTCGAATATAAGCAAATCTCTGTATCAAAGTCGAATAAATACACAGAAAAGATATAAATGCGAAGAAATAACTGTGTTTCAATATACGAATGCTGAGTACAGATTTTGACAGAGTTTCAGTACAAATTTCTGGATGCCTATAATACAAAATGAGCTTCTATTTATAGGCCTAGGGGCCTTGCCCACGTTCTCCATCACCAGCATGCACTCCTCCCACGATCTGATCAGCAACATGGATGAGTTAGTGGAGCGGAGTAGTGGGCTGCAAAGCCGTTGGGACCGAGGTGGTAACCGAAGCCTTGCCACAAGGCTTTGGTCGCCTGACCTTACTGTCCGAGTAGGGTGGCATCCCCCCGAAGCTTAAAGCTTAATTTCTCTTCGGTCGCGCCATCGGGCGTTGACCTTGGTGATTCAGTCACGAGATCGATTGTTTTCCCTTCGGTCTACCAACTCGTGGTGTTCACCGAAGACGATAATTTTTACCCAATACAGATAGTCCCCCCACTCCTCGGTAGACGCCGAAGTCGCCGAGGAGTGGAATGAGTTTGAGCGGGAAGTCGACGTGGCAAAACCCTATCCACGAATTTTCAAAAAGTCGCGCATCTGTAGGGTCGCCGTTCTGCGTTACGTGGCGGCTCATGATAGGTCTCTGAACGGTCACGCCGTCTTTTTGTTTTCTCCAATGTTTCAGTCATCATTAGCTTCACCTACTTGCACGTGTACAAAACACTATAAATACTTCACTTCAGTCCTTTTCTTATTCATTCAGCAAATCGCCTTAAGAAGAAAAAACAACAGAAAATTCTCCCAGCCGCCATTGTTGCTGCCATTCTCCACATTCAAAACCTTTCTCTAGTTTTGTTCTCTGACTTCCAACATGTCTACCAACGTTTCTGCTACCATTTCTGGCCATGGCTCAAGCGATTCCGGCGAAAGAGCAGAACGTTTCGCCGCCATGGCAGTGAACGATGAGGCCGCGGCTCCCTCACCACCGTTGTAGGTGGCTGGAGCGGGAGACGGTGGCGAGGCCACGTCTGCCGCTCCCACTCCGTTGAGGCGTAAGATGAAGGCAGGTCGTGGCTCAGCGGAGGCCAGTGAGTATGTGAACCCTGAGGTGGGCGATGACGCAGAGGATGATGATGTCATCTGCGTGAAGGAGGTGGGTGGCTCGGTTGGAGGAGCCGAGGTGAGCGAGGTTAGTGGCTCGAAGGGGGAGATCGAAGGTGGCCCCTCGAAGAAGTCAAAGAGGAAAATTCCACTCGAGGTGGAGATCGACCCTCGGTTGGTCATCCCCTCGAGTTTTAACAACGAAAAAGATCTGAAGGTCCACGCCCAATCAGATGCTCAGAAGGGGAAGAAAAGGAACATCCCTGTCCACGTTACCCCGAGCATCATAACCGAGGAGAGGATTGAAGCGGTTCGGGCTGACTGCTGCTGGGGCCCCGAGGTGGAGATTAGGATCCCGGCGCTTGGCTCGGCCGCGTCCACATATGTTGAAGGATACTCCTCGGTTTTTACTTACCCTTTCACCATAGGCTTTGACCTGCCCGTACACCCCATAATTGATAAGTTTTGCAGATCCTACAACCTTTGCCTTGCCCAACTTGGGCCCGGGGTTTGGAGGGTTGTCCAAGCCCTCGAGTACCTGAGTGACATCGCGGGGCTGCCATTTACTTTTCAACACTTGATCTCTCTATACTATCCTCACTTCCACAAGGCTGGGGTGGTCTCTCTCTTGCCTCAGGGCTCATATGCAATTTTGAGCAAGAGCGAGGACCATGGGGATCGAGGCTGGAACGATCGGTTCGTGCTCATTCCCACGGGGCTGTTGTCCGCCGAGCCTGGCTTCCCCGAGGCGTGGAATGCCCAGCGTAAGTATTTACTTCCACTCTTCCTTCGGTTCTAAGCTGTCGCAATTGCTAACCATCCCCTTCTTCGGCTTGCAGCTGAGAAAGCGCCGGTTGTCCCACCGAAGAATCTGCTCGGGTGGGTGACCGAAGTCATGCAAGTGAAGAAGCGCCCCGAACGGCAATGGATGGTGCTAGCCGCTTTGCCTGGAAACCGATGGGCGTGCAAGAGGCATGGTGAGTTGTTGTCAACTTCGAGTTGCTAGATTTTACTTTAGATTGTTTTTCTGACTTTTCCATTTTGCTTACATAGGTCTCCCCAGCAAGGCCGTGAGAGAGGTCGACGAGGAAGAGGAAGCCGAGGTGGAGGTGGAAGGCGGAGAGGAAGAGAAGGGAAGCAAGAAAGCGAAGAGAAGTGAGAAATTGGTGACCGACGTCACCGAGGGGGTCGCCAAGATGGCGGATTTGGCGAAGAAGCTTATCGAGGAGAAGAAAGCTAAAGCCTCCTCGAGCCAAGAGACCTCACAAGGTGAAATTTTCTTGGGTAGGTTCTCTTGTGTTTCCACTGCTACTCATACTTACGTTAGGCAAATTGCTCCTCTTCCTGTCCCAGGTGCCAAGAGGAAAAGAGCGACTTCGAAGCGGGCCACCAAGGCGAAAGGTCCTCGAGTTGAGGAGGTTGCCGCCCCCGTTGCTGGGGCTCCGGTCGCTAAACGCCGGGGGCTTGTTGATGAGCCTAGTGATGAGGAGCTCCCACCTCTGGTTCCCGAGGAAAGGCCAGATCCAGTCCCCGAGCCTGCTCCAGAAAGGGTTGAAATGGGTGGATCAACCGAGGTCGTACACGTGGAGGAGTCTGACCAAGAGGCCGCAAGGAGAAAGGGCAAAGCGAAGGTGAGCGGGGGGTTGATCAAGAACATGGTTAAGGCTTCAAGGGATTCCCCGAAGCCCACAAACATTGCAGCTCGGGCCCTGGAGGTATACCCCGATGCTAATTTGCTGGATGCCACGAAAGAGGATGTCGCGGCTCTTGATGGCCTGCTCGGTCCCGCCGAGGCTCATGCCCTTCGGAACTTGAGCCCAATGAGTTTAATGGGCGTCTCCGCCGCTTCTGCTCTTCGGGTAAGTTTCAATGTCTCTTCTCATAGCTTGTCTCGCCAATCTTTGAGCATTGACACATGTTTCAACTGCAGAGCTTGGTCCTCGCGCTGCAAGCTGTTCACCTCGAACAGGATCGAGCCAAGGAGATTCAAGCAGCTGCCGCCGCCTGGGATGAACAAAAGAAGGTCCTCAGGGGACAGGTTACCGAGCTTGAGCGTCGATTCACAATTCTGAACAATGAGTTGGAGCGCGCCAATGAAGCTTCGGCGAAAGCCGAGGCAGATCTTCGCGCAACAACGGAATCTTCCGAAGCTCGTGTCCGGGCTGTGACAGAAGAGTTTGCCGCTGAGCGCTCGAGGTTGAGCCTTGAGAATGCCCGCCTGGAGGCCGACCTTTTTCAGGGCCAAGACCGAGGCTCTTGAGGCGGGTGAGAGATATCGCGGAAAGCTTGGGGAATACAACGCCAAACTCATTGAGCTGCAAAGCCAAGTGGATGAGGTGCCAGCTCTTCGGGGCAAAGTGTCCAAGCTTGAGGGCCGAGTCGCCTACCTCAATGAGCGAGCCGAGGTCAGGGCAACGAGGGCAAAGTTTGAGGAAACATGGGCCGTTGTCAAGACTAGGCTAAGCACTCTTGAGCAAGTTCAGGTCGTGAATATTGTGCTAGAGGACGAAATTGTCAAGGCACAGGCAGCTGCAACCGAGGCTCAGAGGATCGTGGACGAGCTCCCTTCGAGCGAGGGGTCAGATGATGAAGGCGATAGCGCCGAGGAGGGCAGTGGAGATGCCGATGGGGCGTTGCCTTAGTAAACTTTTGATGTCTTTCATTTTTGAGGCCTTCGTGCTTTTTTTGGATGTTGGCCTTCGGGCCTTTGTATTTATGTTTGACCTTTGGGTCATTTTGAATGTAAATAATATTAGCCTTCGGGCCTTTAATGGAAAACTCTTTGCTCTCCGAATTGGGTGTTGGCTTTTCATTCAAACCGAACACTTTAAGAATACATAACACGCTTGCAAGACTTGAGCAGAATTTGATCGATGCAAACTTAGAGCGACGTCTCGCCCTTGAGTCGAGGCATTGTGCAGCTTCGGTGTGCAAGGTTTGTATAGATAAAATGAATGAAACCAAAGTCATTTCACATGAATGGAAACCAAGTCATTTTATTAACATCCATGGGCCCGAAAAGGCGGTATTACATGAAACCAAGTCGAAACGGACCTTGGGTAAAAAACAACAAATTTAGAAAAAGCAAACTTTCAATAAAAGCAGAATGATCATATGCCGCTACCGGGCTAATTACAATGTACTAAATCTAATCCTCGGGCATGAGTCCCCGGTTTTCGGATAGATAAGCTTCGGTTGGGAGGCTCGGTGTCGACCCCGATATCAACCCTTCTCACTCCCCCCCAGTGTTCGGTTGTGAATCTTGATGAAGATCCGAGCACTGGAGTCGGTTCGGTTCGCTTCCTGAAAAGGTCAAGCAAAAAGATGGAACGAGGAGCAAGTTAGTACATTTTTATTAATGCCGTGGGAGCACTGTTCGGCTCAGGGCTGCTTGATTAAAAAGATTCGGGAAGGTGTTTACCTCGGCTGAAGTAGTACCGCTTCAAGTTGGAGATATTCCAATTCAGGGGTTCGGGCTCTCCTTGCAAATTCTCGATCTGATAGGAGCCTTTTCCAACAATTGCTTTGACCCTATAGGGTCCTTCCCAATTTGCTACGAGCTTTCCCCCGTTCTTCTCCTTTGTTGATTGATTCACAGTTTTCAGCACATAATCTCCGACCTTGAAGTCCCTGAATTTAGCCTTTCTATTGAGGTATGCTTCGATCTGCCTCTTTTGAGCTACTAACCGAACCAAAGCTAGCTCCCTTTTCTCTTCGAGCAGATCTAGCTCTATGCGCATTGCTTCTTGGTTTGCATCCTCGGTTTTGTGGGCGTACCGAAGGCTTGGTTCGCCCACTTCAACGGGGATGAGGGAGTCCATGCCATAAGCCAGTGAAAAGGGAGTCTCCCCGGTGCTGCTCTTTTCAGTAGTTCGCATGGCCCACAGGACCCCGGGCAACTCCTCGGGCCAAGGGCCTTTTTTCTCGTCGAGCCTTTTCTTGAGATTCTCAATTATGATCCTGTTCGAAGACTCGGCTTGGCCATTAGCACTTGGGCGATAAGGAGTCGAGGCTATTCTTTTGATCCCCCACTGTTCGAGAAAGTTGGTGATAGCCGCCCCCATGAATTGTTTACCGTTGTCACAGGCAATTTCCTTTGGGACGCCGAACCTGTAGATGATGTTCTTTTTGATGAAGTCAATTACTTGCCTTTGTTTCACCTCGGTGAGAGCCACTGCTTCCACCCATTTGGTGAAGTAATCGGTCAACACTAAGATGAAACGAACACCACCTTTTCCCTTGGGCAATGGTCCGACAACGTCCATTCCCCATTTCATGAAGGGCCATGGGGACACCACCGAATGAAGAGGCTCGGCCTGTTGGTGGATCATTCACCCATGGCGTTGGCACTTGTCACGCTTTTGCACAAAAGCCCTCACATCGGCACTGATCGTGGGCCAATAATACCCAGCTCTTAATAACTTGCGCACCGAGGCCTTTCCCCCCGAGTGGTTGCCGCACTCGCCTTCGTGCACTTCAGCCATCACATATTTTGCCTCATCGGGACCCAAGCATTTGGCCATCGGGCGGCAATATAATCTCTTGTATAGATTACCCTCGATCATGTGATACGAGGCAGCTTGGATCCTTAACTTCTTCGCTTCTTTCTTATCTTGGGGGACAGTCCCCGAGTCGAAGTAGGAGATGAACTTACTCCGCCAATCCCATCGGTTGTCCACCGAATTGACTTGCAGCTTCATCTCTCTCATTTGCGCAGACAATAGCCGAACCACCGAGTCAGTCCCCGAGTGAGCTTCATCAATAGCCGAACCAAGATTCGCCAAGGCATCAGCCTCGGTATTCTCCTCCCGAGGCACTTGTTTAACTTGCCACTCTTGGAATTGGGCCAAGATCCTTTGCGCCCGATCCAAGTACAATTGCATTCTGGGCTCACGGGCCGTATAATCACCGAGGACTTGGTTCACCACCAACTGTGAGTCGCACCTTAGTTCGATTCTTTCAACCCCCATTTCCTTGGCCAACTCTAGACCTGCTAAGGCCACCTCATATTCTGCCTCGTTGTTGGTTACTTTCTTGAATCGAACCGAGTGCCTGACTTTCTCCCCGGTGGGTGCTCTCAAGACTATGCCTAACCCCAAACCTTTGGAGTTTGTTGCCCCATCGGTATTGAGTATCCATAGCCCCGGGGTTGTTCCTTTAGCTTCGGCGTTTTCTTTTTCATCCTCGGGTAAGATTCCAACACTAAAATCTGCCACGAAGTATGCTAGGACCTGGGACATAATGGCGGTCCGAGGCTGATAGGTGATGTCATATTCACTTAACTCTACCGCCCATTTTGATAACCTCCCCGACAACTCTGGTTTATGCAAAATATTTCTCAAAGGGAAGGTTGAAACTACGGCTATTGGATGGCATTGAAAATAGGGTCGTAGTTTCCGAGCGGGTAACAAGTAAAGCAAGAGCTAGTTTTTCCAGGTGTGGGTACCTGGTTTCGGCATCGAGGAGTGTCTTGCTCACATAATAGATGGGCTGCTGCTTGCCATCTTCTTCCCGAACCAGCACAGCACTCACCGACACCTCGGACACTGCTAAGTAGACTAGCAATGTTTCACCTTCTTTTGGCTTGGCAAGCAACGGTGCATTAGCCAAGTATTGTTTCAAATCTTTCAACGCTTGTTTGCACTCCGGCGTCCATTCGAAGTGATTGCTTTTCTCAAAACGGAGAAGAATTTGTGGCATCGCTCCGAGGACCTTGAGATAAAACGACTCAAGGCAAGCGATTCGGCCAGTTAAGCGTTGAACTTCCTTTACCCCGGTAAGCTCCTCGGGGATTTCTTCAATGGCTCTGATTTTATCTGGGTTGGCTTCGATTCCCCCGCTCGGAGACAATAAAACCCAAGAACTTGCCTGATCCTACGCCGAAGGCGCACTTCTCAGGGTTCAATTTCATACCATACTGCCTCAACACAGCAAAAGCCTCCCTCAGATGATTCAAATGATCCTCCATTTGGATCGATTTGATGAGCATGTCGTCTATGTAGACTTCCATAGACTTCCCGATGTACTCTTTAAACATGCGACATACCAATCTTTGGTAGGTCGCCCCGGCGTTCTTCAACCCGAAGGGCATCACCTTATAACAGAAGGTGCCTCGGTCAGTGATGAACGAGGTCTTCTCTTCGTCCTCGGGGTCCATGAGGATCTGATTATAGCCCGAGTATGCATCCAAGAAGGTTAATAGTTTGTGTCCAGCCGTGGAGTCTATTAACCTATCGATTTGGGGCAATGGGTACGAGTCTTTGGGGCAAGCTTTATTCAGATCGGTGTAGTCTACACACATTCTCCACTTGCCATTCTTCTTCGGCACAACTACCACATTTGCCAGCCATTAGGGATATTTCACCTCCCTTATGAAACCATTTTCTTGCAACCTCGTGGTCTCATCTTCAATCGCCTTCTTTTTCACCCCGGCGTGAGGTCTCTTCTTCTGTTTCACCGGGGTAAACTTTGGATCTACATTCAGCTTATGAGTCATGATCTCCGGATCGATACCCGACATGTCTGAATGAGCCCAAGCAAAGCAGTCATGGTTGGACCTTAAAACTTCCATAATCGCCTTCTTCGACTTCGGGTCCAACTCCGAGCCGATATGCACTTTCCTTTCTGGGAACTCTTTCATGAGAGTGAAAGAGTCCAGCTCCTCGATGGTGGAGTCCTCGGCCTTTTGCTTCCGAGGCTCTTGCACGCATGCCGGGATCTTTTCAATTTCACTTTGGAGGTTCGCCTCGCTTAACCCCGGCTGCGTTGGTTGCTATTTCTTTGGCCCGCTCGGGGCGATTCCACTCTTCAGTGCGACCGAGTAGCATTCCCTCGCTACTCGCTGCTCCCTCTTAATTGATCGAACTCCCCAAGGCGTTGGGAATTCGATCACTTGATGTAAGGTGGAGGGAACAGCTTCCATGGAGTGGATCCATGGTCTTCCGAGGATCACATTATAAGCCAGATCCTCGGGCATGACTTGAAACAGTGTCTCTTTGGTGACTCCCTCGGCGAACGTCTTTAACGTGATCTCACCCAACGTTTTCTCCGTTGAGTTGTTAAAACCAGCCAACACTGTTGATTTGGGAATGATCTCCCCTTTTAGCCACATCTGCTTCACGGCCCCGTAGCTGATGATATTTACTGAGCTACCGGGGTCAATCAAGACTCTCTTGATGTCGGCGTTGTTGATTCTTAGCATGATGACTAGAGCATCGTGGTGGGGGAACATCATCCCATCACAATCATCCTCATCGAACACGATGTGTTTGCCCGAGCCTCCTACTCGGGTCCTCTTCTCCATGGTGATGGAGAGCTTAGCAAACTTTTTGGCCGCGGCGAAGTTTACGCCGTTTACCTCTGACCCCCCGGTGATGACGTTGACTACTCTCTCCGGAGGTGGAGCCCGAGGTGGTTGCCCATCACCTCGGTTCTTGGAAAAATTATCATTCCCCTTGTCAGTGAGGAATTCAGCCAACACTCCTTTCTTCAGCAAGTGGGCTACTTCGAGGCGCAAAGCTTTGCAGTCCTCGGTTCTATGACCATAATCTGCGTGAAATTCGCAGCACAGATTATGATCTCGTTTGTCCGCCGGGGTCATCATATCTTCGGGGATTCTTACCCCGGCTGTCCCCTTGACGATGTCGACCAGCTCCGAGGTCGATATGCAGAAGTTGTAATCTTGGATCCGAGGGAGATCCTTTCTAGGGCCCGAAGCGGGGCTCGAGGGGTTTCTTTGATTCATGTTGTTGGGTTGAACCTTCCCCCCCAAGCCTTTGGCTTACGTGAGAAGCGGGGTATGACTTTCCGAGGGTGTTGCCCAACCTCTGGCTAACATGTTGCCTCGCCGAAGTATAAGGTTCATACCTCCCCTTCGAATTACTTCGCGGCGCCTCGGCGCGATTTGAAGTTTCACTTCGGTTATGCTGCTGGTAACCTCGATTCTTAAACTCAGCTTCCTCCAATCTGATTTTGGAGTAAGCGCGTCTATGCAGATCCTCCTACGTCAGGACCTGATATTGTTGCAACTCTTTACGCAATTCAGCTGCAGCGCCAGAATTGCGACTGTTGATACCCTTTTCAAATGCCATGATGGCCAGGGTGTCATCCATCTGAGGCAATTCCATGCGTTCGGCGTGGAATCGCTCAAGAAATTCTTTAAGGGACTCGCCGGGCCACTGTTTCACTTCACATATATCCTCCTTCCTCTGGAGGATCTTTTGTGCCCCGGTGTGAGCTTTAACAAAGGCACTGGATAATTCTTTGAACGAGGAGATTGACCCCGCTGGTAAGCACAAATACCACCGAAGAGCTCCCTTTTCTAGCGATTGACCAAACTTTTTTAAGAACATCGACTCGAGCTGAGTAGATGTGAGGTCGTTGCTTTTTACCATAGACATGTATTCCCTTATGTGCTCCTTGGGATCAGTCGTCCCATCATATTTCTTCAGGAACACAAGTTTGAAGCCCGGGGGCATTGGAGCTGGAGCTGCCTCGGGCTTATAGGGCTGCTCCCTATACTGCTCGATGTCGAGGTCGTCTTCCTCCTTGCTTATCCCTGGTACGCGCTCGAGGCGCTTTTCGACGTGCGCCTCGATGCGAGCCTCGATTTCCCTACTCATTCTTTCAACGTCGACCGAGGACGTTGTCTCTGCCACGGTGGGAACCGTCCCGAAGTGTGGCGTGGAAGATGGGTTACTCCCCGAGCCCCCAGACGTGGCTCCGTTGCGAGGTCCCCCTATTATCGCGCCCGAAGGAACGAAGGGCGGGATGCCTCCACCAGGAGCCATGGGCTGGGTGCCGTTAGGGGCAGCACTGTTTCTCGCCTCTAACGAGGCACGAAGTTCAGCGTTAATGCTGACTTGCTCATCCTGCTTAGTTTGGAGAGCTCTCAGCGTTGTGACAACGTACATTTGGAATTCTTCCGTTGTCATGGGAGCGATGGGCTGTTGGTTCAACGGAACGCCAACCCGATCACCGTTATTACCACCGTTGTCGTTATCAGCCATAACGTTGAATCGAAATTTTTTGACAAAGAGCGAATGCAGAACTTTGGAACAAAGCGTTACTGCTTATATCCCCACAGACGGCGCCAATTTGTATGGGCCTAAATCAGTTTAGGTACACAAATCGAATTTGGATTCGAATATAAGCAAATCTCTGTATCAAAGTCGAATAAATACACGGAAAAGATATAAATGCGAAGAAATAACTGTGTTTCAATATACGAATGCTGAGTACAGATTTTGACAGAGTTTCAGTACAAATTTCTGGATGCCTATAATACAAAATGAGCTTCTATTTATAGGCCTAGGGGCCTTGCCCACGTTCTCCATCACCAGCATGCACTCCTCCCACGATCTGATCAGCAACATGGATGAGTTAGTGGAGCGGAGTAGTGGGCTGCAAAGCCGTTGGGACCGAGGTGGTAACCGAAGCCTTGCCACAAGGCTTCGGTCGCCTGACCTTACTGTCCGAGTAGGGTGGCATCCCCCCGAAGCTTAAAGCTTAATTTCTCTTCGGTCGCGCCATCGGGCGTTGACCTTGGTGATTCAGTCACGAGATCGATTGTTTTCCCTTCGGTCTACCAACTCGGGGTGTTGACCGAAGACGATAATTTTTACCCAATACAATGTTTCTTCTCCCTCATTTTTTAGGACACACACAGCTCTCCTCTCCCTTGAGCTCTTATGTTTTTCATATTCTTACCCATATAGAATTTTACTACACACTTTGTGGCTTCTTCATTATATTTGTTATCATCTCTGAAAATTTAAGAATCACCCTAGCCACTATTGATCTAATAGGCATTGTAAGTCAAATTTCATAGTTATGACTTTTTGGTATCCGCTCGAAATACGCGGAATCAGATGCTGTTAGTTGTGAGGATGTCGTCGCTCATGGCCGTTAATGAAATAGGTTGTTTCACTGACCCTCCCATCTCTTTTTTCTTAAGGTTTTAGAACTCATGTTATGTCTACTTTAAGTCTCAAAATATGCTCTATAGAGAATATTTGCTTTCACGATTGTGTTTCTTCTTTCTCGCATTTTTACAACACTGGCATTAGTTTATCCATCATATTTATCCTGCTAATTAGGATTTAATATTTTGACACAATTGTGTGCTCTGTCGTGGATCCGAACTATGGAGAGAACGTGTTTCATTCTATTCCCTGCCCATGTTTGTTGGTGAATTGAGATCTTTCTATTTTCTTTACCTTCTTTGTTGTTCACAAAAATGAGTAGAAGGAGAATGATGATTAAAGAAATCTTTTAAGTTTAAATCATTACGTTATCAAAGCATGATTCTGTAAAGTTAATTTAATTATCAACATTCAACTATGATTGGTTCTCATTTAGCCTAACAAACTGTTGAATGACTGCACATTCTCACCTTTAGCGAAAAATTTGTATATTATCTTTCCACTTAAAGAAGTACTGCAATTATCATGTTTGAATACAAGCTCTCCTATTGTCATTTAGTAATTTTTCATTTCATTCCTTATCATGCAATCAGTTTTATGACAGAGTCACTACTCACTACTTTTTCTTAATTAAATTTTTTATGGCGTACTTGGAGTTTAATCACGGCATTATGGGGTCAAGTGGGAGCATCACCTCAAGCGGGGTCAGGTAGTTCTGGGATGTGATAAGAATGGCAGGCTAGTCGACTTCTCGAATGAAGAACAAATATATCGCTTTATAAAACTAAAGCGGCTTGTTACTCCCTCATTTTTATTTGATATGTCACTCTTTTAAGAGTTTTAAAGATTCATTACTTTTACTATTATCTTTTTTTTAAACTTTCATTTTCTTTTAACCATTTGGTATGTTTTCGAAATTAAATACTAAATTATTTTAAAGCTTCACATTGTTATTAAATAGCAACACTTCTAAGATATAAAATAGCTTTTACTCGTACTATTGAAACTAAATCATTTCGAATTGAACACTATTTTCAAAACTAATCATTTTAATACTTTTTTAGTCTTGTCTAAAAAGTTTAAGATTGTTGATCATACAAAGACAATTTGAGGGAAGTAATACCGGACTAGGCCCTTCTCTCGCCTCGTCTATACCTGATCCCGCATTCTAAATTTTTATCTTTACTTTATTTATTTGTTAAGAGTTTAACTATTTCCCCACGTTAAATTCACCACAATTAAGATGGCCCATGTTTTACTAATTAATTTTATTTTTAGTTAGATGTTTTCACCTGTAGAAGCTTACATCGCACAATGCAAGCGACATTAATTTTATTCTCAAATTTGTAGTAAAGTAATTTATTTATGTACATTATATTTTGCACTCGGATTAAGGTAAGTTAATTTAATTTTACTCAATATTATTTTTGAAACTTGCTTCGATTTCTAATTGCAACTCGTGTGCTTTACTTTAGCGAATTGCCATCTTGAATTTGTTCCCTCTAATTTTCTATTTTTTAAATTCTTTTCCATCTTTCTATAAAATTTACACTTAGTAATTATTTGTGCAAAATTATTTTTACATGTTTTGGTCCAAGTATAGCACAACATCTAGTTAATAATTTGATGGATATATGAGTCTTTCCTTATTTAATTTTATTGGGACGTTTAAAATTTTTGATATTTAAATTAACACCTAACCTATTAATTATTTGAATACTTTAATTTTCTTTCAATCCCAATTTATCTAAGTACGGTTGGGAACCACATTTAGTGGAATCTAGGAGGTGCCTAACACCTTCCTCTTAGGTTAATTAGAGCCCTTACCCGTAATCTCTATTTTGTATACCATGTTTCAGAGTGAACTCTAAAATTGGCTAGAAACAGAGTAGGCGCCCTAATACGCCTAGTTAAATAAACTACTAAGTGGTGACTCCAAATCTTACCTGTGAGTTTCAATAAGTCGAATCCTATTTTGAACCATAGCGGTTCGGGAATAAAGGGGTGTCGACAGAATGGCGACTCCGCTGGGGATATCAAGGTTCTAACTATAACAGACTTTATATTAGGATTCTTTGCACTTATTTATTTTATTATCATTTTTTTAGACTAACTTTTTTCTTTTCCTTTTTGTTGGAATGAAACTTAGTTTTCTTGGCGCTGCTTTTATCATTTAAATGTTGTTGGGTTGTCTTTATACACCCTCCACTCCTAGAAATTTGTACTTGCACACACCACGAATGATTACGTAGATTTCACGGTCGTTTCACTCTCAAATCACCCTTTAGGGGGAATGGTAAGAATCTAGTTGGTCCGTTGTACAACAAACAATTCTAAATGTTCCCACTCCTTGGTTGTCTGCTTGGGAGAACAATATCCTTGTCTAGATTACCCAACTCTTAGAAGATTCTTTTAGGATAATACAACGCGTCCCACACTTCAACGCTTTTCAAATCTTCCACAAGTTTGCTAAATCCATATTTTTAACGGGTTCACTTCACGATTCTTTTACGATATCAATATTATTTTGCTTCAATTATCCTATTTTCTCTAAACTAATTTGTTTCTTTTGTTTTTCTTTTTTTTTTTTACTCTATCTCTTTATTAAATTTATTTTGCGAACTATTTCTACATGTGCATTCTTTTTAAAAGCTTGTACATTTTTAGAAAACATGTGCACTCCACTCATGCCGCCCGCTACTCCTGGTAGTTTCAAAATTATGCATTGAGAAATGGTGGTTATGACCACCTCTTTCTCATAAAAGGCCCTTTAGGAGGACCGACTTGGAATCTAGTTGGTCCCTGACATTCCCGCTCCCGAGTCGGCCGCTCGGGAGGATAATAAAATCCTAGTCTAGATAACCTAGTTCTTAGACGGCGCTAGGATCATGCATCATAACATATTATTAGTCGACTTGCTTTCAAGCCAAATAGATCAACTTGTTCAAACAATTAGAATAGGTTTCTCGACCCCCGAAGGGCATTGAGCATGATTATTTGCATTTACCTAAAGGATTGAACGTGAAAATATGGACCATTTATTGGAATTATTCTGCATTCAATGCCATTCGAAGGCACAAAAGGTGACCAAAGAGGCATCAAATGCCCAAACTGAAGCAGAAATGACCGTTTATTTCTTAATGGTTGAAATTATTCATTATTCAGTGCCATTCAAAGGTGCAAAAGGTAACCGACGAGGCATTAAAAGCCCAAATTGAAGCAGAAATGACCGTTCGATAGACGGGATGGCACATAATGTGCATTTATCTTTTAGGCATTATATAAGGGTTCTCAACCCACAACAACATGTCTCTTCATATTCTATGATATATTCTTTTTTTAAAAGCCCGTTCCACACGTTAATCGTTTGCTTACAAGTAGAATTTTAGGCATCTTTCTCCCCTTTTCCTCATTCATTCACCTTTTCCCAAAGATCATGGCCACTAGAACATTCAACATGGTTACCGAAATCCCACAGTTACTCAAGTATTGATAGGGGAATCTAAGCAGAGATCAACAAGACCAAGTCAAAATTGTATTGGGAAATATGATCACATTAATGGAGGACAGTGCAATGAAAGGATAGTAGAAGCAAGAGTACACTATTGGGATGTAGACCAAGCAGTTTTTCACTTTGAAAGTGTAGAGTTGACGTGGTTGCTGGAAAAAATAGGCAGATTGACTCAACTTCCATTTGAAAGTGATGATATATTGACGCCTAAGAACATCACACCTGAGGAGTTCTTTGAAATGGTAGGGCTTAAGCCCGAATTATGCACATATAGTATGAGGAAATTGGGAATTTCTTTGACTTTCCTCTACATTAAGTTTGGGTATGGAGAAGCATTTCAAGAATTCCAAGATAATTTTAGCATTACCCAAGAAGATTGGCAAGAGCGGAGGGTACTCGCTTTTGACACCGGCTTTTTAGGGACTGTCGTATTTTCATAACACAAAGGATGAGTTGATGTTTGCATGATATCAACTGCCGATGTCCTACTCAAGGAATTTTACAAAAAAAATACACTTTGATACCTATGACAATTGCAGAAATGTACCGAGCTTTAGACAAATGCAAGAAAGACACTAGCTTTTTCGAAGGTCGCAATTTGCTTTTACAAATCTGGCTAATGGAGCATTTCTAAAAGATGAATAGCATAGACCAAGGTTTCCATTCCATACCAAGAGAAAACTACATCTTGACTCATACCGCTCGAATGAACAACGCTCTTAAAAAGTGAGACCGGCCAACAACTGCCAAAGGCTGGCACCACAGGCTTTTTCAGTTGACATCCGAAAATATACCATGGATGTTTGGCTACTTTCCCAGTACCATAATGATCACAAGATCTAAAGGAGCCTCATTTCTCGTTTTAGTAAGTTTTAAAGGAGTTTATACATACACTCCCTTAAAACCACTTAGACAAGCAGCGAAAAAGCAATTGTACCCCAAACTGCAGACATCAAAAGTTTCAAAGCAGATATTTTTGGAGAAATGATACCATTCGAAGACAAAATATTAGAACTTTGGAAAGCAAGGCACCGAATGGAATTCGAGACTATTGGACGAGACAGGTTTGATGCAGGCTATGATGAATATTACCCGGACTGGCTCAGGAAAGACATAGCAAGGGTAGTTCAACCAAGAGCAACAACAAAAAGGAAAAGAAATGCTGATGAGTTAGAATCTGAGTTCAAGAAGCTACGCAAACAACTGGTAAAGGCACAAGAGAAAATAGCATAAAAGCAGAGTTTGGTCGAAACCAAGAACAAAGAAAAAGACAAATGGCACAATAAGGTAGAACTATTGGCAAAACACATATAGTCTATAGGTGTATGGGCTAGCAAAGGAATAAACTCCATGGCTGGAAAAGGAATAGAGGAGAAAGGAAAGAAGGCTTGGGAAATGTTGAAAAACTTCACTTTCGACATATCCCGGCTCTTAACTGATACAGACGATATTATATTTCAAGGAGACTCATCAGGGGCAAGTTCGTCCGAGGAAGATTCGTTCGAAGAGGAAGAAGACGAATCTTCTAAGGATGGATCAACATAAAGGATGTTCGCTTGGCCATCATCTAATTTTCTAACAATGTTTAGTCTTTTCCTTCTTTTACACTGTTTCAATATCAGCCAATGTAGTAAAAATCAATAAATGAAAAATTCTTTTTTAACGCTCCGCATTTTGTTAGCAATTGAAATCATACATGTGTCATAAAGCGATTTTCAAACCATCGTGCATAAAGCAGTCTCTTGCATTATATGATGCATTTTTCTATGTGCATTACGTGAATTTGTCTGTTACTCTAGGTCTCTTTCTACTTAAGTTAATCATTTCCCAAATCCATTCTCCTACCAAGGCACCTCCTCTCCTAATTCTATGCCAAAATCCTGATATCTGAAATCTTTCGTATGTCCTGATTATGCCATATCCCCTACCAACTCAAAAACCTATTATCCAAAAGATTGGCTTAAGTTGAATACCAAGATAGAAGATATGGTTAAACAAAGTTAATTTGTCATTGATTTGTCAAAGCAAGAAAAGTTTGCCACAGCAAGTACTATGCACATTGGAGCGGAAAACTTGACAGGGCAAGAGATATGCTGGTCAAATCTAAAGGCATACCTAACTTACCAAAATACTTTTTAACACTGATGTCCGATGATTATTTTGTTGCTCTAGTCCACATCATTGCAATACATTGAAGGCTATCCAAATCATTTTTAAACTTACACCTACTCATGGTCAAAAAGGCGTTCAAAGAGTTATCAAAAGGCAATAAGAAAATAAGAAACAAAGGGAACCCGGTTGATGTTATAAAATTTTATGCACAACAACTGAAACTAGCAGGCTGATTCAACCTGGGAAAGAATGCAAAGACGCAGTGATAAAGATTTCATTATATGACGAAACAGGAAACCCCTCTGAGTATTGGAAGCATATCTTTACCTACTAGCCAGTATGGAACAAGATGATGAAATTGTCTGATAAGACGCTTACAAGACCAACATTTGAATTGGTACATAGAGAAAGACATGGGCAAATAGACTTCTTGGATCGATTTTGGTCGAAAGCTTTATCAAGTGATATGAATTCTCATAACAAAAACTATACTAAAAAGGAAAAATACAATATCACCAACCTCTAAATGATCTTGACTGAAGCATCAATCTAAGAGCATACATAATACTTAGGCAAGCCACACCGGGTTTGGTCCCTTTGCAATAAAATCTTACCCAACAAGGAAAGTTGGTGCAAAGATTAAATTGTAACAGTTGGTCGGCAAGTGAAAAACATTGAATATCTCTTTCAAGAATGCACAGACATCGCGATGAGCCTAATTTGCAAGGAAATATGACAAATGGACTTAAAGTCTTGGTGTTCGGTAAAAGCCAACCTCCCTTTCTGTTACACAAGACAACCTATTCCTTACACAACATATTTATCACTTTTCATTGACATTTCAATGCTCATATCTTGTGTAAGCATACATCAGTTATATGACTAAAATTCTTGCCTTTTTTTCTACATAAAACACCCATGCAATCTTTTGTGATATCTAGATGTTCTATCATACCCTCCTACCCAAGGGCTAATCTATCATCCGCAGTCTAGGCATTCTCTTAAGCTCTATGTGTTATTTTTGCTTCAAATCCTTGCTAATGTGCTAACTCAATTTTGTGCATAGAATCACTTTATTACCGTTGCTTTGCATTCGAACACCAAAATTTCTCAAGAATCTGCATTAAGAAGAAGCCAAAAATGACAAGCGAGCTGAGAACATTTACTTCTAGAACAAAGTCTTTCGAACCAGAAGCATATGACACCGAGAGAACTCAGACAATTCCAATTTCGATGTCGCACAACTTGTAGTATGGACGAATAAAATCAGCTAGCTGTCGACACCCATTTTTCCTTAAACTGGTTAAAGATTGAAATAGGGCTCGACTTATTGGAACTCACGGGTAAAGACTTGGAGTCGCCACCTAACATATTTTTTTACTAGGCGTATTAGGGCAACTACTTTGTTTCTAGCCAATTTTATAATTAACTCCGAAACTTAGTCTACGAGCCAGAAATTCTAGGTAAGGGTTCAAGTTAACCTGAGAGGAAGGTGTTAGGCACCTCTCAGGCTCCACTAAATATGGTTACCGGCCGGACTAAATAATTGAGATTCAAAAAAGAATAATCTAAGTAAACAATGTCTACTATAATATACAAATTAAATACATAATCAAAGTTAATAAAAGGATCAAATTCGTTAATTGCTTCTTCCTTAGAAATCTTCAACCAAAGATACATCACAAAATAAATTAATTAGTACGTCAAAAATGAATTAATAAACAATAAGACAAAAATAAAATAATACAATAATAAGTTGAATTTGTGTCGTCTCTGGAGCGTAGTCTTTTAACTTATGCAAATGTACCTCGCAAAAAATATGAAAATGAATTAGTACGATAATAATAATAATAATGATGATAATAATAATAATAATAATAATAATAAGGATAATAAATAATAATAATAATAGTAATAATGAAAGGTCCTTTTCTACTAATTACTTTCTTTCAAAATAGACCTTGCAAAATAAATCAATTTAGTTAGTATGCCAAATAAATTAATAATGAGAAGGCAAAAGAATGTAATAATAAGTTGGGCTCGAAATATTTTCAGAAGACCGTCTTTCACCCAAATTTACTTCGCAAAAAATATAAAAAAAAAAGAGCTAGTATTGTATTTAATAATAATACTAGTAGTTGCAGTAATAATAATAATAGTATTAATAAGAAGAATAATAATATTAATAATAGTAATAATAATAAGAATAATAATAGTAATAATAATAATAATAAAATAAAAAGGAAAAAATGAATTTTGTAAAACTTTAAGCTCAGATCAGTGTATTGCAATCAAATAGAGGTTAGGGAAGTTGAATATCGTCATTGCCTATTTATTTTTTGGAGGAACAAAATCGTACGGGACTGTTTTGGCCTTCAAACATCATTGGCCGTGTAGTATCTTTTCAAATCAGTCCGTAGGCCTCAATATATATATATATATATATATATATATATATATATATATATATATATATATATATATATATATATATATATATATATTGTATTGGCCATGATAAATATAGTATCCGTCAAATCAGTGTATAGCCTCAGATATTGTATTTTTCACAGGCAATACAATACATGCTCAGAATGCACACATCAAGCGCAATTCCAGTATCTGCAAAATTAAACAACAAACCAGCACATCAAGTGTAAATCAATATAGTCAAAACATGTATAGCAATTCCTGCTTTGACCAAAAATCAGTCAACGAAAAGGGGCCCAGCGGTATCACGACCGGTCATAACGTCCAAAGCAATCTGCACCAATAACAACACAGATCAAGCAAATAGCAGAATCGAACAAGACATATCCATAGTCATAGCCAAATTGAAGCCCATATAAATCAAAGGCAACAATAGCAAGCAGTGAATGAAACAAATGATCCGGGTCACGGCTTATCCGATGAAAACACGAGCTATGGCAGAACCACAATGGAACGGAGGAATAGTGGTGTGAGGCGAAGTGGTGGCCGGCGGTGACTTTCCCGATGGAACAGTGTAACAACAACCAAAACAAAACAGAAATATTTCCGGTGACATGCTTAAACAGAGTTCTGGTGGCGAAGGAAGGGGAGTGACTGCCAAACGGAGTTCTGGTGGCATCGCTGCAACCCTACCAAACTCCCCCATCGTCGAGCTTTCCAATCACCTCTTGCCTCGATGGTGTTTCTGCTAACCCTCACTGCCTCCGATGCCTTTCACCACTGCGATCTCGATATTCTTCTGTTCCGATCTCCCATTTTTGTATAACTTTGAATTGTTTCCGATCGCCTATCCTGATCTGTTACTCCGTTGATGGCGATGTTTGTGTGTATATATGTCATGTGGGTATGTATCTGAATTGGGTATGCATGGATATTTCTGATCTTGAAATGGTGTGTGTGTGTGTTGTACTGATGTGTGTGTATTGATGTGTATATGGAGGAGTATTGGTGTATGCGGCAGTATGTGTGGAAGAATAGGGGGTGTGATAATTGTATAGTGTTTCTATGGGTGTGTAGAAGAGGGTATGTGTGTGTGTTTCTTGATCTGTATATGGAGGGGATGTGTTGTGTGTGAAAGAGGGCCTGGTGATGGTGAAGGTGGTGAAGGTCCTGTGTGTGAGGAAGAAGATAGGGGGAGGGGGCTGTGGCCGTTGCCTTTTGATGGTGATGTACTATTGGTTTTTCTCTGTGCTACCCGCGTGTGTGTTGCGTCTTGTCCCTTTTTTTTATGAGAAAGACTGTGTATGTAAGAAAGAAATTGACAACGCTCAAAGAGAGATTTTACGGATTTTGAATGATTTTTCCCAAAGTAGTAATCCTCCGTTTAAAAAAGGATGAACCTTTGCGGAGTACGAGGGTCAAATTGACTAATTTTCTACGAAAATTTGCACATCGAATTTTTAATTTTTTTTTAAAATAAAATTTACATATTTAGAAACTACATGAGAAATACTATAAGTCACAATAGTTAACAATTCAAAATAGTTAGAAAATATTTGTAAGAAATGTGGTCAAACATAATCCTGTTTGACTATTCAAATAGTAATAGGTTCATCCTTTATGAAACGGAGGGAGTACTGCTTGGTTCACCCTATTCCCCACTTTCAAGTCTATACATAAAATTAGGAGAAGAGGGATTAGGGAGATTGTGCAAAAAGAGAATACTCAATTTCAAATTTTAGAAAATGGGAATGTATTTGGCTAGATATTGTGTCTAGGTTCAAAGAAGATATGTAATTCAATAGAAAAGTAAATAAAAATAAATACAAACAAATAAAGAATTTTGGTAGAAATTGGGAGATTTGAAAGATTATCTAGAAAAAGGAAAATTGAATAGTTTTGAATTTTATCAAAATAATTGGAAGAAAATAGCCACTAGTCCCTAGCAGAATGGTCGTATCTAGACAGACTCTTGTCTAGGTTCGTAGGAAAGATTTCAAGACAAGTGCTTTAATAGGAAGATTTACACATATTTAAATTCAAAAGGAACTCAAATATGACAAATCAAGAAGTAGAAACGAATTGGTTATTTGTTTTGCTAATATTTTACTTAAAGGTGCTAAATAAATATATGGATATATATTGTATAAAATGGGATGAACAAATAGTAAAATGCACACATAAAATAAAATTGGAATAAAAATTAAACTAATTAAGTATAACTAGCAGCAAATATTTATTAAATGCTATAAATACACTAAAATTGCACAAACAACCATATTTTGATAAATATCCTAAATAATATAAAATTACGTAATATAACCACATTTACGTATGTAATATATAAGTAGGGGATAACACACGTAAATGCATGCCTTCTAATATAAATTATGCACAAATAGTCAAATTCCACCCTTAAGTTAAAATTATAGCCGATTATAGAAAAAGAAGGAACAAAATTGGGTGTCAACAGCTGCCCCTCTTTGCCCGAGGATGATGAAAGAGTCTTCGGGAAAAGATAGTTGACGGAGTAGCCAATTTTGTCACAACGGACAAACAAAGTAAAAAGGAAAATGAGAGTTTTGGGGGTATTTTGGCCGAACCCCGGTCTCTGAGTTACCTACATATCTCGGGTTTCACGAGAATCAAGTCGTGTGTAGTTCTAGAATGGCATGTTGCCTGTGTGAGATGTTTATGACGCATGACTTTGGATGTAAAGACTAAACTTATCCAAGTATGTAAAGTTTAGATTTGTGTACGCTTTGCCTTTTGGCGAGATAAACGAAGAATGAAGCAAAGGTACTAGCGAAGATGCGATAACACCAATAGATCGAGCGTGGGAAAAGAGGCTTATAATCATCCTAGTTATGAAAATGTGGCGCGCTACACACCTATAAAGACGAGTTTATATGTACATAGTTTCCACTCCATCTCGATAAATGAGTAATCTCGCCTTCAATATTGCCTTGACTGAGCTGGGAAACATTTGAGGAGCGAGTTTTATAAATGCGCACGATTAGAACAGATGAGCGCGATTAAGCACGAAAAACACGCACGATTGACGCAGATAGGCTTGGATAGAAAGCGTAGGTATTAATTAGAAGGAGATGCTAAATGACGTCCTAATTTGTAATGAAAGATTAGGCAGATTACTTATGCGAGCATGAGATGATCAGCTCCGGGCGTGTCGAAATTTGAAAGAATAGGTAGTTTGCAGGTATAACAAAGGCATTGTCAAAAGACGAGGTAACATCGGTAGATCAAGTGTGGGCAAAGAGGCTTGTAATCATCCTAGTTATGAAGATGTGGTGCACGACACACCCTTATAGAGGAGTTTACATGGGCACAGTTTCCACTACAACTCGATAGATGAGTCATCTAGCCTTCAACATTGTCTTGAATGAGCTGGGGAACATTGAGGAGTAAAGCACGATAAATGTGCATGATTCAAACAGATAGGTACGATTAAGCATGAGAACGCGCACGATTGACATAGATGGGCTTGAATAGGAAGGAATACAAAACTGACACCGAATCGGAAAGGAAATATTAGGTAGATGACTGGTGCGAGTATGGAACTGCAGCTTTGAGCGCTTCTGAACTCGGCAAAAATAGGTAGCTTGCAGGTGTAGAAAAAGCATTGTCTGTAGGATTAAGCTTCTTAAACTGGGTTTTGGGATAATGCTTTATATGTATTTGAGGTTTTGTGGTTGCAAAATTTCGTGTGGGTTATGATTTTTGGAGAGCAAGTGTGGGAGTATGGGAAATGACGGCAGGTTTGTCGCGAGATCGGGGAGTGCCCTGCAGCAAAATCAATATAAAATGCCAATAGGGATAAAGATAAAGATAAAGTACACTTCCCTGTTGAGTTGAGCTCTCCTTTGTTATTATAGTTTTCTAGTCTGTTTTCAGGTGCTTTGCTAAGTGCTTCTCGTCGGGAGCTAATTGCTTCGTCACGCTGGGTTGTCGTTGGATCGTCTTGCTAGTGAAACGCCGGATTGTATGTCCTGCGATAAAAGTGATTTTTGCAAAATAATATGTATGTAAATGCATAAAGAGATTTTCCTGACGTTTGATCTTTTTGCCAATATTTTTCGTCATTTAAATGTGTGTTTGTCACGTCGGGCTGTATACCCCATTTTGCATTGAGCTGTGTATCTTTTCATGCAGGGCTGTTTATCATTCTTTCCTTTGGCTGCATACCCTTTGTCATGCTAGGCTGTCTACCTTTTTTTTCATCGGGTCGTCTGCCCTCCGGGCTGTCTACCCTTTGTTATGCCAAGATTTATACTATTCTTTTCATCAAACTGTCTACCCTCCAGGCTGTTTACCCCATGCCATGCCAAGCTTTCTACCATTTGTTTCATCGGGCTGTCTACCCTCCGAGCTGTCTACCCCATGTCATTCCAAGCTTTCTACCATTCTTTTTATCGGGCTGTCTACCCTCCGGGCTGTCTACCTCATGCTATGTCAAGCTCTCTCATCGGGCTGTCTACCCTTTGTCATGCCATTACTTTCACCGGGCTGTCTACCCTCCAGGTTGTCTACCTTTTGCCATATCATTTTTTATCGGGCAGTCTACCCTTTGTCATGCAATCTCTCTTATCGGGCTGTCTACCCTCTGGGTTGTCTACCCTTTGTCATATTATTTTTTATCGGGCTATCTAGCCTCCGGGCTGTCTAATCCTTTGTCATGCCAATCTCTCTCATCGGGCTGTCTACCCTTTATCACAATATTTTAATCGGGTTGTCTACCCTCAAGGGTGTCTACCCTTTGTTATGCCAATCTTTCTCATCGGGCTGTCGACCCTCCGGGCTGTCTACCTTTTGTCATGCCAATCTTTTTTATCGGGTTGTCCACCCTCAGGGCTGTCTACCATTTGCCATGCCAATCTTTCTCATCGAGATGTCTACCCTCAGGGCTGTCTACCCTTTGTCATGCCAATATTTCTCATCGGGCTGTCTACCCTCCGAGCTGTCTACCCTTTGTCATGCCAATCTTTCTCATCGGGTTGTCTACCCTCAGGGCTGTCTACCCTTTGTTATGCCAATCTTTCTCATCTGACTGCCTACCCTCAGGGCTGTCTATCCTTTGTCATGCCAATCTTTCTCATCGGGCTGTCTATCCTTAGGGTTGTATCCCCTGCAAAATAAAAACATAGCGAAGAAAAGCTGAATATCTCTTGTCGGGAGACGTTTGCCTGTTGCATCGGGCTGTGTACCCTGCAAACAAAAGTAAAGTAAAGTGCAACAAGTAGAGTGTCATTGTTATGTCATGCAATGTACTAAGAAGGCTATCGTGTTGCTTTTATAATGCCTTTCTTGAAATTTTTGAGGTCCTCTCAAAAATTTTTGTCCTAGTGTCAAGCTTGCGCCTTTTTGAATTTTTAAGGGGATCCTAAAAAATTCTGCCCCAGTTTATTGCCTATGATATATCACCAAGAGAGGGTGGTTGCATTACATTGAACACCAATGTATTAGCTAGAATCTTTACTCGTCCTTTAGAGTGGCGATTGGGTACATTGATGACTATGATTATATGGATACTTCCCCGCCCAGACTGAAGTTTGATATTTAGATTTGGCCAGATTTGGAGGTTGTCCAAAATTACATTTGTCTTAGGTTGTGATGGGGTGTCTTCATGTTTCATGCTATTCTTTTCGAAAATGGATTGGCCTTCGTAGAAAGTGTGTTTGTGGTTTGGGAGTTGGAGTTTTCCTTTGTTGGTTCTTGTTGTACCATTGTCTTGCTTGGTCAATCAGACTCTGAACTTTGTGTTTCAGTGCTGGATGTCTTACTGTGTCATGGTATTAAATGTGTAAGTAACGAGTGTAGATCTTGTTAGATTGAATTTAGGAATGGGTATCTAGGGAGTAGTTTGATTGTTGGGTGCAATATCTTTCGACTAAGCTACAAGAGTGAGGCGTGAGGTTTTGTCTTTTTGTATGTCCTTGATTGTGTTGAGCTTGATAAGGTTGTTGTTGAAAATCTTTGGGGGGGGGGGGGGTTGTTTCTGTGTAAGTTGGGTGCAGTGTGAGGTTGTGAATTTTGTCAGCTTCGTTTGTATAGTGATTGGATTTCTTTCTTGCGGCTCCTGTGTGGGTATAATGCCAACTGATTTTGTTTGCCCATACACAAGTTGTACGGAAGTAGGATTGGAATCGTCTGGGATTTTGGGTAGTAGTTGTATCTATTCAGGCAGCTTGTAAATATGTCAGTTTATGTATAATATGCATGTCATACGCATTTCTATATTATTTAGATTGAGTCTCTAATATTCTCATGTAAAGTTGGTGTTATCAAAATTGTTTCAAGTCGTATGTCTTGGCTTAAGCCTATAGGGTTAGCCCGACGGGTCTAAGGAGGTAGTCGAGTGCCCGCACGGCCTATCCGAAAGTTTTGGTCGTGTCATAATTACTTGTAAAGAAAAATAAATTTTAATGTAATTATGTGAATTAGTAAAATAAACTTACTTCCTTCATCAAGTTGACGCACAACTTTCATGAATTTAGCATGAAGTTCTACGGTCCATTCTGTGCAAACCTTTCTTCTGGGACCACCAATGTTTTGGTTATTTTTTCAACCTCTGTAGTTGTTGTTCTTTTTCGACCTCTCTTTGATCTTCTGACTTTGTATTTTCCCTTTGATACAACATTAATATTGTCGTTTTCAATTTCAGTATGGTTATCGCTTTCATCATGATCATTCTCATTATTAGGAATGATCTTAACTCCAACTTCTTTATTGCCAGCAATATTGTTACGAATAATTGCACTATCATCAACGATATTCATCTTACTAGTTCTTTCTTCTCTCTCTTTTTCTTTTTTGAGTCTTTCCCTTAGCACAAATTGCCACATGTATTTCACAAGTTCCTCATGAAGTGGTTTTTTCATGTAAATATATGCTCCAATGTCCAAAGCCCTTCTAGCAAAGACTGTGATGTTCATTACATACAACTGCATATATTATTTCGTAAAGTCAATAGTATGTATATAAATATGTCATTATTTTAAGAAAGGTTTATGTTGTGTGTGTACTATCGATGTAATTTTTATTTATCAAACAATTATGTGAAGTAAAATAAGAGTATTTAATATTAACAAATTTTATGACTATTTGATTATCTGAAATTAAGATAGAACTATTGGTCAATGTATACTCACTGATCGAAATAATGTCCAATGAAATCGCTTGAGTCAATAGCTGGAAGGATTGATGGCTCCATGAATGAACGTTCACTATCACTATATCGAAGCATCCTTTGTCCTTGGAAAGCATTGACATAGCGGTAGTGGCAAGATCGACAATTATAACTGTAGCAGTGCATTTTGAAAGTCAGTGAAGCACAAAGAAGGAAACACAAAAAATTATCAAGAGCATCTAAGTGTTTATTTGGCTTACAAATTTAATAACAAGATTACATGTAATGTTGCTATACTTGATTTATGCAAAAAAACTCAAAAAAGTAAATTACGATTAGTTACACATTTGAAAATAATAAATGAATAGAATCTAATATAGAGGACATTGTTTTTAAAGAATCTAATCCAATTTATTCAAAGTGAACTTTTAAAATTAAAAGAAAAGACTGAATAGAGATACCATCGAAATAAAGAGATAATAGGCGCAACAGTTTTGATAAAATTTTATTTCATGTATTTAAGTAAGATTTAGCAAGTGCTTAGAAGAGATCTTTTAATAAATTTTATTCTTATTAGAATTAATCATAATTATTTGTTGTTCTATCAGATAATAAGCCAAGAAAAAATACAACAGCCATAAATTGCTATATACAGAATACGATTCCATAAATCGACAAAAGACACTTTTCAGAAGGAAAAAAAAGCGTCACCTGATTATATAACAGTACTTAATGGATTACCATACTTAGTATTTACAATCTAATTGTATAAATAGAACCCTAACCCATTGCTTATTAGGTTTCGACTTTCAGAAGTTTTCAAAGGCAGAAAAAAGATAACGACTCTTCTTTTCCTAAGATTTTGCTATGGTGTTTATCATGCCATGCAATTAAGATCTTTTTGCTATATTTAAAAAAAACAAATATTTTTTTCTGTGCATATTACATTACCAAATAATAAACACGTTTTCCTATTTGTTACAACCACTACAAAAATATATAGCACAATAATTCAAGTAAAAAAAATTAACATCCCTTGGCAAGGAAACAATCAAGAAAATGAAAAAGTAATTGAGAAACTAAAAAATTTAGCATTATAAATCTCTCTCACAACTATTCTGAAAATTGTCTAGTGTCCTCACAAAAGTAGAGGAATTAATTGAATGACCACCAAGCATAAACGGAGTCAAGATTTAAAGTTTAGTGGTTTAGGATTCTAACCTTTTAAGTTATGAGGTTCAAAATTAATAATTTGTACATTTATATAAATTTTTTTAAAAAAATGCAGGATTGAACTAATGCGAGGGGGTTTGATCGAACCCCCTACCCATGCTATCAATGTAAGCCAAAATATAAATTATTTGGTAAGTTGTGATTAAAAGAGATCTGATTTGTTTCTTTCAAATGAAGAAAGAATTTAATAAATTTTACCTTTTAATTAATTCAACGCGATCTATCAAAGGATGAAATGATAGGCATATATATAAAAAAGTTACTAGAAAAAGCTTCTTCAAATATGAATTGAGATGGAAGGAGGAGAATTTTCTTATTGAAAAAAAAGTAAAATTATTTGTAATATAAATCAAGCCCCAATTTGTGTGTATTTTCAATAAAAGATAAAATCTTCTAAGTCAATAAGAATGATAGCGAGGTCGATTCTTACTAGGCACTTCTTTCCATCTCTTCTCATTGCCCTAATCTTGTACCTTCCCTACCTGAAGAGATTAGTTTTTCTTTTGTTGAAAAAGTAACCATCCATAATTAGATTTGTAAAAATCTATGATCTAAACATTGAAAAATCACTTTTTAAGGGTTTTTCTCCTACAGTTCCCCTATCATTCTAGGCCAGCTAAGTTTATTGAGTAAATAAAATAGTCAACATATGTAAAACAATCAGCCCCTTCAAAAAACCATACATACGTATGTGGGAGAGAATCTTATTTAGTTCCTTATAACCACTAAAAACTCATTTATCAGCTAGAAAGGCAACATAAACAAGCATTAAAATAGTGTTACGACAAGGAAATAAAATTTAAGATTTATAAGATGTTAAAATCATGAGCGAGATAACAAGCATCAATCAAATCACTTACAAAAAGGAAATCATATTGAACTAACATAGAAAAAAATGTTACTTCTATATATTTATTTAGGGATGACCATTTATATACCTTTATATTCGTAAGACTCTAGCAAATCAACAGTCTCAAAAATAAACTCCTTGTCATGATCGACAAGCAACACACGAACTTCATCTATCATCCCATAATAAGGAGCCATTAGATTTTCCATTCGTTCATTAGGTTGAGAATTTTCTTTAAAATTGTTTTGTTGTTGAGTTACTTCTTGAGATTTTTCTTGTTCAGACGTAACTAAGAAGAGAGAAAAAAATGGTGCACATGATACCAATTTGTTGTATAAAAGGTTGATTTTATCTTTGAGATACTTAACTTTTTTGAAAGCTTGTTAATAGAAGCTAAATGACAGTGTGCTCTTCCCCTTGAATCTTAGACTTCTTATATAGAATCCTCTATTGGCTAGTTTGCTTGTTGACTATACCAATAATTTGTTTTTGACCACTTCACATTTTTTCTCTTTTCTTCCAAAAGTCAAGACAAGGGTATACTTTTTGTTATATGTTTTCTTTTTAAGGATAATTAGTATGGCGGACAATATTTTTTTGCTGAAATTTTGAATTGAAATTGTATTTAAATTTCAATGTTTGGTAACTTAGCGCCAGTCATTTGCATCTATAAATTTTTCTAATTCTTGTAGTTACATCAGATTTGATTCAATTAACACGTGTAGACAATGTTGTCAATCATTAGTATATTATAAGCAGTATCTCTGTATTATATCCTTGACATTGTATGTATTATTATCATATATCACTATATTTGTGCTATACTAAATTTTAACATGATTTAGAAAATAACTTTTTTAAAGTTGAATACTTCTAATTTTTTATACCAAAAACACCCTTTGTAATTTTGTAGTAACGCATGCCTTAAACCATATATTGAGACCTTAACTTCTGAATAACCACAGGTGCACAGGACTACTGAGAACCATTAGTTTTTGAATTTTGTATTTATTCTATTGGTTACCTCCATTTGCCACTTAATTGCCAACACATGTCAGTAATATTAGTAAGTTTTAAATAGTTAATATAATTTTGCCAAAATTTGTCTTCTTTCTGTTATATATCTAGTTTCTTATACGTATATTTATGCTAGTGAGGAGGAGCATCACACTAGTATT
Organism: Petunia x hybrida; assembly: GCA_037355625.1. Lineage (NCBI taxonomy): Eukaryota > Viridiplantae > Streptophyta > Magnoliopsida > Solanales > Solanaceae > Petunia > Petunia x hybrida. The sequence goes on from JBBBVM010000974.1 coordinate 301,383, forward strand.
GATTACTGGTGGAATCGGCTATTAGGACTCTTTTTGACCATGCTATACAATGTAAATATTCTGTCGAGTCATATATATGTTACTTGGCCAAGATAATTACAATTTTGCAAATTAAAATTGCGAAAAAGCAAAAACCTTAATGGTGAAAAAACAATGCATATAAACGCTAAAGTATTAAGTAGTGTCATCTCAGTGCTATGTTTGTTTTCAGCGATTTACGATGAAGTGTTTGTTAAATTCTAAATCTCAGATAAGTCAAATTAGTCAGTAGCAATAACGGAATTTTTATAAATTGTTAAAATAACGTGGTGGTATTCATTTTATATGATATCCCCTAATTGATAATGATAATTAGTGAAAATTATAAATAAAGTTTTATAATCTCTTCCCTAATAATGATACGAGAAAATATTAAGTGGTTGTAATTCATCTAACAATAAATTTAATCCCAATTATATAGCTACGAGACAATTAAATTCGAAAGAATAAAATGATGAATAATTATTATTATTTTGCTTTCAGCTTTCTTGACTTTTACCATCTAGGTGTAGCATACAGGCTATTTCGCCTAGCAACACGGCGCTTGTATTGCTCATCCACAACCATTTTTTTTCACGATTTAGGTTGTTGATCACATTTCACTCAACGCTGCTCTATGATTATCAATATTGCTATTTTTTCTTCTAGCTACTAAAATGTTTAGAAAGTTACAAGTAGGATCGGATAGTACTTTTCACTGTTAATTAGTTGCCATGAACTAACATGATAGAACTTGAAAATTTTTAAATATGTTCATTTACATATTGTAGACTATATTTAATCAATAAATTAATTCTATGTCCAGAAATGTATACATCGTTAGTCAGAATTTTCTTTTACTATTTTAGTGTGACAATTTTTAATGAACTACACAAAGACAAAAGGTAAACAAAAAAGATAGACCAGTTTGGTGAAGATAATGCCAAGAATGCTATTAAACACCTATTCTCGAAGTAGCACACACTATTGATCAGTTTTGAATAGGTAGAAACAAATTATTACTTATAATTAATGAATAAATTGTCCACACTACACTACAGCAAATCAAGTTTTCAGTGACGATCTTTAGTGGCGACTCGTATAATTGGTACTACTTGATTGTTTATTATGGCGCTTATTAGCACAGAAAAAAGGATTTGAGTACCCTACTTTATAAGGGAATCACCAATCCCTCTATATAAGCTATCGTTCGAAACTACATTCATCAGTTGTCAAAGGAGGCAAACATAGAATGGAGATAGAAAGATTCAGTGGGTCTATCCCTGTGGATCGGTATATGCACCTATAGTTGAGTTGGTTGCAATTCAAACACTCATAGATTCTATGCCCGCCTCCACTCTGATGTTCCAACCCTAAAGTCACTTCCTTTTCTTTAGATTGAGTTCAAAGTTACAGCCTTTAGTAGATAAGCCGGAGTTAACTCATGATAACACTTAGCCCTGACTTCTGATGAATGAGAAGTCTAGTTAGGCAGTGGAAACCCTGGGAAGTCAGGAAGTTCAAGTTAGAGGGGAAAGGTGGCCACAAATGGTGATAGTTATAGTGACGATCCTTATAGTTGCCACCAAAAATAAGTTTTTAGTGGCGATTGATCGCATACTTTTTCTAATAAAGCATGGCTGAAAAGGTTTTTGCGGCAACCTAAATAGCACAGAGAAAAGGATTTGAGTACCCTAGTTTATAAGGGAATCACCAATCCCTCTATATAAGCTATCGTTCGAAACTAGATTCATCAGTTGTCCCAGGAGGCAAACATGGAATGGAGATAGAGAGATTCAGTGGATCTATCCCTGTGGATCGGTATATGCACCTATAGTTGAGTTGAGTTGGTTGCAATTCAAACACTCATAGATTAAGCCAGGCTTTTCAGCCTTTAACCACTTCTTTGCTGCTCCGATCAATGAAAACAGAAAGAGTATCAAGCGAACATAATCAGTTGAGACGCCTGCTGATGTGTATGTGTCACTAATCTCCAAGAAATTTTGGATATGCTGTTGTGGATCCTCACTAAGTAATCCAGCAAATTGCCCAGTCGCATGCAGCAGTTGTATCATGCCGGGCTTGATTTCAAAGTGTCCAGTAATTTTCGATTTCACAATGCTAGAAGCTACTCCCTCCAGACTGGGAAGAGCAACATCTCGCACAACTAAAGCTCATTCTTCTGCCATTCCGATAGGTAAGGAAGCAAGTACAAGTGCGAGTGCTTCACGGTCTCTTGCTTCTCTTCTCAACCTCTGTAAGGTCCTTTCAGGTTCAGGATCAAAAGGTTCGAGTGGTTCGTCCTTTTTCTCTTTTCGCTCTCAAGACCTATTACCTAAAATGGCACAAGAAACTCAAAACAAAAATTAAACCTGAATAGAAACTAACAAATCATTTAAAAAGAAAATAGTCAATTATTTAGTCGCTGGCAACGGCGCCAAAAACTTATTGCTCCTAAATGCACACGCAAGTATACGTGGTCGACAAGTAATAAAGTGATAAGATTGAGTATCGTTTCCACGAGGACTATTATTCAGACTGAATCCTAGCAAACAATTTCCTAAAACTATTCAGTGATCTTTTTCAATGATTGTAGTTTTTACTAACTAAAGCAAACAATAATTAAAAATGAGTACTGAGGTCAAGTACTCGAGAACAGTTTATGAGTCGTTATCAATAAGAGAGAAACGGTCCAGAGTTAGAGCGACAAACAATCCAGTTGAGTTTTCCAATTGATTCTACTTCTTGATTTCCTAGATTGCTAATTAATTATATTCGTGAAAACCTACCGATTCTTCACGACTCTATGCAAGCTACTTTAATGCCTATATGTCTATGGAATTAAATCGCATGCATGCATTAAAAAACTCTGTATTTAGCTAAGCAAGGCGAATAGGTATATGTCTATCCTACCCCCAAATCGATTCCCTGTTACCAAGGTTCACAATCAAGCCCTATTCTTTCTTATGTGCGTTCACAAATTCCCTCTATCGAGTTCAACTTGTAAACTGTAGATAGTGTTCAATTATCGGGCCCTAATAACCAAGCAATTAGGTTCAAGAAAGAATAAACAATCTGTAGTGGTAAATCAATCAGTAGAAATCACTTTCAAACATCAACCTTCATGTAATTGCTCTAACCCTAGAACGATATATTTAGCTTTGCATTCATAATAACAACACAAGAATTTATGAAAGAAAGATTGAATATTGTAATAGATTGAGTAAAAGAATTAAACCCTTGATTCAATGTGTTAGGGACTCAATAATTGCTCCAAAATCTGACCTCCCTTCTCAAAAATGAATTAATAAGCTTTTTATAGTGTTTACAAAGTCCTCCCATAAGTTAATCCAAAGCCTAAACTAACTTGGAAAAGTTGGGGTCGCTGAACTTCAAGTTATACCCTAAGCGTCGCATGGCTCACAACATCTGGATGTCGCGCGCTGTACTGAAGGCGTCGCATGGCTCACAGCATTCTAAAGTCTGAAGCTGTGACAGATCTACAACTTGCACCATAGTCTTGCCTTCTAATACCATGTCCCATATTTTGCTTAGTCCATCAACTCTTTGCTCGTTTGTATCCATTTTGATTGTTCTTACCACGACTTCATCCAATCCATTCCTAAAATCACAAACACAATAAGTGAGCGCAAGAATCGCAATTATTCCGTGCAATGGGCGAATAACGTATCAAAATGCGAGGAAATATTAAGGTAAAATAGGCAAATATTGCCAAACATCACCACCCCACACTTAGATCTTTGCTCGCCCTCGAGCAATCACCAAAAACAACTCCCCAACTAAACACCAACACTTGATAGAACAGGTCTGCCTATGGTTATGGTTGATACCAGCCATTAAACAAGAGCATAAATACATACTATGTGACCCACAACATGCCAAAAGTTCATCAAATTTTAAAATACTAGAACAACCAACCCAAGACATCTCACTCTAAAAAACCGACTCAATGAAACCAAGATTTCACAAAATCACATCCATTCACTCAACCAAGAAGTCAATAACTTCACCTATCTCGCGCAAACCATGTGCCCTCCCCAAAAATAATCAAGAGAGCGTCCCAAATATCACACAAAGAATATATTTCAAGAATAAATTAATGACATAATATAGGAAGAATTCACTCGCTCTCAAAAAGAAGTTCACGTGCCACACACAACGTACCATAGGCTTGCCCAAAGTGTAGGACTCCACTAATGTAAGCTCACTCCAATCGGGATTAACTAGGACTTTAAGGATTGTAATGTAGGCTAAAGGACGGGTAGGATAAATATGGATAAAATAGCGATTGCCTCCCTAAGCACTTTAATACATCACTTTCAATTTTTATTTTCACCATTCTTCTCAAAACCAACCAAGCAACCACCCAAACATCACACAGGGATTTCTCCTTCAATTTTAAGCAATTTTCAACTTTACTTTTTACACAACACTAGCAAGGATTGAGATTTTTCTTTCTTTTATTTTCTTTTTTTTTTTTGCTCTTTTTTTTTTTCATTTTTTTCTTTCCAATATTTTTCTCAACCTCGCCAATGATTTTTTTTTTCAAATTGCACCATATTTTTCTTTCATTGGTTCCACTCAAAAGCCACCTAATTTCTCCAACCACAACTCCATAAATATCAAATATTTTAATTAAAGTGCTCAAAGGAGTGAGGGTTCAAAAAGAAGGAAATTACGAACAAAAGGGATAAAGCTTGTAATGTGGGTTCCAACAAAAAGGTCAATAGGCTCAAAAGGTCTTAATAAGGATAACATTAAAAGGGTAGGCTAATCAATGCTAAAAGGGCTTATCAAAGAAACGCCCGTATCATTTCCCGACTAGAGCAAACCTAAGATTTCGCTTTGAACATACACGGGACAAGTTCTAGACATCAATATGCAACAGGGAACATGAGAAAGGATACCTCACATCACACATGGCACATAGTTCACTCAAGACAGTTTCATTCCAACTCTTGGTTTAAGCAAATAAGGTGCAACTTTTGAAATTTAAGCACTAAGGCAAAATAGTTCACAAAAGAGTCAACTAGTTGAACCTAAGCGTCTCAAGAAGGTCATTCCAATTTTCCTAGGCATGCGTCACAATTTTAAGAGCAAAAGGGATTCACAAATAGCATATGCTCAAGTCCAAATTCACCGGTATCAAACAAACCAAAAGCACCTAGCGTTCTATCATTTTTTCCTAAAGATACTCTACTAATTAATACTATATTACTCCTAAAAATAAAAGTTACCTGGTTCAAAGGTCTATCCATGGAAAAGAACTGAGGCCATAAGAAAAACCACGGGGCGGATGACATGCACCACTAACTAAAACTAAAAAGAAAATCTTTCTGGAATTTTTCATGATTTTTCTATTTTTTTCTCATTTTTTTTAAATATTAAGGCAAGAAACAAATAAAAATAAAGTCAAGTGACAAAAGTAAAAATTTCTAAAAAGAAATTTCTAACGGTAAAGTCACCCATAACCTCAAAAACTTGGGATTTCCCCCACTCCATACTTAAAACTAAACAATGTCCTCAGTGCGATAAAAAATAGAGTACAAGAGGTAAAGGAACTTCCCTGAAGGCCAATTGGCCTAATCCGCCGCATCCTCATCGGAATCCTCCCGCTCAGTATGCTCGGGAGTGTCATCATCAGCAACCACGGGGGTAGTAGTAGTAGGGACAACTGCCTGAGCCCTCGAGGGACCTTCAGGCCTATGTGGTGGAGTGCGCGCCTCCTCCTCCTCCTCTTCCTCGTCACTACCGTCTTCTTTGTCACCACTCTCATCTTCATCACTGCCCTTGTCTTTATCCACTATCTCAGAATCTGTGTTCTCATCCTCCTTAGGGGGCACCACGACTTTTTGAGTCATGCCCAACAGTCGCTTAGACGAATCCAACAAAGGAACAGCTCGATCAAGTGCCTGCATATCCATCCCTGCTGCCCTTGCTAGATATTCTATCATCAAGTATTTACGGGCTGACAGGTTGGTGTCTGTTTCAAGCCAATCATCCGCGGTGAATTTGGCAGGGGCACTAGCAACCACACTCTTAACCGCTGTAATATCAAGCTTCTTTTCCATATCAAGGACAATACGATCACCAATCTCATCAATAGGCACCCCATCCTTCTCTAAATATTGGGTGAGAATATTACAGAAAAATAACCGGTTGCACATCTTTTTGAGGCTTGTCTTCCTCATCAATTTAAGCAGATAGTATCCAATGTTCACCGGCTTCCCCACATGAAGAAGTAAATCATGCATGCTCTTGTCTTGGTCACACTAGAAAAATGTCTGGATGGTTGAATGCGAGCATTAATCAACTTTATCCAGACACGGGCTTTTTTTTAAAATTGCGAGAACAACATACTCTTGTGTCTTCCAGTCTCCTCTGAGCATTCCTACATATGTGTAGGATCCACGCCACATAGAGTGTCTCGCATAGCCTTATAATCAGGCCTCTTAATGAAGTCTCTGAGCTCCTCCGTATCATGATCATCCACCCCTAAAAAATTGCACAAGGCAGTGGTATCCAACTTCACTTTACAGCCCCGAAGTTTAAAAAAAATTTCGTAGTTTTTTAAAGTGATAGCTATTTTCTTAAAAAAAATTTCTGATGGTTGTTTCTCTTTCACCACCCTATAAAGTGGTTGTCCGGTCAAATTTTTACCATATGTCTTAATCTGTCCATTCAATTTTTGTGACTCTTTTAAAAACTCTTACATTTTTAGTCCACGGCCATAACACTTTCTCCTTCACTAGATTTTATAGATAATGCTGGCGCGTCATGGCTATTTGCCTGCACTTTTAGTGCAAATGATTTACTAAAGTCCTGTGACAAAAATTATGGAGAATCACTGAGACTCGCATGATTTTTGGCAGCAAGACTTAGCAGCACACTGTACTAAAAATTTGGTGATTCGCCATGACTTGCCAGAACTTTTTCTGCAAAAAAGTCATCGTGAATTGTCAGGACTTGCCATAATATGTATTGCCAAGAGTTTGCTTCTACATTTTGGAGCGTGAGGCTAAAAGGTAACTGTTCTTTTATTATTTAAATAAATAATTTTTTGAAGTTTGTCCAAACAGGCTCTTGCGAGACCATTTAATCAAAAAATATTTTCGGGTAAGAATAATGAATGTATTAAGAACGGGCAAAGTACACGAATAGCCATTTTTGCCGCTGCTATTTGGTTTCAGGCTATTTTTTTCTTGATTGTGCAAAAGTAGCAAGTTTTTGGAACTTCAATCCTTTTGGGTTGAACTTCAGGCCTTGTGGGCTGAACTTCATACCTTAGTTCAACTTCAACTCGCAAGGGCTGAACTTTTAGGCATAGAATGCGTAAATTTCATTCCTTATGGGCTGAAGTTGAACTTCAACCCTTGTGGTATGAAGTTCAGCCCACACGGATTGAAGTTCCAGAAAGTGGCTATTTTTACATAACTAAGAAAAAAGTGGCATGAACTAAATAGCAGTGGCAAAAGTGGCATGTGGACGAAAATTTTACACTGAGAATTGTTCGGAAAATTTTGATGCATAGCCATTTCTGGACCCGCTAAGTGAGAATTATCCACCATTTCAAAATTAATCGAGAAATACCAAAAAATCTGCGCGCACACTTACACTCCATTAGCGTTGGCAAGCACCCCAGACTAGTCCCAGATTTTTATACTAAGACTTTGAACTAACATGTTCAAAGTCCCATTATTTTATAATGGGATTCATGTTTATAGTCTCCTGGAGCTTTATATATATAAAGTCTCAGTATAAAATACTGGGACTTTGAACTAACATGTTCAAAGTCACAGTATTTTATACTGGAATTAGTGTGTAAGTGATCCCAGTATTTTATACTGGCACTTTGAACTAACATGTTCAAAGTCCCAGAATAAAATACTGGGACTTGTCCAAAAGTGGCTATTTTTCAGCGAATTTATTTTTGGTGGCTACGGATCAATTAGTGCGTGCCAAACAGGCTCTCACACGAAATTTATTGTTCTTACCATGAATTTTTTTTTGATTTTTTACACTATATACCCATGAAATTCAAAGTATTTACAAGTCCTGCCCATTAAAAATTACACTACCCATAAACTAAAAGTATTTACCCAAGCTACCAATTATTTATTGTATACCTTTGTTATACCTTATGGGTGTATACCTTTAAGGTATACTGCATAAATAATAGTATACAAGTCTGGATATGGTGTATACCTTTAATGTATGCTGTATAAATAATAGTATACAAGTCTAGATGGGTAGGACATGTAAATAGTTTATGGGTAGGGCTTGTAAATATGAAACTTATGGGTAGAGATAAGTAAATATTTTAATTTTGATGGGTATTTTCGTAAACCTCCCATTTTTGTTTTGCTTAAATGCTCTCACAAGTCACAAGAGCGTGTATGATCCAACTTCTAAAATTTCTTATCTGAGGAATGACTTTGGCCAAAGTAAATTCTTAGAGAATTTTTTTTTTTGAAGAGTATCAGCTTGCGTTGGGATGAATGTGATGTTTTAGGCTTTTAGCATTTGACTTGGTGAGTGCATGTGGAACTAAGAATAAATACTCCTTCCGTCTAGTTTTACTTGTCCACTTTCAGCTTTTCACTCCCATCAAGAAAAAATTAAACTTGACAAATATATCCTTATTAATTATACTTAATTCAATTAATTATATCACCTAATAGTTGGACCCAAACAACCAACAATAAATACTATAATTTTAATTCAATGCCAGACTATTTTACTGATAAAAAACGAGACTCTTCAGCTGATCAAAAAAGAAAATCACTTTCTGTAGGCTTGGCACTTGAAATAAATTTTTTGGAGGCAAAATTTCAACCTTTAAAGTTTTTCAATCTTTTACACTAATTTAATTTTCCCACCAAATTTTACCTTATAAAAGATGCTTCACACTAATATGTGATTAGATAAGAATGGCTACATGAAAAACCCACCAATTTCAATTGAACCAAATAGATCTAAATTTACCTATTGAACTTGACAATGATAATGGTCTTACACCAATTATACCCGAAGTGAATATTGTTGCAGATGAGATGTCATCAGTGAACCACTTCTTATTAGAGTTAAACATTGAGCCGAATATAGAAGATGATATACCAATTGACATGGAACTACAAGCTAACACAAGAAGAAACAAATGTAAACATTGGTATGTATACAAATACTTATTTAGCTTGTTTTCATAAGTGGTATGCTTATCTTTTTTTTTATATATAAAATTCAAGCAGATGACAATCTAAATGAAATGTCTTCAGTGAATCACTTCTTATTTGATTTAAATATTGAGCCGAATATAGAAGATGATACACCAATTGACATGAAACCATAAGCAGCACAAGAACAGAGGGAGTAATGATATGTGAGAATGATCAAGAGAATTAATTAGAGCCAAGGAAGAGAATCAAGCATTTTTTAAAGTGTCAAAGTTCTAAGATTAACACATTACGCTAAAAAAGATCAATTAATTATGAATAGTATCACAAATGGAGCATTATGATCTTCGAAATACACATATGAGAGAACAGATTCCTGATTTCAGAAATGAAATTAAAGGTTTACTCACTTTCCGCATGACTGCATCACCATTTAGTGTCACTGACAGGTAATAAATAGAAAAGAATGAGATAATAATCTGAGTCATGAAGAATGAAACTCTTAAGAATCACATGTATTATAACTTGGACATTCCCAAATTGAGTTGGAGATAAGTGCTTCATATTTTGCATAGCCAGAGTCAGCAAGAGAACTTCATTTTGTTATTCTCTGTCGTGATATCCTCTTCAGAGTTCTGATAGGAGTATTGCTTTATGAAATCGGAGGGTGATACAACCCAATTCCCGGCTAAACTATTTACAAAGAGCCAAGCACGGGAGTTGTAGCAGTTGCAGTCTATGTTTGCACAGTTGGAGCTGCTGGGGCAAGTGCTGGAGGCTTCAGGGCAGTTCTGCCTACTTTTTGCCTCAAAAGCTGAGAAATGTTCATCGCGATCGTGAGTGCACAGACGCGTTCGCGGAGGGCCAAAAAGAAGACCATCGCGATCGCGCGCCACCAGAGGCGATCGCGCATGAAGGAAATGCAGAACAGCGCGATCGCATGTCCTCAAACGCAATCACGCAAGAGGCTGATATTGGTTGAAGACCCACGCCTTCGCAATCTCGAGACCATGGCCGCGATCGCGAGGCTCTGATTTAATGCTCAGCGCGATAGCGCCAATTCTTGCGCGAACGCGCTGAGACGAGGACCAGAAGCCCATTTTCAGCTAATAACTTGAAGGCCCAATGTTAAGGGGCAATTAAGGCATATTGTGCCATACTATATAAGTTCTTATTGTCATTAGTTTTAGACTTAGATTTTGATGACATTAAACCTAGTGAGGATTTTGGCTAAGCTTGTTTGCTTAAGCACACTTATTTTCCTTGATTTGCGATTAGGTTTGACTAATTGAGGATCAATTAGAATTGGTTCAAGTTGATAGTCAATTAAGGGGGTGTTTTGGCTAATTTTCCTAATCTACTTCCTTAATCTTTTCTAATCCAATTTGGGTCTTTCTTCAATTCTTGTTCTTTTAATTTTCGTATCATTTGGTATCAGAGCTGGATTAGTGTTTGTTCTTACAATCACTAACCCAAATTTGTTCCTCAAATCACAAAAAAAAAAAAAAAAAAAAAAATCAAAAATCCATAAATCCAAAAAAAAAAGAATGAGTCTTAGGTTTAGGTTTCTTTTGGGTGAAATTTTTGTTACCAACTGAAGATATTGGTTCCTAGAAACTATTCCTAGAAGGAATTTAACAAACAACAACGAATTGGGTGCTGATTTGAAGATTCAAAAATTAGGGTTCTTCATCAAGAAATTGGGGCTTTTGAAATTGGTTGTTGATATTGAAGATTCAACTACTGGGGTTTGTTCACGGACCAACAAGGAGTATAAATCTCAAATTTGGAGCAAAAATACGGTGGTTTGTGAAGATTCAAGTGGAAAAGATGGTTTGAAAATCGAGTTCTGCTTCAGGCCCAGAAGCCTACGCTAACGCGCGCAACCCAGCGCTATCACGCAAGCCAAGAATTAAAAGGCCTACGCGATCGCGACCGTCCTACGCGATCGCACTAGAACTCCCAGAGTAGCCCTCGCGATCGCGACGTGTCTCATGCGATCGCACTGAACAGTAATTTCTGAAAAAACAGTTTCTTAGACAGATTGCTCGCAACAGCCTCGCTACAGTTTCTAATCAGCCGGAACCCAATTTAAGCATCAAGTACAGTGAGTTTCTAGATCATAAACAAAATTTCATCCAAATCCGAATCCAATTCGTGCCAATTCGATTCGTGCCTTTCTTCTTTCCTTTCTTTGAATTTTCCTAAATTCCGTCTGTTAGTTTCAATTGTCCGTTTCTTGTCACAACAATTCTTTTCCATCCCGAATTAGTTTGAGTTTGATATTTAAGTCGGATTTGTGTGCGAAGAAAAAACTTGCAATAGCTAAGAGTGGGAAAAGGCAAGTGTAGTGAGAGTATTAGAGCGAGTCAAAGCCAATCATTGAGTGCAAACACGAGTGAATGGAGTGCCATCAATTTGAGCGTATACACTTAGGGAGCGACTCGGTGAGGACTCTTTCTACTAACCTTGTTTGTTTAATTGATTGTAGGTACGATGGCTAAAAAAGAAGTCGAGGCGGACATGGAACTTAAAACCATGATGCAAGCCTTGTTGGCAAGTGTTAACTCAATGCAAGATGAGTTCAAGGGAATGAAGGAGACAGTTGATGATCTATCCCGAAAAGATAAGCTTCGGGAAATGGGTAAGCAAGTTGTTGAAACACCTCCAACCGTGGGGGTGCGGGGTGATGGACCTAGCCAAATCTCTCGGGCTAATGACCGCTACTCTCACATGGTGGTCCAAGATACCTATTCTCCAAAAGACACTCCACAAGCAAGGGATCCCATTCATGATCTTCCAAGAAATTAACCACCAAGGGATGACACTCCAAGACCACATGAAGATGAGCCTTTTCATACACATGAGAACTATGACAATGACCCATTTCACTATCCGGGAGATGCACGACAAGGGGGAGCTAGGGGTCGAGGTGGTCGATTTGGGGGAGGTTACCAAGGGAGAGTGGAGCGTGAAGGGGACTACTATGACTACGGGGGTTATGGTGGACATCGGAGACCTCATGATGATGATAGAGGGTTGAACACTATCAAGATCAACCTACCTACCTTCCAAGGAGAGAGTGATCCCGAGGAATATCTAGAGTGGGTTGTCAAGATGGAGAGAATCTTTCAAACCAACAACGTCCAAAAAGCTACAAAGGTCAAATATACCATCACTCAATTTGAAAATTATGCTTCTACTTAGTGGGAGTCCAAACGAAGGCAAAGGGAAATACAAGGGCTCATTGCAAATGGGGGATGGGCGGCTTTGAAAATCATGATAGAGGCTCGGTTTCTACCTCCAAACTATGAAGATGAATTGATCAAGAAGTTCTACAACTTGAGGCAAGGAAACAAGAGTGTGCCGGAGTATTTTGATGAATTTGAGAAGACTAAGACAAGGACCAACATTCAAGATGGTGATCGGTCCCTCATGCCAAAGTTTTGTGGAGGTTTGAATATGGAAATCTCTTCTCCTATGGACTTGTACCGATATGAAAGCTTGTATGATGCCTTCCAAGCGGCTCTCAAGGTGGAGAAAGGGATCAAATTAGACAAGTCCTGCAAGACCAAAAACATCCCTTCCACTTGAAACAAAGGGAAGGATAATGTGAAGGCCTAATACCCCATGGAACAAAGCAAAAGAGCCCAAGCGAGAGTTCAAAAGCCACTTTGAAAAAGCCAAGCCCAAAGAAGAGCCAAAGATGGGAGGTAACAAAGCTAAACTTAAAAGCTTATCTAACATTCAATGTTATAAGTGTAATGGCCGAGGCCACATAATGAGAGATTGCCCAAATAGGAGAACTATTGTTGCTTTGGGTGATAGGGGCTATGAAACGGGTGGTAGTGATGAAGAGGAGATAGATAGGGGTATGTCATGTGATGATGATTTTGACGAGGGCTCGTTGGTAGGTGAGCAATTATATGAAGTATAAACTACTCTTGTGGTGAGAAGAATAATGGGGGTGCAAGTGAAGGAGGAGTCGAGTCAAAGGGAGAACTTGTTCCATGCATATTGTAAGGTACAAGGGACTACTTGCTCACTAATTATTGATAGTGGTAGTTGTGTCAATACGGTGAGCACTACTTCTATTGAACAACTCAAACTACCCACTAGGAAACATCCACAACCTTACAAGCTACAATGGTTGAATGAGTATGGTGAGCTAAAGGTGACCAAGCAAGCTTTGATTAAATTCAAGATTGGGGACTACCATGATGAGCTTTTATTTGATGTGGTTCCGATGCAAGCTTGTCACATTTTGCTTGGTAGGCCTTGGCAATATGACCGCTTGGCAAGGCATGATGGCAAGACTAACAAGTATGCTTTGGAAGTGGAGGGTCGGAAGTTTGTTCTCAACCCATTGACCCTGGCGCAAGTGAGTAAGGGTTATAGGAAGATGAGGGAGTTGAAGTTGAAAAGTGAGAAAGAAAAGAAAGAGGGAGTTGTGGAGGATAGGAGAGTGGAAGTTTTCACACAAAAGTGTGAGGAAACAAAAGAGGGAGTGAACATGTTCTTGTCTAGGAAGGAGTGCTTAAAAGATGTGGAGGAAGGAGCACCCATGATTCTCCTCCTGCACAAGGACCATGTTTTGCTTACTAATGAACTAACCCCATTATCTGCCTACTTCTATTTCTTCTCTTTTGCAAGGTTATGAAGGCATCTTCCCCGAGGAGTTGCCTAGTGAATTGCCACCACTAAGAGGCATTGAGAATCAAATTGACCTTGTTCCGGGCTCCCAATTGTCCAACAAGGCCACTTATAGAAGCAACCCGGAGGCCACCAAAGAGATCCAAAAGCAAGTGGAGGAATTGCTTGGGAGAGAACTTGTGCAAGAAAGCTTGAGCCCATGTGCGGTCCCGGTCATCCTAGAGCCAAAGAAAGATGGGTTGGCGCATGTGTAGATTGTAGAGCCATCAACAAGATCACGGTAAAGTATCGTCATCCTATCCCTAGGTTAGATGGTATGCTTGATGAGTTATGTGGATCTTGTGTATTCTCTAAAATTAATTTAAGGAGTGGATCCCACCAAATCCGGATGAAATCAGGTGATGAGTGGAAGACGGCCTTTAAGACTAACTTTGATCTTTATGAGTGGCTTGTCATGCCTTTTGGCTTGTCCAATGCTCCTTCAACCTTCATGAGGTTGATGAATCATGTGCTCAAATATTTCATTTGGAAATTTATTGTAGTTTACTTTGATGACATTCTTATCTATAGCAAATCCATTGATGAGCATGCTAATCATTTGAAACAAGTGTTTGATGTTTTGAGAAAGGAACAATTGTTTGTTAATTTGAAAAAGTGCTCTTTTTATGTTGAGAAAGTTGTTTTCCTTGGTTTTGTGGTGAGTGCAAATGGTGTAGAAGTAGATGAGGCTAAGGTGGAGGCCATTAGGGATTGGCCCACCCCTAAAAGCATTGGTGATGCGAGGAGTTTTCATGGGTTGGCTAGCTTTTATAGAAGGTTTGTGAGGGGATTTAGCACTCTAGCCACACCATTGACCGAAGTGATAAGAAAGGATAAGGCGTTTGTATGGGGAAAAGAGCAAGAAGAGCTTTTTGCAAAATTGAAGGAAGTACTTAGTTCCACACCTCTTCTTCAATTGCCAAACTTTGATAAAACCTTTGAAATTGAGTGTGATGCTAGTGGGGTAGGAATTGGAGCCGTGTTGATGCAAGATCAAAAACCTATTGTCTATTTTAGTGAGAAATTCAAGGGGGCAACCACTAAATACTCCACTTATGATAAAGAGTTGTATGCCTTGGTGAGGGCATTGGCTCATTGGCAACATTACCTTTGGTCCAAAGAATTTGTCATTAGAACCGACCACCAATCCTTAAAATACCTCAAATCCCAAGAAAAATTGAATGTGAGACATGCCAAATGGGTGGAGTTCCTTGAAACCTTTCCTTATATCATCCATTACAAAAAGGGAAAAGAGAATGTGGTGGCGGATGCCTTGTCAAGAAAGTTTGTGCTTCAATCAAGAAGGCAATTGTTGTTGAATACCTTGGGGTCCAAACTCATGGGTTTTGAAAGTATGAAGGAGATGTATGCTAATGATCCGGAGTTTGGGGAAATTTATGCTAATTGTGAATTGGAGGAAAGAGGTAGGAGAATCAATCAAATGTGTGGTGAGGAGGAATCTAGGGGTGATGTGGAGAAAAAGAGGTTTCATAAGTTCGAAGGCTTCTTGTTTAGGAATGGGAAGTTATGTGTGCCAAGTTCATATTGGAGGGAGTTGCTAGTGAGAGAGGCACATAGTGGGGGACTAATGGGGCATTTTGGAGTGGGCAAGACCATTGAGATTCTTAAGGAGCAATTTTATTGGCCTAAGATGAGGGTGGATGTTGTGAGGGTGTCTGGCCAATGCTTGGAGTGTAGGCAAGCTAAGTCAAAGTTATTTCCACATGGTTTGTACTCACCCCTCCCCATTCCCTTAGGTCCTTTGCTTGATATTTCTATGGATTTTGTGCTTGGATTGCCTAGGACCAAAAAGGGAAAAGATAGCATCTTTGTGGTAGTTGATAGATTTTCCAAAATGGCTCATTTTATTCCATGTCACAAAGTTGATGATGCCTCTCATGTAGCCAATTTGTTTGCTGAACATGTGCTTAAATTGCATGTGGGGTCCCAAAAACTATTGTTAGTGATAGGGATCCCAAGTTCCTTAGTCATTTTTGGAAAGAACTATGGGGGAGGCTTGGCACTAAGTTGTTATTCTCCACTTCTTGCCACCCCCAAACCGATGGCCAAACCGAGGTTGTCAATAGAACCTTGGGTGCCATGCTTAGAGCATTGGTTAAGGGAAACTAGCTTCTTGGGAAGAACATCTACCTTTCATTGAGTTTGCATATAATAGAATCATGCATACTTCTACTTGCATGACGCCTTTCGAGGTTGTGTATGGTTTTAACCCCCTTACCCCCTTGGATCTTACGCCTTTGTCTAGTGATGTTGTCTTAAGCTTAGATGTCAAGGTGAGAGCTCAAGAGATGAAGCAACTTCATGAGCAAGTAAGGAAACAACTCGAGAAGAAAAATCAAGAAGTTGCCAAAAGAGCGAACAAGGGAAGGAAGAAGGTTATCTTTAAGCCCGGTGATTGGGTGTGGGTTCATTTTCGGAAGGATAGATTTCCTAACAAGCGGACGAGCAAATTGATGCCTAGAGGCGATGGCCCCTTCCAAATCCTTGAACGCCTCAATGACAACGCGTACAAGGTGGACTTGCCAAACAATTACCAAGTGCACAATACTTTCAACGTGTGTGACTTGTCTCCCTTCAAAGTCGAAGAACAAGTGAATTTGTGGACGGATTCTTCTCAAGACGGGGAGAATGATGCAATCCGATGCCCGGCTAAATCATTTACAAGGAGTCAAGCACGGGAGTTGCAGCAGTTGCAGTCCATGTTTGCACAGTTGGAGCTGCTGGGGCAAGTGCTGGAGGCTTCAGGGCAGTTCTGCCTACTTTCTGCCTCAAAAGCTGAGAATGTTCATCACGATCGTGAGTGCAAAGACACGATCACGGAAGGCCAAAAAGAAGACCATCGCGATCGCGCGCCACCAGACGCGATCGCGCATGAAGGAAATGCAGAACAGCGCGATCGCGTGTCCTCAGACGCGATCGCGCAAGAGGCTGATATTGGTTGAAGACCCACGCCATCTCGATCGCGAGACCATAGCCGCGATCGCGAGGCTCTGATTTAATGCTCAGCGCGATAGCGCCAGTTCTTGCGCGAACGCGCTGAGACGAGAACCAGAAGCCCATTTTCAGCTAATGACTTGAAGGCCCAATGTTAAGGGGCAATTAAGGCAAATTGTGCCATACTATATAAGTTCTTATTGTCATTAGTTTTAGATTTAGATTTTGATGACATTAAACCTAGTGAGGATTTTGGCTAAGCTTGTTTGCTTAAGCACACTTATTTTTTTTTATTTGTAATTAGGCTTGACTAATTGATGACGGAAGATTGTACCTAATCTGCTCGTGAGATCCTCACTCGACAGCACTTGAGATGGCGGATACAGCCTCGTATTTGATATCATCAACCTCTTGGTTAGCCGAAAGGTAAATAATAGGAGGGAAGACATCTGCATCTATCATCCGCTGTTTCATAGAGTTGGGCTCATAAATCTCTAGTTAATATTAATACACAATATCTCAAAGCATATTCTACAAGAAGTAGAGTTTTACAGAATGCTAAGTAGAAAGATGAAGGTAACCACATAAGGAAGCAAATCTGTAATTTGTTTTATTTTAAAGAAATCGTTGATATAAATAGATGCCATACACATTAGATCCATTTTGTTTTTCTGGTGCTGTTTTGGTACATTAATGGATCTTTTTAGGAAATGTGACCTTGATTATCATAAACAAGTTTAAAAAGGGAAGGATGAGATTTTATTGCCACTCAATCACTTTCAAAATTTATACTGCAGCTGGGATTTCCTAGCTCTTTTCCCACTTGAAGGATTATGAACCTAAAATAAATCATAGTTGACTCAAGTTAGTTTGACTGAAAGGAACCTTTCATGGATTGCAGCAAAAGAGATCAAGATTAAGAAGTTCACAACTGATATAATGAATGCAAAGATAATCTTCAAGTTCTACAGATGTGATGGGGTAAATTTTGTATGTGCTCAGACGCTTCCGAGGTCCATTGCCTCAAGAAAGGTACTCGGGCCTTGGTTCTATCAGTGACTGCTTACCAAAAAGAAATGCTCAGGCCGACATATCTCTGGCTGCCAAGAAGAACTCTGAACTGCTTAACGTCCTGTATCTACAGTCACGATGAAGGACCTTCAGCCCTACAGATTCTGAGGAGCTTATAGTTTTGCCTTTTAGTTTCTTAAGAATATCTATTTTTCGGTGTTGTATTAAAAAGGACATAATTTGTATATTATGAGCCTACGGACTGTTTGTTATTAATGAAACAGATGTTCATTAATGTTCTTACGCGTACTTGTGTAGTTACTTGTACTTAAGTCAAGAAGAATGTTTTGTGTGCCTTTCTAGGATAGTGTCTTTAAAAGATGGGCGGCTTCTATTGCACCTATAATAGGATGTCTTTAGCCCGTTTTTGTTAAGGGGCATTTTTTCGTTCCAACAAGAATGTCTGCGCTTGTTTACTCAAGTATTCTAAAACTTTTTGGAACTATGTAGGCAGGCGTCCCCACCAGCGTGTAGGTGAGATTTGTTAAATTAACGAGTTCAGCTTACGAATAATGCCTGGTGGCTGAGCTAAAAGTGATCTAGCCTTAAACGAGTAGTTTACCCTACTTTTTGTAACAAAAAGTGAGTGTATTACTTCAACTTAACTTTGGCCGGGGCTAAGAATATTTAGATCGTAGATGGATCTTAATTTCAAAAATGAATAAGTAAAATAGTAGTTTTATTACTAAATAAGGGGCGTGAGGCCAGAACTGTTATGGGTGAAAACCCGTAACATGATTGACAAGTATGAAAATATTGCGGCAAAAATAAAAAAATAAACTAGAGACTTAATTAAAGTAAATACTGAAAAGAATTGTACTTCCAAAGTTGAACGGTAACTGATTCTTTCACGTCTTCGATAGATTCTTGATGCTCGATAGAGACTTCATTTTTGGTAGGCCCAGAAGCATCCTCCAGAGCCCCCTTGTCAAAGGGTGCTGAGCCCCGAGATGTGACCCGTTGGCCACTGACTATCCGATGGTATAACTCCCCATTGATAAAATAATAATGAACTACCTGGTTGTCGTCTTTCTGACTTGTCCTGAGGGAGTGTTCCCTTGTCCAAGTAGTTAATCAACACTTGACGCTGCTCTGAAGCGGATCCTGTGCTTGGAACTTTAAGGTTCATCAGGTCTGGGGGGTCAGCTCTATCACTATTTACTGGTCTTCTTAATCGGTGCCTGAATCTTCAGACGCTTTGTCATTGTTTGAACATTCCTCTCGATAAACAAACTCCCATTTGTGAAAGTTTTTCAAAAGTGTTCTAATTGTTTTTTGCCGATCTGGCGCACAGATGTCCTCCGTGATAAAAACTTCAATCGCTCGGCTAACCATCAACTGGGAACTACTATAGAGGTTGACCTCCCTGGCCCTCAATATGTAGGCTAAGACAAGAGCTTGAATTATGGGTTCATATTCTTCTTTGATACTCGGACTTTTGTGGCCTTGTAAAAGACCTTCCCGGTGGGTGTTTCGATCTATAAATCAAGTTTGACTTCATCTCATCTGAGATTCACATATGTATGGATTACCCAGTGCCAATGCTCGATCGCCTCAGCACTCTTGCTCGACTCTTCCGCCTTAATATTTATTCCTCCACAAAATCTAAGGTGAAACCTTCTAAAGCCCTTGACCTAACGGTCGCTCGTGGTTGATAAATGATATCATATTCTCCCATCTCTTCGGCCTATTTTTCCAACCTCTTTGATAGCCCAGGTCTGGACAAAATGCTCCGTAGTAGTACAGAAGAAACCACACTGACCGTGTGACTGAGAAAATACAAACGCAACTCTTAAGTTGTTATGATCACGGCCGCAACGAACTAAATGGGCAAAGGAAAATGTCTCTCTGCCGACAAGAATCCTTTACTGGCATACTTTACAGGAAGCTGTCTCCCACATTATTCAAGCACAAGGACCGCGTTCGATGTTACTTCTGAGACTGAGACGTATAGCAACAGGTGCTCCTCTTGGACTGGCTCGGTTAACGTCGGAAGCTGCAAAAGATGCATCTTTGCTCGGGCCAGTTCTGGCAGCAATGTATCGGCCACCAAGGTTCTTCTTGCTTTACCAATACCTCAGAGAACTGGTACCATAATTCTGGTGCCTTGGGAATTAGGTGCCTTATCTCCCACACCCTCTCTCTCAACTCCCCGACCACTATTGTGGCCTTACGCTCATTAGTTCATCCCAAAATGACTCCTCATCGATCAAAATGACTCCTCATTGATCGCATTTACTTCAGCTATAGGCCCTTTATCGTGGCTTTCATCGGGTGAAAAGTGAGTTCAGTCAAGGGCCACTCACTTCGTAAGTCACTGATACTGTGCGAAGTCAGGTATCTGAAGACTTGGTTGAGTGTTGAGTGTATTCCTTTTACGCTTTGTATCCATGGCCGTCCTAAGAAAACGTTATACGAGAGATAATAGGCATCCATCTTAAAAGGTGTTGTGCTCGTCATGCTCAAAATTTGGAACGGTAGAGCTAGTTCCCAACGGGCTTCTCACATATGCCGTGGAAACCATTTATTGCAGGAGCACGGCATTATCTGGTGCGCCTGCCTGTTCTCTTAATACCTCTCTTCGAATGATGTTGACATTGCTCCCTAGATCAATCATAGCTCTCTTAATCTGAAGTTAAAGCACCTTGATTGGGACAATGAGTGCCTCTTGGTGCTACCCATCCTCTCCTATTGAGTTGAAGACAATCAGACTAGCAAGTGATTCAAGCACTTTAGCCCCCAAGTTTTAGTTGATCCACGTGCTGCAAAGATCGTGTTGTCACTTCGCTTGACCTCAGGATCTGGTGCTCTCAATTGTCTCCCACCCTCTTCCATCAAATCGTAGAGATGCCTTTTCTTTAATAGATACTCAATTTTTAACATCAGGGCCTTGTAGTGGGCTGTATTGCGGTCGTTGCTTTGATAAAAATCAGAATAAGTCATTAAATTTCTCTCGGTCACCCCTTTTATGGTAAGCGATCAACGTATTTTTGGGCCTAGCTTTTCGAAGTGATTGGCAACCACCTCCACAACATTGACCCATAGTCCAAAATTTCTAAAACTGTGTGGCTCTGTACGTCTCTCGCGAGGTCTGACCCCCGAGAATTGCCTTGCTTTCCCGTTCCTGCTTGGCCCTTAGTTTTTCCTTTTACTCTATCTTCTGTGACCTTCTCCTTCCAGGGATGGACTTCTTGCTCGCTTCAGTCATTCATCTTCGGGGTTCTAGGAGTGCTCTGGCTCAAGGAATAGCTTTTTAGTGTACCTCTGATGTAAGGCACTCCATGTTAACACGAGATGCTGAGTTAGACTCCATTGCAACTTCAAAGTAGCTAACGAACCTCTAGAATTGAGACTCTTGCCAAAGGCTACCACAACAATGTTATAGGGAATTGGAGGGAGCTCCATACGTTCCTTCTGAATTTTTTCCAGGTAGTCCTTCAGCAACTCGTCATCGCAATGTCAGATCTCGAAGATGTCTTTGAAGCGCTTCTCCTACTTTTGGGCACCAAAATGCGCTTTCTTGAACAAATCATGCATCTGGGTGAATGACTCGATGGAATCCATTGATAGCTGTGTGTACCAAGAGAGGGCACCTTTGGTCAAGGTCGAGCCGAACCTCTTCACCGAGCTGATTAAGTTTCTTCTTTCGAGATTTTGTTGCTTTTGATGGTTATTTAGTATGCAGTATTATGCTCGTCCAGATTAGCTGGCCCTTCGTTCTTAAGATTATCCGGCAGGCGGAAGTTCTTTTGTACGTGGATCGGTATAGCACTTACCTTGTATGGATGCTTGTAAAATTTCTGCTCATCTATGGTGGTAAACTGGGGTGGAGCACCCGACACATTACCGGTTCGATCGTGGATGGCCTTAATCTCCTTCAGGATGTCCTGAATGATAGGTGTTCCTTTGAGATCTTGATTGTTGACTATCATCGAGCTTCCATAGGCGGTATCTATGTTTAGCCTGCAATTAGGAATGGATGTTGGTCAATCATTTGCGGATTTGCGGGCACTTGTCCATGCGGGGATGCTGGCCTTTGAGACGATCTGGCAAATATTGCCCCTAACTTTTGGGTCATGCCCTCGACCATGTTGGCTGAGTTTTGTTCTGCTCGTTCCTATAAGGAAATCTTTAAGTTCAGAATTACCTCCACGTAGTTGATCGTCTTCGCCATCGCTGGCTACCTGGACATGTTCCTTAGTAGGATCCTTCGACTGTGCTTGGGAATTGCTGGGATCTCGTCCAGAATCATCTACTACGTTGGTAGTGTTCTTTGGGACATTATCATTATCATCTGACATGACTGCGCCTTTTGCTTCATAGAATAGCTACAATTGTCTGGGCCCCACGGTGGGCATTAAGATGAGGCTAGATGTTATTATATTTTCTATATTTTTGCCTCGAATTTATGCTTCTATTTATTATATTTGTTAGCACTTTGAGCTGAAGTTCTTTCATTTGGTGCGTTTTATGTTGTAGGAATTATGTTGATGAAATGAGGTGTTCGTGGAGCAAAATTTAGTGAAAACAAGGATTTTGAAGTCTGAGTAGAAACCCAAGGGCCAAGAGAGTGAAGAACGGACAAAAAAGCACACAAACCTGGAAAAAACCAGGTGCATGCCGTGCAGCACATAGTGCAGCACGCCGTGCACCCTCCTGAGTCCATATTTCGAGTTTTACATGGATTTTGCAAGGGTGTTTTGGTCCTATGTCGGTTCCTACACTATAAATACATCCTAAACCCTTTAGAACGGGACTTCTGCCCAATTTTACACTCAAAGGAGGCAAGGAAGAAAGAAGATCAAGATTCAAGACTTTTTTTCATCCACCATCATCTTTCGTGTAGATTTACGTGCGTATAGTTATTCCATTGATTTGATTATGACTATGAGTGGCTAAATCACCCATTCTAGGGTTGATTGAACCACTCCAATATTTATGTGTCATGAATTATTTCTTTATTAAATGAAACTTGTTAACCTTCCTATCTAAGTATTTATGATTTGTATGCTATTGATTAGTAGAGCTCCCAATTGATTGTGGTCTTTATTGTTGCGTATCTAGGGATAGATTGATGAGTTAGGGTTAAACACTTAGCAATATTTCAACCTAAAACAAATGGATTACTTCGGTTGTCAAAAAGGTAATTTGTGACCATAGACTCACATTGTGAACCATACTTGTAGACCTACATATTTTATTAATTAATTGGAAAATTTGTTAGTGAAGTTGCAATTATTACATGGGAGTGAATAGTCGTGAATATGGAGCAAGTGTTCAATAGAAAGAAACAAGTCAAATTTGCTAAAGCATTGTTCTAACACATAGGTAGGAGTTGGGTCGATCAATCGTAGGTTTTACATCCCTTGAATTAATTCTTTTCTCTATTACTTTACTATTTATTTACTTGTTACATTTTTGTTACTTAATACTGCAAACCCACTCTAAAGATAAACCCTTAAAAGTTAATTGATAGGTAAATTAGCTAGAATAGCAACTAGATTTCGAGTGTTCTCTATGGGATTCGACCTCGAGACTTTAAATACCGAGCTATAATTGCTATGACCACTTAGTCCCTTCTATAGGGCGTAGTTGGGCGTGATCATATTTTGGCGCCGTTGTCGGGGAGCACGGTGTTATTTAGTTGTTAAGATATCTATGTAATTTTTTTTATTAATTTCACTCTTGTCATCTTGATCTCGTTTCTTTGGTGTTTACAAGTGAAATTTCAGATCCCGAAGAATTCAGGATGGCTCAAGATATGGCTCTTACTGCTTTGGCGCAGCCTGTGGCTGGGAATCTAGCGTCTGCTATTTTGCTCCCAATATTCGAGGCAGCAAATTTTTACATCACCCAGAAGATGGTGGCTTTGCTTGCAAATGCTGGTTTATTTGCAGGTAGAACTACTGCTGATCCACAAAAGCATTTGAAAAAAGTTCATAAGGGTTTGTGAAACTCAAAAACAGGCTCGAGTGCCAGTAGAGATTGTGAAACTGATGTTGTTCCCGTTCTCGCTAACAGAAGATGCTAGTGATTGGTTGGACTCATTGCTAGTTAATTCTATTACGTCGTGGGATGACTTGGTGATAAAGTTCATAAAGAAGTTCTTTCCACCCAATAAGACTGTAAGGCTAGTTAATGAGATACTTATATTTAGACAGAGCCCGCTAGAGACTTTACCAAAAGCTTGGGAGAGATTCAAAAGATATTTGAGAAAGTGCCCTCATCATGGTATTCCTGACCAAATGATGGGGCAGAGGATCTACATGGGCATGGGAGATCAATTTAAGGGCACTTTTGATGCAGCGGCTGGAGGAGCTTTTTTGAGTAAAACATTTGCTGAAGCGAAGGCCCTACTGGATGTGATGGCTCAAAACTCAAGCTGGCTTAGAAGAGATGCATCTACTAGCATAGGTACGGGGGCTTTAGTTGTTGGTACTGCTTCTGAAATGGAAGAACATATACCAAAGTTGCAGACTACACTTGATGTTGTGTCGAAACAACAAAATGAGAAGATGCTGAAATTCGTTAACCAAGTGGACTCATAGGCTCAAACTCAAGTCCTTGATCCTGGTAACTTTTCTGATGTTGATTTTCTTGTTGGTGCTGAATATGTGAATTTCGTGAATTATGGGAACGCTAGGAACACAATCAACATGGTCAATGTATGCCAGTGCAACAACAAGCAACTTTACCCCTGCAACAAGTGAATGATATAACTGAGATTAAGACTATGGTGCAGGCTATGATGGGATCTAATAAGCAGCTTCAAGACCAAGTGACAGCACATGATACTGCAATAAAAGGTATAGAGATCAAGTTGGGAAAACTGTCCCTAGCATTACATAATAGACCTCAAGGTACTTTGTCGGGCGACACTGTGGTGAATCCTAAGGATCTAAATCCTTATCAATCGATGGAAGTCACTTTGAGGAATGGTAGAAACTTGGCCAAGAAGCAAGAATTAGCTAAAGGTGCACTACCTACTATGCCAAACATTGAGCCTGTTGATGACTCTGTCAAACTGGCTAGCAATGATCAAGCTAAGAAAGAAACTACTCCAAAACCTGTCCCTGGTACTGAGAAGGTAATTGCCAAAGAACCTGATATAGAAGCCGAGACGGTGGTTGAACAAGGTAAAGTGTCAAAAGAGTAGAACTCCAAGGCAAAAACTCCACTACCTCCTTTTCCTCAAAGATTGGCAAAGCAACAAAAAGGTTTGAAGTTTAATAAGCTTTTTGATTTGTTGAAACAATTGAAGCTTACTATGCCTTTCATGGAGGTTATGCGAGAGGTTCCAGGATATGCAAAATTGTTAAAAGATCTTCTGTCTAAGAAGCTTAACTTTAATGAGGAAGAGATGGTCCAGTTGAATAAGGTGTAATGTTGTCATCACAAAGCATGTAGCTAAAAAGAAGCAAGATCCTGGTAGTTTTACAGTCTCGTGCTTTATTGGTGATCTCACAATTAATAAGGCCTTATGTGATTCTGGTGCAAGTATTTATTTGATGCCGCTGGAAGTATACAAAAATCTAGGTCTGACTGGTATAAGAGAGACTTCAATGCGCATCTAGCTGGCAGATACGAGACAAAAGCACCCAATTGGAATAGTGGAGGATATACTTGTGCATGTGGGTAGTTTCATGTTTCCAGTAGATTTTGTGGTTCTTGACTGCCCCAGTGATAAATATGTTCCAATTATATTAGGCCGTCCATTCCTAGCTACGGGCAGAGCAGTGATTGATGTTGTCAAGGGAAAGATGACCTTGAAGCTGTATGATGAAGAAATAGTTGTTGATATTGGCCAATTGCTGAAGAGATATTGTGATGATACGAGTTGTTCGTGTATGCATATATGCGAGCCTGGATGAGCCATTAGTTGAGCTGATTGAATTCGTGCCACGACTATAACTAAGGCACTTCTCAGGAGGTTACCCGTGTTTCTAACTGTATAAAAAAATAATTAGAAAAATATAAAAGCACAAAAAGATGTCGTGATACGACCTTAAATAAGGCGCTTTTTAGGAGGCAACCAAATTTTTAGTTGTTTTAGTAGGTACTACACTAACTCATTTTGTTTAGTATTTTTTATGATGTTTGTAGGGTTAGAAGTATGGTAGAGAGCATAAAAAATTGGAGAAATTGCACCCCGTAAGCCAAAAATACGGACTGTGGAATTAATTTTCGGAATTGGAGAAGTCAGAGGGGCACACAGGATGCTGCACGCCGTGCACCCCATGGCCAAGCGGCGTGGTGGAGAGAAGCTTATTTTTCGTAATTAGTACACATAGTGCACGCGTGCAGCACCATTTTTCTTTAAAAAAAAAGTTAAATCTAACCCAGTTCGTTCAAGACCCCCCCCCCCCCTTCTTTTTACTTTACATCAAACCCCGTTCTCTTATTTCCCCTATTCTTTTGAATACTTTTCTTTTTCATTCCACACACTAACAATCTCAAATCCTAACTACAAATTCTTCACTGAAGTCATCAATATTCTCCATTTTTATTCATCTACTTCATCACTAAGGTATGTTTCTCTCCCTCTTTCATTTCAAGTTTTAATATTTCATTTATTTAAATCTAGTGTTTTAGGGAGTACTTTTGATACAATTAGTTTATCTGACGCACTGAGGACATTGCTTGTTTTTAAGTGTAGGGTGCTCCTATTTTCTATATTTTAGTATCGTGGGTTATAATAATTAGAATTAATTTCCTGAATATTAAGTATTGTTATTTAGTTTAGTATTAGTATTAGTGTACTAGTCTTTTAAAACATAATCCAAAAAAAAATCAAAAATAGGTACCATTAATGAACTACGGTTGGTGTGTATTATTCTTCTCTTCTGATTCGCTTAGTGATACATAGGTGGTCCTTAAGGGTCCGATTTACACATCCATTGTATATACCATTCCTTAGGTAGATTTGTCACCTTGGTTTTTGTTGAAGGATGGTTTTGAAGATGACAAAGGACCTGGTGCTGAGTGGACTACGAAACGGTTCACAGTTGGAGTAGAAGACTGGGTTGTTCGATCGGTTATCCAGGTTCGAGTTGAAAAAGGAAAGCGAGAACAGCTGGAGTCAAAGTCTTAATCCTATCGAGAAAAGGAGAAGCTTGAAGCGGTGCTTGAAGAAGACGCGTTTCCTAGTTGCTGAAGGATTGAAGACTTAGGCGGCAAATTAACTTGGGTTTCAAATAAGGCAATATGGGTAAACCTTATTTGAAACGGAATCCAACTTGTAAAAGGAGTTCCAAACTGAATTGAAGAAGGCTTACATTGAACTCTATAAATACAAGTTAATTTGGCCAGAATTTTTTTATGCACCCAAGTTATCTCAACAGAGCAATCGAGAGAAATTGATCGTGAGAGTTATTCTGTACAAAAACAAAGGCAAGGCAGCAGAACCTGACGGAGGAGCAGTTTCATAGTTTAGTCTTTTTTCTTAGTTCTTTGTTATAGGCTATCGAGTTCTAATCTATCAGCTTGTTAAGAAGCAAATAGTAGAGGTTACGCTTTGGTGTGATAGGTTCAACCTGACAAGCTTATGTGTGGCTTAGAAGGTTTTAGGTACTAGGAAGTCTAGTTCCTTGATTGCATTGCGTTGTACTAAAACTTGCTCGATTTTCCTTTAGTGGAAGGTTAAAATTCCAATAGTTTGGGTCGTGGTTTTTTTTTAATCCCTTGAACAAGGATTTTTCCACGTAAAAATCTCTATGTTCTATACGTTTCCGCATTATTCTAAGTTTAAGATATAGGTGAAACTTGCAAGGAACCTGGTTCATTGTGAGTTGGGCAAACATAGTCAAACTAAGTTTTAGAGATCGAAAAATCGAGTAAGGACATTATTCACCTCCCCCTCCCCCCCCCCCCCCGTCTAGAGTCTTAGAGAGGTGCACCAAGTGCAACAAGTTGTATCAGAGCAGGTTCCCTCACATAAAAGATTAACATCTTGCGAAGGATCTGAATCAGGAGTGCAGACCGATGATAACTGAAGGGCAATTAGTCAATAAGCCTCCCTAGTTCAATGGCCAGTACTATGGATGGTCGAAAGGTAGAATGGAAGACTTCATTCAAGCTAATGACTTTCAACTCTAGATCATTACAAAAGATGGACCTCTTGTTCCCAGCAAATCTGTTGGTCAACCACCTAATCAGGAAACTGTTCCTAAGGAGATATCTGAGTACACTGATGTTGACTTTAAGATGGTTGAGAAGAATGCAAAAGCAAAGAGGCTCATCATATGTGGACTTAGCTCTGATGAATAGAACAGAGTTTCTTCATACAAGACTGCCAAAGAAATTTGGGATGCGCTACAAACTGATCATGAAGGAACCTCTCAAGTCAAGAAGTCAAGGATCCAGATGCTGAAAAGAAAGTTGAGTTGTTTGCTATGGGAGAATCTGAATCCATCCAAAACATGATGACCAGGTTCACAACCTTAACCAATGAGATAAAGTCCTTGGGTATGGTTCTTACCTATGAAGACTTGGTGGAAAAGATTATCAGGATTCTACCTGATTCTTGGGAATCCAAGGTTACAGCTATCTTTGAGTCAAAAGAGCATGACAAGATTTAGTTGGATGAACTCATTGGTAGTCTGAAAACCCATGAGCTGATGAAACAGTCAATGATCAAGGTGGAACCCAAGAAGGAGAAGAAACTAGCTTTGGAAGCAACTGGAGGTTCTAAGTATGAAGTTTCTAAACATGAGATGACTTTGGTAAATGATGTAAGGAGGTCCTTAAGTCTTGAGAAAAGAAGAACCAAAGCTACTCCTGCCAAGAATAACATAGTTGATAGTCAAGACTACTCAAGTTGTTTCAAGTGTAACAAGAAGGATCATGCAATGAAAGATTGTCCTATGTGGGAAATTGAGTGGAAGAAGTATGGTGCTGCAAAGGAGAATGAATGTAAGAAGACCAAACGTCCACCCAACTTCAGAGCCTTGAGGAGAAAGAAGTAAGAAGCATTCTATGCTACATGGGGACCTTCTGAAAGTGAAAGTAACAAAGAAGAAGAGGAATATGAAGATGACTCTCCATTGGCGCTGATGGCTCTTGATGAAGAACTTCCCACTGACGATCAACCTGAGGTAAGTCTCGATGAACTAAAAACTAGACTTCATACTTGCTCCCCTAGGGAACTAAATTTACTTGCTCTGACTTTAATTGAAGGCATTGAAATTTGAGGGCTGAGAAGGAACTAGTGCTTTCTGAGAAGGAACAACTAATTACAGTTGCGTCTGAATACTCAACGAAAAATAAATACTTGGAAAAAGCTAAATCTGATCTTAAAAAGGAACTAGCAGCTAGTGAAGCTCAAGTTTTGAACTGAATCAGAAAGTCTCAGCCTTTGAATTTGGAAGTCGTCAATTGAAGGAACAGTTGCTTAGTGAGCAAAAGAAAGTTTCTGCACTCGAACTTGAAAATCCTAAATTGAAAGAAGTGTCTGGTAAGCAAGTAGTTAGTGAGGCTCAAATCAACCTTGAAGCTGAGCTTAAAAAGAAAAACCGGTTTCTCTATCAGGAAACTGAGAAGAACCGGGTTCTTAATGAAAAGGTTGAGAAAGCTAACTATGAGCTCACCATACTCACTAAATGGAACAAGTCTTCCGATGCTTTGAATTGGTTGTATGAAAATCATAATAAAGGTAAAACTGGTTTAGGACATAGGAAAGTTTTACCTACCTGGAGTCCTAATAGTAAATATGTTGGACTTCGTTGCAACAAACTCTACTTCTTGTGTGGAAAAACTGGTCATATTAAGAATGAATGTAGTGTTGCAAAAAGGGCAGTGCAAAAGAATAAGAAATTAGTTTTACCTTATTGGGCTATAAGAGATTTGATTCATCCATTCTATAACAAAAAGGGACCCAAGCTAGTCTGGGTTCCTGTTACTAACCCCTGATCTTCTTTTGCAGGCTGGAGTAAGAAGGAACAACCCAAGCTGGATTCTTGATAGTGGGTGTTCCAGGCATATGACCGGAGATAGAAGAAACTTTCTCTCACTCGCCGCGTGTCAAGGGGGTAGCGTGTCTTTTGGAGGAGGCAAGAGCGGTGAAATTGTTGGAATTAAAAGGTCGGAAGGTCCCTCAATCATGCTATTAAAAATGTACTGTGTGTGGATGGATTAAGGCACAATCTTCTGAGTATCTCCCAATTATGTGATAGAGGAAATCTAGTGAGTTTCACATCTGTAGGCTGTACTGTGAAGAACCTGCAGACTGGTGAAGTGATACTGGGAGGGAAACAAGCAAATAACGTGTATAAGGCTATAATGGGTTCTCTTCCTGAGAATAATTTGACTTGTCTGAATGTGCTGGAGAATGATAGTCAGTTGTGGCACAAGAGATTAGGACATGCAAGCTTGACTCAGTTGAATAAGTTGGTGTCAAAGGACCTGGTTCGTGGAATTCCAAGCAAGAGGTTCGATGACATCAAGATCTGTGATGCTTCTGTGAAGGGGAAACATGTAAGATCTTCATTCAAGTCAAAGAAAGTGGTTAGTACTTCTAAACCACTTGAGATGGTTTACATGGACTTGTGTGGACCAATGAGGGTGAGGAGCA
Organism: Petunia x hybrida; assembly: GCA_037355625.1. Lineage (NCBI taxonomy): Eukaryota > Viridiplantae > Streptophyta > Magnoliopsida > Solanales > Solanaceae > Petunia > Petunia x hybrida. Next base: position 331,881 of record JBBBVM010000974.1, read on the forward strand.
GAAGAGGCAAGAGGTTCGGGATGGTGATTGTTAATGATTACTCCAGATACACATGGACCCTGTTTCTCAGATCCAAAGATGACATATGATATGTTCGAGGGCTAGGCTAAGGTTGTCCAGAAGAAACTGGGATTTCATCTGGTAAGTATCAGGTCCGACTATGGAACGGAGATTGAAAATGCTAAGTTTACTGAGTATTGCAACAAACATGGTGTGGATCACAACTTCTCTGCACCAAGGACCCCTCAGCAAAATAGTGCAGTTGAAAGGAAGAACACGTCCTTAGATGATATGGCTAGAACCATGTTGCTGTCAAGCGGTTTGGCTAAGAATTTTTGGGCTGAAGCAGTTAACACCGCTTGCTACTTGCTGAATTGATGTTCTATCCGTCCTTTGTTGGAGAAAACTCCCTATGAGCTAATTAGAGGCACGAAACCAAATAGTGCACATCTTAGAGCTTTTGGGTGCAAGTGTTTCATGCATAATAATGGGAAAGAACCTCTAGGGAAGTTTGATGCTAGAAGTGATGAGTATGATGGGTGAGCTGAATTTCTTCTTACGCTTACAAATCAAGCGAACTCAAGAAAGGTACAATGATCCATCAGCAGAAGTACATCAAGGAACTTCTGAAAAATTTTGATATGACGTCTGCTAAGGATTTGAGCACACCCATTGCTCCTGGAACGAAGATAGATCTGGATGAAACTGGTGCTTCAATTGATGAAACTAAGTATAAAGGAATGATTGGTTCTTTGCTGTATTTAACTGCAAGTTGTCCAGATATTGTTTATAGTGTGGGGTTGTGCGCAAGGTTTCAATCAAAGCCAAAGGAGTCACACTTATCAGCAGTCAAGAGAATCTTGAGATATTTGAAAGGAACTCAAGATCTGTGCTTATGGTATCCAAGAGGTGGAAGCTTTGATCTGGTTGGTTTTGCTAATACTGACTATGCTGGTCCCTTGGTTGATAAGAAAGTTACATTTGAGATAGAACTCTTCCTAGGTCCTTGTCTAGTTTTATGGGCTATAAAAAAGCAGAATTCAGTGGCATTATCTACAGCTGAGGCTGAATATGTAGCAGCTGCGTTGTGTTGTTCGCAGCTATTATGGATCAAGCAGCAGTTGGAGGACTTTGGAATCAAGTGTGGACCAGTTCCAATGTTTTGTAACAATACCAGTGCAATCAATATAGCCAAGAACTCGGTCCAGTATAAGAGAATGAAGCACATTGATATTAGGCATCACTTTTTAAGGGATAATGTTGAGAAAGGCCTAATAACAATGAATTTTTGTAGGACCGAGGACCAAATGGCAGACATCTTCACTAAAGCTTTAAACAAGGTATAATTTGAGACGAACAGGCTTTAGTTAGGGATGATCAAGATACACTGATCGAGGCAGCATCTGGTTCTCCCGATGATTGGCTAGAGAAGTTTTCTATTTTAATCTAGCTTAACTTTGTTTAGTTGATTCTACTTTTGAAACTTAATTGTTTTGCTTGCTAACCTGTTTGAAACCTTTATTCATGACTTAGATGCTGGCAAAATTCAAAGTAGAGGATGAATTCTTAGGAACCTGGTGCATGGATGTTCAGGTACGCATTCAAATTTACAAACTATAAGTTTAAAGTTGTCTTAGGTAGCCAATTACCCAAATTCTATCCTAGTTTAACGCCTGTTTATTCTTAATTGTTTAAAATTCAAATTCATTGAACCCCGGTGGCGTCAGCTCCCAAACATAGTTAGTTATGATAAAAAAGTTTTTACACGTCCCATCGCCTCATTCTCCTTCCCGATACAGACTCTAGACCCTCCCTATTCCATCAACGCATCAGAAAGGTTTTTGTGATCACTATACATTATTTCTATATCCTCTCAAACACAAAATGCTCTCTGAAAATTCTCACATTCTCTCTTAAAAATTCACAAACTCTCTCAACATGTCTACCACTTCCAAGAACGCTTCAAACCCCAACTCTCCTAAACCTAAAATCTCCACTCTGAACCAAAAGGCAAAGCAAATTGTAGTGAACTGTTCCATGTTGCTAGCAAAAAATTTTGCTAGGATGAGGCAAAGAAAGGTGTCAGATACTGCTACAACCAAGGGGGAAAGTGCGTCCATGGCGGTTTCTGGAGAATGGGTTTGATCAATTCAAGAAACTATTGAAGAAACTGAAAAGGTAAACCCTAGTTCCCCTATTGCTACTATTGTTGTAGAAAACGAGGAGACTTATGAAGGGAGGAGAGCGAGTTGGTAGTTCTAAAGTGGGAAGTTCTGGACATCATGATGATGATATGGATGAGTGTAGCAAAAGAGCCGGTACAGTTGGGATGAAACCTACCACTTGTGGTTCAGTTAGGGAACAACGCACCAAAGCTGTTGAGGAACCTGAGGTGCGTAGAAGAGGAAAGACTAGGTTGGTTGTTGATGAGGAAGATTAGACCAAAAGAAGGATGGATTACTTTAGTAGGCTACCCCTTGTGAAGGGTAAGATTCTTGTTGACCTGGAGATGGAAGGCATGGTTCAGCTTGGGGAGAAGCTGACTGCTCAAGGGTGGTTGAATCTATTTCACGATGAAACAAGGAAGCTGTATGAGGAAGAGGTCATAGAGTTTTACCTGAATGGTGCTGTGAATGATGGTGTGGTGACTACTAGAGTCAAAGGTGTGGAACTTGAATTCAATGGTGAGGAATTTGGAGTCATACTTGGTGTCCCGTCTCAGGGGTATTGTGAGTATTTGAGGAATACGTGGCCGGCTAGGGGCGATGGTGTTTCTTCTTTGGAGGTGTGTAGGAAGTTTTCTGGGAGACCAAGGTTGTCAAGGGCTACCCAAATTAAGAAGAAGGCTATTGAACCCTTCCATCAGTTGCTATTTGAGTTCGTTCATAAGAATTTACTGCAGAGGTCAGGGCGCCGAAGTGAGGCAAACTTCTTCGATCTGACTTACATGGACCTGCTATATCGAGAGGTTCAGATAAACCTGCCTGAGCTGATAATAAGGCACATGAGTAGAGTAGCTGACATGGATATGGGAAAGCATGTCGTGGTTTATGGGTTCTTGTTGGGAAGAGTCTTTGAGTTCTTTGGAGTGTTTCATACAAAGTGGACCGAGCTAGACCATGATGTATTTGCGAGGAACATCTTGAAGTCCTGTGACTATGTGCTAGATGGTGAACCTGTAGAGGAACCAGTGCATCCCGCGGATGAAGCTGAGAAGAGACAAGCTGCTCGTGCAGACAGAAGGGCTGAGTTTTATCGGAGGCAACTTGAGAGGCGGACGGATGTGCTCACCTGGTTGAATGCTGAAAACTACAGGCTTGATGAGGAGCTGGTGCACGAAAGAGAGGAAATCACTGCACACCTTGCCAAGTTGCTTGCTCATTTTAACATTCCCGATATCCCCTAGACTCTAAACTTGTCCCTTCCTCATGCCCCCTAATTTGTTCCTAAATTGGTTGTTTCTGAGATAATTTTATTAATTTTTGGGCTATAATATTTAGATGCTTGCTTGGATGTTTTATTAAGCCGGCTTAGCGCTTATTAATATTTAATTTCCTTTGCTCTACTTGCCAGTGTTTATTGTCTGAAAAAGGGTCATGACTTGAAAGGTTGGCTAGCTGCCTATGACACTAGAGTCAACTAGACTTTAATTAAGTTGAGCAGGTTCATACACTGTGAACTTTTTGATGATCCTAAAAGGGGAAGTTAGATGTTGTCTAGATCTTTGTATGTTTGTGACCTGATTTTTGCCTACCTATTATTACTCTGGTTCTTGTTTAGTATTTGATTGTACAGGTTCTTGTGCTGAAGACCCTCGGTGACAACATTGTTTGTCATCATAAAAAAGGAGAATTTGTTGAAGGATGGTTTTGAAGATGACAAAGGATCTGGTACTGAGTGGACTACGAAAAGGTTCACACCTGGAGTAGAAGACTGGGTTGTTCGATCAGTTATCCGGGTTCGAGTTGAAAAAGGAAAGCGAGAACAGCTGGAGTCAAAGTCTTAATCCTACTAGGAAAAGGAGAAGCTTGAAACGGTGCTGAAACAAGACGCGTTTCCTAGTTGCTGAAGGATTAAAGACTTAGGCGGCAAATTAACTTGGGTTTCAAATAAGAAATAAGGCAATATGGGTAAACCTTATTTGAAACGGAATCCAACTTGTAAAAGGAGTTCCAAACTGAATTGAAGAAGCTTTACATTGAACTCTATAAATACAAGTTAATTTGGCCAGAATTTTTTACGCACCCAAGAAATCGCAACAGAGCAAATCGCGAGCAAATTGATCGTGAGAGTTATTGTGTACAAAAACAAAGGCAAGGCAGCAGAACCTGACGGAGGGGCAGTTTCATAGTTTAGTCTGTTTTCTTAGTTCTTTGTTATAGGCTATCGAGGTGTAATCTATCAGCTTGTTAAGAAGCAAATAGTAGAGGTTACTCTTTGGTGTGATAGGTTCATTCTGACAAGCTAACATGTGGCTTGGAAGGTTGAAATCCCAATAGTTTGGGTCGTAGTTTTTGATCCCTTGAGCAAGGATTTTTCCATGTAAAAATCTCTGTGTTCTTTACGTTTCCGCATTATTCTAAATCTCAGAGATAGGTGAAACTTGCAAGGAACCTGGTTCTTTGTGAGTTGGGAAAACATAGTCAAACAAAGTTTTAGAGATCGAAAAATCGGGTAAGGACACTATTCACCCCCCTCTAGTGTCTTATAGAGGTGCACCAAGTGCAACAGTTTTTCTTTGTGCATCGGTTCTTTTCAAAGGGCAGTAGTCTGAACCGGGTACAAAAGGTATGGATGGATGGGATAGTCTTGACTTCACTTTGACTAGTTTTATACAGATACTTGATTTGGGGTATGTGGACTTCATGCTTTTATTATGTCAAGATCTATTTGTCTTGAGAAACATTGAGTGTATTATTTGAAGTCTATGATCATGATGTTGACTTTAGACTTGCTTGAGAGTTTGCTTGTCTTTGCTTTGTTTAAGAGCGCGAATTGAGCCGTTTTGAGTAGGTTATGTGCCATGTGTGAGTGAGGATTTACTTTCTCCATGATTAATACTTGATGTCTAGAACTTGCCCTGTGTGTGCGCAAAGCAAAATGAGAAGTTTGCTCGGTTAGGAAGTGATATAGGCATTCCTTTCATAGCCAATTTATTTGAAGCTTGAGAATTAGATGTTTACTAGTGAAAATTTGACCCTAGCTAATTCTTTTGAGCCTGTAGCCTTTTCTTTGATAGCCATTGGGATTCTTTTTTTTTTTTGTGCTAAATATCTATGAGTTGTTTGTAGCGTTATGAGCCAAAAAGGCTACTAAACGAAGTGGGAATGTGTGGTTGTTGGAGGAAGACAAAAGGTGCTTAGGAGGATGCTATTTGGAGGGATTTATTAGAGAAAAAAGAAAAAAAAAGAAAGTGAAAGCTTGAGATATTGTGCAATAATAGAAATATGAAAAAAAAATTGAGTTTGAAAGAAAAAAATGAGTAGTCCTTATTAGCTCCTACCTTAGCTTAATGAAAGAGGGTGGTAAAAGTTGATTCTGTGATGGTAAAAGAAAAATTGGATGGGAGGAAAAATACGTGAATAAATTTTGGGTATTAAATTGCTTGGAGTGGTTAGTCACTATTACCTAAATGTATCCTACCCGTCCCATTGCCTACATTACAACCAAAACAAGTCCTAGTTGATCTTAGCCAAGTAGATGGACATTAGTCGAGTCCTACGCTAAGGGAAAGCTTATGGTACGTCTTGTGTTGCATGTAAGTTCTTTTCTGAGAGTGAGTGTTTCATTTTATGTGAACTTTCATTCATGTTCATTCTCTTCTGTGAATTCCTTCATTAAACTTGGAATTGATTGTGAGGGCACATGATTTGTGAGAAACGAGCTCTTTTATTAGTCTCTTGAATAGAGTGAGTACTTGTATGACTTATTGGATGAGTCTGGAGTTGATGTAGGATTTGGAGGCTGATTTGGTGCACTTGAATGTTTTTAAATATTCTTGGCATGGATTTCGTGCGAATAAAGCATGATTAGTGCATATGCAACTTGTTAAGTACCTTTATAAACCCAAGTCATTGCATGAGTTATTTTGGTCCATCTTGAGTTCAAGGTATAAGTTGCTTGAGGACGAGCAAAGGTTTAAGTGTGGGGTGTTGATACGAGGCTAGATGTTATTATATTTCCTATATTTTTGCCTCGTATTTATGCTTCTATTTATTATATTTGTTAGCACTTTGAGCTGAAGTTCTCTCATTTGGTGTGTTTTATATTGTAAAAATTATGTTGATGAAATGAGGTGTTCGTGGAACAAAATTTAGTCAAAACAAGGTTTTGAAGTCTGATTAGAAGCCCGGGGACTAAGAGAGTGAAGAATGGACGAAAAAGCGGACAAACCTGGCAAAAACCAGGTGCACGCCGTGCAAAGCATAGTGCAGCACACCGTGCACCCTCCTGAGTCCATATTCTGAGTTTTACATGGATTTTGCAAGGGTGTTTTGGTCCTGTGTCGGTTCCTGCACTATAAATACATCCTAAACCCTCTAGAACGGGCGTTTTGGCTAATTTTACACCCAAAGGAGGCAAGGAAGAGAGAAGATCAAGATTCAAGGCTTTTTCTCATCACCCATCATCTTTTGTGTAGATTTATGTGATTATAGTTATTTCATTGATTTGATTATGACTATGAGTTACTAAATCACCCATTCTAGGGTTGAGTGAACTACTCCAATATTTATGTATTATGAATTATTGCTTTATTGAATGAAACTTGTTAACCTTCCTAAGTGTTTATGATTTGTATGCTATTGATTGGTAGAACTTCCAATTGATTGTGCCCTTTTTTCTTGTGTCTCTAGGGATAGATTCATGAGTTAGGTTAAACACTTAGTAATATCTCAACCTAAAAAAAAGGCATTACTTAGGTTGTCAAAAAGGTGATTTGTAACCATTGACCCAGATTGTGAACCATACTTGTAGTCCTACATATCTTCATTGATTAATTTGAAAATTGGTTAGTGAAAGTTTCAATTATTACACGGGAATAAATAGTTGTGAATTTGGAGCAACTGTTCAATAGGAAGAAACAAGTTAAGTTCGCTAAAGCATTGTTCTAACACATAGGTAGGAGTTGGGTAGATCAATCCTAGGTTTTACATCCCTTGAATTAATTCTTTTCTCTGTTACTTTACTTTTTTATTTACTTGTTAAATTCTTGTTACTTAGTTAATACTGCAAACCCACTCTAAATAACCTTTAAAAGTTAATTGATAGGTTGTTAAAATTAATGTAGTGTCCTTGTAGTGTGAATGAGTTTATTCTTGGTTCACTCTTGTAGTGTGAATGAGCTTAGTCTTGGTTCACTCAAAATTAATTAGTCAACCTAGAGTATAGCAAAGGGTTCTAGAGGAGTGGACGAGTACCTTGAGTAGTGGAAGAGATAGAGGACAATTGAGTCTACATTGTATCTATATAAACTACAGTGTATGAGATGAAATAATCATCCACAATTAAATATACACTTCATCGACATATTATCTAAGAACAAATACGAGACTGCTGAAATTACAAGCAGCTTTTTTCCCAAATTTCAAGTTGTTCTTGCTTAAATTATCTCTTTGATTACTAATCTTCCATCCTCAAATCCAACAGATTGGTATCAGAGCACGTTCGATTTAATATTTGGGGCGTATAGAAAGCTAAACAATGGCTTCTACAAGTGAACAAGGTGTGGCACAACTATCTATTCCTATGTTCAATGGAGAAAATTATAATTTTTGGTATTTAAAGGCCAAAATGGTGTTCCAATCACAAGACTTGTGAGAGCTTGTTGAAAGTGGTTATGAGGAACCCGAAGAATGAGCACAACTCAATGCGGCTGAAATAAAGGCATTGAAAGACACTAGAAGAAAAGATGCAAAAGCTCTCGCTTATATTCAAGAAGCGATGAGCGAGTCCATATTTCAAAGAATCATGAGAGCCACAACGTCAAATGAGGCTTGGGAGGCTCTACGTGAAGAATTTCAGGGAGATACAAGGGTACAGACCATTAAGCTTCAAACTCTAAGAAGTGACTTTGAGAATATAAAAATGAAAGATGGAGAAAGTTTGAAAGAATACTTCTCTAAAGTTGTTGAAATTGTAAATCAAATGATTTTGTATGGAGAGATGATTGAAGATAAAAAATTGGTGGAGAAAATTTTGATAAGCTTGACTGAAAAATATGATTCCATAGTCTCCATCATTGAGGAGACTAAGGATATCTCAAAGTTGAGTGTTCGTGAATTGATGGCATCTCTACAAGCCCACGAGCGAAGGTTATTAAGATACTCCGAAAAATCTATTGAGATTGCTTTACAATCTAAGCTGAACTTGTCATCAAAATCGCAAGGAGTTGAGCAAAATAAAGGAGAATCATCAAGAGGAGGCAAATCTGGCCGTGGAGGAGGAAGAAATCAAAGAGGACGCCGAGGTGGTAACTCTGGCAGAAACTCCAGTAACTCTGGACAAAGTTTCAACAACTCTGGGCAAAAATATAGTATTTGAAAAAGAAGCAGCCATGAAGATAGAGATTCTTGGTTTTAAGGGAAGCTACAATGTAACTAGTATAAAAAATTTGGCCATGAGCAGAAGGATTGTGGATTCAATAACCAACAACAAGAAAATTTCTCTGAAGAAAGAGGAGATGGAAATCAAGGTGTGTTCATTGCAAGTTGTCAAATAGCTAATGAGAAAAATGATGATATTGGCTATTGAACAGTGGGTGCAGCAATCATATGACTGGGAACAAAGGTGTCTTTACAATGGGATGGCAAATTGAAGGCTGAAGTAAAATTGGGAAATGGATCTTATGTCCAAGCAATTGGAAAGGGCACGATTCATATCCAAACAAAGGAAGGAAATAAGTTTATCCATAATGTACTTTTGGTTCCAGATTTAGATCAAAATTTTTTGAGTGTTGGGCAGCTTGTGGAGAATGGATATGTTGTCTATTTTGAAAATAATTGCTGCACAATTTATGACAAAAAAGGAGACAACAAACTCATGCAAAAGTGATGATGGAAAAAGGAAGAAGTTTTTCTTTAACCTTCAATTATGGGGGAGAAGTAGCCTTGAATGAAAAAGTCAAAGATGATTCTTGGCTTTGGCATAGAAGGCTAGATCAGTTATATTTTAATAGGATGAAATTATTGTAAGAAAAAGAAATGGTCCATGGGCTGCCAAGGATTGAAGAAAAAGATGGAGTTTGTGAAGGGTGTGCTATGGGAAAACACCATAGAAGCTATTTTCCTCAAAGTGGAGCTTGGAGAGCAAACAAAGCTTTGGAGCTAGTTCATACGGATGTGTGTGGTCTGATGAGAACAACATCTCTTGGTGGGAACAAGTATTTTATCTTGTTCGTTGATGACTATACACGGATGACTTGGGTTTATTTCATGAAACAAAAATCCGAGGTGTATGAAATTTTCAAAAAATTCAAGAGCCTCGTGGAAAAACAAAGTGGGTTGTTCATAAAGGTACTGAGAAGTGATCGAGATAAAGAATATACCTCAAAACAATTCGAATAATTTTGTGATGAAGAAGGCATTGAAAAGCAACTAACCGTTGGGTACACACCACAACAAAATGGTGTATCAAAAAAAAGAATCAAACGGTTGTTGAAATGGCAAAAACTATGTTGAAAGAGAAAGAAATGCCAAATAATTTTTGGGCTGAAGCAGTGTATACGGCGATGTACTTTATGAATAGATGTCCAACCAAAACAGTGCAAAATATGACACCTTTGGAAGCTTGGAGCAAAAGGAAGCCTTCGGTGAAGCAGTTGAAATTTTTTGGGTGTATTTGCTATGCCCAAACTCCAAAAGAGAAGAGGAGCAAACTTGATGAAACAAGTAAGAAGTGAATTTTTGTTGGCTATAGCTCAAAATCAAAGGCTATAGGGTGTATAGCTTGAAGAGGAAAAATGTCATCATAAGTAGAGATATGTTGTTTGATGAAGAAGCTAGTTGGAATTGGGAGAAAAATAAGATTGAAAGAAAGATTATGGTGGCTGAAAATGAGCATGAAAATGAAAAAAATAATGAGGAAGAAGTCCCAAGATCAGGTTCTACATCACCTCCAAGCAATGGTTCAAGTTCTAGCACCCCAAGTCCAAAACATACTCCGGTATAACTGAGAGACCTTGCTGAAATTTATTTATCATGAAACTATAGAATGGTTGAGCCATCAAGTTTTGAAGAAGCAATTAAGGAGGATGTTTGGAAGAAAGAAATGGTTGAAGAGCTCCAAATGATTGAGAAAAATCAGACTTGGGAGTTGGTAAACAAACACACAAATCGGGAAATTGTTGGAGTGAAATGGATTTATAAGATAAAAAATAATCCGGATGGCTCCATATTGAAGCACAAGGCAAGATTGGTCGTGAAAGAGTATTCACAACAGCCCGGTATTGATTATCATGAGACTTTTGCACCGGTGTCTCGTAAAGATACAATTCGGACTCTTATTGCTTTGGCGGCACAAAAAGGTTGGTTATTGTACCAACTTGATGTAAAATCAGCCTTTTTGAATGGTGAGCTTGAAGAAGAGATTTATGTTCATCAACCTGATGGCTTTGTGATGAAAGGAGAAGAAAATAAAGTGTACAAGCTCAAGAAGGCATTGTACAGGTTGAAACAAGCACCCCGACAATGGTACAATCAAATTGACAATTATTTTTTGCAAAGTTGATTTGTCAAGAGCAAAAGTGAGCCTACTCTTTATGTGAAGAAGCGAGGTAACTCTATCCTTATTGTTGCAATTTATGTTGATGATCTGATTTTTACTGGTAACAATGAGGCTGCAGTTACTGAGTTCAAAAAAGACATGATGAAAAGATATGAAATGAGTGATTTGGGTTTGTTACATAATTTTCTTGGTCTTGAGATTTCTCAAGAGGATGATGGAGTATTTTTTTCTCAGAAAAGCTATGCGGAAACAATACTTACAAAATTTAACATGTTTGGGAGCAAACTAGTGCCAACACCACTTGCTTCAAATGATAAGTTGATGAAAAATGATGGTGGAGGAAAAGTGGACATCACTCTTTTTAGAAGTATTGTTGGTAGCTTGATGTATCTTACATCTACGAGGATATTATGTTCGCTACTAGCCTATTGTCAAGATTTATGCAAAGTCAAAGCCATATTCACCATGGAGCTGCCAAACGAGTTCTTCGTTACATAAAAGGAACCTTGGCTTATGGCATCAAATATTTCAAGGGTGAAGAGTTAACTTTGATTGGCTTTTGTGATAGCGATTGGGCATGTTCAAATGATGATATGAAAAGCACAACAGGTTTTGTGTTTTCACTTGGTTCAGGTGTATTTTCTTGGCAATCAAAGAAGCAAGAAACAGTGGCACAATCATCAGCAGAAGCTGAATATATCTCAGCTGCAATGGAAACATCTCAAGCAATCTGGCTTAGAATAATTTTGGATGACATTGGTGAAAAGCAAGACAATGCAACAAATTTGTTTTGTGACAACAAGTCAGCCATAGCAATGGCTAAAAATCCAATTTACAGCAGCAGGACAAGGCACATAGCAGTGAAGTTTCACTTCATCAGAGAAAAAGTTGAAGAAGGAGAGGTTGAACCAAAGTATTGCAAGTCAGAGGACCAAGTTGCAGACATTTTTACCAAGGCGCTTCCCAAGGAGAAATTTCTGAAATTCCGTGAGCTTTTGGGAGTCCAAGAACAACACATGAAGGGGGACTGTTAAAATTAATGTAGTGTCCTTGTAGTGTTAATGACCTTAGTCTTGGTTCACTCAAAATTAATTAGTCAACCTAGAGTATAGCAAAGGGTTCTAGGGGAGTGGAAGAGTGCCTTGAGTAGTTGAAGAGATAGACGACAATGAGTCTACATAGTATCTATATAAACTACAATGTATGAGATGAAATAATACTCCACAATCAAATATACACTTCATCGACATATCATCTAAGAACAAATACGAGACTGCTGAAATTACAAGCAGCTTATTTCCCAAAATTCAAGTTGTTCTTGCTTAAATTATTTTTTTGATTACTAATCTTCCATCCTCAAATCCAACATAGGTAAATTAGCTAGAATAGCAACTAGCTTTCGACTGTTCTCTGTGGGATTCGACCTCAGGACATTAAGTACCGAGCTATATTTGCTACGACCGCTTAGTCTCTTTTATAGGACGTAGTTGGGCGTGATCAGGAGCCACATTGTTTGTGCCTAAATTTGGACGTTTAGGTTAAACAATTAAATTTGTAAGAGCGTCACATACAATACAATAATTACGCAGAAAAAGTAAAGTAAAGTAGAGAGAAAAATAAAGAGCAAGAAAGTAAACAATATTATCTGTTGAGAATAGCCGAATTCATTGTAAACTGCTTCATGTATAGTACAATGTAAGGATAGATTAGCTAAGATTTACCCAGTCCTAATTATGGTAAAATACAAAGGTTATGGCGGTGGGATGTATGCCTAGTTATGCTAAGAGTTTCTTGGATATGGGCCTATAAACTCAAGGCAGTCGTATATACGAAACCCTAACTAGAAGATTGTAAACCCTTAGGCAGTGGGATGTATGCCTTGCACTACGCTCGTACTGGTTGAACAGCCGTAGCTTAAGGAGCAGGCGTGTATGCTCTATACTCGGTTACTTGTAAGCTAAGTATAGTATTTCCAGCTGGACTCATATCCCCATAATAATAGGTGGTGTATTTTTGCCCAGACACTTAGTTAAAGTAGTGGTTGCAGAACAAATACAGTTATCCTCAAACATTATTTTGCATGATGTTCTACATGTACCTTTTTTTTAAACAAAATTTGATTTCTGTCCAGAATTTATGTGCTCATTTGCAATCTATTGTTCTTTTACCTATGCTTCTTGCATCATGCAAGTTCCTTCTTTGAAGAGGCCAGTGTAAGATGATAAAGTTTGTAGTGGTCTCTATTTGGTGCAGCAACCTTCGTTTCCTCTTGTTTTTAATTTTTTTCTTAGCTTTCGAACTCTACTTGGTGTGATGTTACACCAAATAAGACTTCTAAAGGATGGAAATTCGTTCTCTTTTCTACCTTATTGTATGATACTTCTATTATCAATAAAACGTTGGCTTCTGCTGATGCATGTATTGGTGATGTGTGAACATTATGGCCTTATAGATTAGGGCATTTCTTGTATACTAAACTTCAGCATTTATCTTCTCCAGTTCTACAGTTGTTTCTAAACAGTCTTTCCATATTCTATTTGTTCTCTAGCTAGACAAACTAAACCAATGTTTCATTCCAGCACCATTAAAAACAAATGCGCCTCTGAGTTGATTCATATTGATGTTAGGCGACCATATTACACTCATACTCACTTTGGGTTCAAATGCTTTCTAGCCGTTGTAGATGACTTTACTAGAACTACCTGGACATATCTTCTCTGTACCATGTCAAACTGCTTTTCCATTATTCAAGGTTTTGTTGTCAAGGTTTTGAAACTCAATTTTCTCTCTCTATCAAATGCATTCGAAGTGATAATGCTACTGAGTTATGAAGTAGTCTTCAAATATCTTCGTATTTTCTTTCAAAGGGAATTATTCATCAGACTTCTTGTGTTGAAAGTCCTTGAAAAAATGGAGTGGTGAAAATAAAACACAAGCATCTCTTGAAACATTTAGGGCACTGTTATTTCAATTCAAAGTACCACTTAAGTTCTGGGGTGATTGTGTCCTTATAGCAACATATTTGATAGATAGATATCCTCTTTTACATCATAAATCCCCATATGAACTATTTTTGGGATCTGCCCCTGATTGTTCTATACTCACAACTTTTGGCTGTTTCGCTACATTTCCACTTTGAAGAGAGGAAGGGATAAGCTCTCCACAAGGGCTCAACCCTGTGTTTTTGTAGGTTATTCTTATGGAAAAAATGGGTATAAGGTTTACAATCTTGTCACTAAACAAATTGTGGTGTCCCGGGATGTCAATTTCATAAATTTGTATTTCTCTTTGCGCTTCCATCTTTTACTTCTCCACCCACTCCTTCTTTTTTCTTAGCTCTATATTTTCCTTCTTCTACCTTCTCAAATATTGAGCCTACTTCCCTTCGTAGTTATTTTCCATTCCATTCACCTATCTCTCATTCACCATAATCTTCTCACCTTTATCCATTTCACCTTTATTTGTATCTCCTGATCCTATGACTGCTTCTTCTTCACCTGTTGCTTCCATTCCTCTTCAAATCTAAAGTCTTCAAGAACTACTCACACTCCAGTATATCTACAATAATATGTGTGCTTTTGCCCATGCTATCTCTAATCCTTCACTCTCCTCTGTTATATCTTCGAGTCGTATCCTAAGCAGCTTCCTGTCTCTGCTCTTTCTACGTCCACTGAACAACTTGTCGACTCTATTGCTATTTCTTAAGAACCTACCTCTTATTAGCAAGCACCTTTGTATCCAGGATGGCAAGAAGCCATGTCAATGGAATTTGAAGCTCTTGAGGCTAATTGGTCATTGGTCCCCTTGCCTCTTGGAAAACACAGTATTCCAAGCCAATAGGTATATAAGATCAAATACAAGGCTGATGGTTCTATTGAAAGATTCAAGGCCAGATTGATCATCCGGGTGATACCCAAAATAAAGGCCTTGATTATACAGGAACATTCTCTCCAGTTGTTAAAATGACTACAATTATATGCTTAATTGCTAGTGCATTTAAACATCACACGCGCATGTCTCAGTTAGATGTTAACAATTCTTTTCTGCATGGTGACCTCCATAAGGAGGTATATAAGAAAGTTCCTTGGAGCTTACAGGTTGATTCTCCTAGTTTTGTTTGCAAATTTCATAAATCCTTATATGGACTGAAACAAACTTCTAGGCAATGGTACACCAAGTTATCTGACTCTCTCCATGGTTTGGGTTTCAACATAGTAAAAATGATTATTATCTATGCTTGAGACACTCTTCTTCTTGTGTTGTTTTCTTAGATATCTATGTTGATGATATCTTACTTACCATAGTGATAGTAAGATTTTTTCTGATCTCAAGTCTTTTCTTGATTCCACTTTCAAGATCAAAGATTTGTATGCTTTATAATATTTCCTCGACCTTGAGTTTAACTCCAATTATTCTAGAGTTTATTAATCAGAGAAATTTTGTTGCTGAACTAACTCAAGATTTTTTTTAGTTCTGATTCTTTTAATTGCAACATTTCATTACATTTGGATGTTAAAATGAGTGCACATATGGGAGTTCTCCTTCCTTATCCCTCTTTATACAGATAATTGGTTGGCTTAACTCACACCACAGCTGACATGGCTTTTATACTGCAACATTTCAGTCAGTTTAAGCAGCTTCATAAGACAACCTCATATGGTTGCTGCCCTTCATACAGTTCAATATCTCAAGGCATCACATGGCTTAGGCCTTCATATCATCGATGACTCCTCTTTTTTTAGTTGCAGGCTTTATGCGATTCTGATTATGCTGCTTGTATGGATTCTAGAAGTTGTCAGTGGGTCTTTTATTCTCTTTGGTTCCAGCCCTGTTTTCCGAGAATTCTAGAAGTAGAGCATTGTTTCTTTCTCACCAGCTGAGGCTAAATACAGATCTATGTGTGAAACGACCTTAGGTGGTCGTTTTAGGAGTGAGGACTCCGAATGATGTGGTGACAGTCTTAAAAGGTCGTAAGGTCCATCAGGACCTTTCTGTAAAATTTGAGCTGCTTCGAACCTCGTTTGGTATGATATTTGAGAAGGTTTCCATTTCGATTGTCGGTAAAGCTTAAAAGATATTTTCAAGCTCTGATTAGAAATCTGAAAATTATGTTAGGTTTGTATGGTTATTTCTGACGTGTAGCATCTTTCAAAAGTAAATTCCAAGGTCGTTCAATCTTTTGGAAAAGTTTGGATTTTCAAGAATGAGAATCACATGATATGTTGGGAATCTCTTATGATAATCATCCACGCTTGAAACGTATCTTAAGGCAGCCGTTTGAGAAGTCAGGACTCTGATTGGTGTTCTGATAGTCTTAAAAGCTGCATAAGGTCCATGAGAACCTATTGTAAAATTTGAGATTATTCCGACCTCGTCTCGTATGATTTTGAGAAGGTTTCCGTTTTAGGTTTCAGTAAAGCTTAAAAGAGATTTTCAAGCTTGATTTGAGTAAATAAGCTCTGATTCAAAATTTAAAAGTTGCATTAGGTTTGTATGGTTATTTGTGACCAGTAGCAACCTTCAGAAGTGAATTCCGAGATCGTTCGGTCAGTTTCGCTAAAATTCCAAAAGTTAAGAAATCAACCTCTTTCCGTGAGAGCCGTATCTTGAATTTTGGAGATCTGATTCGAGTTCCATATTTGTGATCATGTCATACAAGTCTTATATGACTTTGGTACAAAATTTGGGGTCATTCAGCTTCACAGGCAGGTTAATCGGTTATATTATGATGCAGTTTTCTCCTAATCTGCTAAGATTTTAGGGGAGATCTTTGTATGAAATTAAATGCCCATGTGACTAGTCTCTAACGCCGCAAACCGTTCGTCAATATGACATCGGAGTATGGAGATACAAATATCCGAAGTCAAACAACTCAAGCTGCAAAGCAAGCAGCTTACCCATCTTCCTCCTAATTAGACTAATATCTACGAGGTTATTGACATGCTCCGGTTAAGGATAGGGCTCACATTTACCCTAGTCGTTTGTAGGGGTCGAACACAGGGACTTACATGTGACCAAAAGTAGTTGAATTTATTTGAGTTCTGCGTATTTAGCAAGTTAAGCCTAAATTTGAGGTGTAATTTAGACTATTGTAAAGTAAAGATAATTTGAAGGTAAAGTGAACAATAAGAAAAAATACTAGGATACTAACTTCACCCTAGCCCTCTAACCAAGTGGATATAGTTATTAGATTCCTCACACCGAGGTCACCTAATGGGCCTCGCTCGCATCTACACAACTCACCTCTTCTCGGGTGAGAGTTGAGACTACTAACTCTTACCATCTTAATGCTATGAAATGATGCATTAATTGCTAGCGACTAGACCCAAATAAGGTATCCCCATCTCAGTGTTCAACCCATTAACCTGGGGTAAATGACACGTACTTACTCCCGGTAACCCGTCACTACACTTCCCATTCCTAGATTTACTCTTTCGGTATAATCTAGTACCTGATGGGTTCAACTTGAGTTGTACACCTCAAGTTGTTGTAATGTAATAAAGTAGTAAAATGGGGTATTCCCAGGTGTTTAGAAACTTAATATGCTATCCTCATTTGATTAGGACTAGGGCTTCATCAGCACCCTAGTTGGTGATTTAGCTACTCATGCTAACTAATGATTCAAGACTTGGAAGTAATGAAAGATGCATTAACATAGTAAGGTGGTAATGATTCTTACGAATGATGATGTTTTTCTTCACAATACAAGGAAACTTGTCCAAGGGCTTTGGTATTTTTTCCTTATCTTGCCTCCTAAGTAATGTGAAATATAAGATGTTCTCAAAAACCTAGTTCTAGCTATTTATAGTATTAATTATAAAAATGCCATTCTCAGGTTGGGTTGGCGCCCTTTTGCCAATGGGCTGAGCTCTAGTGCTAAAATGATGGAAGGGTGTGTGCCTCTTTGGACATGGGATGTCGTCCTTTTCTGATCTTGCATGAGAGAGCGGCCGCCCTTTATTAGGCGCCTTTTCTTCTTCTCCAAAAGAGGGCGACACAGCTATAGATCAGGCAGTCGCATCTTATTCTCGTCCATTTCTCTTTCCGAAGTGCAAGGGGTGCCCGCCCTTAGCATGGGCGGTCGTATCTTCATAAATTCTCCAAATCTTCAACTTCCTTGCAAATGGCTGAGGTTTCTTCATCGCCCAATTGGAACTTCAGCAGGTATGCACCTCAAAAGGAGGGGCGGTCGTCCCTAGTGACACGACCCGAAATCCGGTTAGGCCGTGCGGACACCCGACATCCTGCCCTAGACCCGTCGGGCGAACCCTTACCAATTAAGATAGGAAAAATAAATATAACAATTCATAAATAAGGACAAGACATAAAAAAAAAATACAGAGATACTGGTGCAATGCAAACCCGAAGGAGTTGCTAAGCACAAACGCGGAATATTAACAAGAAAGATAAAGATAGAAGCAAGACAAAACTCGCTTCTTTCGAAAGAACAGTGAGGAACCTGTCTCAAAGCTCGATCGAAAGGGATACAAGAATCACCTAAACTATGCAACAATCCTCAAGAGAATATTGCCCCTTGCAATCTGAATGATCAAAGAGGAATGTTCAATCGGATTAACCGAAAGCCACAAGTCCATAAAAGCCCTCACCGGGGTTTGCTCACGACGGAGACAAGAAGAAATGTGCTCGACACTTTCATTCAATTCATCAATATTCAATAACTAGGTAATTACAATGAAAGGAAATGAGGTTTATATAGGAATTACTAAGGGTAAACTAGTAATAAGGTCACAGGCGACCAATAGAATTAAGCCACGCAGGGCTGAACTAAAATGTGTTCGGCAGTCTTTGACTTCGGTCAGCCTTGGCTTCGGTTCTCGATTGTCTGCTCGAACACACACCTCATCGGGCGCTATCTTAGCTACGAACACATGTTGTTGTGTTCGGTTCTGTACTGCCCGGGGCCAAGAGCTGCTGTTCGGTAACCTTGTCCTCGGGCTCAATTTTGAAGATGTAGCCCTCGGTTTCAACACCTTGCAATTCCCTCTCCGAACACATGCTACTTCCCATCATGGTCAGCTGAACGTGCATGTCATGGAGCAGCTTAGCTTGGCTTCGAGTGATTGGCCTCCCCGGTTGATCAGTCACTGCCTTCGGTGAAGGCCTCCTCGGTTGAACGTCGAGTCCTTGATCCGCACTTTGGGCTGCATCATCCTCCCCTTCTTGAGAGGATTTCGTCCTCGAAATCGATTCATCCTCTGTCTCCGATACTGGACCTACAACACAAGGAGCCAAATCAGCAACATTGAAAGTGTTGGACACATTATACTCACCTGGGAGGTCAATAACATAAGCATTGTTGTTTAGTTTGCTCAGCACTTGAAATGGACCATCCCCTCGAGGAGCCAACTTTCCTTTCCTTAGGTTCGGGAAACGTTCCTTTCGGAAGTGAACCCAAACCCAATCTCCATTCTTTAATTCCAGCTTCTTACGCCCCTTATTTTTTTCAAGGCAACCTTTGCATAGGCGTCCTCGAGGTTCTTCTTCACCTTCGCATGCAACTCGATCAAAGCAGCTGCTCGTTGAGTACCTTCAAAATCAAGAATAGAATCTCGAGGTAATGGGGTTAAATCAAGTGGAATTAAAGGATTAAAACCATACACACATTCGAACGGGGTCATGTTAATCATTCGATGTACCATTCGATTGTATGCAAACTCCATCATGGGCAAACGATCAGCCCAGTTCCCAACCTTGCCTTTGGTCATTGCCCGAAGCAACGATCCCAAGGTTCGGTTTACTACCTCGGTCTGTCCATCAGTCTGAGGATGGTGAGACGTCGAGAATAGTAGCTTTGTGCCGAGGGCACCCCACAGACATTTCCAAAAATGACTCAAGAATTTTGTGTCTCGATCACTCACAATAGTACGAGGTACACCATGCAATCTCAAAACATTAGAAACAAACAATGTAGCTACATGCTGTGCATCATCACACTTTTTACAAGGAATAAAGTGAGCCATTTTCGAAAATCGATCAACCACAACGAAGATGCTATCATGTCCCCCCCCCCCGACCTCGGTAACCCCAAGACAAAATCCATGGATATATCAACCCAAGGTCGATCTGGCACAGGCAACGGGGTGTACAAACCATGAGGGTTGGACTTCGATTTAGCTTTCTTGCAAACGAGACAAGTGTTGCAAAGCTTTTCCACATCTCGTCGCATTTTGGGCCAATGGAACTGCTCGGTCAAGATACCAAGAGTTTTGTCGACACCGAAGTGCCCCATCAGTCCACCGGAGTGAGCTTCCCGAACAAGGAGCTCTCTCCACGATGACACTGGCACACAAACCCTCCCATTCTTGAAGAGGTAGCCATCGTGCCACTGATACTTCTCAACCCTTCGGCCACTCAAGATTGCGTCACGAACGCATTTCAGCTTGGGATCGTCATCGTACATTAGCTTGATGCTCTCGAATCCCATGAGCCGCGAGGCGAGAGTGGTCGCTAAGGCAAATTTCCTTGATAGCGCATCGGCCACAACATTGTCTTTTCCCTTTTTGTAATGAATTACATAGGGAAAGCTCTCAATGAATTCAACCCACTTGGCATGTCTTCGGTTCAATTTCTCCTGTCCTCGGAGATGCTTCAAGGACTCATGATCACTTCGGATCACAAACTCTCGAGGCCACAAATAATGCTGCCAATGGGCGAGTGCTCGAACGAGGGCATACAACTCTTTGTCATATGTCGAATAATTCAAAGTTGCACCCTTAAGCTTTTCGCTAAAGTAAGCGATCGGCTTCGATTCTTGCATCAGCACGCCTCCGATCCCAACTCCAGATGCATCGCACTCGACTTCGAATGCTTTGCCGAAGTCAGGGAGTTGCAACAACGGGGCAGAACAAAGCCTCCGTTTCAACCCTTGGAAAGCCCTTTCTTGGGACTCTCCCCACACAAATGGATTTTCTTTCTTAACCAGCTCGGTCAGAGGAGCTGCCACGGTGCTAAAGTCACGAACAAACCGTCGGTAAAAGCTAGCTAACCCATGGAAGCTACGAACTTGTGATACCGAGGTCGGAGTTGGCCAATATTTGATGGCTTCGACTTTTGATTCGTCGACTTCGACACCATTAGCACTGACTACAAATCCAAGAAAGACTACACGATCGACACCGAAGGCGCACTTCTTGAAGTTGGCATACAACTTCTCTTCTCGTAGCTTTTCAAGCACAAGCCTTAGGTGTTTGACATGTTCATCCAGGGTTCGACTATAAACAAATATATGTCATCGAAATAAACGACAACGAACTTGTTTATGAACGGTTTGAGCACATGGTTCATCAATCGCATGAATGTGCTCGGGGTGTTGGATAAGCCAAATGGCATGACCAACCATTCATAGAGACCGAATTTGGTCTTGAATGCGGTTTTCCACTCGTCTCCGGGTTTCATTCGGATCTGGTGGTAACCGGACCTGAGGTCAATCTTTGTAAAGCATGAAGAACCACTCAATTCATCTAGCATGTCATCTAATCGAGGGATAGGATGACGATACTTTACCGTTATTTTGTTGACTGCTCGACAGTCAACACACATTCGCCATGTTTTATCCTTCTTCGGGACAAGGATAACTGGAACGGCGCAAGGACTCAAGCTCTCTCGAACGAGGCCCTTGTTCAGCAATTCATCAACCTGCCTTTGGAGCTCTTTTGTGTCCTCGGGATTACACCGGTATGCAGGTTTGTTGGGGATTTGAGATCCCGGCACGAAGTCAATTTGGTGCTCGATTCCTCTCAACGGAGGCAATCCTCCTGGCATTTCCTCGGGAAACATGTCCTCGAAGTCCTACAAAACACTTTGTACAGCACTAGGCAAAGGGTTATCGTTAGAAAAATCATCGTTAGAGTTTAGAAAGATACCCTTGTGCACAAGGCAAATCATCATCTGACCGTTGTCGTTGCCTCGTAAGATCTCACCGGGTTGCATGATTGCACAGATTCCTTTCTCTTCGGGCGGTGAGTTTGTCTCTTCGGGCCCCAATTTTGCTCCCATCGGAAGCTTGGCTTTGGCTGCTTCTTTCAGCTCTTTCATCCGTTTATAGTCCTCGGAGACTTGCCTTGGAGACAAGGGTTTGAGCACGAAGCTCTTCCCATCGAGCTTTACAGTTTAAGTGTTGGATCTGCCATTGTGAACAGTTGTTCGGTCATATTGCCACGGTCGACCCAATAGCAAATGACACGCTTGCATCGGAACCACATCGAATATCATTTCATCTTGATACTCTCCGATTCTGAACTTGATCCACACTTGTTTGACAACTCTCAATTCTCCACACTCATTCAGCCATTGCAATTTGTAAGGGTGAGGGTGCTTCATCGTAGGTAGTCCCATTTGTGAGACCAAAGTTTGGCTCACTACATTGGCACAACTACCGGAATCAATGATCATTGAACACACCTTTCCCCTCACTCGACATCGGGCATGAAAGAGGTTTTCTCTTTGGTTGTCCTCTTCTTCAAGAGTCATGCAGCTCAAATTCCTTCGAACCACAAGAAACATTTCCGGATGATCAACTTCGGCAGCCTCATGATCAGCATCACCTTCAGCTCGGTCAGTCTCCTCGATAAATTCCTCCTCGGTGTCACTCGCTTGCTCATGGACGGTTCCATCTTCGAGCAGAAGCATAACTTTGCGAGTTGGACACTCTTTTACCATATGACCATAACCTTTGCATTTATGACACTGAATGTTTGAAGCACTGGGAGAGTTTAGTTGAACTTTACCTCCCACCTCTCTTGGTTGGTTACCGGTCACACCCCTCTCGAAGGGTTTCTTCGATTCTCGAACAGTGTTGGTACTTGTTGGGTTAGGACTCTTCCATTCTTTACCTCGGTTCAAGGGAGTAGAAGTAGTGACTCCTCGATACCGGTTTGCCTTTTCTTCCTTAACCACTTTTTTAGCTTCGGTAGCAGCATCAAACAAATCTCCAAGCGTGTGGTACACGTGGAGTCTCAACTGAGATGACACATCCTTGGCCAAGCCACTTTTAAATCGGATAATGGCTTGTTCCTCGTCTTCGGTCAGATCAAGATTCAATCGAACCTTTTCAAACTCATCATGGTACTCTTGAACTGACTTGGACCCTTGTTTTAGCTCATATAACTTTTGCATTTGGGTTTGCCTGTACTTGGCACTCAAATACTTGGCATCCATTGCTCTCATCAACTGTGGCCAGGTAGTGACTTCGGGATAGTCATTCCTTCGTCTATGCCTCTTGTCAGATTCCCACCAAGTAGATGCATAAGCTTCGAACGAAGCAATGGCATGGGCAGCTTTTCTTTCATCGGTCATCTCATTGGTTTCAAAAATGCGCTCCATTTTAAGCTTCCATTCAAGATACTCATCGGGATCACTAGTTCCTTTAAAGGGTGGAATAGTGATCTTGACACTGTTCAAATTTGAGTCTCGAACACCACGAACCTGTTCGGGATACTCATCATCACGATCATCAGCCTCACGCTCAATATTTCTTCCCACATTTGCGCCTCGGCCTCGACCTCGGAAATTTCCACGTCCTCGGTGAGCTTGCCTTCGTTGAGCGAATGGCGACTCACGTTCATATTCGTCCTCGGGAAATTCCTCTTCAAGATCCTCTTCGGCTACAGCTCCAAGGTCTCTTCGGGCCCTTGGGAGTGGTAACCTCTCTCCTCGGGGAATGCCCAAGTTTTGATTTTCAGCTTGGGGATTGCCCAAGTTTTGTTGTGCTTGGGGATTGCCCAAGTTAAGTTCTCTTCGAATTGCTTCACTTGTCAACTGATGTTGTCGAACAAGCTCAGCATACAGCTCAGGTTTCATCGGAGTGGATTGGCTCGTTCCAGCGCCGGACCCATGCATGGCCACGGACGCACTTCCTTGTTCGAGTTGAGCTACTCGAACACTCACTCCTCTCACTTCGGCACTGACGCCTTGTATCGCAGCCATGAGATCGGCTAATGATACTTCGGGCCTTTTCAATGCCTTTGCCTTCGTTTCCAGCCATAGTACCTGCACAAGTCAAAAACCAAACAAATGTTAAAGGTTAGAAATCACCTCACACTCTCCCTCACCTTTGATGGGTGGCACTCGGGTCCACTCAATTTATGGGTTCAGTTTTGGTCACTCAAGGACTTGTTAACAGTGGCTCGTCCAATTGATCGGTCCTCTAAGATCCTTCAAGTTCGACAATAGTCACTGTCTCTTCGGGAAGAGTGAAGTGATGTTCGACTCGATGGAACGGACGCTTTTAACTGAGCTCGGGGAGTCAAGAAATTTCTACGAAAGTTTGGACTTCGGTCACCCCTTCGCACGAGTTCCTATCAGCTCAAAGGAGTTAGTATGACCTCGAGTAGGACAATTACTCAAAAGATCCACCAACTAGAATTTTGACACGAAAGAAAGTGAAAACCTAGGAGAATCTACCCTTTGATTCCCTTTTGGAATCTTTTTCGATCACACCCACTCCTGTCCGTACAAGAGTGGTCCCTCCGTGGTACGGATAGGGTTTTACCTTATCCACTTCCTTTTCTCAGCCGACAATTTTCACCTGGGGTTTTGATGGTTCAATTTTTTTTAACCCCTTTCTTCTTCAATGGAACAGTGACCTTGGCTCCGGCGTACGGACACAACAACTTCGGTTCACTGACCACGAATTTCAACAGATCTGGGTTGTTCTTTCAGCTCCGGTTTCAACGACGGAGGAATTTAAAGTTCTTCGAGCTAAACCCAGCTCGTCGTGTCGTACACTGTTACGATTGTAACAAGTTTTCCGGCGTACGGACAACGATTCACACTTAAGAACTTCGATTTTAAGCAATAAACAAACCCAAATCACTCAAGAACCACCAATCTTCATCGGTTTCTTCCAAACACGATGGTTCGAGTTTTCAGTCACCATTAAAGCTCAAATCAGTCCAAAATTTCACCAAGAAACCCTAGTCACAAAATCAGTACGTCGGGTACCCGTTGGAATCAGGAAACAATGGTGATCAAGAATCAGTGATTGTTTTTCCCAAACAACCAACAATCAAACACAATTTTTGAATTTTCTTTTAACACCTTTTTTTTTTTTTGTAAGATAATAACACCAACAGTAACAAAACCAAATCAAGAACACGAAACGGAAAACAAAGACACAAACGCACGAAAATAAAGATAACTCGAACAGGATTTGGGGTTGTAGAAACAAGCCCAAACCTTGCTCTGATACCAAGATGGTGCAATGCAAACCCGAAGGAGTTGCTAAGCACAAACGCGGAAGATTAACAAGAAAGATAAAGATAGAAGCAAGACAAAACTCGCTTCTTTCGAAAGAACAGTGAGGAACCTGTCTCAAAGCTCGATCGAAAGGGATACAAGAATCACCTAAACTATGCAACAATCCTCAAGAGAACATTGCCCCTTGCAAACTGAATGATCAAAGAGGAATGTTCAATCGGATTAACCGAAAGCCACAAGTCCATAAAAGCCCTCACCGGGGTTTGCTCACGACGGAGACAAGAAGAAATGTGCTCGGCACTTTCATTCAATTCATCAATATTCAATAACTAGGCAATTACAATGAAAGGAAATGAGGTTTATATAGGAATTACTAAGGGTAAACTAGTAATAAGGTCACAGGCGACCAATAGAATTAAGCCACGCAGGGCTGAACTAAAATGTGTTCGGCAGTCTTTGACTTCGGTCAGCCTTGGCTTCGGTTCTCGATTGTCTGCTCGAACACACACCTCATCGGGCGCTGACTTAGCTACGAGCACATGTTGTTGTGTTCGGTTCTGTACTGCCCGGGGCCAAGAGCTGCTGTTCGGTAACCTTGTCCTCGGGCTCAATTTTGAAGATGTAGCCCTCGGTTTCAACACCTTGCAATTCCCTCTCCGAACACATGCTACTTCCCATCATAGCCAGCTGAACGTGCATGTCATGGAGCAGCTTAGCTTGGCTTCGAGTGATTGGCCTCCCCGGTTGATCAGTCACTGCCTTCGGTGAAGGCCTCCTCGGTTGAACGTCGAGTCCTTGATCCGCACTTTGGGCTGCATCAGATACTGATACCTCTAAGTTGTACAAAAAAAATTACAGCTGACTACCCAATATACTAGGTTTAGGGCTATCCAGACTAGACATCTAAGAGTACAAAAGAAGACAAATACCTCCTAAAGGGAGCAAACTGCAACTGAAATAATAAACAATAAACTGGTGGCCATCCGGAATAAAAACTGGCTCACCCTGACAGCTGAAGTCATCTTCGCTCCTTCACAACGTGGCGAACTCAATCCTGGAACCTGCCGAAACAAAATAGATAGACAAAAACAAACAACAAACAAGGGTGAGTCAAAAGGACTCAATAAGTGGGGTAGACTAGCCACCTCAAAGAATAGGATAACTAGCCAGGGAGAAAAGAAACAGATAAGCCAAATTCCTCTTATTTCAATTATGAAAAGGCAGAGCCCGATAATAACTAGAAACACGTATGGAATCACAAACTCATCAACAAACAGGAACGTAAGATAGCCAGAACATATCGGTATCCCGAACACATCAACAATCAGAAATACATCCTTTTGCGGCGTGCAACCCGATCCATATATTCATGTTGTTGCGGCGTGCAACCCGATCTATATATTTATACAGCTGCGACGTGCAACTTGATCCATATATTTATACCGTTGCGGCGTGCAACCCGATCCCCGCAACCCATAATACGAGCCAGAAATATATAGGCAAGCTGAGATATATCCACGACATAGTATACATACCGCATACATAAAACATAACACAATACACACAATAGTCAGTATGCGGTGCAATGAGATGGGATGAATGCGGTATGATGCAATGCAGTCACATATGCCTGATAGCTATCTCCGGTGCGGGACTCTCATCGTCTACCAGGAGATATATGCAATAATGACCCTTAACCGGCTCGGGACTCTCATCGATTACCGGAAAGTATATGCAATGATGACCCTTCACCGGTGCGGGACTCTCATCGCCAACCGGGAAGTATATGCAATAATGACCCTTCACCGGCTCGGGACTCTCATCGATTACCGAGAAGTATATGTAATGATGACCCTTCACCGGTGCGGGACTCTCATCGCCAACCGGAAAGTATATGCAATAATCAAAACCAGAGTGCAATGCTCATATGCTCAATGCAATAACAACAACAGGGCATAACATATAATATACAACGTAAATTCAAAGCTAAGGCGTAATGAGTACGCCTATCGGCAGTTACACACACAAGGAACACGTGGTAGAATATCCACAAGGCCAAGGGCCTCCAAAGAAATGGATATAAACACTTACCTTGTTACAAAGTTAGCACAGTTACTCAACAACCGGTTTATCTTTTGGATTCACTGCCAAACGATCCTGCTGTATTCAATAAGCAGAAAACTATATCAAATAAGGTTAAAGGCTTCATTCCCTATATCTTAGGGTAATTCGGTTAGGAACCTGATACCCTATTCGCATACGCAATACGCAGGCCAGACCTATATACAGGGTTTAAGGTCACCTAACCAAACCCTAAATAAATTACATTTATATGTTGCCCATAACTCATTGAGTACGAATATATAATCAATTCCATTATCGGGGTCCAATTGACCCTTTAAAGTATTAATTGAACTTATTAAAATGATGTATAATATTCCAAATTTTACCGTTAAAATATATTCAAACACACGTAATAAACTCAAATAATATATTAGGATCATTACCTGAATGTTTCGGGGTGAAAATTCTACTTTTCTCCGGCTCTTTTTCTCATTTTCTTGCATTTTTTTCCTTTCTCTTCTTTTGTTCTCGTTTCTTTTCTGTTTCTCGTTTTCTCTCTATTTCTGTTCATTTGCTTATGTTTCTATATACTACTAACACCTAACACCGCCTAACTTTTCATCATTTTCTTTCATTTTATTTTTTGTCCTTTTCTCTTTTTCTTTTATTTTATTTTATTTTCGCGACGAAAATTAAAACGGTACCCTGCGATATTCAAAATAATTCCAACTTTTGCATACAAGTTATAAAAAATATATGTAATACACTTGCTAAGGCGGATCTCAAATCGGACTCCCGAAACTCAAGATGTGAATTTAAATGGAAAAAGATCAAATTATTTAACTTTCGGCATTTTAGCGGAAACTAGCCGAACAACATCGAAATTCACTTTTGAAAAATCAAAAAAGTTACAAATAATCATACGAACCTAATGGCGCTTTCGTATTTCGAATCGGAGCTCATTCGCCAAAAATCGAGCTCGAAAATCTCTTTTTAATATTTATCGATAATAAAAACTGAAACCTTCTTCCGATGCCCACCAAATGAGGTCTGATTTAGCTCAAATTTTACAGACAGGTCCTAATGGACATTACGAATATTTTAAAATTATCGGCACGCCAATCGGATTCCTAACTTCTGAAAGGACTAACCGAGGCCGTTTCATTCTCCTCCACTTAAACACTCGTTCGTCCTCGAACGAGCCTAAGTCTAAAGCAAGATTCACGCAGATATCAAAAGAACTTGCACAACCTTCATAAACTACGCCACATACATTATCTCATGATTACAGAATCAGAATTATAACACCCTCACCGAACTCTTGGAAATAAACATAACTGGATAATATCATAATGTCATTGCCCAGCTTATTCTGATTAAGCTGATCCTTCCTCGATCACGAGAGGAGAGCTCTACATTTTTGAAGCAAAGATACACGGAACTTTGAATGGGTTAACATGATTCAATAGATAATCACCTCTTCGATATACCTTTTGATATAGAACAGGTCGATGGAACTAAGAATTATCTCACGCTTGATGCAACAGGGGGAGCTTTTGAAGTACCTTATCACTACACACTATAGAAGATTTGATACAAGCTATATTATTTTTACGAACGCACTATACAACATCTCAGTTGATGTTAGTGTTATTCCACAAGCTCCTTGCAGGAATGTAGTTACTCATATCCTACTGTATGTCAAAGGTTCATCTGAACAGGGTCTATCATATAAGGATAAGGATCATGCAAATACTACTGAATAGTATGATGCAGACCAGGAATGATCTTCAGACTGAACATCTACTTCAGGGGTATTGTCTTTGAATTGGAAATATTATGACTTGAAAAATGAAAATAAAAGAGACATGCAGTTGGACCATGAGCTGAGGCAGAATACCAGCAACAACGTTGATTACATGAGCACTTATAACGCTAAAGTAACTTCTCAAAGAGCTGAGGTGTGGAAGAGATATGCCAATGATGGATGGACGATAAGCTGCACGAGACCTTTATCTCTAAATTTTCATGAAGTAAAACAGCGTCAGTATGAAGACCCAGTTCTAGTTCAATACAGACAGATAGCCCGAAGAAAACCGGAGTCACCATACAGGGTTAATACTGACGGTGTTCTCATGTATAAAGATAGACTTTGTGTCCCTGATGTTGCAGATTTACGTGGACAGATTATGATAGAGGCACATTATTCAAAATACACTGTTCATCTAGGTTCGACTAAGATGTACCATGATCTTAAGCAGATTTATTGGTGGGACAGAATGAAGTGTGACATAGCAGAATTTGTAGCTCAGTGTTCTAATTGCCAGCAAGTTCAAGTCGTGTCATCTTCCCAGACTTTATGCTTTCAGCAGATAGGTACGTGCATATGATCAGGCTGCCAGCTTGTCTCTAGCATTAATAGATTATTAGTGGGTTTAGCAATGATCGACACTCATTGTAGGTTTCTGTCGTGGCCTTAGGTTGGGTCGTGACAAAAGTGGTATCAACGCCTTAGAGATTTGGTATTACCATTCAGTATTTCGAGGAAGACTCCTCCACTTAAAGCACAAACTCATGTAACTATTTGAATAAGAATATTCATCCTTGCACAACCTGCTGGATTAAGAAAGACTTAGCTAAAATAGAATGCGGCTCCGACCTGAGCTACTAAATTACCCTTTCGAGTTGCCAAACAGCTGCAACTCTCGAGTTCATAACTCCATACCTTTGCCGTAAACACCACCGCCTGATGGATGGTACTTCTATTACACAATAATATGCTTACCCGACTACAATAACACGTACTCTGGCTCAACACAGGGAGTACCACGAGCGGCTACTAACCACCCAAGCTCACTAGTATCGGAAGAAGAAGAGATGGCAATAAACTGAGGATAGAAACAATTAGATCTTTAGGAAGCTCATCTTCTTATTTGCTTGGCTACCAGAGCTAGACTACTTCCGAGTCAGGCTAAGTCAAAAATCGCAATTGAAGAAATAGACATTAAATGAGCTTTATGGAACAACATCTATGCCAATTTAATCCCCCAATAAGAAGGAAACTCTGATAATTTACCAGAAAACTCTTTTATAACCTAGATAAGCTCATGGGATAACATGACTGTACTAGCGTCTTGAACCAAGAGGAGATACGTAGATCGAATATTACTTACTAATCACTTTACACCGGAAGAAACGATACACATGCTGATGGTGAAGAATTAGGATCCCATTATTCTACCTACACGAAATTCCGAGAAGAGAGGTAAACTGATTTGACATAATAACAGAAGGTGGAACAACAAGATGCCAAGAAGAAAATACTGACTCTCACTCCCAAATCTCTCACATTTTAACCAGATAAGCTTGTAAAGTCTCACAAGTGCCAGGAACAAGTCATACCAGAAGCTCACCTCTTTACCACAGCCAATTCTTAATAGAAACGACATCTCGGGAAACCATGAAAACATGATAAGACACACCATTTCCAGATCGATCGGAAGAATCACATCTTACTCACATATATGGGAAGAAGAAATACTCTGGTCTACTACATCAGATGCCTCAGCATCATGTGAGACTGGCAGCTCATAGAACTGCCTCTGCAGCTGAGCTGAAACACTACCCCCGATAATTACTTCCACAAGAACCACAACCACCACGCTCTCGACCTCTATTGGATGGTGGCATTTCTCTGGCTGATTGAGCACTAAATGAAATCCCCTGCGACTGGGCAGGTGCATGATAGTGGTCTGATGGTGGAAGAAAGGACAACTGCCTACTTGCCGGAGTAAGGGAAAACTCCAAAAAGGATAACCAGACTCACGACCGTGATAACACCTTTTTACTGAAAATAGAAACTAAACAGATTATTGATAGCTACAAAGAGAAAACTGAGTCTATTTTGATGAACTACTAGCGCACTTTGAGAATCACGCTCTACAAGCTGAGATAACCTAGAAGGTGACCTCCCAAAATAATCAGAACTCTTACCTCCAAATGAGGTACCTCAGAATTTCTTGCTCTCTCGCTCTGACTTGTCTTGCTTTAACCTTAGGTATGCCTCATATCTTCGAGCAATATCAACAACAACATCAAATGAAATCCCGACCTCAATCTCTCGAGCCATCTGGGATCTCAAGGAAAAAGAAAAGTCATCAATAAATCTTTGCATCTCTCGAAAGACTCATGGACTAGTTCTAATGCATATCCAGCCATTCTATAGAATTCAATCTCATATTCTGAAACTGACAAGCTACCCTGTCCGATACAGTCAAACTGGCGACGCTTTTCATCTCGCTCGCTACTCGAAAGGAACTTTTCCACAAATCTAGAAGAAAAATCGAACCAAGTTAGCTAATAAGAGAGCGGTCCACCAATCCAGGGCTGGACCTTGAAACTGGAAAGCAGAATAATCAACATCATACCGCTCGATATAATAAAGATTGAAGGGTACGCCGACATCATTTTATTTTAAAAAAACTTACACATGGATTATCTAATGCATTGCTTGGGAATATCGGGATGTTCAACCGCGTAAAATAATGCAACCTCTTTGACCACTCGGACCCAATAATTACCTCAGTTACCTTACCAGCCAGAAAAACTGGAGGCACAACACATGCTGCCTCCGGAACATACTTTACTGCGGCAAAATTAAGAACTGGAATATGAGCTCCCTGAGACCGAACATCTGCATCTGCATCTGCGGTAACCTGATAAGCTACCTAGCGAATAATAGGTTTTTGCAGTATCTGCGTCACCAAGATTCTCGTGAAAAAATCATAGAGAGCCAAGGGAAGCACAAGGCCCTGCTCCCTTACCCATCGCAAGCTCGTACAGCTGGGACCTCCATAACTAGATCGTCAGCACGATCAAAACTCTCGGGGCTTCGTCAGTGCTAACCCCAGGCCAGACTGCTTCGTCTTGAACTCATACCGTTTGCTGATTTGTCGCACGAGGGTTTCATAATTACCACGAAGGAATTAACGAAAATACTTTTGCATCCTAGACCGATGCACGATCAGAAAAGAATAAAGTGAAACTTCCTAAATGCCATCATAGCCTCTCGTAGATAAGTACGGACGTCTACGTACCCATCAGCGAGACTCTACTAGACACTGTCTTAGTCTGGATAGACTCTAAACCAGGCTCTGATACCAACTGACACGACCCGAAATCCGGTTAGGCCGTGCGGGCACCCGATATCCTCTCCTAGACTCGTCGGGTGAACCCTTACCAATTAAGTTAGGAAAAATAAATATAACAATTCATAAATAAGCACAAGACATAAAAAAAACACAGAGATACTGATACCTCTAAGCTGTACAAAAGAAATTACAGCTAACTACCCAATATACTAGGTTTAGGGCTATCCAGACTAGACATCTAAGAGTACAAAAGAAGACAAATACCTCCTGAAGGGATCAAACTGCAACTCAAATAATAAACAATAAACTGGTGGCCATCCGGAATAAAAGCTGGCTCACCCTGAGAGCTGAGGTCGTCTTCGCTCCTTCACAACGTGGCGAACTCAATCCTGGAGCGAACCTGCCGAAACGAAATAGATAGACAAAAACAAACAACAAACAAGGGTGAGTCAAAAGGACGCAATAAGTGGGGCAGAGTAGCCACCTCAAAGAATAGGATAGCTAGCCAGGGAGAAAAGAAACAGATAAACCAAATTCCTCTTATTTAAATTATGAATTGGCAGAGCCAGATAATAACTAGAAACACGTATGAAATCACAAACTTATCAACAACCAAGAACGTAAGATAGACAGAACATA
Organism: Petunia x hybrida; assembly: GCA_037355625.1. Classification (NCBI taxonomy): domain Eukaryota; kingdom Viridiplantae; phylum Streptophyta; class Magnoliopsida; order Solanales; family Solanaceae; genus Petunia; species Petunia x hybrida. The sequence continues at coordinate 364,673 of JBBBVM010000974.1, forward strand.
TAGGTATCCCGAACACATCAACAATCAGAAATACATCCTGTTGCGGCGTGCAACCCGATCCATATATTCATGCTGTTGCGGCGTGCAACCCGATCCATATATTTATACAGCTGCGACGCGCAACCCGATCCATATATTTATACCGCTATGACGTGAAATCCGATCCATATATTTATACCGTTGCGGCGTGAAACCCGATCCCCGCAACCCATAATACGAGCCAGAAATATATAGGCAAACTGAGATATATCCACGACATAGTATACATACCGCATACATAAAACACAACACAATACGCACAATAGTCACTATGCGGTGCAATGAGATGGGATGAATGCGGTATGATGCAATGCAGTCGCATATGCCTGATACCTATCTCCGGTGCGGGACTCTCATCGTCTACCAGGAGATATATGCAATAATGACCCTTCACCGGCTCGGGACTCTCATTGATTACCGGAAAGTATATGCAATGATGACCCTTTACCGGTGCGGGACTCTCATCGCCAACTGGGAAGTATACGCAATAATGACCCTTCACCGGCTCGGGACTCTCATCGATTACCGAGAAGTATATGCAATGATGACCCTTCACCGGTGCGGGACTCTCATCGCCAGCTGGGAAGTATATGCAATAATCAAAACCAGAGTGCAATGCTCATATGCTCAATGCAATACCAACAACAGGGCATAACATATAATATACAATGTAAATTCAAAGCTAAGGCGTAATGAGTACGCCTATCGAAAGCTACACACGCAAGGAACACGTGGTAGAATATCCACAAGGCCATGGGCCTCCAAAGAAATGGATATAAACACTTAAATTGTTACAAAGTTAGCATAGTTACTCAACAACCGCTTTATCCTTTGGATTCACTGCTAAACAATCCTGCTGTATTCAATAAGCAGAAAACTATATCAAATAAGACTAAAGGCTTCATTCCCTATATCTTAGGGTAATTCGGTTAGGAACCTGATACCCTATTCGCATACGCAATACGCAGGCCAGGCCTATATACAGGGTTAAAGGTCAGATAATCAAACCCTAAACAAATTACATTTATATGTTGTCTATAACTCACTGAGTACGAATATATAATCAATTCCATTATCGGGGTCCAATTGACCCTTTAAACTATTAATTGAACTTATTAAAACGATGTATAATATTCCAAGTTTTACCGTTGAAATATATTCAAACACACACGTAATAAACTCAAATAATATATTAGGATCATTACCTGAATGTTTCGGGGTGAAAATTCTACTTTTCTCCAGCTTTTTTTCTCATTTTCTAGTATTTTTTTCCTTTCTCTGCTTTTGTTCTCATTTCTGTTCTGTTTCTCGTTTTCCCTCTATTTCTATTCATTTTCTTATGTTTCTATATACTACTAACACCTAACACCGCCTAACTTTTCATCATTTTCTTTCTTTTTATTTTTTGTCCTTTTTCTCTTTTTCTTTTATTTTTTTTTTTCGCGACGAAAATTAAAACGGTACCCTGTGATATTCGAAATAATTCCAACTTTTACATACAAGTTATACAAAATATATGTAATACACTTGCTAAGGCGGATCTCAAATCGGACTCCCGAAACTCAAGATGTGAATTTAAATGGGAAAAGATCAAATTATTTAACTTTCGGCATTTTAGCAGAAACTAGCCGAACAACATCGAAATTCACTTTCGAAAAATCACAAAAGTCACAAATAATCATACGAACCTAACGGCGCGTTCGGATTTCGAATCGGAGCTCATTCGCCCAAAACCGTGCTCGAAAATATCTTTTTCATATTTATCGATAATAAAAACTGAAACCTTCTTCCGATGCCTACCAAACGAGGTCTGATTTAGCTCAAATTTTACAGACAGGTCCTAATGGACGTTATGAATATTTTAAAATTATCGGCATGCCAATCGGAGTCCTAACTTCTGAAATGACTAACCGAGGTCGTTTCACCTAGCATGGGCGGCTGCCTCTTCAATGTTTCTGCAGCTTCTTAAATTTTGTCACTTTTCGTGGGTAATCATGCTCTTTTGGTTTCTTTCGGTCGTATCTTCACAAGTTCTCTATATATTCAATTTCCTTGAAAAGGGCTGAGGCCTCTTTATCGCCCAACTGGAACTTCAGTAGGAATGCCCCTCTAAAGGAGGGGCGGCCGCCTCTTCAATGTTTCTGCAGCTTCTTGAATTTGATCAGTTTTCTTGGGTAATCATGCTATTTTGGTTTCTTTATTTCCTTATAGGATTCAATATCTTGAACCAAGCAAAATGCATCAATATTTCCTATAGATTGGTCACTTTTGGATTCAAAGACAAGAGTTTAAGTGAGTTAAAGTAAGCAAAATACTCACGCATCAGTTATAACGTGAATCGACCCTCGAAAAGTGCATAAAGGTTGGATAATTCATATCTCTCATCTTGTTGAATATTAGGATTTCTTTAAGGTGAAGTAAGCTTGGATTTGGATTTTCCTTGTTGTTTTGAGGTAATATATTTCATCTCTTTTAAGTATCTAAGCTTATAGGAGTTATGGCTAGCTCGTATGATTGAAAACCCGTAAGATAAAGATTGGAAATCGTAGTTTTGTTGAACTGATTATGAATATCTTGTGCTATTGTAGATTAAGTTGAGTTATTCGAAGAGTTGCTTGGAAGGTATTAAGTACTCAACAGGGTTAAGGTAAGTGGTTTCATCCTTTCTTTGACAAAGATAAGTTGTTCGGCTTTTTGGATGATCTACACGTGTATCTTTCACGTGTGTAGCTGCCGATAAGGCGTACTTACTACGCCAAAGCTTCGCGGATAATTTTTTATTTTATTATTAAGTGTTGTTCGGTGTTTACTATGTAAGTGGGAGTATGATACTTCGGCAATGAGCGCGACATTTTCGGTTTGCTTGGTATGTGTGATAGGATGTACTTTATTTATTGTCGAGTTAAGGATAAGAGAGTTGTCGTAATACTAATTGAGCAACTATAAGCTTAAGATTATGAATAAAACACAAAAGCATTGGTTTGTCTATGGATGTCGATTGAATAATTGTTTATTATTTTATTATATGCAGCCTTATAATAGATGCATTCTATCGGGCTTGGTGTTGAGCTAAGAATAGGGGTATCTTATTGGTAATATGAACTTGATCTTTAGGCCGCGACGTGTGAATACTATTTTGAGAATAGAAACTCTGTAATGGTTAAGAACACCTATTATTGAACTGTGAGCTTAGTAATGAACGGAGAATCGAATTCATGGTACGATTATGAGTATAAACTGGGTGATAGAAGTATCATATTTGGTTGGGAATCCTTATATGGTTCAATGCTTACTTATTGTACGATAGTTTGAATTGTGCGGCATTACATATCATATCATCATGGCTTAGCATGATATGGGAGCACGAGTCTTCAACCATAGGAGCAGGAGTATTCCGCTCCACGAGCAGGAGTATTGCACTCGGATTGTATATTATATCGCCGGATGCGATGAGTGTCCAGAGCTGGGGCAATTTTATATTAATTACGTATCTCACGGTGGCGATGAGAGTGCCGCACCAATGAGGATTATCAGACATTTGGGCACATGTGACCCCATTGCATCATACTGCATTCCTTCCATTTCATTGCATTGGGTGTTGTGTATTGTGTGATTGCAGTACAATGTTTTGTGTATGTGTCATGTGGTTTTTGATTGTTGAAATGTTTCGTGGTACTACATGTTTCTCCCTATCTTTTGTCCTTGTTGTTTATGAGTTTAAGGTTCCTTACGTGTTTCCAGTTATTATCTGGCTCTGCCTTTTTATAGTTGAAATAAGGTAAATTTGGTTTATCTGTTTTTCTTCTCCCTGTCTAGCATATCTGCTTCTTCGAGGTGGCTAACCAGCCCCCACTTACGCAATTCTTATGACTCACCCTCTGTTTGTTTTTTGTCTATTTATTTCATTTCAGCAGGTTCACTTCAGGATTGAGTTTGCAAACGTGATTGAGGAGCGAAGACGACCTCAGCTGTCAAGGTGAGCTAACTTTTGTTCAGGATGGCCACCAATTTAGGTTCTATTATATCAGTTATATTTTGCTCCCTTCAGAAGATGTACATTTTTCCTTGTATTCTTAGATGTCTTGTCTGGATATCCTAAACTTATAATGGGTAGGCAGCTGTACCTCTTTTTGAACAGCTTTTCTGGATATCTGTATATATTAGCACGTCGTTTAGATTATTTGATATTTGTCTCAAGGTATTTGGTGTCCATTTCATTCACTCAGTAATAAGGATTCGCCTGACGGGTCTAGCGGAGGATATCGGGTGCCCACATGGCCTGGCCAGAAATTTGGGTCGTGTCAATGTGTCGTCTGGTTGGAGAATTAATTTGGCTATGTAGATTGTTTGAAGACTTATCAATGACTAACCTTACTCCTATTTAGGTTCATTGTGACAATAAATCCACAGATTGCTAAAAATTCAGTATTTCACAAACATATGAAGCATGGTTAGGTGGTCATTTTTTTGTGAAAAGCTTTTGGATGGACTTATTTCACGAACATATGAAGCATAGTTAGATGGTCATTTGTTTGTAAAAAGCTTTTGGATGGACTTATTTCACTCAGCTACGTGCCTACTCGAGATCAACTGGCTGACATTCTCACCAAGCCTCCCTGATTTTAGTCATCAAAATCAACTGCTAAGTTGGGCGTGGGTACTTCACCCCATTCCAACTTGCGGGGGTGTTGGATTAGATAATGGACCTCACAGTCCACCTTAGTGATAGTTTAGATATTTTGTATTGGACACGGTATTGCCCGACCTATTTTATTTATTATGTACAGTTACTAGTGTTCCCCTTGGGTGTAGAACACTTTCTCTTTCTATAACAAAGACTTTATATATTTTCTCTCCCTAAACTCAACCTACTTAACTCCATTTTTCATATTCTAACCCTAGTTCGGATTCTAACAAGACATTACAATAAGAGTGAGATCTAAGAACTCTTTATCGAATTCTCAAATGTTCATCCTCGAGTGTGTCAGTAAAATTTTGTAATAATATTTCTGCTATCCAAACCAACAATATACGTAAGAGGCTTAATTAAATGAATAACCTAACATGAGATAGATTCAATGGCATATCCACCCCCACTAAATATGGTTCGCAGAAACCCATTCGATCAACTAGATAGAAGATCAAAATTTAAATTGTGGCTATATATATATATATATATATAAAAGGTGAATCCATTATCAACAACACATTAATATGGTGCACCCATTAAAATCTTAGATCTGCCTTGGTAGATTTACGAACAAGATTATATCCTGTTAGTACAACATTTTACTGTCGCGATGTCCCATATGACAATTAGTTATTATTTCTATCTCGTGGATTTGCATTTCAGGTAACAATATAATAGAGGACTTTATTTAGTGGCCGAACTAACATACCAGGCCATGAACAATAAGAATAAGGTAAAAACTTGAAAGTAATTTCGTACTCCACTAATTTCTCATTCTCTCTAGTCGGGCATGGACAAAAATTGTATGTGCATGGCTTCCTGAATGTGATTTTGACGAGGTAAACGGGATTCGCTCTTGACAATTAGCCTAAATAGCACAACAAGATACGGTCGAGAATGCCATGTACAAGTAAATATATAGCATATTTAATGAGAGTGGTTGTAAAGAAAGTATAAAAAGAAAAACACCATTACAAAGACGTAAGACTTGTTTACATAAACATACTTAATACGAACCAAAACACGAAGATTTGACTCTTTCTGAATTGTTCAAGCTGCTAGGATGCAACATATTACAAAAAGTTTTTGCTAAGCAACGGTTGATCAAAATGTATTGGGTAAAAATCGACTCGCGATGATTCGGCCCGGTCATGAAAATGGGCAACGACCGAACACGTATCGGCAAGCCATAAACCGAAGCAAATCGATGAATAACCGAAGCCAGGCACCGAGGCCGTCACCGAAGGCAAGCCGTAAGCTCAGCTTCGGTGGCAGCCACCTCGGTCAAGCAACGGGGCCTTGCCACCGAGGTCAATTATTCGCGCCTCGGTGGATCCCCTCGGTTCAAGTGGCTTTACAGCCCACTTTCTCAGCCCACTACCTTGCCCATTAACTCCACCCATAAATGCTCCAGACGTGGGATGGCCACAAAGAGGTAGTGGGGAACGTGGGATCAGAGCTTGTATCTATAAATAGCACTTCATTTTACATTGTACGGATCCAGAAATTGATACTGAAACTCTGCCCAAATTTGTACTCGCAACCATATATTGAAATACAGTTGTTTTTTCCGCATTTACGTCTTTTTCGTGTATTTATTCAACTTTGATACGAAGAATTGCTTATATTCGAATCCAAATTCGATTTGTTGTCCTAAAACTGATTTAGGCCCATACAAATTGGCGCCGTCTGTGGGGATATAAGCAGTAACGCTTTGTTCCAAAGTTTCACGCCCTTTTTCATCAAAGCTTACGATTCAGCGACGTTATGGCTGACAATAGCGATAAAAATAAGAGCGGACTGGCGTTCCGTTGAACCAGCAGCCCGTCTCACCAATGACAACGGAAGAGTTCTAGATTTATGTTGTCACTACGTTAAGAGCTCTCCAAGCCAGACAGGATGAGCAAGCTATCATTAATTCCGAGTTCCGCGCTTCGTTGGAAGCGAGGAACAGTGCCGCATCGAACAGCACCCAGCCTTCGGCTCATGGAGGAGGTATCCCGCCCTTCGTTCCTACAGGCGCGATAATAAGGGGACCTCCCAACGGAGCCACGTCTGGGGGCTCGAGAAACGCACCAACTACAACGCCACACTTCGGGATGATTCCCACCGTGGCTGAGACAACATCCTCGGTCGATGTCGAAAAATTGACCAGGGAGATTGAGGCTCGCATCGAGGCGCGCGTGGAAAAGCGCCTCGAGGGCGTGCCGGGGGTAACAAAGGAGGAAGATGCCCTCGATATTGATCAGTACAGGGAGCTGCCCTTCAAGCCCGAAGCGGCTCCAGCCCCAACCCCCAAGAACTTCAAACTCATGTTTTTTAAGAAGTATGATGGGACTACCGACCCCAGAGAACATGTGAGAGAATACATGGCAATGGTGAAAAGCAACGACTTAACGGCTATAGAGCTCGAGTCGATGTTCTTGAAGAAATTTGATGAGTCCTTAGAGAAGGGGGCTCTACGTTGGTATATGTGCCTGCCAGCGGGGTCGATTTCCACCTTTAAGGAAATGTCTAGCGCCTTCGTCAAGGCACACACCGGGGCACAAAAGATCCTCCAAAGGAAGGAGGATATATGCGAAGTGAAACAAAAGCCCGGTGAGCCTCTCAAAGAATTTCTTGAGCGATTCCACGCCGAACGCATGGAGTTACCTCGGATGGACGATACCTTGGCCATCATGGCATTTGAAAAAGGTATCAATATTCGCAATTCTGACGCTGCCGCTGAACTGCGAAAAGAACTCCAACAATATCAGGTCCTAACATGGGAGGATCTGCACAAGCACACTTACTCCAAAATTAGATTGGAGGAGGCTGAATTCAAAAGCCGAGGCTATCATCAAAGAAACCGAGGCGAATCTTCGCACCGCGCCGAGGTATCGCGAAGCAACCCGAAGGGAAGGTATGCGCCATATACCTTGACAAGGCAGCATGTCAGCCAAAGGCTGAGAAACTTCTTCGGTAATTCATACCCGAATTCACACATAAGCCAACGGCTCGGAGGGAAAGTTCAACTCAATACGAACCAAAGAAATCCCTCAAGCCCAGCTTCGGCCACAAAAAAGGATTTGCCTCGGATCCAAGACTACAACTTCAATATATCGACCTCGGAGCTGGTCAATGTAGTCAAAGGGACTGCCGGGGTAAGGGTTCCCAAGGATATGAGGACCCCGGCGGATAAAAGAGATCATAATCTGCGCTATGAATTCCATGCAGATTACGGCCACAGGACCGAGGATTGCAAAGCTTTGCGCCTCGAGGTAGCTCACTTGCTGAAGAAGGGAGTCTTGGCCGACTTCCTTACTGACAAGGGGAAAGAAAATTTCTCCAAGAACTGAGGAGATGGGCAACCACCTCGGGCTCCACCCCCGGAGAGAGTAGTGAATGTCATTACCGGGAGATCAGAACTGAACGGGGTGAACTTCGCGGCTGCGAAGAAGTTCGCCAAACTATCGATCACGATGGAGAAAAGGACCCGAGTTGGAGGCTCGGGCAAAGAGATCGTGTTCGATGACGATGACTGTGATGGGATGATGTTCCCCCACTACGACGCACTAGTCATCCTGCTGAGAATCAATGACTCCGACATCAAGCGAGTCTTGATTGACCCCGGTAGCTCGATCAACATAATCAGCTACGGGGCCGTCAAGAAGATGTGGCTCAAAGGAGAAGTCGTTCCCAAAGCAACGGTGTTGGCAGGCTTCAACAACTCCATAGAGACGACGTTGGGTGAAATTACACTCAAAATATTCGCCGAGGGAGTTAGCAAAGAAACATTGTTCCAGGTGATGCCCGAGGATCTTGCCAATAATGTGATCCTCGGTAGGCCATGGATCCACGCCATGGAAGCTGTTCCTTCCACGCTGCATCAAGTGATCAAATTCCTTACACCTTGGGGGGTTCGATCGATAAAAGAAGAACAGCGAGTAGCGAGAGAGTGCTACTTGGTCGCCTGGAAAAGCGGAGTCGCCCCGAACGGGCCAAAGAAATAGCAATCAACGCAACCGGGATCAAACGAGGCGGACCTCCAAGGTGAGATAGAAAAGATCCCGGCATGCGTTCAAGAGCCTCGGAAGCAAAAAGCCGAGGACTCCACCATTGAAGAACTGGAATCTTTCACCCTATTGAAAGATTTTCCAGAGAGAAAAGTATACATCGGCTCGGAGTTGGACCCGGAGTCGAAAAAGGCAATCATCGAAGTTCTAAAGTCCAACAACGATTGCTTTGCTTGGTCTCATTCAGACATGACTGGTATCGATCTGGAGATCATGACCCACAAGCTGAATGTGGACCCAAAGTTCACCCCGGTGAAGCAGAAGAAGAGACCTCACGCCGGGGTCAAAAAGGGAGCAATCGAAGATGAAACCACAAAATTGCAAGAAAATGGTTTCATAAGAGAGGTGAAATACCCCGAATGGCTGGCCAATGTGGTGGTCGTGCTGAAGAAGAATGGCAAGTGGAGAATGTGTGTAGACTACACCGACTTGAATAAAGCTTGCCCCAAAGACTCATATCCTTTGCCACAAATTTATAAGTTAATAGACTCCACGGCTGGACACAAACTATTGACCTTCTTGGACGCATATTCGGGCTATAATCAGATCTTCATGGACCTGAAGGACGAAGAGAAGACCTCGTTCATCACCGACCGAGGTACTTTCTGTTATAAGGTGATGCCCTTCGGTTTGAAGAACGCCGGGGCAACCTACCAAAGATTGGTATGTCGCATGTTCAAGGAGTATATTGGGATGTCTATGGAGGTCTACATAGATGATATGCTCATCAAATCGATCCGAATGGAGGATCATTTGAATCACTTGAGGGAAGCCTTTGCTGTTTTGAGGCAATACAGCATGAAATTGAATCCTGAGAAGTGCGCCTTCGGCGTTGGATCAGGCAAATTCTTGGGATTCATTGTCTCTGAGCGAGGCTTCGAGGCTAATCCTGACAAAATCAAAGCTATCGAAGAGATCCCCGAGGAGCTGACCGGGGTGAAAGAGGTTCAACGCTTGACTGGCCGAGTCGCCGCCTTAGAGCCGATTTATCTCAAGGTCCTCGGAGCGATGCCACAAGTTCTTCTCCGTTTTAAGAAAAAACAATCACTTCGAATGGACACCGGAGTGCAAACAAGCGTTGAAAGATTTGAAGCAATACTTGGCTAACGCACCGTTGCTTGCCAAGCCAAAAGAAGGTTAAACCTTGCTGGTCTACCTGGCCGTGTCCGAGGTGTCTGTCAGCGCTGTGCTGGTTCGGGAAGAAGATGGCAAGCAACAGCCCATCTACTATGTGAGCAAGACACTCCTCGACGCTGAAACCAGGTATCCACAGTTGGAGAAATTAGCACTTGCTTTGCTTATTACTACTCGGAAACTATGGCCCTATTTCCAATGTCACCCAATAGCGGTAGTTTCAACCTTCCCTTTAAGAAGTATATTGCATGAACCAGAGCTATCGGGGAGGTTATCAAAATGGGCGGTAGAGTTGAGCGAGTATGATATCACCTATCAACCTCGGACAGCCATTTAGTTACAAGTCCTAGCCGACTTCGTGGCCGACTTCAGTGTTGGGATTCTGCCCGAGGCGGAAATGGAAAACTCCGTGGCAAAAGGAACCTCCTCGGGGCTATGGATACTTTACACTGATGGAGCAACTAACTCCAAAGGTTCAGGTTTAGGCATAGTCTTGAGAGCACCCACCGGGGAGAAAGTCCGGCACTCGGTTCGATTCAAAAAAGTGACCAACAACGAGGCCGAGTACGAGGCAGCTTTAGTGGGTTTGGAGCTAGCTAAAGAAATGGGTGTGGAAAGAATCGAACTGAGGTGCGACTCGCAGTTGGTAGTGAACCAGGTCCTCGGTGATTATACGGCTCGGGAGCCCAGGATGCAGCTATACTTGGATCGAGCACAAAGGATCTTAGCCCAATTCCAAGAATGACAAGTTAAACAAGTGCCTCGGGAGAAAAATACCGAGGCTGATGCTCTGGAAAATCTTGGTTCGGCGATCGACGAAGCTCACTCGGGGACTGACTCAGTGGTTCGGTTGTTGTCCGCTCAAATGAGAGAAATGAAGTTGCAGGTCAACTCAGTGGACAACAGATGGGATTGGCGGAGTAAGTTCATCTCTTACTTCGACTCGGGGACTGTTCCCCAAGACAAAAAAGAAGCAAAGAAGTTGAGGTTCCAAGCTGCCTCGTATCACATGATCGAGGGCAACCTGTATAAAAGGTTATATTGCGGCCCGATGGCCAAATGTTTGGGTCCCGATGAGGCAAGGTACGTGATGGCCGAAATGCACGAAGGCGAGTGTGGCAACCACTCGGGGGGAAAATTCTTGGTGCGTAAGTTATTAAGAGCTGGGTATTATTGGCCCACAATCAGCGCCGATGTAAAAACCTTCGTGCAGAAATGTGATAAATGCCAACGCCATGGGCGGATGATCCACCAACAGGCCGAGCCTCTACACTCGGTGGTATCACCATGGCCCTTCATGAAGTGGGGGATGGACATTGTGGGACCATTGCCCAAGGGAAAGGGTGGTGTTCGCTTCATTTTAGTGCTGACCGATTACTTCACAAAATGGGTGGAAGCAGGGGCTCTCACCGAGGTAAAGCAAAAACAAGTAATCGATTTCATCAAGAAGAACATCATCTACAAGTTCGGCGTTCCAAGAGAGATCGCCTGTGACAACGGTAAGCAATTCGTGGGGGCAGCCATCACTGATTTCTTCAAACAGTGGGGGATCAAAAGAATTGCTTCGACTCCTCATCACCCAAGTGCCAACGGCCAAGCTGAGTCTTCAAATAGAGTCATAATTGAAAACCTCAAGAAAAGACTCGATGAGAAATAAGGTCCATGGCCCGAGGAGCTGCCCGGGGTGCTATGGGCCTTGAGAACAACTGAGAAGAACAGCACCGGTGAGACTCCCTTCTCACTTGCTTATGGCATGGATTCCCTCATCCCCGTAGAAGTGGGCAAACCAAGCCTTCGGTACGCCCACACTGCCGAGGATGCAAACCAAGAGGCAATGCGCATAGAGTTGGATCTGCTCGAGGAAAAAAGAGAATTAGCTTTGGTTCGGCTAGTCGCCCAAAAGAGGGAGATCGAGGCATACCTCAATAGGATAGCCAAATTCAGAGACTTCAAAGTTGGAGACTACGTGCTAAATACCACAAATCAATCAACAAAGGAAGACAATGGGGGAAAGCTTGTTGCAAATTGGGAAGGACCCTACAGAGTCAAGGCAATCGTCGGAAAGGGGTCTTATCAAATTGAGAATTTGCAAGGCGAACCCGAACCTTTGAATTGGAATATCTCCAACTTGAAGCGGTACTACTTCTAGTCGAGGTAAATTCTTTTCAATCTTTTTAAATTCATCCATAGCCCCGAGCCGAACAACGCTCCTATGGCATCGATCGAAATGTACTAACTTGCTCCTTGTTCCATTCTTTGCTTGACCTTTTCAGGAAGCGAACCGAACGGTTTCCAGTGCTCGGATCTTCATCAAGATTCACAACCGAACACTGGGAGGAGTAAGAAGGGTTGATACCAAGGTCGACATCGAGCCTCCCAACCGAAGCTTATCTATCCGACAACCGGGGACTCATGCCCGGGGAATAGATTTAGTACATTTGTAAATCCGCCCGGTAGCGGCATATTGTCAATTTGCCTTTATTGAAAAGTTGTTTTTTACCCAAGGTCCGCTTTGACTTGGTTATATGTAAATAGCCGATTTCTGGCTCGTTGATATCAATGAAATGACTTTGATCTCATCTATTTTATCTATGTAAATCTTACACTCCGAAGCTGCACAATGCACCGACTCGAGGACGAGACGTCGTTCTAAGTTTGCATCGATTGGGGTTTGCAGATCAAACAAACTCCTGAAAGAACCATGATTCATCAACAAAAATTTGTTAATGATCAGCTGAAGAAGTTTGACATGGAAGGAGCTAAAGAAATGACTACTCCTGCTGCTCCTGGAACAAAGCTGGATATGGACGAACTTGGTCCCTTCACAAATGAGACTAAGTATAGAGGAATCATTAGTTCTCTCCTTTATCTCACAGCTAGTCGTCCAGATATTATCTATAGTGTAGGACTCTGTGCTAGATTTCAATCCCAACCAAAGAAGTCCCATTTGATTAATGTCAAGAGAATATTTAGATACTTGAAAGGAACTTAGGACTTATATCTATGGTACCCCAGGGGTGGTACATTTGAGTTAATTGGTTTTGCAGATATAGATTATGAAGGATATCTGGTGGATAGAAAAAGCACTTCAAGAATGGCACATTTCCTAGGTCTTTTTCTGGTTTCTTGGGCTACAAAGAAGCAAAACTCAGTAGCTCTTTCTACTGCTGAAGCTGAGTATGTTGTTGTTGCATCTTATTGTTCTCAGCTACTGTGGATTAAACAACAGCTGGAGGATTTTGGAATCAAAGGTGGAGTTATACCTATTTTTGGTGACAATACAAGTGTTGTGAACATTGCCAAGAACCCAGTCCAACACAAGAGAACTAAGCATATTTATATTAGACATCATTTCTTGAGAGATAATGTAGAAAAGGGTCTAATAACTATGAATTCGTGTAGGACTGAAAATCAAATTGCTGACACTTTCACCAAGGCCTTGAACAAAGTTCAGCTTGAGAGGAACATGCTGGAGTTAGGGATGACCAAAATACATGGATGACCCAGCACCTAATTCCCAAAGAATTTGCTAGTTAAGTATTTATTATTCTGATTTTGAACTCTGTTTTTATGTCCAGTCTAAATTATACTATGTAAAGTATACTTGTTTGACTAAGTCTACAGTGAGTTATCTAATGAGTTCCCAGTAAAGAACCTATTGAGCAAACTGAAGAACCCATGAACAAAATGAGGAATCATGTTCAGGTAAGCCTTTGTGGTTATTTATGTTAAGTATTTGACTGAAATTGAATTGTTCGTGAACGTGGATCCTAAAACCTTCCATTTATGTATAACCGCCCTAATTTGTTGGGTATTCCTTATCAGTTACACATTCAAATTTAAACCTAACCCCACTTAAAATAGGAGACTTAATGCTAATTCCCTCATAACCGTCACATCGCCATTTTCCCGGTTCCCAAACACTTAAAAGGTGTTCTAGTTTTATTTTCCATCATTACATTCTCTTCCAAAGATCAACAAAACACCTTTCCCTAAATTCTCTCTCTCTCACAAATCATTTGAAACTAGAAACATCCCTCTTCCGGAATCTTCCAAGAGATCCCAAAAATGTCTTAAGCACAATCATCTTTAGCCTCACCGGCAAAGACCTCTGAAACCCAAACTTCCAAAAACCTTACACTCAAACCTACGCCTACCACTTTGGTGGAAAGAATAGCTAGGGCAAGGTTAAAGGATCAAAAGAAAGTTGGAAAGAAGGCTCCCAAGAAATCAACTTCCAAAATCATCAGCCACGTCGACTACACATGTTATCTCAGACATGTAATAAGTTGAGGTAAGACCTGACTTGACTCAGACTAGTTCCACTGCCTTAGATTCTAATTTTAGCCCTGAAAAATTGAGCACCGATGTTTTGGTGACTGGTATGGATGAAATTATCAAGACTGTGGAGGTGGTGGAGTCTGGTAGTGAAACTGATAAGATGCTGTGAAATCTGTGCTTGAAAAGATTAGTACAGAGGAGTCTGTAGAATCTCAAAAGTCCCTAGTCGAAGAGCCTAGTTCGGAGGCTGCTCCCTCGGAGAATGTGTATATGGAGGCTGATGTTATTGGTCCAGTTGGTGGAGGACCAAGTTCTACTGAAGTTGCTAAGGAACCTGAGAAATAACCTGGTTCTTCCTCAATTCCTGTTGCAACTGATGATGCAGAACTAGAATGGGCTGATTCTAAGGATGACAAGGAAAAGGGTTCTTTGAAAGAAGATATAGGTGCTAGGAAGTTGGAAGAAGTCCCAAAGAAAAGTGTCAAGAGGAGGTTTGGAAAAGAGGATGAGAAACTATTGGAAGAGGAGGAGGAGGAGGAGGAGGAGGAGGAGGTAGTATTTGTTAGTGAAACAAAGCCTGTAAAAGAAAAGAAGATGAGCTCGGTGAAGGAGGAAAAGTTGTCGCAAAAGGGTGAATAGTTGATGAGAGTGATGAAGGGACTCTCAGTCTAACAATGAAAGTATGAAGGAGCCTCTGATTCCTAGGAAGGTGGCTATCAGGTCAGCTCTTAAGCAGCAGGTTGAAAACCTGGAGAAGTTTGCTCAGCAAAAAAAAATCCAAAGAGGCTGAGAAGAAGTAGGATGCTGATGGAAAAGAAAGTAGTAATGAGGATGGGGACTATGTAGACCCAGATGACTCAGACTGTGAAGCTTCTGAAGATTCAAAGAAAAAAAAGAAGAAAGAAAAAAGAGTAGAGGTAGACAGAGTGGCTTTCTTTGCTAAGAATCAGGTGCTGCCTGGTAGTATTTGGTGTGACCTAGAAGAGGCTAAGATGAAACCCTTGGTTGAGAAAGTGAAGGATCAGGGGTGGATTAAGCTATTTTCAAAGGAAGACAGGTGCTTGTTTGCATAGGAAGTGAGGGAGTTCTATATGGACTGCAGTGTGGCGGGTAGAATTATTTTTTCTGTGGTTAGAGATGTAAAAATAGAGTTTGGGAGAGCTGCATTGGGTGTTATTTTAGATGTGCCTGTAGAAGGTTATTGCAGGTACATGAAGCTAAAGTGGACCAAGAGAACAGATAATGTTGCTCCTCTTGAGGTAGTGAGGAAGTTCTCTGGCAATCCTAGACTGCGGAAGGAGAGGAAAGTAAAGAAAAGGGAGATGGAGATGGAACCAGCTCATCAACTGGTATCTGAATTTATGCACAGGTTCCTGTTGCCAAGAGGCGAAAGGGACAGGGAAGCATGCGCCTTGACTTAACATATGTAGACTTGCTGGATAAAGGTGTCAAAGTTAACCTGCCTGGGCTAATTATAAGGCATATTGAAAGGATAGCAAACACATACAAGAAACCACATTCTCTTGTACATTCCTATATTCTGCAGCATGTATTTGAACATTTTGGGGTGCCTCTTAGAAATGGGAAGAAAGCTACACATCATTAGATGTTTGGCATGAATGTCTTGAAGACTTGTGACTTCTTCAAGGAGAGGAGAGCATCCAAGCATCCTATGCAAGTCAAGATGGAAAAGGCTGATGAGAGTGAAGGGTTTGGACCAGAAGAAGCTGTTGAAGCTGTGAAGGAACTGGAAGCATTTGCTAGAGCTGAATGATGAAAATGCAAAGCTGAAGAAGCAGCTAAAGTTGAAGGATCAAGAAATTGATCGCTTGACCATTGAGTGCAATAGGCATAAGGCCGAGCTAGTTGTTGAAAGGGCAAAAAATTCAATGAACCTGGAAGCACTTGTGAAGCACTTCAAACTTTAAGCCGATAGTATGCCCATTCATTGGCCAAAAGCCCTTCCCAGCCCCTTATTTTTGATGCACGATTAAGCCAATTTCTTTTTGGTCTGTACTTATTTGGGCCACATATATGTTGTGACCTGCATGATTGATTTTAAATTGCTTGTGTTGTTTTTTTGTTCTTCTATGTTACTGTCGGTTCTGGTTGGGATCTTAGATTTATTCTCTGTGTTCTTAGTTAACTTGTTGCCTTGTGCTATAGTCTGGACTGTACTAGTTCTTGCAGGATTTTTAAATCTTTCTGATGACGCCAAAAGGGGGAAGAAGGAAATGTTGGGATGGTTTTGACCTGACTCATCTGTTTTAAATCTCTTTCAAACTGTATTTTTGTTATTTTTGTCTTGGTATTTTCATGTACAGGTTCTTAGGCAACATTTTTTTGTCATCATCAAAAAGGAGGAATTTGTTGAGATGAATATTTTGAAGAATCACAAACGAAGAACTTAGTGGAGAACCTAGTCCTTGAGATGAAAGGCATGACTAATCAAAAATATTGTGGGATGCAAATCCATACAGAACTAGGAGTAGTGGCGCATGTGCATATGCGCATCCTAATCAGCAAAAAGAAGTTGTGCCATGAAGGCCTCACTGAAGTATGAAGGGGTGTTGGTATTAAACAAGGAGTGTATCACTGGAAATCTGAACTTCCTATAATTGAAAGGTTTCCTAGTGAAACACTGCTAGGGTTAGGAAACCCATATAAAAGCAAGTAATTGAGGTATCTAATCTCAGTTATTCACTACGAGAGTTGAGAGCAAACAAAAGGAGATTCAATAATTTTTGAAGTGACTTAACTGTGGAGACAACCATTAAAGAACTCGGAGCATACTTACCAAATTGTTTAGGTTCTTTATTAAAGTTGTCTTAGTGTTACGTATTGTTTGTTTTACCTATCTGCTTGTCTTAGAAGCCATTGTAATAGGTGAACTTTGAGTGATTACTTTGTAAAACTAGAGTTTAGCTTTGTAAGTGATTATGATCTAGAGTGTAGCCCCTTGGTTGCAGAGTTTGTAATCTAAAACTTGATCTTTGTGTTAGTGAAGTGGTTTCAAAATTTCAAAGTGTGGGTCGAGGTTTTTCTTCCTTGAGCAAGGAGTTTTCCACGTAAAATCACTGTGTTCTTTGTTTATAATTTTACTTTCAGTGTGAGTGTTTTTGTTGGAGCAACAGGACAAGAACTGGGTTCTTGTGATCAAGAGTCAGGTTCTTCGATGGAAATTGGAGGACACTATTCGATCCCCCCTTCTAGTGTCCATAGGAGGTGCTTAAATTATAACATTAAGCATCTGCAAAAAGAAGTTTAAACTAGTGAAAAGATATCTGATATCTTAGTCACTTGGTGTTTAATGCTAAAGTTTGTCGGTTTACTCTCTACCAATTTAGTTTCAGCAGAATTATAAATGTAGATAATAAGTTTGGGTATTAGGACATTAGGCACTAAGTCATGCAAACTTCTAGGTGTTTTCATCGCTACAATGCCCAAGACCTCGGCCTAAAACATGTTTTATTGCTATCAAACATAACACATACACAATATATATATATATATATATATATATATATATATATATATATATATATATATATATATATATAAAGTCATAAATTATAGATGCGGTTCGGTTCGGTATTTTTTCGGTTTTTAAATCAAACAAAAAAAAAACATATCCTAATTATTTGAAACGACCTTAAGTAGTCGTTTCGGGAACTAAGACCCCGATTGACTTGCTGTTAATTTTAAAAGCTTCGTAAGAACCATCCCGACTTGTCTGAAAAATTTGAGCTAAATTAGATCTCGTTTGGTAGGCATCGGAAGAAGGTTTCAGTTTTCGTTAGCGATAAATCGTAAAAAAGAGGTTTTCGAGCACAATTTTGGCGAATGAGCTCCGATTCAAAATATGAAAGCGTCGCTAGGTTCGTATGGTCATTTATGACATATGTGAATTTTTTAAGTGAGTTTCGAGGTTGTTCGGTTGATTTCGGCTAAAGTTCTGAAAAAATTAATAATTTGGTCCTTTTTCCTTTTAATTCGTATATGGAGTTTCGGGAGTCCGATTTGAGATTTGCCTTGGCGAGTATGTTACATATATCTTGTATAACTTACTTGAAAAATTTGGAATAATTTCGACTTCTCTAGGGTTCCATTTTAATTTTAATCGTCGTAGCGAATTTTTTAAAAACAATAAAAAATTTGCAAAGTCGGTTAGCTAAGGGATTTAATCCCTTAGCAACAGCAGCTATGATATACAAACAGAAACGTACGAACAAAGTTAAGAAAAGAAAAGCTAGAAAAGAAAGAGGAAAAAAGGGAAAAAGAGGTGGAAAAATAGTAGAATTTTTACCCCAAATCTCCAGGTAATGATGTTAACTCATTATCTTAGCTTATTACGTATGTTTGAATATATTTTTACGGTAAAAATAGGGATATTAGACATCTCCCTAATGACTTAAATTGAGAGTTTAAATGGCCAATTAGCCCCCGATGATGGAAATTGTTATATATTCGTACTCAGTGAATTATGAGCAATATATAAATGTAATTTATTTAGGGTTTGGTTATGTGACTTTGAACCCTGTACATAGGCCTGGCCAGCGTATTGCGTATGTGAATAGGGTATCAGGTTCCTAACTGGATTGCCCTAAGACATAAGGAATGAAGCCTCTAGCTTTATTTGATATAATTTTTCTGCTTATTGAATAGAGCGGGATTGTTTGGCAGTTAATCCAAAGGAAAAAGCAGTTGTTGAGTAGCAGGGCTAGATTTGGAATACGGTAAGTGTTTATATCTATTTCTTTGGAGGCACTTGGCCTCGTGGATTTTCTACCACGTGTTCCTTACGTGTGTAGCTGCCGATAGGCGTACTCATTACGCCTTAACTTTGGATTTACATTCTATATTATATGTTATGTCCTGTTATTGGTATTGCATTGAGAATCTGAGCATTGTACTTTAGCTGTGAGTTGACATCTACTTCCCGGCTGTCAATGAGAGTGTGCGCCGGTGAAGGGTTATTATTTCATCACATTGCATTCATATGCATTACATTGCATATCATACTGCGTGCAGGAGTATTCCGCCTCAGCTTTACATTTTATCGGGTGCAGGAGTATTCCGCCCCAGGAGAGTGCAGGAGTATTCCACCTCTGGTTTACATTATATTAGGTGCAGGAGTATTCCGCCCCAGGAGCAGGAGTATTCCGCTCCAGTTGGTTATCAGATTGGATTCCCCTCGAATGCAGGAGTATTCCGCTTCGGGATGGGATTACGCGCACATGTGACCCTTTGAATCGCATTTCATTTCATCTCATTTCATTTCATCTCATTCCATTTCATTTCATCTCATTCCATTTCATTTCATACTATTGTGTAGATTTTCTGTACATGGCTACTGTTCTGCTTATATGTGCATTTCTGATTTGTTGTTTGTTGTCTGGTTCCGTTTCCTGACTAGCGTATCTATTTTTTGAGGTTGCTAGTTTGTTCAAAGTTATTGAGTCCTTATAACTCACCCCCTATTTGTCCTTGTGTTTTCTTTTCGTTCGGCAGATTCTGCTCCAAGACCCAGCCAACCGCGCCGTGATTGAGGAGTAGTACGTTCTCAGCTGTCTACGGTGAGCCATCATGTTCATTGCGGCCACCAACTTCAGATATTACAGTTTTCCTTACTTTTGCTCCCTTCGGGAGGTGTGTATATCTTTTGGCCTTCTTAGATGTCTGATCTGGAAACCTATAAAACTGTGTTTTCTAGGTAGTTAGTTGCAGTATTCAGACGGCTTGTGTGTTAGTCTATCCTTGAGAGTTATCTTATGTTGTTAAAGTTTAGTTCATTTTCATTTCAAGGTAATTCTTCACAATTTATATCGATTCAGTCAATAGGGTTCGCCCGACAGGTTTAGGGGAGGTGGTCGGGTGCCCGCACGGCCTAACCGAGAATTCGGGCCGTGTCAGTTGGTATCAGAGCCCGGTTTAGAGTCTTTCCAGACCATGACAGTGTCTAATAGAGTCTCGCTGATCGGGCGGAGACATCCGTACCTATCTACGAGAGGCTATGATGGCATTTAGGCAGTTTCTTTTCTTTCATTCCCGGTCGTGCGTGAGTCTTCTTATCTGAAGTTAAATATTTTTTTTATTTTCCGCAGTAAATTGTGAGAACGCGCGCGAATGTCCAGCGAGAGGCTGAGGAGCCAGCGGTTGCTCCTGTGCCTGCTGCTCCACGGGTTGGCGGTGTTGACCGCGGTAGAGGTCGTGGTTGAGGCAGAGGTAGAGTTGCGCAGGCCGCGAGGATGGTGGATCATGTTGATCCTGCTGCAGAGGTTCCGGTAGTGCCATCTCATGCTGAGCAGGGGGAGCAGGGCTTATTCGTTCCCCCTGCACTTCATGATGCTTTTATGAGATTCTTAGCGACGCAGATGCCCCAGGGACCTCCTATTCCTCAGGCTGCCGTAGATGCTCCTATTCCTCAGGCTGCTGTAGATGCTCCTATTCCTCAGGCTGTCGTAGATGCTCCTATCCCTCAGGCTGCGGTAGATATTAGTTCTCAGGTTCAGGAAGCCCCCATTCCAGCTCCACATGTAGCCCCAGCAGTTCGTGTTCCAGGTGGTCATGTTCCAGAGGTAGCGGGTGTTATACCTCCGGTTGTTCAGGCTGGTCAGCCAGTCCAGGTAGAAGGTCAAGTTGATGATCCGGCAAGGCTGCATTATTTTACCCGACTTAGTCCTCCGAAGTTCTTTGGCCAGAAATCAGATAAGCTTAAGCCTCATGAGTTTCTTGATCAATTACAGCGTATCTTAGAGGCTCTTGGATATCTTGAGCAGTATGGAGTTGATTATACTACCTTCCAGTTTGAGGGTCTGGTTTAGCTTGGTGGACCGCACTCCGATCAGCTAGGCAGAGTTTACCTAAGCTGACCTGGAGTGAGTTCTCCCATCGATTCATGGAGAAGTTTTTCCCTCGCAGTCAGCAGGATGAGAAGAGGAGACAGTTTGAGAGGATAAGACATGGTAACCTGTCAGTCACGGAGTACGAGCTTTTATTGTCAGAGATGTCCAGCTATGCTCCAGATCTCGTGCAGGAGCCCTCTGAGAGGGTCAGACGTTTTATTGATGGACTTTCTCCTCATTTGCGGTCCCAGAAGGCTCGTGAGATTGAGGCTGGTACTCTATTTGATGTCGCTGTTGATATTGCCAGGAGGTATGAGGCCTATCATAGATTGGAGATGGAGGAGTTAGAGCGGGAGAGTAAGAGATCTCGTGGTCCAGGGCATTCTAGTACCTCGTATGGAGGTAGGAGTTATCAGCAGCAGAGTAGGCCTCCTGTCAGACCAGCTCAGTTTCCAGCGCGTGGTTCTCAGAACGCACCTACTTCTTCTCAGGGTCAGTTTTGGTTTCGCCCACGAGATCAGTCTCAGTTTGATCAGCATAGATTTGCTCCAGGGTGCTTTATCTGTCAGGATCCAGGGCATCATAAGAAGGATAGCCCTTATCTCCATCAGCAGGGTAGTAGCCGCCCTTTCCCTCGCCTTCCATCGCCTATGCAGCAGCAGCCTCAGGGTGCCCCTCCAGGGTCTCAGCCAGCTAGAGGTGCACTACCACCCGGTAGAGGTCATGGACGTGGTCCTAGTGGTCCCTCTAGAGGTGGTCGTCAGGGTAGCAGCTCAGCTCAGCCGCAGAGACAGCTATATGTAATGCTGGCCAGGCAGGATGCCGAGGCATCCCCAGCTGTTGTTACAGGTATTTTATCTGTTTGTGGTCGAGATACATATTCCTTGGTGGATCCGGGGTCTACATATTCATATGTATCTCCTTATTTTGCTTCGGGCTTTCATGTTGATTATATGTATCTTCGTGATCCATTCTGTGTCTCTACTCCTATTGGAGACATTATCATTGTGAATCTAGTTTATCCAGCTTGTACAATATCTTTTGGGGGTCGTGAGACACTAGTAGATCTTCTAATCTTAGATATGGTTGATTTTGATGTTATTATTGGCATGGATTGGTTGGCGTCGTGTCATGCCACGTTAGATTGTCATGCCAAATCTCTTTAGTTGTCTCTTCCTTGTTCATCACCGGTGGTGTGGCAGGGCTCTTATTTGCCACCCATGGGGCATGTTATTTCTTTCGTGAAGGCAAAGCAGATGATGGATGAAGGGTGTCCAGCGTATCTTGCCATGGTTCGAGATACCACTGTGGAGGTTCCATCTCTCGAATCCATTCCTATCGTTAGGGAGTTCCCTGATGTGTTTCTAGATGATTTGATAGGACTTCCTCCTGATCGAGAGATTGAGTTTGGCATTGATACAGTACGAAGGACTCAACCTATTTCTATCCCTCCTTATCGCATGGCTCCATCAGAGTTAAAGGAACTGAAGGAGCAGTTGCAGGATTTGCTTGATAAGGAGTTCATTAGGCCGAGTATTTCTCCGTGGGGTGCTCCTGTTCTATTCGTGAAAAAGAAAGACGGGACTATGCAGATGTGTATTGATTATCGTCAGCTAAATAAGGTCACAATCAAGAATAAGTATCCCTTGCCTCGCATTGATGATTTGTTTGATCAGTTGCAGGGTGCCAAATTCTTTTCTAAGATCGATCTGCGATCTGGTTATCATCAGCTAAAGATTCGTGAGTCAGATATCTCGAACACTGCTTTTAGGACTAGTTACGGCCATTATGAGTTCCTAGTTATGTCTTTTGGGCTGACTAATGCCCCTGCAGCCTGTATGGATCTCATGAACTGGTGTTTAAGCCAGTCCTTGATTCCTTTGTCATTGTCTTCATTGATGATATTCTTATTTATTCTCGTAGCCACGAGAAGCATGATTATCACCTGAGGGTGGTTCGTCAGACCCTCCGTGATCGTAAGCTGTATGCTAAGTTCTCGAAATGTGAGTTTTGGCTTGATTCTGTGCCATTTTTGGGTCACGTGGTATCCAGTGAAGGTATCAAGGTTGATCCGAAGAAGATTGAAGCAGTGTAGAAATGGCCTCGTCCAACCACTCCGACGGAGATTCGCAGCTTCCTTGGATTGGCAGGTTATTATCGGAGGTTTGTGGAGAAGTTCTCTATTATTGAAGCTCCTCTGACTCGCCTGACGCAGAAGGCGGTTCAGTTTTGATGGTCCGATGAGTGTGAGGCAAGCTTCCAAAAGCTTAAGGCCTTATTGACTTCAGCTCTAGTGTTATCCCTTCCTTCGGGAACCGGTGGATTTGTAGTCTATTGTGATGCATCTCGTGTGGGCCTTGGTTATGTTCTTATGCAGCACGGGAAGGTAATTGCTTATGCTTCCAGACAGTTGAAGCCGAATGAGAAGAATTATCCGACTCACGATTTAGAATTGGCAGCTGTGGTCTTTGCTTTGAAGATATGGAGGCATTATCTTTATGGCGAGCCTTGTGAGGTGTATACGGATCATAAGAGTCTGAAGTATCTTCTCTCTCAGAAGGATCTTAATGGCCGGCAGTGGAGGTGGCTTGAATTGATTAAAGATTATGATCTCACTATCCGCTATCATCCTGGGAAGGCGAACGTAGTAGCAGATGCTTTGAGCAGGAAGTCCATGGGCAGCATGGCTTTTCTTTATGCTGACATGAGACCATTGGCCCGAGAATTGCAGTCCCTTGGCGACTCTGGCATGAGATTTCTTCTCCCAGACTCCAGTCGAGTCTTAGCATGTATTGCAGCTCATTCTTCCTTAGTCAATCAGATTCAGGGAAGACAGTTCGAGGATCCTCATCTGCAGGAGTTGTGTGGTCGTGTCCTAGGTGGAGGAGTTCCCTCCTTCGAGCTTGATTCAGATGGAATTCTTCGGTTTAATGGTCGACTCTGTGTTCCTGATGTTGGGAATTTGAGGCAGTCAGTGCTCCGTAAGGCTCATAGCTCGCGTTATTCCATTCATCCTGGTATTACAAAAATGTATCAGGACCTCCGAGAGCTATACTGGTGGAAGGGGATGAAGAGAGATGTATTTGATTTTGTATCTCATTGCTTGAACTGTCAGCAGGTTAAGTATGAGCACCGGAGACCAGCAGGGTTAGCTCAGGCACTGCCCATTCCCGAGTGGAAGTGGGAGCACATCACGATGGATTTTATAGTTGGACTGCCAAAGACCCTGCGGCGCCATGATTCAGTCTAGGTCATTGTCGACAGACTGACTAAATTAGCTCACTTTATCCCTGCAAAGACTACTGATTCAGCTCAGAGATTGGCTCAGATTTTCATTGAGCAGGTGGTTAGGCTGTATGGTACTCTTGTATCTATTATCTCAGATCGTGGTTCCTAGTTTACTTCTCAGTTCTGGCAGTCTTTTCAGAGAGAGTTGGGGACCCAGGTGCAG
Source organism: Petunia x hybrida (assembly GCA_037355625.1). Classification (NCBI taxonomy): domain Eukaryota; kingdom Viridiplantae; phylum Streptophyta; class Magnoliopsida; order Solanales; family Solanaceae; genus Petunia; species Petunia x hybrida. The sequence continues at coordinate 389,168 of JBBBVM010000974.1, forward strand.
CTTAGCACGGCATTCCATCCTCAGACTGATGGTCAGTCCGAGCGAGTTATTCAAATTCTGGAGGACATGTTGAGAGCTTGTGCACTTGACTTCGGGGGTTACTGGGATGATCATTTGGCGTTAGCAGAGTTCTCTTATAATAATAGCTACCAGTCTTCCATTCAGATGGCTCCCTTTGAGGCCTTATATGGTCGTCGATGTCGTTCTCCTATTGGCTGGTTTGAGTCTCGAGATGTCGAGGTGATGAGTTCAGATATGGTTCGTCAGACTCTTGATGTTGTTCGTGTTATTCAGGATCGTTTACAGACCACCCAGAGTAGGCAGATTTCATATTTGAACGGGAGGAGCCGAGAGTTAGAGTTCGAGGTCGGCGACATGGTATTTCTGAAAGTGTCATCGATGCGAGGTGTAAAGAGATTTGGTAGGAAATGAAAGCTTAGTCCCAGGTTCATTGGCCCTTTCCGTATCGAGAAGCATATTGGTAAGGTAGCTTATCAGCTCGACTTGCCAGCTTCTATGCCAGTTCACCCAGATTTCAATGTATCGATGCTCCGGAAGTGTATCCGAGATCCTTCCGAAGTGATCGAATTAGACCATGCTCAGCAAGATGTGAATCTGGCCTACAAGGAGTTCCCAGTTGCTATAGTTGCGCGTGATGTCCGGAAAGTTCGTTCGAAGCAGATTCTGATGGTTCGAGTGCGATGGAATAATCGTTCTCGTGAGGAGGACACTTGGGAGCTTGAGTCCAGTATGCGTGAGAGGTATCCTTACCTCTTCGACGATTCAGGTTCGATCTTGGTCTCTAAAACCTAAAAGTTCTTATCATTGTATATGATTTTGGTTTCGTAGTAAATGTCATTGAAAATTGGTGTAAGCATTCTCATTAGAGGTGCGAAATCTATTTTAGACTCTTGCTCGTTCGAGGACGAACGAGAGTCTAAGTGGAGGAGAATGAAACGACCTTAAATAGTCGTTTCGAGAATTAGGACCCCGATTGACGTGCTGTCAATTTTAAAAGCTTTGTAAGGACCATCCCGACTTGTCTGTAAAATTTGAGCTAAATTAGATCTCGTTTGGTAGGCATCGGAAGAAGGTTTAAGTTTTCATTAGCGATAAATCGTAAAAAAGAGGTTTTCGAGCACAATTTTGGCGAATGAGCTCCGATTTAAAATCTGAAAGCGTCGCTAGGTTCGTATTGTCATTTATGACATATGTGAATTTTTGAAGTGAGTTTCGAGGTTGGTCGGTTGATTTCGGCTAAAGTTCCGAAAAAATTAATAATTTGGTCCTTTTTCTTTTTAATTCGTATATGGAGTTTCGGGAGTCCGATTTGAGATTTGCCTTGGCGAGTATGTTACATATATTTTGTATAACTTACTTGAAAAATTTGGGATCATTTCGACTTCTCTAGGGTTCCATTTTAATTTCAATCATCGTAGCGAATTTCTTAAAAAAAAAAAAATTGCAAAGTCAGTTAGCGAAGGGATTAAAGCAGCTATGATATACAAACAGAAACGTACGAACAAAGTTAAGAAAAGAAAAGCTAGAAAAGAAAGAGGAAAAAAGGGAAAAAAAGGTGGAAAAATAGTGGAATTTTTACCCCAAATCTCCAGGTAATGATGTTAACTCATTATCTTAGCTTATTACGTGTGTTTGAATATATTTTTATGGTAAAAATAGGGATATTAGACATCTCCTTAATGACTTAAATTGATAGTTTAAATGTCCAATTAGCCCCCGATGATGGAAATGGTTATATATTCGTACTCAGTGAATTATGGGCAACATATAAATGTAATTTATTTAGGGTTTGGTTATGTGACTTTGAACCCTGTACATAGGTCTGGCCTGCGTATTGCGTATGGGAATAGGGTATCAGGTTCCTAACTGGATTGCCCTAAGACATAAGGAATGAAGCCTCTAGCTTTATTTGATATAATTTTTCTACTTATTGAATAGAGCGGGATCGTTTTGCAGTTAATCCAAAGGAAAAAGCAGTTGTTGAGTAGCTGGGCTAGCTTTTGAATACGGTAAGTGTTTATATCCATTTCTCTGTAGGCACTTGGCCTCGTGGATTTTCTACCACGTGTTCCTTACGTGTGTAGCTGCCGATAGGCGTACTCATTACGCCTTAGCTTTGGATTTACATTCTATATTATATGTTATGTCCTGTTATTGGTATTGTATTGAGAATCTGAGCATTGTACTTTGGCTATGAGTTGGCATCTACTTCCCGACTGTCAATGAGAGTGTGCGCCGGTAAAGGGTTATTATTGCATCACATTGCATTCATATGCATCACATTGCATATCATACTGAGTGCAGGAGTATTCCGCCTCAGCTTTACATTTTATCAGGTGCAGGAGTATTCCGCCCCAGGAGAGTGCAGGAGTATTCCGCCTCTGGTTTACATTATATCGGGTGCAGGAGTATTCCGCCCCAGGAGCAGGAGTATTCCGCTCCAGTTGATTATCACATTGGATTCCCCTCGAATGCAGGAGTATTCCGCTTCGGGATGGGATTACGGGCACATGTGACCCTTTGCATCTCATTTCATTTCATCTCATTCCATTTCATTTCATGCTATTGTGTAGATTTTCTGTACATGACTACTGTTCTGCTTATATGTGCATTGCTTATTTGTTGATTGTTGTCTGGTTCCGTTTCCCTGACTAGCGTATCTATTTTTCGAGGTTGCTAGTTTGTTCACACTTATTGAGTCCTTATGACTCACCCCCTATTTGTCCTTGTATTTTCTTTTCGTTCGCCAAATTCTGCTCCAGGACCCAGCCAGCCGCGCCGTGATAGAGGAGTAGTACGTTCTCAGCTGTCTACGGTGAGCCATCCTATTCATTGCGGCCACCAACTTCAGATATTACAGTTTTCCTTACTTTTGCGCTCTTCGGGAGGTGTGTATATCTTTTGGCCTTCTTAGATGTCTGATCTGGAAATCTTTAAAACTGTGTTTTCTGGGTAGTTAGTTGCATTATTCAGACAGCTTGTATGTTTGTCTATCCTTGAGAGTTATCTTATGTTGTTAAAGTTTAGTTCATTTTCATTTCAAGGTAATTCTTCACAATTTATATCGATTCAGTCAATAGGTTTCGCCCGACAGGTTTAGGGGAGGTGGTCGGGTGCCCGCATGGCCTAACCGAGAATTCGGGCCGTGTCATTATTCGGCTCAGTTATCGATTTATATTGATACCTTCGATTTTGCTAAAAATAACCTAAAAATCGGTTCAGTTTGGTACGGTTCGACCGGTAATGTCGATTTTTCAATAACCATTCTACTTTTGAAATATATGATTAACGATATATATCATGAAATTCGCGTTAAAAAAATTTGGTAGTAAATTGATATTTGCTTACAAACTTTGATGGCAGCTTTTACATTTTAAAAGATGAGATATCCACTACTTCTAGTATCATGCTAATCAAGAGTCCGACTGATCGAGCTAACAAACTAACTCGAATATATACTATACATTTGCTACAAAATATACTTATAACCATGTGGTAGTTAGATTATTTCTTGTCGAAAAATTATTGAATATTTATTAAATATAATAGAGTATTATTTATTTAGATCAATTATGTTATGTGTGTCATACTATTTATATAGTAGTTGATTTAGTGTGTAGAGCCAAACTTATACACGGAAGATTAAGTCATCGGTTCTTATAAATAATGAAGTAGTGTTCACAATCTAAGATGAAAAGCGGATAAAGCCATCGGTATGATTGCAGTACAAGATTATATATACTTTATCTTGATTATATCGGTATGATTGTAGTACAAGATTATATATACTTTATCTTAATTATTGGAAAAGTATAGTTCCAACTTCTTGTGCCAGTGCACTTTCCATGCATTGAATAGACCAAGTAGAAATAAGTGTTTTTATACTGACTATATAAAACAAACTCTCTGGCTCATCAAATATACTTATACTCTTAATCTTGATAAAGCTATTATAAGTGGTGTATATTATTGATTGTCTTCATTTATCCATAGGCGAGGTCCAAGATATTTGGCTCAAATAATTCCTGATAAGTTGGATAATGATAATATGCACATGCGAAGTGATAGCTAGTTGATAGAATCCACGTCTCGGTATAGAGATTGATGACACCCCTTTATGAAAGCTTATAAGTTTCTATCTGTAAACCTAGCTAGTGCATTTTGTATTCGGCACATGGAATAAGTTAAGCGGAAGTCTGAATGATACTCATTTAGTAAATATAATAAATTGTTAGTAATTTAATATTATTGATTGGTGTCTATAATCTTAATGTGGGAAGTTAAATTAGATTTGATGGAAGAATTTGAAATTCAACTAAGGAGTGTAACTACAAATTTCTAGTGAAAATAATTTATAATTTATTATAGAAAAGTTAATTCTAGAAAAAAGAATTAATTCCATAATTGGATGCCTTATTAATTAATTATGTAGTCCCTGTTGTGACTGAATCCAATTTGGACTGGAAGAAAGATTGTTTAGTGGAAAAGGAAAAAATCTTAGTTGGTTTTGGAGAAGGATTTAACCCTCAAAACCTACCCAATAAAAAGGAAATTTCGACTACCATTACAAACACATGAAAAATACAGTTTCTCACCCTTTTCTCTGAAGCACTTGTTCCACCCAAGTAGTGTTAGTGCAATTGGACAACGAGATTATTGAAGGTCTTTGTGAGTGCTTTTACATGTATTCTATTTTATATTATTGTAAAACAGAATATATGCTACTAGTTTATGTAGAATATATGTGAATATGATGCTTGAACTGCTTCCGCTGCATATATGTTCTTTCCAACATCAGCACTCTAAGTTTTAGTTAATTGAACTCTATGATGAGCATAGTCACCAATTGAGGTGAATTATGCTTTTTTTCCTTTTCGAGCAGGTTTATTCTACTTTTAATTTGTATAATTATCTTTCACCTCTAGCAACGATGTATAAAAGTAAGTTAGCATTCATACATGTATTTTGAATTTTCGTTAACTTATAAAAGTCTGTATTAAAATTAGTAATACTGATATTACATGCATAAGGTCATATCTTGCTTAATATTGACGTTAGTACTTACTAATCATGTCTTATCCAATTTTCCTTTTGGAAATACCTAGGAAAGAAACGAAAGAACAGTAGTACAAACGAACAGTCCAAAGGACAACTTGGTTAAAAAAATCTAAACCGTTGATCTTTCAGGTCCTCTAAGTGACCAGTTGATCCAACGCTCCAAAAACAAAAGAAGACTGAATCCTTTGAAAAAATTAATAGTCGTATAACATTTGACTGAAGCTTCATTCATAGATATCATGAAGCACCAAAAAGGAAACTTCCAATATATAACGACAAGATTATATTTAGACAAATTTCTTATCATTTATCAGTATATATATGTTTCCACTTCCCTTTTCGACTATCCATCAAAATACACTTCAACTTAAGCTTTCATTATAATTCATCTCCTTCCCTTGCTCCAATTCTTTATTATTCGAGAATTACTAGTTGGATTAATTTATTTTTTACCTTCCCTTGCTCCAATTCTTCAATAATCGATACTTCATACTTATTAATTCGACTAATTCCATTTTTACCGTCAGTATCGTTTAGTAAATAGTTTCGTGTTTGTTTGATAATGGATTGTCTTGATGAGTATTTTGCATTAGAGAAAATAAGAGATCATATTTTAGTTGATTTCTCCCCAAAAAGTTTGAAACTCGGGGAGGTACTTAAGATGAGTAGTGGGCCGTACAGTGATTCTTTAACCAACAAACATAATCGGCGAGTTATACGAAGACCTTAACCTTCAATCGGAGAGTTCAAATTATACCCAATCCGAATCATTTTCTTCACAATCTGCTGGTTCCAACTCTCTTCCCTTTGATTTTCTTTGCGATTCCTTCAATTACAAAGCTGATTTCCTTTCATTTGGACCCTCAGCTTCAATATCGAGCTCAGAATCAAAAAATTGAACGCACAATCAAACAAATTTCACTAACATAGAATAGGAACCGTCCATTTCATGCTCCAATTCCTTTACAGTCATTGATCTTGTTGGGATATAGTAATAACCATGCGGTTTTAGTTGGATTATTCCTAGTTGAACAATTAATATTCATTTATTAAATATAATGATGTATTATTTATTTAGATCAATTGTATCTTGTGTGTCCTATTATTTATATAGTAGTTGATTTAGTATGTAGAGCCAAGCTTATACACGGAAGATTAAATCATCGGTTCTTATAAATAATAAAATAATATTCACAATTTAAGATAGAAATTGGATAAAGCCATCGGTATGATTGTAGTACAAGATTATATATACTTTATCTTGATTATGGGACCAGTATAGTTCCAACTTCTTGTGCTAGTGCATTTTGCATGCATTGAATAGACCAAGTAGAGATAAGTATTTTTATACTGACTATATAAAACAAACTCTCTGGCTCATCAAATGTACTTATACTCTTAATCTTTATATAGCTATTATAAGTGGTGTATATTATTGATTGTCTTGATTTATCCATAGGTGAGGTCCAAGATATTTGACTCAAATAATTTCTGAGAAGTTGGATAATGATAATATGTACCTGCGAAGTGATAGCTAGTTGATAGAATCCACGTCTCGGTATAGAGATTGGTGACACCCCTTTATGAAAGCTTATAAGTTTCTATGCGTAAACCTAGCTAGTGCATTTTGTATTAAGCACATGGAATAAGTTAAGCGGAAGTCTAAAGGATATTCATTTAGTAAATATATTAAATTGTTAGTAATTTAATATTATTGATTGGCGTCTATAATCTTAACGTGGGAAGTTAAACTAGATTTGATGGAAGAATTTGAAATTCAACTAAGGAGCGCAACTACAAATTTCTAGCAAAAATAATTTATAATTTATTATGGAAAAGTTAATTATAGAGAAAAGAATTAATTCCATAATTGGAAGCCTTATTAATTGATTATGTGGTCCCTGTAGTGACTGAATCCAATTTGGACTGGAAGGAAGGTTGTTTAGTGGAAAAGAAAAGAATCTTAACAGGTTTTGGAGAAGGATTTTAACCCTCAAAGCCTACCCAATAAAAAGGGAATTTCAACTACCATTACAAACACACGAAAAATACAGTTTTTCACGAAATTAATTCCTTAATTGGAAGCCTCATTAATTAATTTTATGGTCCTTATTATGAACGAATCCAATTAGGACTAGGAGAGAGGTTTCTTGGTGGAAAAAAATCCTAGAAAATTTTGAAAAAGGGTTTTACCCTTAAAACTGTATAAAGGGGATTCTTGGCCAAAAGAAAAAAATCACGAAAACTCGATTAGTTTTCTCTCTCTGAAACTGTAATGACCCGACCATCTAACTTCAAGATTTAGAGCTATGTTTGACATGTCGAAACTTCAAGTTGCTTCGCTATTGTGATTATAACTCGTATGCAAATGAGGTCATTCAGAGGTCGTTTGGTTGGATTTTAATCAAACATTCGGTAAGATTCTCTGTCGGCTAGAAAATAAACTATTGTATCATGTTGAGTAAAAAGCTTCATTTGATAATTTATTAGTTTTACATGATTATTTGTGGCTGGTAGAAACTTTCGAAAGTGGTTCATAGTCCCCGGGGGAACCTTAGAGCCCATTCAAGTTGGAAGCTTCGTGAGCGACTAAAACTTCTAGTGAACGCGTACATAATCTGATTTCAAATGAAAATAGTGTTCAATATATGTATATTCTGAGACGAAAATTTTAGTCCTTTGAATCTTGTTTCCATGGAATTAAACCATTTGTCAATTGGAGTTATGTACAAAAAGTTATGAATATTTTACTGAATGATGTCCAGTAAAGCATAATCTGAACAACCTATGGTACAATTTGCTGATGCAGCCGGGTTGCTATATATTGAAAAATGGGGCAGCCTCTTTTATTGAAAATTTTGAGTTGGGGTTTTGTTCTAGTGTTGGAAATCAAGCTTGAGACTTTGTCTACTAACTAAGGTGAGTTCTATATGGTGTTTTGACTTTATTTTACTCATTAAATATGGATTATAACAACATTCATCTTTCCAATTACTAGATTATTAGTTGAAGCTTCCAAATAGTACCATGCTCAAGTTTTGAATTTTTAAGGAAATGTTTCAAGAAGGTAATTCCATCAACTTAAACTTATTTCTCATGAGTATTTGATGAGATTTATAGTATTTCATTCAAGTTGTTTTGGTTGGAAGTGTGAATTATGAAACCCTAGTTTATGGATTTAATAGTGTTCTTGAGAAAAAGAAGATGATGAATAGTGTTGATTGGTGGTGTTGTATGTGAACTTAAGAGACCTTAATTTAGAGATTTGGGGATGTTATGAGAGTTCGATTGACTCAATTTTTATTTGTATGAACTCGTTGAGTAATGGGTCATCAGAAATTGGACTCGGATTCGAAATCTAAGGAGTTGACCCATTGGTTGACTTTTATTGTCTTTCATTGACTTTTTTCCAAAAGCCATAGGCTTTGGTCCCCTAGCGTATTTTGACGCCTAGATTCATGTTTTGAATAGTTTGGAGCGATATGATGCAATGTGATGATGCGGGGCAAATCGAGCCTAAAGCACTTACCATCAAGAGCCGGGAATGGAGGATGCAAAGGACGAAAGACCAAGAGCTATGGAGAAGAGTTGAAGGCACATCCCAAAGATTCGACAAAGGATGGAGCGTCCAAGGAAATCACAAGGCCAAGGAAGATTGCACCAAGGCAACCCAGAAAGAGGCGGACTGCCCACAAGTTTAGACGGACTGCCTACTCAAGTCCCAGTTCTCAGGATCTCAAAGAGGCGGACCACCCACCCTACAGAGGCGGACCGCCCACCCTCCATTGATTCCCAGCATGCTACAAAGATTCGGGGTGCCTAGTTCCAAGGGCCGGACCGCCCACTACTGTTTTGTCTAGACGGGAATTCTACTTATTTTGTTATGTATTTCCAACTATAGCCCTACGTGGCTTATATTGTTTTAACCCACTTTGGAGGTTTTTAGGACCTTTCATTATGCATAGAAGGAAGCTATAAAAGCCTCCCTTAGGTCTTTCATTTCACTTAGCCTACTTTGAATGATGAATATGAAACTTGAAATCTTGAGAGCTATTCAATGAAAATTCCTGGTGCGGACTTGATTTCACTTGGACGATTCCAAGTTGAACTTCAATCCTTTGTTGATCGATTTGTTTTCGAGAGTTGAGTGTCTCTCGAGGATAATTTCTTAGTGTAGGTGTTCCTTGACATTCGCCCGAGGTGTATCGAAACAAGTTCTTTGGTGCTACTTAGGTAATTGTTCGAGCCACATCTCGCTTTTTATCTTTACTTTATTGCTTCTGTATTTTATCCTACAACAGTTGGTATCAGAGCAAGGCACAGGATTTTTTCTTACAAACCCGCGTTCCTTATTCATCGTGTTTGTTATTGTGTTCTTGTTGTTGTTCTTCAAGAAAAGCAAAAAATTCAAAAACTTGAAAATTAAAAAAAAAATTCATAGATTGGTTGGATTCGATTCCCCATGTGTGAAGAGTTATTGGGGATTGATATATGATGTATTCCCGTTGTTTTGGTACCCCCATATCACGATTTGGTGTTACGAATTGAAAAATTGAAAAATTGAAAATCAAAACCCCAACTTGAAGCCCTTGTTTGTAAAGCTTCAAATCTTTAATCAAGACTTGTTATTGCTTGTTTTGTGTTAAAAATCATTGGGTATTGTTGGGGATAGTTGAATACACCTTTGGGTACATTTGGATTTGAAAAACAAGTGGAAATCGATTGAAAATTTGGGTGAAAAATGGGCTGAAACGTAGTGAAAAGTTGCAGGAAATTGCTTAAATTTCCAGGTTTGGGCGACCGCCTACCCATTTTGGGCGGACCACCTCTTTCTGGAGGCCTCTCTTGAATTTCCCAGGCGACCGCCTAACCACCTGAGGCGGGGCGCCTCTTTCTGTTTCAGCATTTGGATAGTTTTTTTCTAGGTTTTCGCTTGATCTTTTGCTTCCGAACTTTTTGGTTAGTGTTTCTAGGGTAATTGGCCTACTCGAAAGACACTAACTCTTGAGTGTTTTAGGATTCTCGTGCTTAGTGGTGACTAGAAATCAAAGAAGACTCGTAGTACATTTTTGCTTCAAGTGCTCTCCTATATAGCTTAGCGTTCATCGAGTCCCATCAACTCCACTCTTCTCGAAGAGTATTTGGTTCTTGTGTATTTTATTGGTTATTGAGGAAGTTGTTCAACTACGAGGAAGCCTTTGAATCAAGCTTGAGTGAACCTACCCCAAAGTTGAGTGTACCCGAGTGACATTCAAAGGTGAGGGAGCGAGTGAGGACTTTTACTCTAATCTCTTCTTTGTCTTTATTTTTGTAGGTACATGGCCGGGGAGGTTAACGATACCATTAAGGTCCTAGTAAGCATCTTGGCCACTCTCTTGGCTGAGGTGAGAGCAATAAGTGCGAGGCTTGAGAGCCTTGAAAGAGAAGAGACCCCGAGTGTCTCAAAAGATGCTGGAGGAGGAACTTGTGATAGTGTGTTTGGCACTCCCCAACCATTGGACATTTCCCAACTAGTGGGCATTCCCCAAGGTGTAGCCTGTGAAGATTGGGCATTGGGCATTCAACAAGTGGGCATTCCCCACAACTTGGGCAACCCCCAAGGTGATGAATTGAAACAAGTAAAGAGTCACTCTACTCAGAAGGAAAGCATTCTTGAGCGTCATCCCAATATTCTTGAAAATGAGAGACAAAAGATGGAGAGGAGTAAGGGAGTGAACGGTGACAATCCTAGAGTGGAAAATGGAGAGGAAGTGAGGAGTGATGTGGGTGGATTGTCACCCAAATCTGTACTTGGCCTTGAGAGAAAAGTGAAATAAAGGAGAGGAGAGGAAAGACAAAGTGAGAGTGAGGACACCCTTTGCTCTAACCATATTTTATCTTCTTCTTCTTCTTGCTATAGCTTTTGTGTAGGTACTCTTGGAGGCGATCTAATGAAGCCTCAACCATGTGCCTCGGAAGGAAGACAAGATGACAGAGATCTTCATTGTGAGCTTCGTGAAGGAGGGATTGAACGCGACACTTCAAGCATTGTGAGTGCTCATGGGATCAGCAACTCAACTGTAAGTGTTTCTTCACCTTCCTATGAGTATGATAATTCCTTGTCTTGTGATGACTCAATGCTAGTTGGTGCTTCTAATGCATCTATTAAATTTGCAACTAGTAAAGAGTCTAGTGGTCGACTTGTGTGTGATTGTGTGCCACTAGTTGAGAGGGATGCTAAGCTCCATCATGATGCAAGCTCATTGTTCAATGAATCTCTCTCTAGTGTAGATGTGGTAGTCGACCTTGCTTGTGACCTTTGTTATGACACACAACCATTTTTGATAAAGGGGAAGATGAGATGTTTGATCACACCCTTGTTGATATGCTTATCTTTGGTGGACCTATGTGTTGTAGTGAGGATGGTGGTGACCTTGAGGAGTCCCTAATAGATGAGATGGATCGGATTGTATTCGATAGTGTGAGTAATGAACCTAGTTTTGATACTTCACCTTTGCTTTAAAATGAAGATGAGATGTCTACTTTTACTAATCCTTTGTTTGAGGACATCTTTATTTGTGGTGGTTATTTGTATCGGACTAGAGTTGAGAATGAGTTAGAACCTCCGTGGTGTGAAGGATTTGACTCCTTAGACAACTCCTTGTTTGAGATTGTGAGTGAGGTGTATGGTTCTTCTAGTGACCCTACTCTTGGTTGTTTGGGTTATGATGATGAGGAAGCCATTATTAATGCATTTCTTGAAAGTTTGCCTTGTGAGGAGGGTTTTCCTAAGGGTGAGTTTGGAGGTGCGGAGGTACCTCTTGGTGTGTGTAAGAGTGTTTCTAATAAGGGGAGTGGAGTAATTAATGCTAGTTGTAAGTTGAGTTATTTCACTTACTCCATTCCATGTGTCGATCACACCTTGAGTGTTAAGCATGCCAAAGCCATTGTGCCTCAATGTGGTGAAAATGCGTTGAAGGTTTGGTGTGTTGGTAATGAGCTTATGGATCAAGGATTTCTACTAGTTTGATCTTGCATTTTCCATGTCCTAATGATCTTTTTGCTTGTTCTTGTGTTGAGTGCATTTCTTTACAAAGTCAAGTACTTGTCGTTTCCTTGGGAGACGTGAGTTTTTTCATTATCATTGATATCTGGCTATACCATAAGAGTGTGTTTTCCACACGGTTTGCACTAACCTACTTCTGGAGTAGGAAGTTTTGTTTGTGTTTGTCTTTTCTTGTAGGCCTTGATGGTTTGATTTCGAGGACGAAATCCTTTCAAGAAGGGGAGGATGATGCAGGGCAAATCCAGCCTAAATCACTTACCATCAACAGCCAGGACTGGAGGATGCAAAGGACGAGAGACTAAGAGCTATGGAGAAGAGTTGAAGGCACATCCCAAAAATTCAACGAAGGGTGAAGCGTCCAAGGCCAAGGGAGAGCATCACAAGGCCAAGGAGGAGTACATCAAGGCAGCCCAGAAAGAGGCGGACCGCCCACAGCTTTAGGCGGACCGCCTAATCAAGTCCCAGCTCTCAGGATCTCAAGGAGGCGGACCGCCCACCCTACAGAGGTGGACCGCCCACCCTCCATTGATTCCAAACATGCTACAAAGAGACGGGGCGCCTAGTTCCAAGGGGCGGACCGCCCACTACTGTTTTATCTAGACAGGAATTCTACTTATTTTATTATGTATTTCCAACTATAGCCCTACGTGGTTTATATTGGTTTAACCTACTTTGGGGGTATTTAGGACCTTTCATTATGCATAGAAGGAAGCTATAAAAACCTCCCTTAGGTCTTTCATTTCACTTAGCCTACTTTGACTGATGAACATTAAACTTGAAAGCTTGAGAGCTATTCAATGAAAACTCCTTGTTCGGGCTTGATTTCACTTGGTCGATTCCAAGTTGAAGTTCAATCCTTTATTGATCATTCTATTTGCGAGAGCCGAGTGTCTCTCGAGGATAGTTGCTTAGTGTAGGTGTTCCTTGACATTCGCCTAAGGTGTATCGAAATAAGTTCTTCGGTGCATCGAAATTAGTTCTTTGGTGCTACTTAGGTAATTGTTCGAATAATCCAAGGAAGGAGAGAAACTAGAACCAATCTATGGAATCATGCTAGGGATGATATCCATGAGTTCTTAGTCTAAGAGATAGGGAAGCTTGAAAGCATCTACAAGGCAACACGCCTGTTTTTTCTAAGTTTTGTATATTCTGCAAAAACTAGTGAAAAATGCCTAAGGCAATAGCTTATATAGGTGTAGCTAAATTGCCTAAGTAGTCAACGTAAAAGCCATATGGTGGCTACATTTAAAGTGACCACGTAGGGCCAATAAAGTGCCATTATCCTACTATTGACTATCTATGTAAAACAAGAACTAGGAGCTCGTTGAGAGCACCAAAATTCTGCCCAACAATAAGCAAACCAACATCCCAACAGTGTAGCTCGCTAGGTAGCTCGTTGAGCTCTTCCATTCTCGGCCTCAAGTCACAAGCAACGCCCCTCCATCTTACAAGCTTGCTAAGGTGCTCGTTGAGTCCTCCAACATGCTGCCCGCTCCTCCAAAGCTCACGAACATGTCTTGCCTCAGTTTGGACTGCATCATCCTCCCCTTCTTGAAAGGATTTTGTCCTCGAAATCACACCATCAAATCCTGCAAGCAAGAGCAAACACAACCACAACATGCTACTACACGAGTAGGTTAGCTTAGCAAAGGTTAGTGCATGCTGCGAATAAAATACGCTCTTATGATAGAGCCAAGCATCTATAACAGTTATAAAATTCACGTCTCCAAAGGAAATAATAAGTTAAGGCTCAACAATGCAATCCACTCAAAACAGCTACAAACAAAGAGATCAATAGATCGTAAAATATGCAATCTCAAACAATCAAGGGACCTATCACTTCCAAGTTCATGACTAACACACCAAACCTCAAATGTATGATTCTTACAATTTAACATTTTTTTTTTGGCAAGCTCACCATCCAAAGTGTGATCAACATATGGAATAGAGTAGGTGAAATAATGTAGTCTAGTGCTAACATTAACTACTCCACTTCGCTTCTGAAAATCACTCTAAATCACACCAAGGGATACCTCCTCACTATCACACTCGCCTCTAAGACAATCCTCCTCAATAGGCAAACTTTCAAGAAAAGCATTAATTATAGCTTCTTCGTCATCACAGCCCACACAATCACGATTAGGACTACTCGAAAGTGTACCATCACCATCAACAATTGGAACTTCATCCAAGGGATTATCTACAGAGTCAAACTTATTACACCAAGGAGGTTCTAGCCCACTCTCTACTCTCGTTTGATACAAGTCACCACCCCTATTAAAAATTCCCTCAAACAAAGGGTTAGTAAAAGAAAGCTTCCCAAGCTCACCACCAAACAAGACTGAAGTATCAAAACCAGATCCATCATCATCTAAGGAGTCATTTTGTACAACCCTATCCATTGAATTCACTAGGGACTCTTCGGAACAAGTATCAACCACACTAAGACACGCAAGACCACCAATATCAAATAAGTTATCAAAAGAAAGAATAGGATGATCAAACAATTCATCTTTCCCTCTATCAAATACGGGTAGTGTGTCATAATAAAATTCACTAACATGATCAACTATATTTTCATTAACTATATTTTCATCACCAAAAAGAGGTTCATGGAACCATTGGTTCACATCATCATGTGACTTACAAATTTCCTCAATTAGTGACTCATGCTCACACACAAGTTGACCGCTAGACCCTATTCTAGTTGCAAACACATTATATCCATCCAAATCAGCAACCAATAAATTATTACTAATGCTCTCACAAGATAAGGAATCATAATGCTCATGGAAGGAAGAACTAATACTTACACTCGAGTTGCTGCCTTGATCACTTAAAGCACTTGAAGTGTCTTGACAAGCTCCTCCACCTTGCAGCTCACAATGAGAATCTCTATCACCTTGCCTTTCAACCTTACAACATGATTGAGGCTCCATCGGCTTTCCTTCAAGAATCCCTACACAATAGCTAAAAACAGAAGAAGATGATAAAGAATTGTTAGAACAAAGGGTGTCCTCACTCTCAATTTTTCCTTTCTCTTCTCTCCTCTCTCTCATTTTTCTTTCAAGGTCAAGTCTAGATTAAGGTGACAACCAACTCACACCACTCAACACATCCTCTCCTTTTTCCACTCGAGGATTGTCACCAGTCACTCCCTTACTCCTTTCAATCTTTTGTCTCTCATGTTCGGGCGAGTTGGGATGAGCCCCAAGAATGCCCTTAGCCGGAGTAGGCGGACTCTTCACATTAATGGGAAATTTGGGACTTAGAGAACAATCACTTGACACCCTCTTCTTCGTAGGTGAACCACTTGACTTAGAGTCATGCAGTTTCGAGCTCACCTTCTTGGTGGTTCTCTCCTCACATTCTCTTTGATTAGGACAAGGGTGCTCACTAATCGATGCCTTAACTCTTCTTTCCCTTGGCACAAAGTAATATTCTCCCTGACGCGTACCCAAACGTTACATATCCCTTTTAGCACTATATAGAAACTCCTTATTGTACAACCATGGGGAACCTAACCAAACATCACAAGAATGCAAAGGATATACATCACACCACACAAACTTCTTATAATCTCCTTTAGAGATGAGCACTTCGGCTACCTCAGCAACCCACACTCCATTATATTCATAGGGATGCTTCAATTTGTAGCTTGGTATCCTTAGCATATCAACCAAAGATGGGTCAATACAATTGGCATCAGTACCATCAACCTTTAGTAAGAATCCTCTACACCCTTCGACTTCAATGTCAAACCTACTCAATCTATGGTTTCGCTCGACTTCATCCAAGTAAGAACCTGAATGATCATGAGTGGAAAGACTACCAGCTCGATCTCCTACTCTCTTTACTTCAGCCTTAGTCACCTCGGGAGTGTAGTAAAAACTCCTATCAACTGATTTTTCTCCATAGACAACCATACCTCCCTTATTGCTCCGTGTACCTGCAAAAGACAAATCAAGAAAACAGGGGAAAAGAAGGTTAGTAAAAACAACCCCACTTGCTCTCCCTTACTTTTAGTGGTGGCACTCACGCTCTTTAGATTTCACTCGCTAGATACCCCCACCCAAAGATTTTCTGTTATCTCTTAAGAACAAGGGTGAAAAATCACCAACTAGTATGTCCAAGTATTAGTTTGGAGTAGAGTTTATGTGACTCTATGGACGAACGACTCTTTTAAAGTAATCACTTGAAGCCAAGAAAGTTCTACGAGAATGGAGGAAATTTCAGCAAGCACAAGTTCCTAAAAGCTCAAGAGTTAGTATAGCTTAGAGTAGAAAAAAATACCCCAAGAATACTAACTAGAACTAATTCAACAAGGAAAAAGAAATTCCTAGAAGAAACTACCCTTTTTCCTCTTAGGAAAAATGTTTTCAAGCTTCCCCTTTTGGAATGAAATAAGTTTTCCACCTATTTTTGTTCTCCAAATCAGTTTTGGACAAGTGTTTCTTATTTTACTTGCTTTCCAATTCAAATTTGGACAACTGTACAACTTTTCCCTGCACTTCATAACCCCTAAACGTTTTCCCTTCTTCTTTTTAGAGTTGAATAAATTTTTCCTCCTTTTTCCTAGCTTTCCAACTCAAATTTGGACAACTTTTACCACTTTTTCACCTCCTTTTACACACCTAACTTGCTGATTTTTTTCCCTTACCAAAAACGTATAAACCTCTCCGAAAGCCTAAGGAAAACTAATTCCCTTATTTGGAAAGTGGATAAACTTCTCCCCTTTGAATTAGGAGTTGTTTCCCTCTTGAATAAGGCTTAGGTTTTCTTCCCTTTTCCTTACAATTGCAGCGCCTCTTCCTTATACTAACAACTCAAAAATTCAGCAATTTCATCAACCAATCTCACGTGTAAAGGCTAGTTCTTTCAAGAACAATTCAAGCTAAGTTACTTACTACTCAAGAACAACAAGTAGTTATTCAAGAGTTCTTAACCCCTAGCCAAGAAACACGTTCCAAAGGTTCAAGAATGGTTCAAGAACACGCTGCATCTTCTTCTTTCAAGATTCTAATGATTTTATTTTAAGAACTCGACTACGTTTAAAGAATTCAATCAAGATTGTTTCAAGAATCTTACTACACGTTTTCTTTTACTCGTTTCTAACGTGTTCTAGTAATTTTGTCAAGAACTCTCAAGAACTTCCTAAATTATTTAAGAACAATTCAAGAACTCAAGAAGATTAGTTCTACAAGTCCAAGAACGCAGCACCTATTCAAGATTCCAAGAAACAAGGCCAAATTCTTCAAGAAACACGTCAAGATTCAACTAGGGTTTCAAGATTTCAATCCAAATCAATCAAGCACTCAATATTATCGAACCCTAGACATCCCACAATAATTCACACGGCTGTTTTTCTTCTTTTTCACGTTTTTTTTAACAAAAACAAAAATTAAATGGAAACCTAAACTAAGAACCTAAAACTAGGGCACGAAGAACAGGATTGGGGTTGTAGAAACAAACCCTTTCCTTGCTCTGATACCAACTGATGCAATATGATCTAGGAAGTAAAGATAAAGATAGAATTGAAGCAATCAAACAAGAAGTTATGATTAGGAAGAACAGAAATTAGAAGAAATAATGGAATTAAACTCACAGTAATGGAAGAATAATCCAAGGAAGGAGAGAAACTAGAACCAATCTATGGAATCATACTAGGGATGATATCCATGAGTTCTTAGTCTAAGAGATAGGGAAGCTTGAAAGCTTCTACAAGGCAACACACCAGTTTTTTCTAAGTTTTGTATATTCTGCAAAAACTAGTGAAAAATGCCTAAGGCAATAGCTTATATAGGTGTAGCTAAATTGC
This sequence comes from Petunia x hybrida, assembly GCA_037355625.1. Classification (NCBI taxonomy): domain Eukaryota; kingdom Viridiplantae; phylum Streptophyta; class Magnoliopsida; order Solanales; family Solanaceae; genus Petunia; species Petunia x hybrida. The sequence goes on from JBBBVM010000974.1 coordinate 407,110, forward strand.
CTAAGTAGTCAACGTAAAAGCCACAGTGTGGCTAAATTTAAAGTGACCACGCAGGACCAATAAAGTGTCATTATCCTACTATGGACTATCTATGTAAAACAAGAACTAGGTTCTCGTTGAGAGCACCAAAATTCTGCCCAACAACAAGCAAACCAACACCCCAACAGTGTAGCTCGCTAGGTAGCTCGTTGAGCTCTTCCATTCTCGGCCTCAAGTCACAAGCAACACCGCTCCATCTTCCAAGCTTGATAAGGTGCTCGTTGAGTCCTCCAACATGCTGCCCGCTCCTCCAAAGCTCACGAACATGTCTTGCCTCATTTTGGACTGCATCATGATAGGAGGCCATTTTATGGACTTTGGATTTGGATTTGTCGTTGATGTTTTGCCGGATGCGAGGTAAGGGAGACTTGAACATCTATTTACTTGATTTTTTGTATAAGCATAATATGTATCTCGTTAAATTTTTTTTAATGGTATCCAAAGGTTTAAAGTTATTGAATATGAGCTCACTATTTGCAGTAACATTGGGGTGTTGTGATGCATTATCTATGCAATAATTATGTTACATTCTGGAGGTCTAATTCGAGATACTTAGAATATCAAAAGTATGACTTGCACTTAACTTGGTAAAGAGAGCATAATATTCAATATTTTATAAATATTGTAAGTTTAACCATATTGCCACAATGATCCTTTTATGAAAGTACTGTTATCACTTTACAAAGCTTAGAATTTATTAAGTCAAGATATCTTATTATGATCTACAATATTTCAATTAATATCGTGTATGGCATCATATTATGCCCATTTTGGCGTGCATTGCCCGAGTTATATTATTATCTATTTGATGTGGAGTTATGTTTTTGGACGATATTTCTTTTATATTAGCATTATCCTTAGTTGATATTATTGCCTTATTGGTATCTAGATCGTTGGGCAACTAGTCTAGCCTATTATGGTGAGGGCCTATACCGTTGAGTTGACATAGCCACTGGTCTAGCCGATTATGGTGAGGGCCTATGCTACTGAGTTGATATAGCCACTGGGCTAGCCTATTATGGTAAGGGCCTCTGCTACTGAGTTGATATAGCCACTGGTCTAGCCTTTTTATGGTGAGGGCCTATGCTACTGAGTTGATATAGCCACTGGTCTAGCCTTTTTATGGTGAGGGCCTATGCTACTGAGTTGATATAGCCAGGTGAGACCAAAAGAGGGATAAAAGCAAAGATAAGAGTGATAGACGAGTGATTGAGCGAGGGCCTATGCTACTGAGTTGGTTTGTTATTATGGTTGTGTTGAGATCCCGTGGTTGATATTTCGGTTGAGCTAGGTTCTCATTAGATATCTGAGTGAGTTTATTGCTGTAGTGAAGAAGCTATATCCTATCTTATGACTATTGCATAGACTTATCTATATATTATTTATCAGACTAGCTTTCAAAAACAGTAAGGACAGGAGGGCTCGTCGAGGATCTTACTGGGTCAGGGTGACTCACTCCCTTATAGTTTCTGTGTACAGGTTCATTAGTTGAGGCACTTCTGGAGTTCTTGGTCTTGTTCGTGATTATATTCCCGCGTTGTACATGGATGCTACCGCATAGTTCATGGTAGTGTCTAGTCCTTTCTTATGATATTTTAGTTTGGGTTTAAACCCATTGTTACATATTTTAGTTTGGGTTTAAACCTATTGGGTTTTGGATTGGTAAAATTTATCTTATTATTTTATTCAATTATTAGATTTAATGGTTTCATTTAATATTCCTGTTAACTTTTCCTTGTCCAATTTTCTTTTGATTGAAAATAATTAACTGAGAAGATTTCTATGAATTGGTTCGCTTAAGGGTAGAATCTCTTAAGTTCTATTACGTACTCGATTTTTGGGTCGTAAAAAAGTGGTATCAGAGCACTAGGTTATAACACGAGGCAGTCATGGATCAGTGTCTTAGTAGAGTCTTGTTTATGGGTATGTAGCGCGCCATACTTATGAACATAAGGCTATTGAGATATTCAGGATGTTTTCCTTTCTTTCATTCAAAAAACTCATGAGTAGCGCTTGAATTGAATGATATTTCATTTCATCTCATACGTCAAAGAAGACGTATTTTCACATTCGAGTAGTCATTGAATTTCACCTGATCATTGATTTGAATTTGATTTAACTTCTAGATATCATTATTTCTTTGATTTTCTGGTCTTTCAAAGACATTCCTAGTCAAGAGAAAGCTTAATAATATCATTTGAGAGAGTTAGATATTAGGATCGAGACCCAACGCAGTGTTGCATTTTATTGCATAGCTTTTATTATACATGTAATTACAGCATGAGACAGTGTAAGATCGGTCTTAGACAATGATAAAGCATGAGAGATGATATTGCATAAGACGTCACTCGGGGGTTAAGCGCAACTTGATGTGTTATCATCATATATTTTATCGCGAGCAATCCTTATTTGAATAGGATTGTTTGAATATGTACCATATCTGTGCATATATAAGTTATAGTTAATTTTGTAATGATTTGAGAAATAAATGTAAATCTTTGCTTTTGCGTATGATTAAAGAATGCATAAGCTATGAAGGTATATCTTTTGCTATTCCCTTGTAACGGGTGAGATCAGAGAAAAGCACATGTGCTTATTGTGTTGTGACATGAGCTGTAACCGATTGTTTCTTATTATGTCTATTTGTAGTGAAATGTGAATAATACTGACACGACCCGGAATCCGACTAGGCCGTGCGGGCACCCGACATCCTCCCCTAGACCCATCGGGCGAACCCTTACCAATTAAATTAGGAAAATAAATATAATTCAATTCATAAATAAGAACAAGACTTAGAAAAAAACACAGACATACTGATACCTCTAAGCTGTACAAACGAAATTACAGCTGACTACCCAACATACTAGGTTTAGGGCTATCCAGACTAGACATCTAAGAGTACAAAAGAAGACAGATACCTCCTGAAGGGAGCAAAATGCAGCTAAAATAATAAACAATAAACTGGTGGCCATCCGGAATAAAAGCTGGCTCACCCTGACAGCTAAAGTCTATATCGCTCCTGAACAACGTGGCGAACTCAATCCTAGAGCGAACCTGCCGAAACGAAATAAATAGACAAGAAACAAACAACAAACAAGGGTGAGTCAAAAGGACTCAATAAGTGGGGCAGACTAGCCACCTCAAATAATAGGATAGCTAGCCAGGGAGAAGAGAAGCAGATAAACCAAATTCCTCTTATTTAAGTGATAAAGAAAAAACAGAACCAGATAATAACTTGAAATACGTATGGAACCAAAAATGCATAAACAACCAGGAACATAAGATAGACAGAACATATAGGTATCCCGAACATATCAACAATCAGAAATACATCTTATTATATGCAAATATTGTTGCGGCGTGCAACCCGATCCATGTATTTATACTGTTGTGGCATGCAACCCGATCCATATATTTATACGGTTGCGGCATGCAACCCGATCCATACATTTATACCGCTGCGGCGTGCAACCCGATCCATGTATCTATATCGTTGCGGCGTACAACCCGATCCATGTATCTATACTGTTGCGGCGTGCAACCCGATCCCCGCAACCCAGAATTCGAGCCAGAAATATATAGGCAAATTGAAATATGTCCACAATATGGTGGTCATACCGTATACACAAAATACAGCACAATAGTCAGTATGCGGTGCAATGAAATGGGATGAATGCAGTATGATGCAATGGGGACACATGTACCCGTAATCCCGTCCCGAAGCGGAATACTCCTACATTCGAGGGGAATGCAATATAGTAACCAACTGGAGTGGAATACTCGTACTCCTGGGGAAGAATGATCCTGCACCCGATATGATATAAACCAGAGGCGGAATACTCCTGCACTCTCCTAGGGTAGAATACTCATGCACCCGATATGATATAAATCAGAGGCGGAATACTCCTGCACTCTCCTGGGGCGGAATACTCCTGCACCCAATATGATATGAATAAGAGGTGGAATACTTCTGCACTCTGCTAGGGCGGAATACTCCTCCACCCGATATGAATGCAACATAATGCATATGAATGCAATATGATGCAATAATAACCCATCACCAGTTCGGGACTCTCATCGACAGCCGGAATGTATATGCCCACTCACAGCCAGAGTACAATGCTCAGATCCTCAATGCAATACCAACAACATGACATAACATATAATATATAATATAAATCCAAAGCTAAGGCGTAATGAGTACGCCTATCGGCAGCTACACACGTAAGGAATACGTGGTAGATTATCCACGAGGCCAAGAGCCTCCAAAGAAATGGATATAAACACTTACCTTATTTCAAAGTGCTACTCAACAACCGCTTTATCGTCACTGCCAAACGATCCTGCTTATTCAATAAGCAGAAAATATATCAAATTAGGCTAAAGGCTTCATTCCTCACATTTTAGGGCAATCCGGTTAGGAACCTGATACCCTATTCGCATACGCAATACGTAGGTCAGGCCTATGTACAGGGTTCAAAGTCACATAACCAAACCCTAAATAAATTACATTTATATGTTGCCCATAACTCACTGAGTATGAATATATAATCAATTCCATTATCAGGGTCCAATTAACCCTTTAAACTATTAATTGAACTTATAAAAACGATGTCTAATATCCCAATTTTTACCGTTAAAATATATTCAAACACACGTAATAAAATCAAATAATGAATTAACATCATTACCTGGATGTTTCGAGGTAAAAATTCTACTTTTCTCTGGCTCTTTTCTCATTTTCTGGCATTTTTTCTTTAGCTTCTCGCTGCCTCGTTATGTTTTTTGCTTCCTTGCACTATGCTTCATTTTCTGCTCTTGTTTAAGCTTAAGGGATTTTAATCCCTTAAGCTTTTGCACCTCCTTTCCTCTTTTCTATTATCTCTTCTTTTATATTTTCTTTTCATTTCTTTTCGCGACGAAAATTAAACAGAACTTTACGAAATTCGAAATGATCCCAAATTTCTCAAGTAAGTTATACAAAATATATGTAACACACTTGCTAAGGCGGATCTCAAATCGGACTCCCGAAACTCAATATGCAAATTAAATGGAAAAAGGTCAAATTATTTAACTTTCGGCATTTTAGCGGAAACTAGCCGAACAACCTCGAAATTATCTTTCGAAAGTTCACAAAAGTCACATATAATCATACAAATCTAACGACGCTTTTGGATTTCGAATCGGAGTTCATTCGCTAAAATCGAGCTCGAAAATCTCTTTTTAATATTTATCGACAATAAAAACTGAAATCTTCTTCCGATACGTACCAAACGAGGTCTGATTTAGCTCAAATTTTACAGACAGGTCCTAATAGACTTTACGAAGATTTTCAAATTATCGGGATGCTCATCGGTGTCCTAATTCCCGAAACGACTACCTAAGGTCGTTTCAAATACTTTGCAGTATGAGATTGGTGTGTTAAAGGACATTGAGAAAAGTGAGAAGTTTGAATTCTTTAGTGGTTAAATTCTTGGACACGATCTAAGTGGTGAATTTTATCTTAAATGATATAACTAGAGAGCTTATATCACCGTGTGAAGTTGAGTCAATTAAGTTGATAATATCCTACCTATCGTAATAGATTTGTTCGACGATATATATGTCCAACGTTATATTAGCAATGCTTGATGGTTATGCCGAGGTTAAATCTGTGGATACGCTAGCGGAATGTTAAAGGATGTTGAGCCGATGTCGTGAATGACAACTATTTCTAAATGGTACTCTAATGTCCTCATCCTTTGAAAGGGTTTTAAAAACAAAAAATAGTTGGAATTTCTATGATGATGTCGCTTAAGATATTTTTGTACATGAAGTTGCCCCTAATATTGCTTAATATATGTGGTCATCTAAATGCGCCTCATGATGAAATTGATGTGTTCATCTTAACATGGAGTTTTTGAGTTTTCATGAATGCTTTTTGTCGAAGGACTTAGATAATGTATGCATCAATTGTGGTGGTCTGCAATGGAGCAAGAAAGAAACAATGTGATAATTTGGGGTTTTTCCTAATGTAGGTTCTATAGGATCTACTATTCTGCCTTCAACGTGCAGTTTTTCCTATAAAAAGATGCAAACAAGGTTCTATAGTTATGCCTAATAAATCATGATAGTTGGATTCGACATTGATGGATCAACTATAGAGTATGTGCTACTCTTTCAGGGTGCGAATTGATATATTCAAATAAAAGGCGTCGTTTGGATTCTAGGAAAAGAGATAAGTCTGAGTTAGATCTCTATGACGGTTATAATTCCTATGAAATCTTAGATGTAATTGCTGAGTTTTCTTGTTCCTTAATGGCTTAATCGGGTTTGTGAATGGTAAGTTTTGATCTTATCGTGAATCTACTGATGTCTGTGTTTATCATTGAAGGATTAAGTCAATTACGAGGATGAGTTGATTATGAGTATTCTAAGGGAACATTGACCTTAATCTTTACTCAAAATGAGAGTGTTCGACTTGATGTAAGATTATGGTTGTTAGTTTGATGAAGGTTACATGTACTTCTTACGAACGATATAAGGTTTGTTAAATCAAGGTGGCTCTAGGTTAATCAGTGCGAGAGTAGAGATTGTACCTCCAAACCGGTGCTGGGTTGACCTTAGTTTCACGTTAGGCTAGCATAACCTCTTCCGGAAATTGGGAGAAACTAACTTGAAGTAATGATTGTTTAGATTGGTAGATCCGATTTGTTTTCTTGGACTAGTAGGTCCTGGTTATTTGTTCAGACAGATAGATCTTAATTGCTCAATATGAACTTCGGGTTGAGAAAGATCGATGTGAGGGTTCTTGCTTCTTTTTAGTCTTTGGGTGTAAATCCTAAGTGGAGGAGTGGTTAGTTGAGATTTAATGTGGATTATGTGTTTTGAGGTTATAATCATCTTCGCGTTCTGAAAGATAAGATTCGAAAGATGTGAAGTTTGGTAAGGCACCTAATTGTAGTGCTCGACAAGTTTCAACATCCATTTGTTGTACTCTAGATCTCTACCTGACTTGTTAGAAACAAAAAGGTGAGAAAGGAATCCTAAGATTGTTTTTGTCTTTGTTTCATCGATTGTAGCTTGGGAGAAAGGTTCAAAGTTATCAATTTGGCAGCTAATCTGTTAAAATTAGAAATTTGATATAAATCTCTTCAGATTATCTTATAGGCTCATTGCGTATGTAGAGGCAACATAAATCAGTGTGGAGAATTTTGGCAATTGCATTATTTTTATTTTTTTTTGCTAGGTTGTTATCAGTGCATATCGTCAGTTCAACAGAGCAGTTGTGTTGTTCGTTTGCGAGGTTATTGGGTTGCTCAGAAAAATTACTTCTTCTATCTCAGGATGAGATTTAGATTTCGGTTAAGCATTATCAGTTGATTTCTTTTTTATCTAATTATTATACATTATTCATATATACAAAATCCATTTCTTTATCATAATTTTAATTATACCTTTCATAGAGTATTCAATTTTTATTCATAAAGTATTCATTATTTTTTATTCCTACACTATTTACATTTACTCAAACAACATACATTTCTCATTCATAGAGTACATATTTTATCTATAGTAATTGAAAAAAGAACTGTGTATATATTTAATTTACTTATACCTCATAAATATATCTTATTGACACTATACACACACACACACACACACACACACACACTTTATAGAAATTATTGTGCTATACTTCCTGCGGTCCAAAATAGTTGATCACTTTCCTTTTTTGAAAGTCAAACAAAGTAAATTTTGACCAATATTTTGAGATATATTTCTTCACCATATTAATATGAAAAGAATTACAACTTGTAGTACTTTTCGTGTAGTTTTTAATATCTAAATTATAATTTTAAAATATTAAATAAATATAGTTTAATTTAATTATGAAAATTGGTCAACTTGACTCTCGAAAAGTGAAAATTGACAACTATTTTGGACCTGAGGGAGTATACATAATCTATATCTCAAATACATAAATCATAATAGCCATGTATACAAATTTATATCTAACATATATTTTTAATGTGTCTAATATTACTGATTTTAGTATGTAGTCTTGATATCTTTGTTATACAACAAATATTAGTGATGTATAAAATATAATTTAAGTGCAAATTCTAAAAATATTTAAATTATGCTATATTTATTTGGCTTATACATTGACTATAAGTCAGATATATTCATAACATTTATTATGAAAATATATTCGTCATATATATTTATTATACAACAAATATAAATAATGTGTGTGTGTGTATGTGTGTGTATATAAGTTTTCTGTGCATTCTTTGACAGTAAAACAAATAAAGTAAGTTAGAGAACTGCACCAATTTGTTACTTATTTAGAATATTTACGTTAGCTAAGAAAAAAATTATTAGTTACCTTAAAAATTTGAACAGTCTAATAAAGATATAAAAGAAATTTTTTACTTTTAGTGTGAGAAATTTACCTTTTGAAGTGGAATGAGAAAGAAACTTCAACAAATGGTTACTACTAATATCTAAAATGTACGCTTAAGTTAGGGATTGATTTATAAGATTAAATATATAAAAGAAGACAAACATACACTAATTGGCTGAAAAAAAAAAGGAACATGAAAATATGTTTAAAGAAAATTTAAAAGTGTCAAGGGTTGTCATGTGAGGTAAAAATCTCTTTTATCTTTTGCAAGTACTTATATTTCAAGTATTGTTTATTTTGCAATAGATCTGTATCTAAAAATGTTGAACGAGTTACAACCTGCTTAAATTAATGGGTCTTTTTACTTGAATATTTTAAAATTTTTTTTATGAATAATGAAATAGTCTGAACTTCAAAATTTTAAGGCCAGCGTGGCCAAATAACTTTCAAAGTAGACCAAATCTGAAAGAAGAAGCAAAATAGGATAAAGGGGCAAACCCGGCTCATTTGCAAAAATATGACACGGAAAGTTTTGGCTTGCCAAAATGCCCTCACTAACAGATGTTTAGCAAAAATATCCTCATTAGTTGAATGAAACTTTTTTCGGACAAAAATACCCCTACAAACCAATAAAAAGACGCGCCCCAGTCACTCCCCTTCCTTTTCTCCATTCACGCTATCAAGAAAACCATAAAACCCCATTCTTTTTACTGATTGCTCTGTTCAAGAGAAGATTCAATGTAAGATTTCTTCAAGTTGTAAGGGTAAAGTTCTCTGCAACTATTGCCAAGAATTTAAGCTCTGGTGCAATCAGCACCCTACATACACTTCTTGCCTATTGCCAAGACTCTATGGCCTGTTGCAAGTGCCAACTTGCAGAGAAAGTCTCTGCAACCCTTGGCTTATAGCTAAGAGTTTAAGCTCTGCTGCAATGGGCACCTGGGAGAGACTTCTTGGCTATTGCCAAGACTTTAAGCCCTCTTGCACTGGCCAACTTCAGGAAAAAAATCTCTGCAAGTCTTGGCAATAGCCAAGACTTTAAGTTCTGCTGCAAAGGGAAACTTACACTGAAAATCTCTAAAGTATTGGCAATAGCCAAGACTTTAAACTCTACTGCAATGGGAGGCTTGTAGAGACTTCTTGCCTATTGCCAAGACTTTAAGCCATGTTGCCATGGTCTCTACAACTACAGAAAAAGTCTCTACAACTATTGCCAATAGCCAACACTTTAAACTCCAGCGGAAGGGGCAACTTGTACAAATAGTCTCTGCAAGTATTGACAATTGCCAGGACTTTAAACTCTAGTTGAAGGAGCAACTTGTACAAATAGTCTCTGCAAGTATTGGCAATTGCTAAGACTTTTACCTATATTGCAGTGCAAAACTTGCAGAGAAAGTCTCTACAACTCTTGGCAATAGCCAAGACTTTAAGTTCTGCTGCAAGGGAGACCTTACACTAAAAATCTCTAAGAGTATTGGCAATTGCCAAGACTTCTACCTCTACTGCAGTGAAAAAGTTGGAGACAAAGTCTCTGCAACTCTTGGCAATAGCCAAGGCTCTAAGTTCTGGTGGAAGCAACAACTTACACGGAATATCTCTGCAAGTATTGGCAATAGCCAAGACTTTGAACTCTACTGCAATAAGCACCTTGCAGAGAAAGTCTATGCAACTCTTGGCCATGGTCAAGATTTTAAGCTCTATGCAAAATATGAATATCTAATAGGCATAGGCAATAAAAACCTTCAAATCAATGGAATCAAGCAAACACAAGAAAAAATCCAAAATTTCCAGCATACAAAGAAGAAAGAAGGAGGCCAGGAATGGGGAAAGAGAGAAGGAAATATGTGCAGCGTGAATTAAACAAGGTGTGACAAAATAGCTCTTTCATAAGAGGGGGTACGATGTGGAGGGCATTTACTTAAAACATTTGTAAGTGGGGGCAATTAGGTAATACCATGTCTTATTGAGGGCGCTAGGTGAAATTTTTTGTACCCATTTAAAAAGGTGGAAGATAAGGGGTGAATTGCAGAAATATGCTACGGGAACAAATGGTTAGCATAAATACCCTTGCTAACAGTGGTTCAGCACAAATGCCCTCTGTTAGTTTAATGAAAACTTTTTCGGATGAAAATATCCCTAACAAACAATAAAAAGACCCGCTTATATCCCTCCCCTTTTTTTTCCCCATTCACGCTATCAACAAACCCTAAAAACCCATTTTACAGATTTCTCCGTTCAAATGAAGATTCAAGGTAAGTTTTCTTCAAATTGCTATTGACTTTTACTAAAAGTTCCATTAGGTTCTTTATAATTTCATTTAAATTATGCTTAATTTTACTTTAAATTCTATATAAATCAAACAAGCTATGAAGTTTATTCATAATAATTCAAAAACACATGTTGTATAGAAACACATGACATTAGATTGATTACAATATTTATAATATATAGTTTCATAAAAATTAATTAATCTGTATTAATCGCAGAAAGTGTATGGATTCTCAACCAGTCTTGCCTATTGCCAAGACTTTAAACACATTTGCCATGCGGACTTGAAGAGAAAGTCTCTAAAAGTCATGGCTACAGCCAAGACTTCAAGCTCTGCTGCAATTAGCACATGGCAAAGACTTTTAGTTATTGGCAAGACTTTAAGCCATGTTGCAAGGGTAAACTTCTCTGAAACTCTTGGCTTATTGCCAAGAGTTTAAGCTCTGGTGCAATCAAAAACTTGCAGAGAAAGTCTTTGCAACTCTTGGCCAGCTCTGGTGGAATGGGCACCCTGGAGAGATTTCTTGGCTATTGCCAAGACTTTAAGACCAGTTGCAATGGGGAACTTGCAGATAAAGTCTTTACAAGTCTTGGCTATTGCCAAGAGTTGCAGCTCTGGTGCAATGGGCACCTTGGAGAGACTTCTTGGCTATTGCCAAGACTTTAAGCCTTGTTGCAATGATCAACTTGTAGATAAAATCTCTCCAAGTCTTGGCTATTTCCAAGAGTTGCAGCTCTAGTACAATGGGCATCTTGGAGAGACTTATTGGCTATTGTCAAGACTTTAAGCCATGTTGCAATGGGGAACTTGCAGATAAAGTCTCTGCAAGTCTTGGCTATTGCCAAGAGTTGCAGCTCTGGTGCAATGGGCACCTTGGAGAGACTTCTTGGCTATTGCCAAGACTTTAAGCCCTATTGCAATGACCAACTTGCAGATAAAGTCTCTGCAAGTCTTGGCTATTCCCAAGAGTTTTACCTCAAGTCCAACAGAAAGGGCAACACGTTTACCTAGCATTCCCTTCCAATATACCATGATCCTTCTTTTATCTAAGCGATCTGTATACGAAAATCTAAGCATATCATTTGTATTGATTATGTGCAGGATTAACACTATGGCAACGTATGTCATTTACATAGCTTATAATGGGAATGGGATGCAAACAGCAGATATATAAACCATGACATAAAGTTGATACTTGTCAAAGATGGTATAACCTACCAGGCATTTGAAAAAGAAATTTGCAATGCTCTAAGCATCAACACTAATGAAAGTGAAGCAAAGATAAGGTTAGACATGAATCTGGAAACGTGCAGAGGCATGATGGTAACAAATGATCAAGAACCTATGACTTGCATTTATCTGCTGAAGAATGATGACAATTTCAGAAAATCCAGCTTCATGGTAGAAGTTATTAAAAGGAATGACCTGTCAAGTAACAACACCACCACCTCCACAAGTACATGCGAATTCTTTGTGAATGAAGCTAATCATAGCATGGTGTTGCATCAAAAGGAAATGACAGTTGTTGATTATAAATATTTTTAAAAGTCAACCGTCATTGGAAAGTTAATATTATTAATAAATTAAACTTTTGGCAATAACCAAGACTTTACACTCATACAGATAACCAATTCAATTTAACTTGACACGAAGTCTTGGCAAAGGGTAAGACTTCCTACCAAAACTTATTTATCGACTTTAATTTTAGAAATAATTAACTTGCCTTGAAGTCTTGCCATAAGCAATAGTATTGACAACTAAATCTCCACCAAGTCTTGGCAAAAACATTACCAGTACAACCCTCCACGAATTATTTATTAATTTTAAATTAATTATATAATATTAGCCTTGGATTTAATTAACTAGAATTCAAGTCTTGTCCATTGGCAAGACTTTCCATCTAATCCCTACACCCCCACAACAACTACAATACCTTGTAGTCTTGCAATTTCTAACACATCCACCTCATCCAATTCAAAACAACTCCAGTCTTTAAAACAACCAAAAAATATCAAACATCAAAGCGTACTTGTTTACATAAACATAACAAACACAGTAAATATGAAACACACGTAATTAAAGCTAATCATCAGCTTTCTCTAACTCTTTTGCAGTACTAAAAGTCTTATTTGGACTATTACACGGATCATCTTGCGACGGAGGTAACAAACAGAAATTTGGAAATTCATCGCCCACATAACATTTTTGCCTCTTCTGCCACCTTCATCAGAAAATCTTGGCTGACTTTTAAAATCATCCACCACATCTAAATGTACATGATCATGATCAGAAGATTCAATATCCATTACCTGCAAAATTTAAAAAAAAAAAACAACAATGACAATACGTAATAACGAAACAATGAAACAATAATGAAAAGACTATATACAAACATTCTTCATAAATTTAGATCACCCAACTCCATAAATTTGCCGAAAACATAGTCCTTTCCCAGATGGATGGATGACGTGGAGGGCACTTACTTTAAATATTTGAAGCCGAGGGAAAATTGCTAAGACTAGGTCTTAGCAAGGGCACTACATGAAAATTTTTGGAAGACAAGAATAGTCAGTTGAGATTTCGGGTTGTGCAAAACATGTAATTTTCAAATATAATCCAAACTTCAAGTCATCTTTTTTTTTTTTAAGAAAGTCCATATTTTTGTTAATTTTTTCAAAAGGCTGCAAAACAAATAGGCTTTATTTTACATTTCTGAGTTGGCCGCATTATAACAATGTTGTCCAAAGTAAAAGTAATAGTAAAGACATGTTTACTAAAATTTAGGAATAAATTTAAAAATTTTAAGTAAGTCTAAAGCACAATCAGCACCTAGACTGATTTAACAAAATAAATGTCCAAAGTTTACACGAGACTCATCATATTGGAAGATTCAAATGGACAACGTGTCCACGAATAATCTCCGATAGAGTTTCCGTCAATGACAGACCAACTTCGGAAATTCTATTCTAATTAATAATAAAACATCCATAAAGTATTTTAAATGCGAGAACTCCTATCACAAGCGGTAAAAGGCGGTGTGAAAGCCTTGGCAACTCCGCTGGGGAGAATAGTGAAAACTAGAGTCTCCAGCTTTAATAAAACTGTTGTTTTAGGCTTTCAATCTTGTTTGTTTTTTTTTTTGTCATGAATGTTCTTGAATGTTACGCTTTGATATTGTTGAGTTGTACATATAAAACTGCCTCTTTTTGCAAACCCCCTCAGTCTCTGATACAATATACCAGTATTGCTTTCAGCATCTGGAAACCTTCTTACTTAAATTGCCCATGATTAGGAGGACAGTGTGTTGGAGTTGGACCGGAGACACTGTTGCCGAATAACTTTGATGCGCTTTCCGCCCGATTTGTCCATCGGGTTTTGTGCCAATCTAGACACCGAATCAGTCGTGTCTCATAGAGTTAAATCTTTGTTCTCAATTATCTGCATTCCATATTTGACTTAGTGAGGTGCGGTACAGTGGTACCGTACTTGTCTAGGCTGACCCTTTGTGTCAAGATAGGCCCACATTCCCAAAAGACACTTCATTGATATTTTATATTTTACATATATTTGATAGGGTTGTTATACTAACCGTTACAGGTCTGGGGCGGGAGTTCGAAAAATAACAAAAAATTGAAAAAAAGAGGGAAAGGGATATACAAATGAAATTTAGTCTTGAGTGATCAAAAAATAATATGGTCATCATTTTTACGCCGTTGTAACTGAGAAAATTTTATGAATTTTTTTTTTTTGTGTCTAAAATTTGTGTCAAATGGTTTTTTGAGTCATAAACATTTTGTCAATTTTACATGTTATAATGGTGAATTTTTTGAAACTCTTCTCTGTCTCAATCAGAGTCTGGGATCTGTCCCAGTTTTACAAATAATTTGTTTGTCAATATAATGACGAAATTTTTGAACGTTTTGTAGCTTTCTTTTGTACCAAGTCATAAAAACTTTTTGTCATTATCTTTTATGTCGTTATGATAGCGAATTTTTAGGAACCATTCTTGTGTCTTAAGTTTATGTCGATACTTTGTCCTGAGATTGGCCACTGTCGTGTTACTGTAATTTTGTAGCAACTTGTATGGGGCTTTCTTTGGGCGTCATTTCAAAATTTAATTTTTTTCAATTTAAATAGAAGTAAATAAGAATGCAACTAGGTCCTACTACGTGTCAAGCTTGTTGTTTTCAATTGTCCGGGTGGTCTCGCTCAATTTCCTATTTTGTTTAGTCATCCAAACTATCTATCAATCCTAACCCATGTCTATTAGGTACTATGGCTGCATCATCCTCGAGGTCTAAAGAGAAAGTACTCAGTAGATTCCAAACCTCTCGCTATTATGATGATTGATGGCTCACCCATTGAATTGAGGGTATGGTGGGCCGATATGCCTGTGATGCACAAAAAATTGTCACCGCCAATATTGGTTGCTTGACTGATCTTGTGGATACAAGTTTTGTCCCATGCTGCGATTTGGTTAATGCACCATTTCACGTTAGGACTCTACCCAGAATACCTTTCAGTTCAATGGGTTTGAGATGACTCTCTCACTAGAGAATTGGTTGGGCTAGTCAAACTTGAGCTCAAAGGAAAAAGTATATTAGCTTAGGTCCACCGGTAAGCAAGAATTTTTTGACAACCTAAAATTGCTGTTGGATAAAACGGTTGCAAGTGTAGACAATGATGGGATCTCCTTGGGGTACCACGACAAATGTTTAGGGAGGTCGTACAGTTATGAACTTCATCTAACTTAGTTCTATCAAATCTTGACTTATGATAAATGGTTCCTACATAGGGCACATGTGTTCGTGTTCGCTCTTTTGGATTTGACGGCTTTCCCAATGAAGTATAGAAAGATATCCATTTTGGTGAGTTGGTTCATGAGAGCACTATTTGATACAAAGAGAGACTTTAATGTCATCCCAATGGTTCTAGCTACTTGAGACACCACCCAAAACATGTCAAGAACACCACTTTCCCGAACTGTGACTTTCAATGGAGAGCATATTGTGGTGGCCTCTCTTCTCGTTATATTTTGTGGCACTGTATGTGGTTTGTGAAGGGAGAGATCGCGATCAGGTGCATGGAACAGCCTTTTCTAATGTTGATAGGATTGAGAGGGGCCTATCCCTATACCCCTATGGGTATACAGACAGTTTAGTCACATCAAGCTCCTAGAGTTGTAGACATGAGGGCTCACATTGTTGAGTTTGAGTTTGGTCATTACCGAGATAGAGTAGAGATTTTGATATTAGGAAATAACAGGGTGTTCTAGAAGAATCGCACAATGGCACGAGCACGAGATGGGCTTAGGGGAGAGGTCGTTCCCGAGTATGAGGCATGGTACCGTCGCCAGCCCCTGCTCGTAGTCATGGTTGAGAGATCTGGACATGCACTTTTTGATATTAAAGGAAGAATGGAGTTGAGGGTAGTTGAAATGAGACACCGTCTTGAGGAGGAGAACTATTTGTATATAGAGCATGTTGTTACCGAGAGGGATACCGCAAGGGCGGCTTTGGTTGACAGCAGGAGAAGAGAGGATTGTCATCGTCAAGATGCCACAGAAGCTAAAGCCCAACTTGATAGGGCATTGGAGAAAGGACTGAAGCTTAGAGAGCTAGCATTAGTCTGACTCTAGGGTTTGAAGGCTGCAGATCAAATCATCAGGATGGCTTATGATCAAGATTATGACACTGTCATGTATGTAGCACAGACTAACGAGTGGCTTGCGTACATATAACTTTTACTCGTACGTGTCAAATTATAGTATATAAGTATATTGAACACACAAGACTTTGAAATTTTTTAATACTATTACTTTGATTACAACCAAAAAAATATTGTGTTTTAATGATGTCGAAAGAATATAAAAGTAAAAATGCTATGAAATTTACATTTAAGAATCAAGCTTTATGTGATAAGATTTCACCTAATAGAGAAAATGTGGGAAATTGCAATTTCACTTGTCAATTTCTTGAGATACAAAAATTATTAATAAAGCTCAATTGAATTAATTACTTCTTTTGAATATAGTCAATTCTTTTATCATAATTTATAAATAATATTCTTTCCAGATATATAATTTAGTAACATGATTATAAAGAAAGTATTGCTATATTGTTATGGTTAAAGATGACTTCTCTCGATTATCAACTTTAATATTAACATATCATCTTAATTTTTTCTTTTCAAATAAAAATTGATATGACAAAGTACATAACATAAACAATATAATCAGTGGCAGGTTATTGCAAAATTGATATCCCAAGTTATTTAACAAAATTCGTTCTATCTCCAATATTTAAAAAGTTAGTTCCCATTTGCGCAGACAAAAGAGTAAAAGATAGTGCAATACAAGGCATAGTAATGAATACTAGTAGATAAGAGAGTTAAGAAATAAATATAAATTTTCACTGTTATTAACTCTTTTTTTTAGCACATTTTTTTGACTAACTCTTCAAATACACAAATAAAACTCCAATAGGAACTTTTTACTTAAAGAACCGTTCCTTGGTCTCTCATTCAAAATCTATGCACACACCACATTTTTGGAGCACTTTTCTTTTCCTAACACAAGTTTATACCCATTATAAGAGTAGAATACATATTATTCAACAATAAAGGATAAGTTGACTCATTTTCTTATTTGAATCTTTTAAAACAAATAGCAAAAAGTCAACACTAAAGTTGAATAAGAAATTTGGGAAATTAATTGCTATGAAATTCAGCTCAATCTTGCACACCTGCTTGCCTTGCAACACGTCCTCTTTTATAGGCAAAATGTAGGATTCATTTTTTTCCTTATTTGTAGTCTTTGGTAATTCTTTGTACTGCAAAGTTTCATCAATTTTTTTCTTTTGTTTTGCTTGGTTGACATGAAACCCTACTTTACTAGATAAAAATGTCATGCTTCCCGTGTATCTCTAAGTATCTCCAAAATGTGTTTTTTTTCCTAAAATATAGGGAATTAATTAGACAAAATAATTATACAATAATAAAAGAAAAATAAATATTTAGCTTTGATGTTGGGCATATATCTTATGTCTCGGCATTGATTTCTTACAGCTTTTGAGTTATTTCAGTGTATTATGTGCCAAACGATATGTGATTTATAGTAAAATGCTAACTTGAGGTATTTGGATGTCTTAGGAGCGAATTGAAGGAAATTGGAGCTTGATTCATACAAGAACAAGGAAGAAGCAATAGGTACAGCCATGGATGCTTGGCATGCTAGGCTGTATGGTCCGGAAAGAGTGCAAATATTGAAGAAATTGAGAAAAGGAGCGCATACAACCACGGAGGCTTGGCATGCTCCGGTGTATGCGCTGTAAACTAGTCCCAGAGCTGCCAGGATTATCTTAAAAACGTGGACCACTAGATATTTCTTATCATTAAACCCTTGTAACGTTTATTCCTATTATTCTACGTACTTTTTGGAGGCAAGAACCATAGTAGAGGCTAGAGAACGAAGATTCATTAATTAAGTTGTAATTCTTCTTTCCTCTTTATTGTTTCATGAATTCTAGATTATTTTGTGAGAAAGTTAACTTGTCTATGAGTAGCTAAACTCTATTATTCTAGGGTTATGGGTTAACCATGAAAGTTGTACTCTGAAGTTGGTTGAATTCTATTAAATTTATCAGATTGAGTTGTTTATTTAATTCTGCTCTAAATTACTTAATTTCCTGGCCAGTTGTTGAGTATTATCCATGAACCTAAGGTTGAACTCGAAAGTGGAAACTGTAGGTTGCAATAGAATTAAATAAAGTGTGTTCCTGACCCCGGGCATCGGGGAATGGTTTCGCGGTTAGAATAGAAATATACATAACAGTCACGCTTAATCTATTTACAGGAAAAACATATGCATTCTTATTAATTCTAATTCCATAGACATATAGGCGTTAGATTGGCTTGAATAGGCGAGCAGGGTATCGAAAGAGTTCTGTGAGTATAATTAACCCTGTGATTAGCAACTCAGATAAATAAAGTTAATTCAATTAGCGGATGAGTACAACTGGATTGGTGACTGTTCCATAATCCTGGAATATTCCCTCTCACTGATATCTGAAACTCTTGAATTGTCTTGCATTCCATTTACTTCAGTTGCTTTTAGTTAATTAATTAATTAAGCACACTCGAATTCTGGTTAAACTCTCTTGAACAATATTTGAATTGAAGTTTGTCTAGGTAATAGTTAATCAATAGTCTTCGTGGGAACGATACTTTCTTATTACTTTATTACTTGATCGACCGCGTATACTTGTGTGTGCATTTGGAGCGACAAGTTTTTGGCACCATTGCCGGTGACTAAGATTTAATTAGTTTCTAGATTAGCTTTTATTTGTTATTTGTTCAAGATTAATTTTTTATTTTAGTTGTCTTTGTGTGTTTCAGGTATTGGCCTGAATGCGAAGGAGCAAGAGTGGTGATAAACTCTACACTTTTGACCCGGAACCTGAAAGACTTTTTCAGAGGCTAAGGAAGGAGGCCAGACTCAAAGCAAAGCTAGAGAAAGCTCCTATTTCTGAAACTGCAGAGATGGCTGAAAATCAAAACCGCGCTATACTGGATGTGGCCAGACCTACTCTTGACAACATGGCCAAGGCCATTGTGAGGCCCACCATTACTGGTAAATTTGAGCTGAAGGAGAATATGATCCGACTATTCCAGTCTAATGGTCAGTTCGCGGGATTGTCACATGAAGATCCTCAGCAGCACATGCAGAATTTTCTGGAGATCAGCGACACTTACAAATATGTTGATGTGTCGGATGAATATATACGGCTGACTATGTTTCCATTCACCTTGCTGGGTGAAGCAAAGAAGTGGCTCTTGGTCCAACCACCGAACTCTATTAACTCTTGGGACGAATTGGCAAAGAAGTTTCTGATCAAATGTTTTCTATCGGGCAAAAACTGCAAAGATTAGAGGTGAGATAGTGTCATTCAGTCAAAATTCATCAGAGGAGATAGGTGAAGCATGGGAAAGGTTCAAGGCATTATTGAGAAGCTGCCCACACCATGGTCAATCAAAGGAGGTGTTGGGACATATTTTTGTTGAGGGACTGCAGTCGCATAGTAAAATCATGCTGGATGCTTATTGTGGCGAACCAAGTCTAGAGAAGCAGTATGATGAGCTGGAGATCATTCTTAACAAAATTTCAGAAGGCAGTCAGCATTATCATGGTGACTCAGGCAGAGGTAAAAATCTCAAGCTAGGTGGAAAGGTAGAAGTGGATGTATTGACAGCTATGAAAGCTGAAATGGCAGCAATGCAACACTCTGTTAAGCAGCAACTTGATGCAGTATTAGCCCAGGTAAGCAAGCCACAGCCACCTGCCCCACCCCAGGTTCAACAAGTGCAAGCAACTCCATACTGTGAGGTGTGTGGTGGATCTGATCATCTAAGTAATATTTGCGCTGACAACCCAGAGTCTGCGTTTTACGTGGGCCAGCAGGGCAGGGGTTTTAACCAAAATGCTCAGTATGGCAACACTTACCCGCCTAACTTCCGGAACCACCCTAATTTCTCATGGGGCGGTAATCAAGGCTGACAAGGCAGCAGACAACCCCAAGGTAATAGTCAGTAGGTGCAGAATCCACCACAGCAGCAACAGCCTGAAACGTCAAAAATAGAGGCAATGAATCAAAAATTGGCTGCGGATCTCAATGAGAAAATTTCAACTCTCCAGCAGAACCAAGACAGTGCCATTCGTTCTCTAGAAAAACAAGTGGTGCAGCTTGCTAGTAATCAAAATACAAGACCACCTGGTGCTTTGCCTAGCAATACTGATCCCAATCCCAAGGAACAAGTGCAAGCAGTGTCATTAAGAAATGGGAGAGAACAGGAAGAATTGCCAAAGAAGTCAAAGCAGTTTCACCCTGACAAAGGAAAAGAGACAGAGCCAGTAGTCAAAGTCGAGAAGGAGGCAGAAAAGCAAGAGGTAGTGATTGCTACTAAACCACCACTTCCCTTTCCTCGAAGGTTGCAAAAGAATCTGCAAGATCCTGCAGTTACGAAGATCTTAGGCATACTCAGTCAGACTAGTATCAATATTCCATTGGTAGATGTGCTCCGAGGAATTCCAAAGTATGCCAAGTACATCAAGGACATAGTATCATCAAAGAGGAAACTCAATGAATTTGAAACTGTGGCACTTACTGAAGAGTGCACATCTAGAGTTCAGAATAAACTCCCTTAGAAGTTGAAGGATCCGGGTAGTTTCACCATCCCTATTCGTGTTGGCAATGTAGCAGTTGGTAGAGCCCTATGTGATCTAGGGGATAGCATAAATCTTATGCCATTATCTGTACGCAACCAACTGGGTCTCGGTACTCCAAAGCCAACAACAGTCTCACTTCAGTTAGCTGATCGGTCTACTACTTATCCTGAGGGGGTGATTGAAGATGTACTGGTTCAGATTGGTCAATTTATTTACCCGTTGATTTTGTTATCCTGGACTATAAGGCAGATAAGGAAGTTCCTATCATCTTGGGACGACCTTTCTTGGCCACTGGTGATGCTCTAATCCGTGTCCGAGAGGGAAAGATGACAATGAAGATGGATGATCAGGAAGCAGTTTTTAATGTGTACAAGGCTCTAAAAATGCCTCACCGTCACGAAGAGTTGTCCATCATCACAGTGAATGACCCAGAGGAGAAGTCGACTGACCCAGCTGATTATGTCAATGATGACTTGCAGCGAGCACTGATGTTGGGAGAAGAAACTAGTGAAGATGCTGACATAGAGGAGATATTGCAGCTCTTAGACTGTGCTTGTGAATTTATTACAGGGTTTCCCAAGTTTGAGCCTTTAGATAGACCGCTCGGGCCACCACCCAAGCCATCTATTGAAGAGGCACCCAAGTTTGAGCTCAAACCTTTACTTGTGCATCTTCGGTATGCTTATTTGGGAAAATCTGACACTTTACCTGTGATTATTTCTTCTCTGTTGTCTGACTTGCAGGTAGAAAAGTTGTTGAGAGTGCTACGAGAGCATAAGAGTGCTATTGGCTGGACCATAGCTGATATCAAGGGAATAAGCCCGGATTTCTGCATGCACAAGATCTTTATGGAGGAGGGGTACAAGCCAAGTGTGGAGCATCAGCGTCGCCTCAATCCAATCATGAAGGATGTGGTAAAGAAAGAGGTGATTGAATGGTTAGATGCATGTATAATTTTTCCTTTCTTTGACAGCAAGTGGGTAAGTCCAGTGCAATGTGTCCCTAAAAAGGGAGGCATGACAGTGGTGCAAAACGAGAATAATGAACTTATCCCCACAAGATCTGTTACGGGGTGGAGGGTGTGCATAGATTATCGAAAATTAAATAAAGCCACCTGAAAGGATCAGTTTCCCCTTCCCTTTATTGATCAGATGTTAGATAGGCTAGCTGGTCAAGAGTATTATTGTTTCCTTGACGGTTACTCTGGCAACAACCAGATATGGATTGCTCCCGAAGACCAGGAGAAAACAACTTTTACATGCCCTTACGGTACCTATGCCTATAGGAGGATGCCGTTCGGGCTATGTAATTCACCTGCGACTTTTCAAAGGCGTATGATGGCTATTTTCACTGATATGGTGGAAAAGTTTGTCGAAGTGTTTATGGATGACTTCTCTGTCTTCAGATCTTCTTTTGATGCTTGTCTAACTAACCTTGGTCTAGTGATTGCTAGGTGTGAAGAAACTAACAATGTTTTAAACTGGGAAAAGTGCCATTTCATGGTTCGAGAAGGTATAGTTTTGGGACACAAGGTGTCCAGTGCTGGAATTGAGGTTGACAAGGCGAAGGTGGAGGCGATTGAAAAATTACCTCCTCCCACATCTGTGAAGGGAGTCTGAAGTTTTCTCGGACATGCTGGCTTCTATAGGAGGTTTATTAAATATTTTTCTAAGATTTCTACTCCTTTGTGAAGGTTACTTGAGAAAGAAGTAGCATTTGTGTTCGATGAGGCCTGTCTGAGAGCCTTTAATGAGCTAAAAGGGAAATTGGTCTCTGCGCCAATAATAGTGGCTCCTGATTGGACTGCACTATTTGAATTAATGTGTGATGCTAGCGATGTCGCTATTAGTGCAATCCTGGGGCAAAGGAGGAACAAGGTGTTCCATTCCATTTACTATGCCAGCAAAACTCTTAATCCCGCCCAATTGAATTACACAGTTATTGAAAAAGAGTTGCTGGCAGTAGTGTATGCCTTTGATAAGTTTCGGGCATACTTGGTTGGAACTAAAGTTATTGTCTACACAGACCATGCAGCAATCAGGTACTTAATTGATAAAAAGGATGCTAAGCCTCGATTAATTCGTTGGGTGTTATTGCTGCAGGAATTTGACTTGGAAGTCCGAGACCGTAGGAAACGGAAAATCAAGTAGCTGACCACCTATCTAGGTTGGAGAACCACAAGCATGTGGATGAGGGAGGTCTGATCAGAGAAACCTTCCCGGATGAGCAACTTTTTGCCATCACCAATCACTCGGACCCATGGTATGCTGATTATGTCAACTATTTGGTAAGTGAGGCAGTGCCACCACATCTGACTGCAGAAGGTAAGAGTCGGTTCTTTCATGATGTGAGATTTTATATTTGGGATGAGCCGTTTTTGTTTAGAGTGTGTGCAGATCAGTTGGTGAGAAGATGCATTCCTGAGGAAGAGACAGAGGCTATTCTGCAAGAGTGCCATGTATCTCCTTATGGGGGTCATCATGGTGGTGATAGAACAGCCGCTAAACTACTTCAGTCTGGGTTCTATTGGCCGACACTGTTCAAAGATGCTCATGCTTTTGTAAAGAAGTGTGATCGGCGTCAAAGGACCGGCACAATCACCAGGAAGCAAGAGATGCCTCTACAAGGCATTCTAGAGGTGGAGATTTTTTATGTGTGGGGGATCGACTTCATGGATCCCTTCCCCTCGTCGAATAGTAACAAGTATATTTTACTGGCAGTGGATTACGTGTCTAAATAGGTAGAGGCTGTTGCTCTTCCTACTAATGATGCGAAGGTGGTGGTGAGTTTCGTCAAGAAGAACATTTTCACCAGGTTTTGAACTCCACGGGCTTTGATTAGTGATGAAGGTACACACTTTTGTAACAAGTTGTTAAACAACCTTCTAGCTAAATATGGGGTCAAGCATAAGGTTGCCACCGCCTATCATCCGCAAACTAGTGGACAAGCGGAGGTATCAAATAGAGAGGTGAAGCAAATTCTTGAGAAGACTGTCAGTGCGAATAGGAAGGATTGGGCTACCAAGCTCGATGATGCACTCTGGGCATATAGGACAGCTTATAAGACTCCAATTGGGACCTCACCGTACAAGCTGGTTTATGGGAAAGCGTGCCACTTGCCAGTCGAGCTCGAGCACAAGGCCTATTGGGTGATAAAGAAGCTAAATTTTGATATGGGATTGGTGGGTGAGAAGAGATTGTTGCAACTCAATGAACTTGATGAGTTTATATTGCACGCATATGAAAACGCCAAGTTATATAAGGAGAAGACTAAGCGGTGGCATGATAAGCGTATTCAGCATCGTCACTTTGAGCCGGGCCAACTAGTTCTTTTATTTAACTCCAGGTTGAAGCTCTTCCCTGGTAAGCTCAAGTCGAGGTGGTCTGGTCCGTTTGAAATTGTTAAGGTGATGCCTCATGGAGCGATTACATTGCGAGCCCCGGGCTCGGATAAGTCGTTTCTAGTAAATGGGCAAAGAGTGAAGCGCTATTGGGGAGGTGAAGTCGATAGGCTTAAATCTTCCATTTCTTTAGTCGACCCTTGAAAGAGGGTTGTACTCGTCGTGCCGCGACGTTAAATCAAGCGCTTCATGGAAGGCAACCCATGTTTTATCGTTTTTAGAGTTAGTTAATCCCCATTTTCATTTAAAATAAAAATAAAACAAAATAAAAAATAGAAATAGAAAAGAACAAAAAGAATGGAATCTTGATGTGTTTAACGTGTTTGTGTAGTGTTTTTAAAGGATCCCGAGGCTCGACATCAGTTGGAACAACGAAATTGGCCGGTTCCGGACAACAAAATAGAAAAAATGCAAAAAAAAAAACTGCACTGAGGCAGGCACAGGCCAGCATGCGTTGCATGCACGGCTGTGCGCTGCTCAGTTATGAAAACAAAAAAAAATGCAGAACTAGGCAGTGTTACCACAGGATCGCGCACAGGACTGTGCTGTATGAACCAGTGAAACAGCACAGCGAGCGTCGCGCCCATCGCTGTGCTCGCGTGCAGTTTAAAAAAAAAAATTTGAAACAGTGTTGCGGGTGTGAAACGCGGGCCACTTTTTTGGAGGTAAGTTTTTGTTTCCTTATGATATTTAAACACACACACAACACAAACGCACAAAACAAAAAAACAGAACAGCAAAAGAGAACAGAACACGGGCAAAAGAACAGGAAACGGGCAAAAACCATAACCTCAACGGCTTAAGTTTTTGCTTTCAAATTCCAAGGTATGAATTCTCATCCTCTCACCTTCTCTTCTAGGCTTATCCTTCTCCCTTCTCTAATGATTGATAGTACCGAAAAGTCCCATCCCCGTTTCCCTTAGCTTTAGTTTTTTTATTTCAAGTTTATGATGAAAACATGTCGAAACTTGAATGTTTTTGATTGGTATTTGCTGTGGGGGTGCGGTGATGCACCGGGATGAGTATATGTATAAGCTCCCGGAGTTGGGAGGTCCAAACAATAACAAAAAGTATATATACAAGCTGTCCAATTTACTGCACGTAAGGTGTTTGATGCAATTTCCCAATGAACAATTTGAAGTATTTGGCGAAGTCTGAGTAGCCAAATCAATTAGGGGGTATAAGTTGAACATATATTAGTTAGAATTAGGGCATAGGGCTGAGTTTAAAGTGTTTTCTTATGAACGACACTCAATGCACATTATTCATACACTAGAAGTGTTGTTTTGCACCTTACTTAAGTGAGCCAATGCCCCGTTGTGCAATTCACGGGCGGTTCTTATTGCTTTCCTTAAGATAATAATTCTCCATATTTTTGAGATGAAGTAGAGCCTAAGTGTGGGGTGTGGAGACCCCGTTTCCACACTTTGGTGAATTTTAACCATGAGAATTGTTTTGAATAAAGAAGTGCGCGTCGAGGGAAGTCTGAGTACCTCGCGAATGTTACCATGAGCGTACTATGAGCATAACTTGATTAATTGTAGATTACACTTGAGCTTTAAGTGTGGGGTGCGTGCGCACCAATGAGAAGTTAACGACAAGCTTGAATTGGCTTAGTTTCTAGCTACTTTAAAGAGCTCGGGAGTATTTCATTGGCTAATTTCACATTGTTTGGATGCAGGTATTCTATTACAAAATGGCGATTACAAAGCAAACATCCAAG
This sequence comes from Petunia x hybrida, assembly GCA_037355625.1. Classification (NCBI taxonomy): domain Eukaryota; kingdom Viridiplantae; phylum Streptophyta; class Magnoliopsida; order Solanales; family Solanaceae; genus Petunia; species Petunia x hybrida. The sequence goes on from JBBBVM010000974.1 coordinate 433,152, forward strand.
AGTGGTGGAAGTGGGGACGGTGGCCAACCACCACGGAATCAACTCGAGGGCAAGGATAAAAGGGAGCAACGCTCAAAGAAGAAACAAGATACACATGCTCCGGATATGACCATTCCCGCTCCTCAGGCAGCCACGGGCAAGAGGAAATCAACCACTGCTAAGGAAAAGCCCGTGGTGATCCGTGAAGGTGGTGCTTCTAGACCACCGGCCAAGAATAGGAGAGCAGTTCAGGACAAGGGAAAGAAACCAATGGAGCTTGATGATGAGGATGATGAGCAGGAGGATGATGATTCTGAGGAGGAGTACACTCCTATTCCAGTGCCTGAGGACATTCCCTCTACCAGTAGCCCGATTGACAGGGCATTGTGGGAGGACACCTTTGAGAGCGAGAGTGCATACCTGCCGTATCAGTGGATCATTAAGAAGCAGATTACACAGGAAAGACCACTGAACTATCATGCGTGTGAGAATGCTTGCCCGGCTATTTTGGAGGTTGTGAAAGATAGGAAGTGGGACAGATTTATGCAGGGTCCCAAGTGCAAGGGCAATTTTACTGCTGTTCAGGAGCTATATGCGAACTGGGAGAACCCGAGGAGCAGCATAGTGCGGGTTCGAGAGGTTGATGTTGATATTTCTGCCCGAGCCATTAACGCACATTACAGGGTGACTGAAGTGGCCATAGGTGATTATAAGAAGATGCTAGCAGAGCTGGATTTTGCGGATGTCATTGAGGTATTGTGTGACCCACCAGCTATTATGGATGATCGTGAATCTTCGAAGCCTGCGTGGTTGCACAACACGCAGAGAAAATATGCCACTTTACCTAAGAGGTTTATGTCTAGGGAGAGTCGTTCTTGGCTCAATTGGGTGTCTAGCAGAATCATGCAGGCTGACCATCAGACGAATGTCCTTCGGGAGCGGGTGCTTCTTAGTTATGCTCTGATGAATGGAATAGTGCTGAACTTGGGAGAGCTTATGTACGAGCAGATGATACGGACTCGTAAGGAGAAGATATTGAAGCTGTATTTTGTGCACTCTCTGACGGCTTTGATGAGGAAGCGCGAGGTTCCTTTCTATGCGGGTGATGATCTTTTAGAGGTGCCCATTGCCCATGACATTACTTCAGTGCATGACCCGGTCGCGGCCAAAGCAGATAAGAGAACTACATCAGAGCGACTTGTGGGCTTTAAAGCTGAGCTAGCTAAGCTGAGAGAGGCACAGCAGGCAGAGCTGACCCAGTTGAGACAGGAGCAGTAGGCAGAGCTGACCCGATTGAGACTGGAGCAGGCAGCTCGAGACAACCTGATGCAGAGCACACTGGCAAAGATTCTTGCCGCTATTTAGAGTCCCAGAGGGACGCGCTCCATTGGCATCCAGACTGATGCAGGGTCCAGTCCTGAGGTTGTGGATTTGAGTGCTACTGATGGCACTACTGCAGAGCCGGCTCTGGCTACTGCCACTACTATGGAGGGGTCGCTGATTGATGTGATGGATGCAGACCCCTCCACTGCTCAGACCGCGGGTTCAGACCAGTCTGCAGTACCTCCAGACTCTGCAGTTTGAGAGAGCTTTCTTGATACCCACTCTTGTTATTATTTTTGTATTTGTGCAGTGGGGACCATGCACTATTTTAAGTGTGGGGTGGGGTATCATGATTTGTACTTGTATATTTTTACTGCATTTAAATTTTTTAGAATAGTGGCATAATCCTTCGGTTTTCTTCAAGCCACGGTTCTTTCCCGAGGATGCATTTTGTTTTGAACCGGGTGTTTTTAGATAAAAATAAAAAATGAAAATATATATATATATATATAGATATTTAAAATACAAAAAAATTAGGAAATGGGAGTAGCTAAGTGGTAAGGACATGTGCCTTCTCTGTGAATTGTTTGATACTGTCATATTTAGTCCTTTACATGCGAGTTGAACTTCCCTAAAGTTTTTTTTATGGTGTGAGTTATTTTGGATTGATAGTCAGTCTTGTTAGTGACCCTTCGGCTCAGGTTTCTGACTCTGAGTGCTGACCGAGTAGCATGACTTGTCTCGCTTGTTTTTGTTAGGTGTTAGAATTGTTCCGCCTTGAGTAGTTCATGTGCCATGAGTGGTGAGGTGCTTTTATTTCTTCTCGTGCTGCATTATTGGTCTAGAACTTTCTCCGCGTGTGTTCAAAGCGAAATTATAGGTTTGCTCTAGTCGGGAGATGATACAGGCTTTCTTTGATAAACTCTTTCTTTTGCAGCCTTGATTAGCCTACCCGTTCATATATATCCCTTGTAACCCTATTTGAGCTTATTAGTTTTTTTTTGACACCCACATTACAAGCCTATTCTCTTTGTTCTTAATTACCCTCTTTTTGAACCCATACTCCTTAGAGCACTTTAATTGAAAATATTGTTGTTAGTGGAGTTGTGGTTGGTGGAAATTGATGGCTTTTGAGTGGAGTCAATAAGAATAAATTTGTGATGGTATTTTTGAGGAAAAAGTACATTGGCAAGGTTGAGAAAAATTGACAAATGAAAAAAAAAAGAGTTGAAAAAAAAATGAAAAGTGAAAAACAAAAAGAAAGCAAAAGAGAAAAAAAATTCTCAATCCTTGCTAGTGTTGTGCACATTGATTGAAAAAAACCTAAAGGGAGGGAAGTGTTTGAGTTGATGTTCGGATGGTAGCTCGGTTGTGTTTATGAAGAGTTGAGCTATAAAAAGTGGAAGTGATGTATTAAAGTGCTTAGGGAAGTAGTAACTATTAACCATTGCCCGTCCTTTGGCCTACATTACAACCCTTAAAGTCCTAGTTAATTCCGAATGGGAGCGAGCTTACATTAGTGGAGTCCTACACCACGGGCAAGCCTATGGTACCATTGTATGGCACTTGAGATTCTTTTTGAGTGTGAGAGAATTCTTCCTATCTTGAAAGTCCCTAATAAATCAGTTGATATATTTTTGTGTGATTGGGACTAGACTTTGATTGGTGAGGGCACATAGATTATGGGAGGTTGGAGCTTTTATTAGGCCCTAATCTTGAGCGAGTGGGCATTTCGTGAGTAAGTTGGTGTGAAGAGTCGTTTCTTGAGGCTTGGTTGTTGCTACTTGACTGCTTAGATAATCCTTGTTTTCTAAATGTGTGGTGTGCAAATATGGGGAGTTGTGTGCTTGTATGTCTAGTGGCAAATTGTTGGTATCAACCTATTTCATAGGTGCACTTCCTTGAAATTCTTGGGTATAAGTGTGTTGGGTTGTTTGTTCGGGGATGAACAAAGTTTAAGTGTGGGGTGTTGATGTTGGGCGTATATCTTATGTCTCGGCATTGATTTCTTATAGCTTTTGAGTTATTTTCAGCGTATTGTGTGCCCAACGACGTGTGATTTATAGTAAAATGCTAACTTGAGGTGTTTGGATGTCTTAGGAGCGAATTGAAGGAAATTGGAGCTTGATTCATACAAGAACATGAAAGAAGCAATGGGTAGGGCCATGGATGCTTGGCATGCTAGGTTGTATGGTCCGGGAAGAATGCAAATATTGAAGAAATTAAGAAAAGGAGCGCATACAGCCACTGATGCTTGGCGTGCCCCGGTGTATGCGCCGTAGACTAGTCCTAGGGCTGCTAGGATTAGCTTAAAAACGTGGACCACTAGATATTTCCTATCATTAAACCATTGTAATGTTTATTCCTATTATTCTACGTACTTTTTGGATGCAAGAACCATAGTAGAGCCTAGAGAACGAAGATTCATCAATTGAGTTGTAATTCTTCTTTCCTCTTTATTGTTTCATGAATTCTATATTATTTTGTGAGAAAGCTAACTTGTCTATGAGTAGCTAAACTCTATTATTCTAGGGTTATGGGTTAACCATAAAATTTGTACTCTGAAGTTGGTTAAATTCTATTAAATTTATCAGATTGAGTTGTTTATATATTTCTGCTCTAAATTTCTTAATTTCCTGGCCAGTTGTTGAGTATTATCCATGAACCTAAGGTTGAACTCGAAAGTGGGAACCGTAGGTTGCAATAGAATTAAATAAAGTGTGTTCCTGACCCCGGGCATCGGGGAATGGTTTCGCGGTTAGGATAGAAATATACCTAACAGTCACGCTTAATCCATTTACAGGAAAAGCACATGCATTCTTGTTAATTCTAATTCTATAGACATATAGGCGTTAGATTGGCTTGAATAGGCGAGCAGGGTATCGAAAGAGCTCCGTGAGTATAATTAACCCTGTGATTAGCAACTCAGATAAATAAAGTTAATTCAATTAGCAGATGAGTGCAACTGGATTGGTGATTGTCCCATAATCCTGGAATATTCCCTCTCACTGATATCTAAAACTCTTGAATTGTCTTGCATTCCATTTACTTCAATTACTTTTAGTTAATTAGTTAATTAAACACACTCGAATTCTGGTTAAACTCTCTTGAACAATATTTGAATTGAAGTTTGTCTAGGTAATAGTTAATCAATAGTCCTCGTGGGAACGATACTTTCTTATCACTTTATTACTTGATCGACCGCGTATACTTGCGTGTGCGTTTGGAGCGACGAGCTTTATTTAGGTGTTACCCAATTCCACCAAACTTCAGGTATTGCATGTCCTCAGGCAATATGATTATTTCTTCAAATTGTGAGCATTTCATGAGAGTCTATCTACTTCCCTATACAACAAGCTGTTAAGTTGTTTTTTATGTTTGTTTGAGCAATTATGATAGGTGAACAAGTAATTGCATCACATAAAAGGAGCGGCTTTACTGAATTATCATGTAATTGAGGCATCTTCCTATCACATGAGAGGTTGTTCTTTCTCGAAAATTTTCTAAAGCACTTCTCAACCTCGAGAGACCAAATAAATTATACTACTATACTGTCCTTTTATTAAAAAACAATTATTATTTTTTCTTTTCAAGACCATATGCTTCCCCCGTGTGTTAATCTCTAGTAATGTAAAGTAGCACTGATTTAGAATCTTGTAGGACTTTTTATTGACTTTAATGTGGGTGTGTGCTTTGGTAAGATAATAAATAATATTTTGAGTGACCGGATTGCTTTGCACTATACTTCATTCTTGCGTCTTATGAAAATTTTCTATGATGGTCTAGCAAGTCCAAAATTTTCATGTTTCTGTACTTGGCAATCTCCTATATTTTTCTTTATCTCGAGGGATGTCTATATTTTGCTAACTGGAACATTCCTAGCGTTCATGTATTCATCACCCTTCATTTTGATACTAAAGCTTCAATTTGTGTACCTTTTTTTTATCATTTTTTTACAAAGTAAATATTATTTTAGCATATGTACTTGTCTTCCTATATTTATCACCATCCATCATTTCTTTCTGCACAAATAACATGACGCCTTAATAATATCTGGTACAAATAAGGTTTGTTGCGAAGAATTGAGTTTAGGCTCAAATGGAATAACTAAAAGAATAGTCTTGTGACTAAGTGTTTAACTAAGGGTTGAAAGAAAGCCTACTTTATTTTCTTCTCAATATGTGATGTTTAAAATTTCGCATGAACTAACATAATAGATCAAGTTCTAGCTTTTGAATTTTTTACTTTAAGTAGATATAACCATTTTTACTCTCTTGGTAAAATATTATCGTAGAAAGATCCCTGAATTTCCTCCTTATTATGTTCAAGCTAGATGATCCAATGACTCTCACAATTCTTCTTGTTATTTTTCGTAGAATAATTATACTAAAAACACACAACTTTAATGTGATACAAAGACATTCTCTACATCACTTATGGCAAATTAACTTAACAGAATTTCTTAACAAGTGCAATGAAGCATGAAGTGATTGTATGATATTTGGCGATATATGCCTATATTTCCTTGCATTTGTAGTACTTTGCTCGTTCCTTTTAGGTGTTACATATGGTTTTTTGCACTCATTTTTTATAATATTGCTTGTAGGGCATAAATGAGTGTAAACGGAGCAAAAATAGATACAAACGAGTAAAGAGTTGATGGACTTAGCAAAATGTGGGACATGGTATTAGAAGGCAAGGCTATGGTGCAAGCTATAGATTTGCAACAGCTTCAGACTATGGAATGTTGTCTTCCAAGCGACGCCTTCAGTACAACTTACAACATCCATATGTTGTTTAGCATGCGACGCTTAAGGCATAGCTTGAAGTCCGACGAACCCAACTTTTCCAACTTAATCTAGGAGTTGGTTTAACTTAGTTTAGTATTCTGTAAACAATATAAATACTTTACTATTTCGTTATTTGAAGAAGAGGTCAGATTTTGGAGCAAGTTTGGAGTTCCTAACATATTAAATCAAGGGTTTAATTCCTTTACTAAATCTATTACAATACTTCATATTTCTTCCATGCATTGTTCTGTTGTTATTATGAATATGCGTAGCTAAACATACCATTCTAGGGTTAGAGCAAATACATGAAGGTTGATGTTTGAAATTTGATTTCTACCTATTGATTTACCATTACAGATTGTTTATTCTTTCTTGAGCCTAATTGTTTGGTTATTGAGGCCTGATAATTGAACACTATCTACGGTTTATAAGTTGAACTCGATAGAGGGAACTTATAGACGCATATAAGAAAGAATAGGGCTTGATTGTGAATCGATTTGCGGGCAGGATAGACATATACCTATTCGCCTTGCTTAGCTAAATACAGAGTTTTTTAATGCATGCATGTGATTTAATTCCATAGACATATAGGCGTTAAAGTAGCCTGCATAGAGTCGTGAAGAATCGACAGGTTTTTACGAATATATTTAACCTGTTAGTTAGCAATCTAGGAAATCGAGGAAGTAGAATCAACTGAAAAACTCAACTGGATTGTTTGCAGCTCTGACTCTGGACCATTTCTCTTTTATTGATAACAACCCATAATTTACTCTCTATTACTTGACTTAAATTTCTTGTCTTTAATTATTGTTCTCTTTAGTCAGTAAAATCTACAATCATCGAAAATGATCCTTGAATAGTTTTTAGGAAATTGTTTACTAGAATACAGTTATTACAGTAGTCTTTGTGGGAACGATACTCAACTTATCACTTTACTACTTGTCGACCACGTATACTTGCGTGTGCATTTGGGAGCAACAAGTTTTTAGCCCCATTGCCGGGGACTAAATAATTTACTATTTTCTTTTTAAACGATTTATTATTTTCTATTCAGGTTTAATTTTTTTATTTTTAGTTTCTTGTGATGTTTCAGGTAATAGGTCTTAAATGCCAAAGGAGAGAAAGGACGAACCACTTGTACCTTTTGATCCTGAAGCTGAAAAGACCTTACGGAGGTTGAGGAGAGAAGCAAGAGACCGTAAAGCACTTGCACTTGTACTAGCTTCCTTACGTATAGGAATGGCAGAAGAACGAGCTTTAGCTGTGCGAGATGTTGCTCTTCCCAGTTTGGATGGAGTAGCCTCTAGCATTGTTAAGCCTAAAATTACTGGACATTTTGAGATTAAGTCCGGCATGATACAACTGCTGCATGCGACTAGGCAATATGCTGGATTACTACATGAGAATCCACAACAACATATCCAGAATTTCTTGGAGATTAGTGATACATACACACACCAGTAGGCGTCTCAACTGATTATGTTCGACTGATACTCTTCCCGTTTTCATTGATTGGGGCATCAAGGAAGTGGTTAAAGGGTGAAAAGCCTGGGTCTATCACAACTTGGGATGACTTAGCTAAGAGATTTTTGGCTAAATTTTATCCATCTGCCAAAACAGCCAGAATAAGGAGTGAGATTATATCTTTCAAACAAAGAGACGGAGAATCTTTGTATTCAGCCTAGAAGAGATTCAAGTCATTGTTGAGAGATTGCCTGCATCACAGCCAGTCTAATAAGGTGTTGGCCCATACTTTTATGGAAAGTTTGAATGCTCATACCAAGATCGTGGTGGATGCTACTGCTGGAGGCCAAGTCTTGGCCTTGAATTTTAATCAGATTTTTGAATTGCTGGATAAATTTTCTCAGAGCAATCCTGACTGCCAGGGTGATGATAGAGCTCCAAGTCAAAAAGCTGCTGGAATACTTCAATTGGATGCGGTTTCAACATTGAATGCAAAGATGGATGCCATAGCTAATTAGATCAACAAGCTAGCATTGCCACCAACTCAGCAACAAGTGCAACCAGTTCAATAAGTGCAACCAGTTCAACAAGTTTTCTGTGAGGTATGTGGAGAGGATCATGCTACCGAGGTTTGCCCCTTTAATCCAGAGTCAGTTTATTACGTGGGGAATAACAATAGGTATCAGGCTCAAAATCGAAATCAGTTTGGTAATAGCTACAATCCTAATGGGCGAAATCATCCAAATCTCTCTTGGGGTGATAACCAGACTACTCAAGGTAATATGAGATCTCAGAATAACTATCAAAATTCACAACCTAAGGCTCAACCACAGCAGCTGACCAGTTCAGTTGCAGATTTGATAAAGCAGATGTTGGCAGGTCAACAGAGAATTATAGCGGACAATGCAGCTCAGGCACAAGCTATAAAAGATCTTACTAATGAACAGAAAGACCTTGAACGCCAAATGGGTCAGCTAGCTGGAGCACAAAATACTAGACCACGTGGTGCCTTGCCAAGTGACACATAGAAGAATCCTAAAAAATTTGTGCAAGCAGTCACTCTAAGGAATGTACGAGTTCTAGAAGAAGTGCCTCTAAAGCTGAGGAAGCCTGTTGGTGAACTGGAGCCAAATATTTGAAAAGAAGCTGAGAAAGAAGATGAAAAAGTGGCAAAGAAGCAGCCCGAACTTGATACTGTCAGACCACCATCACCTTTCCCTCAAAGGCTTCAAAAGCATAAAGTAGATGCAGCTTACAAGAAATTTTTGGAGATCTTAACTCAGATACAAGTGAATATTCCTTTGGTGGAACTTTTGATGCTATACTTGACTTGATCATGAGATAAAATACGCCATAGAGAACTGTTGTGCGCTATATGCGCTGAGGCTTTTACTGTGTCCCTTCCCCGCTCCCCCTACTGGTTTACTTGACTAGTTTAGTTAGGTTAGTTGTTTTCATGTCGTTTTAATTTTTTTGTAGTATAGCTAGAAGTAAGTGTGGGGTTATTCTTATACCCCAAGGGTTGTCGCTTATTTAATTGGGATTCTAAAATCCAACTTTGTGGTACAGGTATAATGGAGAAAACTACACAGAAGACAGGCTCCTCCTCTGCTGCACCGGCTGCCAAGAGGCCAAAACTGGGAGTTGCCTCGACTAGTAAAGCACAAAAGGGCAAAGCAAAGGCCAAAGTAACGAGCAAAGCAAAACCAAGGGTTCCAAAAGGGGCAGTTCCTATTCCAAAGCCAGGGGGAAGACAAGGTTTGGTCTGCCATTTGTGAAAAAAAGGGAAAGCCAAGCTTGGTACAAAAATGTTAAGCTGTCGGGCTACATTCCGGAACAAGGTATTGATGAAAAGAAGTTGATCCAAAAGTGTCGAGCGATAAGAGAAGCAATTCATGGGATGAAGTGGGATTCGGTATTTAAGAGTCTAGGACATGCAAATCTTGATCTTGTAACTGAATTCTACGCTAATTGGGATCCGAAAGAAGCATGGAGAGATGATGACATTGTACAAGTTCGGGCTTCTAAAGTGAAGTTGGATGCCACTGCCTTGTGCAATTTTTTAGGGGTGGATGATCATGACACAGAGGAGCTCAGGGACTTCATTAAGAGGCATGATTATAAGGCTATGCGAGACACTCTATATGGGGAGGATTCTACACATAAATGGGAACGCTCAGAGGAAACTGGAAGGCACAAGAGTATGTTGTTCTCGAAATTTCAAAAGAAGGCTCGTGTCTGGATGAGATTGATAAATGCTAGCATTCAACCATCCAGATATTTTTTTAGTGTGACCAAGACGAGAGCCTGCATGATTTACTTCATCATGGTGGGGAGGCCAATAAACATTGGATACTACATGCTGAAAATGATGAGGAAAGCACGCCTAATAAAGAAGTGTAAAAGGTTGTTTTTCTATAATATTCTCACCCAATACTTAGAGAAGGAGGGGGTGCCTATTGATGAGATTGGTGATCGTATCGTCCTTGATATGGAAAAAAAAATTTGATATTGCAGCAGTGCAGGGGGTGGTTGCTAGTGCCCCTGCCAAATTCACCGCGGATGAGTGGCGTGAAACAGACGCCAATCTGTCAGCCCGTAAATACTTGATGATAGAATTTTAGCGAAGGCGGCAGGGATGGATATGCAGACTCAGAAAGTCATGGTGCCCCTTGAGGAGGATGAGAACACAGATTCTGAGATAGTTGATAAAGACAAGGGCAGTGACGAAGATGAGAGTGGTGACGAAGAAGATGGTAGTAATGAGGAAGAAGAGGAGGAGGAGGCGCGCACTCCATCACATAGGCCTGGAGGTCCCTCGAGGGCTCAGGCAGTTGTCCCTACTACTATTACACCCATGGTTGCTGATGATGACACTCCCGAGCATATTGAGCGAGAGGATTCCGATGAGGATGCGGCAGATTAGGCCATTTGGCTTTCAGGGAAGTTCCTTTACCTCTTATACTCTATCTTTATCGCACTGAGGACACTGCTTTGTTTAAGTATGGGGTGAGGGAATCCCCATGTTTTTGAGGCTGTGGATGACTGTACTTTTAGGATTTCTTTTAGCAAATTTTTACTTTTGTCACTTGACTTTATTTTTATTTATTTCTTGCTTTAATATATAAAAAATGAGAAAAAAATTATAAAACTAATGAAAAAAATTCCAATTTTTTTTTTAGTTTTAATTAGTGGTATATGTCATCTGGCCCGTGGTTTTTCTTATGGCCTCGGTTCTTTTCCATGGGTAGATCTTTGAATCGGGCAATTTTTATTTTTAGGAGTAGTATAGTATTAGTTAGTAGAGTATCGTTAGAAAAAAATGGTAGAATGCTAGGTACCTTTGGTTTTTTGATACCAGTGAATTTGGACTTGAGCATATGCTATTTGTGAATCCCTTTTGATCTTAAAATTGTGATGCATGCCTATAAAAATTTGAATGACCTTCTTGAGATGCTTAGGTTCAACTACTTGACTCTTTTGTGAACCATTGTGCCTCAGTGCTTAATTTCAAGAGTTGCACCTTATTTGCTTGAACCGAGAGTTGGAATGAAACCGTCTTAAGTGAACTCTATGCCATGTGTGATGTGAGGTATCTTTTCTTATATTCCGTGCATGCATATTGATGTCTCGAACTTGCCCCGTGTGTCTTCAAAGCGAAATCCTAGGTTTAGTCTAGTCGTGAGATGATACAGGCGTTTCTTTGATAAGCCTTTCTAGCCTTGATTAGCCTACCCTTTAATATTATCCTTATTAAGCCCTTTTGAGCCTATTGACCTCTTTGTTGGAACCAACATTTTAAACCTTATCCATTTTGCTCTTAATTGCCTTCTTTTTGAACCTTACTCATTTGAGCACTTTAATTGAAATATTTGATGTTTATGGAGTTGTGGTTAGAGAAACTGGGTAGCTTTTGAGTGGAACCAATGAAAGAAAAATATGGTGCATTTTGAAAAAAAAAAATCATTGTCTAGATTGAGAAAAATATTGAAAAGAAAAAAAAAATGAAAAAAAGAGAAAAATAAAGAAAATAAAAGAAAGAAAAAAAAAATCTCAATCCTTGCTAGTGTTGTGCAAAAAGTAAAGTTGCAAATTACTTAAAGTTGAAAGGGAGTTCTTGAGTGTATGTTTGGGCGGTTGCTTGGTTGGTTTTGAGAAGAGTTGAACTATAAAAAAAAAATTGAAGTGATGTATTAAAGTACTTAGGGAGGTAGTCACTATTTTATCCATATTTATCCTACCCGTCCTTTAGCCTACATTACAACCCCTAAAGTCCTAGTTAATCCCGATTGGAGTGAGCCTACATTAGTGGAGTCCTACACTACGGGCAAGCCTATGGTACATCGTGTGTGGCACGTGAACTTCTTTGTGAGAGCGAGTGAATTCTTCCTATATTATGTCCCTAATTTATTCTTGAAATTTATTCTTTGTGTGATATTTGAGACGCTCTCTTGATTCATTAATTTTGGTGAGGGCACATGGTTTGCGCGGGATAGGTGAAGTTATTGACTTCTTGGTTGAGTGAATGTGTGTGATTTCGTGAGAGCTTGGTTTCATTGAGCCGGTTTTTAAAATTGAGATGTCTTGAGTTGGTTGTTCTAGTGTTTTAAAAGTTGATGAATTTTTGGCATGTCGTGGGTTACATGTATGTATCAACCATAACCATAGGTAGACCTGTTCTATCGAGTGTTGGTGTTTAGTTGGGAAGTTATTATTGCTGATTGCTCGACGGCGAGCAACGGTCTAAGTGTGGGGTGATGATATTTGGTGATATATGCCTATATTTCTTAATATTTCCTTGCATTTGTAGTAGTTTGCCCGTTTCTTTTAGGTGATACATATGGTTTTTTGAGCAAGTTTGGAGTTCCTAACATATTGAATCAAGGGTGTAATTCCTTTACTAAATCTATTACAATACTTCATATTTGTTCCATGAATTGTTGTTTTATTATTATGAATATGCGTAGCTAAACATACCGTTCTAGGGTTAGAGCAAATACATGAAGGTTGATGTTTGAAAGGTTATTTCTACCTATTGATTTACCATTACAGATTGTTTATTCTTTCTTGAGCCTAATTGTTTGGTTATTGAGGCCTGATAATTGAACACTATCTATGGTTTATAAGTTGAACTCGACAGAGGGAACTTATAGATGCACATAAGCAAGAATAAGGCTTGATTGTGAACCTGGGCATCAGGGAATCGATTTGCGGGTAGGATAGACATATACCTATTCGCCTTGCTTAGCTAAATACAGAGTTCTTTAATGCATGCATGTCATTTGATTCCATATACATATAGGTGTTAAAGTAGCCTGCATAGAGTCGTGAAGAATCGACAGGTTTTCACGAATATATTTAACCTGTTAGTTAGCAATCTAGGAAATCGAGGAAGTAGAATCAACTGAAAAACTCAACTGAATTGTTTGCAGCTCTGACTCTGGACCGTTTCTCTTTTATTGATAACAACTCATAATTTACTCTCTATTACTTGACTTCAATTTCTTGTCTTTAATTATTGTTCTCTTTAGTTAGTAAAATCTACAATCATCGAAAAAGATCCCTGAATAGTTTCTATGAAATTATTTACTAGAATATAGTTATTACAGTAGTTCTTGTGGGAATGATACTCAACTTATCACTTTATTACTTGTCGACCACGTATACTTGCGTGTACATTTGGGAGCAACACTGTACTCAAAAATTCCTTGCCAATTACTTTATTTGTCATTTATAACCTATGGGACAGAGGCAAGGAAGATGAATTTGTAAAATAGGTGAGAAGTATTGGGGGAAAGAAAACTCATTCAGTCACATAACATTAAGAAGATCAATGACACCACACACTAATTACATAATTAACTTAAATATTATATTAAGGAAAGTTATGTTCCATCAAAATGCCTTTTTTTATCCCATAAAGCATACTTATACTAAACTAATAACCAGATCAAAGGAAGCTTAGTACTAACAAAACATAAGATTAAGAGAAGCTAAATACTAACAAAACATATATACTTCTCTAAGAAACTTTTCATTGTTCCACTAACTCTTAACAAAAGCCTCCAGGTTTTTCAATTTTACCAACATCAACTTCCACGTTCTTTTTCACATGGCAGCAGCAAGCAAAAAGTGCCTTTTTTTTCCTTTTCTCCTTTTTTTTTCAAAACAACCAAGAGTTATATTTTTCTTAACAGCAAAACAACACTACAGAGACATTGTAGTAGAGAGTATAGATAGAGAGATAGAAAGTAATACCATAAACTCCCCCAAACTCAAGATTTTATTCGCCTCAGAGTAAAAACCTAATTTAGAAGAGGATATTGTAAAACTCAAGAAACTATTTATTGTCTCTAGTCTCCACCCTCCAAGTAACCAAAGTCTTCTATATCAGCTATCTCTCCTGCATCTAATGGTGATGCATTGATTCCTGGTGTAGGTTGCTAAATAATTTGTCTGGACAAAACAGCTAGATCTCAAAAATTGTTTTGTTCAACTTCAGTAGGTGAACTGAACTACTCAATATGAATGTCTCCCATGTCTTGTTCAAAATTCCTTATGCCTTCTCCTACATCAATTCCTCCCCTGGTACTTGTAGTTAGGTCCAGTGCCATCACAACAGCTTCTACAACCTGTGAATACTTATGAAAAGGATAAATAATTTATATGTCAACAACGCCAACTTCATGAACAATGTTTCCCATCATAGGTCCCATAGGATTCATCAATTCAGCAGAAAATGCGATGTTAGTTTCTTGCATATTCTTCATCCCCGTTATTTCTCGCTGCATTTGTTCTTGCGAAGCCATCATATGCTCTGGTTGAGCCAACATTACTTTAGTATGTTCTTCAAGTTGACTTATTCCTTTAGTTAAATGTTTCATGCTTCTTCTTTGTGGTTGTGGTTCTAAATCACCTTTACCTTCCTGTACTCCTTCAAATGGTACTTTCTCTTGTCCAATAATTATTTGTCCCTCTTCCATAGCTACCTGCTCTTGTATACAATTCCCCTGTTTATTTCCTAAACTACCTGCTCTTATATCACATTACCTTGTGCTTGTTCTTCAGCACAATTTTCTATTCCAACATTCCTCATGTGCAATTACATTATCCCCTTGTGCAATTCAAGCATTCCCTTGTGGTTGTGCAAGTCTATTTGGCCATCTTAGGCAAGTGGTGTTTGCTAAGCTTAACAAAAAGCTATTTGTAGTAAGCGGCTTGGCTCCACAAACTTCCATTAATACGAACTTCAGCACTCGACACCAAAAGTGTTATCAGTGAAGGAAAGAAAAATGACCTCATGTCACTCTTACATTATTTGATTTGTTCATTAATGACACGACCCACATTTAATGATTAAGTTGATTAATGCAGCCGTTGGAACTTGATTTCAGTGTAATTTGTCGTTGGTGTCAATAAAAAATTAACAAGGTACAACCATGCTCGATGTAAGAATCTCATATTTATTCCTCTTAAGTACAATGAACGATCATAAGTCAAAACAACCCTGTATGGACAGAGGGCATCAACAAGCTCATCCACATCAAGATTATTAATCACATACTGAGTCACACCATCATCCACTTTCTCAAGATTATAAACAGAATTAGTCATATATAAAGTGGAAACCCATGAGGAATCAGTGTGAGAGATCATATTCGCATAAAATTCCTTTACCAATTTAGGAACATATTCCCTCAGTTATTGGATGTAGTACATCCTTCCTCTTTGTTCAGCTACAATATGTTTGTTTCTCTTCCTCCTTCGTCATTGTAGAACTCCATGCCCCGTTCTTCAACAAATGTCCGATTATTATTGAACCTATACCAGTCATAAGCTTCAGCTGAAATATTTTTGCTCGGGTCAAAGTTCGAACTCTTTCTTCTTATTGAACTAGAGCCATTTCTTTATGGTGTCATTTTTCTTTTTATTTTTTTTAAGTAAAGGTGTTATTTTCCAAGACACACCACTTACTGTTTTAAGGACCAGTTTCTTCAATGTGTTCCTTTACTATATTATATACGGAATTAAAATTGTAAGTAAATGAACACTCGATGTTAGCATGGAAAAACCCCTTTAACTAGGGATCAATAAACCACGACCTACTCTTCCAAATAGGATTTCAACTCCACTATGTAAAAGACTCATTTGGTTACAAGACTACCTTCTTACTAATCTAGGACTAACTCTAATCCTCTAGTGACCCCTTTCACGATCAGTGAAGTTTCTTCAAGTACACGACTTGAATTGAAATGATACAACTCAATAGTACCTACTACAGTTGAACTAAGACTGAACTTTGACAAGACTCAATCTAAGGAACAGGTTCTTACGTATTTCCCTGTAGCTTAACGATTACACAAATAAGACAAAGACTCTTTCAATGCTGTGGCTCGATTCTCTCTGTATTTGTGTACTCTCAATAGTTGAAATGCTCCTGGTTTTATAGCTTCAGAATCCACAAAGTCTTGAGCAATTAGAACTCCAAAGCTTCCAAGAGTTTGAGTCCTAATTGAACTCTTCCCTAAGTTACCCGAAATCCTTTAGCCCTTATCCACTCTTTATGAAATCTTTTCATATCACGTTTATACCTGCATAATTATCAAGATAAACATTAGACTTAGGATAATAAATAATATTTCAGCTTAAATGATTTTGTATGAATTATCTATTTAGCTGTAGTGATTCAAAGGAACATGTCCTTGGATCTGATCCTTAGTCATCAGTCAAAACTTCAAGCTTATCCAAGCTAACATTTTTCCCCTTTTTGATGATGACAAACTCATAAGCGTAGTTGCATGTCAATAATGTCCTGAAGTACAACTTGAAACTCAAAAGCAACATAAGTAGAAACTTATTTCATTATTAAGAATCAGATTTTCAATTAGGTTATAAATTTCACGCAAAATCAGAACTTACTCTTCCCCCTTTTGGCATCATTAAAAAGGTTGCATAAGTTAGAATATATCAAGTGTTAGAATAATCAGCTTATGGCCATTGAGGCAACTCAAAATACAATCATAATTCAAACTAAAGCAACTGCAAAATAATGATATTAGCCATCGAAGATAAGTCATCATTAACAAAAAGTTAAACCAGGGATACAAGCAAGTACTACTAAATTATTCAAAAACTAGAAAAGGAAAAGACTAAGGTACTAGAACTAGTCTAAATCCCACTGGACAAATGATGGCTTATGGCTAAGGTGTTCAGGATGTGGAAGGACCAGGTCCCTGAGACTTGTTCAGCAACTCAAACATTTGTTTGAGCATTCCCTCATTTGTCTCCTTTGCTTTAGTAGCCTCTACCTTCCAGTAGTTCTTCTCCTCCTCCAACCTTGCTATTTCAGCAGCTTGTATGGAAACTTGTTGCCTCAATGCCCTTACCTTATTGTTCAAAGGCTGTTTGCCAACACCAGCCAGTGGAGGATCAGCTTGAACAGGTAAATCACAGCTGATCAGGGTAGCACATCCAAACTTGTCCTTCTTTGTAGCATTGACTACCCCCTCCAAAGGGATCTTCAATTTGGCAAACAAATCAGTCAGAATAAACCCAAAGGGCGATGAGTGCTTCTTCTTCCCAGTAACCACTCTCTTAATGAAGTGAATCATGAATCTGGGCCAATTGATCTGCTTATCACTATTTAGCAGCTCCATAAGGACCAGGTCCATAAAACTGGCAATCCTTCTCTTCTCCTGCCTTGGCAGCATAATTTTGTTCACAAATTCAAACAACACTTGGTGCTAAGGGTGCATTTCACTCTTCTGCACAGCCCTTGGTTTCTTCTCATCATCATTTTTAGCAAACTTCCTAGTGATTTCCAGCCCAGTAGGCAAATTGGTCAAATCAGGCCACACCTTCTTGATGTAGCTTTCATACCCCACAGATGGAATCCCCAGCAGTTCACCCAGTTCCTTAGTGTCAAAGGTGATTTCATGACCATGGACAGAGGTGGTGATCCTGTCCCTCTTTATGGAACAATTCTTGTAGAATTCCTGAACCATCACTTTTGCACATTTTCCCTTTATCTGAAGGACCATGTCCCTCCAGCTTTGAACCTGCAGCTTCTGCAACAACCACATCATACCCTCTTCCTCAACATCAGAGAGTACCCTTCCTTTCAGAACTTTCCTAGTCATAATATCATCATGAACACAGTTTTGAACCTCATCTCCCTCAGTCTCACTCTCACTGTCCTCACCAAAAAATAACTCATCAGAACTAGAGTCAGAACTCTCATCAACCAAAGTTCTTTTTGAGGACCTGGTCCTCTTGGAAGATTTCCCAGCACCAGCTTTTACAGAACTTCTTGTCACACGCCCCTGTGCAACTTTTCTCTTTTTAGACTGAGGAACAACTTCCTCAACATCCTCCATCTCATCATCTTCATCATCCACAACTTCTCTCTGTTTTTCTATAACCTTAATTTTTTCTTCCTCATAAGGATCAACAACCTGTTTTCCCTTTCCTTTTCTGCTTCTTTCCATAGCAGTAGCCAGATTCTCATATGCAGCCTTTACTGCGCTTCTTGTTCTCCTAGCCCCACTAGCCGGGGTAGAGACAGAAGGAACAGGTCCTTTTGCCTTAGTAGAAATTTCACCCTTTTTCTTAATCCCTAACTTATAACTGTCACTAATCTTTTTCAACTTTGCAGCAATCACAGCAGACATCTTATCATCAATGGGTCCCTTCCTAGCAAGTTTTCTTTTCAAACTTCTAATGTTAATCAGATAATTAATTGGCCTATCACTATCACTCATAGCATCATCCACATTTATCACATCCTACATGGGTGCTCTAAAAGCAATCTCTGGAGACCCTGGTGACCCATGCATGGGAGCCTCCAAACATTTCACATTATCACCTTCCCCCTCAGGAACAGTTCAAGAACCACAACATTGTCCCCTTCATCCTCTACTACATTTAAAGGAGAGGCATAATTTACCTGATAATGGTTAATAATCATAGCCCTTGACAAGTCCTCAACCTATTCTACAATCGACTCAGCAGTGGGAACTGGTCCTTCCCCCTGAATTTCTGGTTCAGGTACTTCAGAGTTATTTTCAGGAACTTCAGGGTTTGATATTGTAGTTTCCATAGGTGAAGGAGGGTTGGGGATTTATAGTTGATCAGAAGTGGGAAGGGATGATGAATTTTTAGGTGAGAGAGATATTGTAAAAATACGATTCAAAAGATAATTCACTATTCTTTTTGAAATTTTGAGAATTTGATTGTGAGCAAAGTGAAAATTAGTGAAGAGTTAGGAATGTATATATAGAAGAAAATAGGTAGTGGAGATTGAGTGCAAAACGATCTCTATGACCTCATTGATTGAGTTTCAGCCGTTAAAGGACTCTTGGGAGTCTCCCAGAAAAAGAGCCGTTATGAATCAAGTTACCTGATTTGATTGGGAACTGGTTCTTCCGATGGGACTCTTATACATATCAGATGTGATTAGGATTCCTAGTGGGATTTATCCTAATTTCAAGTTACCTATAGCCTCAAACTTCTAATATAAATGAATAATAAAGAGTACATGCCTGAATTTATCACCAAAACCAGTGTCCTTCCCAATTTAATCAATTTTGCTCAATCTGAAATTCTAAGAACATAAGGGTAACATCATTAAATTTTAGCAACATTAAAAAGAAATCATGGCACAAGAGTATACAATTAAGTATGAAACTGGACTGAATATTTCAATTTGACTTAGATAAAATTCATTTTAAGTACAATTTTCTAGCAAATATTGAAGTAAAGCATTGGTGAGTTTAGGTGAATTTAATCATCCCTAATTCCAATCTATTTCTTTCAAAATGATCTCTTCCTAAAGCTTTTATAAAATTGTCAGCAATCTGCTTTTTAGTAGGACAAAATGCTATAGTGATCAAACCCTTTTCCTAATTGTCTCTCAAGAAATGGTGTCTTATATCACTATGTTTGGTCCTTTTGTAATGCACTGGGTTTTTTGTCATGTTTATAGCACTAGTGTTATCACAAAAGATAGGAACAGTTCCTACATCAACACCAAAATCTTGTAATTGTTGGTTAATCCATAACAATTGTGAACAACATGAGGCAGCTGCCACATATTCAGCCTCAGCAGTGGAAAGTACCATTGAATTTTGTTTCTTGGTTCCCCATGAAACCAAACACTCACCAAGAAAATGTGCCATACCTGAGGTACTCTTTCTATCAACAAGGAAACCTGCATAGTCAGCATCAGTATATCCAACAAGATTAAAATTACCACCTTTTGGATACCAAAGTCCCAAGGAACCTGTTCATTTCAAGTATCTCAATATTCTTTTAACAGCTATCAAGTGTGATTCCTTAGGATCTGACTGAAACCTAGCACACAAGACAACACTAAACACAATATCAGGTCTACTAGCAGTTAAGTAAAGTAAGGAACCAATCATGCCCCTATACAATTTTTGATCAACTGATATTCCATGTTCATCAAGATCCAGTTTTGTGGCAATAGCAATAGGTGTATCAATTTCCTTAGCATTGTCCATATCAAATCTTTTAAGTAATTCCTTAACATATTTTTGTTGATGGATCATAGTTCCATTTGAGGTTTGCTTAATTTATAAAACCAAAAAGAAATTGAGTTCACCCATCATGCTCATCTCAAACTCACTTCCCATCAAATTTGCAAATTCCTTACTTAAATTTTCACAAGTAGCACCAAAGATTATATCATCTACATAAATTTGAACAAATAAGAGATGCTTACCTTTTTCTTTCAAAAATGATGTGCTATGAATTTTACCTCTTTTATGCCCATTCTGAAGTAGGAATTTTGATAGACGTTCATACCATGCTTTTGGTGCCTGCTTGAGTCCATACAAGGCCTTGTCTAACTTGTACACATGTTCAGGGAACTGTTCATTCTCAAAACCTGGAGGTTGCTTGACATAAACTTCTTTCTTTAAGTATGTAACGACCCTCAAATAGTCGTTACGGGATCCGGGACCTCGATTTGCATGTCGACAGTCCCAAAAGCTCCGTTAGGTCATTTATGACCTGTCTGTAAAATCTGAGTCGAAACGGAGTCCGTTTGATAGGTTTTCGAGAAAAGGATCCGTTTATGAAATTCCGGAAAGGAATTTGGGGTTTCGATAGGTTGTTTTGAGTAAACGAACCCTGATGGAAAATCAGAGCGCACCGTTAGGTCCGTCTCGTCATTTATGATATGTAGCAACCTTCAAAATTGAAAACGGACCTCGTTTGATAAGACTTTTGATAAAGTCCCCGTTTCGGAAGTTTAAAAGAGTTAAAGAGGTTTCCGAGCTCGATTTGAGCAAATGAGCTCCGATGAGAGATTCGAAAGTTCCGTTAGGTTCGTATAGTCATTTGTGACTTGTAGCAACTTTCGGAATTGGATTCCGAGGTCGTTTGGTTAAATTTCGCTATTTTGGCGAAAGTCGAAAATTGAACCTTTGCCGTGGGACCCACTTTTTGAGTTCTGGAGGTCTGAATTGAGTTTCGTCTTGACGAGCATGTCACCCAAGTATTTTATGACTTGTGTGCAAAATTTGGGATCATTCCGAGCTTCGTAGAGTCCCGTTTTGCCCCTAAAACAGTAGAAAATCTGGTGCGACTTTTCTGTTCTGTTTTGGCGCAAACAGCCGGATAAAATCTGATTTTCCGGCCAATCCGTAAGGAATTAGGAAAATATCAAAACATGAAAGTTGTAGCCCTTTGAGTTGTGGTTCTAATGGCACCGGTTTCAGGTCATTTGAGCATACCTATCAAAAGTTATGATTTTTTCAAAAGAAGCTGTCACAGAGGCAAAAAAAAAAAAAACTGCTATAAAAAGGCCATTTCGGTTCATAACTTATAAAAATCATTTGGTGAGCTCTTGAGGCGATTTTTGGGTATTTCTTGAAGACCCAATCATACTTACACTTAAGGTAAGCCCTTTCAATCCATCTTTATGTTGATTAACACAAGAATCAAAGGGTTGATTCTTGGAAATGGGTTAGAACCCTAGATTCTTAAGAATTGGGGAAAGACATCGAGCAAGGCTCGCATGTGGAATCTAAGTGTACTTTTGGACTCACGGGAGCGTGGAGAGTCCGGAAAAGTACATTTTGTAAATTTAGGGCTCGGCCCTACCCGGGGGCATTTTGGTAATTTTTATCCTAGGATGCCTATAGGCTTCAATAGCTATAATTGAGCACACATATGTGCTATATCTTGTCTTAATAGACCTAGTGGAGAGTCCTTCGCGGACAAGGCGAGCGGGAAAGGAGATTCTTCCCGGCATTTGAGCCCGAATTTCGAGGTAAGTGAGACTTGACCTCTATTGTGCTTGTGGACTCTTCCTTCATGCTAGTATGCTTCATGTACGCATATATATACCTAACAATGGTTAGGATTAATGATGTGAATTACCTGCTATTATTGTTTGTTATAAATAGCGAGATTGTGACTCGACCGAGGTATGTGCCGGTCTAAACGCTACGTCGAGGTAGCTTAAATTTATATCGTAGTAACGCTTGCTACGCCATGCTTAGATAGCAAGAACTTGGGACATGGCCGAGGATGTTGCCGGCATGTCATGATAAATGTCTTGCCGAGGATTTTGCCGGCTTTTGGTATGATATTGGTACTTGATTTGTTCACGTGCCGGGTTGGGTAGTGTTGTCTATACGTAACCTTGGGTTGGACGACATGGGAGTAGGGATTGTACCCCCAAACTGTGGTCGGGTTAACCTTCGCCTTACGTTTAGCTAGCATAACCAACCTGGGTTACGGTGACTGTGAAATATTATCGTTATTAATATTTCTGTTATTATTTCTGTTATTGTTATTAATGTCGTGGATATTAATACTGTTAGAGGGACACTTGACAGGGGGTGTGGTGTCGCCCATACTATGAGATGTGTCACACTTGACAGGGGGTGTGGTGTGGACACTTGATCTTTGAGATGTGACACACTTGACAGGGGGTGTGGTGTGGTCACTTGATTTATTGAGATACGACGCACTTGACAGGGGGTGTGGTGCGATCGTAGACAGATTTGAGATGAGCCAACGACTACGGGTCGTTGGTCTACTTATTCATGATTGTGATACTGACTTCGGGTCACGGTATATGGTTGATACTTAGTAGTGGTGTTGCTAGTCCATCGTAGGTCTAGGATAGTCGGCACGGGAGTAGAGATTGGACCTCCAAACCGCCGCTGAGTTGACCTATGCCTTACGTTGGATGGGCATAATCCTTGAGACTTCTGGTTACTACTTGTGTGTATGGAATGTGTTACATCTATTTGTGATTTCACTACTTTATTGTATGATTACTATAGTATGTTGTTGCTTATGATGCATGTAGCGACTTGTCCCGCAAGGGTACCTTAGCGGGCCTGTCGGTGATCTTACTAGGCTTCGGCTCATAACTTACTCTGCTACGTGCGCAGGTCCTTCATCCAGTCAGCTGCCCGGACGTTAGCGGTTCCCGAGGCTTCTGAGACTTTTGATTGAGGTGAGCCGACCACACAGACCGTGGTGGCATACCGCCGGAGTCACTTAGAGATAGGACTCAGATTTCTTTGATGTATATTCATACTTTATTGAGTCACTCTTAGAATGCTCCAATTCTTTTGTGGATATATTCTTTTGGACTTCACACTTTTATATTTATATATCCATTTATGATCTTTTCACATTATTGTTCTTTCCGCATCTTGTTTCATTGGTTCGCCTAGGCAAATGTTGTTTAGGTGCCATCACGAGCCCTTGGAAATTGGGTCGTGACAGTTTGGTATCAGAGCCCTAGGTTCTAATTCGAGTCCTAGGAGTCTTGGAGCAGTGTCTGAGTAGAGTCTTGCTTATGGGTATGTTGTCGACCATACTTATGAGCGAGAGGCTACAAGGGCATGTTAGGAAATGTTTTCCCTTCGTTTCATCTCTATTCATGCTGAGTAGCTTACATAGGTGTTGACCCTTTTTCGTGTATTGTATCAGATGGCGAGGACGCGAGCATCCTCAGCCAGGAGGGCTGCATCTTCTACACCCGCGTCTGCGGGAGAGCCATCAGCACCTACGCTGCCGCCAGCTGCTAAGAAGACTCGGGCAGGTCGCCCGTCAGCCACTAGGCAGGACACAGCTATCCCTACGGTGTCCGCAGCGACTCTGTCAGCATCTATTCCCCCTGTGCCTGCTGTTGTGCCAGGCACCGTTGTGATCTCTTCAGAGCAGTATTTGAGACTGATGGCCTTGTCTGGCCATCAGGTCCCTGTCAGAGATGATGTTGCAGCTCCTGTTTCGGCTCCTCAGCCGACCACACCTGTTATGAGCACGCCTACTTCTGAGGCTGCTCCTGATCATATTGCCCAGCCTTCTGCTTCTGCTCCTCAGGCAGGTCCTGTTATTTCTACTCCTCCTATGGGCACTGAGGAGGTTGCCAAGAGGATAGAGTCATTCATGAAGCTTCAGCCTCCAGAGTTCGACGGTACCTCAGCTACATGTAATGCCCAGAGGTACATTCAGAGGTGTGAGAAGATTTTGACAGTTCTTGGTACTAGAGACACCTTAGGGGTGCAGTGTGCTTCTTTCATATTATCGGGAGATGCGGAGACATGGTGGGTCTCCATGATGCGGCAGAGGTCTAGTGACCTCCCTCCTTTGTCTTGGGCTGAGTTCGTGTCTATGTTCATGAGCAGGTTCGTGCCCCAGAGTCAGCACGATGCTCAAAGGCGCGAGTTTGAGGGGTTGAGGCAGGGAAACCTGTCTGTTTCAGAGTATGACACCAGGTTCTTGTTGTTGTCTCAGTTTGCGCCGGCTATGGTGGCTCAGGAGAGGGACAAGGTCCTCCGGTTTGTTGAGGGTCTTCATCCCCGCTTGCAGGTAGCTGTTTCCCCTGATATGGGCAACAAGTCATATTTTGAGATAGTTGATGTGGCGCCGCGGATGGAGGATATCTTCGCCAGGGCTGACGCGGAGAGGGCGGCCAAGAGGTCGCGTCAGTCTGGTGGGTATAGTGGATCCGCTCAGAGGGGTCAGGGTCATCAGGGCCGTTCTCAGTCTAGGCCCCAGGCTGCTGCTTTGCCTGCCCAGGATTTTTCTTCAGAGACCCCGAGGCCTCAGTCATCCCAGAGGCGGGGTGGCTCTTCGCAGTCTGGTCCGCCGCAGTGCGGGAGGTGCCATCAGAGGCATCATGGGAGGTGTTCGTCTGGAGGTGGTCGTGGCAGAGGTGGTAGAGGCGGTAGAGGAGGTAGAGGTGATGGATGTTTTGAGTGTGGGTCTCCAGAGCACTATGTCAGGAGTTGCCCTTATGTTTCATCAGGTCGCCAGGGATCCGCAGCTATGGTACCATCTGGTCCTCAGGCCGCCAGGCCCGTTTCTCAGATTCCTCCTAGACAGCAGTCTCAGAGAGCTCTGGGTTCAGGAGGCTCGGCGCAGGTCTATGCTATGACTCGTCAGGATGCTGAGGCATCCAATGATGTCATCACAGGTATTAATTCTGTCTGTGGCCGCGATGCTTATGCTCTTATTGATCCGGGGTCTACCTATTCGTATGTGTCGCCAGGATTTGCCCCTTTCTTGGGCAGGGATCTGGTCTTCTTAGATGATCCCTTTATGGTTGCCACCCCTGTCGGGTCTTCTATATGTGTAGATAGGGGTTATCGGCAGTGTATGATCTCCATCTGTGGTGTAGAGTCCTTAGTGGACCTGATGCTGCTCGATATGTCTGATTTCGATGTCATTATGGGCATGGATTGGCTGGCTTCCTGTCATGCGACTTTGGATTGCCATGCCAAGTCCCTGACGATCGGGGCAGAGGGTGAGTCTCAGGTTGTATGGAGAGGTTCCAGGCCTTCTCCGAAGAGTAGGATCATTTCTTTCTTGGAGGCGCAGAGGATGATATCTAGTGGGTGCGAGGGATATATTGCTTCAGTTCGGGATGTCCGGGCAGAGGAGTTATCCCTTGATAGAGTTCCGGTTGTTTGTGAGTATCCGGATGTGTTTCCTGATGATTTGCCGGGTTTGCCGCCTATGCGGGAGATAGATTTTTGCATTGATCTATTGCCAGGCACTCAGCCTAAATCTATTCCCCCGTATCGTATGGCTCCTGTTGAGTTGAGGGAGCTGAAGGAGCAGATTCAGGATTTGCTCGATAAGGGCTTCATTAGGCCCAGTGTGTCTCCATGGGGTGCCCCGGTATTATTTGTGAAGAAGAAGGATGGCTCTATGCGGATGTGTATTGATTACCGGCAGCTGAATAAGGTTACTATCAAGAATAGGTATGCTTTGCCGCGTATTGATGATTTGTTTGATCAGCTTCAGGGTGCTACCTTCTTCTCGAAGATTGATTTGAGGTCGGGGTATCATCAGTTGAGGATTCGGTCCAAGGACGTTTCCAAGACTGCTTTTCGTACCCGATATGGCCACTATGAGTTTCTGGTGATGTCTTTCGGGCTTACGAATGCCCCAGCTGCTTTCATGGATCTGATGAACCGAGTGTTCAAGGCCTACCTTGACTCCTTCGTCATTGTGTTTATCGATGATATCTTGGTTTATTCGAGGAGCAGGGAGAAGCATGAGCAGTATTTGAGAGTTGTTCTTCGGACTCTGAGGGATCAGCAGTTGTATGCCAAATTCTCCAAGTGTGAATTTTGGCTCAGTTCTGTATCTTTCCTAGGTCACGTGATGACCAAAGATGGGGTGTGTGTTGATCCGAAGAAGATAGAGGCCGTTCAGAGTTGGCCTAGGCCTACTTCACCTACAGAGATTCGGAGTTTTCTTAGGCTTGGCAGGTTATTATCGGCGGTTCGTCGAGGGGTTTTCTTCTATTTCAGCACCTCTGACGAAGTTGACCCAGAAGAATGTTCCTTTCCTGTGGTCCGATGCCTGTGAGTCTAGCTTTCAGAAGCTTAAGACTCTGTTGACTTCAGCGCCAGTGTTGGCCTTGCCTAGTGGATCCGGGGGATTCACCGTATATTGTGATGCTTCGGGTGTTGGCCTGGGTAGCGTTCTGATGTAGGAGGGTAAGGTGATAGCTTATGCCTCGAGACAGCTGAAGGTCCATGAGAAGAATTATCCTGTCCATGATTTGGAGCTGTTAGCTGTCGTGTTTGCACTGAAGTTGTGGAGGCACTATCTTTATGGCGAGCCATGTGAGATATTCACCGATCATAAGAGTCTCCAGTACTTGTTCACTCAGAAGGACTTGAACGGGAGACAGCGCCGCTGGTTAGAGCTGCTGAAGGATTATGATCTTTCTATCCGGTATCATCCCGGAAAGGCTAATGTTGTAGCCGATGCCTTGAGTAGGAAGTCCATGGGTAGCCTCGCCTATCTTGATGCTGATATGAGGCCGTTGGCCCGTGAGTTGCAGGCTTTGTCCATTAGTGGGGTTCGGTTTGATGATTCTGTTCCAGGCCGGGTGCTTGCATATGTGGGGTCTCAGTCGTCTTTAGCTTCCCAGATTCGGGAAAGGCAGTTCGAGGATCCTTATCTGAGAGATCTCCGGGACAGGGTCCTGAGTGGGGGAGTGTCCTCGTTCGTGATTGGTGATGATGGTGCTTTGCGGCTTAACGGCCGGGTATGTGTTCCAGCCATTGTGGAGCTGAGGCAGATGATTTTGGCAGAGGCTCACAGTTCGAGATATTCCATTCATCCGGGTACTGCGAAGATGTATCATGATCTTCGAGAGCTGTATTGGTGGAAAGGGATGAAGAGGGATGTTGCTGATTATGTATCTCGGTGTTTGAATTGCCAGCAGGTGAAGTATGAGCACCGGAGGCCAGCCGGGGTGACCCAGTCTATGCCCATTCCCGAGTGGAAGTGGGAGCAGATCACTATGGATTTCGTAGTTGGTTTGCCGCTGACCGTGGGTAAGCATGATTCGGTGTGGGTAGTAGTTGATCGACTGACGAAGTCGGCTCACTTCATTCCAGTGAGGACTACTTATACCTCGGAGCGTCTGGCTCGTATCTTCATTGAGCAGATTGTGAGATTGCATGGTGCTCCTGTTTCTATCATTTCTGACCGAGGTGCTCAGTTCACAGCTCAGTTTTGGAGATCTTTTCAGAGAGAGCTGGGTACTCGGGTCGATCTCAGCACTGCATTTCACCCGCAGACTGATGGCCAGTCTGAGCGGACCATTCAGATCCTCGAGGATATGTTGAGGGCGTGTGCTATTGATTTTGGAGGCCATTGGGATAGCCATTTGCCGCTAGCAGAGTTTGCGTATAATAATAGCTATCAGGCTTCTATCTAGATGGCTCCGTTTGAGGCATTGTATGGTCGGAGATGTCGCTCGCCTATCGGTTGGTTCGAGTCGGGTGAGGTCCAGGTGTTGGGGCCCGATTTGGTGCAGCAGACCTTAGATAAGGTCCGGGTTATTCAGGATCGACTCCGCACGGCTCAGAGCCGGCAGATATCGTATGCAGATCGGAGGCGGAGAGATCTTGAGTTCATGGTTGGGGACCGGGTATTCCTCAGAGTGTCGCCCATGAAGGGTGTTATGAGATTTGGGAAGAAAGGCAAGCTCAGTCCTAGGTTCATTGGGCCTTTTGAGATATTTGAGCGCGTTGGCGCCGTTGCTTATAGACTGGCTTTGCCTCCCTCTCTGTCTGTTCATCCGGTGTTCCATGTGTCCATGCTCCGGAAGTATGTTCACGATCTGTCTCATGTGATCGATATGGCTTCCGTGGAGGTAGATGGCGACTTAGCTTATTCGGAGGAGCCTATTGCTATTGTGGCTAGAGAGGTCCGTAAGATGAGATCGAAGGTGATCCCGCTTGTGAGAGTTCAGTGGGGGCATCACTCCATTTCCGAGGCCACTTGGGAGCTTGAGTCCCAGATGCGTGAGAGGCATCCGCGCTTGTTCGATGATTCAGGTATGAAATCCTTGTATTTTCTAAGCCTGAATTTGCATTTTTAAGTTTTATTGATTTCGGGTGGTACCGAGGGGTCCTCAAAATCCGTGCCAGCTCCGTGGCTAGTGTGTGGATCCTACCTTAGACTTAGGCTCGTCCGAGGACGGCCGAGAGTCTAAGTGGGGGAGAATGTAACGACCCTCAAATAGTCGTTACGGGATCCGGGACCTCGATTTGCATGTCGACAGTCCCAAAAGCTCCGTTAGGTCATTTATGACCCGTCTGTGAAATCTGAGTCGAAACAGAGTCCGTTTGATAGGTTTTCGAGAAAAGGATCCGTTTATGAAATTCCGGAAAGGAATTTGGGGTTTCGATAGGTCGTTTTGAGTAAACGAACCCCGATGGAAAATCCGAGCGCACCGTTAGGTCCGTCTCGTCATTTATGATATGTAGCAACCTTCAAAATTGAAAACGGACCTCGTTTGATAGGACTTTTGATAAAGTCCCCGTTTCGGAAGTTTAAAAGAGTTAAAAGAGGTTTCCGAGCTCGATTTGAGAAAATAAGCTCCGATGAGAGATCCGAAAGTTCCGTTAGGTTCGTATAGTCATTTGTGACTTGTAGCAACTTTCGGAATTGGATTCCGAGGTCGTTTGGTTAAATTTCGCTATTTTGGCGAAAGTCGAAAATTGAACCTTTGCCGTGGGACCCACTTTTATAGTTCTGGAGGTCCGAATTGAGTTCCGTCTTGACAAGCATGTCACCCAAGTATTTTATGACTTGTGTGCAAAATTTGGGATCATTCCGAGCTTCGTAGGGTCCCATTTTGCCCCTAAAACAGTAGAAAATCTGGTGCAACTTTTCTGTTCTGTTTTGGCGCAAACAGCCGGATAAAATCTGATTTCCGGCCAATCCGTAAGGAATTAGGAAAATCTCAAAACATGAAAGTTGTAGCCCTTTGAGTGTGGTTCTAATGGCACCGGTTTCAGGTCATTTGGACATTCCTATCAAAAGTTATGATTTTTTCAAAAGAAGCTGTCACAGAGGCAAAAAAAAAAAAAAAAAACTGCTATAAAAAGGCCATTTCGGTTCATAACTTATAAAAATCATTTGGTGAGCTCTTGAGGCGATTTTTGGGTATTTATTGAAGACCCAATCATACTTACACTTATGGTAAGCCCTTTCAATCCATCTTTATGTTGATTAACACAAGAATCAAAAGGTTGATTCTTGGAAGTGGGTTAGAACCCTAGATTCTTAAGAATTGGGGAAAGACATCGAGCAAGGCTCGCATGTGGAATCTAAGTGTACTTTTGGACTCACGGGAGCGTGGGGAGTCCGAAAAAGTACATTTTGTAAATTTAGGGCTCGGCCCTACCCGAGGGCATTTTGGTAATTTTTACCCTAGGATGCCTATAGGCTTAAATAGCTATAATTGAGCACTCATATGTGCTATATCTTGTCTTAATAGACCTAGTGGAGAGTCCTTCGCGGACAAGGCGAGCGGGAAAGGAGATTCTTCCCGGCATTTGAGCCCGAATTTCGAGGTAAGTGAGACTTGACCTCTATTGTGCTTGTGGACTCTTCCTTCATGCTAGTATGCTTCATGTACGCATATATATACCTAACAATGGTTAGGATTAATGATGTGAATTACCTGCTATTATTGTTTGTTATAAATAGCGAGATTGTGACTCGACCGAGGTATGTGCCGGTCTAAACGCTACGTCGAGGTAGCTTAAATTTATATCGTAGTAACGCTTGCTACGCCATGCTTAGATAGCAAGAACTTAGGACATGGCCGAGGATGTTGCCGGCATGTCATGATAAATGTCTTGCCGAGGATTTTGCCGGCTTTTGGTATGATATTGGTACTTGATTTGTTCACGTGCCGGGTTGGGTAGTGCTGTCTATACGTAACCTTGGGTTGGACGACATGGGAGTAGGGATTGTACCCCCAAACTGTGGTCGGGTTAACCTTCGCCTTACGTTCAGCTAGCATAACCAACCTGGGTTACGGTGACTGTGAAATATTATCGTTATTAATATTTCTGTTATTATTTCTGTTATTGTTATTAATGTCGTGGATATTAATACTGTTAGAGGGACACTTGACAGGGGGTGTGGTGTCGCCCATACTATGAGATGTGTCACACTTGACAGGGGGTGTGGTGTGGACACTTGATCTTTGAGATGTGACACACTTGACAGGGGGTGTGGTATGGTCACTTGATTTATTGAGATACGACGCACTTGACAGGGGGTGTGGTGCGATCGTAGACAGATTTGAGATGAGCCAACGACTACGGGTCGTTGGTCTACTTATTCATGATTGTGATAGTGACTTCGGGTCACGGTATATGGTTGATACTTAGTAGTGGTGTTGCTAGTCCATCGTAGGTCTAGGATAGTCGGTACGGGAGTAGTGATTGGACCTCCAAACCGCCGCTGAGTTGACCTATGCCTTACGTTGGATGGGCATAATCCTTGAGACTTCTGGTTACTACTTGTGTGTATGGAATGTGTTACATCTATTTGTGATTTCACTACTTTATTGTATGATTACTATAGTATGTTGTTGCTTATGATGCATGTAGCGACTTGTCCCGCAAGGGTACCTTAGCGGGCCTGTTGGTGATCTTACTAGGCTTCGGCTCATAACTTACTCTGCTACGTGCGCAGGTCCTTCATCCAGTCAGCAGCCCGGACGTTAGCGGTTCTCGAGGCTTCTGAGACTTTTGATTGAGGTGAGCCGACCACACAGACCGTGGTGGCATACCGCCGGAGTCACTTAGAGATAGGACTCAGATTTCTTTGATGTATATTCATACTTTATTGAGTCACTCTTAGAATGCTCCAATTCTTTTGTGGATATATTCTTTTGGACTTCACACTTTTATATTTATATATCCATTTATGATCTTTTCACATTATTGTTCTTTCCGCATCTTGTTTCATTGGTTCGCCTAGGCAAATGTTGTTTAGGTGCCATCACGAGCCCTTGGAAATTGGGTCGTGACAAAGTAACCATTCAGAAAAGCACTCTTAACATCCATTTGATGTAGAGTAAATTCCATGAATGTAGCAAAGGCTATAAGAAGTCTTATTGCTTTCAGTCTTGCAACTGGAGCAAAAGTCTCATCATAGTCAATGCCCTCCTCTTGACTGTACCCCTGAACAACTAATTTGGCCTTATTTCTGATTACCATGCCATCCTCATCAAGTTTGTTCCTATAACCCATTTTGTTCCTATAATGGACCTGTTCCTTGGCTTGGGTTCCAGATGCCAAACTTGACTTCTTTAGAATTGATTCAATTCCTCCTGCATAGCATTGATCCAATCCACATCCTTTAGTGCTTCTTTCACATTTTAGGGTTCAACAAGAGATAAGAAGGCACTAAAGGCACACAAATTGTGATTTTTAACTGCTGATCTAGTTTGTATTCCAGCAGCCTTATCTGAGATTATCTGATCCACAGAATGTGAACCTTGATACTTGTAAGGCTTGAGTATCAGACCACTTTCAGAAGTCTCTTGCTGAGGAACAGTTCCTGAGGGAGTAGTACTGCCAGTTTGTGAGGTGGATCCAACATTTGTTCCCCCTGTTTCTGTGCTACTCTTCTCAGTTCTGTCTTGAGGAACAGTTCCTTGCAGTTCACTTCTCATAGTATCCCATCCAATGTCTGCATTTGTGGATCAGTTTCACCATGTTTCAGCATTGCAATCTCTTCATCTTCCTGTACCTGTTCTTGAGTCAAACTGTCAGTTTCATCAAATTTAACGTAAATGCTTTCTTCAATTTTCAATGTTTCCTTGTTAAAGACTCTATAAGATTTACTATTTGAAGAATAACCAACAAAGACTCCCTCATCACTTCTAGGATCAAATTTTTCTAAGGCATCCTTCCTATTATTATGTATGAAATATTTGCAACCAAAAGCCCTAATATGAGAAATATTTGGTTTTCTTCCTTTAAGCACTCATATGAGAAATATTTGGTTTTCTATTAGTCGCCTTGTCATACATCTATTGATTATGTAGCATGCAGTATTAATGGCCTCAGCCCAAAAATTTTGTGGAAGATTTCAAGATATTAGCATAGTCCTTGCCATTTCCTCTAGGGTCCTATTTTTCCTTTCCACTATACCATTTTGTTGTGGAGTTCCAGGTGAGGAAAAATTGTGATTAATGCCATTTTCATTACAAAAATTGAAAAACATATAATTTTCAAATTCAGTTCCATGATCTGACCTAATGGCAACAATGTGACTATCTAGAGTCCTTTGAGCTTTCTTAGCGAAAATTGAAAATGCATTAAAAGCTTCTTCCTTAGATGCAAGAAATATAGTCCATGTAAATCTGGAGTAATCATCAACTAACACCATAATATACTTCTTACCTCCACGACTCATTATTCTCATTGGTCCACACAAATCCATATGGACCAGTTCCAAAGGTTTGGTAGTACTTACCTGTTTCTTTGGTTTGAAGGAGGATTTTACCTGCTTCCCCCTGGCACAAGCTTCACATATCCTTTCATCCTTGAATTTGATGTTAGGAAGACCTATCACCAAATCCTTGGAAACAAGCTTGTTCAGTTGTGAAAGACTAGCATGGCCAAGTCTTTTCTACCATATGAGGGGATCATTTTGCACAATACTTAAACAACTCATGCTTCCATCAGATAGTGTCAACATATGTACCTTGTAGATATTTTCATGTCTATTTCCCTGCAAAATAATCTCTCCAGAAGTTTGGTTAGTCACAGTGCACCCAGTAGATGAAAAATTAACATTATTACCTTTGTCACACAATTGAGATATACTCAATAAGCAATGCTTCAGTCCATCTACTAGAAACACATTGTCTATACTATGTGAATCAGACCTACCTACCTTTCCAATGCCAATAATTTCCCCTTTCTTACCATTACCGAAGGAAACACTTCCTCCTTGAAAGGCTGAGAGTGAAAGGAACAGTTCCTTATGTCCTGTCATATGTCTTGAGCAACCACTGTCCATGTACCATTTGTGGTTGCTCTCCTTCACTCTAGCCTGCAAAAGAAAACTAGGGGGTTAATTTTAAGAACCCAAACTAGTTTGGGTTCCTTTCCTTGAGAAAAAGGATGAATCAGATCTCTCCCAGCCCAGAATTGTAATGGTTTCTTTGTATGAACAGTTTTCTTTGTCACAGGGTTTTAAACTGGTTTATAGGACTTGTTCCTCTGTGCAGCCATTTTTAGAGATTGGCAATTTTCTTTCAAGTGACCAGTGTTCCCAGAATGAGTGCATAACCAATTTTCAGGAAGTGATAGGTACTTACTCTTTGGATCCCATTTAGGTGAAGACGTTGATTTCATGAATCCAATACCCTTCCTGTTACTACTATGATTTTCCTGTAACCGTTCTAGTGCTTCAGAGGACTTATTCCATTTTACAGTTTTTCCTATCTCCATTTTTGTTTTAACTAAGTCCTCTTCCAAAGATCTTATCTTTTCATCTTTCTTGCACAGTTCATCAACTGTGACTTGCAATTTCTCTTCAGCAATGATCTGATGAGAATTAGCAATGCTCTTACCATTTTCAACTGTTTTAGCTTTTGATTTTTCATTTTCCAGTTCCTGAACAGTTGATTCAAGTGTGAGGACCTGTTCCTCTAGCATGCTAATTTTCCTTTTCATAAAGTCATTTTTAATTACTGCCTTTTTATATTCTGTTCCTGAACTTTCAATTTCATCATGCAATTGATTTTTGCCATCCCTTAGAGATTTAAACTCAGTTAGCACAGTATGAAATACCTTAACTAATTTCTCTCTAGGCATGCTTTTCACATCTTTTCTAAGTTTAGAAACAAATACCTCAGCATCTTCTTCATTATTTGAGTCTTCAAGAGCCATTAGAGCAAGATCATCATCCAGATCATCATCAGATTGTTCATTCTCACTGTCTTGCCAACCAGCAACCATTGCTTTGGGATTTCCACTTTTCTTCCAGACCTATTCCTTAGCCTTTTTTCTTTCCTCGATATATCTCTTCCTCCATTCTCCTTCCATAACTTGACATTTTCTGATGTAGTGCTCCATGCTTCCACATTTGAAGCATTCTGCAGCCTGTTTCATGTTAGAAGACCTACCCTGTCCACTAGCCCTTTTTTTTCTTATTCAAATATTTTTGAACACTTTTAGCTATAAGGACCAGTTCCTTATCATCAATCGGCTTATCAGCAGCAATCAAGGCTAGGTTAGGTTCAGTTTTAACTGGTTCACCTATGTTCTTAACCTTTTTCCTCAGTTCATAAGTTCTCAAATTTCCTATAAGCTCATCTAAGGTTAAGGTAGTAAAATCCTTGCTTTCTATGATAGCACAAGCCTTTAATCTCCCAAGAATCAGGAAGAACTCTAGTTAGGATTTTTTCAATTCTATCTTCAACAGTTAAAACCCTTCCCAAAGAAATACGTTCAGATGAAATAGCATTAAATCTAGTATACATTTCAGAAATTGATTCTCCTTCTTTCATTTTAAAACTTTCATATTCAGCAAAAAGAAGTGTACCTCTAGATCTTTTGACCTGACTTGTTCCTTCATGAGCAACCTGTAGAGCATCCCAAATTTCCTTTGCGGTGGTATACCCTCTAATTCTAGTGCACTCATCAGGACTGAGTCCACAGACAAGCCATTTCCTTGCTTTGGCATTCTTTCCCACTGCCTTAAGTCTTCAGCATTGCATTCCCTTCTGGTTTTGGGAACATCATTTCCTTCAGCATCCTTTTTCATCGGAATCATGGACCTTCAGTAACTATGTCCCATAACTCATAGTCCTCAGCTTGAAGATGATCTCTCATCCTTTCCTTCCACCATGAGTAGTATTTCCATTGAACAAAGGTGCCCTAACAGTTGACAGACCCTCACCATTTTCCTGTGACGTACTCATTCTAATCCTAGGTGTTAATCTTTTCAAGGATAACCTGCTCTGACACCAATTGTTATTTCTCAAGACACACCACTTACTGTTTTAAGGACCAGTTTCTTCAATGTGTTCCTTTACTGTATTATATGCGGAATTAAAACTGTAAGTAAATGAACACTCGATGTTAGCGTGGAAAAACCCCTTTAACTAAGGATCAAAAAACCACGACCTACTCTTCCAAGTAGGATTTCAACTCCACTATGTAAAAGACTCACTTGGTTACAAGACTATCTTCTTACTAACCTAGGACTAACTCTAATCCTCTAGTGACCCCTTTCACGATCAGTTAAGTTTCTTCAAGTACACGACTTGAATTGAAATGATACAACTCAATAGTACCTACTACAGTTGAACTAAGACTGAACTTTGATAAAACTCAATCTAAGGAACAGGTTCTTACGTAGTTCCCTGTAGCTTAATGATTACACAAATAAGACAAAGACTCTTTCAATGACGTGTCTCGATTTTCTCTGTATTTGTGTACTCTCAATAGCTGAAATGTTCCTGGTTTTATAGCTTCAGAATCCACAAAGTCTTGAGCAATTAGAACTCCAAAGCTTCCAAGAGTTTGAGTCCTACTTGAACTCTTCTCTAAGTTACCCGAAATCTTTTAGTCCTTATCCACTCTTTATGCAATTTTTTCATATCATGTTTATACCTGCATAATTATCAAGATAAACATTAGACTTAGGATAATAAATAGTATTTCAGCTTAAGTGATTTTGCATGAATTATCTATTTAGCTGTAGTAATTCAAAAGAATATGTCCTTGGATCTGTTCCGTAGTCATCAGTCAAAACTTCACGTTCAAGCTAACAAAAAGATAGATCGACTGGAGAGAAGGATTGCTAAGAGAGTCAAGATAGAAGAAAATTGGTGGTAGTGTTTAAATGGAAGCCTTTGGGAATTTTGACCTGAAGAGAAAAAGCTTCATTCTTTTCTTTTTGGTGAAAATGAAGATAAAAGTACTTTTGATTTAAGGAGATTAATGAGACGGTAATAGAGAATACCAACGGGTTTTATACTGGACCAACAGCTTAAAACAGTAACTTTTCTGACGCTCGATGCATAAATACAAGATTTTCCTTTTGAGCATTTTTTCATTTCATTGCATAATTACCATCAGCTACTATACATCTTGCTTCAATCTAACTCTTGTGCCCTTTTGTGGTTTTATGTCCTGCACCACCCAAAATGTAAACTAGTCTCCCTTTTTTTAATTTTTTTAATATTATTATTATAATTATTAATATACAAAGCAAAATTTATTAATATCAAATTTTATATACATATCTTCTATTATAGTATGATATTTTATAGTTATTATATATGAGCACATGCCCTTTTTCTTATCTTATGAAGTTGTCTTTTATGATTTTATCTAAATTAGATAAACATGCAAATGTTTAGTACATATTAAATTGAAACTACTTCAATTCAAGTTTGACTTTTCTTGTATCAAAAACTATTTGTTTCACTATTTCTGGAACTTCTAACACTTTGTTCCATGAAAAGGACAAGTGTTTCTATTCTCATATTGCAAACTTAAGAACCTAACAAAAGTCACTTCAAAAGAAAAGAGAACGTGGCAAAATTTTCTTGGTCTTCAAAAAAAATGCATCCAAGCAAGCTCAGGTGAATTCAAACTTTACGTCTTTACCTAGCAAGTTAGTATATAGTTTTATGATTTTTTTGGAAGTCTTTGATAAATCTCTTATAGAATTCTGCATGACCAAAGAAACTTCTGATACCCTTGACTGTTGTTGGAGGAGGTAATTTTACAATTACTTCTACTTTAGCTCCATCAACTTCAATTCCCTTTGATGTCACCTTATGCCCAAGAACAATACCTAACCCTTACTATGAAGTGACATTTTTTTTTTTAATTTAGAACCAAATTCGTCTCTTCACATTGTTGAAGCACTAATGTGTTATGGTGAAGACATTCTACAAATATTTTTTTAAAGAGTTTGAAATCATCCATGAATATCTCCAAACATATTTTGGCCATGTTTGAAAAACTAGCTGTCATGCATCGTTGAAATGTGGCAGGGGCATTGCATAAATCAAATGGAATTCTCATGTATGCAAATGTTCTGATGGGGCATGCAAATGTTGTTTTTTCTTAGTCTTCAGGTGCTATTGTGATTTGATTGTAACAAGAGTAACTATTGAAAAAATAGTAAAAATTATGCCCTGCCACTTTTTCCAATGTTTGATCAATGAATGGTAAGGGAAAATATTCTTTTCGGGTAACATCATTTAATTACAGTAATCAATGCATACCATCCATCTGGGGATAGTTTGAGTTGGGTTAAATCGCTATCTTCATTTTGCATAACTGTCATTCCTCCATTTTTAGGTATGATGTGTACTAAACTTACCTATTCGCTGTCTGTCAGATATTGCACAAATTATCCCATCATTCTGTAGCTTAACAACTTCTTTTGGGACCACATTTTCTAAGTTTAGGTTCAGTCGTCGCTGTGGTTGAGTTATTGCTTTGTAATTTTCTTCTAGCAGTATTTTGTGCATACATATGGTGGTGCAGATCCCTTTGGTCCATCCTATTACTTTCTTGTACTTTTTCAAGACTTCAATCAATTGTATTTCATGTTCTCCTATCAAAAAGGACGAAAATATGACTGGAAATATTTTAGGTTCTAAAAAGACATATTTTAAATGGGAAGGGAGAGCTTTCAAGTCAAGTTAAGAATGAGTGTTTTCATTTTCTTCTGAAGATTCTTCTAATTCACAATCTTGTTTAGTTTCTTCATCTATATTGGACCCCGTGTCAGCTACATGTTCCTCTAGTTGATTTTCGTTTAGTTGGTAACTTTGATACTCTTCTACAAACTCTTTTAATATGTCAGTACTGAAACATGAGTATGAGGACGTTTCTTTCTTCGGGTATTTTATTAATTTTTGCATATCAAAAATTAACCTTTCCTCATCCACCCTTAGATCTGTTATCCTTGTTGGACATCAATTAATGCTCTTCCTATTGCTAGAAAAGATCTACCCAAAATGAAAGGCACGTTAGTATGTTCTTCCATGTCTAATACAATACATTCAATTGGAATTACTAACCTGTCAACTCCAATCAACACATCTTCAATTATGCCCTTAAGTTTTCAAAGATTGATATGAGCAATTGTAATGATACAGCTGTAGCTTTAATTTGTCTCAGGTTAAGCTTCCTAAAAATAGAAAAAGATATTAAATTAATAGATGCTCAAGAATCACATAGTGCTTTTTCAAAATAAACTCCTCCCAAAGTGCAAGGAATTGTAAATCTCCTCGGATCTCCAAGTTTCTTTGGAAGTTTATTTTGTAGTATGGCACTGCCTTCTTCTGTCAATTCTATGACACTAAGTGTAATCACCTAATTTTGGCACGAATTCCAAAAATTGCTCAAAATAGCCGTATTAGATTCTTAAGATTTTTGCCGAAAAATTTCCTAAATTTAGTCTTTAATTTTAACTAAATTTGTCTTTAATTAGGATAGAAAATATAAAAAAATTACCGTAAATTGATTGTTATGTGTTTAATTGTAATTTTATATTTAATTGTGAAGTTTAGTGTAGATTATGTGATTTTATGTTGATTAATTTAGTATGTAGTGCCTTTTAAATGGTCATTTGTAAAAAAAATGTAGCCCAAAACACAAGTCCACTAGCCCAATACCCCATTACCCAAGCCCACACCCCAACTATATAACCTGAAAAACCCTCATTATATCATTTTACACCCTTTAGTCAAGAGACTAGGAAAACTCTTGCCAAAATTTTCTAAACCCGCCGGAAATCGCCTGCACCGCAGCTTCACTGCAGCTCCGCCGGTTGGCCACCGTCGACCAACGCCGGCCGGCCACCGAAAAAATCTCAAATTGCACCATTCAACTCGTCTCGACCTCCTCTGTCCATTTCCATGGCTAACTTTTGCGAATTCAAGGCCGTTTGGAGTAGATCGGGTTTTTAAAATCTCGGCTAAACTCAAAATTCCAACTAAGGTGAATTCTTTTTCCATTTTTACTTGTACCCATTTTTTCGAAACCTTTCTTCCTTGCCAGTTTCTCCGTTCCTTTCCCTACTGCCCGTTTTCTCTCTTCTCATTGTTTTTCTCTTTCTTTCTTCTTGTTTTGTCAATGAGGACTGTGAGGATGATTTGTTTGGGGTGGGGGGGGGCTGTTTTGTTGACGATGTGAAGGGGGTTGTTTGAGGCAGTAGTGGGGGCTTGCTTTTGTTCATATGTCTGTTGGTGGGATGATTTTGATTGCTGGAGCTTGGTACTGTGATTGATTCAGGAGGGGACTGTTTTGTAGGGAGTATGGCGGCGTTTGGTTTCGATTATAGGGGCTGCGATGATAATTGTTGTTGATGATACGAGATGAGGCAGCCATGGCAGTGACGAGGTGTACTCGCGAAGGTGATGCCATGGTGATGATCCAAGTGTCCGAACAGTGCTTGTGATGTAATGGAATTGATTTGTTGTGATGGATCCGTGACCGCGATTAGGATGACTGATACGGAGCAGCGGCGACAACGCTGCATTGGAGCGGCTACTGTGGGAATACATCGAATTGGTGGTCACTTTTTGGTTGTATGATGACACCATGGCATTGACGTAACAATGGCGACACAGTGATTGGCCTTGGCGAGGCAGCGAAATAGGGGTGATGGCGCATATTTGACAAAGCTTTGGTTGTTTTGGTTCGTCAATGGGTTAGAAAGCAGTACCCTACCTTTCTCTTTTTCTGTCAATCTTTCCCTGTTAGTTTTTATGTTGTTCTTATGAGTTGTTACTGATTATTGTTTGGATGTGAGAAATGTTCATGTCATAGTTCTTTGTTAAGTTGTGGAATCGTAGATATTGTATCCGTATATACTTGTTGGCACTATGTAAAGGTTTTCGAACCATGTTTGTTAATGAAGTACTTATTTTTGAGCAAGGAAATGAAGGTCGTGTGAGAATGTTAATTCATGTTTATTGTGTCCATAGTTTGCTCTCAGTTTCATTAAGATGAAGATTGAATTCAACTGTGTGTGTGTTTATCCCAATGTCTGTTTAGTTTAAGTGAAAGTTTGTTTGTTTAATGTCTATCTAGGTGAGCAGAGTAGTCCACTATTTATACAATAGGAGTTAGTCATGAGATTGTGTGAAGTTCACGTTCATAGTTGTCGTTTAGTATGTAAGGTTTGCTTATGCAAGTCTATTTAGTGTCTAAGCCTGAAATTATATGATCAGAACTGTTTGTCCGGTTTGTTTAATTATGAATTTGGTCTGATTAGTTGTTTTTGTTATAGACTTGGTCCATTCTGGTGTCTTGGTTCAGTCAACTGATTTTTGGGACTATGTTAGCTTAACTGAGAAACTGGTTGTATTTTAGTTTAGTTTTAAGTCTAGTTTGGGGCTGATTTAGTTGGTCTAGTTTGGTCCTAGTCCTTAGTTAGTATAATGAGTGTTTGGGTGTCCTTTTAAAGGACACAATTTCAGCTTTTTGGGACTGTTTGGCTGCTGAATAATGGTCCTTTATAGCTGTTGTAGTTGCTGAAAATAGGACTAAAAATACTCAAGTGTAGGGGTGTGGGCTTGTACATTTGTACAAGTCCATACCCCACCTTTTGGCTCTCATTTTTCAGCATTAAATAGAGCTTTTTACTCCTCATTTTAAACACAACAACCAGCTGAAACAAGGCTGAAAAATAGAGAGCAAAACACTTGAGAAAAATAGTAAGTTTTTTTAAGAAAAGATTTAGAACCAAAAGCCTTTATACTAAGGGTCTTTTGGGGTATAAATCTACTAGTTTTAAGAGTCAAAAAGAGGTCACAAGGGGCTGTTTAGTTGCTGAATTTTTGGTGCATTGCTGTGTTTGTTAGCTCGGGTTTAGCTTTGTGGATCGACTTTGCTGAGCTCTAAGGTCTCGTTTATCTAGGTAATACTTGAACCTTGTATCTTACAAGTAATTTGCTATAGAAATGAAATAAAAATCAGCATGTTTATCGGTCTTTAAAAATCTGCTCACATGTGCTATAGGTTAGGTTTTTCTAAGTCTTGAATTTGTGCTAAAAAATAATGAAGTTGCTAGCCATTGCATATTTAAGAGTTTGTTTTTGTAGTTATCCTCAAATGTATGGAAATGTGATTGGAATTGGTATTTGGGACTGTTGTATAGGATGAAGTTTTTCACATTCACTAAAATTTAACATATATGTTCTCTTATTTTTAAATCGGGCCCATTTTTGAAAAGAGGTTGTTTGTGCAAATTTAAAAAATCTGGACAGCATGTTAAAGAGTAGGCAAATCTTGGTTTCAACCATCGAAATTGCAAATGTTAAATTCTGGCCATTTATGTAATATAGGGCTATTCTCTGTAAACTGTATATATTTACAAAAATCTATACATCGAAACGAATAGGCAATGATTATAGGATGACTTTTAAAATCTGGCCATACATAACATCTGAAAGAAATGATCATTATTTGGACAAAAATCAGAATGTGGCTATTTTCATAAATAAGCTTAAATGCAGCCTGTTAATGCAAATAGATGAGCCCAATTGTAGAAATGAAAGCACGTAGGCTGTAAAATTGTTCTCTTTCAAAGATAGACCACAAAAATTGTTTCAATTTAATAAACGGCCTATTGTATGTATATACTTTTCATAATCCATATTTTTTAAGGCAAATTTGGGAGTCCCAATTTGTCATTTAATAATAGTTAGCAGTTATACTTAATTAAATCGAGTAGGTAAATTGATAAGAGCGAAAAGACCCATGCAATTAGGCAAGACGATAAGTATGATTTGTAATCTACTTATTAGGCTAAAAGAAAATCAAATTGAGTTAAACTAATTCTAAAGTAATTATTTTTTCGAAGTTAATTCTTTTAAAATAGATAAGTCCGGTGTAAGGTTGGAAATGCGCAAATACACTCTTATTATATATTACGAATCGAAGTGTAAATTCGTTCAGTCCTCTGTGAGGTTGGATAAGAATGACGCTTTTAAATTTTTTCCGAATCAAAGTGTACATTCATCCTATCCTCTGTGAGGTTGGATAAGAGTAACACTTTTAAAATTTTTCTGAATCAAAGTTTTATATTCAACTCAACGACAAGATAACAACCATTGTTTAATAAATTAAAAATGCGACAATAAAGCAACTGTGCTCGGCACAGGACTCGAGGGTGCCTAATACCTTCCCGAGAGTCAACTGAGAACCTTACCTGAATCTCTAACGCAGACCATTAGACGAGTCAGAGGTGTTCCAAGGTACCTTTTGGTGACTTGGCACACCTTAAACTATGTCAAGTGGCGACTCCGAGTTCTCTAAATTATTTTGTACCTTTTGGAACACGAGTCACGAGCCTTTAAATAATAAACCACTTGCATCAATTATTTTTTTAGGGCGTGACAGCTTGGCGACTCCGCTGAGGATATTAGTGAAAACTAGAATCTCCGGCTTTGATAAAATTGTCGCATGTTTTAATTTATTAAATATTTGGTTGTTATATTCTTGTCGCTATCACATGAAAAGTTGAATGTTACTGCTTTGATATTGTTGAACTGTATATAAACTGTCTACTTCCGCAGCCCTCTGAGTCTCTGAAACACACGCACACGTGCACTTACCAGATTGCTTGTGGCATCAGGGACTTCTTACTAAATTGCCCATGATTTAGGAGGAAGGCGTGACAGGGTTTTAGGCCGGACACACTGTTTCCGGATGGCCCTGATGCGCTTTCCGCCCGGTTTGTCCACCGAGTTTTTTCAGCCAGTCTAGACACTGAGTTGGTCGTGTCACCTTGAGTTAAACCTTTAGGCCCAATTATCTGCATCATATTTGACTTAATGAGGTGCGATACACCGGTTTTGTACTTGTCTAGGCTGACCCCTTTGTGTCAAGATGGGCCCGTTATTGGCATCTTATGTGTTGCATTTTCTGTAGAAAAGGGTGTTATTATACTGACCGATCACCGGGGGTGGGTGCTAAATTATGAAAAAAAAAGAGAGAAAAATGAAAAATGGGTTTAGTCTCGTGTCTCAA
Organism: Petunia x hybrida; assembly: GCA_037355625.1. Lineage (NCBI taxonomy): Eukaryota > Viridiplantae > Streptophyta > Magnoliopsida > Solanales > Solanaceae > Petunia > Petunia x hybrida. The sequence goes on from JBBBVM010000974.1 coordinate 476,560, forward strand.
AATATTTTTAGTTGTCATTTTACGCCGTTATAATGGCGAATTTTTTTCAAGAACTTTTAGAGTCTAATTTTGTGTCCGGGTTTGGTCTCAAGTATTAGGAAATAATTTGTCATAGTTTTGTGCCGTTATAGTTTTGCGCCGGCATAATGACGAAATTTTGGGACCCTTTCGTCTTTGAGTCTGTGTCCAAGTCAAGTCCATATTTTTGAAAATAATTTATCGGAGTTTTAGGCCGTCATAATGGCCAATTTTTGTAAACCAATTATGCGTCTAAATCGTGTAATATTTTGTGTCGTCGTGTCGTCATAATAGCCAAATTTTGTAAATACTGTAAGATTCTTTTTCGAATTAAATCAAAGAGTTTGTTTCAAAAAAGAAAAACAAAACAAAAAAAAATGTGTCCATCTTTGTATTGCCGTAACGTCCGATTTTGGTGTCACCTTTCGGATAAAATAGTTTGTTTCATATTCCGTTTTTAAGTTCCGTTTCGAATCTCCAGTTGAATCTTAATTTTTCATTTAAAAAAATGTTGTTTTAGGGTCCCGCTTTATTTTGTTTTGTTTAAAGTCAAGTCAGGGCACGGACGATAAATTGTATCTAGCTAAGTTGTATTTTGTATCGATCCTCGTGGAGTAATCTGACTCCGCTAAAATGTCGAGTCCCATTATTTTCACCGTCTGGGTGCACCCGCCCAATGAGTCAGTTTGTATATATCTTTGACTCGTGTATCACTTTTAGCAGTTTATTTTGAGTCTGTCTCGTGTTGTTTGTCTAAATTATGTTTTGTGTTAGAAAAAGAGATAAAAAAAATCAAAAAAAATCATCCAAGTTTGTCCTTGTTCTAATTACGTGCCAGTTACAATTTTGTTCTGATTTTTCTCAAGGCACGTAAGCAATCTTTGGGGGATACGGTCGGTACACTCGCGCCGTTAACCGTTTCGGGATGACGCATAACAACCTTAGGCTGCAATCTGTGCTTCTTTTGTGCTAACCTGTTTGGTTCGATAGCTTGAGCAACTGCCGTGCTGGCCCCACATTCCTACTCCACCAGAATCAAGGGACCACCGCCTGTACCAGAAGTGGTTGAAGCTCCGCTTCAGGAAAGCACTCAAACAACGGTGGCTCAGGAAATTGAGAACACTGAGCTGGTTCACTTAGCTGAGCAACAGGCCAAGATGGCCGAGGACTTTGCAGCCATGAAAGAAATGATGACGCAGCTAAATCGTAACTTGGCAGCAGTTCAGGTACCTCCTGTTCCACCAGGTACTGCTGGTTTCATGGCAAATACTCAGCCACCAGGGCAAGGGCAATCCACAGTGGCAGGAGACCCCCGTTACCCTCCGGGATTTGGTCCGCATCCGGCAACTGACAATGCAGCCGTACCCTCTACTATACAACCTGGGGCACAATTCCCACAACAAGGGCAACATGGCCAACCCCAAGTTCCTGCCGCAACATTCACCGTTCCTGCAGGACACACTTTGCAAAGATCGAACAGTGACCCACAGTTAAGAGCCCGTGATCGACAATTTGACCAAGCTCAGGGTAATGTGTGCCGCCAAACCGAGTCGAATGATCCAGGACACCACCCAGAATCACATGCTGATATCGAGAGGTTGGGAAAAACAGAAGAGAATTATTTTGCTCGGAAATTGAAAAGTTTGGAGCAAACTGTGAAAAACATACAAGGGCAAGGGGGTAAAACCAATATTTCATACAAAGACATGTGTTTGTTCCCTCATGTGCCATTGCCTGAAGGTTTTGTTGTGCCCAAATTCGATCCGTACACTGGACAAAGTGATCCAAGGATCCACATGAAGATCTACCTTAATAAAATGAGGGGCATTGAGAAGGATGAATTGTTGATGGCATACTTTGCTGACAGTTTGGGAGGACCGGCAACAGAATGGTTTGTACAACAAGATGTTTCGAAGTGGGTCACCTTTGATGACATGGCCAGCGCTTTCTTAAACCATTATGCTTACAAAATGGAGGCTGCTCCTAATCGTTCTTCCTTGAAGACGATCACAAAGAAACCAAGTGAAAGTTTCAGAGAGTATGCCTACAGGTGGCGCGAACAAGCGGCGCGTGTGAGCCCTTTGATCCCAGATGATGAGATGGTTGAAGAGTTCGTCGAAGTGCTCGATGAAACATACTACCAAGCGATGGCCCCTGCCATTGGGAAGCACTTCAGTGAAGCAGTAAGAATTGGTGAAATGATTGATAGAGGAATCAAGACTGGAAAGATTGTCAGCCAAACAGCTTTGCGAGCTCAGGCAGGAGCCTTGGGGAAAAAGAATCAAGATGATGTAGCCATGGTGGGTTCGGGTTCACAAAAGTGGAGCGAGAAAAAATACAATCAGACCCACTCATACCAAGCTCCACAAATACACCCTCCACAACACTACTATACCCCACAAAATCCGCAGTATTCCGTCCCTCCACCCCAATACTCAATCCATACAGTGCATCCATATGCTCCAATATTGTCTTGTCCGCAATGGCGCGCTCCAGCCCCACATCCTATAAATCCCATTCCCTAAGCTCCACATAACCAATTCCAGCCTCCACCGAACCTTCCCCACCGACCAAGAGGTCCTCCAGGTTTTTGCCCAAAAGTTGAGTATAAAAAGGTGCATCAAGCGAAAAAGAATGAGTTCACGCCAATTGGAGAATCTTATGCCGAACTTTTTCAGAAGTTGCAAGCTTTGGACATACTGAAACCGATCAGTGGAGGAATGCACCCTAGGGATAGGATTGACGACTCTCGCCAATGTGCTTACCATTCAGGTGTACCGGGGCATGACACTGAGGATTGCCATTTTCTCAAGAAGGATATCCAAGCCTTGATCGATAATGGTCAGATTCAAGTTGAGGGTTCAGATGCACCAGGTATAAATTAGAACTCATTGCCTGTCTGTGATGATGTGCATATGGTGGGTATGGTGGATGTAGAAGATTTGGGAGCTGAATCTGCAAGGCCGATAATGCCTGTTGGTGATGTGTCAACTGGGGCCAACAAAATGCTAGTGACAATGAACTGTGTTCCTGAGTTTGTGTTTGGGGTAGTAGACAGAGTAAGGGGTAAAGAAATGAAGAAGACAAACATGTCTCTCGAGAAGCCAATTCCAAATCTTACCGGGTCATTCATCAGTCCCAAAGAAGTAAAGTCCACCCTAATGGGACTTGGAGAAAATAAGGAAAAGAAGAAGAAATTGTCAGATTCAAGGAAATTCTTTGGTATAAGCATGGTGCATCCTTGTGAAGGGTTCAACAATGCATGAAAAGCAGGAAACTGGCCCTGACTTGCAACTGAATGACTGTGAAATATTGTAGCTTATTTTGCTAATTTTTCTGTGTACTTGGTTATTCAAGGGTTGTAACCCAAGTGCATTATTTTACTTTTTTTGTTTGTTCAAACTCTTATATCTTCAATTCAATGAAAGAGAGATCCATCTCGTCCTAATATTCGGTCTTTTATGTTTCCTGTTCTTACCTCCTTAGTTTTCTGTTTTATGTTTTGTCAACCTTAATAGCATGACATGCGTGCAGAATTTACGTCATGATCTAAATACGCGCTCAGACATTGTGAGCTATTTGAGTAGTAAAGAGGGATAAAAGAGGGAGCGAAATAAGTTGGGAATTAATCTGTAGTCATCCGATAAGGAAGATCGGTGAGAAGTTCAAAATCATATACGGTCGCTTCGACCGAATTTGAAATACAAATTTTGAGAACCATCATTGAAGCAGAAGTCGAGGACACGTGTGGATCAATCCAGGTCAATTTATTGAATCATTATTTGTGCGAGGAATTCTCGGGTTGGGATGACGGACGACTTTCATTTTTTTTTCTACCCAAACACTAAGTCCTTTTGTCAGTCCTTTTGTCAGTCCTTTTTTAGCCTTGTTCTGTGTTTTCTTTGGCCTACCCTCCCTTGGAATCAATTTGATATGACTAAAGAAAAAGAAAAAAAAAGAGGAAAAGAAAGAAAAGGAAAAAAAACCAGAATACAAAAACAAAATCTACCTCAGTGCTAGAGCTACGTCTGACCTGATTCCTCTCAAAAGGATACGTAGGCAGCCATTCGGGTGCGGTCATAACAGTGAAAAGTTTATTTTTTTTCCTGTTTCATATTGACGCAAAACTTGCCTCCAAGTTTGCGGCCAACGTCAAAAGAAATTCAGATCCCCATTTTATGCTAAACTGGGACAGAAGTTTGTTTTTATTTTATATTATAAATAAAATAAAATAAAAACAAACTTCTATTTTTGTACCATTCATTCACATGTTTCATGAGATGTTTGGCATACCAGATTTTTTTGTTCTAAAGAAAATGGAGAAAGCCAATATTCTTTTTGCTTTCTTTGTGTTAGTATCGTGGGAAAGTCTCAATATCCCCTATGTTTTCATATCAGAGAATATCCAAAATAAATTCCTCAATTTTCACTAAACTGGGGGCTATAGTTTGATGTTATCTTAGAAGAAAATGATTTCAAGGGTTGTATTATTCACCAAGTTATTTCATGAGATTCTTTTATACCGCTTTTCAAAACAAAGAGAAAGAAAAAAAGAAAAAAAACGGTTAATTTTCAAAAGCGGCGATTTCAAATTTGTAATGTTCATCTAGCCGTCTCATGAGATGTTTCTGAGCTTTGATGCTAAATACTTTTCTTCATAGCCTAACCAAATCCCATACTATGGTCCAAATAAAGACCTTTTCGACCGATCTTTGAGAATGTAGTGCATTGATGTACAATCAAAATATGAGTCTGACGGGGAAGTCGAAGTTTATTTTGATCATCGCAATCAAGAGATGGGAGTACGATTGCCATTAGGACAGAAACTTCTGTGAGAAGTCAAAATAAGGGATGGCAGATTGACTCAAAAAGAAAGAGGAGAAAGACGAGATCGACCGAAAAAGGGGATAAGAGGTCGAATGAAAATAAAAGAAAAAAAACAAACAAATGAAAAAAAAAGAGAGAGAAAAAAAAAGAGAAGAAAATGAATCCTGTTGGTCAAAACCTGAAAGGGCGCCACAGACCATTGTGAGGAAAAAGAACAAAGAGAGAGGCTAGTTGGTGAAAACCCGAAAGGGCACCACTAGTCGAATGAGGGATGTCCGGTTTCTCATCATGATCGGACCAAGCAAGCAATTGCCTCTATATTGTCGAACTGGGTAAAATCAAGGATAGATCGTGTTGAAAAGGTCAAAACTTTATTCTAAGATGTATGTCATGTTCATTGAGCTCGTCATTTCACCCCTAAATAATTTTTCTTTCTATCGTTCAAAGACATCTTTCGTTCGATGTCTCCTGTTTGAATTTCTTCAATTTGTCTTTACTTTTTTCCGTCACTCCTCTCCTTTGATATCATTGAAACGAGCAAAGAAAGTTTCGCAAAGCTTGTTTACAAGTTTCTCAGTTGTACCTGATCATTATCGGGAACCAATGATCAATGGAAGCTCGTGCCGCACCTGGGCATGAGAATGACACACCAAGATTGTACCAGAAAAGTCACCACGGAACAACATATTGTTTCTACCATGGATTGACTAAAGATTGGGAGAAACTATTTGGCATTGGTGGACTTTTGGGTGGATCAAAAACACATCAACAATATCAAGATATTGTTTGAAAAAGAACCTCAAGTTTATTTTGCGAGGACATAATTCAGGGCCTGTATAGTCATGATGAAGAGAGCCATCGTGATATTTGCTACATTGTCAGCAAGATCAAGGATCACATGAATTGGGAGCATTTGTTCTGAGTTTCAGACAAAATCCTATTTTTGAAAAATGGCTGGGGTTTTCGAATCTCCAGATAAGACCCCATTAAGATAATGGGTTAGAGTGTGCAGTTTTCAAGTCAAAGCCACATGTGAAAAATGTGTGGACTGTACAGCTTCCAGACATGAGCTAATCATGGGCGGGTGAACAGAGAGGACATAACTCACCAGGAAGATGTCAACAGCAATAACATACTCCCCCAAGATAATGCGAAAGTATCCCTTTCAAGTCAGTTTTTGCTCAAAGATAGCGTCAGTTTCCTTTTCGAGTCAGTTCCACTCAAAGATAGCGTCAGTTTCCTTTTAAAGTCAGTTCCCGCTAAAAGAAAGCGATCATTTCCTTTTCGAGTCAGTTTCGCTCAAAGATAGCGTAATCTCCTTTCCATGTCAAGATCTTCTAAAAAATAGCGATCGTTTCCTTTCCGAGTCAATTTCTGCTAAAAGATAGCGCCCATTTACTTTTCGAGTCAGTCCCACTAAAAGATAGCGCCCATTTCCTTTTCGAGTCAGTCCCGCTAAAAGATAGCGCCCATTTCCTTTTCGAGTCAGTTCCGCTCAAAGATAGCGTCAGTTTCCTTTTAAAGTCAGTTTCCGCTAAAAGATAGCGATCATTTCCTTTTCGAGTCAGTCTCGCTCAAAGATAGCGTCATTTCCTTTCCATGTCAAGATCTGCTAAAAATAGCGATCGTTTCCTTTCCGAGTCAATTTCGCTAAAAGATAGCGCCCATTTCCTTTTCGAGTCAGTTTCGCTAAAAGATAGCGCCCATTTCCTTTTCGAGTCAGTCCCCCTAAAAGATAGCGCCCATTTCCTTTTCGAGTCAGTTCCGCTAGAAGATAGCAACCACTTCCTTTTCAAGTTAGTCATGCTCAAAGATAGCAACCATCCCCAGCTTCAAGTCAAAGCCCGTCAAAGCGGTAATTTTTACTTTCAAGTCCAAGCCCGCCCGAGCGGCAATTTCAAGTTTTCGGCAATTCCAACTTCGAAGTCAAAGCCCGTCAAAGCGGCAATTTTAACTTTCAAGTCCAAGCCCGCCCGAGCGTCAATTTCAAGTTTTCGGCAATTCCAACTTTGAAGTCAAAGCCCGTCAAATCGGCAATTTTAACATTCAAGTCAAAGCCCGTCAAAGCGAAAATTTACACATTCAAGTCAAAGCCCGTCAAAGCGGCAATTTCAGCTTTCAAATCAAAGCCCGTCAAAGAGGCAATTTCAGCTTTTAAGTCAAAGCCATTCAAAGCGGTAATTTTAACTTTCAAGTTAGTCCCGCTACAAGATAGCGCCCACTTTCTTTTTGATTCAGTTTCCGCTAAAAGATAGCGCCATTTCCTTTCCATGTCAAGATCTGCTAAAAGATAGCGACCATTTCCTTTTTGAGTCAGTTTCGCTAAAAGATAGCGATCATTTCTTTTCGAGTCAGTTTTGCTAAAAAAAAAAGAAGCCACAAGTTCCTTTTCGAGTCAATTTCGCTAAAAGATAGTGCCCATTTCCTTTTCGAGTCAGTCCCGCTAAAAGATAGCGCCCACTTCCTTTTCGAGTCAGTTCCGCTCAAAGATAGCGCCAGTTTCCTTTTCGAGTCAGTTTCGCTAAAAGATAGCGCCCATTTCCTTTTCGAGTCAGTCCCGCTAAAAGATAGCGACCACTTCCTTTTCGAGTCAGTTCCACTCAAAGATAGCGTCAGTTTCTTTTTCGAGTCAGTCTCGCTAAAAGATAGCACCCATTTCCTTTTCGAGTCAGTCCCGCTAAAAGATAGCGCCCACTTCCTTTTCGAGTCAGTTCCGCTAAAAGATAGCGCCCATTTCCTTTTCAAGTCGGTCTCGCTAAAAGATAGCGCCCACTTCCTTTTCGAGTCAGTTCCGCTCAAAGATAGCGTCAATTTCCTTTTAAAGTCAATTTCCGCTAAAAGAAAGCGAGCATTTCCTTTCCGAGTCAATTTCTGCTAAAAGATAGAACCATTTCCTTTTCGAGTTAGTTTCGCTAAAAGATAGCAATTATTTACTTTTCGAGTTAGTTCCGCTAAAAGATAGCAGTCGCTTCCTTTTCAAGTCAGTTTCGCTAAAAGATAGCGATCATTCGAGTCAGTCTCCGCTCAAACATAAACGGTCATTTCCATTCCATGTCGGTCTTTCGCTAAAAGATAGCAACCACTTCCTTTTCAACTTAGTCCTGCTCGAAGATAGCAACCATCCCCAGCTTCAAGTCAAGACCTGCTTGAAACAGATGCCACCATTTTAAGTTTCAGATAGTGATTGCCCATACAACGGGCAATAGAGTTGTCTTTCAAGCCAAGATTTACCTCAAGGAAGCATCAAGATTTAGGCTAGGGATTGTAATTTTACAGTTTTCCTTGTATTTTCATTCCTTGTAAAGCAACGACCACCAGCAAGCGACCAGTAATCAGCAACAACAGCCTTTTGTGTGCCTAAGAGTGTCTAGTATCAGCCCCAAGTGTGTCTAGAAGAGACTCTAGTTTGTCTTAGTAGTCTAGAGTGTCTAGTGTTGTCTTAGTGAGTCTAGAAGCGTCTGGTGTCTGTTTGAATGCGGTAGTCCCAGCTGCCGCACGTAAGGAACTACACTGACCTGATTCCTTAGTCCGGGGATATGTAGGTAACTTTGTTCTCGGTTAGAACCGAAATTCAAGGTACGGTCACCATTTTGGAAAGCATGCTCTTGGCTAAAACCGAAAAAGCCAAAATTAGTTGTCGATTACTTCTTTGTCCGAAAACTCTTCGTGTTCCTGAACAAAGAGGGGCAGCTGTAATAACCTAATTTTGGCACGAATTCCAAAAATTGCTCAAAATAGCTGTATTAGATTCTTAGGATTTTTGCCGAAAATTTTCCTAAATTTAGTCTTTAATTTTAACTAAATTTGTCTTTAATTAGGATAGAAAATATGAAAAAATTGCCGAAAATTGCTTGTTATGTGTTTAATTATAATTATATGTTTAATTGTGATGTTTAGTGTAGATTATGTGATTTTATGTTGATTAATTTAGTATGTAGTGCCTTTTAAATGGTCATTTGTAAAAAAAAATGTAGCCCAAAACACAAGTCCACTAGCCCAATACCCCATTACCCAAGCCCACACCCCAACTATATAACCTGAAAAACCCTCATTATATCATTTTACACCCTTTAGTCAAGAGACTAGGCAAACTCTTGCCAAAATTTTCTAAACCCGCCGGAAATCGCCTCCATCGCAGCTCCACCGCAGCTCCGCCGGTCGGCCACCGTCGACCACCGCCGGCCGGCCACCGAAAAAATCTCAAAATGCACCATTCAACTCGTCGCGACCTCCTCTGTCCATTTCTATGGCTAACTTTTGCGAATTCAAGGCCGTTTGGAGTAGATCGGATTTTTAAAATCTCGGCTAAACTCAAAATTCCAACTAAGGTGAATTCTTTTTCAATTTTTACTTGTACCCATTTTTTTGAAACCTTTCTTCCTTGCCAGTTTCTCCGTTCCTTTCCCTACTGCCCGTGTTCTGTCTTCTCATTGTTTTTTTCTTTCTTTCTTCTTGTTTTGTCAATGAGGACTGTGAGGATGATTTGTTTGGGGTGGGGGGGCTGTTTTGTTGATGATGTGAAGGGGGCTGTTTGAGGCAATAGTGGGGGCTTGCTATTGTTCATATGTCTGTTGGTGGGATGATTTTGATGGCTGGAGCTTGGTATTGTGATTGATTCAGGAGGGGCTGTTTTGTAGGGAGTATGGCGGCGTTTGGTTTCGATTATAGGGGCTGCGATGATAATTGTTGTTGATGATGCGAGATGAGGCAGCCATGGCAGTGACGAGGTGTACTCGCGAAGGTGATGCCATGGTGATGATCCAAGTGTCCGAACAGTGCTTGTGATGTAATGGAATTGATTTGTTGTGATGGATCCGTGACTGCGATTAGGATGACTGATACGGAGCAGCGGCGACAACGCTGCATTGGAGCGGCTACTGTGGGAATACATCGAATTGGTGGTCACTTTTTGGTTGTATGATGACACCATGGCATTGACGTAACAATGGCGACACAGTGATTGGCCTTGGCGAGGCAGCGAAATAGGGGTGATGGCGCATATTTGACAAAGCTTTGGTTGTTTTGGTTCGTCAATGGGTTAGAAAGCAGTACCCTACCTTTCTCTTTTTCTGACAATCTTTCCCTGTTAGTTTTTATGTTGTTCTTATGAGTTGTTACTGATTACTGTTTGGATGTGAGAAATGTTCAAGTCATAGTTCTTTGTTAACTTGTGGAATCGTGGATATTGTATCCGTATATACTTGTTGTCACTATGTAAAGGTTTTTCGAACCATGTTTGTTAATGAAGTACTTATTTTTTAGCAAGGAAATGAAGGTCGTGCGAGAATGTTAATTCATGTTTATTGTGTCCATAGTTTCCTCTCAGTTTCATTAAGATGAAGATTGAATTCAACTGTGTGTGTTTATCCCAATGTCTGTTTAGTTTAAGTTAAAGTTTGTTTGTTTAATGTCTATCTAGGTGAGCAGAGTAGTCCAATATTTATACAATAGGAGTTAGTCATGAGATTGTATGAAGTTCACGTTCATAGTTGTCATTTAGTATGTAAGGTTTGCTTATGCAAGTCTATTTAGTGTCTAAGCCTGAAAATTATATGATCAGGACTGTTTGTCCGGTTTGTTTAATTATGAATTTGGTCTGATTAGTTGTTTTTGTTATAGACTTGGTCCATTCTGGTGTCTTGGTTCAGTCAACTGATTTTTGGGACTATGTTAGCTTAACTGAGAACCTGGTTGTATTTTAGTTTAGTTTTAAGTCTAGTTTGGGGCTGATTTAGTTGGTCTAGTTTGGTCATAGTCCTTAGTTAGTATAATGAGTGTTTGGGTGTCCTTTTAAAGGACACAATTTCAGCTTTTTGGGACTGTTTGGCTGCTGAATAATGGTCCTTTATAGCTGTTGTAGTTGCTGAAAATAGGACAAAAAATACTCAAGTGTAGGGGTGTGGGCTTGTACTTTTGTACAAGTCCATACCCCACCTTTTGGCTCTCATTTTTCAACATTAAATAGAGCTTTTTACTCATCATTTTAAACACAACAACCAGCTGAAACAAGGCTGAAAAATAGAGAGCAAAACACTTGAGAAAAATAGTAAGTTTTTTTAAGAAAAGATTTAGAACCAAAAGCCTTTATACTAAGAGTCTTTTGGGGTATAAATCTACTAGTTTTAAGAGTCAAAAAGAGGTCACAATGGGTTGTTTAGTTGCTGAATTTTTGGTGCATTGCTGTGTTCGTTAGCTCGGGTTTAGCTTTGTGGATCGACTTTGCTGAGCTCTAAGGTCTCGTTTAACTAGGTAATACTTGAACCTTGTATCTTACAAGTAATTTGCTATAAAAATGAAATAAAAATCAGCATGTTTATCGGTCTTTAAAAATCTGCTCACATGTGCTATAGGTTAGTTTTTTCTATTTCTTGAATTTGTGCTAAAAAATAATGAAGTTGCTAGCCATTGCATATTTAAGAGTTTGTTTTTGTAGTTATCCTCAAATGTATGGAAATGTGATTGGAATTGGTATTTGGGACTATCGTATAGGATGAAGTTTTTCATATTTACTAAAATTTAACATGTATGTTCTCTTATTTTTAAATCTGGCCCATTTTTGAAAAGAGGTTGTTTGTGCAAATTTAAAAAATCTGGACAACATGTGAAAGAGTAGGCAAATCTAGGTTTCAACCATCGAAATTGTAAATGTTAAATTCTGGCCATTTATGTAATATAGGGCTATTCTCTACAAACTGTACATATTTACAAAAATCTGTACATCGAAACGAATAGGCAATGATTATAGGACGACTTTTAAAATCTGGCCATACATAACATCTGAAAGAAATGATCATTATTTGGACAAAAATCAGAATGTGGCTATTTTCACATATAAGCTTAAATGCAGCCTGTTAATGCAAATAGATGAGCCCAATTATAGAAATGAAAGCACATAAGCTGTAAAATTGTTCTCTTTCAAAGATAGACCACAAAAACTGTTTCAATTTAATAAACGACCTATCATATGTATATACTTTTCATAATCCATATTTTTTAAGGCAAATTTGGGAGTCCCAATTTGTCATTTAATAATAGTTAGCAGTTATACTTAATTAAATCGAGTAGGTAAATTGATAAGAGCGAAAAGACCCATGCAATTAGGCAAGACGATAAGTATGATTTGTAATCTACTTATTAGGCTAAAAGAAAACTAAATTGAGTTAAACTAATTCTAAATTAATTATTTTTTCGAAGTTAATTCTTTTAAAATAGATAAGTCCGGTGTAAGGCTGGAAATGCGCAAATACACTCTTATTATTTATTACGAATCGAAGTGTAAATTCGTCCAGTCCTCTGTGAGATTGGATAAGAATAACGCTTTTAAATTTTTTTCGAATTAAAGTGTACATTCATCCGATCCTCTGTGAGGTTGGATAAGAGTAACACTTTTAAAATTTTTCTGAATCAAAGTTTTATATTCAACTCAACGGCAAGATAACAACCATTGTTTAATAAATTAAAAATGCGACAATAAAGCAACTGTGCTCGGCACAGGACTCGAGGGTGCCTAATACCTTCCCGAGAGTCAACTGAGAACCTTACCCGAATCTCTAACGCAGACCATTAGACGAGTCAGAGGTGTTCCAAGGTACCTTTTGGTGACTTGGCACACCTTAAACTATGTCAAGTGGCGACTCCGAGTTCTCTAAATTATTTTGTACCTTTTGGAACACGAGTCACGAGCCTTTAAATAATAAACCAGTCACATCAATTATTTTTTAGGGCGTGACACTAAGTTCTTCCTGCTTCCTTTTATTTGACAAAACGTCTTTTAGAAATTTAGCATAGGAAGACATCTTAGTTAATGCTTCAGTGAAAAGGATGTTGAAGTACAATTGTTTGAGATTATCAAAGAATTTCTCGAATTGCCTATCTAATTTTTCCCGCTTTTATTTTTGTGGAAAAGAGAGTGATACTTCTTGAGTGCATCGATTCTATGCGGTGATTCTTGGTTTCTCTTTTCTCCCTTCTTTATTGTTTCAATTGGCTCTTGTTCTTTATGTTCTTGATTTATTCCTCATTTGCAGCTTCATCTTGTTTTTTTGGGTAAGATTTAAGTAAATCCTTCCTACTTCTTCATGCGATGGCGTTCACTTGCTTTTTTTTTTTTTTGGAGACTTCCAGTATTTGTCTGTTAGCTTGCTTGCCAATTGTCCCATATGAATTTCAAGGTTTTGTATTGCTACACTATGGGACTCCATCATTTCATCAGTAGTTTTGATAACTTTATAAATTTGATTTTCAAGATTTTGTCTTCTAGGTAGTGTTTGTGCTTGATATCCTTGATTATTCCTAGCTTCGTTTGAAATCCAGGAGGTGACTGGCTTGACTGGCTTTGATTTCTTGGTTGCCATGGATTTAGACTTCTACTATTATTACTCCATGAAAATCCTGGACGCCTTTGCCCTTGTGGGTTAAAGCTGTTGTTATTATAATAGTTATTATTTCTATTATAATGGACAACGACATTAACCTGTCTCCATGCTGACACTCATAGTTTGAGCGTTCTCCATCTCAAAAATCTCAACATGGTTGTGATTGAGTTTTTTGATATGTTATCTTGCAATGCCTCAACTTATCTTGTCAAGTTTTTTATTTGATGAGCTAGTGAGGATACAACCTCAATCTGGTGTATTCCAACTGGCTTCCTTGACTGACCTATTTCAGTTGGCTATTGATTTACGTTTTCATTAACTTCATCTAAAAGTGCCATGGTTTCTTCCGTGGTTCTACACATGATTGATCCTTATGTTGCTGTATCTACAATGCTTCTTGAAGCAGGTGTTATGCCATTGAAAATGTTATTAGCTACTGCCAATCTGATACACCATGATGAGAACACTTTTTCAAAAGTCCTTTAAATCTTTCCCACACCTCATAAATTAGTTTTGCATCGATATGCGAGAAGTTGTTAATATTTTGTCTCAATTTAGTAGTTAGTTTTTGCCAGTGAGAAGTATTTGTTCAGGAACTTTTGAGTCATATTTTCCCATGTTTGAATTGAACTTGTTGACAAGTTCCTGACCCATGCTCTTAGTTCTCCCCTTAATGAGAAAGAGAATAAGCGCAACCTAATAACATCATCTAGGATTCCATTATTTTCAAAGGTATCCAAGATTTTCATGAAATCATTCAGATGAGAATTAGGATCTTTTTGTGGAAGTCCATTGAATCAACAAGTCTTTTGAATCATTTGAATTAAAGCCGGTTTGATTTTAAAATTACGAGTAGCTATTGGATGATGCCTTACACTCGATTCTCTCCCTGTGTAAGTTGGTCTACCGTAATCTCTCAGTAATCTTCTACGCCTTGGTTCAACTTCATCAAATTAATCTTCTAAAATAGGATCTTGATCATTGACTCTCATGTTCTGTTTTCCATCTACTGTTGTATCTACTCCTTGTTCTCAATTATTTCCTTTGTTAGGAAGTAGTCCTTGATTACCGTCCATGTTGTCTTAAGTTAAACAGAGACTTTGATCATATTCCGTGACTAGCTATTCAATCGTCTCAAGATTTTATTGATTTCAGGATCAAGATTAACTAGCTTCTTTGACGAGGAATGGATCATATACCAAGGATCTTGAAACTATACCAAACAATTAAAAAAATAAAAAATTAGGTAAGTAATCAATGAACTGCAGAAAATATTACCAATCCCCGGTAACGGCTCCAAAAATTTGGCGAGTGGATGGCGTATATATATATATTTTACTCATACTCTGCCAAATTAGAGTATTGAAAGATGTCGAACCCACAGAGATTGGAATTTTTTAATACTGCAACTTTGATTACTACCAAGAAAAAATTGTGTTTTAAAGATGTCGAAAGAAAATAAAAGTAAAAGTGCTATGAAATTTGTGTGTAAGAACCGAGAAATATGTGACAAGATTTCACCTGATAATGACAATGTTGGAAATAGCAACTTTACTAGTTAATTTCTTGAGATACAAATTTGATAAAGCTCAATTGAATTAATTATTTCGAATATAATTAATTCTTCTATGATAACTTATAAAATATATTCTTTTCAGATATAATTAAATAACAAAATTGTAAAGAAAGTATTTGATATAGTGTTATAGCTAAAGATGACTTCTCTCCAGTATTAACTTTAACGTTAACATATCTATCTCAATTTCATTCTTCAAAAAAAAAAAAAAATAGACATGATAAAGTACATAAGATATAAACAATTTAATCAGTGAAAGGTTATTGAGAAATTTGTATCCCAAATTAATTAACAACATTTGTTCTATCTCCAACTTTTAAAGAGTTGGTTCACTTTTGTGCCAGACAAAAGAGTAAAAGATAGTGTAAAACAAGGCATAGTAATGAACACTAGTAAATAAAAGAGTTAAGAAATTGGTATAATATTTCATTATTATTAACTCTCTCTTTTAGCACATCTTCTTGAATAACACTTCAAATACACCAATGAAACTTCAATTGGAACTTTCTACTTAAAGAATTGTTCCTTGGACTTTCATTCCAAATATATGCACATACCACACTTTTGAAGTAATTTTCTTTTCCTGACATATTTCCTTTATAAGAGTATAGTACATGCTATTCAACAATGAAGGACAAATTGACTCATTTTCTTCTTTGAATATTTTAAAACCAATAACCAAAAGCCAGCACTATAGTTGAACAAGAAATTTGGCAAACTAATTAGTATGGAATTCGGCTCAATCTTGCACACCTGCTTGCCTTGCAACATGTCCTCTTTTATAGCCTGTATAAGATTCATTTATTTCCTTATTTGCAGAATTTGGTAAGTCATGGTGTTGCAAAGTTTCATCATTTCTATTTTATTTTTTATTTTTATTTTGGTTGGTCGACATGAAGCCCTGCTTTACTAGATAAATATATCATGTTTCCCGTGTATCTCCGAGTATCTCAACAATGTATCTTTTTCCTTGTAAAACATAGGGAATTAATCAGAGACAACACTAATACAATAGTAAAAGTAAAACAAATATTTAGCTTTATTTTGGTGCTATCACGTAGCTGTTGCCATTTGTAACCAGAGTTGTAGTTGATTCGGCCGGAGCGTGCCACACTTTCGCAGGAGACCCACCAGTGAATTAGCAGGAGCCTCGTGAGAACCAGTAGCCATACCAGACTTGGGACTATGATGTTTTCTTTATTTTTGGCACTTTGGACATGTTGTATTTTTTATTTGTATTTTAAACTTCTTCATTGTTTATACTTTATTTTCCAGAATGTGTCGGGGTGTCCCCCCAATTTAGGTCATGTGTCTTATTTTTTGGGATTAGTCACTGTATTATTGATGTATTTTTTAAAGCTTTAAATGTCTTGGAACTTGACTTTGTCCCAAACTGTGTTCCCACTTTACCTCACATTTTTACTTTTCCTTTAAGGCAAACCATTTATAACCAAAAAAAATTATCAAAGTAGTATTGTTTAATAGGCAATTTATAGGGATTTGACCTATGCACTTGGGATATGCCACAAATTGATTCAGGAGATGCATGACAGCCATAGGTTTGTTGATTATGATTCTTGTGCTCTGACCCGGTTTGTTTGCTATTAGCTTTTGGTACTTTGCAGTTGATTTCACCAGGTGCTCCAGCATTACCGTACCATTACAAAACTAGATTAAGGAGACCTGTGACTCAACCTGAAAGTATGGTATCTGAAGGGGAGAGATTTGAGGCTGCCACCCAGTAACTTTGAGTGCTAGAGAATGAGAGGTTGAGTGGGGAGGTCCAGACTCTGAAACAACTCTTGGTCAACATGTATCACACAATGACCACATGACGTGCACCTCCTCCCAAGCCAACCATCTTTGATGGGGTTGTGCCAACTGCGGTCCAGCAAGTACCAGGCACATCTGCTGCTGAAATGCGGCCTCATGCACCACCACCTCTACTACAGGGGCATTATGGCCCACCTCCGGCACGTGTTCTAGTTTTTTAGGGCCCAGCTAGGCCCACTATTGCCAAGTTCAACAGTGATCCACATCTTCAGGCTCTGGACCATCATTATGATCAGCACCATGAACCCAATTTATGACATAGAGATTCAAACGAACAGGGGTTCCATCATGAGTCTTAGGCTGAGGCTGATTGATTGGGAAGGTTGGATGAGAGTGAGGTTTTGCGCTAAGTAAAGGGCAAAGAAAAAGTTGTGAGAATTATACAAGTATATGGAGATCATGCCAACGATTCGTTCAAGGATCTTTGCCCTTACCCTGAATTACAATTGTCAAATGTGTTCATAAATCCGAAGTTTGAGCCATACATCGGGTAGAGAGATCCAATGGTTCATATAAAGACCTATTGCAACAAAATAAGAGGGGCCAAGAAAGATAAGCTAGTAATAGCATACTTTTCTGAAAGATTATGAGGTGCAGCCACTGAATGATTCATGAGGTAGGATGTAGCCAAATGACGCATTCTATAATCAAAACAAGTACCACATTGAAGTCTTGCTGGATCGATCCTCTTTCGTTGCGATTAAAAAAGAAGCCAAGCGAAAGCTTTAGGGAATATGCCCTTAGATGCCGTGAACATGCCGCTTGAGTGAGCCCCCCAATTCTAGATGAAGACATGGTTCGGTTCTTCATTGAAGCTCAAGATGAGGCATTTTATAGTGCATTGATTCCCGCCTTTCGAAAGTCGTTTAACGAAGTTGTCAAGATGGGAGAAATGATTCAAAGTGGAGTCAAAACTGGCAAGATTGTGAGCCAGATCGCACTGAACGCGAATACACAGGCTGTGCAGACTGGGACAGCGATATTTAATAAGAAAAAAAAAGATGTGGCCATGGTAGGGTCGGGTCCATGAAAGTGGAATGATGAGCGATATGGTAAACCTAATGTATACCAAGCTCCATAAATACTTCCTTTACAACACTACTACCCTTCACAAAATGCACAATGCTTCATCCCTACACACCAATACTCTGAACACGCCGTGTAGCCATATGCTCCAGCACCATCCTATCTACAAAGGCGCAACCCTGCCCCACAGCCTACATATCTCATTCACCAAGCTCCACATAATCATTATCAGCCTCCACGAAACTGTACCTACCGACAAGGACATCCTGCAGGCTTCTGCCCAAATATCCGAATTCAAAAAGGCTCGAGAAGAGAAAAGGAGAGAGTTCACACGAATTGGGGAATCTTACGCTAGCATCTCCGAGAAACTGCGAGCTTTGGACATGATAAAGCCAGTTTAAGGAAACATACATCCTATGACAAAAGTAGACAATTCTCGCCATTGCACTTACCATTCAGGCCGCACAAGGGCATGATATAGAAGATTGCCATTATCTATAAAGAGGGTTGTGCAAGATCTAACATATAAAAATCAAATCTTGATTGAAGATGCAGAAACACCAGACATTACTGTAATCTTCTGCCAGTCTACAATGTACACATGGTAGGTATATGTGAAGGGGGATTTGAAAATGAATTTGCCAGGCCAATAGTGTTATTCGGTTCTATAACAATTGTGATGGACAAGATGTATATAGCAACAAAACCAATTCTTGTGGTTGTGTGTGGAGTAGCACAAAAATCCTCCCAGCTGAATGAACCAGTATTGATATTGAAAGAGCTGCTGGAAAAAAGGAAGAGGTGATTGAGAAACCAAAGCTGGTGATTCAAAGGGCCAACGAAAAAGAAGTAGAAATAAAATAATGTTGCTAAACCAAAATTGGTTATCAAAGAATTACCTCGTAAAGACAATCTGAGCAAAGAAGGGTAAGAAAAAATGTGAGCCCATTGTCATAGAGAGCGCACCTCAGATTCCTATATCAAACACCAATATTGTCGCATGGAATTATGACAAGGCAGAGGTGACGTACAACGGAAAAGAAATATCGATAGAAACAAGACATGTGGGTAGTCTAACTCGTTCTAGGCTATGCTTTACCCTAAAAGAGTTAAGAAAGGAAAAGCCAACTAAAGAAAATCAAGGCCCAGTGAAAGAACCTGTCGCACAAAAAGAGGCAGAAGAATTTTTGGAAAAGATGAAAGTGAAAGATTACTTCATTGTGGAGCAGTTGAGGAAGACCAACACTCAAATCTCATTGTTTTAGTTATTTATGAATTCTGAGGCACATCGTCATGCCTTGTCAAAAATCCTGAATGAGGCCCATGTATCTAAAATCATGATCGTCAACAATTTGGAAGAGGTCGTTAGTCGTATCTTTGAGGTCAACAGAAAAACCTTCACTGACGAAGAACTACCTATAAAAGGCATGGGTCACAAAAAAGCACTCCATCTGAATGTTAAGTGTGACAACAATTATGTCACAAGGATACTGGTAGACGGCGGATGTATTGTGAACATTTGTCCATTATCTACCCTAAAAGATTGAAAGTAAACATGGACAAAATCATGACCAACACCATGAGTATATGTGCTTTTGACTGAGAAAAAAAGATAGTCTCTTGGTGAGATAGAGTTGATGCTGACAATCGGGCCTGTGGAATTTGCTATTAATTTCCAAGTTCTTGATATGGATTCATCATATAATCTGCTATTGGGAAGGCCCTGAATCCATATGGCGGGTGCAGTGCCATCGACCTTGGATCAGACTGTGATGTTTTAATGGAACTGTGAGATGACCATGGTACACGAAGAAGGAGATTTGACAATCTATAAGGATCCATCCGTTCCAGTTATTGAGCTCATTAATGGTAGCCCAACTCTATTATACCAAGCTTTTGAACCAGTTGATGTAGATGAGGTTCCGGAAGGCAAGCCTTTGCACCAAGAAAGATTGTCAGAAGCAGCAATCATGAAATGCTGAAGAACGGTTTCCAACTAGGGTAAGGCATTAGAGCATCACTACAAGGAAGTTTGCAAATAGTTAATCTACTTCGCATTAGAGGTACCTGAGGTTTGGGATATCAGCCCATAGCTGTAGACATAACAAAAGCCAGGAATATAAAGAAACAAGAATGGTCCCTGGAGAAGCCTATACCTTGCCTTTCTCAATCTTTCACGAGGTCCAACAGATGCAAGTCCATTCAAAAAAAATTCTGAGGAGACTAAAGAACAAAAGAAGCTGCTGTCAGATTTGACGCATGCCTTCAGAATTAACATGGTTCAAATTGGGGAAAGGCCTAGCAATGCAGAAATCTAGGAGATTGGCCCTGATGTGCAGCTGAACAACTGAGAAGCCACGTGTCTCCCCATTAGGAAGGGCCATTGGTAGAATTTTGTTTTATCTTTTCCGTATACTTGGTTATTTTAAGGGTTGTAAACCAAGTATATTTATTTTGCTTGTTATGATGTAAAACCGTTCTATCTTTCAAATTCAATGAAAAGGAAGATCTGTTTCTTGTCTCCATATTGTATCTCTTTACATCCCAAATTTTTGTTTTTTATTTCTTTCTACAGCTATGTTTCTAATGGCCTTAATAACATGACATGCATGATAATATCACGCCTTGATCCAAACACACGGTCTAACTTGGTCTCAATGAATAAACAAAAAATTGAGGAAATACATGATGAGGGGTGGACTGATTATGAAGTAATAATTAAGGTTGTAGATCACATGAAAGGAACTGATGATGAAGGAACATTTGAGGAAAAATATGATGAAGAGAGGGATGAAAGTGAAATAAATAGGGAATTAGAGCAGTTTGAAACAAGCCCAAGCCCAAGCTCAATCTAGATGAAACAGAAAATATAAATATAGGAAGTCCCGATGATATTAAGGAAACAAAAATAAGCCTGCATTGTGAGAATTTTAGGAGAATATTATTGAGATGTTGAAAAGAACTATACAATAGGTCCTATTTATAATTACTATACAAGTTACACTATAAAGTCTTTCCCAATATGGAACAGACTACTACGTTAACCTAGTTATATACAACTTAGGTTACTAACACTCCCCCTCAAGCCGGTGCATGCAAGTCATATGAACCGAGCTTGCTACAAATATAACTAATACGCGGACCAGTAAGTGACTTATTGAAAACATCTGCAAGCTGATCACTCGACTTCACAAATCTTGTAACAATATCTCCTGATAGTATCTTCTCTCTGACAAAGTGACAGTCAATCTCAATGTGCTTAGTCCTCTCATGAAACACTGGATTTGAAGCAATATGAAGAGCAGCTTGATTATCACACACAAGTTCCATAAGACTGATTACTCCAAACCTTAATTCTCTCAGTAATTGTTTAATCCAAATCAGTTCGCAAGTAGCTACAGCCATTGCTCGATATTCTGCGTCTGCACTAGATCGGGCAACTACATTTTGCTTCTTGCTTTTCCAGGACACCAAATTACCCCCTACTAGAACACAATAACCGGATGTAGAACGTCTATCATATGGACATCCTGCCCAATCAGCATCTGTATACCCAACAATTCGTTCATGGCCTCTATTCTCAAAGAGCAATTTTTTGCCCGGGGATAACTTTATATATCGAAGAATGCGAACAACTGCATCCCAGTGACTCTCACACAGAGAGTTCATAAATTGACTTACAACACTCACAGGAAAAGAAATATCAGGCCGAGTCACAGTGAGATAGTTCAACTTACCAACCAACCGTCTGTACCTGGCAGGATCACTAAGAGGCTCCCCCTGTCCCGGCATAAGCTTAACATTCGGATCCATGGGAGTATCAACTGGTCTATAGCCTTTCATTCCTGTCTCTTCAAGAATGTCTAGGGCATACTTCCGCTGGGAGATAACAATGCCTGACTTAGACTGAGCAACCTCGATGCCTAGAAAGTACTTCAACCTGCCTAGATCTTTAGTCTGGAAGTGCCGAAAGAGATGTTGTTTCAATTTAATGATACCATCATGGTCATTCCCAGTGATAACAATATCATCAACATAAACCACCAAATAAATACACAGGTTTGAAGCAGAGTGCCGATAAAAGACGGAGTAATCAGCTTTACTGCGAGTCATGCCAAACTTCTGAACAACTGTGCTAAACTTACCAAACCAGGCGCGAGGAGACTGTTTCAAACCATAGAGTGACCGATGCAATCGACATACCATACCATTCGACTCCTCCTGAGCAACAAAACTAGGTGGTTGCTCCATATAAACTTCCTCCTTAAGATCACCATGCAGAAACGCATTCTTAATGTCCAGCTGATATAAAGGCCAGTGACGAATAGCTGCCATGGATAGAAAAAGACGAACAGATGCCATCTTAGCAACCGGAGAGAAAGTGTCGCTGTAATCAAGCCCAAATATCTGAGTATAACCTTTTGCAACTAAGCGAGCCTTTAGTCGATCAATTTGGCCATTTGGACCAACTTTGACTGCATAAACCCATCGACAACCAACAGTAGATTTACCTGGAGGAAGCGGGACAAGCTCCCAAGTACCACTAGCACGTAGAGCAGACATCTCATCAATCATAGCCTGTCGCCATCCTGGATGAGAAAGTGCTTCATTTGTAGATTTAGGCAGAGAAATAGAAGACAGGGACGACACAAAGGCTTGATGATGGGATGATAAGCGATGATAGCTCAAGCCAACATAATGAGGATTAGAATTGGCTGTGGATCGCGTACCTTTTCGAAGTGCAATCGGTAAACTGAGAGGAGACAGTTCCGCAGTAGGTGAAGATTCTGGTGCTGGGCGTGAATCATCTGGTTCTAACGCTGGACGTGGACGGCGATGACAAGTGATAAGTGGTGGCTCTGGAGCTGTAGTAACTATAGGAGGAGCAGGAGGAGCAACAGTAGGAGGAGCAACTGTAGACTCCTCAAAAGTCGGCAAAGGTAAGACCTCAAGGATATCAGAATGGTCAGAAGAAGACGCAAAGTAAGGTCGACTCTCAAAGAACGTAACATCTGCTGACATAAGATAACAACGAAGATCGGGTGAATAGCACCGATATCCCTTTTGAACACGAGAATAACTAAGGAATACACACTTGAGAGCACGATGAGCTAATTTATCTTTCCCAGGGGCAAAATTATGGACGAAACATGTGCTCCCAAAAACACGTGGGGGAAGAGAGTACAAAGGTGACTCAGGAAACAATATGGAGTGGGGAACCTGATTTTGGAGGGAAGAAGAGGGCATTCGATTAATTAAATAACAAGATGTGAGAACTGCATCGCCCCAAAAACGCAGCGGAACATGAGATTGAATAAGGAGAGTGCGAGAAGTCTCAATGAGATGCCTATTCTTTCTCTCAGCTACCCCATTTTGCTGAGGAGTATATGAACAAGATGTCTGATGAATAATTCCTTGAGAAGCCATAAACTGTTTAAACTGAGAAGATAAGTATTCTAAAGCATTATCACTGCGAAAAGTGCGTATAGGAACACCAAATTGATTTTGAATTTCAGCACAAAAGTTTTGGAATATAGAAAACAACTCGGAACGATCTTTCATTAAAAATATCCAAGTACATCGTGAATAATCATCTATGAAACTAACAAAATAACAAAAACCCAAGGTTGAAGTGACTCTACTAGGACCCCAAATATCAGAATGAACTAAAGAAAAAATGGACTCTGCACGACCCTCACTACGACGCTGAAAAGTAGACCGAGTATGTTTCCCAAGTTGACACGACTCACAATCTAATGTGGACAACCTAGATAGATTAGGGACCATCTTCTGAAGCTTGAATAAATTAGGATGTCCCAAACGTCTGTGGAGTAACTCTGGAGAATCTGTGACTGGACATGCTGTAGAGGAGTTAGGAGAGGTAAGATAGTAAAGACCATGTGATTCATGCCCTGCGCCAATCATTCGTCCCGTACTGCGGTCCTGTATAACAGCAGAATCATTAGAAAAAGTGATGGAACAATTAAGGGTACGAGAGAGACGACTGACAGATACGAGATTAAAGGGACAACCAGGGACATAAAGTACAGATTTCAAAGGCAAAGAGGATAGAGGACTAGTTTGGCCAACTCCTACTTCTTTTGCTTGGGAACCATTCGCTAAGGTAATAGTGGGAAGGGATGGTGAATAAGTAATGCTAGAGAAAAGAAATTTATTACCAGAAATATGATCAGAAGCACCTGAGTCAATGACCCATGGTCCAAGAGTACTAGACTGTAAAACACAAGCAACCTGATTACCAGTCTGAGCAACAGAAGCTACTTGAGATGGTGTCTGCTTATTTGCCTGATACTGGAGGAACTCATTATATTCTGCTTCAGATAACTTAACACCCTGGTTCCCTGCAGTGTCAGTTTGAGCAACATTAGCATTCTGTTCACGTAAAATATCATCACGCAGAGTGTAACATGCTTCACGGGTGTGTCCGAGCCTGGAACAGTAACTACACTTGGGTCGAACTCTCCCAGAACGACCTCCACCTCGATTGCCAGTTGAACCTCCACCTCGACCTCGATTCCCCATATTATACGATGTCTGATTGCCCATTGTCTGAGGTGTTCGATTCTGTCGAGTCTGTGAAGCTAGAACAGAGGAGTCGGCCGGTGATGAAACCATTGGGTGACTGGGTGGCGCAGCAAATCGAAGTAATCGAGAGAATAGATCATCTATGGTAGGGACCGCAGGACTAGCCAAAATCTGATCACGCACCGAATCAAGGTCAGTTGGAAGGCCAGCAAGTGTAAGAACTAGAAACATCTTCTGTCGCTGCTCTTGTTGTTTGTCCACACTAGCCGTGACTGGCATCAGCGTCTCAAATTCTTCCATGACTGCCTGTACCTGTCCCAAATAAGTTGACATATCTAGTTCTTGTTTCTTCAAACTAGTCATCCGAGAAATCATATCATAGAAACGAGATATGTCATTAATATATAGGGTGCGAGCCTTTTCCCAAACTGAATAACATGTCTGGAATGGACGGAACAGAGGCATTAATTTAGGATCAATGGATCGCAACAAAAGACTGCACAGCTGAGCATCAGTCTTCTCCCAATTTGCCTTAGCTTTCTCATCAATCTCACTAACCTTCTTAGTCAAGTGATCGTGGACACCCTGACCCTTGCACCATAGCTCAACTGATGAAGCCCAAGCTAAGTAATTCGAACTTCCAAACAAGGGTTCCGAAGTAATCATAAGATTCGAGTGTCCAACACCGGAATTTTTGGAGCCAAAAGCATCAAATCCAAGAGACATGGTTGTAATTAAAGACCTCTAACAAAAAAATTTGCAAAATACCACCAAAAAGGACTGAGGAATTGCAGGAACAGTGACCAAATCAGTCAACAAAATAGAAGAAAAAACAGAACAGTGAATGCAGCCGCCGGAACAGTGACTGCCGACGCCGGAGTTGTCGGAATATGCCAGAAACTTGATGGGTCAGCTCGGAAATTGTAGACGAGCACAGGAGAAGAAGAATCGCTGTAAAAAACTGCCGGAAGAAGTGCTCACGCGCCGGCGCGTGAGTCTGACGCGCCGGCGGAAACAGAGGTTCGATCGGCGCGTGTGGGCGCGTGTGGGACCTTCTGCCGGAGGGACTGATTGGGGTTTGGTCGGAAGAGAGTGCCGGACCTTGTGGTGGTGTTGGATTTCGCACAACACCACTGGAAAGTGATTCCAATGTTGGCAGCCCTAACTGTCACCGGAATTTGCACAGTGACGCCTCTCTTTTTTTTTTCTCACTGTTGCTCTGATACCATGTGTGAATTTCAGGAGAATATTATTGAGATGTTGAAAAGAACTATACAATAGGTCCTATTTATAATTACTATACAAGTTACACTATAAAGTCTTTCCCAATATGGAACAGACTACTACGTTAACCTAGTTATATACAACTTAGGTTACTAACATGCATGTTCTACCAAAAGTGAAAAATGACATAGTTCAAGTTTTGTTCGACTATAGAGATGTGTTTTCTTGGTCATATGATGATATGCCTTGCTTGAGCACAGATTTGGTGGTTCACAAGTTTCCAATTAATCCTAGTTTCCATTCAGTCAAGTGGAGCAGCTTTGGAGAAAATTCAAGACTGAGTGAGCAAGAAAATCCATGATGAAATCATGAAGCAGCTATTTGCAAAGGTGATCCAATCACTTCAATATTCCATCTGGTTGGCCAATGTCGTTCCAGTACCCAACAAAGATGGAAAGACAACGATTTGTGTTGACTATCGAGAATTGAATAAGGTTAGTACCAAGGATAATTTCCCTCTGCCTAATATTCACATTATCATAGACAATTGTACTAAAGATGAGATCCAATCATTTGTTGATTGCTGTGTCGAATATCACCGGATACTGATGGATGAGTTTGATGCAAAAAAGACGGCATTCACTATATCTTAAGGAACCTTCTGCTACAGGGTCATGCCATTCGGCTTGAAGAACACCGGTGCAACATATATGAGAGCCATGACCACTATCTTCCACGACATGACACAAAAAGAAATTTAGGTGTATGTGGATGACATGATAATCTTATCAAGAACGGAAGAGGATCATGTTAGAGACCTTAGTAAATTCTTTGAACGGCTTAGAAGGTACAATCTGACGTTGAACCTAGCCAAATGTGCATTAGGCGTTCCAGCTGGAAAATTGTAGGGTTTCATTATCACCACACGGGGCATTGAGTTAGATCCTACAAATATCAAAGCTATACAAGAGTGGCCTCCGCAAAGAATAAAAATGAAGTCATGAGTTTCCTCGGGAGACTGAACAACATCAGTAGGTTTATTAGTCAACTGACCACCACTTGTGAGCCAATCTTCAAGTTGTTAAATAAAGATGTTGCAATCAAGTGGATTGAGAAATGTCAAGTGACCTTTGACCAAATCAAGCAATACTTGTCAAATCCACCCGTGTTGGTCTCACTAGAGCCAGGCCGACCTTTGTTCATTTATCTTTCAGTGATGGACAATTCATTTTTATGTATACTGGGGAAACATGATACATTATTTGCTTCCATACACTACTAACCTCATATTCTGGATGGACCCACTGCAGTACATTTTCAGAAGTTGATGCCAACAGGAAAGCTCGCCAAATGGCAGATATTACTCATAAAGTTTAACATAGTCAATGTCACCAGAACTGTAATGAAAGATGGGCTTTGGCTGGTCAGTTGGTCAAGAATCCGATGGATGATGAGTATGAATCCCTTGCATACTTTCCAGGTAAAGAGATGAAAATAATCGAGGAACTGCCTTCTGATGATGACCATTTTTGGAAGCTATATTTTGAGGAGCCACTAACTCCAAAGGTGACTGAAACGACCTCGGTTAGTCGTTTCGAAAGTTAGGACTCCGATTGGTGTGCTAATAATTTTAAAATATTTATAATATCCATTAGGACCTGTCTGTAAAATTTGAGCTAAATCAGACCTCGTTTGGTAGGCATCGGAAGAATGTTTCAGTTTTTATTGCCGATAAATATTAAAAAGAGATTTTCGAGCTCGGTTTTGGCGAACGAGCTCCGATTCGAAATCCGAAAGCATCGTTAGGTTCGTATGATTATTTGTGACTTTTGTGAACTTTCGAAAGTGAATTTCGATGTTGTTCGGCTAGTTTCCGCTAAAATGCCGAAAGTTAAATAATTTGACTTTTTTTCATTTAAATTCGCATCTTGAGTTGCGGGAACTCGATTTGAGATCCGCATTAGCGAGTATGCTATATATATTTTGTATAAATGGTATGCAAAAGTTGAAATTATTTCGAATATAGTAGGGTTCCGTTTTAATTTTTATCGCGAAAAGAAAAGAAAAGAAAATAAAAAAATGAAAAAGAAAAAAGTCAAAATAAAGGAAAGAAAAAGAAATTGGAGGCGGTGGTCTTAGGATATATAGGTAAGGATGTGCAGAAACATGAAAAGGAAGGGAAAACGCGAGACAGTGAAAATTATCAGGAAAAATACCAGAAAATGAGAAAAGGGGCCGAAGAAAAGTAGAATTTTCACCCTGAAACATTCAGGTAATGATCCTAATATATTATTTGAGTTTATTACGTGCGTTTGAATATATTTTAACGATATAACTTGGAATATTAGACATCGTCCTAATAAGTTCAGTTAATAGTTTAAGGGGTCAAATGGACCCCGATAATGGAATTGAATATATATTCGTACTCAGTGAGTTATGGGCAACATATAAATGTAATTTATTTAGGGTTTGGTTATGTGACCTTAAACCCTGTACATAGGCCTGGCCTGCGTATTGCGTATGCGAATAGGGTATCAGGTTCCTAACCGGATTGCCCTAAGATGTGAGGGATGAAGCCTTTAGCCTAATTTGATATATTTTCTGCTTATTGAATAAGCAGGATCGTTGGCAGTGAATCCAAAGGACAAAGCGGTTATTGAGTGGATGTGCTAACTTTGTAACAAGGTAAGTATTTATATCCATTTCTTTGGAGGCACCTGGCCTTGTGGATATTCTACCACGTGTTCCTTACGTGTGTAGCTGCCGATAGGCGTACTCATTACGCCTTAGCTTTGGATTTACATTGTATATTATATGTTATGTCCTGTTGTTGGTATTGCATTGAGGATCTGAGCATTGTACTCTGGATGTGAGTTGCCATTTACTTCCCGGCTGCCGATGAGAGTCCTGCGCCGGTGAAGAATTATTATTGCATCACATTACATTCATATGCATTATATGTCATTCATATGCATTACATTGAATATCATATAAGGTGCAGGAGTATTCCGCCCCAGGAGCAGGAGGATTCCGCTCCATTGTATCATATTGAGGGTAGGAGGATTCCGCCCCAGGAGAGTGCAGGAGTATTCTGCCTCAGCTTTACATTATATCGGGTGCAGGAGTATTCCGCCCCAGGAGAGTGCAGGAGTATTCCGCCTCTGGTTTATATTATATCGGGTGCAGGAGTATCCCACCCCAGGAGCAGAAGTATTCCGCTCTAGTTGGTTATCAGATTGGATTCCCCTCGAATGCAGGAGTATTTCGCTTCGGGATGGGATTACGGGCACATGTGACCATTTGCATCATATTTCATTTCATTTTATTTCATCTCACTTCATTTCATTTCATCTCAGTTCATACCATTGTGTAGACTTGCGGTACATGACTACTGTTCTGCTTATATGTGTATTGCTTATTTGTTGATATGTTTCTGACACGCATCCTTGGTTGAGTTTATAAGTTTCTTACGTATTTCCGGTTATTATCTGGCTCTGCCTTTTTATAATTTAAATAAGAGGAATTTGGTCTATCTGTTTCTTTTCTCCCTGGCTAGCTATTCTATTCTTTGAGGTGGCTAGTCTGCCCCACTTATTGAGTCCCTTTGACTCACCCTTGTTTGTTGTTTGTTTTTGTCTATCTATTTCGTTTCGGCAGGTTCGCTCCAGGATTGAGTTCACCACGTAGTGAAGGAGCGAAGACGACTTCAGCTGTCAGGGTGAGCCAGCTTTTATTCCGGATGGCCACCATATTTATGTTCATTATTTCAGTTGTATTTTGCTCCCTTCAGGAGGTATCTGTCTTCCTTTGTACTTTTAGATGTCTAGTCTGGATAGCCCTAAACCTAGTATGTTGGGTAGTCAGCTGTAATTTCTTTTGTACAGCTTAGAGGTATCAGTATGTCTGTGTTTTTATTTTAAGTCTTGTTCTTATTTATGAATTGAATTATATTTATTTTCCTAATTTAATTGGTAAGGGTTCGCCCGATGGGTCTAGGGGAGGATGTCGGGTGCCCGCACGGCCTAGCCGGATTCTGGGTCGTGTCAGTTGGTATCAGAGCCCGGTTTAGAGTCTATCTAGACTAAGACAGTGTCTAGTAGAGTCTCGCTGATGGGTACATAGACGTCCGTACTTATCTACGAGAGGCTATGATGGCATTTAGGAAGTTTCACTTCCTTCTTTTCTGATCGTGCGTCGGTCTAGGATGCAAAAGTATTTTTGAGTTCAAGATGAAGCAGTCTGGCCTGGGGATAGCACTGACGAAGCCCCGAGTGTTTTGATCTTGTTGACGGTCTAGTTACGGAGGTCCCAGCTGTACGAGCTCACAATGGGCAAGGGAGCAGGGCCTTGTGATTCCCTTGGCTCTCTACGATGCTTTACGAGAATCTTGGTGACGCAGATACCGCAAGAACCTATTATTCGCTAGGCAGCTTATCAGGTTGCCGCAGATGCAGACGTTTGGTCTCAGGGAGCTCCTATTCCGGTTCTTAATATTGCCGCAGTAAAATACGTTCCAAATGCAGCATGTGTTGCGCCACCAATTGTTCTGGCTGGTTATGTAACTGAGGTAATTACTTGGTCCGAGTGCTCAAAGAGGTTTCAGTATTTTACGCGGTTGAACATCCCGATATTCCAAGCAATGCATTAGATAATCCCTGTATAAGTTTTTTAAAATAAAATGATATCACTGTATCCTTTAGGCTCTTAATTATATTGAGCAGTATGGTGTTGATTATTCTTCTTTCCAGTTTCAGGGTCCAGACTTGAATTGGTGGGCCGCTCTCTTATTAGCTAACTTGGTTTGGTTTTTCTTCTAGATTCGTGGAAAAGTTCCTTTTGAGTAGCGAGCGAGATGAAAAGTGTTGTCAGTTTGAGTGGATTGGACAGGGTAGCCTGTCGGTTAGCCTGTTGGTGTTTCAGAATATGAGATTTAATTTTATAGAATGGTTGTATATGCATTAGAACTAGTCCATGAGCCTTTCGAGAGATTCAAAGATTTATTGATGACCTTTCTTTTTCCTCTAGATCCCAGATAGATCAAGAGATTGAGGTCGGGATTTCATTTGATGTGTTGTTGATATTGCTCGAAGGTACGAGGCATACCATAAGTTAGAGCGGGAGAGCAAGAGATCCCGTGGTCCTAGTGCGCAACATGGTACCTCATTTGGAGGTAAGAGTTCTGATTATTTTGGGAGGTCACCTTCCAGTTATCTTAGCTTGTGTCACGTGATTCTCAGAGTGCGCCAGTAGTTCATCAAGATCAGACCCAGTTTTTTCTTTATAGCTATCAACAATCTTTCCAGCTTCCACTTTTCAGCGAAAAGGTTGTATCATTGTCGTGAATCTGGCTATTCTTTGAGGATTTTTCCTTACTCCGACAAGTAGACAGTCGTCTTTTCTCTCGTTATTAGGCATCTGCGCTGTCGCAGGGAATTTCATTTAGATCTCAATCAGCCAGAGAAATGCCACCATCCAGTAGAGGTTGAGAGCGTGGTGGCAAGGGTTCTTCAGAAGGTGATTATCAGGGTAGTGGCTCAGCTCAGCTGCAGAGGTAGTTCTATGAACTGCTAGTCTGGCAGGATGCTGAGGCATTCGATGTAGTAGACCTATGTATTTCTTCTTCCCTTACATGTGAGTAAGATTTGATTCTTCCGATCGATCTGGAAATGGCGTGTCTTATCATATTTCGATGGTTTTCTTGGATATTGTCTTAATTAAGAATCGGCTGCGGTAGAAGGGCGAGCTTCTGGGATGATTTATTCCTGGCATTGGTGAGACCCTACTAATTTATCTGGTCTAAATATGAGAAATTTGACGGTGAGTGTCGCTATTGTCTTCCTGGCATCTTGTCGTGCCACCTTCTATTAGTATATCAAATTAGTTTACCTCTGTTCTTGGAAATTCCGTGTTCGTTGGATTATGGGATTCTAGTTCTTCACCATAAGGGAGTGTCATGGTTTCTTCCGATGTAAAGTGGTTAGTAAGTAACATTCGATCTATGTGTCTCCTCTTGGTTCGAAACGCTAGTAAAGTCATGTTATCCTATGACCTTGTCTGGGTTATAAAAAGAGTTTCTGGTAAATTGTCAGAGTTTCCTTCTTATTGGGAGGTCAAATTGGCATGAATGTTGTTCCATAAAGCTCAGTTAATATCTGTTTCTTCAATTGCGATTCTTGGGCTACTTTGACTCATAAGTAGTCTAGCTTTGGTAGCCAAGAAAATAAGAAGATGAGCTTCCTGAAGCTCTAATTATTTCTATCCTCGATCCATTTCTATTTCTTCTTCGTCCGGCACTAGTGAGCTTGGGCGATTGGTAGCCGCTTGTGACGTTCCTTGTGTTGAGCCAAAGTACGTGTTATTGTAGCCGGGTAAGCATATTATTGTTTTGGATACGAACACTTACCTCTTCCAAAAGATAGCACTGCTAAGAACCATGGTAAAAGATGTCCAAAATAGTAGCACAAAATGTTTCAAAATCTGGAAAAATTGTTTTTATCTTCGTACAGCTGTTAGTAGTTTGCTCATAACTCCTTGTACAAAATTGATATTGAGATGCTTCAAGATTCCCTGGAACCCTAAGACATATATCTAAAACTTTTATGAAGACTATGAAGTCTATAACTTTGATCTACACTATAAAAATTAGGTTGAAAATCAGGATAGTGGTGCTGTCCAGACAATCTATCATCGGATTTATTATGTCTTCCAGTTGTCTCATCTTGTTATCCGTTTAACATGTTTATGTTATCAGTTTATCCGGGTATCCATTCCCATGTATAGTATAGTGCTGGTTCTGTTTTTGTGGATCATCCAGTTTCAGGGGAAACTCTGCCGAAATTTTTATATAGAAGTAGCATCCATCAGGCGGTGCTGTTTACGGTAAAGATATGGAGTTGTGAACTCGAGATTTGCAGCTGTTCGGCAACTCAAAAGGGTAGTTAGTAGCTTAGGTCTGCCTACGTTCAGCTTTTAGCTAAATCTTCTTTAGTCCAGCAGACTGTGCGGGGGATGGTTATTCTTATTCAAATAGCTGCATGAGTTTGTGCTTTAAGTGGAGGAGTCTTCCTCCAAATACTGAATGGTAATACTAAATCTCTAAGGTGTTGATACCACTTTTGTCACGACCCAACCTAGGGCCACGACAGAAACCTACAATGAGTGTCGATCATTACTAAACCCACTAATAATCTAGTAATGATAGAGATAAGCTGGCAACCTGATCATATATACGTACCTATCTGCTGAAAGCATAAAGTCTGGAAAGATGACACAACTTTAACTTGCTGGCAATTAGAACACTGAGCCACAAATTCTGCTATGTCACACTTCATTCCGTCCCACCAATAAATCTGCTTAAGATCATGGTACATCTTAGTTGAACCTGGATGAACAGTGTATTTGGAATAATGTGCCTCTATCATAATCTGTCCACGTAAATCTGCAACATCAGGAACACAAAGTCTATCTTTGTACATAAGAATACCGTCAATAGTAACCATGTATGGTGACTTCGGTTTTCTTCTGGCTATCTGTCTGTATTCAACTAGAACTGGATCCTCATACTGACGCTGTTTTACTTCATGAAAATTTAGAGTTAAAGGTCTAGTGCAGCTTATCGTTCATCCATCATTGGCATATTTCCTTCACACATCAACTCTTTGAGAAGTCACTTTGCGTTATAAGTGCACATGTAATCAACTTTGTTGCTGGTATTCTGCCTCAGCTCATGGTCCAACTACATGTCTCTTTTATTTTCACTTTTTCAAATCATAATATTTCCAATTCAAAGAAAATACCCTGAAGTAGATGTTTAGTCTGAAGATCATTCCTGGTCTGCATCATACTATCCAGTAGTATTTGCATAATCCTTATCCTTATATGATAGAACCTGTTCAGATGAACCTTTGACATACATTAGGATATGAGTAACTATATTCCCACAAGGAGCTTGTAGAACAACACTAACATCAACTGAGATGTTGCATAGTGCGTTCGTAAAAATAATATGGCAGCATCAAATCTTCTATAGTGTGTAGTGACAAGGTACATCAAAAGCTTCCCCTATTGCATCAAGCGTGAGCTAATTCTTATTTCCATCGACCTGTTCTATATCGAAAGGTATATCAAAGAGGTGATTATCGGCTGAATCATGTTAATCCATCAAGAGTTCCGTGTATCTTTGTTTCGAAAAAGTAAAACTCTCCTCTCGTGATCAAGGAATGGTCAGTCTAGTCAAAATCAGCTGGGCAATGGTGTTATCATATTATCCAGATATATTTTATTTAAGAAGTTCGGTGTTCGTGTTATAATTTTGATTCATTAATTATGAGAAAATTACGTGAGATAGTTTATGAAGGTCGTGCAAGTACTTTGTTATCAACATGAATCTTGCTTTAGACTTAGGCTCGTTCGAGGACGAATGAAATGACTTCGGTTAGTCGTTTTGGAAGTTAGGACTCCGATTGGCGTGCCGATAATTTTAAATATTCGTAATATCAGTTAGGACCTGTCTGTAAAATTTGAGCTAAATCAGACCTCGTTTGGTAGGCATCGGAAGAAGGTTTCAGTTGTTATTGCCGATAAATATTAAAAAGAGATTTTCGAGCTTTGTTTTGGCGAACGAGCTCTGATTCGAAATTCGAAAGCGTCGTTAGGTTCGCATGATTATTTGTGACTTTTGTGAACTTTCGAAAGTGAATTTCGATGTTGTTCGGCTAGTTTCCGCTAAAATGCCGAAAGTTAAATAATTTGACTTTTTTTCATTTAAATTCGCATCTTGAGTTGCGGGAACCCGATTTGAGATCCGCCTTAGCGAGTATGTTATATATATTTTGTATAACTGGTATGCAAAAGTTGGAATTATTTCGAATATCATATGGTTCCGTTTTAATTTTTATCGCGAAAAGAAAAGAAAAGAACATAAAATAAAAAAATGAAAAAGGAAAAAGACAAAATAAAGGAAAGAAAAAGAAATTGGAGGCGGTGGCCTTAGGATATATAGGTAAGGATGTGCAGAAACATGAAAAGGAAGGGAAAACGTGAGACAGTGAAAATAATCAGGAAAAATGCCAGAAAATGAGAAAAGGGGCCGGAGAAAAGTAGAATTTTCACCCTGAAACATTCAGGTAATGATCCAAATATATTATTTGAGTTTATTACGTGCGTTTGAATATATTTTAACGGTAAAACTTGGAATATTAGACATTGTCCTAATAAGTTCGATTAATAGTTTAAGGGGTCAAATGGACCCCGATAATGGAATTGAATATATATTCGTACTCAGTGAGTTATGGACAACATATAAATGTAATTTATTTAGGGTTTGGTTATGTGACCTTAAACCCTAAACATAGCCCTGGCCTGCGTATTGCGTATGCGAATAGGGTATCAGGTTCCAAACCGGATTGCCCTAAGATGTGAGGGATGAAGCCTTTAGCCTAATTTGATATATTTTCAGCTTATTGAATAAGCAGGATTGTTTGCAGTGAATCCAAAGGACAAAGCGGTTATTGAGTGGATATGCTAACTTTGTAATAAGGTAAGTGTTTATATCCATTTCTTTGGAGGTACCTGGCCTCGTGGATATTCTACCATGTGTTCCTTACGTGTGTAGCTGCCGATAGGCGTACTCGTTACGCCTTAGCTTTGGATTTACATTGTATATTATATGTTATGTCCTGTTGTTGGTATTGAATTGAAGATCTGAGCATTGTACTCTGGCTGTGAGTTGGCATCTATTTCTCGGCTGTCGATGAGAGTCCCGCGCCGGTGAAGGGTTATTATTGCATCACATTGCATTCATATGCATTATATGTCATTCATATGCATTACATTGCATATCATATGGGGTGCAGGAGTATTCCGCCCCAGGAGCAGGGATTCCGCTCCATTGTATCATATTAAGGGTAGGAGGATTCCGCCCCAGGAGAGTGCAGGAGTATTCCGCCTCTGGTTTATATTATATCGGGTGCAGGAGTATCCCGTCCCAGGAGCAGGAGTATTTCGCTCCAGTTGGTTATCAGATTGGATTCCCCTCGAATGCAGGAGTATTCCGCTTCGGGATGGGATTACGGGCACATGTGACCCTTTGCCATCATATTTCATTTCATTTCATTTCATCTCACTTCATTTCATTTCATCTCAGTTCATACCATTGTGTAGACTTGCGGTACATGACTACTGTTCTGCTTATATGTGCATTGCTAATTTGCTGATATATTTCTGACACGCATCCTTGATTGAGTTTATATGTTTCTTACGTGTTTCCGGTTATTATCTGGCTCTGCCTTTTTATAATTTAAATAAGAGGAATTTGGTCTATCTGTTTCTTTTCTCCCTGGCTAGCTATCATATTCTTTGAGGTGGCTAGTCTGCCCCACTTATTGAGTCCTTTTGACTCACCCTTGTTTGTTGTTTGTTTTTGTCTATCTATTTCGTTTCGGCAGGTTCGCTCTAGGATTGAGTTCACCATGTAGTGAAGGAGCGAAGACGAGTTCAGCTGTCAGGGTGAGCCAGCTTTTATTCCGGATGGCTACCAGATTTATGTTCATTATTTCAGTTGTATTTTGTTCCCTTCAGGAGGTATCTGTCTTCCTTTGTACTCTTAGATGTCTAGTCTGTATAGCCCTAAACCTAGTATGTTGGGTAGTCAGCTGTAATTTCTTTTGTACGACTTAGAGGTATCAGTATGTCTTTGTTTTTACTTTAAGTCTTGTTCTTATTTATGAATTGAATTATATTTATTTTCCTAATTTAATTGGTAAGGGTTCGCCCGACGGGTGTAGGGGAGGATGTCAGGTGCCTGCACGGCCTAGCCAGATTCTGGGTCGTGTCAGTGACGGTATCGCGACTGTTCTCATATCTCCAATAGGACATTATTATCCACTAACTTCAAGATGACCAAAAATATTAGTGCTCGGAGATTCCGAGCGATTGGTACTTCAAATCAAGGGTGAAGGGGAAACTTGAGATGGGAAACTCATCATGTATTAAGCAGTGTTTGGAAGATCTTTACCAAAGATTTAAATCTATTAAATTTAGGCACATCCCGAGAATGCACAATGAGTTGGCTGATGCTTTGGCTATATTAGCGTCGATGCTAAGTCATCCTCACCAAACTCATATTGGTTCTCCTGAGATTCAAGTACTGGATCAACATGCTTATTGCAACATGGTTGAAGAAGAACTGGATGGTGAGCCAAGGTACCTGGACATAAAAAACTACATCAAGAATGGAGAATACCCAGCATTAGTAGAGAGCAATCAAAAAAAGAACCTTGCCTCGTCTTCCAAATGGTTTCTTTCCAAGTAGAGGGATACTGTATAAGAGAACCCTATATCTGGGACTATTAAGATGTCTGGACGCGCAACAAGCCTCGAGAAATTTTAACGAGATACATTCTGGAATTTGTGGGCCACACATGAATGGATATGTTCTAGCCAAAAAGATCCAAAGGGCAAGTTATTTTCGGCTCAACATGGAGCGAGATTGTATTGGTTTTGCGCGGAAGTGCAACCAATGTCAAGTACACTATGATTTTATACAATCGCCTCCTTTAGAACTCCACACAATGCCTACCCTTTGGCCTTTCACATCAAGGGGAATGGATGTCATTGGACCGATAGAACCAAAGGTGTCAAACAAGCATAGATTCATCTTGGTCGTCATTGACTATTTTACCAAGTGGGTGGAAGTAACGACATTCAAGTCGGTAACCAAAAAAGTTGTGGTAGACTTTATCTATTCGAGCATCATCTGCTGATTAGGTATTCCGAATACCATCATCACCGACAATGCCGCTAATCTCAATAGCCATCTTATGAAGAAGGTATGTGAAAGGCTCAAAATTTGCACCAAAATTACACATCTTACCGGTCAAAAGAAAATGGCACGGTCGAAGCGGCAAAAGAGAACATCAAGAAGATCCTTCAAAAAATGGTGCAAGGATCTTGAGATTGGCATGAGAAGTTGCAAATTTACTCTTCTGGGCTATCGTACAATCGTGCACTTCAATAGGCACAACTCCATACAAGTTGGTGTACGAAACTGAGGCGATCATTCCGGCAGAAGTTGAAGTACCTTCCTTGAGAATCATTATTGAAGCTAAGATCGAGGATACTGTAATTAACAAGTTTCATTTATTAAAACAATAATTCGTAATACATAAGTATTGGAGTGGTTCAATCAACCTTAGAATGGGAGATTTAGCCACTCATAGTCATGATCATACCAATGGAAATACTACAAGTATGTAAAATACACAAAAGATGATGGGTGGATGAGAAAAAATTTTGAATCTTTATCTTCTCTCTTTCTTGCCTCTTTCGGATGTAAAATTAGCCAAAAGTCTCGTCCCAATAAGTTTAATGGTGATACAATGCTTGGGTAAGTGAAACGATTCTTTATTCTTGTGCATCTAAGGATAGATTCATAAGATAGGGTTAAACACTTAGCAATATTTCAACCTAAAATAAAGGCATAATTTAGGTTGTCAAAATTGTGAACTGTCACCATTGATCCCTATTGTGAACTATACTTGTAGTACTACATATATTCTTTAATTAATTAGAAAATTGGTTAGTGAACGTTGCAATTACTATACGAAAGTGAATAGTTGTGAATTTGGAGCAACTGTTCAATTAGTAGAACCAAGTTGAATTCGTTAAAATATTATTCTAACACATGAGTAGAAGTTTGGTAGATCAATCCTCGACTTTACATCACTTGAATTAATCTTATTCTCTACTATTTTTTCATTTATTTTATTGTTAATTTCTTATTACTTAGTTTTTACTATAAAACCAAACTTTTGATAAAATCTTTAGAAATTATCGATAGGTAAATTAGTTAGAATAACAACTAGATTATGAGTGTTCTCGGTGGGTTTCGACCTCAGGACTTTTAGTACCGAGATATATTTATCACATTCACTTAGTCCCTTTTATAGGGCGTAGTAAGGCGTGATCAAATTTTGGCGTCACTGCCGGGGAAGGATAGTTTTATTTTTCTATTAACTTCACTTTTGTCATCTTGAACTAACTCTTTGGATTTGTGCGCTTTAGGGGTATGCCAAAGACGAGATCTCAGTCTTCAGAGTTGAAATCGTTTGACCTAGAGATTGAGAGGACACTTCATGCCTTGAAAAGGGAAAATACCGTTGACAATACACTTGATGAATTAAAAACCAAAGAATTTAAGATGGCTCAAGACTTAGCGCTTAATGTTTTTGCAAAACCTATGGCTTGAACTTACCTCTGCTATTCAGCTTCTGGCATTTAAAGCTGAGAATTTTCATATCACCCAAACAAAAGTGAGTCTGTTGTCTGATACGGGGTTGTTCGCGGGGAGATCTACGGACGATCCACAGAAACACCTAAGGAAATTCTTAAGGATTTGGGAAACTCAAAAGTAGGCTTGAGTGCCAGCAGAGGTTGTGAAATTGATGTTCTTTCCATTCTCGCTAATGAAAGATGCTAGCAATTGGTTGGACTCCTTGGCAGTTAATTCCATTACTACCTAGGATGACTTGGTAATAAAGTTTAAGAAGAAGTTCTTTCCACCTAACAAGACTGCTAAGCTAGTTGATGAGATACTCATGTTCAGGCAAAATCTGCTAGAGACTTTTCCAGAAGCTTGGGAGAGGTTCAAAGCTTACTTGAGAAGGTGTCCCCATCATGTAATTCTTGATCAGATGCTGGGACAAAGGATTTACATGGGCATG
Source organism: Petunia x hybrida (assembly GCA_037355625.1). Classification (NCBI taxonomy): domain Eukaryota; kingdom Viridiplantae; phylum Streptophyta; class Magnoliopsida; order Solanales; family Solanaceae; genus Petunia; species Petunia x hybrida. Next base: position 515,706 of record JBBBVM010000974.1, read on the forward strand.
GGTAATCAGATCAAGGGAAATTTTGATGCAGCAGCTAGAGGAGCATTCTTGAATAAAACATTTGCTGAAAGAAGGCTCTACTTAACGTGATGGCTCAGAATTTAGGCTGGCTGACTCGAGATGCATCTGTTGGCTCAAGCTCAAGGGATTTGGCTACTGGTATTGACCAAGGAGTGGAAAAACATATGTCATAGCTGCAAACTATGCTGGATGTGGTGATAAGAAAATTCAATGAGAATATGTTGAAACCTGTTAACCAAGTGAATACATGTGCTTCTATTTAGGATCCTGAGCCCAGTAACTTTGCTAACTCAGATTTATTGGGCTATACTGAAGATATAAATTTTCAGAGTTATGGGCAGAGGCAGCAATACAACCAGCAAGGACCAGTCAGGCAGGCACTTCAGTTAGTTCCTTACCAAAGACAAGCAACTTACAATAATAAGTAGCAAGTGGTGTTGCCTTTTCAGCAGGCTAATGATATAGCAAGGATTAATAATATGGTGCAGGCAATGATGGGTGTGAATAAGAAATTGAAAGATCAAGTGACAGCCCATGACACTACCATTAAGGGAATAGAGACTAAGTTGGGACAATGGATCATTGCTCTGAACAATAGACCTCAGGGTTCCTTGCTAGTAAACACAGTGGTAAATCCAAATGATGCAAATCCTAAACAGTTGATGGCGGTTACCTTCAGGAATGGTATAGATCTTGATAAAAAAGCAAGAATTGGCCAAGGGTGTAGCGCCTAGTGTGCCAGTAGTTGACCTTGTAGATGTTCCAGCTATAGTTGTTGACATAGATGAAGCTAAAACGGAGACTACACATGGCCCTGTGATGAAGCTGGCTGAAAAGGAGAGCGAACAGATAAGTGTAAAGTGTAAGACAACACCACCCTCTTATCCCCAAAGGCTTGTAAAACAACAAAAAGAAAGCCAACACAAGAAATTTATTGATATGCTTAAACAATTACATTTTAACATCCCATTACTTGAAGCTATTAGAGATGGGTCAGAAAAAATTACATAAAAAGCAAGAATGTTTGATTTTCAGGATCTGGCTCTGGTTATTCTAACTCACACTTGCAGTGTTGTGGTGATGAAGCCTATTACTCAAAAAATGGAAGACCTAGGTGTGTGGGAAAAAATACGCCACCTACTTTTATGGGGATACGAGTCTACCTGGCGAGACTAGACTTATCTTACAACTCACTGGGCACAGAAGATACACGCCCTCTCCTGAAGCCAATGACCGTTTAGGCGGTACGGCCATAGGACGAAGGGTATACATCCCGCCGCCTAGGGTTTACGGTCTCTAAGTTAGGGTTTAGTATTTACCACCACCTTGAGTTATAGGCCCATAGCCTTATTAGTCTTTGTATTTTTAACCTTATTTAGGATTGGGTATCACTAGTATAAATATCCCTCCATACATTGTATTGTACATGATGCGATTCAACACTGAATCCGGATATTTTCAAGGAATAAGAATTACTCTGCCTTTCTATTAATTATTTCATCTTATTTTTTCATTACTGTTTTCATTATATTTACATACTTTTCCATGATAGTTACAGTATTGCTTGTGGCCCCAACCATAATAAATTATTTAACATAGACGTACAATTTTAGGCATAAACACTAGGTATCTTTACTATACCTTGCACGATTGGTAAGCACATTTTTGCTACTGTCTTACTTGATTTAAGAGCTATTATAAATTTGATGTCCTTGTCTATATATAAAAAGCTTGATATTAGTACAGCAAGACAAACCTTTATGAGTCTTCCGTTAGCTTATAGTAGTGTTAAGAGACATGCAGGGAGTTTAGATGATGTATTGGCCTAAATTGGATTTAGGAACAGAATTGAATTTGCTTAGGAGTTACAAGCATATGATGTATCAAAGTTGTTAAGAGCAAATAAATAGAAAATAATGACTGAATAATAAGAGCACAAGATGAAACGATTTCACTAAGAATGATTTGAGATTACAATTGGGCAGAGTTTTTCCTATATTTCAAAATGACTTTACAAGATTACATAAGTGCTATTTATAGCCAATGAGCTAGAGATAATTAAGGGCATTAATTATCCCACTTTCCTTATGTAGATCATGAGGTGACCCTCGATTTCTCCCATTAAGTGCTGAGATCAACGGAAGAGATCATAGGGCATCAACTGCGCTGAAGTCGAACCGCCTGCCCTGGGGCTGGGATCCTTTTATCTCGGAGCGATGAGCTACTCGCTTTCCAAAGCGATTATTTATCAAGGCTTGAATAATCTCGACCTCGGGATCTTGCCTCGGTCATCATCATTCCAAGCCTATAGTCATCTCGTGACTCTTGTTGAAAACGCCCCGAACCTTGCGTCTAAGCAGCCATGTGTGTACGCTATATTTTTTCCAATATAGATAATCCCCCCACTCCTCGAGCAATTGCCAAAGTTCACGAGGAGTGGAATGATAATAGGCAGGAAAGGTGATATAGCAGCACGTGCGCCTTGTATTTCAAAGAGGTAGGCATCGCTTCGCCTTCCCATCCGTTACGCGCGGCGACTGTTGAACGGTCATGCCGTTTCGTTCTCTTTCCCAAGGTAATGTGATTCTTCCCCTATAAGTATCCCACTTGTTTACATCATCATTCACACTTCCAGGTTTAATCAACTGTAGTGATTCAAAGGAAGAAAAAACATCTGTTCCTTTCTTCAAACTCACAATCAGAATAAAAAATTGTCACTAGTCTCTTAGAAAAAATGTCTGCCATCAACTCTGCACAAAACTTTAGTGGTCACCCTGGCGATGAAGTGGCTGATGCCATCGCCATGATTATTGGCGGAGAGATAGTTAATTTCGCCGATCTCTGAATGTTGTTATGCCACCGAAGTATGACAGTGATGCGACGTCTAAGGTGGGTGGTTTGACTACAAAATGGTGCAAATCCACCGCCGGTCGCGATAAGTCTGATGAGGTTAGTGGTGGAGACGATGATGTTGGAGATGCTGACGAAGGCGAGGAGAAATCGACAAAATCAAAAGAGATTCCCCTCAAGAAGGAGCTCCAGCCTCATCATATTATCCTTTCGAGCTTCGATATCAAAAAAGACTTTAAGGTCCAACACCTATCTACATCCCAACATGAAAAGAATTGGATTGTACCAGTGCAAGCTACTCCAACATTAATCACACAAGCTCACATGATATTAGTTCGAGAAGATTGCCAATGGGGCCCCGAGGTTCAGGTCATAGTACCGAACCCAAATAACAATAGTTCTGATCATGTAGCCAGGTTTTCTTTCATTTACACTTACCCATTCACAGTGGATTTTACTCTTCTTGTGAACGAGGTAATTGACTTCTTCTGCCGAACATATAATCTATGTTTGGCTCAACTTGGCCCCGGACTATGGAGAGTTCTGGGTTGTCGAGACTTTTTGTGTAAGAAAGCCGGGGTACCTTTGACTCTCCAATACTTGACTGCACTTTACTACCGCTATTTCCACAAGGGTGGTATCGTGGCTTTGCATAACACAGGAAATCATTCTCTGTTGACCAAGAGCAAGGATACAAAAGACTGCGGGTGGTCTGATCACTATGTCTTGCTCTAGGCTGTATAATTTTCCCTGAGCCTATGTTCCCCGAAGTGTGGAAGATCAATCGTAAATGATCTCTTCTCCGACTCCATTATTTTTGACTTCACCCTTGAGCTCATTTTCCATTCCATGTCTTTACTTCTTCGGCGAACAAAGTTCCTATCAGCCCTCACCCCCACTGACTTGACTGATTGGGTTCGGGCAAATATTGTGATTCGGACGACAGACTTGGGCAAGCATTGCTGCTGAAAAGGATAAAAAGAGTATGCAAATGGCACAATGAGTTACTCTTCATGATTTAGTCCCCTCGAGGAGTGCTCGAGGTTTCCCTTTCACTAATTTCATTCTCTCCATTGCAGGTTTCCCTTGCAAGGAGGCCACTACCAAGCCCAAAAAGAAAAAAAGAAAGGAAGAGGAGAAGAAATAAAAAGAGGTTCTCGACGTCAGTGCGTGCTTAGCCAGGATGCCGAGCTTGGCCGGCACTTTTAAAAAACCCAAGGCCTCAAAGGGCTCACCTGGTCAGGGAACTTCCCGAGGTGAGGATGACATCTTTCTCTGTCACTACGAAACGATTATCAAATCTTCCACCATCATTTCTAAACTCCGACTTATCCTTCTTCAGATTAAATGAGAAAAAGAGGGGCCCTAGAGAAGTCAACTCAAGAGGTGCGCCGTCGAGTTGAGGCGAAATCTGGCTTGGGCACCAAGCATGTTTTGAGTCCCGATCTAGTCTTTGGGACGAATCAATTGGGGAGGCCCCCAAGGCCTCTGAGAATATAGAGGTAGTCGACCTCGAAGGGTCTGATTATTCTACCACCAAGGCCAAAGGTAAGGCTAAGGTAGGCAAGGTCGAACTTGCTCCCCCTCATGTTAAGGAAAGGATAACAACAAGCACTGCTCGTGCCAATTCCAAACTTTCTAGCGCCTTGGTTTCTGAAAGAATCATGAGGAAGACTGAGGTTCCCGTCGACTTGAACCTTTTTGCCCATTCGGCTGATGTTTCTTTGAACCTCACTCGCATGTTCGGGCCACTTGAGGGGATCATGTCAAGACGTTGTCTCCGGGGACAATGATGGCTTGTTCTGCTGCTATCGCGGTTAGGGTAAGTTATAATGATCTCAACTTCCCTTTCGCTTAACATTCAGTTCTAACTCTTCCTTAACTTTTGCAGAGCCTCATGTACTCGCTCAAGTCGATGGAGCTCGAAGCTTTCCGAGCCAAAGAGCTTTGATGGGTAAAGACTGCTTGGGAGGGCAAAAAGGCAGAACTCCAATCAGAAATTTCTTCTCTAAGGCTCAATCGGTCGAGTCTGACGCCGAGCTCAAGCAAATGCGGGAGGCTGCTGCCGCTTTCGAAGCACAAGTTCAAACCCTGAAGCAGTGACACGAGGCTAAGAACTCGAAGTTGGCCAACAAAATTCGAGAGCTTCGAGGTGAGCTGGATCAGGGCAACGCCAAATTTGTTGAAGCTGCTAAGGGCTATCATGACAAAATAGCCTAGAGCATACTTAAGATAAAGGGGTTAGAGGGCTGAGTGGAGAGGATACCAGTACTTGAAGCTGAAGTTGCTCGTCTTCGGGGCGAGGTCGCTGCTTTGGGGGAGAAGGCTAAGGCTAAGGCCACAAGGGCCGAGCTAAACAAGAATTGGGCCATAATCTAGACTCAGCTCAAAGCTCTCAAGTAATGCGAGGCGGAAGAGATAAACTTAAGCGAATAGATTGCCAAGGCTAAGGACCAAGTTTCCCAAGCTCAAGTTATCATGGATGAACTCCCTTCAAGTGAAGGCTCGAGCGATAAGAATGCCAAAGATGATGAATAAGAAGAAGAAGAAGATGATGAAGATGGGGCTTCCGAGGGCGAAGACAGTTCCTCTCGAGAACATGACCCCAATGCTTAGTTGTTTTCTTTCCTTTTCTTTTTTTTTTTGTTTTGGCCTTCAAGCCTAGAATTGTAAACAGCTTTTAAGGCCTTCGAGCCTGTTTTCATGAAGTTTATTTCTCCTAAGTGTTTGCTATTTATCTTTTTCAGGACGTGCATTATTTTTTTCTTGCAAGGCTTAAGGAAACTTATATTAAACCGATGCTAGCTTAGAACGACATTTCGTTCTCGTGCCGAGGCATAAAGAAACAAACTTAATTTGAACAATATAACTTCGGGAGTCGAATATTGAAACAAAGGGATATTGGATTGAATTCATTTCATTGATAGTAATTATCCGTAATTAGCGTTTACATAAAACCTAGTCGTAGTGAGACTTAGGCAAATTTTTGAAATAGCCACTATCAAGAAATAAATACATAACACTAAGCTAATCTTTGGGCGACAGACCTCGGTGTAAAGATTGCTAGTCTTCGGGTCCGTTTGTAGTCCCTGGTATGAGAGGCTTCGAGTTGAGGCTGACTGCACATCATCTCTTCCATCCCCCAGTGTTTGGGTACGAATAATGAGGACCCGAGCACTATACTCTTCTCTCTGCTTCCTGAAAAGGTCAAGCAAAGATAACAGGGGGTTAATCAAATAATTCGACCTAAGCATCGAAGCAATTGAGGCTCGGTGTCATAGGTGACATAATGATAAAATAGGGTAACGTACCTTGTGTTAAAAGTAATACTGCCTCGAATTGGATACATTCCAATTCAAGGGTTCTATTATACCTTTCATATCCTCTAATTGGTAGGATCTTTTGCCAACAATAGCTTTGACCTGATAGGGTCCTTCCGAATTTGCTGCAAGCTTACCAGCATTCTTCTCTTTAGTTGTTTGGTTCAAGGCCTTTAAAATGTAGTCTCCGAATTTAAAAGCCGTAAGCCTGGCTTTCTTATTGAGATAAGGCTCGGTCTGCCTCTTTTAAGCTGCCAATCGAACCATAGTTGATTCTCTTCGCCCTTCGAGTTGCTCCGATTCCATACGCATTGCTTGCTGATTTGCTTCCTCGGTAGCATGAGTGTATTGGAGACTTGGTTCATCAACTTCTACTAGGATTAATGCGTCCATCCCATAGGCCAAAGAAAATGGAGTTTCACCCGTGCTATTCTTCTCTGTGGTTCAGATTTCTCTAGGAACCTCATCGGCCGCGTATTTTTTGCTTCATCGAGCCGCTTCTTGATATTCTCAATGATCACTCTATTTGTGGATTCGGTTTGCCTATTTGCACTTGATGATATGGGGTTGACACCAACCTTTTGATACCCCCATTTTTTGAGGAAGATTGTGACATTCGAGTCTATAAACTGAGGGCCATTGTCACATGTTATCTCTCTTGGGACCCCGAATTGACAGATGATGTTTTTCCAAATAAAGTTGATCACCTTTTTCTGCCTAACCTGAGCAAAAGCTCCTGTGTCTACCCATTTATTGAAGTAATCAGTGAGCACGAGAATAAACCAAACACTACCCTTAGCTTTGGGGAGTGGCCCAACTATATCCACGGTGACACGACCGAGTGCAGAGGCTCGGCTTGTTGATGAATCATTTGAGCATGGCGTTGACACTTGTCACATCTCTTGACAAAGGCCTTCGCATCCGTGCCGATGTCTGGCGAATAATACCCTGCTTGAAGAAATTTACGCACAAGTGCTTTTCCTCCTGAGTGATTGCCACATTCGCCCTCGTGAACATCTCTCATCACATATTCGATCTGTCCCAGACCTAAACATTTGGTCAAACGGCCGCAGTACAACTCCTTGTATAATTGCCCTCTGATCATTGTGTATGGAACTACTCGAGTCCTTAACTTTTTAGCCTCGTTCTTATCAGCTGGTAGAGTGTCTAAGTAAGAGATGAACTTAGTACGCCAATCCCAACTACTACATACTGAATCAACGGCAGCTGATGTGAGAAGACGAACAACTGAATCAGTTCACGAGTTATCTTCTTCGACAACAAAGCTTAGATTAGCCAAGGCGTCTGCTTCTGCATTCTCTTCTTGAGGGATCTGTTTAACTTTCTATTCTCGAAACTTTGCCAAGATTTTTTTAGCTCGAGCTAAGAACTGTTGCATTCTGGGCTCTTGTACTGAATAGTCCCCGAGTATCTGATTCACCACTAGCTGTGAATCACTCTTCAACTCAACTCTTTCTACTCCCAGATCCTTAGCTAGCTCTAACCCTGTTATCACAGCTTCGTACTCTGCCTCATTGTTGGTCACTTGCTTAAACTTAATGAAGTGCCTCACCTTTTCCCCTGTGGGGGCTACCAAAATTATGCTAAGCATTGAGCCCTTTGAATTAGTAGCCCTGTCAGTAGAGAGCGTCCAAATCCCAGAAATCAACTCCTTAGATGCTAAATCCTATTGCTCCACCTCGGGGAGTATCTTAGCACTGAAATCATCCATGAAATCCACCAGTACTTGGGATTTTATGGCTGTGCGAGGCTGATAGGTGATATAATACTCACTCAGCTGGACCGGCCACTTAGCCAACCTCCCCGACAACTCGGGTTATGCAATATATTTCTCTAGGGGAAGGTAGTGACTACAGCTATGGGTAGCATTGACAATAGGGTTGAAGTTTACGTGTAGTAACAACTAAGTCAAGCGCCAATTTCACTAAATAAAGGTATCTGGTTTCAGCATCGATGAGTATTTTGCTCACATAATATATTGGTTGTTGTTTTCCTTCCTCGTCTCGAACTAGGACTGCGCGCACGGACACTTCTGATACGGCTAGTAGAGCAACAATATTTCTCTATCCTTAGGCTTGGCAAGCAACAATGCGTTAGCCAAATAATGCTTCAATTCTACAACGCTTCCTTACACTCCGGAGTCCACTCGAAGGCAGTGTTCTTCCTCAAAAGTGAGAAGAATTTTTGGCATCGCTTTGAAGACCTCGAGATGAATCTACTCATGGCGGTGATTCAGTATGCTAAGCGTTGAACCTCTTTGGTCCCTTAGAGGACCTCAAGAATTTTTTCAATCGCCATAATCTTTTTCAGGGCATGCCTTGATGCCTCGCTCGGGGATAATGACTCTTCCCCCAACCCTCCCCCTCCCACCCCACCCCAACGTTAAGTAGTAGTCAATAGAGCCTGTACAAATACAATCACAGGGTATAATAAGACGCAACGTGGTACCTCTTGGCCCAAAGGCTATTCCTTCTGTCTTGGCTTTATTATTGAATCATTTTAGCTGTCCTATTTCATTTGCTCTCAACCCAATTAGGCAACTCGACAACTAGTCAGAACCCCACGCCAAAATTTCTACTACGTCCCTAGTTAAAGAAGTAATTAACTTGTAACGGAGGTCCCAAAATTTTTCCATGCCTACTCCAAAAGCATATTTCTCGGGGTTCATCTTCATATTGTATTGCCTTAAGATGGAAAAAACTTCTCTTAAGTGGTTCAGATGATCTTCTATCTGAACCGACTTCACTAGCATATTATCTATGTACACTTCTATAGACTTCCCGATGTAGTCCTTGATCATACGACACACTAACCTTTGATATGTTGCCCCGATATTTTTAAGGCCGAAATGCATCACTTTGTAACAATACGTGCCTCCGTCAGTGATGAATGAAGTCTTTTCTTCATCCTTCAGGTCCATCAAAATCTAATTTTACTCGAGCATCTAGAAAGGTTAATAGTTTGTGTCCAACCGTGGAGTGTATTAACCTGTCAATTTGTGGCAATGGATAACAGTCCTTCAGACAAGCCTTGTTCAGATCTATGTAGTCCACACACGTTCTCCATTTCCCGTTCTTTTTTAGTACGACCACAACATTGGTCATCCATTCGGGATACTTGACTTCACGCATGAAGCCGCTGTCAAGCAGCTTACTCATCTCATCCTCGATTACTTTTCTTCTAATGCTTACGTGTGGCGTTTTCTTCTGCATCACCGGAGTGTAATGAGGATCCATATTAAGCTTATGGGTCATAATCTCCAGGTCAATCCCAACCATATCAGCGTGGGACTAAGCAAAGCAATCATCATTGGACTTCAATAATGCAACAATAGCTCTTTTTGACTCCAGGTCCAAAACTCCGAGCCAACAAACACTTTCCTATCAGGGAACTCCTTTGATAGTGTAAATGATTCCAACTCCTCAATAATTGAATCTTCAACTTTTTGCTTTCGAGTCTCTTGAATACATGTCGGGATCTTATCAATCACCTCCTTCTGGGGATTAATTTTAAGCACCAAACCCCCTTCTTCTTCAGATCCCGTGCACATTGATTGCTATTTAGAAGGTCCACTCAGGATGACTCCACTCCTCATGGCGAATGAGTAACAATCCCTAGTTGTCCGTTGTTTACCCCGAATCAAACGGAACCCTAATAAGGTAAGGAATTTGATAACTTGATGAAGAGTGGACGGCACAGCCTCCATCGCATGTATCCAAGGCATCCCGAGGATAAAACTATACGCTATATCCTCGAGCATTACTTTGAACACAGTCTCTTTGAATACTCCCTCTGCATATGTGGTGAATGTAATCTCCCCCAACGTCTTTTTGGTGGAGTTGTCGAAGCCAGTTAATATGGTTGCCTTCGAGACGATGAGGTCCTTCAACCACAATTTCTTCACTGCCCCGTAGCTGATGATATTTACAAAGCTCCCGGGGTCGATCATGACTCGTTTTATGTTGGAGTCGTTGATCCTCAACATAATAACCAAAGCATCGTGATAGGGGAACATCATCTCATCACAGTCATCATCATCGAACACAATCTCTTTTCCCGAACCTCTTGTTCAAGTCCTTTTTTCCATCGTAATTGAAAGCTTAGCAAACTTCTTGGCAGCGGAAAAATTCACATTGTTCACCTCCGATCCCCCCGTAATTAAATTAATAATTCTCGCTAGGGATGGGGCCCTCGGGGCCTGTCCATCTCTTCTATTTTTCGCAAGGGTTTGCCTCCCCTTGTCAGCCAAAAACTCCTTCAGCATGCTCTTCTTTAGCAGATGAGCCACTTCGAGGCGTAGGGCCTTAAATTCCTAAGTGAGGTGATCGTGGTCCGCACAAAGTGGCAATAAAGGTTGTGGTACCTCTTCCCGGGGACTGTCCTCATGTCCTTCAGGAGTCTCACTCCCTGGTTTGTCATCCCTTTTAGCGCGTTCACCAACTCCTCGCTAGATACATTAAAATTATATATGGGGCAGATATTTCTCTTTTGACACTAGAGAAGGCCCTGTGGTGTTCCTCTAATTAGCAGTGGAGCTAACCTTTCCTCCGAACCTCTAACTCATATGTGTTCTCCAAAGCCTCTGGCTTACATGCCGCCTTTAGGAATTGTAAGGGTTGTATCAGCCCTTTGAGTTCCCTCGTGGCGCATCGACGCGTCGAGTTGACTCGCGGCGACTCCTATACCCAGAGCTTCGGCCAGCTGATCTCCATTCTGCCTCTTCCAATCTAACTTTAGCTGCAGTTCTATCATGTACTTCGGCCTAAGTTCGAGTTTGCCACTGTTGGAGGCCTTTCTTTAGTTCAGCAACAGCCTCACAATTACTGGCATTAATACTCCTTTTGAACGCCATGATAGCCAGGTTATCATCCATTGTCGGTAACCCTATCGTCTCCGCGCTCAAAAAAATCTTTAAGAGGCTCCCTAACCCTTGCCCTCCCATAAAGGGGGAGCACCTGTTGCTGTACGTCACAGTCTCTAAAGTAGCATGGAATGCGGTCCTTACGCGAGAAGAAGGTGGAAGACAACTTCTTATATAATGTGCTAGTAAGGGGCTTCTGTGGGAAGATGGAGGCCTTCGTTGCAAGTCTAGTTCGTGGCAGTAGTAGTAATGGCAAAAGAAGAATTGCGTGCGTATTTCCTTAACCATATGGTCAGTGCGGTTTCTTCTGTACCAATGCTGGCCATTCTGTCTAAGCCTGGTTTTTCTAGAAAGGTTAGCAGAATGGGCCAAGGAGCTTGGAGAATATGAAATCGTTTATCAGCTGCGAACGGCCGTCGGATCACGAGTCCTAGAAGATTTTGCTACAGATTTCAGCGCAGAGTTAGCATCAGAAGCATAAGAGGTGATAAGGAACGCCGAGACGGTTGACCCCAGATGATGGGTAATCCATATGGGTATGGAACTCAAGGGAAAAAAGGCCGACCTTGATCTATAGATTAAAACACCAACCGGGAGGATCTATTGCAAGGCTGCAAAATACCCGTACAACGAAGCAGAATATGAAAGCCATAATTCAAGCTCTTGACTTAGCCTACATATTGGGCGCCAAGGAGATCAGTCTCCATAGCGGTTCCTTGCTGGTGGTCAATCAAATAAATGAAGTCTTTACAGCTGAAGGCATCTGCACGCCAGAGTAGCTAGAGAAAATAAGGGCACTTCTGAAAAATTTTCACCAATGAGAGTTTACTTATCAGGAGGGATACACAGAGGCCCACGCACCAGCTGAGGATACAAACATCAACTCAGATGACCCGCTGATGGTGATCGAATTAACCCCCATGGACCATGATCAACCTCAAAGTTCCAAACACAGGATCTGTCCAATGATGGCATCATGCATTAATTGAGTACTTGGACAAGAGAACACTTCTTGAGGACAAGGCAGAAAGCAGACAGCTGCAAAGGCAGGCAGTTCAATACTATTTGATCAAGATGGAGCTATATCATCGAGTGGTTAACGGCCCACAAGTTATGTACCGGGCCAGCCAACAAGGGATCCTCGGGGGACACCTCAGGGCCTCCCGAAAGTTAACTTTCCATCAAGCATAGAGCAGCGCTATCAGGAAGATGGAAGCATTTAAAGACATAAAAGCGACAGCTATTACTTGGCTAAGGAAATGATACTCTTGAAGGGCCAACTGGACCTATATACTCCAGACATGTATTTTCTCATTTCTTGTTCTTTGTTTTATCATTACTTTAAAACGGGCACTTAGCCCCATCTTTTAATATCTTATTGGCTTTGCGCCCTCTTTTATCTATAAAACTATTATTCTACTTAGTCAGTTTTACATTCAGATCCATTTACGATCCAAATATTCATAGCCGTGGCTCAACTTAAGTTGAAGTAATACACTCACTTTTCGGTACAAAAGTAGAGTAAATTACTCGCTTAAAGCTAGATCACTTCTACTTTAGCCACCAGGCATTACTCGTGAGGTTGAAATCATCAATTCAAAAATTGCACCAACATATCGGTGGGGATGCCCGCCTGCATAGTGCCAATAATGTCTTAAAACACTAGAGTGGACAAGCGCACACGTTCTAGCTTGAATGCAAAAATGCCCCGTTACTTACAACGGGCTAAAGATGTCCCCTTGCGGGCGCGGGCCTTGCCCTAAAAGCCGTCTATTGCAAACGCAATATAAGCCATTATTTACTGATGCAATAGAAGTGCCCACAGTGCGTACACCTACCTTTAAAAGACAAATGCCCAGAAAGGCACCCAGAACATACTGCTTGACTACACTACAAGTAACTATGCAAGTACGCATGAAGTATTGTTGAACGTCCGTTTTCATTAATATCAATAGCCCGAAGGCTTACGCTATACAATTGAGTTATTTCGAATAACTGTTCATTACAGGAGTTCTTAAGAAACTAAAAGGCTTCAAGAGTCTGAAACAGCAAGTTCCTCTAAATTTGATGCAGCCAAGATCCTTTATCTGGATTATAGCTACTATTCAACAGGCAACCCAAAGTTTTTTCTGGCATCAGGAGATATGTTAGCCGGAGCTTTCTTTAGCACACAGTCACTAATATAATCAACACCTGAGCACCCCATCTAAAACAAATGCCCTCGAAAGCTTCTGAGCACGGGTGAGACGTTCTCTCATCATAGCAAACAAGCTTGAAGATCTGCTTCAACCTTTACTGGTCAAACGAGAGTGCATAACCCCGTGGATCTTCAAGCACAATCAGGAGATCATTGAAGATGAGAGGGCTTGAGTTGGGAACCTATGCCAGAGAAGAGTTCCTCTCCAAGGCAATCCACAACCAATGGCCGAAGAAGTATTACGATAGAAAACCAGCCGAACAAGGTGACGACCTCGAGTCACAAGTAAATTTAGAGCTTGGTGACACCTTAATCAGCTGATGGCGACAAACTAGATCCCCGTGCCAACCAAGGAGCGGAGCCAGGTATTGGAGCCTCAACCTAACATCGTCGAAGGAGCTACCTGAACATTGGCGGCGTCCTGGAAGAGATGCTTCATGACAGCTGAAAGGGCTAAGCATCCTGACCCCGCATGAAAAGAGGATTATCATAGAAACCGTTGTGTTAGAAAATGAGCGCACCATAATCAGTGCACGTGCCATAAAGAAGACATTTGAAGAACGCCATTAGAATTCTGATCAAACTTCATGACTCGGTGAACTCCTTTCATCCTATCATGGATGGAGAAACAGAGGAAGAAACTGTGAGACTTCCTTTGTTTACAGTTTTCTCATATACCATCTGTTCAAAATGAAGGAGTTGTTCTTAAAATATCAAACCAGGCCAAAGGCAAAAATTTCAGAAGAAGAGAAGTTATTCTTTCATGAGAAAGTTTTAAGAGAGACAATGTGTTTTCTGAAGAAAATTTGTGATTTTCATCCATCATGAAGCCCCTATTTATAGGCGGAAAGAGATAAGGACAGAGCATGAAATGGTCAATGTAATTATGACCTGGAGATATGAAACGATTCGACGCAGTAAAAGGCGTTTATGGTAAAGGTGCATGGAATCGATATTAGCCAATCAAGTGAATATGCATGGAGTTCCAGAAGAAATCAAGTGTCAGTCTCGGTCAAAGAGATTGCGAGTTTCAGGAGTCAGTGTAATATCTTTTCACATCTTTTTTGCATACCTCTTTCACTTCCTGATATCTTAAGACAGTACTCAGCAAGTGGGAAGACTGATTGTGTGGGCATAAATACGCCAAATATGATTACAGGGATACGAGTCCAGCTGGTTAGATTAGACTTAGCTTACAAGTCACCGTCACCGGGCGCAGAGGATACACGCCTATTCCTCGAGCCACGGCTATTCAGCCGGCACGGGCCATAGGATGCAAGGTATACATCCCGCCGCCTTAGGGTTTACAGTCTCTTAGTTAGGATTTAATATATACCACCACCTTGAGCAAACAGACCAACAGCCTTCGCATCCGTGCCGATGTCTGGCGAATAATACCCTGCTTGAAGAAATTTACGCACAAGTGCTTTTCCTCCTGAGTGATTGCCACATTCGCCCTCGTGAACATCTCTCATCACATATTCGATCTGTCCCAGACCTAAACATTTGGTCAAACGGCCGCAGTACAACTCCTTGTATAATTGCCCTCTGATCATTGTGTATGGAACTACTCGAGTTCTTAACTTTTTAGCCTCGTTCTTATCAGCTGGTAGAGTGTCTAAGTAAGAGATGAACTTAGTACGCCAATCCCAACTACTACATACTGAATCAACGGCAGCTGATGTGAGAAGACGAACAACTGAATCAGTTCACGAGTTATCTTCTTCGACAACAAAGCTTAGATTAGCCAAGGCGTCTGCTTCTGCATTCTCTTCTTGAGGGATCTGTTTAACTTTCTATTCTCGAAACTTTGCCAAGATTTTTTTAGCTCGAGCTAAGAACTGTTGCATTCTGGGCTCTTGTACTGAATAGTCCCCGAGTATCTGATTCACCACTAGCTGTGAATCACTCTTCAACTCAACTCTTTCTACTCCCAGATCCTTAGCTAGCTCTAACCCTGTTATCACAGCTTCGTACTCTGCCTCATTGTTGGTCACTTGCTTAAACTTAATGAAGTGCCTCACCTTTTCCCCTGTGGGGGCTACCAAAATTATGCTAAGCATTGAGCCCTTTGAATTAGTAGCCCTGTCAGTAGAGAGCGTCCAAATCCCAGAAATCAACTCCTTAGATGCTAAATCCTATTGCTCCACCTCGGGGAGTATCTTAGCACTGAAATCATCCATGAAATCCACCAGTACTTGGGATTTTATGGCTGTGCGAGGCTGATAGGTGATATAATACTCACTCAGCTGGACCGGCCACTTAGCCAACCTCCCCGACAACTCGGGTTATGCAATATATTTCTCTAGGGGAAGGTAGTGACTACAGCTATGGGTAGCATTGACAATAGGGTTGAAGTTTACGTGTAGTAACAACTAAGTCAAGCGCCAATTTCACTAAATGAAGGTATCTGGTTTCAGCATCGATGAGTATTTTGCTCACATAATATATTGGTTGTTGTTTTCCTTCCTCGTCTCGAACTAGGACTGCGCGCACGGACACTTCTGATACGGCTAGTAGAGCAACAATATTTCTCTATCCTTAGGCTTGGCAAGCAACAATGCGTTAGCCAAATAATGCTTCAATTCTACAACGCTTCCTTACACTCCGGAGTCCACTCGAAGGCAGTGTTCTTCCTCAAAAGTGAGAAGAATTTTTGGCATCGCTTTGAAGACCTCGAGATGAATCTACTCATGGCGGTGATTCAGTATGCTAAGCGTTGAACCTCTTTGGTCCCTTAGAGGACCTCAAGAATTTTTTCAATCGCCATAATCTTTTTCAGGGCATGCCTTGATGCCTCGCTCGGGGATAATGACTCTTCCCCCAACCCTCCCCCTCCCACCCCACCCCAACGTTAAGTAGTAGTCAATAGAGCCTGTACAAATACAATCACAGGGTATAATAAGACGCAACGTGGTACCTCTTGGCCCAAAGGCTATTCCTTCTGTCTTGGCTTTATTATTGAATCATTTTAGCTGTCCTATTTCATTTGCTCTCAACCCAATTAGGCAACTCGACAACTAGTCAGAACCCCACGCCAAAATTTCTACTACGTCCCTAGTTAAAGAAGTAATTAACTTGTAACGGAGGTCCCAAAATTTTTTCCATGCCTACTCCAAAAGCATATTTCTCGGGGTTCATCTTCATATTGTATTGCCTTAAGATGGAAAAAACTTCTCTTAAGTGGTTCAGATGATCTTCTATCTGAACCGACTTCACTAGCATATTATCTATGTACACTTCTATAGACTTCCCGATGTAGTCCTTGATCATACGACACACTAACCTTTGATATGTTGCCCCGATATTTTTAAGGCCGAAATGCATCACTTTGTAACAATACGTGCCTCCGTCAGTGATGAATGAAGTCTTTTCTTCATCCTTCAGGTCCATCAAAATCTAATTTTACTCGAGCATCTAGAAAGGTTAATAGTTTGTGTCCAACCGTGGAGTGTATTAACCTGTCAATTTGTGGCAATGGATAACAGTCCTTCAGACAAGCCTTGTTCAGATCTATGTAGTCCACACACGTTCTCCATTTCCCGTTCTTTTTTAGTACGACCACAACATTGGTCATCCATTCGGGATACTTGACTTCACGCATGAAGCCGCTGTCAAGCAGCTTACTCATCTCATCCTCGATTACTTTTCTTCTAATGCTTACGTGTGGCGTTTTCTTCTGCATCACCGGAGTGTAATGAGGATCCATATTAAGCTTATGGGTCATAATCTCCAGGTCAATCCCAACCATATCAGCGTGGGACTAAGCAAAGCAATCATCATTGGACTTCAATAATGCAACAATAGCTCTTTTTGACTCCAGGTCCAAAACTCCGAGCCAACAAACACTTTCCTATCAGGGAACTCCTTTGATAGTGTAAATGATTCCAACTCCTCAATAATTGAATCTTCAACTTTTTGCTTTCGAGTCTCTTGAATACATGTCGGGATCTTATCAATCACCTCCTTCTGGGGATTAATTTTAAGCACCAAACCCCCTTCTTCTTCAGATCCCGTGCACATTGATTGCTATTTAGAAGGTCCACTCAGGATGACTCCACTCCTCATGGCGAATGAGTAACAATCCCTAGTTGTCCGTTGTTTACCCCGAATCAAACGGAACCCTAATAAGGTAAGGAATTTGATAACTTGATGAAGAGTGGACGGCACAGCCTCCATCGCATGTATCCAAGGCATCCCGAGGATAAAACTATACGCTATATCCTCGAGCATTACTTTGAACACAGTCTCTTTGAATACTCCCTCTGCATATGTGGTGAATGTAATCTCCCCCAACGTCTTTTTGGTGGAGTTGTCGAAGCCAGTTAATATGGTTGCCTTCGAGACGATGAGGTCCTTCAACCACAATTTCTTCACTGCCCCGTAGCTGATGATATTTACAAAGCTCCCGGGGTCGATCATGACTCGTTTTATGTTGGAGTCGTTGATCCTCAACATAATAACCAAAGCATCGTGATAGGGGAACATCATCTCATCACAGTCATCATCATCGAACACAATCTCTTTTCCCGAACCTCTTGTTCAAGTCCTTTTTTCCATCGTAATTGAAAGCTTAGCAAACTTCTTGGCAGCGG
Organism: Petunia x hybrida; assembly: GCA_037355625.1. Lineage (NCBI taxonomy): Eukaryota > Viridiplantae > Streptophyta > Magnoliopsida > Solanales > Solanaceae > Petunia > Petunia x hybrida. The sequence continues at coordinate 533,571 of JBBBVM010000974.1, forward strand.
AAAAATTCACATTGTTCACCTCCGATCCCCCCGTAATTAAATTAATAATTCTCGCTAGGGATGGGGCCCTCGGGGCCTGTCCATCTCTTCTATTTTTCGCAAGGGTTTGCCTCCCCTTGTCAGCCAAAAACTCCTTCAGCATGCTCTTCTTTAGCAGATGAGCCACTTCGAGGCGTAGGGCCTTAAATTCCTAAGTGAGGTGACCGTGGTCCGCACAAAGTGGCAATAAAGGTTGTGGTACCTCTTCCCGGGGACTGTCCTCATGTCCTTCAGGAGTCTCACTCCCTGGTTTGTCATCCCTTTTAGCGCGTTCACCAACTCCTCGCTAGATACATTAAAATTATATATGGGGCAGATATTTCTCTTTTGACACTAGAGAAGGCCCTGTGGTGTTCCTCTAATTAGCAGTGGAGCTAACCTTTCCTCCGAACCTCTAACTCATATGTGTTCTCCAAAGCCTCTGGCTTACATGCCGCCTTTAGGAATTGTAAGGGTTGTATCAGCCCTTTGAGTTCCCTCGTGGCGCATCGACGCGTCGAGTTGACTCGCGGCGACTCCTATACCCAGAGCTTCGGCCAGCTGATCTCCATTCTGCCTCTTCCAATCTAACTTTAGCTGCAGTTCTATCATGTACTTCGGCCTAAGTTCGAGTTTGCCACTGTTGGAGGCCTTTCTTTAGTTCAGCAACAGCCTCACAATTACTGGCATTAATACTCCTTTTGAACGCCATGATAGCCAGGTTATCATCCATTGTCGGTAACCCTATCGTCTCCGCGCTCAAAAAAATCTTTAAGAGGCTCCCTAACCCTTGCCCTCCCATAAAGGGGGAGCACCTGTTGCTGTACGTCACAGTCTCTAAAGTAGCATGGAATGCGGGTCCTTACGCGAGAAGAAGGTGGAAGACAACTTCTTATATAATGTGCTAGTAAGGGGCTTCTGTGGGAAGATGGAGGCCTTCGTTGCAAGTCTAGTTCGTGGCAGTAGTAGTAATGGCAAAAGAAGAATTGCGTGCGTATTTCCTTAACCATATGGTCAGTGCGGTTTCTTCTGTACCAATGCTGGCCATTCTGTCTAAGCCTGGTTTTTCTAGAAAGGTTAGCAGAATGGGCCAAGGAGCTTGGAGAATATGAAATCGTTTATCAGCTGCGAACGGCCGTCGGATCACGAGTCCTAGAAGATTTTGCTACAGATTTCAGCGCAGAGTTAGCATCAGAAGCATAAGAGGTGATAAGGAACGCCGAGACGGTTGACCCCAGATGATGGGTAATCCATATGGGTATGGAACTCAAGGGAAAAAAGGCCGACCTTGATCTATAGATTAAAACACCAACCGGGAGGATCTATTGCAAGGCTGCAAAATACCCGTACAACGAAGCAGAATATGAAAGCCATAATTCAAGCTCTTGACTTAGCCTACATATTGGGCGCCAAGGAGATCAGTCTCCATAGCGGTTCCTTGCTGGTGGTCAATCAAATAAATGAAGTCTTTACAGCTGAAGGCATCTGCACGCCAGAGTAGCTAGAGAAAATAAGGGCACTTCTGAAAAATTTTCACCAATGAGAGTTTACTTATCAGGAGGGATACACAGAGGCCCACGCACCAGCTGAGGATACAAACATCAACTCAGATGACCCGCTGATGGTGATCGAATTAACCCCCATGGACCATGATCAACCTCAAAGTTCCAAACACAGGATCTGTCCAATGATGGCATCATGCATTAATTGAGTACTTGGACAAGAGAACACTTCTTGAGGACAAGGCAGAAAGCAGACAGCTGCAAAGGCAGGCAGTTCAATACTATTTGATCAAGATGGAGCTATATCATCGAGTGGTTAACGGCCCACAAGTTATGTACCGGGCCAGCCAACAAGGGATCCTCGGGGGACACCTCAGGGCCTCCCGAAAGTTAACTTTCCATCAAGCATAGAGCAGCGCTATCAGGAAGATGGAAGCATTTAAAGACATAAAAGCGACAGCTATTACTTGGCTAAGGAAATGATACTCTTGAAGGGCCAACTGGACCTATATACTCCAGACATGTATTTTCTCATTTCTTGTTCTTTGTTTTATCATTACTTTAAAACGGGCACTTAGCCCCATCTTTTAATATCTTATTGGCTTTGCGCCCTCTTTTATCTATAAAACTATTATTCTACTTAGTCAGTTTTACATTCAGATCCATTTACGATCCAAATATTCATAGTCGTGGCTCAACTTAAGTTGAAGTAATACACTCACTTTTCGGTACAAAAGTAGAGTAAATTACTCGCTTAAAGCTAGATCACTTCTACTTTAGCCACCAGGCATTACTCGTGAGGTTGAAATCATCAATTCAAAAAATTGCACCAACATATCGGTGGGGATGCCCGCCTGCATAGTGCCAATAATGTCTTAAAACACTAGAGTGGACAAGCGCACACGTTCTAGCTTGAATGCAAAAATGCCCCGTTACTTACAACGGGCTAAAGATGTCCCCTTGCGGGCGCGGGCCTTGCCCTAAAAGCCGTCTATTGCAAACGCAATATAAGCCATTATTTACTGATGCAATAGAAGTGCCCACAGTGCGTACACCTACCTTTAAAAGACAAATGCCCAGAAAGGCACCCAGAACATACTGCTTGACTACACTACAAGTAACTATGCAAGTACGCATGAAGTATTGTTGAACGTCCGTTTTCATTAATATCAATAGCCCGAAGGCTTACGCTATACAATTGAGTTATTTCGAATAACTGTTCATTACAGGAGTTCTTAAGAAACTAAAAGGCTTCAAGAGTCTGAAACAGCAAGTTCCTCTAAATTTGATGCAGCCAAGATCCTTTATCTGGATTATAGCTACTATTCAACAGGCAACCCAAAGTTTTTTCTGGCATCAGGAGATATGTTAGCCGGAGCTTTCTTTAGCACACAGTCACTAATATAATCAACACCTGAGCACCCCATCTAAAACAAATGCCCTCGAAAGCTTCTGAGCACGGGTGAGACGTTCTCTCATCATAGCAAACAAGCTTGAAGATCTGCTTCAACCTTTACTGGTCAAACGAGAGTGCATAACCCCGTGGATCTTCAAGCACAATCAGGAGATCATTGAAGATGAGAGGGCTTGAGTTGGGAACCTATGCCAGAGAAGAGTTCCTCTCCAAGGCAATCCACAACCAATGGCCGAAGAAGTATTACGATAGAAAACCAGCCGAACAAGGTGACGACCTCGAGTCACAAGTAAATTTAGAGCTTGGTGACACCTTAATCAGCTGATGGCGACAAACTAGATCCCCGTGCCAACCAAGGAGCGGAGCCAGGTATTGGAGCCTCAACCTAACATCGTCGAAGGAGCTACCTGAACATTGGCGGCGTCCTGGAAGAGATGCTTCATGACAGCTGAAAGGGCTAAGCATCCTGACCCCGCATGAAAAGAGGATTATCATAGAAACCGTTGTGTTAGAAAATGAGCGCACCATAATCAGTGCACGTGCCATAAAGAAGACATTTGAAGAACGCCATTAGAATTCTGATCAAACTTCATGACTCGGTGGACTCCTTTCATCCTATCATGGATGGAGAAACAGAGGAAGAAACTGTGAGACTTCCTTTGTTTACAGTTTTCTCATATACCATCTGTTCAAAATGAAGGAGTTGTTCTTAAAATATCAAACCAGGCCAAAGGCAAAAATTTCAGAAGAAGAGAAGTTATTCTTTCATGAGAAAGTTTTAAGAGAGACAATGTGTTTTCTGAAGAAAATTTGTGATTTTCATCCATCATGAAGCCCCTATTTATAGGCGGAAAGAGATAAGGACAGAGCATGAAATGGTCAATGTAATTATGACCTGGAGATATGAAACGATTCGACGCAGTAAAAAGGCGTTTATGGTAAAGGTGCATGGAATCGATATTAGCCAATCAAGTGAATATGCATGGAGTTCCAGAAGAAATCAAGTGTCAGTCTCGGTCAAAGAGATTGCGAGTTTCAGGAGTCAGTGTAATATCTTTTCACATCTTTTTTGCATACCTCTTTCACTTCCTGATATCTTAAGACAGTACTCAGCAAGTGGGAAGACTGATTGTGTGGGCATAAATACGCCAAATATGATTACAGGGATACGAGTCCAGCTGGTTAGATTAGACTTAGCTTACAAGTCACCGTCACCGGGCGCAGAGGATACACGCCTATTCCTCGAGCCACGGCTATTCAGCCGGCACGGGCCATAGGATGCAAGGTATACATCCCGCCGCCTTAGGGTTTACAGTCTCTTAGTTAGGATTTAATATATACCACCACCTTGAGCAAACAGACCAACAGCCTTATTAGTGTTTGTATTTTACAATAATTAGGACTGGATAAATCGTAGCTATAATACACCTCCTACATTGTATTGTACAATCAAGCGACTCACACTGAATCCAGCTATTCTCAAGGAATAAAATCGTTTACTTTCATATCTATTACTTCTTCTCTCTGTTTTACTTATTTTTCTTCATATTTACTATATTTCTTGTGACCCTTTTACAAACTTAATTGTTTAACCTAGACGAAAAATTTTAACAGGTATGTGCTTTAATGAGTAAATTAGCCAATTCATCAAAATCTGAAATAGACTAGGAGGGTAGATGTAGATACCAGTGTAATGCTCCCTTCTTGATGGTATTCCCAAACTTTTACAAAACATAGACTACCTTTCCACAGGGGTTAAATCATCACCATGGCCATACATTCAACCACGTGGTCAGTTGGGTCAGTCGTACCATCGTACTTCTTCAATATTTTCAACAAGAAGTGCTTCGAATAGAGGGCTGGGGCTGCCTTTGGCTTGTAGGCTTGCTGCCTACAATTTTCAATCTCCAAGGTTCTTTGAGCCTTTCTGACCCCGGGGATATTTTCTACCTGCTTTTCAAACCGGGCCTTGAAGTCTCTCTTTCATTTTTCTAAGTCTGTCGGGATGCTATTTTGAGCTATGGGCACTATTTCCGCCATTGTGGGGGTTGTTCCAAAAGGTGGGATACCATTGGAAGCAGTCCCCGAGCCTCCACATGTGGCTATGTTTGGAATTCTCCCTATTGTTTCGCTCTGAGGAACAAAGGTCGGGATGCTTCCATTACGAGCTACGGAATGAGGTGTGTTGGTGGGGGTTGTATGAGCCCTTACACTATCTGTGAGGGTCTGCATCGAAGCACGCATCTCAGTATTAATTCTATTTTATTGGGTAAATTGTTTCCAAACTTGATGCATAAAGTCCACTAGATATGCATTACAAGCATCACTTGACCCCGATGAGTTGGGGTCAATTGGTGGTGGTGCAGGAGGAATGAATACACTGTCAATAGTGCTAGTTTGCCCAACAGGGCGTCGTTGATTTCTATCAACATTATCAATCATCGTCAAAGATCAAAGTAAAACGTAAACGAACGCCAAATTGTATTGGCCTAAATCAGATTTACGAACACAATTGAATTTGTTTAGGGGTTACAAGCAATAAGATGTATCAAAGTTTTAATAGCAAAGAATTAACAAATATTAAATGAATAATAAGAACACAAGATAAACGATTTCACTAAGAATTCTTTGAGATTACAATTGGGCAGAGTTTGTATATATTTCTAAATGAGTTCACGAGATTTCATAAGTGCTATTATAACCAATGAGCTAGAGATAATTAAGGACATTAATTAGCCCACTTTCCTTATACAGATCATGGGATGACCGATGATTGCTCCCATTAAGTGCTGAGATTATGGGAGGAGATCACGGGGCACCAACAACGCAGAAGTCGAACCGCCTGCCCCGGGGCTGGGATCCTTCCGCCTCGGGGCGATGAGCTACTCGCTTTCCAAAGTGATTATGTCTCGAGGCTTGAATAATCTCTACCTCTGGACCTCGTCTCAGTCATCATCATTCTAAGTCCATAGTCATCACGTGACTCTTGTTGAAAATGCCCCGAACCTTGCGTCTGAGCAGCCATGTGTGCACGCAATATTTTACCAATACAGATGATGTGCTAGTATAAGTCGATAAATTTGTCTTCACTGCAGACTTTGTAATTCTTGATTGTGCAGTTGATGAGAAGACCCATATAATTTCAAGGAAAGGTCATTATTTGCTACAGGTTAAGCTATAATAGATCGTGAAGTTGGTGAGATAAAGATGAGGTTGAATGACGAGGAAGTGAACTTGAGTGTACAAAAATCCATGAAGAGACCTAGTAAGTTTGTAAATTGTTCCATGGGTAACGCCTTAGAGGTGGTTGACTTTGAAAAGGATGATACATATCATCTCAACGACCCATTAGAGACTTGTCTGCTGAATGTGGACATTCTTAATGGTGAGGAATATGAGGAGACTATATTGGCCCCTAGAAGGATGCGAGTTTTGACATAGGGAACCACGAATTGAGCCACTTGATTTGGCTAATAGGATAACGCCACCCGTAAAACCATCTATAGAAGAGCCCCCTTAGTTGGAGCTCAAACCATTATGTGAGCACCTTAAATATGTTTTCTTGGGACCTAAATCTACTTTACATGTTATTATTTCATCCAGTTTGTCAGATTTGCAGGTAGAAAGATTAATGCAGGTATTAAAAGAGCGGAAGCAGGCGATTGGTTTGACTATCGCTAACATCATGGGAATCAGCCTAGCTTTCTCCATGAACAAGATTTTGTTGGAGAAAGGCGCCAAACCTTCAATAGAGCATCAAAGTAGGCTAGTCTCAAACATGACATAGGTAGTCAAGAATGAAATAATAAAGTGGCTGGATGTGGGTATTATCTTTGTAATTTTAAATAATAAATGGGTAAGTTCAGTTTAATGTGTGCCAAAGAAAGGTGAGATGATTGTGGCTAAAAATGAAAATAATGACTAATCTCCACTAGAACTGTAACTGGGTGGAAAAAATTTGTATGGACTATAGGAAATTAAACAAGGCCACTAGGAGAGATCACTTCCCTCTTCCCTTTATTGATCAGATGATTGATAGATTAGTAGAGAGGTCCCATTTTTGCTTTGTAGATGGTTATTCGGGCCATAACCAAATTCATGTAGCCCCTAAGGACCAAGACCTTCACATGTCCTTATAGAACCTTTGCTTTTCGAATCATGCCTTTTGAGTTGTGTAATGCGCCAGCCACCTTTCAAAGGTGTATGATGGCTATTTTCATTAACATTGTGAAGGATATTACGGAAGTATTTATCGATGACTTTTCTATGGTAGGTAATTTTTTATATGAGTGCCAGATTAATTTAGAGAGAATATTAAAATGATGCATTTAAACTAACCTTGTACTTAATTGGGAGAAGTGTCATTTTATGGTACAAGAGGGGATAGTCTTAGGACACCAAGTGTCATGTAGGGGGATTGAGGTTGATAAAGCTAAAGATGACGTAATCAAGGAGCTGCCTGAACCCACTTCTGTGAGGGCAATTCGTAGCTTTTTAGGCCATGTTGGCTTCTATAGGATGTTCATTAAGAACTTCTCTAAGATCTCCCATCTCTTATGTAAATTGCTTGAAAGAAATCACCCAATATTTTTCTGATGAGTGCAGATTAGCATTCAAGGAGCTAAAGGAGAGGTTGGTGTCAGCACTAATCGTTGTAGCACCAAATTGGGAGGAGCTCTTTGAGTTAATGTGTAATGCAAATGACTACGTTGTGGGTGAAGTGCTTGGGAAAAGGAAGTATAATAGTCAACTATGCCAGTCGCATACTGAATAGAGCAATTGAATTACACCACTACTGAGAAGGAGATGCTAAATGTGGTATTCTCCTTTGACAAGTTTTGTTTTTTCTTACTTGGTTCAGGATGGTTGTATATACAGACCATGGTGCAATCCGGTATCTAGTTGAGAAGAAAGACTCCAAGCCCCGTTTGATACAGTGGGTGTTACTGCTACAAGAGTTTGATTTGGAGATTCGTGATCGAAAAGATACCAAGAACTAGGTTGCAGACCATTTGTCTAGACTTGAAAGAGCTGAGAAGCAAGTTGAGGAAGGTGAGATTTGGGAAATTTTTCTGGTTGATCAGTTATTGGCTACTACATTTGAAGAAATTCAATGGTATGCTGATATTTCAAACAATCTGATAAGTGACATAATTCCTCATGATTTTGACACTGTGGAAAAGAAAAAATTCATGTATGAATGTAGATCTTACTTTTGGGATGAACCTTATTTGTTTAAGATTTATGTTGATAACATGATTCGGAGATGTGTCCCCGAGATAGAGCAATCATTCAGTTTACAAGCATGTCATTCTTCACTTTATGGAGGACACTTTGAAAGAACCTCGACAACCACTAAGGATTTGGAAGCAGGCTTCTTTTGGCCTACTTTGTTCAAGGATATTGTCATGAGTTCCAAAGGACTGACAATATCTCTCGTCATCATGGGATGCCCATGAAACCAATCTTGGAGGTTGAGGTATTTAACATATGGGCTATAGATTTTATAGGTCATTTGTTAGCTCCTATAGGAACAAGTGCATACTCGTAGCAGTGGATTACATCTCAAAATGGGTCGAGGTGGTTGCTCTCTCCACTAAAGATGCCAAGGGACTTACTCAATTCTTTAAACAAACATTTTCTTAAGATTTGGTATCCACGGGCTATCAGTAGTGATGGGGGAAGTTATATTTACAACCAAGTGTTCAAGCGGTTACTGGAAAAGTATGGAGTTCATCACAAAGTTGTCACACCTTACCACCCACAGACCAGTGGACAAGTTGAGGTCTCCAATAGAGAGACTAAAAGTTGCTTCAACAGACGGTTAATGCTATCAAGACTGATTGGGCGAGGAAGCTAAATGACGCTTATGAGTTTATAGAACTTCTTACAAGAATCCCATAGGCATGACTCCTACAAAATAGTGTTTGGGAAGGCATGCCACTTGTCGGTGGAGCTTGAGCATAGGGCCATATGGGCTTTATAGAGCAAATCTAAATTATGAGTTTGCATCATCTACTGAATCAATGATTGCATGAACTTGAGCAAAGACGCTTTCAAGCAGTGCGATATTGGATAAGAAGAGGATGAAAAACTTGTATGACAAGAGGATAATAGATAGAAGCTTTGAGTCGAGCTAACAAGTATTGCTATATAACTCTAGACTTGGCTTGTTTCCTGGTAAGCTAAAGTCGAGGTTGTCTGAATCGTTCAAAGTTGTGCAAGTAGCTTCTCATGGGGCTGTGGAAGTTTAGATTGAGGATGGCTCTAGAAGATTTAAGGTAAATAGGCAATGACTGAAAAGCTATTATTAAATGGAAGAAGAGGTCAAGGTGATCTCTGTCTTATACTTTTATGAGTGATTAGAGCAAATTAATGTCATGCCACGTCTTTAATTAAGGTGATTCTAGGGAGGCAACTTGTGCTTGTTTGTATACAAAACAAAGAAAGAAATAAAAAAATAGAAAAACAAAAAAACACAAAAAGATGTCGTGCCTCAACCTTAAATAAGCCGCTTATTAGGAGAAAACTAATTTTTCGTTGTTTTAGTAGGTACTACAGTAACTCCTCGTTTCTAGTATTATGATGATGTTTGCACGGCTCGAAGTAGGTTGGAAAGCATCAAAAGTTGGAGAAATCGCACCAAAGTAACCAAAATTGCGAAGTTTGGAACGAAATCGTTGAAGTGGAACATTCAGGGGGCCCACTCGACATGCTATACGATGGATAGCATGTCGTGCTGCCCAAATCTCACGAGTAGTGCAGCCTATCGTTTGAACTTCAGAGAGCATGTATTTATGCTTTAAGCAAATTTACAAAGGCATGCCGTGCTCGATCCAAATTTTTTAAAAAAAAATTATTAACTTAAAATCTGTTTTAATTTAACAAAACCTCCCTCCTTACCCGATCCCAGACCCCCTTCCTCCACCCCCGCCCCCAACCCCACATTTTAAAAACTAGTTCATGTCTAAACTACCCCCACAAAATTCTACTCCCTCCGTCCCAATTTATGTGGCACCATTTCCTTTTTTGTTTGTCCCAAAATAAGTGGCACCTTTCCTTATTTGACAACTATTTAATGCATCATCTCTATTTTACCCTTGTTGAGCCCTACATACTTTTAAACCTACCAACAACTTTTTTATTACTCAAATCTTCTCTCTCTTACTTTTTCAAGGGTAAAATTGATACTTAACAAGGTCAACCTCTATTTTCTTAAACTCTGTGCCCGGTCAAATGGTGCCATATAAATTGGGACGGAGGGAGTATTATTTTCCTAATTCTATAACTCATATTCCCTTACTTTCTCTACAAAAACTTAACCCTAACTGCTAAAAATTCTCAATTACATTCATCAATTTCTTCCACTATTCTTCATCATCCCATTTCCCTCTTCACTAAGGTTTTTTTTTCCTCTCTCCCTCTCTTTAGTTTCTAATTTGTAGTATTTAGTTTATTTAATTTTAGTATTTTTCTTAATTTTTACAATACCCTAACCCATCACCACATTATTAGTTTTTCCTTTAGATTATTGTTAGCTATGATGCCTTAGTAGTAGATTCATAACTTTTAGGTAGTATTACTTAGTTCAGTTTGTTAGTTTAGTTTGAACCCTAACTAGTAGTTTATTATATACAAAAATTTAAAAATGGGATCTTTACGCTAAAATGGTTTGCAGGTACAATTTTGATAATGTTGTGGTGTTGATGTGATGATGATTGCTTGGTTGGATTGGAATGTAGTTCATCCCAGAGTTGGGAAGCAAATTCATGAAGTAAAATATGTAGAAACTTGTTCATTGTTTCCATGCCCACTATGTGTTTGATAAAATGCCCTAATGAACTTTTTAGTCATGTTAGAGGAATTCTTGAGTACTCTTAACTACTTTTCACTTATGGAAATATTCTTGAGGTGTGGCCTGCATTATTGAATTTGTGCGCACGTTGCTACAATATTTAGAATTTGATGTTGTTGGTTGATATTAGAATTTTGGTGTTGGTTCGTTGGGGTGTATTTTAATTAACATAATTCTTTGGTTGTTCGGGCGTATGGTTTGCTTTTGAGTATGCTTAAATATTAAGTGTGGGGTGTGCCCACTTTGTTGAGTTAGAATTGAGCTAAGCTTTTATTCGTCTTGTGCAGGCACCATGTCTTCCAAATGCACTCATCCCACCACCACTGCTAGCTCCAGCAGGGCTACTAGCTCGAGTAGGGGTGCTAGTTTGAGTAGGTCCACACCTGCTCCACCTCCTCCCCCAATGATGGCACCGCCTGACCCTACACAGCTTAGGCTATTCGGGGAGCATGATCTACTACCATATCAGAGGATGTGGTTTCAGGGTTGTCGTCCTAGTCCTCTTCCTGTAGCAGAGTTACTCATTGATGAGGCAAAGATGAGGAAAATTGACCCTATTACGCATTAACGTATAGATGCGCTGCAGTGGAGGTGGATTTATAGGAACTTCGAGAAGACTAATGTGGCTATGGTCATGAAGTTTTATGTTGCATGGAAGCATGTGGATCTGTATGGTGTAGCAGAGGTTTCTGTGTCCATTAAGGGCGAGATAGTGCAGTTCTCCCCTGCCATTTTGAATGCATTCTTACAGGCACCAAATGCTGATGATCAGCCTTGGAAGAAAGTGATACAGAGGCCAGCACATGCATATATTTGTGCTAGTATGTGTAATGGTGACCCATTGGATCTTTGGGAGAGGAAGGATGGGAGGCGCAAGACACTTTCTAGGAACTATTAGTGCACACGTGCTTGATGAGTGGCAATGATCTAAATATTGGTGCCATCATGGCGTATGATATGATGAACTTATGAAAAAGCTCAAAAAGAGCTTGGTTTTTCCAATTGTTTTGACTGCTTTTCTTGTAAGTCGGGGTGTTCCTACTGATTGAAACTATGACAAGATTCTGCCACCGCCCACTACTTTTTATGACATCACTACTGTTGACGAGTATTTTACTATTGATGATCATGTGTTGACTACAGTTCAAGTGACGACCCGAATGCGCCTTGTTCAGATTCAGCTGCACAATGCCTTGAGGCATGTTCTCCTTACGGAGTAGTAGTTTGATGAGATAGTGGCACCTTTCATGGATGAGACAGAGAGATGGCTTCAGATAGAGCAGAGGCAGCCACCTGCTAATGAGTATGTCAACTATGTGCAAGACAGTGATGAGGACATTGCTGAGGAGGAGTTGTTCTATCAGGGAGTACTTTTGCCACTTCTGCATTATACTGTGCACTAAGGACAGTGCTTTTTTGAAGTGTGGAGTGTGCTTCCAGTTTCTCTGTTTGATTTCTATAGAGGTAGATTTGGCACCTTGATTTTACTTTATGCATCGATTTTTTCAAGGGTAATAGTTTGAACCGGGGTGCAAAAGGTGTGGAAGGATGGGATGTTCTTGGCTCCACTTTGACTAGCTTTCTATAGATACTTAATTTGGGGTATGTGAACTTCATGTATGTATTTTATCATAATCCATTTGCCTTGAAAAATATTGAATGCATTGTTTGAAGCCTATGATCATGTTGTTGACTCTAGATTTGCATGAGAGTTTGCTTATGTTTGCTTTGTTTGAGAGTGCAAATTGAGCTATTTTGAGTAGGTTATGTGCCATGTGTGAGTGAGGATTTTGTATTTATCCATGTTGAATACTTGATGTCTAGAACTTTCTCGGTCTGTGCAAAGCAAAATGAAAAGTTTTCTCAGTTAGAAAGTGATATAGGCATTTCTTACATAGCCAATTTATTTGAAGCCTCAGGGTTAGATGTTTACCAGTGAAACTTGGCATTAGCTAACCATTTTAAGCCTTTAGCCTTTTCTTTGATAGCCATTGAGATTCTTGTTTCTTGTGCTAAATATTTGTAAGTTTATTTGTAGTGTTATGTGCCTGAAAGGCTAGTGAATAAAGGGAAAAATTTGTGGTTGTTTGAGGAAGACAAAAGGTGCTTTAGGAGGATGCTATTGGGCTAATAAAATTCACAAAAAAGAAAAATGGTTCAACCCAAATTCCCAACCCTTCGAGCCCAATTCACCATCTCCCTGCTAAACCAATCTTCTTGACCAGTCTTGCTCCCTTAGTTTTAAAGCTATTTCCATTTTTATTTTTGGTCAATTCTCATTTGACTCTTGAGACTAAACAAACCCGTGCTAATTTTTCAAATCTCCGCCGAAAAAATCGCCCCCACCATGCACCATTAGTTGTACGCCGCCAAACTACTGTTAGCCGTCACCGAAAAGAGTTCAAAATACAACCCCATAATTGCTAGAACCTTGCCTTTCTAGTTATGGACACGGTTTTCCTAAATTCTCAATGGTTTGGCGTAGATCGAAATTGTAAAAATTGGTAACACCACTTTCCGACGACCAATCGTCTTTCTCTAGCGAACTTTATGTCTATAGCACTGTCTTGACATCCTATCTCACCAACCACACTCCGATTATCAGAAAACATACCCCCTCCCTCCCTTTTTGATCCGACAGTTCACTTAAGCCAGAGTTGTCTCCGATCTTCTCGTCTCAATTGTTGAAGGTGTAGTGCTATTATAATGGTATTGCGGACCGGTTTTGGTTTGGATGATGTGTCCTAGTGACCATGGTGATGGTGCGAAGGCAATGGAAATGCTGCATGTGATGGTGTTTATTGACACCCAATTTTATACCGGAAATGGTAGAATCAATATCAAATTGTTTTAAGAAAGGTTAATTTTAAAATCAAAAGCAGTGGAGTACTTTTTGAAAACAAGGCCAAAATCGTACAGCATAGCCCAAATCTAGCCTACTCATGTAAATCTCTCTTATTATATACACCCACATACTAAACCTGAACCTTAAGACATTTTCACCCGAAAACCCTTCCCCTAACCTGACGCCGTCCTTCCCAATCCTTTTCCAAAACGCTAAATCGCTAGCAGCCAAAAATCTATCGTCACAGTGGCCCTGCCCTATCCAAGACGCAGCAGTGTCTCACTCCTCCGTACAGAGCCTCGCTGGACAGATCTTAAGTGTTTGTTTCATGTACCAGTTAAATCTGATCGTCTATTGCGTTGTAACAGATAAATTCCTTAAGGATGAGGATCCTTGAGGGATTAGACAATTTTCACCCTCATCTCATAAAGAAAAAGTCTAAAATAGGGCAGATTTGAAATTCAAATGCACAAATCCGAAAATCGGCATTAGAGAAAAACGACAAATATCTCCTTATTTTTTGGTTAGATATTATTATTAGAGAAAAACGGCAGAAAAAATGTCTTAAAAATTATTTATGGTGTTTTAGCAAGTAAAAGAGGAGAAAATTGTCTAGAAATTATTTTCTACTCAATCAGTGTTTCGTTTTGGTGTCTTCGTCAGTGTTTATTCTTGCTCACTTAGTGATAATCAAGTTCAGATCTGCACCCTAGTTCACTGCGCAAAAACATGTTCGATCTAACCCCCTTGTTTGTTTATTGTTTTTGTTCGGTTTCATGTTTGAAAGCTAGTGTAGAATGATTTTATATTGGTACGGTTTAAAAATCGTTATGTGTAAAGCATGAAAACTTTTGAAGTAGTTGGCTAACTGATAAACTGCTATACGTAGTGTTGAAACCAGTTTTTTTTTTAAAATATGGTAGAGAAACCCTTTTAGAAGTAAAACAGCTTGCTTCTCTGTCAAAATAGGTATTGTTTTGATTGAATTTTCTGATTAAGGTAATGTCTTGAGGGTTAGTATTCAGCCATAAGATTGAACTGCTTGTATTTTGGCATAAAGACTGAATCCTTAGTTCTTGAATGGTAATCTTAGAAAGTACAGAAGAATGAGTAAGTAAAGTCTGTTCTTTTAAGAAAATCAGTATGTTTAGTTTTCCTTTTGAGTTTTATCCAGTTTTGGTGTAGATTTCCTCAGTTTTATTTCATCCTAGATTAACTTTGAAATGCAGTCTTTACAGCTCTAATTCTTGGATCCAAAGTTCAATTATCAGTCTAATTTTGTTCTAAGTTCATGTTAAAATACCCTATGTGCTTTTCTGCTTTCCCTTAGTTTGTGTCTAGGTGGCCTACCATGTCTGCTTTGATGTCATTAAGAATCCTGAGTTTCCTTCCCTTCTTCTTCTAGTTGCAAGTTTTCCTCTTCATGTCTTAGTTTAATTATTTGGTTGTGTTGAGATCATAGGGAAAGTTCTGCTTTCTTTTAATGATTGAATGGTGCATTTCATTAATTTTCCCGTTTATTGAATAGTAGTTTAACAAAGTTTGGTTAAATCTTAAAGGTTTCTTTTTATAGTCTTAAAAGATCAAATTATTTCCTATGTTTCCTGTTATCATTCTTATGGTCTCGAGTGACCTTAACTTCCTTAAACAGGCTGTTTTCTCTAATGTACTTTTGGCTCTTTGAACCTGGTAGAAAAATGTATTTTTATTTGAATGGTTCTATAATGATGTGTTTTCTTTTGTGTTAAATATTCTCTAGTTGTCTAGGAGTTATTATTTTGGTGGTTTGATCCTGTTAAAGGAGGAGTAATGGTTTGCAATTTGAGAGGCGGTGTGATTTTATGCTGAGAGAAAGCAGGAGTGTTATGTTATCAAGTCTTTCAGCCTATGTATGTAATAGAGAGTTCTGAATGGTCTATTTTTGTTAATAAGTAAGAGGAGGTTTCTGAATTCTCTTAAAGGAAGGGGATGGTTTGCAGGTTAAAGGGTGGGGTGGATGGTCTCATGTTTATATGTCTCAGGTGTGAGCTCTCTTCCTCTGTTGGTTTTCTTTCAGATTCTTTAAGCTTTTCTTTTTCTTTTTTTAGTCTCAGCATTTAGGTTCCTATTAGTTCAACCTTGAAGTGTCTTTAACTAATTATAATTTCAAAGTCCTGATATCTTTCCCTAAGTCTGGTTCAGCCCCTTTGGTCTATATAATAGCAGCTTGTTTCTTCCAGAAGCTATCTTCTTTCCTGGTGTTTATGGTTTAAAAGTTAACCATAATAATAGGGCAGTTAGATTAATCTTGTCCTTTCAAAGGGTGTCTGGAAGTCTTAATTCTCATCTTGTATGTAAAAATGAATAGAGGCAATCCAGTTTCTTAAAGAGAAAGAAAAATGGTTCAGTTTTTTTCTAGTCCTTCTTGATGCATTTGAACAGCTGGATTCCTCTAGTTTAAACCTCTTGTTGGTAGTTATTTAATTTCAGTTAATTGTGCAGCCTGTTTCTTTGAGTCAGTCCCTTTTTTATGAGTGCCTTTAGTTGTGATACGGGGTAATATGCAGAAGTTAAAAGTAAAGATAAGAATGAGACGAGACTCGAACGATTAACTAAGTAGCAACGAGGAACTTGTCTCGCTACACCTCAAGTGAATGTCAAGGAATCACCTACGCTATACCACTATCCTCAAGAGATACCCGACTCTTGCAAATAGTATGATAAAAGATGGATGAAGTTAAAATTGGAATCCACCAATTGAATTCAAGCCCCAAACAAGGGTTCAAAGAGAGCATAACTCATGTTTCTACAATATTCAAGGTGATCTAGATGATGAAAATGGCTAAGGGGAGTTTATATAGTGCTCCCTTACATAAATGTGAAATGACTAAAAGCCCCTAGGTCTAGTTAATACATTAGAATCACTTAGGTCTAAAATAGGAATTACACCTCAAAATCTAGTCTTGAATTCACTCGAAAAAAGGTGCACCGCCTAGCCAAAACAGGCGCTCCGCCTGGACACAGTGTAGAGAAGTAGGTGCCCCACCTACTGGAATAGGCGGTCGGCCCAAACACAAGGGTAGTCTGCCCCTTTGCAGCTTCAGAGATTGCCTCAAAAAGTGGGCGGTCCGCCCTTCAAAAAAGGCGCTCCTCCCCTTCCTGGGAGTTTTTGAAACGGCTCAAAATGTGTCTCTCGAGCCTCTCCTTTGTCGCCTAAGTGGTCCTCCTTCCATGGTGCTCCAATACATGATCTTCAAGTCGCTTCTGGAGTCCTTCACTTGTATTCTTTATGCTCTCGAGGTTGGCTCTTGATGGTTGGCGCTTTGGCTCCAATTTGCCCCGCATCATCAACCCCTGCTTGAAAGGATTTTATCCTCGAAATCAAACCATCAAGTCCTACAATCAAAGACAAGTACAACCAAAGTTTCCTACTTCGCAATTAGGTTAGCTTAACAAGAATAAGTGCAAATGGTGTGGAAAACACACTCTTGTGATAGAGTCAAACATCAATACCAATTAAAAAGCTTGTGTCTTCAAAGGACACAATAAGTACTTGAGTCGACACGGAAGTGCGCTCAATACAAGAACAAGCAAAGAGATCAATAGGACATGGAACATGCAAGATGTAGCAATCAAACTCCCTACGACCCCTAAGCTCATAACCAACATACCAAGCCTTCAATGCATTTTCACCACATTATGGCACAATGGCTTTGGCATGCTTAACACTCAAGGCATGATCAACATATGGAATGGAGTAAGTTAAATAGCCCATCCTACAACTAGCATCTATTACTCCACCCCCCTTCTTAGAAACACTCTTACATACACCAAGAGGTACCTTCGCACTACCAAACTCACCCTTAGGAAAACCCTCCTCACAAGGCAAACTCTCAAGAAAGGCATTAATAATGGCTTCCTCATCATCATAACCAAACAACCAAGAGTAGGGTCACTAGAAGAACCATCCACCACACTCACAATCTCAAACAAGGAGTCGTCTAAGGAGTCAAATCCTTCACACCACCGACGTTCTAACTCATTCTCAACTGTAGTTCGATACAAATCACCACCACAAATAAAGATGCCCTCAAACAAAGGATTAGTAAAAGTAGACATCTCACCTTCATTTTTAGGCAAATGTGAAGTATCAAAACTAAGTTCATTACTCACACTTGAGGAGTCATCATAGACAACCTTGTCCAACTCATGATATTTGGACTCCTCAAGGTCACTATCATCCTTACTACGACACACAAATCCACTAAAATCAATTATATCAACGAGGGTAGAGTCAAATAACTCATCTTCCCCTTTATCAATTATGGGTGGGGTGTCATAACAAGGGTCACAAGCAAGGTTAAATACCACTTCTTCACTAAAGAGAGGTTCTTTGAATATCGTGCTCACATCATGATGTGGCTTTTCATTCCTCTCAACTAGTGGTTCACATGCACAAACAAGTTGACCATTAGACTCTTCACTAGTTGCAAGTTCAATAGATGCATTACAAGCATCAGCTAGCATTGAGTCCTCACAAGACAAGGAACTAACATGTTCATAAGAAGGTGAAGAAACACTTCCACTTGAGTTACTCCCGTGAGCACTCACATCGCTTGAAGTGTCGCGTTCAATCCCTCCTTTATGAAACTCACAATGATGATCTCCGTCATCTTGTCTTCCTTCCAAGGCACATGGTTGAGGCTCCATTAGCTCGCCTCCAAGAGTACCTACACAAAAGCTATAGCAAGAAGAAGAAGAAGATAAAATATGGTTAGAGAAAAGGGTGTCTTCACTCTCATTTTATCTTTCCTCTCCTCTCCTTTCTTTCACTTTTCTCTCAAGGTCAAGTGTAGATTTGGGTGAAAATCCACTCACATCACTCCTCACTTCCTCTCCTTTTTCCACTCTAGGATTGTCACCGTTCACTCCCTTACTCCTCTCCATCTTTTGTCTCTCATTTTCAAGAGCATTGGGATGACGCTCAAGAATGCTTTCATTTGGAGTAGAGTGACTCTTTTCTTGTTTCAATTCATCACCTTGGGGATTGCCCAAGTTGCAAGGAATGCCCATTTGTTGGGGAATGCCCAACGCCCAATATTCACGGGCTACACCTTGGGGAATGCCCAACACACTATCATAAGTGCCTTCTCCAGCATCTTTTGACACACTCGGGGTCTCTTCTCTTTCAAGGCTCTCAAGCCTCACACTTATTGCTCTCACCTCGGCCAAGAGAGTGGCCAAGATACCTACCGGGACCCTAATGGTATCGTTAACGTCTCCGGCCATGTGCCTACAAAAATCAAAGACAAAGAAGAGATTAGAGTAAAAGTCCTCACTCGCTCCCTCTCCTTTGATTGTCACTTGGGTACACTCAACTTTGGGGTAGGTTCACTCAAGGTTGATTCAAAGGCTTCCTCATCGTTGAACAACTTCTTCAATAACCAATCAAATTCACAAGAATCAAATACCCTTCAGGAAGAGTGGAGTTGATGGGACTCAATGAACGCTAGGCTATATAGATGAGCACTTGAAGCAAAAATATACTACGAGTCTTCTTTGATTTCTACTCTCCTCTAAGCACGAGTAGCCTAAAAGCTCAAGGACTAGTACTTCTCAAGTAGGACTGTTACTCTAAAAGTACTAGCTGGAAGTTATACAATCAAAGAAACACGAAAACCTAAGAAAATCAACTACTCGGACAACTTTCATAAAGTAGGCGCCCCTCCCCTTCAGAGTGGGCAGTCCGCCTGATTTTTCACACTGTGTAGTAGGCAGTCCGCCTAGTGAGTTCCAGAGACTTTGCACCAAAGTGGGCGGTCCGCCTCTGTAAGTGCGCAGTCCGCCTACAAGAGTCCCGCAGCTCCTTCAATAACGTGTTCTTGGCTCAATAGCACCTAAAAATCCAACAATTTCCACTTTTTTTTTTTGTAATCCAATGGTACCCAAAGTTGTTTTTGATGATTCCCAACAATCCCCAATGGTTTTTAGATCCAAACAAACAACAATAATCAAGAATTAATGATTTTCAAGTCTCAAACAAAGGTTTCAAAAAAGTTGGGATTCAAATCTTCAAATTTCGTTTCGCAACTTCAAATCACGAGATGTTGGTACCAAATTAACGGGTTTTCAACAAGGATCAATCCCCAATAACTTTTAACAAATGAGAAATCGAATCCAAACCATCCTATGAATTTTTTTTGTAAATTTCAAGTTTTTAAATTTTTTGGTTTTCTTCTTTCTCAAGAACAACAAACAAGAATAGCAATAACAAGGATAAAAGATACGATGAACAAGGAACGTGGGTTTGTAAGAAAAAATTCCGAGCCTTGCTCTGATACCAAACTGATACAGGGTAAAATGCGGATGCTAAAAGTAAAGATAAGAACGAGACGAGACTCAAACGATCACCTAAGTAGCAACGAGGAACTTGTCTCGCTACACCTCAAGTGAATGTCAAGGAATCACATACGCTATGCAACTATCCTCAAGAGATACACGACTCTTGCAAATAGAATGATCAAAGACGGATGAAGTTCAAATTGGAATCTATCAATTGAATTCAAGCCCCAAACAAGGGTTCAAAGAGAGCATAGCTCATGTTTCTACAATATTCAAGGTGATCTAGATGATGAAAATGGCTAAGGGGAGTTTATATGTAAAATGACTAAAGGCCCCTAGATCTAGTTAATACATTAGAATCACTTAGGGCTAAAATAGGAATTATACCTCAAAAGCTAGTCTTGAATTCACCCGAAAATAAGCGCCCCGCCTAGCCAAAAGAGGCGCTCTGCCTGGACACAGTGTAGAGAAGTAGGCGCCCCACCTACTGGGAGTAGGCAATCCGCCCAAACACAAGGGCGGTCCGCCCCTTTACAACTTCAGAGATTACCTCAAAAAGTGGGCGGTCCATCCTTCAAAAGAGGCGCTCCGCCCCTTCCTGGAAGTTCTTGAAATGGCTCAAAATGTGTCTCTCGAGCCTCTCCTTTATCGCCTAAGTGGTCCTCCTTCCATGGTACTCCAATGCATGATCTTCAAGTCGTTTCCGGAGCCCTTCACTTGTATTCTTTGTGCTCCCGAGGTTGGCTCTTGATGGTCGGCGCTTTGGCTCCAATTTGCTCCGCATCAAGTTGATTCGAGGGCTCCCATCTATCCTGGTTTAGGCTGAAATTTTCCTTTTGCGTTGTTGCATGTTAATAGGTAAAGAGAGTCCAGTTTTTCCAAAGAAAGTAGAGGCTTAGATTTTCAATCTTTAGATCCTTTCTTGGCATGTGTCTTACCATCCTAGAATTTTTATTTAAGCAACTCTTAGATGAAGTTTTCTTGGTTGTTGTTCTTGTTGTCCAGATGTTGTCATTTCTTCAAGTCTTGCAATCCTATAAGGACGTCTAGTAGAAACAGGTTCTGTGGCCTTTAGATTCAGTTAATCATGATCTATCTAGGGTTTATGTTGGTTTCAGCTAGGGTCTGTTATTCTAGATATTTTCTTCTTAAAAGATGGTTGATCAGTTCATATATTTTCTGGTGGACATTCATAGGAGAAACAGGTTGGTTGTGTGGTATTAAAAGTTGTATTTGGACTGCTTGAAATTAATACAATTTTGCTTGTCTAATGTACTAGAGAAAGGGGTCCAAATATGATTAAGTTATGCATGTACACACTTTAAATGAAATGGTGAAATGGCTAATTCTCTACACCCTTCAAGACCTGGAATTCAGTTTATTATCAACATGATAAGCATACCAGTTTTCATGGTTCTTAAATCTAGTGTTCTGGTACTAGTTGACATTCTGTTGCCTAAGTTGATGTACATATTTTGAATCTTGTTTGCAATCTTGGCTAGACTTATTGCATGTTTCAATAGGTGAGATATTAATGTTATCCACAAATTGTTTCAAGATATGACCTGTTTTAGTAAAAATGACACTGTCTGACTTGTTGTTCGAATGTATGAACATTTATTTCAATGCAAAATGCTATAGTTTATATTCTGTCCTTCCTGGGTCTGTTTACTAATATTTATCTCCTTTTTTCTTGGCATGACTACTTGGGAATGAGTTTTGTTGAAACTCACAATTGGATGGGGCTATAATTGCATTTGGAGTTGCGTCGGAGACATGATTGCAAATCGAGTCAAAGCCCATAAGAACAAAAAATTTCACTGCGTGCCCTCCATAAGGGGTGATTTTGAAAAAATGTCTGCGTTAAGCAATGTTTTAGCAAAATACCCTTTTTAGCCTGGAGCCAAGACTTCAAGACAAAGATCTTGTAAGTCTTGCCAATTGCCAATACTGCAAGAGCAAGTACTGTTTTGCCAATACTTCAAGTTATATTGCGAGAATGCAGGGAAAGACTGGAAGGGGCAAGTCTTGGCAATTGCAAGACTTACGACCAAGTGCGACAAGTATTGCCTTTTGTCAACACTTTAAGGGTAAGTGTTGGCAAATAGAGAGTGGTCAAAGGCAAGTCTTACGACCAAGTGCGGCAAGTATTGCCTTTTGCCAACACTTGAAGGGATAAGTGTTGAAAAACAGACAGGTATAAAGGCAAGTCTTGGACCTGACCTAAAAACTTGACAGGGGCGTTTTTGTCCAAATTTTTTTCATTAAACTTAATTGGGGCATTTTAGCAAAACCCCTGTTAGCACGGGCAAAAAGGCAAACCATTGCTTATGGTGTCATATTTTTGCAAATAGGCCCTGTAAGGAGGATTGAAGGCTTTTAGAGTTAAATAAAAAAGGGACACTTATAAAAATACCCACAAAAACTAAAATAATTACAGTCACTACCCACTACTTTCAAATATTACCCGACCTACCCACTAAACTATTTATCCACTCTACCCATCCAGACTTGTATACCATAGTTTATGCAGTATACCATAAAGGTATACACATATAAGGTATAACAAAGGTATACATTAATATGGCCCTCTAGACTTTTATACCATAATTTATACAGTATACCTTAAAGGTATATACCTATAAGGCATAACAAAGGTATACAATAATAAATAGGTAGGTTGGGTAAATACTTTTAGTTTTATGGGTAGTGTAATTTTTAATGGGTATAACTTGTAAATACTTTAAATTTCATGGGTATAGAGTGTAAAAATTTCAATAAAAAATACTTTGTTGAGCCGTGTAATGTTTTAGACTCATAGGCATATTGTATAAATAAAAATAAAATAAATTTCAAGACTCCTTCTTAATCATCATCATCTGTGTTCTATCTTCTTTCCTTCTCTTTCATTTTTCTAGAATCCATGTTAAAGGAATCCCGTAGAATAGTTAGTTAGTGCATAAATGATTTATCTGTGAATGAATTGGAATTTTATCACTTCTTTATAATTGCCAACCA
The DNA here is from genome assembly GCA_037355625.1 of Petunia x hybrida. Classification (NCBI taxonomy): domain Eukaryota; kingdom Viridiplantae; phylum Streptophyta; class Magnoliopsida; order Solanales; family Solanaceae; genus Petunia; species Petunia x hybrida. Next base: position 556,544 of record JBBBVM010000974.1, read on the forward strand.
GTTTAGAAATTTGGGACCATTTTGTCAAACAATGCGTGCAATTAGCCTCAAAAAATAATTAAATTAATTTGAGTTTTTTTTTTAAATTCCTTTTTAAATATAAATTTCATTGAACAGGTATTATGCAATTATAGTTTAATAAATATTAAATTCAATTATTTTTTACTTTTCTAAAAAGATAATATTTTAAATTATTTTTGAGTTAGCCTAAATTGTGAAATTGAGATAAGATTCAAAATATTTTTAACCTAAATTTTGAAAAGTTTTATTAAGTTAGCTATTTTGTGAAAACCGACGGATTAACCGTAATTTTACGGATTTTTCGAAAGTTCTTTTCAATCGAAATTCTTTCGAAGATAACTAAATCCCTTACTCTGAATCTCTGAAAAACTTTTTGTCTTAAAACGGAATTAATTGCACGCGTTATTTAGCTAATTGGTTCCTGATTTCTTAAATTAGATGGCGACTCCAAAAGAAAGCCCTTTGGCGTCTTCATAATATTGAAATACCTGATTTTATCATTTAACCGGTAATTTTTGAGGTTCAACAGTGTTTGTCGGGTAGTTTTATTAGCTGTAGTGGTGTTGTCTGTTTTGGCCATGACTAGCCGATGGCTATGGTGGCAAAGCTAGTCCGAAGGTAGTGATGACGAGCCAACGATGGTGGAAACAATGGATACGGCTTGGTGATATTGATGTTGAAGTTTGCTTTTGGCTGTAAGTGTTGTTTTCTTTGTTTCTTTACATTGTTAATAAGGCGTGTAATTAGAAAAAATCACGATTAGAATAGAATTAATGATATGCATGCATGTTTCTGTCATTGAATCCATAACATTAACTGTTGGGTGAATCGAAACCTGAATATTTAGTGACTTGCTTGATTATTGAAGTACGATTCAATCTTTCGAAAGAATTGCTTAAGTTTTGTGCCAAGCACGATACGTGTAGGCAGTTTGTTTTTTCCAGGTTTCCTTGAGTTTCAACATGCATTAGTTTGAGTTGTCTTTGTAATTGATGGAGAGAGCCTTGATATTGTTTGAGGTTGTCTCATTTTGCTTAGTTCAAAGTTTGTGTTTTGCGATTGAAGAACACGGTTAGTTTAATTTGATCATGACCAGGCTATTTCTTGTTTTGCCTAAGGTTTGTTAAGCAATGTAATGCCCTTATGTTTGTTTAGGTAGAAAGTTTAGCATGGAAACCTGATGTGTACGAAGCGGACATGGTGTGAGTTGATTGAATAAGGCATGCTGAGTTTTAACATCAAATAACATTTGGTCTTTGGAATGTTGTATTCTTGTTCTATTACTGTTTGAAACCTTAGCGTTCGTGCAATAAGGTTTATGTGAGTTGTGTGTTGAATTTCGAGTTTGTTCATACAATTGCTTGATTTGTAAGGGCATTTCTCTTTGAATAAGGGATCCAGGTATGTTGCATGCTAGCATGATGTGCGTCTATATCAGTATGTGCATGTTTGTATGATGAAATAGCTATGTTGAAATGTTGGTCTGCGTATGGTTTAGTCTAGAAATATTTTAGTTTTAAGGGTAACTAGTTAGTTCTTGTTGCTTATGTAGTAAATTTGCAACTCTTTAGGGTTTAGAAAGTGTATTGGACTTGACCTTTGGAATTAAGAAGAGGGCTGCTAGATAGTTTTAAGAAATCTATTTTTTTTTTTGGACCTGTGAGGGATAGTAAAATGGATCCGGTAGCCCTTTGAGTTTAGTTTGGGCTCAAATGAGTTTTGGGCTGAAGTTAGTTTTGAGTCAAATTGATTGTGGGCTGGAAATTGTTTTTAGTGCAAAATTAGCACGATTTGGGGTTTGGGTTCGGGTTAGACCCGAGCCCATTAGATGAAATTTGATTTTAAATTATAGGGGTTCAAACGTCAAAAGGAAAAGTGGCAGGGGTTCACAGCACCCCACCCTTGCCAACACTCAACATCTCTCATTTTACAATAAATGCCTAGCATGCTTATCTTCTATTTGGAGAAGGCATTTAATTTTTTGGGGGATTGGGAGGGAGAATAGGGCTGATTTTGTTCAACTATAAATGAGGGTAGTCAGATTCAGATGAAGAGCATAGCACAGATAAGAATGCTTAGACGGATGTGTGGGTATACTAGGATGGATCAGATAAGGAACGAGGTCATCCATGACAAGGTGGGAGCAACCTCTGTAGTGGATAAGTTATGTAAAGCAAGGCTGCGATGATTTGGACATGTGAACAGGAGAGTGCGGATGCCCCAGTGAGAAGGTGTGAGGGGTTGTCAGTGTTGGGTCTTCAAAGAGGTCGAGTTAGACCCAAGAAGAACTGGGGAGAGGTTATTAAGAAGAACAAGGCCCACCTCCGTATTACCGAGGAAATGAACTTTGACAAGAAAGCGTGGAGATAGACGATTAGAAGGTTAGATAGTAGTCATGCGATTTTGGGGGTAGCAGCAGTACTAAATACTGTGAATACTATTTTTATGTTGTCAGTGTTGGGTCTTCAAAGAGGAAGAAGAACTGGGGAGAGGTTATTAAGAAGAACAAGGCCCACCTCCATATTACCGAGGAAATAAACTTTGACAAGAAAGCGTGGAGATAGATGATTAGAAGGTTAGATAGTAGTCATGCGATTTTGGGGGTAGCAGTAGTACTAAATACTGTGAATACTATTTTTATCTTATTCTTCGTCTTTGTCGTTATTGGTGTTTCCTATGTACCTTGAGCATTCTTTAATTTTTATGTCATAATTTATATAACATGGTATTTTTTATCATACATACTTTCGAAAATATTTCTCTTTAGTCAAGGGTTTCTCTCCACCTTAGTGGGATTAAGGTGGTCTGCGTACTTCTCACCTTCCTTAGAGCCCACTTGTAGGATATCACTGGATATGTGTTGTTGTTGTTATATGAATGAGGGTATAGAAGACCCTCATTTACTACACATTGAATGCTCAATCTGAACTACCAAGATTGAGAAAAAGAGATTTAACGTTGAAGCAGCAAAAAGGATAGAAAAAAAAAATAGTAAGAAAATTTAACCCAAAAAGAAATAGTCTTGAGTTTGAGCTAAGTTGGGATTTAAGAGATCTTTGGTTACTGTTTTGGTGGAGGTTTTTTCTGGCATGTCATCACATTTTTGGGTTCGAGAGTTGTTACCTATTATGTATTTCTATTTTGTATTAATTTCCTTGGAAAATTTACCCCAGGTGAACATTGGTAAAAAATATTAACTTTTCCTAAACACCTTTTAATGTGTCTTTCTTTTTATAGCCATTCATTAATTTTTATATAATTATTATAAATTATCCGATTCTAATATTACTAATTATTAATGATATGTATTATCCCTTAATTAAGGGAATTTGATAAGTTTTTAATATCTGATTAATTTTGATAAGTGATACGCGCTCATAATTTTAGGAATTGTGATTGAGCAAAATAAGCGTTTACTTCATTCCACCTCTCCACTTACCACTTTCACACGCAAACTTTTCAGTTATCACTCCAAACCTATCACCTTCATTCTCCATAAACCTTTCCATATCCCCCCAATCAAAGCTTCACTTTTTATCAAATCTTTTACTTTATTTTAATCACTATACTTCCGAATTTTAAAGGTTGGTTAATTTATCCTCTACAATACATCCCAAATGAGCTCTAGGAAGGGTCGTCGTTCCGGCAACAATGTTGGTATTCACAGTCAGAACACCACAGATGACGCTGATTTCGTAGACCCCATACCAGTCACGCGACCAACAACCCAACCTCGGTAGCATGCATCACCTATGCCTGCGAGAAATCACTCGATCCCAGTTTGCATGTAACCAAAAAAAGGAATGCTGAAAAGAGACCTCGAGATATGAATAATGAGGTTGATGTTGTTGAGGTTGACTGTGCACAAAACATTCCAAAAAAGAAGGTTAGACGAAAGGTCAAGGTTTCTAAACCCGATTTTGACGTTAACACACATGGTGGTCCTTCTTTGAAGGTATTTCTTTATTTTAGATTTTTTTTTATGTGTTGCTCACACGTGATGGTCGTAATTGAATATAATTGTAACAATTAGGTAATTATTATTTCATTTTTTTTAGTTAATTAATTTGTAGGTTAACAATTCATATAGATTAACATGTTGTTTCTCTGTTTCATTTTAGTTAATTATCTCTGTTTTTATTAAAAACATCTTTTAATTTTTTTATGAATTTTATTTATTGTCTTACATTTTTCCTTATTTTTAATCAACATTTTTTGGCATTAAATATGATAGAAATAGTTGAATTCATTACTGCAGTATTATAAATTTGTACTTATTTTTTTAAAATAGGTCTTAGATATTATATGAACATTACATTTTCATTAATATGATAGGAATATTAGGCTTAGATATGATATGAATATTAGATTTCATACAGCAGTATTATTTAATTTTTTCTTTATTTCTTTCAGACATGAGACTTTTTCACCCCCAAAGAAAAAATATGGTAATTGGCCAATAAACGTGCACTGCAACAAGGAGATCAGTTCTGAGTTAAAATAAAGATTAACTGAGGGGTTATATGAGAAGTTTAAGTCCACATGTTTTGGGCATTTCTTTGATATGACCGCTTTTCATGTCCAAAATCAGGTGCTTGTTGCATTATTGTTTAGAGAAGTCGTTCGGCCAAGTCATGATGCATTGTATTTTACAATCAATAACAAAAAACTCAAATTTGGCCTGAAAGAATTTGCCATGGTTACGGATTTGAAATATGTAGGAGATTTTTTGAAAGATTATAGCTCAAAAGAGAAAAATTGTCTTGTTGTCAAGTATTTTGGTGAGGTAGATAGGATTAGGAAATCTGCCTTGGAAGAATGTTTCAAAGCCAAAATGTGGTAGAATGATGACGATGCTATCAAAATCTCAGCTTTGCACCTTATCAATACATTTTTTTATTCCACCAAGAATAGCGAAACCACTCCTCATTATATAGTCTCCGACCACTTTGATATAATTGAATCGGGTGAATGGGAATCATATCCATGGGGTACTAAGATTTTTTAGGCAACGATTGAATCATTGCACAACAAGGTTCGTGTATGAAAATCCTCGTACAGGTTTGCAGGTATGCCATATGCTTTGCTTGTATGGTTTTATGAATGTTGCCCCACAATTAATGGCAAGCTAGAAAATCGTGTTGGAAATAAGGTTCCTCCGTATTCTGAATTGGGAAGTTACCAGGCATCTAGTATTCAATAAAGTGCAGAGGGGGTTCTTTTCATTAACAGGGGACAAGGTAATTGTCACTTCTACTTTTTATCTTAATCTGATATTACATAAATATGCACTTCATTATTTATTGATATTGATATTAAATTGATATCAATCTGTTTTGTTTATTTTTTAATATGTAGATGGTTGTGGATAGTATTTCTCCTAATGACTTAGAGTTGTCAACATTGAATTTGCCCGAAAAAAAAAATTCATGTTGATGAAGATATTGCTTGTCAAAGTGATGATGAAATCCCATATATCAATGAATCGGTCCAGACAGATGGTGATAATGATGTGTTTGCGAGGAAAATTAATTTTATGAAAGAATTGGATACCATAAAACAAAACCAGATTGATCTGAAGCAGGAAATTCAGTCAAATACACTTGCGGCTTCCGGTCTAAAAGAATTTATGGTGTCCACAGCCGATCGCATTTTCAACGAAATGGATCAGATTTCAAAGAAGTTTGCTGCTAAGGGTTCGGAGCAGGTGTGCAAAACATTATTGTTAATTGACTCTTCCAGTTCAGTTTTACTGAATTTCAATATACTTGACTTTTTCTCTTTTGTTATATCATATATTCAGGTGGGAGGTATGGAAGGCATTTTTAGCTTTGGTGGTTTTGGATCCGACAATGATGTTGGTCTTGAAGAAGAGATCCATGTTGGCATGGAAAGTACACCTAAACGTACATTGGAGGACACCTCTGTGTTTGGTAAACTGTTAACATATTTTCCATATACTGAATGTATGATTCATAGCAACATCACAAGAACCTGTGCGATCAGCATTTTTAGTATTCCTATGTAGATATAATTTTTTAGTATTTGTAACATTTTGTCTGGATTCTAGCTGTATGCACTGCATCGTGTAACAGTGGTGCACCACATATGGAGGAAGACGCATCAGCACCGGAGAAAGTAGCGAGCAGTGACACAAATTTTATTAGTAAGCTTTTATATACTTGTTTTAATACAGTATTAAATTGTGTCAATATTAATGTATTATCTGTTTGCAATAGATGTATACAATCTATTTGTAGATATGTTGGCTCGTTATCTTGCATCTTTTTTAATCAGTACCTACCAGACTTGAGTTAGGTCAACTGGGACACCAAGATGTAGATAGTGCAGGTCTTGATTCAATATCCACTCAGGACCTAATTATCATTGATGAGAGTGTTGAGAAGAGAGTTCATGAATCTACAAAACGTAAAGTTGCAACTGAAGTATCTCCACAGTTCAACTGTAAGACAACTCAGTATATTTTTTTTCACTTATATGATACCAACTATGTGGTTTTCTAATAGTGTCTATATTTTGTAGCTGCAGGCACTGCAGTGTGTAACATTGGTAAACAATTTAACCAGGCACCTTTGGGAGAAGACGCAGTAGCACGTGACAAAGTAGCGAGTGGTGTGAATAATATTATTTGTTAGCTTTTATTTAGTATTAATATTAAACTGTATCACTATTAAAGTACTGTCCGTTTTTAATAATTATTACTGGCTCGTGATGTTGCGCATTTTTTGTGTCATCAGAACCTACTATACTCGAGTTTGGTCAACTCGGAGAGCAAAATGTCGATGGTGCTGGTCTTGATTCAATATCTACACAGGACTTGAACATCATTGATGAGATTGTTGAGAAGAGAGTTCATGATTCCGCAAAGCGCAAAGCTGCAACTGAAGCATCTCTCGAGGCAAAATGTAAGTAAAATATACTCTGATTTTTTCATACATTGATTTGGTACAAATATAATCTCACATATCTTCAAATTGTTAACTGTCTATATGTTTTTTGTTTTCAAAGCATCTGTCGATGTGGCAATGAAGGATGTTCTTCTTGGAGGTTTTCCCAACTTCAGGCTATTTGGCACTCAAGAGGAAGCAGAAATCTATAGTAACAATGTTCCCCCATCTGAAAAGGGAAACAATAAACTCACTACAGAGGAACTGCATGATGGTGCATCAGTCGATAATTGTATTGATATTCAATCTTAAAATTTTTATTGTTTATATTAAAACATATGTATACTGTTATGGTTTGCGATGTATTTTTTCTTAATATGTGTTTATTAATAAAAGTGCTACTGATATATTATTTTTGGCAGCACCGGTCATCTTGACAAATCCTAAGAAAGCTGATGATGGGGTTCCTACTTCTAATTTGGATTTAAGAGCAAGAAATTTGCATGAAAGCTGGATGCAAATATATTGCCAAGGCAGGAGAGCTTGTAGCTCATAAATATTATTATTACATATAACATATTCCATATAAAATTGAAGCCATATTATTTAAATATTTGATAGAAGTATATATAATCTTTTTGTACCAACTGATATACATTAGTTTGTTTCACAAATATCAGACTTCTAGGTCAGTATGATGAGCACGATTAGCTAGTATTTTTACCTTAATCACATCTGACCTGATCAACTGCATTGTTTCTCAAATTTTGCAGTGCCCAATAATGACCAAGTGGTGAATATTAGCATTGATGTGGATCTAAGTAGAATGCTCAATGATATTGATGAGTTTAGTGAGAAGGACTTTGAAACTAAGGAAAATAGTATTCCACAACCTGATAATTCCAACCAGGTCACGCTTGCAAAATATAAACATGTCCGTATTAGAAAGCCGGCTAGATTCCACAGATCACCTTTCACAAATAGTTATGGAGATTCTGGTAGTTGTCCCCAGCTTGCATTGAATTCGTAATTTGCTATAAAGCACCCATTCACCACCAAAATATGGCGTCGAGTCGATACCAAGCTATCGAAAAGCTTTTCTGCTTGGATAAAAACTCGGTTGAGGAAGACTAGGTAACGTTCATATATTGCAGTTAGGGCTGTACAAACCAAACCGGCAAACCGAACCAAACCGACAAACCGAATTGAACCGAGAAAAAAAACCGACTATGTTTTGGTTTGACTTGGTTTGGTGTTGGTGAAAAAAAATCGATATATTAGGTTTGGTTTGGTGTTACCCATAAAAAAAATCGAACCGAGACCAAACTGAACCGACATTACATATATGTTACTTTTAAATTTATATATGTATAAAATTCAATCATTGAAAAGTATTGTCTAAATATTTTAGTAGCCTTTCTTAGTTATGTACTTATGTTACAAACTTATGGTTTACAACACACATCTATAGGAGCTATTTAATAAGAATGAGTGATAGGCTTATGGCCCATAAAGGAAAGCCCTCCTGAAAGTAACACGAGAACCCAAATTATGCACTTCACAAATGAAAAACCTAATTAGTAAAATAATTTTCTAAGAACAAAAGAATTTGACGCTCAAACATTGAGCTGCTATTATTATCTTTTTAACCGGTAAATATTTTTTTCTTTTGTTATCTATCTGCATCTGGATGGGAATATTGTACGTCTCTGAATTTGGAACGTCTGATTGAGAGTGTCATTTCTTGTAGGACTCTACAGTTATCTATCAAAGAGAAAGGAAAAAGTCTTGAACTCTATATATCCAATACAGTTTTAATATGAACTAACTTGGTTTAACTTGTCTTCTTTTGTACAATTGGATACGAGCTTTTTACCTATACTTCTAAAGGAGAGAAAGTACCACATATTTTTTGTTAACAAATAAAAATCGAATAACCCGAATAAACCGAATAAAACCGATATTAGAAAACCCGAATTTGGTTGGTTTGGTTTGGCTTAAAGATTTAAAAAACCAAAATTATTAGTTTGATTTGGTAAATGAAAAAACCGAACCAACCCGACCTATGTTCACCCCTAATTGCAGTTTATATATTGACTGATGCACATATATATATATATATATATATATATTATATCTTACTGCAAACTAATTACAGGATATGTTCAACAAATGCACATGGAGCAGCCATACCACATTTCTGCTAATACCCTCAGGCCTAAATTTGATTTTGGTGTGTGTCTTGTTTCATCTAAAGACTGGTTCCATACTCTTTATTCTGCGGATGATCCTTTGCAAGAAACGGTATGGTTTTCGCTAATTTAACTACTTACAAGTCACTCTTATTCTATCTTGATTATATAGTATCAAGTGACTTAAATTTCCTCATATTGTTCTTTCTAGCACATTGATGTCATATTGTATTACCAAAGGAAAAAAGGCCAAGCACGATCCTCTAGTCCATGGTCTTTTCACAACAACCGACTGCTCATTTGATTCAACCATTAGAGATGTGTACAAGAGTTACTTGAAGAATAACAAATATCTAACTGTTGCTGCTGATAACCACATCATATCCGACTAACTGAAGGATTTTTCAATTCATTGCAATACCCCATGGCTGTTGGTAGATGATGTGTTATTGCCAATAAAAGTGTTTGAAGACTGGCACTGGATTCTTGGTAGGCTCTCATTTAAGAAAAGGGTCTTGTATGTGTATGATCAAAAACTAGACAATTTCTACTATGATGATGAACTCATACGGGTTGTGGAGTCGTATGCCATACTGATCCCATTATTCTTGTCTGCCATTGGATTTTATGATACCAAGGATGACTTAAGTCCTAAAGATTATGTGTTTGGTGAAAAACCAATCACTGAAAAGTGGGAGGTGTTACATATATAAGACATGACTGGTGTACGCATATCATAAGTATCTATGTTACATCATATTTGACAATTGATATCTATTTTCATAACTACACTCTGTTTATTAATTTTACTTTTCTTTATGGATGGTTCAGTGACTATGGTGTTTTTGCTCTTACCTTTGCTGAGCATTTCATACATGGCCGCAACATGCCTCCTCCTGGTCGCAATATTACTCGATATAGGAAACGATATGGGGCGCTGATGTGGGATTATGGAGTGTCGAAGCAGGCTGCAAATCTTGAAAGTGAGCCTAAAGAACAATAATGTGTTGCTTTAGTCATAAACTTAGTTATGAACCACGACTTTAAGTATTTTTCTATGAACACTTGGTATTATTTTAGCTGGTGTTTGGTATTCTCTGAATGTTATTTGAATGTCGCTTATTTTGGTATATGACATTAACAGTTTTTGTTATTTAAATAAAGTTGCGACTGTTTTATTTATTATTCTGTCTTTCCCTTATATTTCTTTAAATTATACGTCTACTTCTGTGTATTAGGTGTATGAGATGTATTAGATGTATGTTAATCACTTAAATTATTATTAACAGCCTTTTTAGCATGTCCTCCATTTAATACAGTGATTATATACATGAATATCTGAATAAACAGGTATAAATTTCTGAATATCATATCTTTTAATATGTGCACAATATGTTCATACAATCTTTACATTATATATACTGCTATCATATAAAATATCTAGATAATATCAACTTAACAATATCATGCATTCTCACATATTAAATACTAATTTAGATCACAAATCATTCAAATATTCTCACAAAATATTTGCATATCCATCAACTTAAATACACATATCTAAATTATACTATAAAAACAATCAAAATTGAACAACTATAACCTTATGGAAATATGTACACAACATCAACGTGATATTCGACCATGTAGATATGGATATCTAAATAACCTTCTAATTAGTCCTTATTTTTAGGATTTCTGATATATTTGATACATATTCAACTAGAACACATATCGGATTTCTGATATATTTGATATATATTCAACAATTTCAATATGTCTATTATACTTCCATTAGTTATGTTCACTCTATATAACCCATATTTTTATATAACCAAATATGGATTCTTTTTACCCTTAATTCAACATATGTACATTATCTTTAAATTAATATCCAGTACATACTTTATATTGATAAAAAAATAATAAATTGTAAAAATATTGAAGCAATGAATATCAAGTTCTGAATTTATTGCAATAACATGATGTTCTAGCTTTATTTGATCAATGAATATCAAGTTTCATTGAATTCAAAATCTAATCAAAGACATAAAATGGCATTCCATAAAGTCGAAACAAATTATTAAAATTCTCAATTCTCAAGCAACCACAAGCAGTGATCCTGCCAATTGTCAAACAAAAGCTTAAGAAACCATTGGAGGATTACGACATGTCTTCTGATTATGTTCTTGTTTGCACAACGACCACATGCAAGTTTTCACTTAACTTCCCACCCTGCTTTAATCCTTCGCTTCCTTGGTCTGCCAGCATTTGCCCCTTAGGGGCAGGACTTCCTCCTCCAATATCTCAGCAGGAGCAGTCCAAGCGCTCTGATCTTGCATCGAAAAAATAGGGTGTTCATATGTTTTAACCAGGTTCTCCTTTGTGCATAAAGGTGAGCAGTAGGTATAAGGATCGATATTGTTGTATTTCATCACTGCCTGTGCGTGAGGGCAAGGCAATTCATCCATCTGGAACCTCCGGCATGTACATGTCTTATAACGAAGGCATACCACATGCTTTGTCCCACCATCATGCACCTCGTACATGTATTCATTTGAAGGTATGACCTATGTAGTCATAAAAAATAACAATTTGGAAAATCAACTAATATACGTACATATATAACATAAAAGTTATGTAGCAGAATTTATAAATATTTAAATCATACCGTCATCCGCCTCGAAGCTTTCGTACTAGCCTTGAAAATACTCTGATTTTTGTTAGTACGCACCTTAAATGTACCCACGGATTTTTTTCTATTTTCTCAATTCCACTTCCTCACCATATCTCTCATTGCGTCAAGAAACTCCACGATAGGCAGAGAACGTGCATCCCTATTTCTCCCGTTAATAGACTCTGCTATGTTGCTTGTCATCATCTCTGCCCTATTTGCATGTGCGTACGCTCGGGACCACTTATGGTAACTAATATCAGACAGATATTTCTTCACTCTTTTATCTACTTTCTCAAGTTCTTTCATGTAATGATCAAACTCCTCAACGGTATATGCATTTGCTAAGGTGAAAAACATTTCACCTATCTCTTTATTGCTAATCTTAAAGTTCGCTTTTACATTATTCCAAAGATGATACACACATTTGCAGTGTGGCACCTCTAGATAGATTATTGAACAAGCACGCGATATGCTTGGACACCTATCAGATACAATGCACATACCAACCCGCACTCCATAAGTCTCTCTGAATAATTCAAAAAACCACTCCTACGATTTGTCATTCTCCGAATCGACGACTACATAAGCAAGTGGAACAATGCTTCATATATCAGTACAAACAATTAGTGAATATTTTGGTGATTAACTACAATACAAATAAAACAACATCACATATTTATCGCCAACAATTATATAAAAAATCATCAACAATATTATTTTCACCATCCTGGGTTGAAGCTGCTATCAGTGTACCTCCATGAACATCTGAACAAAAGCAGCCATCTACCACGACAACTGGCCTGCAGTACTCCCAACTTTTTATTGATGCATTCAATGATACGTACACCTACTTAAACCGATTTTCAGAGCTTTTGTGCAGCTTTGTCACTGAACCTGGATTCGTTGTTCTAACCATATACAGATAACTCGGCAACAGGCTATATGATTTAGATGGATTTCCTCTTTACAGTTCAAGCGCTCTTTCCTTCGATCTCTGTGCCTTCATGTAATTAAGTTCAACACCATAATCTTTCCTAATGTCATGTATTATATTATTAGGTGTATATATTGTTTTAGGATCTTTGAATTTCTGGTTAATAATTTCACCTATTATTGCATAACTTGCATGTCGATCTGAAAGCAGCCTCTCTTCTTCAGGGCAAGTATGGGTGCTGTTAAAGTGACGTATTTTGAACACACAAAAACCACTTATACTTGACGACCTCATGCTCCATCCACACTCTTTATCAACGCACAACAAGGCATACCTATATGGTACATATTAACATAATCTAAGATATTTATCGAAAACTATAAATTGGATCGAGTAACAATCAGCAACAATATAATTGGTATCTAACTATAGAATTTTCATTATACTGAATACATTTAGGGATATCTATACCAGTTTATAATTCTCATTTATTACTTTGTAGCCGACGATCTGTCAACTCTGACTTTGAAATTCTATTGTAGCGCAAGATTTTTCATTACACTTACCAGCTTTTTCTTATCTCTATATAATTGTCCGGCACAAACATCGTCGTGCATTGGGTCTTTTATGATACGTATGTCATCCAAAGATATCCCACCATATTCATTGCCATCATTATCCATCATCACATCATCATCATGTCCCATATACAAGGCGGATAACTGCAAATCATTATGTCTGCTTGATTGCGAAGCTATTACACTTCTACCATTTGCACATACAATTGCACCAGGATGCTCTTGCAATGTTACACACAAAGGATATTGTGTAACATCAGTAGTTTTTCTCCTAAGATCAATGTAGAACTTCAAGCTCATATCATTATATACAACCATTGGCCTTAATCCATCCTTCATCTTGTACTTGATATTGATCGAACCCAATAAACCAACCCCTTCAAGCATTTTTTTAACTGGACAAACTAATGTACTGTACTGACAGTCTTGAGGAATAACAATACCATCCATACTGTAGTTTTCGTAATTGAAATCGTTGTTCCACACCCGATTGAACTGTATCAACAGATGAATGTTTTTCATATCTGAAAAAAGTATAATTTTCAGTAGTAGAATTTTTACCTCATTCATGCACGTACTAAAAATACATATATTTACAAAGGAAAAAAGATGATTTTTGACAAACCTGTGTTTTTCCTTGAAAATTTATGCAGCTTTGATGGGGATATGTGTATTCCCTAACTGATTTCTTCTTGTCTTTACACAGGAGAGAGATAGAGTTTTTAGTCTATTAGGAGAGTGCTTAATTACTCCTAAAATCGTGCTTACCCCATATTTTACGCTAATCAGTAATATCATGTTTGATCGATAAATATTATTTTAGGTAGTTAATAATGATTGAATATTAATATTAATAATACAAATTTCACTATTTCTGCTAGATAATAATGGCTACAAATAGTTGCGGCTATTAGAAAGTAAATATTTATGGTTTGGTGGCAGTTTATGTAATCAACCCAATTTCCTTTACAAATGTATGTAACAAGCCTGCTTGAAGGCCCCAAAACATGAAAACTAGTTTATTTATCTGGTGTTTCAGTTATTTTCTCCGTTGGCTATCTTGTTTTTTTAAGGGTGATTTACACATATATACAAACCTATATCCCTATATTATAAAAAAAATAGCAATATTTTTCAAATTACAACACATAACATTATTTTTTCTAGCATATTTCACAATAATACTTATTTTCCCAAATTACAAAATGTCTCAATTTACTCTCTCTTTCCTTCCATAGCTTAGATACAACCCCCCACGCTGCCATCACCACCCACCCCCACCCTCCGCGCTATCACCTCATGGTGTTAACCACCTCTGCTAGTGTTTTTGCCGCAGTGGTACCCCCACACTTCGAACATAGTATGAGTCGTTGCTTCTGACCAACAGTCTTCACGAGCCGAAAAATTACCTGTCGGCTCGTTGGCGCCGGCAGTTGCAGCAGCGGAGGAAGGATTAATTGTTCGTTGTTGGTGCAGGGTGGTGGATTAACGATTTTTTGACGATGAGATCTCTGATCTTAACGATTTTTTTATCAAGTATTATTAAGATCAGAGAATCAAATTGGAAAGCTATATGAGTGTTGGAGTTCGATGTGTTGAAAAGTGATAGACTATTTTGAGGAAACAAGTAACAGGAACATTTTTTCACGGCATCAATCAATATATCATGTGGTTTCTTCATAATTGTGGTATAGTTCTAGCAATTTGCTTGATACAGGGCAAGGAACTGGTATGAGAGAAAACTTTGCTTGTGTTGTCGATCTGTTGATGAGATCGATTTTTGCTTCCTTTTTTTTTATCTAATGAATCTATTTTTGTTTATTGAAAATGTATTTTGATGAAGGGATTGTAACTTTTTACAGAGAATTTTTGAGGTTTTTGGGATGATGATAGTGTTATAATATGTTATTGGCTTGTTGCTGACACTTTGTTACTTATTATCTTATACCTCGGTTTAGAAAGTGAATTCCAGTTCAACGCCCATAAAGCTATGTCTGATGAATGTACTTTGTTTTGATGCTACTCCGCCTCTGTTTCATTGAAACACCGCTGAAACAGTCTGAAACAGTTTTGAAACGGCGCTGAAACAATTTGAAACAAAATATATACAATGAGATACAGTTAGATACGGAGCAAAAATAGTGCAGATACAGCGAGATACAAAAATAGTGCTGAAATTATGTTGTTGAAACAGCATGATACTGTCTGAAACGACATTGAAACAATATGATACGGTCTGAAATGAAGTTGAAACAGTCCGAAACGGTATTGAAACCGTCTGAAACGGCATTAAAACACTATGATACAGTCTGAATGACATTGAAACACTATGATACTGTCAGAAACATTGTTGAAACAATCTGAAATAGCTATTGAAACAGTCCAATACAGTCTGAAACGGTGTTGAAACAATATGATATAGTTTGAAACGGCTAGTGAAAAAGCCTGAAATAAAATGTAAAAAATAATGTGAAAAAATGCAAAAAATATGAAATAGCTTAGAAACAGTGAGAAATAACGCACAAACGAGATGAAACAATATTGAAACAGTCTAGAAACAGCTAGATACAGTCTAGGAATAGTTAGATACAGTGCAAAACAACCTGAAACGGTGCTGAAACGGTTAGATAGAGTGTTGAAACAACCTGAAACATGGTAGATACAGTGCTGAAACAACGAGATACGGCGCTGAAACAGTCTGAAATTAGGAGGAGAGAAAGTGAAATTGGGAGAAATGGTGGAAGGAAAAGTAAAATTAGGGGAAATGTGAGGATTACAAGTGAAATTGGGGGAAATGGTGGGAGGAAAAGTGAAATTTGAGGAAATGAAAGGAGAAAAGTGATATTGGAGGAAGTAGGAGGAAGAATGTAAGGGTTTACTATGTTATGGGAAAATATTGCTATGTTTGTAATTGACTTTTTCTTTCCTCTATATTGGTAATTTTACTAAAATATTGCTATGTTTTGTAAATAACTCCTAAAATTTGTACTTTTATGTAAAAAAAAAAAATTTAAATACCCAAGGATTTTAGGAATATTTGATACTTTGGGCTTGAGAAGTCCTATGGAAACCCATAAGCATTGCACGGACTCTTAGCACTCATCTGGGTTTGGCTTTGTTTCTCAGCAGATTTTATCTTTTGCCAGCATCGTTTATTTTGCAATAGATTTGTATATAAAATTGATGAAAGAGTTACAACCAGCTTAAATTAATGGGTTTCTTGACTTGAATTTTTTAAAGCAAGTTTATATGAATAATGAAATAGTTTGAACTTCAGAATTTAAGGCTAGAATGGACAAATGACTTACAAAGTAGGCCAAATTTGATAGAAGAAGCAAATAAGACCAAAGGGGAAAACTCAGGTAAAAGGGCGGAAAACGTCAGTTGAGGCTTTGTGCCGGGTAAAATTGATAATTTTCAAATATAATCTGAAATTCAAGACATTCTTTTAAGGAAGTCCATATTTTTGTTAATGGAATATAAGTCATTTCTTCAAAAGGATGCAAAACAAATAGGCATTATGTTGTATTTCGAGTTGACTGCATTATAACTGTATTGTCAAAGTAATAGTAAAGACGTGTTTCCCAAGGTATTCTAAAGGTACACCCATTGGGTGACTTGGCACACCTTAAACTTGTCACGTGGCGACTTCGAGTTAAAAATAAATAATGTACCTTTAAATCACCGTTACCTGCTTAAGTGGAAACTTTAATTTGAAAAAAGTGCAATTTAACAATAAAACTTCCATAAAGTGATTTAAACTCGAGAACGCCTTTCACAAGCGGTAAAAAGGGGTGTGGCATCTAGACCTTTGAGGGAACTATAGGAAAACACCTAAACTTTTCCTTGAACCCAAATTTCAAGTTGTCATCACCACCGTTCAGTGGGCACAACTCTTATTTGAAACAACGCATGAGCAGTTGGTTGTTATTTATCTAAGAGTTAGAACACGCTGGACGTTGGTTGTTCCTTGTTGATCTCACCAAAAAGTGACTTCTCATCAAAATGATCCTTAATCCGTTTAGGAAAAATTACACCACATATAACTTTATCAAACTTATTTACTAATTATAGAAATACTTTAATTACTTTTAAAAAAAATAGCGATATTTTAAATATTTGTTACAAAATATAGCAAAAAACTAAAAAGTACTGGTAAAATAAAATTCTTAACCCTAATACATCCTTATCTTCTCTCTCACACACACAATCATCCACGCCCACCCTCTTTCCCTTCTTTTCGCCATAAATACAAAACCACTTCTATTTAGTACTATGAGAAAAAGAAAAAGATCTATAACAGAAAAGAGACAGATTGATGATTCGTCAATTACCTCCTCAAGTCCTTATCATCTTTCACACTCTTTTTCTTTATTTATTTTTTTGTTTACCTAAAGTTATTATTACTACATTTGATTCCTTAACAATACAAAGTATTCCAATTTTTAACCCTATCGTCACTGGTGTTTACTTGCTCTATCATCTCTAGTGACGGTGTGCTGCTGCTAATTTCAGTTTTGGAAGAAGTCGCTTTTCATTTATGGCTAGTTATGGCAATTGTATAGGAGCAGGGGCATGGATTTTCTTTTCGCTGGGTTTGTACAATGCTTTGTTGGTTACTTTTTCCATGTAGCTTGTTGTCACCAGAATTATTTACAGGCCTTTTGTAGCCATCATGTCATTCTTTTTGGTTTTTGGGTGCTCATTCGGAGCTGTATGGCAACTGTATAAGAGTTGTATGGCAATTGTATCGAAGTTGTAAGGAAATTGTATATGAGTTATGTGGCAGTTGTATCGGAGCTGTGTGGCATTTTTTAAACTGAGTATGCAAGTTCTAATTTTATCTATGGCATCGTGTATGATTTGTATGCCAGCTCTAGAAACTTTTAAACTGCGTATGGAAATTGTATAGGAGTTGTATGGCAACTGTATTAGAGTTGTTTGACAAATGTATCGGAGTTGTATGAAAAATTTTAAATCGTGTATGTCAGATTTGATTGTATCTATATTGTTTCTCTTTATATATATATATATATATATATATATATACACACACACACACGTACAATGTTTCTTCTTCTTCCCATTATTTCTTTTAAGGGTGGTTATGGTGCTTTTTTATGTTTTTAAAAAGAAAAATTTAAAGAATTCTGGTGATCGGAATCCGGCGATGGAACACAACTATTTCATACAACTATTTCATATTTGGGTACTATGAATCTAAAAGAAAGAGATGGACGAATTAATAAAAGTTATAAAATTTGAAAAGATACCGCTCTATTGGGTACATCCATCTGTATTGCACAGGTCCAGCAAGCTTGGCCTCTATTGGAAGATGAATGACTAGGTGAACCATAATATCAAAAAATGCTGGTAAAAATACTTTCTCCAATTTGGATGATATTATTGGAATTTGAGATGCAAAATGACCCAACACATTGACTCTTAACGTTCTTGAACACAACTCTCTAAAGAAAATACTTAACTCGGTGATAACATCATAGACAATGTTTGGTGCAACTCCACTGAAACGACCTCGGTCAGTCGTTTCGGGAGTTAGGACTCCAATTGGCGTGCCGATAATTTTAAAATATTCGTAAAGTCCATTAGGACCTGTCTATAAAATTTGAGCTAAATCAGAACTCGTTTGGTAGGCATCGGAAAAAGGTGTCAGTTTTTATTGTCGATAAATATTAAAAAGAGATTTTCGAGCTCGGTTTTGGCGAATGAGCTCCGAATCGAAATTCGAAAGCGCCGTTAGGTTCGTATGATTATTTTTGACTTTTGTGATTTTTCGAAAAAGAATTTCGATGTTGTTCGGCTAGTTTCCGCTAAAATGCCGAAAGTTAAATAATTTGACCTTTTTCAATTTAAATTCGCATCTTGAGTTTCGAGAACCCGATTTGAGATCCGCCTTCGCGAGTATGTTACATATATTTTGTATAACTTGTATGCAAAAGTTGGAATTATTTCGAATATCGTAGGGTACCGTTTTAATTTTTGTCACGAAAAGAAAACAAAATAAAAGAAAATAAAAAAGGAAAAAAGGAAAAGACAAAAAAAGGAAAGAACCAAAGAAAGCAAGCGGTGGTGAGGCATATATATGTCCTAAAGCTAGTTAAGAACAAAATCATTAAAGAACGGAAACAGTAAGAACGAAACAGAGCAAAAGGCAAAAAAGTGAAGAGATGAAGGAAAAGGGAAAGGAAAAGAGCCGGAGAAAGATAGAATTTTTACCCCGAAACATTCAGGTAATGATCCTAATATATTTTTTGAGTTTATTACGTGTGTTTGAATATGTTTTAACGGTAAAACTTGGAATATTATACATCGTTTTAATAAGTTCAATTAATAGTTTAAAGGGTCAAATGGACCCTGATAATGAAATTGATTATATATTCGTACTCAGGGAGTTATGGGCAACTTATAAATATAATTTATTTAGGATTTGGTTATGTGACCATAAACCCTGTACATAGGCCTGGCCTGTGTATTGCGTATGCGAATAGGGTATCAGGTTCCTAACCGGATAGTCTTAAGATGTAGGGAATGAAGCCTTTAGCCTAATGTGATATGTTTTTCTGCTTATTGAATACAGTGGGATCGTTTGGCACTGAATTCAAAGGATAAAGCGGTTGTTGATTAGCAAGTACTAACTTTTGGAAGAGGTAAGTGTTTATATCCATTTCTTTGGAGGCACCTGGCCTCGTGGATTTTCTATAACGTGTTCCTTACGTGTGTAACTGCCGATAGGCGTACTCCTTACGCCTTAGCTTTGGATTTACCTTGTATATTATATGTTATGTCCTGTTGTTGGTATTGCATTAAGGATCTGAGTATTGTACTCTGGCTGTGAGTTGGCATCTACTTCCCGGCTTTCAATGAGAGTCCCGCGCCGGTGAAGGGTTATTATTGCATCACATTGCATTCATATGCATTATATGTCATTCATATGCATTACATTGCATATCATATTGGGTGCAGGAGTATTCCGCCCCAGGAGCAGGAGTATTCCGCTCCATTGCATCATATTGCGGGTAGGAGTATTCCGCCCAGGAGCAGGAGTATTTCGCTCCATTGCATCATATTGCGGGTAGGAGTATTCCGCCCAGGAGCAGGAGTATTCCGCTCCATTGCATCATATTGAGGGTAGGAGTAATCGCCCCAGAAGCAGGAGTATTCCGCTCCATTGTATCATATTAAGGGCAGGAGGATTCCGCCCCAAGAGAGTGCAGGAGTATTCCGCCTCTGATTTATATTATATCGGGTGCAGGAGTATTCCGCCTCAGGAGCAGGAGTATTCTGCTCCAGTTGATTATCAGATTGGATTCCCCTCGAATGCAGGAGTATTCCGCTTCGAGATGGGATGGCGGGCACATGTGACCCTTTGCATCATATTTCATTTCATTTCATCTCATATCATTTCATTTCATTTCATACCATTGTGTAGACTTGTGGTACATAACTACTGTCCTGCTTATACGTGCATTGTTTATTTGTTGATATGTTTATGGCTCGTATTCTTGGTTGAGTTTATGGTTTCATACGTGTTTCCGGTTATTATCTGGCTCTATTTTTTTTTAATTTAAATAAGAGGAGTTTGGTTTATCTGTTTCTTCTCCCTGACTAGCTATCCTATTCTTGGAGGTGGCTAGTCCGCCCCACTTATTGAGTCCTTTTGACTCACCCTTGTTTGTTGCTTGTTTCTTGTCTATCTATTTCGTTTCGGCAGGTTCGCTCCAGGATTGAGTTGGCCACGTTGTGAAGGAGCGAAGACGACTTCAGCTGTCAGGGTGAGCCAGCTTTTATTCCGGATGGCCACCAGTTTATTAGTTATTATTTTAGTTGCATTTTGCTCCCTTCAGGAGGTATCTGTCTTCTTTTGTACTCTTAGATGTCTTGTCTGGATAGCCCTAAACATTGTATGTTGGGTAGTCAGCTGTAATTTCTTTTGTACAGCTGAGAGGTATCAGTACGTCTGTGCGTTTTCTAAGTCTTGTTCTTATTTATGAATTGAATTATATTTATTTTCCTAATTTAATTGGTAAGGGCTCGCCCGACGGGTCTAGGGGAGGATGTCGGGTGCCCGCACGGCCTAGCCAGATCTCGGGTCGTGTCAGTTGGTATCAGAGCCCAGTTTCGAGTCTATCCAGACTAAGACAGTGTCTAGTAGAGTCTCGGTGATGGGTACGTAAACGTCCGTACTTATCTACGAGAGGCTATGATGGCATTTAGGAAGTTTCACTTCCTTCATTTCTGATCGTGCGTCGGTCTAGGATGCAAAAGTATTTTCGTTAATTTGTTCGTGGTAATTGTGAACCCTCGTACGACAAGTCAGCAAACGGAAGGAGTTCAGGATGAAGCAGTCTAGCCTGGGGCTAGCATTGACGAAGCCCGAGAGTTTTGATCGTGCTGACGATCTAGTTACGGAGGTCCCAGCTGTACGAGCTCGCGATGGGTAAGGGAGCAGGGTCTTGTGGTTCCCTTGGCTCTTTACGATGCTTTTACGAGAATCTTGGCAACGCAGATACCGCAAGAACCTATTATTCGCTGGACAGCCTATCAGGTTGCCGCATGTGCAGACGTTCGATCTCAGGGAGCTCCTTTTCTGGTTCTTAATATTGCTGCAGTAAATGATATTCTGGAGGTAGTATGTGTTGTACCTCCAATTGTTCTGGCTGGTTAGCCAGCCGAGGTATCAGTTCGGTCTGAGTGTCCGAAGAGGTTGCATTATTTTGCGCGGTTGAACCTTCCGATATTCTTAAGCAATGCATCAGATAAACCTCGTCATTCTTTTTAAAAATAAAATGATGTCAGCATATCCTTCAGGCTGTTGGTTATCTCGAGCAATATGCTGTGTATTATTCTGCTTTCCAGTTTCAGGGTCCAGCCTTGAATTGATGGGCCGCTCTCTTATTAGTTAACTTGGTTCGGTTTTTCTTCTAGATTCGTGGAAAAGTTCCTTTCGAGTGGCGAGCGAGATGAAAAATGTTGCCAGTTTGAGTGGATTGGACATGGTAGCCTGTCGGTTAGCCCGTTGGTGTTTCAGAATAGGTGATTGAATTCTATAAAATGGCTGAATATGCATTAGAACTAGTCCATGAGCCTTTCGAGAGATTAAAAGATTTATTGATGACCTTTCTCTTTCCTTGAGATCCCAGATGGCTCGAGAGATTGAAGTTGGGACTTTATTTGACGTCGTTGTTAATATTGCTCAAAGGTATTAGGCATACCATAAGTTAGAGGGGGAAGAGTTAGAGTGGGAGATCAAGAGATCCCGTGGCCCTAGTGGGTAACCATGATACCTCATTTGAAGGTAAGAATTCTGATTATTTTTGGAGGTCGCCTTCCAGGTCATCTCAGCTTGTGTCACGTGATTCTTAGAGTGCGCCAGTAGCTCGTCAAGATCAGATTCAGTCTTTTCTTTACAGCTATCAACAATCTTTCCAGCTTTCATTTTTCAGCGAAAAGGTGTTATCATTGTCGTGAGTCTGATTATCCTTCGAGAAGTTTTCCTGTTATCATTGTCGTGAGTCTGGCTATCCTTTGAGGAGTTTTCCCTTACTCCGATAAGTTAGCAGTCGTCTTTTCTCTCGTCATCAGGCATCTGCGCAGTCGCAGGGGATTTCATTTAGAACTCAATTAGCAAAAGAAATGCCACCATCCGGTAGAGGTTGAGAGTGTGGTGGCAGTGGTTCTTCAGAAGGTAACTATCAGTGTAGCAGCTTAGTTCAGCCGCAGAGGTAGTTTTATGAACTGCCAGTCTGGCAGGATGCTGAGGCATCCGATGTAGTAGACCCTGAGATTTCTTCTTCTGTTAAATATGAGTAAGATTTGATTCTCACGATCGATCTGGCAATGGTGTGTCTTATCATGTTTCGATGGTTTTCTTGGATGTCATTTTTATTAAGAATCGGTTGCGATAGAGGGGTGAGCTTCTGATATGATTTATTCAGGGCATTTGTACGACCCTACTATTTTATCTGGTCTAAATATGAGAGATTTTTACAGTGAGTGTCGGTATTGTCTGCTTGGGATCTTATCGTGCCAGCTTTTATTATTAAGTCAAATTCGTATACCTCTCTTCTCGGAATTCCGTGTTGGTAGGATGATGAGATCCTTATTCGTCATCATCAGAAAGTGTCATTATTTCTTTTGGTGTAAAGTGGTTAGTAGGTAATATTCGATCTACGTATCTCCTCTTGATTCAAAACGCTAGTAAAGTTATGTTATTGTATGAGCTTGTCTGGATTATAAAAGGGTTTTCTGGTAAATTGTTAGAGTTTCCTTATTATTGGGAGATTAAATTGGCATAGATGTTCCATAAAGCTCATTTAATATCTATTTCTTCAATTGCGATTCTTTGGCTAGCCTGACTCGGAAGTAGTCTAGCTCTGGTAGCCAAGCAATAAGAAGATGAGCTTCCTGAAGTTCTAATTATTTATATCCTCAGTCTGTTGCCATCTCTTCTTTGTTCGGCACTAGTGAGCTTGGGCGGTTAGTAGCCACTTGTGATGTTTCCTCTTTTGAGCTAAAATGTGTATCAAAATAGTCGGATAAGCAATTTGCTGTGTTATAAGGCTACTAAAGGTAATAGAGAGTGTCGTCGACCCGTGAATTGATCCATCAAGGATGGTGCTTATGGCAAAAGTATGGAGTTGTAAACTCGGGAGTTGCAGTTGTTTGGCAACTCGAGAGGGTACTTTTAGTAGCTCAGGTCTGAGCCGCATTCTATTTTTAGCTATGTCTTCCTTAGTCTAGCAGACTGTGCGAGGATGGTTATTCCTATTCAAATAGCTGCATGAGTTTGTGCTTTAAGTGGAGGAGTCTTCCTCCAAATACTGAATGGTAATACTAAATCTCTAAAGCGTTGATACCACTTTTGTCACGACCCAACCTAAGGCCACGACCGAAACCTACAATGAGTGTCGATCATTGCTAAACCCACTAATAATCTATTAATGCTAGAGATAAGCTAGCAGCCTGATCATATATATGTACCTATCTGCTGAAAGCATAAAGTCTGGAAAGATGACACGACTTTAACTTGCTGGCAATTAGAACACTGAGCCACAAATTCTGCTATGTCACACTTCATTTCCGTCCCACCAATAAATCTGCTTAAGATCATAATACATCTTAGTCGAACCTGGATGAACAGTGTATTTGGAATAATGTGCCTCTATCATAATCTGTCCACGTAAATCTGCAACATCAGGGACACAAAGTCTATCTTTATGCATGAGAACACTGTCAGTTGTAACCCTGTATGGTAACCCCGGTTTTCTTCTGGCTATTTGTCTGTATTCAACTAGAACTGGATACTCATAATGCCGCTGTTTTACTTCATGAAAATTTAGAGCTAAAGGTTTAGTGCAGCTTATCGTCCATCCATCATTGGCATATCTCCTTCACACCTCAACTATTTGAGAAGTTACTTTAGCGTTATAAGTGCTCATGTAATCAACGTTGTTGCTGGTATTCTGCCTCAGCTCATGGTCCAAGTACATGTCTCTTTTATTTTCACTTTTTCGAGTCATATTATTTCCAATTTAAAGACAATACCCTGAAGTAGATGTTCAGTTTGAATATCATTCCTGGTCTGCATCATACTATCCAGTAGTATTTGCATGATCCTTATCCTTATATTATAGACCATGTACAGATGAACCTTTGACATACATTAGGATATGAGTATCTACATTCCCACAAGGAGCTTGCGGACCAACCCTAACATTAATTGAGGTGTTGCATAGTGCGTTCGTAGAAATGATATAGCCTGCATCAAATCTTCTATAGTGTGTAGTGAAGAGGTACTTCAAAAACCTCCCCTATTGCATCAAGCGTAAGCTAATTCTTAGTTCCATTGACCTGTTTTATATCAAAAGATATATCGAAGAGGTGATTATCTGCTGAATCATGTTAACCCATTCAAAGTTTCGTGTATCTTTGCTTCGAAAATGTAGAACTCTCTTTTCGTGATCGAGGAAGAATCAGCTTAGTCAGAATAAGCTGTGTAATGGTATTATCATATTATCCAGATATATTTTATTCCAAAAGTTCGATATGCGTGTTATAATTCTGATCCGGTAATCAGGAAATAATACCCGTGGAGTAGCTTATGAAGGTCGTGCAAGTTCTTTTACTATCTGTGCGAATTTTTCTTTAGATTTAGGCTCGTTCGAGGACGAACGAGAGTTTAAGTGGAGGACAATGAAATGACCTCGGTCAGTCGTTTCGGAAGTTAGAACTCCGATTGGTGAGCCGATAATTTTAAAATATTTGTAAGGTCCATTAGGACCTGTCTGTAAAATTTGAGCTAAATCAGAACTCGTTTGGTAGGCATCGGAAAAAGGTGTCAGTTTTTATTGTCGATAAATATTAAAAAGAGATTTTCGAGCTCGGTTTTGGCGAATGAGCTCCGATTAGAAATCCGAAAGTGCCGTTAGGTTCGTATGATTATTTTTGACTTTTGTGATTTTTCGAAAGTGAATTTCGATGTTGTTCGGCTAGTTTCCGCTAAAATGCCGAAAGTTAAATAATTTGACCTTTTTCCATTTAAATTCACATCTTGAGTTTCGGGAACCCGATTTAAGATCCGCCTTCACGAGTATGTTACATATATTTTGTATAACTTGTATACAAAAGTTGGAATTATTTTGAATATCGTAGGGTACCGTTTTAATTTTTGTCACGAAAAGAAAACAAAATAAAAGAAAATAAAAAAGGAAAAAAAGGAAAAGACAAAAAAAGGAAAGAACCAAAGAAAGCAGGCGGTGGTGAGGCATATATATGTCCTAAAGCTAGTTAAGAACAGAAACATTAAAGAACGGAAACAGTAATAACGAAACAGAGCAAAAGGCAAAAAAATGTGAAGAGATGAAGGAAAAGGGAAAGGAAAAGAGCCGGAGAAAGATAGAATTTTTACTCCGAAACATTCAGGTAATGATCCTAATATATTGTTTGAGTTTATTACGTGTGTTTGAATATGTTTTAACGGTAAAACTTGGAATATTATACATCATTTTAATAAGTTCAATTAATAGTTTAAAGGGTCAAATGGACCCTGATAATGAAATTGATTATATATTCGTACTCAGAGAGTTATGGGCAATTTATAAATGTAATTTATTTAGGGTTTGGTTATGTGACCATAAACTCTGTACATAGGCCTGGCCTGCGTATTGCGTATGCGAATAGGGTATCAGGTTCCTAACCGGATTGCCCTAAGATGTAGGGAATGAAGGCTATGCGTATGCGAATAGGGTATCAGGTTCCTAACCGGATTGCCCTAAGATGTAGGGAATGAAGCCTTTAGCCTAATGTGATATGTTTTTCTACTTATTGAATACAGTGGGATCGTTTAGCAATGAATTCAAAGGATAAAGCGGTTGTTGATTAGCAAGTGCTAACTTTTGGAAGAGGTAAGTGTTTATATCCATTTCTTTGGAGGCACCTGGCCTCGTGGATTTTCTACCACGTGTTCCTTACGTGTGTAGCTGCCGATAGGCGT
Source organism: Petunia x hybrida (assembly GCA_037355625.1). Lineage (NCBI taxonomy): Eukaryota > Viridiplantae > Streptophyta > Magnoliopsida > Solanales > Solanaceae > Petunia > Petunia x hybrida. Next base: position 583,367 of record JBBBVM010000974.1, read on the forward strand.
ACTCCTTACGCCTTAGCTTTGGATTTACCTTATATATTATATGTTATGTCCTGTTGTTGGTATTGCATTGAGGATCTGAGCATTGTACTTTGGCTGTGAGTTGGCATCTAATTCCCGGCTTTCAATGAGAGTCCCGCGCCGGTGAAGGGTTATTATTGCATCACATTGCATTCAAATGCATTATATGTCATTCATATGCATTACATTGCATATCATATTGGGTGCAGGAGTATTTCGCTCTAGGAGCAGGAGTATTCCACTCCGTTGCATCATATTGAGGGTAGGAGTATTCCGCCCCAGGAGCAGGAGTATTCCGCTCCATTACATCATATTGAGGGTAGGAGTATTCCGCCCCAGGAGCAGGAGTATTCCACTCCATTGTATCATATTGAGGGCAGGAGGATTCCGCCCCAAGAGAGTGCAGGAGTATTCCGCCTCTGATTTATATTATATCGGGTGCAGGAGTATTCCGCCCCAGGAGCAGGAGTATTCCGCTCCAGTTGATTATCAGATTCGATTCCCCTCGAATGCAGGAGTATTCCGCTTCGAGATGGGATGGCGGGCACATGTGACCCTTTGCATCATATTTCATTTCATTTCATCTCATATCATTTCATTTCATTTCATACCATTGTGTAGACTTGTGGTACATAACTACTGTCCTGCTTATACGTGCATTGTTTATTTGTTGATATGCTTATGGCTCGTATTCTTGGTTGATTTTATGGTTTCATACGTGTTTCCGGTTATTATCTGGCTCTATTTTTTTTTTAATTTAAATAAGAGGAATTTGGTTTATCTGTTTTTTCTCCCTGACTAGCTATCCTATTCTTGGAGGTGGCTAGTCCGCCCCACTTATTGAGTCCTTTTGACTCACCCTTGTTTGTTGCTTGTTTCTTGTCTATCTATTTCGTTTCGGCAGGTTCGCTCCAGGATTGAGTTGGCCACGTTGTGAAGGAGCGAAGACGACTTCAGCTGTCAGGGTGAGCCAGCTTTTATTCCGGATGGCCACCAGTTTATTGGTTATTATTTCAGTTGCATTTTGCTCCCTTCAGGAGGTATCTGTCTTCTTTTGTACTCTTAGATGTCTTGTCTGGATAGCCCTAAACCTTGTATGTTAGGTAGTCAGCTGTAATTTCTTTTGTACAGCTTAGAGGTATCAGTACGTCTATGCGTTTTCTAAGTCTTGTTCTTATTTATGAATTGAATTATATTTATTTTCCTAATTTAATTAGTAAGGGCTCGCCCGACGGGTCTAAGGGAGGATGTCGGCTGTCCGCACGGTCTAGCCAGATTTCGGGTCGTGTCATCCACGAATTGCAAAAGGAAGTAGTTGTTCCAAAAGAATATGAGAATCATGACTCTTCAGTCCATATTGTTTTACGATCCTTCACATTTACACACCGTGATATGTTGGAACAATAACCATCTGGAACCTTTCTAGCTTTCAAAATCTTGCATAATTTGGACTTCTCGTCTGGTGATAAAATATAGCATGCTACTGGCACTGTCCATCTTTTTGAGTTGGATGCAAATATCTTCTTATACCCATTTCCTTCAAGTCACGACGAGCATTAAAATTATCTTTTATTTTCCTTTCAATATCTAATAACGTCCCAATAATATTGTCATGACGTATTAGATTATTTTTCCAATATGGAAGCTTGAAAAAAAATGCTTTTCTTCCTCCAGTTATGAATGCATTTACCTTTTACATTTCTCTGTTTCTTCTGGGTCTTACCATATTTTATGTTTTCCAAACCAGCTAATTGGTTCAATACATCATCTCCAGAGTGAATTTTAGGAGCATGTCTTTTTTCTACTTCTCTATTAAAAGAGCGTTTATTAGTACGCCACTTATGATCATATGGTAAAAACCTGCATGCACCCATATAAGATAACTTACAGCCGTACTTCAGTCGAGTAGATGGAGTATCTTTGTTGCATGTAGGACAAGCCAAAGCTCCCTTTGTGCTCCATCCGGACAAGTAGGCATATGCTGGAAAATCATTTATGGTCCATAATAGTGCTGCCCGCATACAAAACTTCTCCTTTCTCGAAGAATCATATGTATTAACTCCATTATACCACAATTCTTGCAACTCATCTACCAATAGTTGTAAGTACACATCGATGTAATTTCCCGGAGCTTTAGGGCCTGGTATCAACAAAGACAAGAAGCAATATGGTTGCTTCATGCATATCCAAGGGGGTAGGTTATACACAGTAAGAATAACTGGCCAAGTGCTATGAGAAACACTTAAGTTTCCAAAAGGATTCATCCCATCAGATGCTAATCCAAGTCTGACATTACGAGGGTCTCTAGCAAAGCCGGGGTTTGTCGTATCAAAATGTTTCCACGCATCAGAGTCAGCGGGATGTCTAAGAACCCCATCTTTCAAACGTTGATCATGATGCCATCTCATGTATGAAGCTATTTCTGAAGATGTAAACAATCTTGGCAATCTTGGTTTCAAGGGAAAGTAACGTAAAACTTTTCGAGAAATTTTCTTCCTAGTCTTTCCTGAAGTAGCCCCACTAGCTTTTTTTACCGTCAACTGGTTTCCACCTAGACTCACCACAAACCAAGCAAGATTCAGCTTTTTCATTTTGTTTCCAAAACAACATACAGTCATTTTCACAAGCATGTATTTTTTCATAACGAAGACCTAAGTCTTGAATCATTGTTTTTGCGCTGTAAAATGATTCCGGTAAAGTTTCGCCAGAAGGAAGTGCTCGTTTAATTAACTTCATTATTCTATCAACTGTTTTATTGCTCAACCCAAAAAGACATTTAATCTGGAACAATTCCATAATTAGTGACAACTTGGAGAATTTCTCGCAGCCAGGATAAAGTTGTTGTGCAGCATCCTTTAACAATTTAGAAAATTTTGAAGCAGGAGCAGAAGCATCAATATTAGAATGATCCATAATTTCATGGCCAGTAGCATCATAAATCATTTCAAATATATCATCGGTATCTCTCTCCTCTCGTACTTTCTCCGACCTCACTTTCTCTTGTCTAACTTCCTCTTCTCTAACTTCATTCTTAGTTCTTTTCTCTTTAGGTATAAATTCTCTATGATAAAGCCAACGAGTGTATCCTTTGACCATGCCAAAAACTATTAAATCTGCCTTAACTTCAGCTCGAGTCTTGTTGAAAGCATTGTTGCATTGTGTGCAAGGGCAAGGAATTTTACCTTCTACTTCTGAGTGCTTAAAAGCAAATTGAAGAAAATCCTTAACTCCTTTTAAATACCTTTTGCTCGTTCTATCAAAACAATGCATCCAAGTCTTATCCATTTCAAAATTTCCTCCAAATAAAAGAAACAGATCAAGATGCATAAAATAAGATCACATATTTTCAAGAGTTGAGCACAACTGCTAATGCGAGCGCTTTAAAGTAGTAATTCGATATTATGGAATGTGAAGATTCTTATCAATGGGCATATTCTAATGATTTAGTTGTCCATACTACTGTCACTCACTTTTATATTCAGTGAAAAATGAAAAATTATAGAGAAACTTATTCTATTACTTCAATCAATCAAAAACTTATTTCATTAATTGATAAAATGAAAAAGCCCACACCAAGTAGAGAAGGTAATTAAAAATTCTGAATGTAAATACTTATTGAATAATCACTCCATTTTTCATTCCCACACAAGACAAATACTTACTCTTGATTTTGCCAGATGATGTCATAGGAGGGCGAGAATCCGGCTGCTGAACGTGTTCCTCAACTTTGTTTCGCAAAAGACACAAAATTTTGAGAGATAAGGTTTTAGGGGTTTCTTTAGGGATCTAAATTTGGTTAGAAAAGGCGTAAGAAAATATACCAAAAGTTACCGAGCTTATTCTTGCGTTCCCAATACTTTTTAGATGTTTAAGTTGGTCAACCATTTCTTGGTTTTAAGATAATTGGTGGTGTAAGCTCTTACAATTTTATTCTTAATCTATGTCAATTTTCTTAAAAGATCTATTATTTACATGTAAGAGATCTAAATAAGAGATCTTTAAAGGGTTATTTATTCTTATTTAAATTATAAAATTAAAATCAAACTAAATTTTATGGATCAGTTATTATATTTTAGTCCCACGTAATTTTCTTTCGTTAACCTCTAACTTATTTGTAACTGAATTAACTAAACGTAAGGCGCCCTTCAGCGACGAAAAGTAAATGAATTGTGTTATATACTCGACGGAGCTCACCGAGCTAGAGCTATAGTATCGGGTCAAGCCAATCCCACAACGAGCTCAACCAAACATTGTTATAATATAACCGAGCTATAGTTATACCAAGTCAAATCGAGCTCGTGGCGAACCTGAGTCGAATATTTGATGTTTTCTTTCATGATATCTACCTTCTTAAAATAATTAAATTTGATTGATTAAGAATTAGAGTTATAAATTGCTGATTGAGCAAATATAATTATATTATTAAGAAACTAACATTTTTTACTAAATTAAATTTTACTAATTTCGAACTCAACTTAATGAATGGTGTCTAATACCCAGCGGAGCTCACCGAGCCTGCTATAGTATCGATTCAAGCCGAGCCCAAGACGAGCTCAACCAAACTTTGTTAAAATATAACCTAACTAGAGCTAAACTGGGTCGAATCTAGCTCGTGCCAAGCCTGACTCGAATATTTGATGTCTTCTTTCACGATATCTACCTCCTTACAAAATTATGTTTGATTGATTAAGAATTAGAGTTATAAGTTGCAGATTGAGCAAACATAATTATATTATTAAGAAACTAATATTTTATTGGTCAAATTAAATTTCACTAATTGTGAATTCAACATAAAAGTAAATGAATGGTGTTCTATACCCCAGCGGAGCTCACCGTGCCTGCTATAATATCAATTCAAGCCGAGCCCAAGATGAACTCAACCAAACTTTGTTACAATGTAACCGAGCTAGAGCTAAATTGGGCGAAATCGAGCTCTTGTTGAGTGTGGCTTGAATATTTGATGTCTTCTTTCGCGATATCTACCTCCTTAAAAAATTAAACTTAAAAGTAAATGAATGGTGTTCTATACCCGAGAGCTTGCTATAGCATCAAGTCAAGCCGCAGAGCCCACGACGAGCTCAATCAAACTTTGTTATAATATAACCAAGCTAGAGCTAAACTGAGCCAAATCGAGCTTGTGCCGAGCCTGACTCGAATATTTGATGTCTTCATTCGCGATATCTACCTCTTTAGAAAAAATTGTGATTGATTAAGAATTAGAGTTATAAATTGAGCCAAACAAGCTGGCTCAATCGACTCTGAGGTTGATCGCGTTGAGCTTTTTAATCGAGTCGAGGCAATTGACCGAAATCGAGGCGAGCTGAGCTTTAACGAAATTCGAGGCTAGGCGAGCTGAGCTTTAAAGAAATTCTAGCCGATCTTTAACAAAAAAATATGGGCGTAATCGCATTTGAGCTTGATCACGATTTATGTTAATTATGTTGTGAACATGATTATTTAAAAAGTTAATTTATTCACATAAATCCAAAGTACCATATGATTTTTAAATCCTTTGTAATAAATAGGTTGCCAACTTTTACCATTAGTCCAAGTATAATAGCATGGGGGGTGCAAGGGTGAAGATACTAGAGTGGTTTGGCACTCCTAGTCATCTTTCTTTCGTTCGGGCTTTCTTTCTGCGCAGCCCTTGCCCGTAATCCTAATTCGGCTACCTCTCCCACTCATCAAGGCCGTCTTAACGTAACGGGAAGGACCCTAAGATGGTTACTGCTTCTGTCTGAATTCATGAATAAAAGATTATCAACTCAATACTCAAGATACTACAATATGTGAAAGTCTTGTGATAATTAGGATATCTTTTCAATATCACTACTACTAATCATAGTGACTCATAATTAAAACAAAAAAATAGAAACAGAAAATCCAATCACGTTAAGCTTGGTTTGACTACTAGTGATTAATTTAATAATGTTGAATAAATTTTTTACTTTTTCTTATTATTAGGAGGGAAACACGAATTTACTATTTGGAAAAAGAAAACAAGAATTAATAGAAAAAGAGAATTTCCTCCAAAAATTTCACTCTAAAATTTTTAGTGCCTAAATCACAGCCTTGTTTCCCTACTTAATAGAGAGATTAGAAAGAAAGAAAACCCTAAAAGCCAAAATACTAAACCTCAAAAGAGAAGCAAAAATATTGACGGCATTATTTTTGATAACTCAACTAAATTGACCTGGAAGCAAAGGTACGATTCCTTCTTGGGATTAATCCTCCAACCTTCAAGTTTCTATTACTATGTTGATTTGCAGATTTTTTTATTAGAGGGATTGATTATGTGCATATTGTGCCTTACTTTATAAGAAAGTGCATGCAATATTATCTATTGAGAAGAATACACATTAAGCACAGAATAAAATTTTAAAAAGAGGTTTTTTCTAACTTTGTCGGATGAACAATAGGTAGCTAATGAGCAGCACTAACTTAATAAGAAAATTAATTAGATTTGATAAGTAGTAGTTGTTGTTTATGCAATTTTATTTATATCAAAAGTCAGATTTATTAAAATATTCAGACGGTAGGGCATTGCCATTCTTTATCTTCATTTCTAAGAAGAGTTTGTTTTAGCTTAGGCTAAAATAGAATCCAGAATTATCCACTCTTTTAGCAATATATGCTGGTTGGAATACATTAGTTAATTAGTTATGTAAACTGAAAGGAAGAAATTATTTGAATTGAATATTTGAGAATCAACTTTAACATCTGATGAAATTGTGACATGAAGGAAATTATTACACACTAAGTCAGTTATGCTGTTATTAACTTCTTTCCTTCTCAACTTTGTTTCTCCTTATGAATTTCATCAGTCAATTCAATGGCGATATCTATTTGTCGATCAACCACCATTCTCACTGGATATTCTTTTTTATGAAAAGATCAATTGTAATAGTTTGCGTCTTTCATAAAATAGCATTAATAGCTGCAATTACAGAGAAGTATTTCAATGCCTAACACATGTGCTTGTTCGAAATCAGACATGGGCAGGAATGGTCTTCAAAAAAGAATGACTCGCTCAACTGATAATCACGATGAGGTTAGAAGCTCTAAGAAGACAAATGCTCAAGATAATTTTCTCACACAACTGGCGGAAGAAGATGTTTATCGTGACAAGGTTAGAAGTTCTAAGAAGATAAATACTAAAGACAACTTTCTCACACAACCGGTGGCAAAAGATGTTTATCCAGGTAAAGGCAATATAACTTATGTAATACTGATTAATTAGTATTATTTTTTCAATTACACAAAAATTAAGTGTTTGTTTAATCGTATCTTTCAATAACTTCTTAGGAAGCGCGGACAACAGGACAATTAGCTATTACTATGGTGGCTATTTCACATTTTCACCTTCTAGAAAGTATGTGTGTGGTCAGTTGATTAAGCAAAGTAATATTGATGTAGACTTCATAAGTTACTTTGATATATATGACCATATAAAAATGCACTATAAGTTTAATGCAATGGAGGGAGATAAGTTCTTTTATTTGAGAGATGACAAAGCTATTAGTGACTATGACGGACTAGTGGAGTGTCGTGATGATTCGGATGTTATGAAAATGCTTAATACCTACAAGATGCATAAGGAGAAGCCCATTGAGATTTATACATTGTCGAGTCATTATGATATTTTTATGAGTACTTCTCATGAAGAAAATAGCACTGAAAACAATATGTCTGAAGAGGTGACTGAATCTATTGTTGAAAGCGAATAAAGTGATGGACTAGAACCAAATATCACAGGTATTCTGTCATTCTATTATATTTAATTGATCTTACTCGCTGTTGGCAATATTTTACATGACGTATATTTATTTGATATCCAAATGTGGGTTCCAATGTTGTTAAAAGAAAAATAAGAGGCCGTACACAATGTGTGAAAATAATCAATTTAGAGGCAGGAAAAAAATTACTAGTTGAATTCGATAAGGATCATCAAGCGATTGGTGACAATGCAATACAGTTCATCTGGTTTTTGGGCCAAACAATTAGAAGTCGAGCTTGTTGCCCTTTAAAAGTAAAAGGATGGCGAGAGATTGAGCAAGACAAGATTGATAATATGTGGGACATCATCTTGGTAAGAGAAACTACTAAAGTATTGAAGTTACAAATCTTCATTAATTTTATTTTTTATGAATTTACAACTAGTAGAAAATATGATCATAGGATATAATGGTATATACTTTTTTTAATTTAGGAAAAGTTTACTTTTGAGGTGTCTGAAGAAAGAAAAGGAGCGATTATCGGTCATATGAGTGACTTCTACAGGGACTATAGGCACAAGTTGAAAAGGAAATATTTTGATTCAAAATCAACTTATCAACTTCGCCTACGAAATAAGCCTAAATATGTTTATGCTGATGAATGGAAATATTTGATCAATCTTTGGAGTGATGCAGAATTTCAGGTACTTAAATTAATTACTCCCTCTATCCCAATTTATGCGGCACCATTTCCTTTTTTGTTTGTCCCAAAATGAATGACACATTTCCTTATTTAACAACTATTTAATGTATCATCTCTATTTTATCCTTATTGGGCCCTACATACTTTTAAAGTCACAAACAACTTTTTTATTACTCAAATCTTCTCTCTCTTACTTTTTCAAGGGTAAAATTGAAACTTTACAAGGTCAACCTCTATTTTCTTAAATTTCGTACCCGGTCAAATGGTGCCACATAAAATGGGACGGATGGAGTAGCTTGTTCCTTTCTTATTAGTAATGTATAAAAGCTAATAATGTTAATTTCTTTCAATATTTGTATTCAGAGGAGAAGCATGCAGAACAAGACAAATAGATCCAAACGTTCCTTGCCTCCATATATTGGGACCCAAAGTTATGCAAGATTTAGAGAACAATGGGTATGCACAACATATATCTTTACAATAGCGTTAGAAGAGTTATATCCACATATCTTATTCATTTAATGAATTATTATTATTATTTTTGTAGGAAAAAGATAAGGGAAAAGCTCCTTCTCATGTTGATTTTTTTATTGAAACTCGCAAAAGGAAAAATGGCAAACAAGTTGATGATTTTCAACAAGATGCTATTGTACGTAAATGTGTCTTTTTGCTCTTTATCTCATTCAAGAATATGTATATGCATATACTTTTATTGATTGATATTTTTTAATTATAGGTTCAACTTGAATAGCTAAAAAAACAGCAAAAAGAAGGAGAGATTTCATTAAATGATGATGATATATTTGAAAAGGTGCTTGGGGCAGAAAAAAATGGATATCTTCGTGCATATGACCCTGGAAAGAGCATCAGCGAATACTTTGGTGGTAGATCGACAAAGGTTCAACTCTTAAAGAAAGTGGAAGCAACTAGAAAAGAAGCAAATGAGCGTGTGGAAGAAGTTAAAAGAGAAGCTCGAGAACATGTTGAAGGAATCAAGAAAGAAATGGAAAATAAATTGGAAAATAGACTAGCAGAGCATGATAGACGATGGGGAGAAAAAATCCGAAAGGTATTAGCAGCTATAGGTCAAGAGCGTTCAGATGATATTTATCTAACTGTAAGTAGCTTATTTTGCTATTTATTAATATTATTCTATATAATTAACTATAAAAAATATGTTATTTTTTAAGGATATTTTTATATTAACACATAAAGTTAAATTTCTTTGTGTGAAAGTAATTCATTCCACCATTTTCTTATCTTTTTTGTTTAATTTTTATTGCAGCTTATGGAGGAACCATGAAAGCTTCAAGACTGTCTGGGACAACATCGAAAGCTATTGTCTTTTTCTTATAAAATCATTTAATATGTTTGAATAGAACAGTTTTGCTAGCACAACTTGTTTCATTGGTATTGTTGAATAAATTTATGCTTTTTTTTAATTTTGTGCATTTTTCGATGAATATTATTTAAAATATAATATAGATTATTCTATATAGATCTTAGCCACATTATATAAATTCTTGTGGCTAGCAGTGCTTGTGGAAATTCTTCAATTGTAGCTATGAAATATTTTTAATTGTAGCTAAAAAGGTATTATCGCCACGCATCATAAACATGGCTTTATGCTTTTCCTTTTCGTAGTAAATGATGAAAATCTTTTGTTACAATTATATATATTTTATAGCAAAAAGTGTAAATTCTTAGCTACAATATTAAAATATTGGTGGCAAATGAAAAAAATCTTTTGCTACAGTTAATATATTTTATAGCAAAAAATATAAATTCTTAGCCACAATATAAATGTATTTGTAGCAAATACTTCAATATATAGCTATTGATTTTTTAATAGATAGCTAAAAGCAGATACTATTGTCACAAAATTAAACTATCGAAATAGCCACCAAATTTAAATTTTCATGGCAAACAAATTAAATCATTTGCTACATTATATTATCTTGAGGCTAAAATATTAAATATTGCTACAGTCTTTATTGTCGTGGCAAAAGAATAAATTCATTTGCCATAAATATATTTATTTTGCTATAAGTAATTCTTTTGTGGCAAAAACGTTTTTTATTATAGCTACAACACAAAAAAAATTTGTGGCAAAAGGTACTAGTTCTTAGCCACGAGACATGTAAAGTCCGTAGCTAACTTTTAGCTACGCCACCTTTAACTACGAATACTACGGAAGAAAAATATTGTGGCTAAAGTGTTTTGCCACGAAAATTCTCATATTTAGCTACGATGTATTTTATAGCTATAGATGCCTAATGTTGTAGTGCGAGCAGCGGTAGCCAGTGGAGACTGACTGAAAGGGTAGCTTGCAGCCAATGGGTTGGCAGAGATAGGGGCTGTGTGGAGGAAGGAAGGGAATCTATGGTTTTGTTTCCACCTTTTATGTATATTTGTTATTTTTTGATAAAAAAATATTGTTACTTTTGAAAATTCTAGTAATATTGCTTATTTTGTGTGAAGTAGAATGTTACTTTGTATAGTTGTGTAATTTGGCCATTTGTTTAACTACATAATTTATGTGTTTAATTCATAGTTACTATCTCACCATTGCTAACTAGTTAATTAGTCCACACGATTTGTCCATTATACGTAGAGGAATCCAATAATTGTATGACTTAACAACTGGATTTAGTTGGATAACACCTTGGGAAAATAAATTAATGACATTTTGCTATATTTAGATTTGGATAATCTCAAAAAGGGATCTCCTTAAGCAAGTTGTACTAGTTTATTATGTTAGTTGTGCTTTGTGCAATGTATCTTTACAATGAATACTACTATACTAAATTATAGTTTCATTACTGGTTGCTCCTTTCCATCAAATATCAATATAATCAACAAGTTAATAATATTGAGCCAAATTTTTTATTATAATTCGTAACTTGTTTCGGCCTAACACTCACTAATATTTGGTGGTATATCAAGTCTTTATCAGTTGTAGCTTTACATAGTGTTCATCTTCTCTCTTTATTAGCACAGTTAAGTGATAACTTGAGATAAACATAAATCTCACTTAGTTATAAATGGTTAAGTGATAAATAATCTTATATATGATCATGATACATATCATGAGGAGTTCTGGATACATTGTTTCCTGTGAAGTGCAGGGACCGAGTTATGTGATTACCAAAGAACTGATATATGTGTAAAATTATTACTTAACAGTTAATTATTCCAGAGACGGAGCTTGGAGGGAGGCGAGGGGGAAGGTGGATCGTTTGAATCTCCTTTGCTGGAGAACACACTATAACTAAGATCAAAATGCTCTTTTATGCGTGTGTGTGTGTGTGTGTGTGTGTTGGGCTCTCTTTTTGAGGATCCTGCTTCCGCCATTACTTATTGATCATTTGGTGTAAGATCACGTTTGGATAAACATTTTCCATCTCCTATATCCCTCTGTGTGTGATATTACACCATTTGGTCAAGTATGAATTGCCCGTGATTCATGATATTCGTTGATATCTACTTCTAGCTAGTACACACGCATACCAACACTTTACACACATATATTTAACTAGTTCTCTAAGTATATTTTAAGAATGCATGATCAGCAAATAAGATCTCAAAGTACAAGCCTATCACTTTAAAAATTAAGGTACTAATTAATGGAGGAGGGTTCACTGTACCATATTAGTTAAATCATGTAGCAATTAATTCCACCAGCTCATTACTACTATTAAATTCTAGCTTTTGTTTTTATTTTCATCTTTATAATTTATTTATTAAGGAATGGAGATTTTTCAATTGAATAGTTCGAGCATGGATACGTTTTCTATGTATATATTTTATTCCCTTAACAAAAAATTTAATAGTTGGATTGTCTACTCGTAAACTTGTTAGGTTATGACAAAGGACGTGGACCAGAAGATTTGTTTAGTTAAGCTTTCACTTCTTATCACATTCAAAAGGAGCGGGAGTTTATCGTGTTCTTGCAATGAAAGTCGAATTTTAAAATTTATGAGTTTCAAATTCTAGAATAATAATCTCAAGTGCTGATAACTTTGTTCCAAATTTAATATTTGTATATATTTAGTGTATTTCGTAATACATATAAAATATTTTCGTTAAAGCTATTAACCATCCTCTCATGTTTCACTGCCCCTCTCCATATTAACCAACCTTATATTATGACATGTTTATTAAAAAAGAAAGAAGAAATTAGACATATATCAATAATGTCAATTAGTTGACATTGAACCCCCTATATCATCGATAAGTCAAATCTTATAATAGAGTACTATTTAATTAGTTATATAATCTCATATGGTAGGCGAATAGAACCAAATTCTGTTTATGGCTTCCGATTAGTCCTCGAGACAGACCTGCTTAATGGCTTAGCACTGTGGAGATTTTCAGATTAAAATACGAGCTGACTTCATTCGACAGGATATTATTTGACTTTGATTTTTTTGACTTTAAATGTTCTTTCAAACTTAGCCCCCCCCCCCCCCCCAAACAAACAGACACGAAAAAAGAAATACAAAGCGACTCTTGACTAGTTCTCTGATTGAAATTTGAAGCCGTATTGTACATGAATGCAAACTATAAATATCAAAACAATGAATATTGTTGAGCTTTGGTTTTGAAGAATGACAAACGAGAAGGACTCAATGGTCTGGAAGAAGAACCCAGTCCTTAGATAGAAGGGCACGACTGATCGAAAAGAGTTGCGGGTGTCAAATCCCTGCGGAACTAGGAATAGTGGCGCGTGAATGAATATGCATCCTAGTCAGACTAAAAGAGGCGGTGCCCAGGCTGTGTCTTTGAAGTGTGAATAGGAGTTGGACTTCAACAAGGAAAAGAGTTACTAGGAATCCTGTCTTACCATAATTATAAGGATTCCTTGTAGGACTCAACTAGGGTTGAAAGGCCCATATAAATGCAAGTAGTTGATGCAGCCGTAATTCAGTTATTCACAAACAGAGAGTTGAGAGCATATAAAGGCGATCCAGCATCTTTCTACGTGATATAACAAAAGAAGACAACTGGTGTGCTTGAGTTGGTTGAGTCTAGATATTCTGTCTAGGTTCATTGCGTTGTAAGTTGTCTTAGTTTGAGCGTTCACTGTTTTTACCTATTGCTTATTGTAGAAGCATATGTATTAGGTGAACTTGTGAGAAATTGCTTGCAAAGCTAGAGTTTAGCTTTGATTAGTGATTAGGGTCTAGAGTGTAGCCCCTTGGTTACAGAGTCTTGTAATCAGAAACTTGCTCGTTGTGTTAGTGGTTTGAGTTCTCAAATCCCAGAGTGTAGGTCGTGGTTTTTCTCCCTTGAGCAAGGAGTTTTCCACGTAAAATCCTCGTATTCTCTGTGCGTGTGGTTGGTGTGTTGCAGTGTTTGAAACAGCAGAGTTGCAAAGGCAAGAACTGGGTTCTTGACTCAGGAGAACCAGGTTCTTAAAATGAAAATCGGTAGACACTATTCAACCCCCCCTTCTAGTGTCCTTAGGAGGTGCATAGATTATAACAAGTGGTATCAGAGCAGGTCTTCTCGTGTGAGGTTAACACCTTGAGAAGGATCAGAATCATGAGTGCACCACCTACTATTACTGAAAGACAATCAGTTCAAAGGCCTCCACAGTTTAACGGGCAGTACTATGCTTGGTGGAAAAACAGGATGGAAAATTACATATGTGCTGAAGACTATCAACTTTGGCTGATAGTATCTGAAGGAAACCTGATCCCCACTAAAATAGTTGGTGAAGGAGCCACTGCCAAACAAGAACCTAAACTGAAAGAGGAGTTCAATGAGACGGATTATAAGATGATTGAAAAGAATCACAAAGCCAAACGTCTGGTTATTTGTGGTCTTGGTCCTGAGGAGTTTAACAGAGTATCATCTTACAAGATGGCTAAGGAAACTTGGGATGCCCTGCAGGATGCGCATGAAGGAACCACCGAAGTAAAGGACTCAAAGAGAAGAATGCTGAAGCGACAATTTGAGCTGTTCTCTATGGGTGAGAAAGAATCAATCCAGGATATGATGACCGGGTTGACAATCATCACTAATGAGATGAGATCCCTGGATATGGAATTACCAGAAGTGGAGATGGTCGATAAGATTCTAAATGTGCTTCCTGAAGCGTGGGAACCCAAGATGACTGCCATCATTGAGTCTAAACCTCTAAGATCCATCAAACTTGAAGAAGTGGTTGGTAGCTTGAAAACTCATGAGATGATGAAAGACTCAAAAGCTAAACCAGCCTTGAAGAAGGACAAGACTCTTGCGCTTGAAGCAACTGAGGAAACTGATGAATATGTTGACTTGCAATCAGTTGAAGCAGCAATGGTTAGTGCTCTGAGACAGAAGCTTAACCTGGGTAGATTCAAAGGCTTCAAAAGAAGTGGCAAGGAGAATTTTGGCAGGAAGAACATAGTAGACAGTCCGGATTACTCAGGATGCTTTAAGTGTTTCAAGAAAGATCACGCCGTTATGGATTGTCCTATGTGGGAAATAGAATGGATGAAAAACAGAGCATCTAAGGAAAAGGAGAAGGAGACGTCAAAGGATAATGACAAAGATAAGAAGAAGTCAAGACGACTTCCAAACTTCAGAGCAGAAAGAAGAAAGAAGAAAGAAGCCTTCTATGCCACATGGGGACCAACTGACGGTGAATCTGATCATGAAAAGGATTCCGGAGATGACTCACCACTAGCACTGATGGACCTGACAGACATTAGTTCAGATGAAGAAGACCCTCGAGAGTTCAGAGGAGGGAGAGATCCGTCAAAGCCACCTGTGTTCAACGGGACTAACTATAAGAGCTGGAAGAAACAGATAAAAATCTTCCTGCAAGCAACTGATTATAGTCTTTGGCTGATAGTGAAGAGAGGATCTCATGTCCCTGTGAAGAGAGCAGCAAATGGAGTTCTGGTGCCAAAGAAGGTGGAAGAACTAGATCCTCAAGATCTAGATTGGTTACAGGCAAATTCCAAGGCTGAATTGTACCTGAGGAGAGGACTTACCTATGATGTGCTAGCAAGGATACTTGAATGCAAGTCCGCCAAGGAAGTCTGGGAAAAGCTGAAGGAGTTGTACACAGATGACAGCCAAAAGAAGGACTCTGCCCTTATGGCAACTGATGGAGCTGAAACTGCTCATTCAGCAGAGGTATGTTTATCTGACCTTAAGGAAACCTTACATACATACTCTTTTGAAAATTTAATTCTAATCACTGCCACTTTGATTGAGGGTTATGAAAAGGAGAAAATTAAAAAGGATAAATTAACTGAAGAGCTAGGTGATCTCAGAATCAAGCACAAGAGTATCCTAGAACAAAACATTGAACTAGAAGAAGTCAACGCCATCTTAAAAGGGCAAACTCTTATGTCAAATTCTAAGATCAACTAGAATTGGAATGCAATCAGTTAAGAGAGAGTATAAATGGTAAGCAAGTAATAAGTGAAGTTCAAACCTTTCTGGAAAATGAACTGAAAAGAGCTAATGAGATTCTGTATCAGAAAACTGAAAAGAACAGGATTTTAAACCAAAAGGTTGAAAAATCTGAATTCGAGCTTACCAGATTAACTAAATGGAACAAATCATCGGAGGCAATGAACTGGGTTCTTGAAAATCAAAACAAGGGAAAACAAGGGTTAGGATTCAAGAAACCATTGCCTCCATATAATCCTAAGAGCAAGTATGTGGGGTTGCCTTGCAACATGTTGTGTACCTTTTGTGGTGAAACTGGACACTACAAACAAATGTGCATTAATATTAGCAAGGCAAAGGCCAAGAATAAAAGAAGTGTTCTACCTAAATGGGCTAGACAGGATTTGATTTATCCATTCTCTCGTAAGAAGGGACCCAAGCTTGTCTGGGTTCCTAAGGCTAACCTCTAATCTGTTTTGCAGGCTGGAGTGAGGGAGAACAACCCAAGCTGGATTCTTGATAGTGGTTGTTCAAGGCACATGACAGGAGATAGAAGAAATTTTCTCTCACTCGCAGCATTTCAGGGAGGCAGTGTGGCCTTCGGAGGAGGAAAAAGTGGTCAATTTGTGGGAATTGGAAAGATTGGGAGAACTCTGGATCATGCAATTGAAAATGTTTATTGTGTTGATGGTCTCAGACACAATCTGCTGAGTATCTCCCAACTATGTGATATAGGTAATAAAGTGAGCTTCTCCTCTGTAGGATGTATTGTGAAGAATCTACAGAGTGGAGAAATTGTTATGGAAGGAAAGAGGGTGAACAACGTGTACAAAGCATCGCTGAAGTCATTACCTGAAAACAACTTAACATGCTTGAATGTGCAAGAAAGTGACTCTCAGCTATGGCACAAAAGGATGGGTCATGCAAGTCTCTCACAACTGAACAAGCTTGTATCTAAGGAGCTGGTTCGTGGATTGCCAAGCAAGAGATTTGAATACATAAAAATGTGTGATGCGTGTGTAAGGGGGAAGCATGTGAAATCATCCTTTAAGTCCAAGAAGGTGGTAAGTACATCAAAGCCACTGGAACTATTGTATATGGATCTGTGTGGACCCATGAGAGTCAAGAGCATAGGAGGAAAGAGATATGTGTTCGTAATTGTTGATGGCTACTCTAGGTACACATGGACCTTGTTCTTGGCATCTAAAGATGAAGCTTTTGACAGCTTTAAAGACTGGGTTGGTGTAGTGCAAAAAAGGTTAAGTCTAGAACTTATCAGAATCAGATTTGATCATGGAACTGAGTTCGAAAACTCAAAATTTTCTGAGTATTGTGCAAAGAACAGCATAGATCATAACTTCTCCGCACCAAGAACTCCCCAACAAAATGGTGTGGTTGAAAGGAAGAACAGGTCCCTGGAGGATATGGCAAGGACTATGCTGCTGTCAAGTTTGCTTGCAAGAAACTTTTGGGCTGAAGCAATAAACACTGCATGCTATTTTCTGAACAGATGTTCCATCAGAGCAATTCTTGACAAGACTCCATATGAGCTACTCAGAGGAAGAAAACCAAATATTGCTCACCTAAAACCCTTTGGTTGTAAATATTTTGTTCACAACAATGGCAAGGAACCATTGGGGAAGTTCGATGCTAGGAGTGATGAAGCAATATTCCTTGGTTATTCCACTCAAAGCAAAGCATACAAAGTATTTAATAAAAGAACACAAACAGTGGAGGAAAGTATGCATGTTGTATTTGATGAATCTGATAAAGCATTGGGAGAAACTGAGATAGATGATCAAGTGATTGACCTAAGTCGGGAAGATGGTGTAGATGAACTGGAAGACTCAAAAGACAAAGAGACATCAGGTGAGAATCCGAGCACACCAGAACAAGGAGTCAACATGACAGAGGGAACATCAGACGAAGCTGATGATCCAGCAAGTCAGGAAGAACCTCCCCAAGATAATGCCGCAGGTTCTTCCAGTCATATTCAACTCAGGCCATGGAAACATCAAAGTTCTCACCCCTTGGAAAATGTTTTATCTGAACTGGACACAGGAATCATGACCAGGTCAGCCTTGAAGAACTTTTGTGCATTCTTTGCATTCCTCTCATCTCTGGAACCAAAGAATGTAAAAGGAGCTCTAGAAGATCCAGATTGGATTCTAGCCATGCAGGAGGAACTTCATCAATTCGAAAGAAGCAAAGTGTGGCACCTAGTTCCTAAGCCGAAGGACAGATCAATAATTGGAACAAAATGGGTGTTCAGAAACAAACTGGATGAGTATGGTATAGTGATAAGGAACAAGGCAAGGTTAGTAGTTCAAGGATACAGTCAGGAAGAAGGAATAGACTATGATGAAACCTTTGCACCAGTTGCAAGGATGGAAGCCATTAGAATGTTGATTGCCTTTGCTACTTACATGGAGTTCACACTATATCAGATGGATGTGAAGAGCGCTTTCCTGAATGGCTACTTGAATGAAGAGGTATATGTAATACAGCCACCAGGCTTTTTGAATAATGAATTTCCTGACCATGTTTACAAACTGGACAAGGCTCTCTATGGATTGAAGCAAGCTCCTAGAGCCTGGTATGAAAGACTCTCAGGATTCCTGCTGAAGAATGGTTTCTCGAGAGGAAAAATTGATAACACGCTATTCCTCAAGAAGAAAGGAAAGGATCTATTGGTGGTTCAAGTGTATGTCAATGATATCATCTTTGGAGCCACTGATGAGGAGCTATGCAAAGGGTTTGCTGATCTGATGGGAAGTGAATTTGAAATGAGCATGATGGGTGAACTAAATTTCTTCCTTGGACTGCAGATAAAGCAAATGCCCGAAGGGACTATGATTCATCAGCAAAAATATGTCAAGGAACTTTTGAAGAAATTTGACATGGAGGGAGAAAAAGAAATGACTACACCCATTGCTCCTGGAACCAAGCTGGATATGGATGAACTAGGTCCTTCAACAAACGAGACAAAATATAGAGGAATCATAGGTTCACTCCTCTATCTCACAGCCAGTCGACCTGATATAGTATACAGTGTGGGGCTGTGTGCTAGATTTCAGTCAAAGCTCAAGGAGTCACATCTGACAGCTGTGAAGAGGATCCTGAGATACTTGAAAGGAACTCAGGACCTTTGTCTTTGGTACCCAATGGGAGGTACTTTTGAACTAATTGGTTTTGCTGATGCAGATTATGCAGGTCATTTGGTGGATAGGAAAAGCACTTCAGGGATGGCATACTTTCTTGGTCCTTGTTTGGTCTCTTGGGCTACAAAGAAGCAAAACTCAGTTGCCCTGTCTACTGCGGAAGCTGAGTATGTAACCGCTGCATCATGTTGCTCACAACTGCTATGGATCAAACAACAGTTGGAGGACTTTGGTATCAAATGTGGAGTAGTGCCAATTTTTTGTGATAACACAAGTGCAGTGAATATTGCCAAGAACCCAGTCCAACACAAAAGAACCAAGTATATTGATATTAGACACCATTTTCTTAGAGATAACGTGGAAAAGAGTCTAATTACTATGAATTCTTGCAGGACTAAAGATCAAATTGCTGACATATTTACCAAAGTATTGAACAAAGTACAGTTTGAGAGGAACAGGTTGGAATTAGGGATGACCAAAATACACGGATGACCCAGCAGTGGTCCCTCAATGATTGGTTAGTTAAGTATTCAATTATCTGTGTGTAAGATTCTACTATTACTATTCAGTCTAACTGTGTACTTTATTAAGTATACTTGTTCAGCCTTTAAGCACCAGGTGAGGATAATGTGATCCCATGAAGAACCCACTATGTACTGAGAAGGAACCGACCGAAGCATGAGGAATCATGTCTAGGTATAGTCACACTACACCAAAATACTGTCTCATCACCAAAAAACCCTCTCCCCTTCTTCGACCAAAATAGAACACATACACTCAACAACCTCCTTTTTCTTTCAACCTACTTTCTCTCTCAAAACACAATATAGGAAATCCTTGAAATCTCAGTCAAAACCCTAACAATTTCATCATGTCTCACGCACAATCTTCGTCTACTTCACCCACAAAAACTCTTAAGAAATCAACTTCAAAACCCCCGTCATCTACCCTTGCCGAAAGGTTTGCTGTGGCTAGAACAAAATTTCTCAAAAAGGGAGACAAGAAACTGGTCAAGAAGATGAGGGCAAGGTGTGTGTCTACTACGCCCACAGGACAAATCTTATCTGAACCATCTACTGAGGTAATTCCTAATCCTATCCCATCTACTCCTGTTGATTTAGAAGGAATAAAAAGTCCTGGTACAGTGGATACTGAAACCCTAGTCACAGGACTAGATGAAATTGTAGGAGTAGTAGAAACTGGTGACAAAACTGGTGGGGGAATGTAGTTGAAACAAAGCTAATAGATGTTCAGGAAGAATCTAGGATAAATTTGCATGTGCCTGTAGTAGAAAATACTGAGGTAGAGGTTGATGTAGCAGGAAGGGTGATAGAACAACTGCGGGAGGATGATCGTGTTAAGTCTCTTAAGGAACGTGCTGATGAACCAAGTGCTAGTGCTGTGCGTACTGAGGAGAGTGAAGGGGTATTTTTTCTTAGAGGTCCAGTAGTTGGAGGACCTAGTCTTGCTGAGGCCTCACAAGATTTGAGTCAAGAACCTGCTTCTTGCCCAGATCATACTGAGGCTGATGATGCAGGACTCAATTGGACAGATTCAGAAGAAGAAAAGAATGAGGAGGCTGAGAAAGAAAAAATTAAAAATGAAGAGGTGACCAAGAAAACAGAAGAAACAAAGAAGAAAAGGTTGAAAAGGAAGGTTGGTGAAGATGATGAGAGGCTGGTGTGTGAGGAAGAGGAAGAAGAGGTAGTGTTTGTAAGGGAAAACAGCGTAGAGTCTGATAAAAGGAGGAGATTGGTGAAAGGGGGAATACCTGTGTCTAAAAACAAGTTGGTGGATGAATTGAGTGAGGAAAGTGTTGACAAGACGGTTGCTGAGCCAGTGGCCAGGAGAGTTGGCACTAGGTCTGCCTTGAAGAAACAGCTAGAGACTGTTGGGAAGCTGGAAAGAACAATAACCAATGTGAAAGACAGAGAAGCCAAGAAAAAGGAAGAAGAGAAGAAAGCTGGGGAAGTGGAGGAAGAGAGTGACGATGCTGGTAGTTATGTAGAGCCAAGTGACTCTGAGACTGACAGTGAAGCAGAGAGCAGGAAGAGAAGGAGAGGCTCTGAAGAAGAAGTTGATAGAGTGGCCTTCTTTGCAAAGCATCAGGTACTACCTGGTAGTATTTTGCATGATGAAAAGGAACATCACATGAAACCACTGCTGAGAATGATTGGTGACCAAGGATGGCTTGGTTTGTTTTCAAATAAAAAGAGGATGTTATTTGTTGATGGGGTCAGGGAGTTTTACACAAACTGTAGAGTCAATGCCAGGAAAGTGTTCACCACTGTGAAGGGAGTTGAGATAGAATTTGGGAGGAATGAGCTTGGGGTGATTCTTGACATACTTGCTGAAGGTTATTGCAGGTATATAAAGCTGAAGTGGCCTAAGAGGACAGATTGAGTAACCCCTCTGAGTGTGGTCAAGAAATTCTCAGGAAAACCCATGCTAAGGAAGGAAAGGAAGGTAGACAAAAAGGAGATGGAGCCAGCACACCAGTTGTTGTTTGAGTTTGTGCACAGGTTTCTTCTTCCTAGAGGAGAAAGAAACATCGAAGCTAGTGCTCTAGACCTAACTTATATGGACCTGTTGGATAGGGGGTGAGAATCAACTTGCCTGGGCTAATCATCAGACATATTAAGAGGATTCCTGATACAGATCAAAAGCCACATTCTTTAGTGCATTCTTATGTCATTCAGCAGGTTCTAGAGCATTTTGGGGTTCCACTGAAAGCAGGGAAGAAGCCGACCATTCACCAGATGTTTGGGCACAATGTGCTTAAAAACTGTGACTTCTTCACAGAAAGGAGAGCTTCCAAGAAGCCCATGCAGGTTAAGCACGAGCTAGCCGAGGAGAGTGAGGAGTATGGACCTGAGGAGGCCATAGTTGTTGTGAAGGAACTAGAGAGCCATGTTCTTGAAGTGAATACAGAAAATGCAGAGCTTCACAGACAGCTGAAGATGAAGAATCAAGAAACTGATCGTTTGAAGATAGACTGCCACAAGTATGAGGCCGAGCTTGTGATGGAGAGGGCCAAAAATACAAAGCATCTTGAGGCACTTGTCAAACACTTCAATCTTCAGTCTTGAGTCCTCCTGTCCTACCCTCCTGTCTTTTCTCCTAACTGTTGTTAATTCCTTCCATACTCCCTTGCACATGTGATGGTTATTACAAATAATTTATTTTTTCAGTTGTGTACTAATGGATAGGGTAGTGCTACTGTCACACCCTGGATAATGGTTTTAAATTTTCTCATGTTTATGTCTGTTTGCTTTATAGTATCTGGTTCTTGTTGGGCCCTTACTCTTGCCTTTGTGTGTTTAAATTTGCTGACTTGTTGCCTTGTGCTCTAGACTGGATAGTACTAACAGGTTCATGCAGGTATTTGAATCTTTTTGATGATGCCAAAAGGGGGAAGAAGGAAATGTTGGGGTGTTTGTGACCTAATTCATCTGTTTAAATTCTCTTGAACTTGTTACCTTTGTTTTTGTTTTTGGGAAATTTTGTCTATTCAGGTTATTTGGCAACATTTGTTTGTCATCATCAAAAAAGGGGAATTTGTTGAGCTTTGGTTTTGAAGAATGACAAACGAGAAGGACTCAGTGGTATGGAAGAAGAACCCAGTCCTTAGATAGAAGGGCATGACTGATCGAAAAGAGTTGCGGGTGTCAAATCCCTGCGGAAATAGGAATAGTGGCGCGTGAATGAATATGCATCCTAGTCAGACTAAAAGAGGCGGTGCCCAGGCTGTGTCTTTGAAGTATGAATAGGAGTTGGACTTCAACAAGGAAAAGAGTTACTAGGAATCCTGTCTTACCATAATTATAAGGATTCCTTGTAGGACTCAACTAGGGTTGAAAGGCCCATATAAATGCAAGTAGTTGATGCAGTCGTAATTCAGTTATTCACAAACAGAGAGTTGAGAGCATATAAAGGCGATCCAGCATCTTTCTACGTGACATAACAAAAGAAGACAACTGGTGTGCTTGAGTTGGTTGAGTCTAGATATTCTGTCTAGGTTCATTGCGTTGTAAGTTGTCTTAGTTTGAGCGTTCATTGTTTTTACCTAGTGGCTTATTGTAGAAGCATATGTATTAGGTGAACTTGTGAGAAATTGCTTGCAAAGCTAGAGTTTAGCTTTGATTAGTGATTAGGGTCTAGAGTGTAGCACCTTGGTTACAGAGTCTTCTAATAAAAAACTTGCTCGTTGTGTTAGTGGTTTGAGTTCTCAAATCCCAGAGTGTGGGTCGTGGTTTTTCTCCGTTGAGCAAGGAGTTTTCCACGTAAAATCCTCGTGTTCTCTGTGCGTGTGGTTGGTGTGTTGCAGTGTTTGAAACTGCAGAGTTGCAAAGGCAAGAACTGGGTTCTTGACTCAGGAGAACCAGGTTCTTAAAACGAAAATCGGTAGACACTATTCAACCCCCCCTTCTAGTGTCCTTAGGAGGTGCATAGATTATAACAAATATAAAGATATATAGTTGTCCTTTCATGATGGTGTTGTTTGTTTGGATTATTTTTACTGCTCGTAACAAGCTGTTGTATAGAGAAAAACTATGATATAACATAACATAAAATATTAATTTCCACCAAGATCTCAAGGTCTGGGTCTAACCTATCACATCTTCTTTTTGCAGATGATCTCATCTTATTTGTCAAAGCCTCGACCTCAAGTGCCTCGTCAATTAACAGAATATTTTCAGATTTTGGCAGACTCTCTGGAAAAAAAGTTAACTTTCTAAAATCAAAAATTTTCTTCTCCCCTAGTACCCCTCTTCGGTCCGAAGCCACATCTCCATTGCTCTCAATACGGAAATCGTTAATAATGTAGGGAAGTATCTAGGCTTGCCCATTACGAATCGCCACACGCAAACAGTGACAATCAATTTATCTTGGATAACATGAATAAAAAGCTCAAAGGTTGGAAAACCAAATGTCTCAGCATAACTGAAGAGCTACCCTTATCAACGATCTTTTTAGCTTCCATTCATATTTACTCTATGCATATAAACTTTCTTCCAGCCAAAACTCTGGATAGTATTGATAGACTTCAGAGAAATTTTCTTTGGGTTTCTACCCCTAATAAAAGAAAGATTCACCATGCAAATTGGGACCTTGTCACCACCAGCAAAGCAAAAGGAGGCTTCGGCCTCAAAAAGGCAAGGCTCAAGAATGGAGCCCTTATCACAAGTTTAGCTTGGAGACTATGTCAGAATGATCATAATCTCTGGTCACAGGTCCTAAGATCCAAATATAAAGACAGGAGAGGTAACCAACTCTATGCAAAATTTTCAGATTCCTATACTTGGAAGAGTGTTGTTAAAGTTGACAAGATTTACAGGACATGTTTATCTTGGAGCATTGGCTTGGAAAACAAGGTTAATCTCTGGCATGATAAATGGATCTTCCCTAACTACAACCTAAGATTTTTTGGGAAACGGGCCAATAATAGAATCCATGCAAAACTACAATGTCAGTGATATTTTGACTAACAATGTATGGAATTTCCACAACCTCTCCTTTGATCTTCCTTCAAGCATTACAACTCTCATCCTCAACACCCATCATAGTCTAGACCCTAATGTTGTTGATAAGGCCTTCTGGAACCAAATATCGGATGGCTTCTTGACTACAAATTCTACCTACTACTTGTTAACTTCTCACCGGAAGGAAACTCCATTATGCAACCCTAACCCTAGCTGGGTTTGGAAAACCAATATCCCTAATAAATTAAAATATTTTCTGTGGTCTTTCTGACATGACCCGAAATCTGGCTAGGCCGTGCGGGCACCCGACATCCTCCCCTAGACCTATAGGGCGAACCCTTACCAATTAAATTAGGAAAATAAATATAATTCAATTCATAAATACAAACAAGACATTAAAAAAAAAAAAAGCACAGACATACTGATATGTCTAAGCTGTACAAACGAAATTACAGCTGACTACCCAATATACTAAGTTTAGGGCTATCCAGACTAGACATCTAAGAGTACGAAAGAAGACGGATACCTCCTGAAGGGAGCAAAATGCAACTGAAATAATAAACAATAAACTGGTGGCCATCCGGAATAAAAGCTGGCTCACCCTGACAGCTGAAGTCGTCTTCGCTACTAAACAATATGGCGAACTCAATCCTGGAGCGAACCTGCAGAAACGAAATAGATAGAAAAGAAACAAATAACAAACAAGGGTGAGTCAAAAGGACTCAATAAGTGGGGCAGACTAGCCACCTCAAAGAATAGGATAGCTAGCCAGGGAGAAGAAAAATAAATAAACCAAATTTCTCTTATTTAAATTATAAAAAGGCAGAGTCAGATAATAACTGGAAACACGTATGGGATCATAAACTCATAAACAACCGGGGACATAAGATAGACAGAACGTATAGGTTTTTAAGTATCCCAAACATAATACTGTCACGGCGTGCAACCCGTTCCACATGTTCATACTTTCGCGGCGTGCAACCCGATCCATATATTCATCTTGTCGCGGCGTGCAATCCAGGATACGAGCAAGAAATATATAGACAAACTGAGATATATCCACAACATAGTATACATACCGTACACATGAAACACAAAACAATACACATAATAGTTAGTATGCGGTGCAATGAGATGGGATGAATGCGGTAGGATGCAATGCAGTCACATATGCCTGATACCTATCCCCGGTGCGGGACTCTCATCGTCTACCAGGAGATATATGCAATAATGATCCTTCACCGGCTCGGGACTCTCATCGATTACCGGGAAGTATATGCAATGATGACCCTTCACCGGCTCGGGACTCTCATCGATTACCGGGAAGTATATGCAATAATGACCCTTAACCGGCTCGGAACTCTCATCGATTACCGGGAAGTATATGCAATGATGACCGTTCACTAGATCAGGACTCTCCACGATTACCAGGAAGTATACGCAATGATGACCCTTCACCGGCTCGGGACTCTCATCGATTACCGAGAAGTATATGCAATAATGACCCTTCACCAGCTCGAGACTCTCATCGATTACCGGGAAATATATGCAATAATGACCCTTCACCGGTGCGCGACTCTCATCGCCAACCGGGAAGTATATGCAATAATGACCCTTCACCGGTGCGGGACTCTCATCGCCAACTGGGAAGTATATGCAATAATGACCCTTCACTGGCTCGGGACTCTCATCGATTACCAGGAAGTATATGCAATAATGACCCTTCACCGGCTCGGGACTCTCATCGATTACCGGGAAGTATATGCAATGCTCAAAACCAGAGTGCAATGCTCATATGCTCAATGCAATACCAACAACAGGGCATAACATATATTATACAATGTATATTCAAAGCTAAGGAGTAATGAGTACGCCTATCGGCAGCTACGCATGTAAGGAACACGTGGTAGAAAGTCCATGATAGTTATATATTTTATATAATTTTAGATATACAAATTATTATATATATTTATGTTTTTATATAAAATATATGGTATTATCTTCAAATTGTGCAAATACACAAAACAGTCTTCCGAGAAAGAAAAGAACGCAAAAGCAAGAAAAGAGAAAAAAAATGTCACCGATGCCATCAGTGGATCACATCAGTGAGAAAAGAATGAAGAAATGCCACCAATGGCATTAGTGAGTTCGCATTACTGGGAAAGAGGAAGAAAAGGTCACCGATGCCATTGGTGGTTCGCATTAGTGGAAAAATGACAAGGAAATGCCATCAATGGCATTAGTGGCTTTGCATCGGTGGAGCTTTTGACATGCACGTTTCTCTATAAATAGCCTGCATTTGCTGAGAAGTGAGATATCCCATCTTCTGTGTAAAAAATAAACACCTCTCTATTAGTTTTATTTTAGTTTTATAAGTTGTTTCTTCTTTGTAGAAATATTATTTTCTTTTCTCCATAATGGAGTAATTTTCTTTGGTTGGGATATTAGTTGAAGCTTGATAAAGTTTTTATAATGGAAGTCTTGATTTTATTATATTCTTATGTTGGGATTTTCTCTTTATCATCTTTATACACCAGGATTAACCATAATTTTTATTTTATTTCTTTCAATTCTAATTCTCGTGGAGGAGTTGACTCAAATAAGATTATTGATTTAGTAAAAGCTAATCGAAAGAGGTTTTTGCTCACTTGGTGTACTCAACTAAGATACTTCTTGTTTAAATCATTACTTTAGTCGGTTAACTACACTAATCGAAAGAGGTGTTATTAATCAAATATTGTTTAATGACACTGACTATCAATAAATTAATAGTATAAGCGCGGGTGGTGCTATTAATATATTGTGGTTAAGTGAAGTGGTTGTATTAGAAATAAATGATCATTATTTGAACAAGGTCTCTGTTTCACTGTCAATCGATTAACTACACTAATCGAAAGAGGTGTTATTAATTGGTTACTTTTATGTGATTTGGTTGTATCAGAAATAAGCGACCATATCATTAAACAGAGAAATAATTAATAAAATCTTGATTTTGTTATAATAGTTTTATCTTGCTGATTCAAAGTATCCCAACCTTTATCTTTATCTTTATCTTTTATTTATTTAAAATGTTCAAAAAATATTTACTCTAATGTTATTTAATTTTTAGGACTATTAAACAATTTCCATCTCACCAAACTAGTTCTCTCAAATAGTGACAAAGATAATATAAATTTGTAGCCTAGGTGGTTCCAATCTCGTTGGGACGATATCTTAAACTATACTATAATTTGACAGAGTACGAGCATAAAATCATATACGCCTAGAGCTCGTCAGTCCACGAGGCCAAGTGCCTCCAAAGAAATGGATATAAACGCTTACCTTGTTACAAAGTTAGCACAGCTACTCAACAACCGCTTTGTCCTTTGGATTCATTGCCAAACGATCCTGCTTATTCAGTAAGCAGAAATATATCAAATTAGGCTAAAGGCTTCATTCCCTTCATCTTAGGGCAATCCAGCTAGGAACCTGATACCCTATTCGCATACGCAATACGCAGGCCAGGCCTATGTACAGGGTTTAAGGTCACATAACCAAACCCTAAATAAATTACATTTATATGTTGCCCATAACTCACTGAGTACGAATATATACTCAATTCCATTATGAGGGTCCAATTAACCCTTTAAACTACTAATTGAACTTATTAAAACGATGTCTAAAATCTCAATTTTTACCGTCAAAATATATTCAAATACACGTAATAAACTAAAATAATGCATTTAGATCATTACCTGAATGTTTTCGGGTGAAAATCCTATTTTTTCCTCCTCCTTTTCCTTTCCTTTCTTTCTTTTTCCTAATATTTTCCTTTCATTTCTCGTCTTTTTTTTTCTGTTCCATTCTGTAGACATAATGAGCTAATGAGCTCTTATGAGCTAATAATTTAGCTTACACCACCACCTCACTCTTTTCCAATTTTCGTTTTCTTTTCTTTTATTTTATTTTCTTTTCTTTTCGCGATGAAAATTAAAACGGAACTCTATGGAATTCGAAATGATCCCAAATTTCTCAAGTAAGTTATACAAAATATATGTAACACACTTGCAAAGGCGGATCTCAAATTGGACTCTCGAAACTCAATATGCAAATTAAATGGAAAACGGTCAAATTATTTAACTTTCGGCATTTTAGCAGAAAATAGCCGAACAACCTCGAAATTCACTTTTCGAAAGTTCACAAGAGTCATAAATAATCATACGAACCCAACGGCGCTTTCGGATTTCGAATCGGAGCTCATTCCCCAAAATCGAGCTCGAAAATCTCGTTTTAATATTTATCGACAATAAAAACTGAAATCTTCTTCCGATACCTACCAAACGAAATCCGATTGAGCTCAAATTTTACAGACAGGTCCTAATAGACCTTACGAATATTTTAAAATTATCGGCACGCCAATCGGAGTCCTGACTTCCGAAACGACTGACCGAGGTCGTTTCATTCTCCTCCACTTAGACTCTCGTTCGTCCACGAACGAGCTTGAGTCTAAAGCCAAATTCATGCAGATAACAAGAGAACTTGCTCGACCTTTATAAAATATTCTACGGACATTATCTTATGATTACAGAATCAGAATTATGACACGCACATCAAACTCTTAGATAAAACTTAGCTGGATGATATCATAATACCACCGCCCAGATTATTCTGACTAAACTTACCCTTTCTCGATCATAAGAGAAGAGTTCTATATTTTCGAAATGAAGATGCACACAACTCTTGATGGGTTAACATGATTCCACCAAAGAATCACCTTGTCGATATACTTTTCGATATAGAACAGGTCAATGAAACTAAGAATTAGCTTATGCTTCCGCAACGCCTTAGAGATTTAATATTTATATTCAGTATTGGAGGAAGACTCCTTCACTTAGAGCATCAGCTCATACAACTAACTTGAATAAAAATAGGCATCCTCACAGGGTCTACTGGATTAAGGAGTACTTAGCTAAACCAGAATGCGGCTCTGACCTGAGCTACCAAATTACCCTCTCAAGTTGCCAAAAAGCTGCAACTCTCGAGTCCACTACTCTCAAACCTTTACCGCAAGCACCACCGCTCAATAGCTCAATTCACGGGTCGGACGACACTCTCCATTACATTTAGTAGCCTTGAAACACAACTATGTGCTTACCCGGCTACCTTAATGCATACTCTGGCTCAACACAGGGAATATCACAAGCGACTACTAACTGCCCAAGCTCACTATTTTCGGACGAGGAAGAAATGGTAATAGAGCGAGGATAGAAATAATTAGAACTTCAGGAAGCTTATCTTCTTATTGCTTGGCTACCAGAGCTAGACTACTTCCGAGTCAGGCTAGCTAAAGAATCATAATTGAAGAAATAGACATTAAATAAGCTTTATGGAATGACATCTATGCCAATTTAACCTCCCAATAAGAAGGAAACTCTGACAATTTACCAGAAAACCCTTTTATAACCCAGATAAGCTCGTGGGATAACATGACTTAACTAGTGTGTTGAAACAAGAGGAGATACGTAGATTGAATATTACTTACTAACCACTTTACACCAAAAGAAACAATGACACTCTCTGATGGTTATGAACTAGAATCCCATCATCCAACCAACACGGAATTCCAAGAAGAGAGGTAAACTAATTTGACATAATAATAGAAGATAGCACAACAAGATGCCAAGCAGACAATACCGACACTCACTCCCAAATCTTTCACATTTAGACCAAACAAATTAGTAGGGTCTCACAAATGCTAGGAATAAATCATACCAGAAGCTCGCCCCTCTACCGCAACCGATTCTTAATAGAAACAATATCCAAAGAAACTATGGAAACATGACATGACAGACTATTTCTAGATCGATCGGAAGAATCAAATCTTACTCACATATAAGGGAAGAAGAAATACATGGGTCTACTACATCGGATGCCTCAGTATCCTGCCAGACTGGCAGTTCATAAAACTGCCTCTGCGGCTGAACTAAGCCGCTACGCTTATAATTACCTTCTGAAGAATAACTGCCACCACGCTCTCGACCTTTACTGAATCATGGCATTTCTCTAGCTGATTGAGATCTAAATGAAATCCCTGCGACTGGGCAGGTGCCTGAGGGCAAGAAGAAGGACGACTATCTACTTGCTAGAGTAAGGGAAAACTCTCCAAAGGATAACCAAACTCACGACAATGATAACATCTTTTTGCTGAAAAAAGAAAGCTAGACAGATTGTGATAGCTAAAGAGAAAACTGAGTCCGATCTTGACAGACTGCTGGCGCACTCTGAGAATCATGCGCCACAAACTGAGATAACCTGGCATGTGACCTCCCACGAAAATTAGAACTCTCACCTTCAAAAGAGGTATGGTGCCCACCAGGGCCGTGGGATATCTTTCTGTCCCACTCTAACTCTTCCCCCTCTAACTTAGGATATGCCTAATACCTCTAAGAAATATCAACAACGACATCAAATGAAGTCTCAACCTCAATTTCTCGATCTATCTAGGACCTCAAGGAAGGAGAAAGGTCATCAATAAATCTTCAAAACTTTCGAATGGACTAGCTATAGAGCATATCCAGTCATCCTGGAAAAATTTCAATCTCATATTCTGAAACTGACAGGCTACTCTATCTAATCTACTTAAACTGGCGATGCTTTTTATCTCGTTTACTGCACGAAAAGAACTTTTCCACGAATCTAAGAGAAAACTCGTGCTAAGTCAACATAGGCAAACCCTGCCCAGCTGATAAAAGAGCGGTCCACAAATCCAAGGCTGGACCCAGAAACAGAAAGCAGTATAATCGACACCATACTGCTCGAGATAACCAAGAGCCTGAAAGATACGCTGACATTTTTTTATTTTAAAAAATAAAACTTACACAGGGATTATTTGATGCATGGCCTAAGAACATCAGAAGGTTCAATTGGGTAGAATAATACAGCCTCTTCAAACACTCAGACCGAGCCATTACTCAGGCTAGCTAACCAGCCAGAATAACTAGAAGCACAACACATGCTACTCAACAACCGCTTTGTCCTTTGGATTCATTGCCAAACGATCCTGCTTATTTAGTAAGCAGAAAATATATCTAATTAGGCTAAAGGCTTCATTCCCTACATCTTAGGGCAATCAAGCTAGGAACCTGATACCCTATTCGCATACGCAATACGCAGGCCAGGCCTATGTACAGGGTTTAAGGTCACATAACCAAACCCTAAATAAATTACATTTATATGTTGCCCATAACTCACTGAGTACGAATATATACTCAATTCCATTATCAGGGTCCAATTAACCCTTTAAACTACTAATTGAACTTATTAAAACGATGTCTAATATCTCAATTTTTACCGTCAAAATATATTCAAATACACGTAATAAACTAAAATAATGCATTTAGATCATTACCAGAATGTTTTCGGGTGAAAATCCTATTTTTTCCTCCTCCTTTTCCTTTCCTTTCTTTCTTTTTCCTAATATTTTCCTTTCATTTCTCGTCTTTTCTTTTCTGTTCCATTCTGTAGTTATAATGAGCTAATGAGCTCTTATGAGCTAATCATTTAGCTTACACCACCGCCTCACTCTTTTCCAATTTTCGTTTTATTTTCTTTTATTTTATTTTCTTTTCTTTTCGCGATGAAAATTAAAACGGAACTCTATGGAATTCGAAATGATCCCAAATTTCTCAAGTAAGTTATACAAAATATATGTAACACACTTGCAAAGGCGGATCTCAAATTGGACTCTCGAAACTCAATATGCAAATTAAATGGAAAACGGTCAAATTATTTAACTTTCGGCATTTTAGCAGAAAATAGCCGAACAACCTCGAAATTCACTTTTCGAAAGTTCACAAGAGTCATAAATAATCATACGAACCCAACGGCGCTTTCGGATTTCGAATCGGAGCTCATTCCCCAAAATCGAGCTCGAAAATCTCGTTTTAATATTTATCGACAATAAAAACTGAAATCTTCTTCCGATACCTACCAAACGAAATCCGATTGAGCTCAAATTTTACAGACAGGTCCTAATGGACCTTATGAATATTTTAAAATTATCAGCACGCCAATCGGAGTCCTGACTTCCGAAACGACTGACCGAGGTCGTTTCATTCTCCTCCACTTAGACTCTCGTTCGTCCACGAACGAGCTTGAGTCTAAAGCCAAATTCACGCAGATAACAAGAGAACTTGCTCGACCTTTATAAATTATTCTACGGACATTATCTTATGATTACAGAATCAGAATTATGACACGCACATCAAACTCTTAGATAAAACTTAGCTGGATGATATCATAATACCACCGCCCAGATTATTCTGACTAAACTTACCCTTTCTCGATCATAAGAGAAGAGTTCTATATTTTTGAAATGAAGATGCACACAACTCTTGATGGGTTAACATGATTCCACCAAAGAATCACCTTGTCGATATACTTTTCGATATAGAACAGGTCAATGAAACTAAGAATTAGCTTATGCTTCCGCAACGCCTTAGAGATTTAATATTTATATTCAGTATTGGAGGAAGACTCCTTCACTTAGAGCATCAGCTCATACAACTAACTTGAATAAAAATAGGCATCCTCACAGGGTCTACTGGATTAAGGAAAACTTAGCTAAACCAGAATGCGGCTCTGACCTGAGCTACCAAATTACCCTCTCAAGTTGCCAAAAAGCTGCAACTCTCGAGTCCACTACTCTCAAACCTTTACCGCAAGCACCACCGCTCAATAGCTCAATTCACGGGTCGGACGACACTCTCCATTACATTTAGTAGCCTTGAAAATCAACTATGTGCTTACCCGGCTACCTTAATGCATACTCTGGCTCAACACAGGGAATATCACAAGCGACTACTAACTGCCCAAGCTCACTATTTTCGGACGAGGAAGAAATGGTAATAGAGCGAGGATAGAAATAATTAGAACTTCAGGAAGCTCATCTTCTTATTGCTTGGCTACCAGAGCTAGACTACTTCCGAGTCAGGCTAGCTAAAGAATCATAATTGAAGCAATAGACATTAAATAAGCTTTATGGAATGACATCTATGCCAATTTAACCTCACAATAAGAAGGAAACTCTGACAATTTACCAGAAAACCCTTTTATAACCCAGATAAGCTCGTGGGATAACATGACTTAACTAGTGTGTTGAAACAAGAGGAGATACGTAGATTGAATATTACTTACTAACCACTTTACACCAAAAGAAACAATGACACTCTCTGATGGTTATGAACTAGAATCCCATCATCCAACCAACACGGAATTCCAAGAAGAGAGGTAAACTAATTTGACATAATAATAGAAGATAGCACAACAAGATGCCAAGCAGACAATACCGACACTCACTCCCAAATCTTTCACATTTAGACCAAACAAATTAGTAGGGTCTCACAAATGCTAGGAATAAATCATACCAGAAGCTCGCCCCTCTACTGCAACCGATTCTTAATAGAAACAATATCCAAAGAAACTATGGAAACATGACATGACAGACTATTTCTAGATCGATCGGAAGAATCAAATCTTACTCACATATAAGGGAAGAAGAAATACATGGGTCTACTGCATCGGATGCCTCAGTATCCTGCCAGACTGGCAGTTCATAAAACTGCCTCTGCGGCTGAACTAAGCCGCTACACTTATAATTACCTTCTGAAGAATAACTGCCACCACGCTCTCGACCTTTACTGAATCATGGCATTTCTCTAGCTGATTGAGATCTAAATGAAATCCCTGCGACTGGGCAGGTGCCTTAGGGCAAGAAGAAGGACGACTATCTACTTGCTAGAGTAAGGGAAAACTCCCCAAAGGATAACCAAACTCACGACAATGATAACATCTTTTTGCTGAAAAAAGAAAGCTAGACAGATTGTGATAGCTAAAGAGAAAACTGAGTCCGATCTTGACAGACTGCTGGCGCACTCTGAGAATCATGCGCCACAAACTGAGATAACCTGGCATGTGACCTCCCACGAAAATTAGAACCCTCACCTTCAAAAGAGGTATGGTGCCCACCAGGGCCGTGGGATATCTTGCTGTCCCACTCTAACTCTTCCCCCTCTAACTTAGGATATGCCTAATACCTCTAAGAAATATCAACAACGACATCAAATGAAGTCTCAACCTCAATTTCTCGATCTATCTAGGACCTCAAGGAAGGAGAAAGGTCATCAATAAATCTTCAAAACTTTCGAATGGACTAGCTATATAGCATATCCAGTCATCCTGGAAAAATTTCAATCTCATATTCTGAAACTGACAGGCTACTCTATCTAATCTACTTAAACTGGCGATGCTTTTTATCTCGTTTACTGCACGAAAAGAACTTTTCCACGAATCTAAGAGAAAACTCGTACTAAGTCAACATAGGCAAACCCTGCCCAGCTGATAAAAGAGCGGTCCACAAATCCAAGGCTGGACCCAGAAACAGAAGGCAGTACAATCGACACCATACTGCTCGAGATAACCAAGAGCCTGAAAGATACGCTGACATTTTTTTATTTTAAAAAATAAAACTTACACAGGGATTATTTGATGCATGGCCTAAGAACATCAGAAGGTTCAATTGGGTAGAATAATGCAGCCTCTTCAAACACTCAGACCGAGCCTTTACTATGGCTAGCTAACCAGCCAGAATAACTAGAAGCACAACACATGCTACTCAACAACCGCTTTGTCCTTTGGATTCATTGCCAAACGATCCTGCTTATTCAGTAAGCAGAAAATATATCAAATTAGGCTAAAGGCTTCATTCCCTACATCTTAGGGCAATCAAGCTAGGAACCTGATACCTTATTCGCATACGCAATACGCAGGCCTGGCCTATGTACAGGGTTTAAGGTCACATAACCAAACCCTAAATAAATTACATTTATATGTTGCCCATAACTCACTGAGTACGAATATATACTCAATTCCATTATCAGGGTCCAATTAACCCTTTAAACTACTAATTGAACTTATTTAAACGATGTCTAATATCCCAATTTTTACCGTCAAAATATATTCAAATACACATAATAAACTAAAATAATGCATTAAGATCATTACCTGAATGTTTCCGGGTGAAAATCCTATTTTTTCCTCCTTTTCCTTTCCTTTCTCTCTTTTTCCTAATATTTTCCTTTCATTTCTCGTCTTTTCTTTTCTGTTCCATTTTGTAGTTATAATGAGCTAATGAGCTCTTATGAGCTAACCATTTAGTTTACACCACCGCCTCACTCTTTTCCATATTTTGTTTTCTTTTCTTTTATTTTATTTTATTTTCTTTTCGCGATAAAAATTAAAACGGAACTCTATGGAATTCGAAATGATCCCAAATTTCTTAAGTAAGTTATATAAAATATATTAATACACTTGCAAAGGCGGATCTCAAATTGGACTCCCGAAACTCAATATGCAAATTAAATGGAAAAAGGTCAAATTATTTAACTTTCGGCATTTTAGCGGAAACTAGCCGAACAACCTCAAAATTTATTTTTCAAAAGTTCACAAGAGTCATAAATAATCATACGAACCCAACGGCGCTTTCGAATTTCGAATCGGAGCTCATTCCCCAAAATCGAGCTTGAAAATCTCGTTTTAATATTTATCGACAATAAAAACTGAAATCTTCTTCCGATACCTACCAAACGAAATCCGATTGAGCTCAAATTTTACAGACAGGTCCTAATGGACCTTACGAATATTTTAAAATTATCGGCACGCCAATCGGAGTCCTGACTTCCGAAACGACTGACCGAGGTCGTTTCACTTTCTGCTCCAACAAACTCCCCACTGGAGCAATCTTATTCCATCATCATATTATTTCTCACAGCAGCTGTAAACACTGCACCAATACCCCTAAAACTCTCCAACATATCTTCATTGATTGTCCTATATCTTCTCACATATGGTCTATCCTCCAAGCCTATCCAACTCATAATTTGCAATCTTAGGTTAAGGATATTTGCAAAGACTCACGCACCCGCACTCACTCCACCGGTACCCCTATCAGTATTGTAATTCCCTACGCCCTTTGGGGTATCTGTATCAAACCTCTTTAAAAATAAGAATATTCTTGTGTCTAGCTCAGATATCATCAAACATGCAGCAGAATTATTCGATCTGACCGCCACCAGAAGAAATGCCCGTCTATTCAAGGTCATCTTCTTCAAATGACACCTCCCGATCTCAACTACTATAAACTAAACATAGTTGTTGCCTTCTGCTCCTCCACTGACGCAGGAGGCATAGGGGTGTTATTCGTGACCATCATGGCCTTTGAAAAGAAAGTTTTGCAAAACGTATTTCTTTTAGCTCTGTAATATACTCTGAGCTCCTAGCTCTTTTCCATGGTCTTCTCGTGGCGAAAGAAAGGAATCTCACTCCTCTCCAGATTGAATGCGACTCACAAGTCATCCTCCAAACGCTAAAATGAACTAATGGAATTTATGTTAACTTACTTCATGATTGTAGGTTATTACTCGTTGAGCTATATATATACAGTAGCGGACCCAAGAATTTTATTAAGGGGTATTAAAATATATACGCCTAAAGGTACGAAAAAAATTAAGAGGACTCAACAATGCAATATATATATATATATATATATACCCTTTTACGCAGTGTAATTTTTCTACGAAGGGGTATCAATTGATACCCCTTCACGTAGGGTAGGTCCGCCTATGTGTGTGTGTGTGTGTGTGTGTGTATATATATATCGAGAGAAAATTTTGTTGCTGATCTTCTTGTCAAACATGGCTGCTTAGATGCTTCTTTATCGGATATTATGTATTTTGTTAATTAATAAACTACACTTAGACGCCTATCCACCTCAAGGATAGAAAAGTCACCTTTTGTAACTAAACCGCAGTCTTATTATTTACATATATATATATAATATCATGGCCGGATTAGCAAAATAAAAATCAAAAAAAAGAAATTTTGATTGTTATGGAGAAATGCTATTATTATATATGATGATTGTTATAGAAAAATCTTTATGCATAGGGCTATTTTTAGCATGCTCTCATGTGTCATCAATGAAATTATTATTGAAGAACTCGGGAATGTTATCTTTAAATAAATTTGTGTAAGATGTAAAATCAACAACTACATACTCAGTGTAATTTTACAAATGGGGTCTCTCTGGTGTAATGTAGGTAGATTTTACCTACATCAAAGTGGAAAGACTGTTTTTAGTAGAACCTCGATATGTTTGTAAGATATAAAATCGCCTATATTATATATCTGGTTATATTACATTTGATGAACTGATCCTACTAATAAATACAGTTTACGTTTTTTTTGAAAATGGATCTTACAAAGAAAAGAAAGGAAAAGAGCAACAACTCAAAGGT
This sequence comes from Petunia x hybrida, assembly GCA_037355625.1. Lineage (NCBI taxonomy): Eukaryota > Viridiplantae > Streptophyta > Magnoliopsida > Solanales > Solanaceae > Petunia > Petunia x hybrida. Next base: position 621,170 of record JBBBVM010000974.1, read on the forward strand.
AAAACAATACTCCCTCGACCCCAGATTAAGCGGTTTTAGCAAATGAAGTTGTTTCATAAAGTTTGACCTTTAAGAAAAATAAGAAGTCATTGTGATTTCCTTTTTTAAAAAAAAAAAATTATCACTGTTATTATTTCAATTAGTGTATAGTGCTAATTAACGAGAGACATAAAAGTAATTTGGACAAAATAATTTAATGATCAAGGTTATCAATTTTTAAGGGGTGCATGTACATATATAATTTTAAAAGATAATAATCGATCAGTTTTTACTTCTGGTGAAAAAGGAGGTCCACAGATTTGACTTTAGGGACCCAATATTTTCGGAATTCCAAATTGGGAGACCAATTAGAAAACGAAACACATTCTGAATCAATCCAGAAGGGGACCAAGTTAATAAGCCACTAAATTCTGCAGAAACAAATACATAGCTATGTGATGATTATCAGATGCATAACTTGACTTTCTTCCAGCTGATTCATATCTCAAATTTTTACCTTCGCAAAATAATTTCCATTCCGTAAAATAAACAATCCCTCTCAACTTCCTTTTAAGTATCTAATAAAAGGCTAAAATCTTTGTAGATGCTGGATTTCTTGAAATATTGCAGTTTATTTTCTGCCCTTATTAGGATGATGAAGGTGTATTTATACAGTTCACAGGGTACTTAAAGTAACTTGGATTAGTTCATCAAGTGCACATTAACAGGCAATGTGATATTATCCTCTTGCCATGTGGATTACAAGGATATCAAACTTCGATAATAATTTTTCAAAAGTAATTAACTAGTAAAATGTCTTGCTTTAGGCTGGGGTAAATGACAAAACTATGACACTTAAGGCAATGGTTTGCCTAATTGACTCCACTAAGAGTGGTTTAGCAAGAATGGCCTTCTTTAAGTTAAATGAATCTTTTTGGACTAAATTACCCCTCAACAAATCATATAAAGACAGGATATAAACCAGACCTTGCCTCCATTAACTCTGCAACTTATTTCCAGACATTCGTCCCTTTATTCTTCCAACTGATTAACCTAAGAACTCAAATTTTCAGAAAAAAGAAGATTCAAAGGTAAGTTTCTTCAATATTTCATTAATTTTACGTAGTTTTTAGATTAAATTTGGCATAATTTCATCATAAATTCATGGAATTTGTTTAGTTTTTGCATAATCACAGATTAGCTAATGCGATTTGTGAATTTTGATGATAATGATTGAAAACTACTGCTAGATAACCAGTAATTAACGTCACATTGATTTGAGATCCGCCTTGACGAGTATGCTACATATATTTTGTATAACTTGTATACAAAAGTTGGAATTATTTCGAATATCGTAGGGTACCGTTTTAATTTTTGTCACGAAAAGAAAATTAAAAAAAAAGGAGAAAAAGACAAAAATGAAAAGAAAAGACAAAAAATGGAAAACAAGGCAAGTCGGTGAATGAGCTATATAAGCTCATTTGGATAGAAACAGAGAATTGGTGGATAGGATACGCTGACGTCATTTTATTTTTAAAAAAAATTACGAGATTTATCTGATGCATTGCTTAAGAATATCGGAAGGTTCAACCGCGTAAAATAATGCAACCTCTTCGGACATTCGGATCGAGCCATTACTCAGGCTAACTAACCATCCAGAATAACTAGAGGCATAACACATGCTGTCTCCGGAACATAATTTAGTGCAGTAATATTAAGAACCGGAATAGGAGCTCCCTGAGACCGAACGTCTGCACATGCGTCAACCTGATAGGCTGCCCAGCGAATAATAGGTTCTTACGGTATCTGCGTCGCCAAGATTCTCGTAAAAGCATCGTAGAGAGCCAAGGGAACCACATGGCCCTGCTCTTTTGCCCATCGCGAGCTCGTACATCCGTAACTAGATCGTCAGCATGGTCAAAAACTCTCGGGGCTTCGTCAGTGCTAGCCCCAGGCTAGACTGCTTCGTCCTGAACTCCTTCCGTTTGCTGATTTGTCGTACGAGGGTTCACAATTACCACGAATGAATTAACGAAAATACTTTTGCATCCTAGACCGACGCACGATCAGAAATGAAGGAAGTGAAACTAACTTGAATTGGTGGGCCGCTCTCTTATTAACTAACTTGGTTTGATTTTTCTTCTAGATTCGTGGAAAAGTTCCTTTCGAGTAGCGAGCGAGATGAAAAGTGTTGCCAGTTTGAGTGGGTTGGACAGGGTAGCCTGTCGGTTAACCTGGTGGTGTTTCAGAATGTGAGATTGAATTCTATAGAATGGCTGAATACACATTAGAACTAGTCTGTGAGACTTTCGAGAGATTCAAAGATTTACTGATGACCTTTCTCCTTCCTTGAGATCCCAGATGGCTCGAAAAATTGAGGTTGAGACTTCATTTGATGTTGTTGTTGATATTACCCGAAGGTACGAGGTATACCATAAGTTAGAGCGGGAGAGCAAGAGATCTCGTGGCCCTAGTGGGTAACCATGGTACCTCATTTAGAAATAAGAGTTCTGATTATTTTGGGAGGTCTCCTTCCAGGTTATCTCAGCTTGCGTCACGTGATTCTTAGAGTGTGCCAGTAGCTCGTCAAGATCAGATTCAGTCTTTTCTTTACAGCTATCAACAATCTTTCCAGCTTCCACTTTTCAGCGAAAAGGTGGTATCATTGTCGTGAATCTGGCTATTCTTTGAGGATTTTTCCTTACTCCGACAAGTAGGCAGTCGTCTTTCCTCTCGTTATTAGGCATCTGCGCAGTCGCAGGGGATTTCATTTAAATCTTAATCAACCAGAGAAATGCCACCATCCAATAGAGTTCGAGAGTGTGGTGGTTGTGGTTCTTATGGAAATAATTCTCAAGGTAGCGGCTCAGCTTAGCTGCAGAGGCATTCTATGAACTGCTAGTCTGGCAGGATGCTGAGGCATCCGATGTAATAGACCCGTGTGTTTCTTCTTCCCTTATCTGTAAGTAAGGTTTATTTTTCCGATCGATCTGGAAATGGTTTGTCATATCATGTTTCCATGGTTTCCTTATTATTTCTATTAAGAATTGGTTGCGGTAGAGGGGAAGCTTCTGGTATGTATTCCTGGTATTTGTGAGACCCTACTAGTTTTTCTGGTGTAAATGTGAGAGATTTGGGAGTGAGTGGCGGTATTCTCTGCTTGGCATCTTGTTGTGCCACCTTTTGTTGTTATGTCAAGTCAGTCTATATCTCTTTGGAATTTTGTGTCGGTAGGATGATGGAATTCTTATTCGTCACAATCAGAAAGTGATATTGTTTCTTCTGGTGTAAAGTAATTTGTAAGTAATGCTCGATCTATGTGTCTCCTCTTGGTTCGAGATTCTAGTAGAGTCATGTTATTCTATGAGCTTGTCTTAGTTATAAAAGGGTATTCTGGTAAATTGTCATAGTTTCCTTCTTATTGGTAGGTTAAATTGGTATGGATGTTTTTCCATAAAGCTTATTTAATGTCTATCTCTTCAATTGCGATTCTTTGGCTCGCCTGACTCGGAAGTAGTCTAGCTTTGGTAGCCAAGCAAATAAGAAGATGAACTTTCTGAAGCTCTAATCATTTCTATCCTCGATCCATTTCCATTTCTTCTTCGTCCGGCACAAGTGAGCTTGGGCGATTGGTAGCCGCTTGTGACGTTCCCTGTGTTGAGCCAGAGTACATGTTATTGTAGCCGGGTAAGCATATTTTTTTTTTGGATATTAGTTTATCCGGGTATCCATTCCCATGTATAGTATAATGTTGGTTCTGTTTTTGCGGATCATCCAGTTTCAGGGGAAACTCTGCCGAAATTTTTATATAGAAGTACCATCCACCAGGCGGTGGTGTTTATGACAAAGGTATGGAGTTGTGAACTTGAGAGTTGCAGCTGTTTGGCAACTCGAAAGGATAGTTGGTAGCTTAGGTCTGCCTACGTTCAGCTTTTTTAGCTAAGTCTTCCTTGATCCAGCAGATTATGCGGGGATGAGTATTCCTATTCAAATAGTTGTATGAGTTTGTGCTTTAAGTGGAGGAGTCTTCCTCCAAATACTGAATGGTAATACTAAATCTCTAAGGCGTTGGTACCACTTTTGCCACGACCCAATCGAGGGCCGCGACAGAAACCTACAATAATCTATTAATGCCAGAGATAAGCTGGAAACTTAATCATATATACGTACCTATCTGCTGAAAGCATAAAGTCTGGAAAGATGACACGACTTTAACTTGCTGGCAATTAGAACATTGAGCCACAAATTCAGCTATGTCACACTTCATTCCATCCCACCAATAAATCTGCTTAAGATCATGGTACATCTTAGTCGAACCTGGATGAACAGTGTATTTGGAATAATATGCCTCTATGATAATCTGTCCACATAAATCTGCAACATCAGGAACACAAACTCTATCTTTATACATGAGAACACCGTCAGTAGTAACCCTGTATGGTGACTCCGGTTTTCCTCTGGCTATCTGTCTGTATTCAACTAGAACTGGATCCTCATATTGATGTTGTTTACTTCATGAAAAATTTAGAGTTAAAGGTCTAGTGCAGCTTGTCGTCCATCCATCATTGACATATCTCCTTCACACCTCAACTCTTTGAGAAGTTACTTTGGCATTATAAGTGCTCATGTAATCAACTTTGTTGCTGGTATTCTGCCTCAGCTCATGGTTTAACTACATGTCTCTTTTATTTTCACTTTTTCAAGTCATAATATTTCCAATTCAAACACAATACCCTAAGTAGATGTTCAGTCTGGAGTAACTACATTCCCACAAGGAACTTGCGGAACAACACTAACATCAACTGAGATGTTGCATAGTGCGTTCGTAAAAATAATATAGCTTGCATCAAACCTTCTATAGTGTGTAGTGACAAGGTACTCCAAAAGATCCCCCTATTGCATCAAGCGTGAGCTAATTCTTAGTTCCATCGACCTGTTCAATATCAAAAGGTATATCGAAGAGGTGATTATCGGCTGAATCATGTTAACCCATTCAAAGTTTCGTGTATCTTTGCCTCGAAAATGTAGAACTCTCTTCTCGTGATCGAGGAAGGATCAGCTTAGTCAGAATAAGCTGGGCAATGGTGTTATCATATTATCAAGATATGTTTTATTCCAAGAGTTCGGTGTTCGTGTTATAATTCTGATTCTGCAATCATGAGATAATACCCGTGGAGTAGCTTATGAAGGTCGTACAAGTTCTTTTGCTATCTGTGCGAATTTTTCTTTAGATTTAGACTCGTTCAAGGACGAACGAGAGTTTAAGTGGAGGAGAATGAAACGACCTCGGTCAGTCGTTTCGGAAGTTAGGACTCCGATTGGTGTTTCGATAATTTTAAAATATTTGTATGGTCCATTAGGACCTGTCTGCAAAATTTGAGCTAAATCAGAACTGTTTGATAGGCATCGGAAAAAGGTTGTCAGTTTTTATTGTCGATAAATATTAAAGGTGTCAATTTCGAGCTCGGTTTTGGCGAATGAGCTCCGATTCGAAATCCGAAAGCGCCATTAAGTTCATATGATTATTTATGACTTTTGTGAACTTTCGAAAGTGAATTTCGATGTTGTTCGGCTAGTTTCCGCTAAAATGCCGAAAGTTAAATAATTTGACTTTTTTTATTTAAATTCGCATCTTGAGTTTCGGGAACCCGATTTGAGATCCGCCTTGACGAGTATGCTACATATATTTTGTATAACTTGTATACAAAAGTTGGAATTATTTCGAATATCGTAGGGTACCGTTTTAATTTTTGTCACGAAAAGAAAATTTAAAAAAAAAAGAGAAAAAGACAAAAATGAAAAGAAAAGACAAAAAATGGAAAATAAGGCAAGTCGGTGAATGAACTATATAAGCTCATTTGGATAGAAACAGAGAAGGGAAATGGAGAACTGAAACAGAGAAAAATAAAATGACGCAGTAGAGTAGAGAAAAAAATGCCAGGAAATGCGAAAAGGGGCCGGAGAAAAGTAGAATTTTCACCCTGAAACATTCAGGTAATGATCCTAATATATTATTTGAGTTTATTACGTATGTTTAAATATGTGTTAACGGTAAAACTTGGAATATTATACATCGTTTTAATAAGTTCAACTGATAGTTTAAAGGGTCAATTGGACCCCGATAATGAAATTGATTATATATTCGTACTCAGTAAGTTATGGGAAACATATAAATGTAATTTATTTGGGATTTGGTTATGTAGCTTTGAACCCTTCACATAGGCCTGGCCTGCGTATTGCCTATTCGAATAGAATATCAGGTTCCTAACCGGATTGCCCTAAGATGTGAGGAATAAAGCATTTAGCCTAATTTGATATATTTTTCTGCTTATTGAATAGAGTGGGATCGTTTGGCAATGAAACCAAAGGATAAAGCGGTTGTTGATTAGCAATGCTAACTTTTGGAAGAGGTAAGTGTTTATATCCATTTCTTTGGAGGCACCTGGCCTCGTGGATTTTCTACCACGTGTTCCTTACGTGTGTAGCTGCCGATAGGCGTACTCATTACGCCTTAGCTTTGGATTTACATTATATATTATATGTTATGTCCTGTTGTTGGTGTTGCATTAAGTATTTGAGCATTGTACTCTGGCTCTGAGTTGGCATCTACCTCTCGGCTGTCGATGAGAGTCCCGCGCCGGTGAAGGGTTATTATTGCATCACATTGCATTCATATGCATTATATGTCATTCATATGCATTACATTGCATCATATTCAGGGTAGGAGGATTCCGCCCTCGGAGCAGGAGGATTCCGCTCCATTGCATCATATTGAGGGTAGGAGGATTCCGAGGATTCCGCTCCATTGCATCATATTGAGGGTAGGAGGATTCCGCCCTCGGAGCAGGAGGATTCCGCTCCATTGCATCATATTGAGGGTAGGAGGATTCCGCCTTCGGAGCAGGAGGATTCCGCTCCATTGCATCATATTGAGGGTAGGAGGATTCCGCCCTCGGAGCAGGAGGATTCCGCTCCATTGCATCATATTGAGGGTAGGAGGATTCCACCCTCGGAGCAGGAGGATTCCGCTCCATTGCATCATATTGAGGGTAGGAGGATTCCGCCCTCGGAGCAGGAGGATTCCGCTCCATTCATTTGGCACATGTACCCTTTGCATCAGATTTCATTTCATTTCATTTCATTTCATCTCATCTCATTTCATTTCATTTGTTTTCTTACCATTGTGTAGAATTGTGGTACATAACTACTGTTCTGCTTATACGTGCATTGCTTATTTGTTGATATGTTTCTAGCTCGTATTCCTGGCTGAGTTTATGGTTTCATACGTGTTTTCGGTTATTATCTGGCTCCTCTTTTTTATAATTTAAAAAAGAGGAATTTGGTTTATCTGTTTCTTCTCCCTGGCTAGCTATCCTATTCTTTGAGGTGGCTAGTCTGCCCCACTTATTGAGTCCTTTTGACTCACCCTTGTTTGTTGTTTGTTTCTTGTCTATCTATTTCGTTTCGGCAGGTTCGCTCCAGGATTGAGTTCGCCGCGTTGTTCAGGAGCGAAGACGACTTCAGCTGTCAGGGTGAGCCAGCTTTATTCCGAATGGCCACCAGTTTATTGTTTATTATTTCAGTTGCATTTTGCTCCCTTCAAGAGGTATCTGTTTTCTTTTGTACGCTTAGATGTCTAGTCTGGATAACCCTAAACCTAGTATGTTGGGTAGACAGCTGTAATTTCTTTTGTACAGCTTAGAGGAATCAGTATGTCTGTGCCTTTTTCTAAGTCTTGTTCTTGTTTATGAATTGAATTATATTTATTTTCCTAATTTAATTGGTAAGGGTTCGCCCGACGGGTCTAGGGGAGGATGTCGGGTGCCCACACGGCCTAACCGGATTCCGGGTCGTGTCACAAATAGGCAACAGTTGCCCGCAAAGCCTTACCAAAATCTCACAGCCAATTGCCTCAAGAGGATGCCTGACAGGCAGCACTTGGCCTATACTCCTCACAAATCAGATCCCTTAACATGCAGCACTTGGCTCCACCCTTACCCAAATTCCTAAAGCTAATACATTTGAAATGATGCTACCTAGGCAGCACTTCGCCCCTACCCCTCACCAAATTCCACAAGCCACTTGCATTGAGTTACTTCCCCAATAACATCATAAGCTTATAAAATATAAATAAATATTAAAAAACAAGCCACGATGCACATAAAACACTTACAGGACAATGTACATTCGAAACTAAATACAATCAAACTCTACAAATTTCAAGAAGTTAACATTGCTAAACCTGTAAACATCTGTTATACACAAACGATTCAGTCGCATCAGCTAAAAAACAAGCATTCACATTAAAAACTCAGTCATTTTCATTACTTTAATACAACGGGAAAGACTTTCCAAGTACTCCTTCACAAAAAAAATAGAATTATGCTCATGGTAATCATCGTCTATCTTCTCAGGACGAGTATCATATCCACCATTTTGACTTGGACCTTGCATGACTCCACAGCTTAGCAGCCTAATCAAAACGATAATCTTTCAACTGCGTACACTTCATCTTGGAAACATATTTGTCATGCATTATTGAGTCAGCACACTTAAGCATATAAGCACCATAATCATACCTGCACAAAATTTAACGAAAGGTTGAATGCAAAAATATCGTACAAAACATATAAAAAAAGCAAATCAACAAATGTCATCTCACACCATAAATAACTCAATCTTAATAGGCAACAAATTTCTCTGTACAATCAACAAATACAATGTCAACATCACAAAAAGAAAGGAAAAAAAAAAGATAATACCTATTACTAAATATTAGCAAAGCACAGCCTGACAGACAATACTTTCCCTACAAACAGAATATATGCTTAAATGTTATGTCAACTCTTGCCATGTGGGCAACAGCTTCTACAATAATAGGAAAAAAACGCAACAACTAACAGAACTTATGCTTGAATGTACTATCAGTTGTTGCCTTGTGGGCAACAGTTTCTATATCAAAAAGAAAACAAAATGCAACACAACACTTTGCTAAAAATTTACATCAACTACATAATTAATATAACTTCATATAACATATTCAACAATATTAAACAAACATCACTGATTAACAACAAAATTTAACGATTCAAGGAAGCAAAAATTACAAAAAAACAACCTGACAGGCAGCACTTTCCATACAAAACACAACGCATGCTTGATGTTATGATTTCAACCGTTGCCTTGTGGGCAACAGTTTCTACAGAAAAGAAAAACACAATAACCAATGGAACTTATTCTTAAATCTTATGTCAATTGTTGTCTTATGAGCAACACTATCTACAGTAAAAGAAAAATAATGTGCAACATCAGCACTTTACTAAAAATAAATTAACTACCTAATTAATACAATTTATATCAACTGTTGTCCTGTGAGAAACAATGTCTACAGTAAAAGGAAATCAAAGCGCAATGACAATACTTTGCTAAATACATTAACTACCTAATCAAAATAATTTCATATTACAAATTAAATAAATACTACCGATTAAAATTTAAATTTAAATATTGACGGAACCAAAAATTGAATTAATAATAATAACATCAACAAAGGGAAAATTAAATTTATAGAACACTAAACAAAAAAAAAGATAGGAGAAGGAAACTAACCAAGGCGTAGAACCCTAATTCGCAAGAGAGGGGGGGAAGGGAGAAGGGGAGAGAGAGAGAGAGAGAGAGCATAAAAAATGAGCAGCTTTGAAAATTAGAAATTAGGGCTAATATTAGACAGGGGTAAAATAGTCTTTTCATACCTTTTAAAATAGGTAGGAGGCCATTTTGCTAAACATTTTTTAGTGGGGACAAAAGAACATAATCAGGGATAATGGGGTACATGTGATGAAATTATTTGTTTAGGCTGATAAGTGATAATACAAGTGTGATTAGTAGCGTCCCTGCCCAAATAGACAGTAAGACGGATTTTGTGGATCCATAAAACATGGGAATATCCTTAAAACATTAGTGGGGTCAAAGTGATGATAGAAAAAGAGGAAGAGAAAACATGCATGGTTCCTCAAGAGTAGACACAACCTGCAAGTAAATCAAATTGTTTTGTCCTAAATATGGAGGGTTATCGTACTCGAATGGATGAAATTCCTCCATCATTAATTAAAGAATTTGAGATTTGAACCATGAAAATTGAAGCTTTCCCCTTATATGAGTTGGCTCAAGTTTAAATTAGGCGAAGTAACAAGTTCCGAATGCTAGATAATTGTTAAAAAAATAATATAAAAAAATTAAAGGAATAATGACCTACAAAGATGATGCCTTCCCCACTACCCCTCCTACCCATCAATATAAAGAAAAGTTCTAGCAAGTTAAAATCTTCACTGCATGTCTGTTTCATCTTTAGGTTTTTAGAAAGGGAGTATTATATATTCTCCATGTACCCTAGCTGCTACTGGCTTGTCTATTTATGGTTTTCTTTTCTTTTTTTCTCCCCTTTAGATTTTTGAAAGACGAACAATTTTTATCATAATGCAAATTGAAGTAATTTTATGCATATTGGGTTGTCCTTCGAACACAAAATCTTCTTGAAACCTTACTATCGCCCCTCTCTAAATCTTTGATGTTGCTGTTCACATACCTTAATTACAAGGAAGGTAGGTGGGGGGGGGGGGGGGGGGGGAATAGAAGAATATGGTCAATTTCTTGTTGATTTGCTATGTCAATGACCCTTAATTCATATTATTTCACTTAAAATACTCCTTCACGTATATATATTCTAATATTTCAAATGTTAAAAGTCCCGCCTATTATAAATACTAACAACTAAATTAATTTTAATATTTACTGTAATATTGAACTCCAATAAATCCAAACACTGAAATATTGTTCATAGCAAAACATAAAGTGTGACAGGTTGTATTAGACATTATAGTGTGTCGGGAATCTTTCTTTTATGAACAATGCTTTGGCAACACAAGTGGGCACTCGTAGCCAAACGTGTGATGCAAGGTCATAATATTACTCTTCTTGTTGGGGGGAAAATTAAAAACGACTAACTAAAGTTACGATAGATCAACATATCTATTTATTTATTTATTTTTCCTTTCTTTGGCCTTACTAAAAGATAGTATATATGTTTGTGTTTCCATAAAAGAAGTATGAATAGGACTACTGGATAAGAATTGGTTAAGGGATCTCATCAAAATGCTCAATGCTTCTTGAGGCTTTTTTGTAGCGATCACAAGATTACTGGATAATTGTCGAGCATATAGATAAAATGTGAACACGATTGTTGTTCTAAAAGGTAAGAAAAGAGTCGATTCATTCAGGCTCAATAATCAACGGAAATAAAATGAAAAAGGGTTTGACGAAAAAGGAAGCAAGGTTATATAAACCATTATGAGCACTCTCATTGCTGAAAGCATTCCATTTGTTATAAATTTTGAAAATAACCTCTATATATATATATATATATATATATATATATATATATATATATCGCTACAAACGACTTATTTTAAAGAATCATACAGTAAGAATCTTACTTATTTTAAAGAATCATACAGTAATAATAAGAATCAAACGACTTAAGTACACTTAAGTAAACGACTGTTTATATACAGTTAAAAAACTTTTTATCAAACCGGAAACAACCAACACACAATTTTGGGTAAAAATTTCTCACCATTTCTCATTCAATAAAGTGGTATTTATACAACTGTCTAAATCTAAACTAGCTTGCTCACTAAGTAACTAATTATAGGCCCAACCCACATACACAAAATAAAATCTAGTTGTCTAATTACATGTATATATCTAAATTCTATACTAATTAGATGGTGTGTGTGTGTGTGTGTGAATATTTACAATATGCCATTACCCCATCCATCCCCCCACCCAAGTTAAAGCATGAGGATTCCTTATGCGCAACTAGTCATGGAAATAATTAAATTGTGCCTGTCCTAAAGCATTCGTAAAAATATCCGCTAGTTGAGTGCACGTAGGTACGTATCCGAAACGTATTGTGCCTCCGATGATTTTATTCAGGATGAAGTGACAATCAACTTCGATATACTTGGTCCACTCATGAAACACCAGATTTCGAGAGATATGTAAGGCTGCTTGACTATTGCATTTAAGCTGTATCAGAAACAGAATGATTGATGACGAGATTCCACAATATTTTCTTGAGCCATTTCAACTCGCATATGGTCATTTCCATTGACCGATATTAAGCTTCAGCCGAGGATCGAGAAACAATTTGTTGCTTTTTAGTCCGGCACGAAATCGGGGAGTCCCCAAATGATACATACCAACCGGTCAAGGATCGTCTTGTCAACGGGCATCGTGCCCAATCAGAATCACACCATGCGTATAAACGGAGATCACAACGAGAAATCATTACAATACCTTGACTCGGACACCCTTTCAAATAAAGTATCACTGGGAGAGCTGCATCCAAATGCTCAACTCGGGGACTTGCATGAACTAAGATAACATATATATAAACACTATAAGATAAATCCGACCATGTAAAACATAGATAGACCAGACGTCCGATCAGTATCTTATAGCATTCTGGATCATCAATAAAACGACCACTGACTAAAGCTAATTGATGATTTTGTTCCATCGGGGGTACCAACCGATTTAGCACCCAACAAATCAGCCTCATAAATGATATTCAATACATATTTTCTCTGGCATAAGAAGATCTCATTAGGACCCCTCGCTACTTCAACCCCAAAAAAATACTTCAAGATACCAAGATCCTTCATATGAAAGAATCCGAGAGATACAACTTGAAAATTCAAATAACTCTAAGTTCATTCCCGGAGATAATCAAATCATCCATATAGACAATCACGGTTTGCATATTTCCCTTCTTCATCATAAACAAAGAATAATCGGAATAGGACTGTCGAAACCAATAGTTTTTCAGAGCAGCTGATAACTTTGCAAACCAATAATGAGGACCCTACTTCAACCTGTATAAAGATTTCCGGAGACGACAAACGTTTTCGATCACATGATTCTGATGTCCCAGAGGAAATTTCGTATATACTTCCTCACGATGATGTCCATGCAAAAATGCATTATGCATATCCATCTTATGCAATTCCCATTGTTTAGTTTCAGCCACAAGCCCATAACCAAGAAAACTCGTCACCATCTTAGCGACCGATGCAAAAGTCTCTGTATAATCAACTCTTTTCACTTGGTGATTTCCAAAGATCATGAGTCTTTCCTTGTACCATTAAATCGTACCATCTGAATTATACTTGATCTTATACACCCATATACAATCGAGTGCCTTCTTACTTGGGGCAAGTGTTCCATCACCCAAGCGTTTTTGTTTCCAAAGCCTGCAACTCATATTGCATAGCTATTCTCCATCTTCCAACTTATACAGCCTCCGAGAAAGAGGCAAGCTCATGTACCTCTGTTATAGCTGCAATAAAACTGACACGTTTTTGAGAGAAATTATCACAATTGATATAGTGTGCTAGAGAATAAGGCTTCCAGAGGCTCGTTAAGGATCGAGTGAATAATCGGATTTCTTGATACTTGCTGATACCCGGTGACTCAGTTTTCGGACCATGTTCGTGACAAAATCTCGCAAAAGGACACTCTCCTTCATTGTTCGCTTTCCTCGACCCAAATCTTCCGCCATCATTTCAGCTCCCAAGTGTCTGGGAATAACATCTAGGTTTGGACCATCGTGATCCAGCCCCTCATTCTCTGTATTCAGATCTACTTCTGCTTGAGTTTCATCCACAACATTAACTGAGGGATTTTCAGCCAGCCCTCCCTTCCCCTCTTACTCTTATATTGTCTTCTTCGTCAACCATTCCGGCTATTGGCACAACATAATGACTCGGACTCTTGTTCTGTCACGACCCAGATCCCCGGCTAGGCCATACGGTGCCCGACATTCTCCCCTTGACCCGTCGGGCGAACCCTTTTACTTTAACTAACATAAAGTACGAAATAAAGCATAGAAAAGACATAAACATACATACGTCTGTCTACAGTTGTCTACCCAACAAACAAGGTTCAGAGCTATCCAGACTAGACGTCTATGAACATAAAGAAATACATATGTTGCCCAAAAGGATCAAAATAGATCTAACTAAAGAAATCTATAGCTGGTGGCCTACACAGACAAAAGCTAACTCACATAGACAACTGGAACACCCTCGCTCCTCAATCGCATGCCAAGCTGGGTCCTGGAGTGGAATCTGCTGAAATGAATAAAAAAAATAGGAAACAGACAGGAAGTGAGTCAAAATGACTCAATAAGTGAGGGCTAGCTAGTTACCTCAAAGAATAGATAGGCTAGCTAGGGAGTCAGAGAAATCAATAGCAAGCAGCAACAGATAACCAAATGCACACATAAGTCAATGCATACAGTCACATATATCCAACAACTCATATACTCCCTCCGTCCCAATTTATGTGACGTAGTTTGACTTTACACAGAGTTTATTAAATGAAGATTGACCTTGTAAAGTTTCATAGTTACCCTTGTTAGATGTAAAGAAAAGTAAGAGAGAGAAGATTGGAGTAATTAAAAAGTTGTTGGTAGCTTTTAATGTAAGTAGGGCTCAACAAGAGTAGAATAGAGATAATGCTATTAATTAGTTGTCAAATAAGAAACAGTGTCATTCTTTTTGTGACAACAAAAAAAGGAGTGTGTCATATAAATTGGGACCGAGGGAGTAATAAAATGGAATGGAATGGAATGGAATGAAATGAAATATGATGCAATAGGGTAGCATGTGCAAAAATCCCTCACCGGAGTGGGATCCTCCGGCTTCTGGAAGATGTAAGAACTGGAATGGAATCCTCCTACTCTTGGAGCGGAATCCTCCTACCGCTAATATGACATCACAGCCCACAATAAGAAAATACAGAAAAAAGATGCATTTCAAGGCTATGACGTAGTAAGTATGCCCAATCGGCAGCTACTCATATAAAGAACACGTGAATAGGATATTCATAGGGCCAAATACCATCAAAGAAATGGATACTATCACTTACCTCACGTCTGAGTCAATTCAGCTAATGAACGATCTGTTCTCCTTCTGAAGCCTCTCGAAACTATCTTTCTCTGAGCCATAGAAGAATACCACACGTATAAGTTCTCTCATAAGGGATATTTAACTATCAGGCGGATATATAAGGAAATTACTAAATTGACCTTGGGCCTGGCTTAGCCAAATACCTATAAATGATATGTTTTCGAACTACTCATAGTCCCATGATATCAATTATAAAATTAGATTGGATGAGGCCAAATTACCCAAATTCCCTAATTTCCCAAGGTTAGGGTTCCAATCCAATTGAACCAAGCCAAAATTCATAAAGTTTCCCTCACTACCATTGAAAGGTTTAGAGACATTAACTTAATAATTTGATTGATATCTAACCTTGAACTCGCCTTGTACCGACATTATATTGAATGGTTTTGGTGAAAAATGAGTTCTGCCGACACCCCGACAAAGCGCTTTTGCGCTTGTGCACTGAAGATCTCGACCATGATCGGCACGGTTGCACCCAGACGTGAGCTTTCGCGCATATCAATTTATTTGGTCGGCACAGTTGATATTCGGTGAGAAATGCATGTTTAGAGACTTATTTTTCCTCATATTTGTAGTCTTTATGCATTGATTAAGTTTATATCATAACACTTTTAAGCTTATTATGTGCTTTCAATTGTGTAGGAATGCATTTGACGGAAATTGAGTGATTTGTAGCTAAAACGAGAGTAAACGGAGCTTCAAAGTCTAAGCAGAAGTTCGAGACCTGACCGAAAATCAAGGCGTGGACGAAAAATGATAAGAAAATAAGGAGAAGTATATTATTCCTGCCGTGCGGCGCTTGAAGCAGCATAGCGCACTGCGGCAGGGTCGAAATCCAGAGAGTGGAAATTTTTTGATTCTGAGACAAAAGACCTATCGCGACGCGCGACGCAGTGCGCTGCGCGACACAATAGGCTTAAATTCCTTACTTTTTTACTATGGGTTTATTTTGAATTCCCAGGTTAGGTGGGTCTATGGGGACAGTATAAAAGCCCTAAAACACGACCAAAAACATAATTTTTTACCTGAAAAGGAGCAAAATGAGGCAAGAGCTTTCGGGACTTCAAGAACACAAGAGAAATTCTTCAATTCTTCCTTTCTTCTTGTAATATATTCATTCATGAATTATTTTAACATGATTGTGATGAATATGAGTGGCTAAGTTATCCCTTCTAGGGCTTGACGGAACTATTATAGGATGATGTGTTGAATATTTTATGAATTTATCAAGCTTGACATTATTATTCCTAATTATTCAACTATGTTTTGATTGCTGTTGATTGAAGAGCTCGCAATTGAATGTCCCCTTCTTGTAAACCCTTAGAAGAGAGTTTTGAGTTAGGGTTAGTTGAATAGTGATACTTTAACCAAAACAAGGAATTGTTTAGGGAAAAAAAGCGGGATGAGTTCGGGAAAAAACAAACCCTTATCGTGGTCACATGGGTAGTCCATCTTATCATCTTGTATTAATTTAGAAAAGTAACTCATGATAGTTATTGCTTGTTACTGGAAAATACTAGCAATAAACTAGGAGCTCACGATAATTAGTAATAGTCAAGCGAGATGGAATGGGTAGTATTCGGTACATCACTCCGATAATCGGGGAAGTCATGTCCTAGGTTCTTGATTCTTGAAATCTCCTCTAGCTGCTTTAGTACTTGCTATTAGATAATTGTTATTTGTTTTTAGTTTTCATACACAAATAATTATAAGTAGTCCGTGAAGTTGTTTGAACGAAACTTGATGAAAATAAGGTTACAAATTAACGTTGCTCTTTGTGTGTTTCGACCCTGGACTTATTAAACTGGCTTATATTTGCAACGACCGCTTAGTCCTGCTTAAAGGCATAGTTGGGCGTGATCAGCAGCCACGCCCAAGCTGGAGCTATCGCGCTGGCTTGGATCCAGGTGGCCTGACAAAACAGGATGGTGCTGCATTCTGGGTTTGAATGGGACCATATGCTACTCAAAATAACCTCAGACTTCAGACGCAAATTCTAAAACGCATATATGACTTGCTCGCAAACTCGGATCTCCGATATACAAGACGAGGGTTAAGCAAAAGGAGGAAAAACATCAACTCCCGGAACATATACAAAAACCATCTGAACGACTTTGGATTTCACTTTCGAAAGATCACACATGTTAAAAATTACCATATGAACCTAACAACACTTTTTAATTTTGAAATCCAGCTCATTTACTCAAAACGAACTCGAAAACCACAATACGACTTTACCGACACTAGAAAATGAAAATATATTCCAAGACCTACCAAACGAGGTCTGATTTAGTTTAAAATTTACAGAAAGGTCCTAATGGATCTTACGGAGCTTTTGAGTCTGTCAGTTTGCAAATTGGAGTTCGAACTCCCGAAATGACTTGTTAAGGTCGTTTTATTCTCCTCCACTTAGACTCTCGTTTGTCCTTGAATGAGCCAGAGTCCAAAGCATTCACACTTAACAAGGAGAATACTTGAACAAACTCTTAACAACCAATTAATGGACGCTACTACATCATTATAGAATCATAAATAGGCGATAAAAACTCTTAAACTCAGAGATCAAGATCATACCTGAATAATCAAAGAGGTGAGGATACCTCTCTTGCATACTTGAATAGAGCTCCCAAGCTACCTTTTCATGAGGATGGTTGTGCCATCGCACCTTTACCATTAGAATCTCTTTAGAATACAGCTTCTAAACATCTCTACTAATAATAGCAGCTGGAGAATCCTCATAGGCTAGATTCACATCTGGTTGAGTTTAATCTACCTCGATCACATCGGAAGGATCTCGGATGCATTTTTTAAGCATGAATACATGAAAGACTGGATGAACTGGCATAGATTCTAGAAAATTAAGCCGATAAGCTACCTTATCGATACACATCTCTATCCTGAATGGACCGATGAATCTGGGATTTAGCTTCCTTTTCTTCCCGAAATGCTTTACACCCTGCATCAACGACACTTTCAAGAATACCATGTTACCGATCTCGAATTCTAACTCCTGATTCCTCCTGTTGAATATAATATCTACCTGCTCTGAGCGGTCCAAAAAATCATATCTGAACATACCGTATCCAGAGTCCGACGTATCATATTTGAACACATTACCTCGATATTACGAGACTCGAACCAACCAATCAGAGAATAGCATCGATGGCCATACAATGCCTCAAACTAAGACATCTGAATAGAAGGATGACAGCTATTATTATAGGAAAACTCCGATAAGGCCAAATGATCATCCCAATTGCCTCAAAAGTCTAAAGCATTAACCCTCAACATATCCTCAAGAATCTGGATAGTCCGCTCAGACTGACCATCAGTCTGTGGATGAAATGTTGTGTCGAGCTGAACCTGAGTACCCAATTATCTTTGGAAGCTTGCCAGAATAGAGAAGTGATCTGGGAACCTCGATCACATATAATAGACAGAGGGGTGCCATGCAACCGAATCACCTGCTCGATAAATATCCTAGCCAACTTTTTAGGTGAGTTGGTCATCTTCACTAAAATGAAATGAGTCAGTCTATCAACAGTTATCCAGCAAGAATCATGACACTGCAAGGTCTTCGGAAGACCAACTACATAATCCATAGTGATCCACTCCCACTTCCTCTCAGGAATGGCAAAGCCTGAGCTAAACCTGCAGGTCTTTTGTGCTCGTACTTGACTTGCTGACAGTTCAAGCATCGAGATACATGATTATGTGGGAAAAAATATGCCACCTACTATTACGGGGATATGAGTCCAGCTGGTGAGATTAAGCTTATCTGACAAGTCACCAGGTGCAAAGAATACACGCCTGTTCTACGAGTTACGACCGTTCAGTCGGTACAGAGGAAAAAGGGCATACATCCTACCGCCTTAGGGTTACAGTCTCCTAGTTAGGGTTTAGTATATACCACCGCCTTGAATTATAGGCCCATAGCCTTATTAGTCTTTGTATTATACCTTAATTAGGACGGGGTATCCACTACTATAACTACCCATCCTTACGTTGTATTGTACAACAAGGTGATTCACCACAAAATCCGGCTATTCTCAATGAATAAGACTACTTTACTTTTCTTGCTCATTACTTTCTCTCTTTAATTTATTTACTTTTTCATCGTATTTAATGTATTGCTTGTGACCTCACTCTTAATTAATTGTTTAACCTAGGCGATCGATTTTAGGCATAAACAGTTTGGCACCTACCATGGGGCCTAAGTAATTGTAGATATTCTACGAAGGAAAGGTGCAAATCATGTCTGATGATAGTAGCAACGTTCCAAAGAACACTACAGACGCAGTAGATGAATCCGTAAAGGATGCCAGTGATCCCAACGTGCAGCCTAAGGATCTCGTTGAGCAATCAAAAGGCCCTTCCTAGGAGCCAACTCACGTTGCCAGCAATAGAGAAGACGATAGATCACTGGAAGGTAATCCCGAGTTCAGATTCCTTGTTAATCTTCTCAAAACTATGTCAAAACAACAGCAGTAGGATTCGAGCAATATAGTCGAAGGAATATCATTCAAGCTAAGAGCAATGTTTGTTGGATCGTGTAAGAGGCTAGCGTCCTGTGAGGACCAACGCCTATAAACAATTCGCCAGCATCTGTTCCTAGCCAGAGGTTCAACATCGATGCCACTCCCGGAGGGTCATCAGCAATCAACAATCAAGGCCTTCAGGGAGCGCCCGTCATCCAGGACCTCATAAAAGAGATGAGGGCCATCCACGACCAAATTGGTAAAGTGTCGGGTGCTCCACCCAAAGCTACTACGGTAGGTAAGCATAAATAAAGAAAGTGTTGCACCGGTCCGCATACCAAAGCACTTCCTCCTGTCGAATAACCTGAAGTATGACGGAATAACTCATCCGGATGAGCATATTATTGTGTACGACATGGCTGTAAAAGTAATGAGATTACTGAAGAAGAGATTCAGTCTACTCTAGTGAAGAGGTTTGGCTCAACTCTGATCGATGGCGCCCTTGCTTAGTACACCCAACTACCAATGGGCTCCATTGAATCATTCATTCATATGCAAGACCTATTCAAAAAAACGCATTCAAGGCCCACACGCGGGAGAAGTGCATCGAGGACATCTTTGATATCCGCCAGTGTTACGATTAACTGGTGAAGGACTACCTCGACAGGTTTCAACGGGAATGCATGGAGCTTCCTCCAGTCCCCGATAATATTGATATAATAGCCTGTGGCAAAAGTCTGAACTCAAAGGGGTCGCTAGCCACTAGGGAATTGCAGTGGAGTTTGACTCAACATCCTGTGACAACATGGAATGCCCTACATCAGAGGTATACCGAGAAGCTTCGCTTGGAGCTAAGAGAATCATCCACCCCCGAGGAAGTTCGCCCTATTGTCCAAGACGACAGTCGCTAAGGACAGAAACGGGGATATATGGAGGAACCTCAAGCTGGAAACAAAAGGAAGCGAAGTAAGAGAGATTACAGAGATGATTTCCCAAAGCGAGAAGTTAGCAGAAAGTCCCCAACGCCATTAACCAAGGGGTCACTCAGTGTAGATTGGGTGCCTAACAGGTTTGAAGAGTTGGGATTACGTGTCAACGTCGTAGAGTTTGTAAGGGATCACATGAAGGACGCCCAAGTACGTTGACCTAGAAATTTGAGAGCCGAACTGGGCAGAAGGAACAAGAATCTTTATTGTGATTTCCATAGGGATCACGGACATGAGACGGCAGGATGCAGAGCACTAATCCTGGAAGTCATAGGTTTGCTGAATAAGGGTTATCTCAAGGAGTTGCTCACCTACAGGGGAAAGCAGACTTACGCAAAAAGAGGATATCAAGATGGACCACAAGAGCTACCAGATCCTAAGAGATCCATCAATGTCATAATCGACAGTCCGACATTGCTCAAAGAATCAAACAACATCGGGGTAGCGCCCGATGAGGGCCACGCCTGGAATGAGATGATCCTATTTAATTATGAGGATAGCACCAGCTGCAATACTCTTCGCCCAGGATAAGATGATCCTATTTAGTGATGAGGATAGCACTAGTTGCAATACTTCTCACCATAATACTTTGGTCATAATGCTCAGGATAGAGGATACGGACGTAAAGCGTGTCTTGGTCGACGTCAGTAGTGTTGTCAACCTCATCATGTGGGACATGTTGTAGGCGATAGGAGTCGAAGACAAGATGGCCCCAAGTGTCTACACACTAGCTGGCTTCAACAACTGTTGTGAAAAGGCTGTTGGAGAAATTAACCTTACTGTTCACATCCCAAGAGTAGATTATGTTTCATCTTTTCAGGTAATCAAGGGTGGTGTCCCTTACAATGTGATCGTAGGATAGCTGTGGATCCATCAAATCAAGGCAGTACCATCTACTTGGCATCAAAAGCTTAAACACCCTACCAAGTGAGGCATAAAAGAAGTCAACAGGGATCAGGAAGCAGCAAGAGAGTGCTACACAGCGGCCATCTTAGGAGCAGCTGTCCCCGAAGAGGTACCCGAAGTAAAAATTTTTGAAGGCACTAAAAATCTCGAAACCTCAATCAACCAAGACTACGATTCCGATTGTATGGTTGATTGACGTTTTTTGGGGGGAGAAGGAGTAGGGATATTTGAAAGTACTTTTCTTTTTCTGAATTTACTTTATTTAGTTCCTTAATTTTGTTCTTAAATTACAGCATTTTCATATTACGGGTTTTCACCCACAACATTCCAAGCTTCGCGCCCTTATTAATAATAAACTATTATTCATATAGTTAGTTTTTTCTACAAATTAAGATCCATCTACGATCCAAATATTCATAGCCCAGGCCAATTACAAGTTGAAGTAATACACCCACTTTTCGTGACAAAAGTAGGGTGCACTACTCGCTTAGAGCAAGATCACGTCTAGCTCAGCAACCAGGCATTATTTATAAGTTGAACTCATTAATTCAACAACTGCACCTACATGCCGACGGGGACGCATGTTCGCATAGTGTCAGAAAGTCTTAAATACTCGAGTAACTAAGCAGAGACGTTCGAAGTCGGACGCAAAAATGCATGTTATCACACGGGCTATAGTCGTCCCATTGTGGTCGCAAACAGCTATCTCCTACAGATGCAACCTAAGTCGCCAATCATTGGTGCACGACAGACGTAATTGCCCAAGCAGGCTCACTGATAAACATTCTCAATGTTAGAACATTCAGGACGACCGGAAGTCATCTAATCTTTAGGTGCATATGCCCACAAAGGTACAATTAGCATTACTTATTTTTTACGGCGAAAATTAAAAAGCGTCACAAACAAGCTAACAAGTAATTCAAGTCAAAACACCTCAAACCAGGCCCAAAATTATACCATCACGCCCGAAAAACATGGGATGTGTTCAAAACAAAGATGCAAAAAAAATTGTGGGGAGGGGGAGGGGGATTTCTATTTCTCTCTCGGGTGACTTCCTTCGGTGGCAACACTCCGCGAAGGTCCTGCTTCACGAGCTGCAGGTTCCCCCTCCAGTGTTTCATCTCTTCTCTCTCCACTATCCTCCATAGAACCTTCCTCAAGGTCGAATCCCAGCTGAGCATATGCCTGAGCAACAAGCTCGGTGTACGAGGCAATCTCGGCAGTCAGGTCCAAGTTAGGGTCGTCATAAACCTGGAGGAAAGTGGCAAGGGCAACTGCGATGTTAGCGCGATCCACTTCAGCTACGCGACGAGCGTTCAAGGCATTCACCTATTCATCATCGGTCCTTTCTAGCGATGCAACTTTGCTCTTCAGCCTATCATTCTCATCTTGAAGGAAAATGGAAAGACTAGGCATCTGAGACACTTTTCTCGGCAACGTTCATTCTCTCCTCCACACCAGACAGTCTTTGTTGCAGTTCCTCTACAATTGCTTCCAGGCAATTCACATTGCTCCAATATTGTTGCTCTGAGACTTGGACATCCGTGAGGGCAGATTTGAGAGTCTCCACAGGCTACTTGTGCTTGCGAACCTCATTGGCCAGTGCTTTGTCCAGGTTCCTGCTTTTTGAAGCCTTCATTCGATAGGCTTCCCGAGTAGTATGGAGTTCCCTTTTAGCTCATCAACCTTCTCCATGAACGGTTGTAAGCTGGCAACTTGCCCGCGTAAGGCTTCTATCTTTTCAGGAAGACTTCCTTCTAGGCCCCCTCGGCGAAGTATCTCATGATACACTATCAACCCCTGGACGATTGGCAGAATGAGCATTCAACAAGAGAAGACAAAGTTATAGTTCACAAAACGAGGAATGAAGGACTTACCCGAAGAGAGCATCCCGCAGCAACCTCAAGCAACTCACGAGAATTATAACCAGAAAGCTGACACTGTTCGGCTAGGCCGATGGACTCGGCGGTATGATTTGTCACAACCCTTGGAGTTCTGAACAGGTTAACTCCCGCAGCGATAGGGATAACAACCTCACGAGCTCCACTTACGGGTTCGGCCAAAGCATCCACGGCCACTTCCTTGCCAGGACGGCATTGGAAAGAGTCAGTGGCCTCAGGGACAAAAGTCGACACAACAGTTTCTAAATATGAACGAGAAATGTCAACTTGTGGAGTACATAGGAAAAGCACAATTACACGACAAGAAGCAGAAAGGTTAAGGCTCATAAGAGGCAGGTGGCACTGCCACTCCATCTTCTATGTCGGCTTCTTCTTCAGTCATGGGGGTCTCTTCTATCAAGTGCCTATGCTTTTACGTAGACGGACCAGATTCAGTAGCAGCAATCGGAGTGGTTTCAAAAGCTTCAGGCATGGGCACTTGGGGGACTTCACCCTCACCTCAGAAATCACCAGAGTTTCACCGGCAGCCACCACACTAGTAGACCTGGAAAATCTTTTCCTCTTTGAAGAGCGGGAACTGCTCGCTCTTTCCAAGATTCGCCCACCAGAGGCCTGTACGTCAGGCAGATGAGCAATGTAGGGGCAAAAATCTTGATCTCTTTCAGCGAGGGAATTTCACGGCGAGAAAATCCTGAGGCAAAAAGGGAGTTAGTAAAGACATTGAAAGCCTCAAGATGAAAATTTGCTAGCAATAGATTACCATGGTCTTTTTCCCGCCAGCCATTCGCGGTAGCCAGGGCAGTAAAGGTCAAAGTCTCAGGGTGGTTCCTTGCAAAGATCGTCCTGACCCACGTCGTCAGCTCATCATTGCTCAGCGAAATAACAGTCACAGGATTTACTAAGAAAACATAAATTAGTTCCAAGAAGTAGATAGTATCAAGACATACGGAAAGGTTCACAAGAACTTAAAACTTTCTGTTGAAGACCTCACGGAAGGGAAGAGAAGAAACTATGTAGGCTATTCGTACAACAACGTATCTATAGACCCAGCCGCGGTCTTTGGAATCTTCATTGTTGGGAACTAAACCTTTCTTCCCCCATTTTATAAACATCAGCATACCATCCTTCTAAAAATGAGGAGAATAGAAAGCTAAAAGATGTCCGAAGGTGAATTCAACTTGAGCATAATTAGCCAGGTAATCCAGCACGGCCACCAGACGCTAAGCAGAAGGGCTAATTTGCCCTAAGCAGATGTTAAACCGGCGACATATGTCCTCAACAATCATGTGAACACGCTTATTGAGGTGTAGACTGAAAGGGTATGTATGGACCATCGAATAACCAGCCCGATGAGAAGAAATTCCTTTCTCAGCTTCAGGGACAATGATATCAACAAATTCTGGCCGCTTACACTCGTACCTGATGCGCAGCAGATCATTCCTCACAACTGCAGAAGGGTAATATTCTATGGAAATATTGCTATTCTCGCCTTCATGTTTAGGAGTATGGCCCTGCATGCAGCCATCGCCTTTTAATGGAGGAAGGGAGATAATCTTGGGCTTTGAAGTTGGTAGGGAGGAAATTTGGTCCTTTTCCCATGATAAAGATAAAGGAATGTTTGTTTTTCTGAACGGAGTTCAGAAAATTCTTTGGAGACTGATGAGTAAAATCCCTATGTTTACAACGTATATATACACGCCTATGGGGATTACTTGAATGAGAAGTTGAATGATCACGGTCACATGGGATCGTAATTATGACTACTGCAGTTAACATGATCTGTATCCCCATAATTACACGGGATATGAACAGAGCAGCAGCAGCATCGGGAAGAAACGCAGAAAACCCCTCTAATCGCAGAGGGACACGTCATTGTACTAAGGGATTTGCATTTAATGCAACGCATGTAAAGAAGCAGGGGATGAGTATTGGTACAGTCATACCTTTACATCTCCTATCACGCTTCTTTCACTTCTGACTGCTTATGTCAGCACTCAGCTAGTGGAGGGACTGATTGTACGGGTAAAAATACGTCACCTACTATTACGGAGATATGAGTCCAGTTGGCATGGCATGGCAAGACTAGACTTATCCTACAAGTCACCAGGCGCAAAGGATACACGCCCGCGCTATGATTTACGAGCGATCAATCGGTACGGGCGTAGGACAAAGGGCATACATCTTGCCGCCATAGGGTTATAGTCTCCTAGTTAGAGTTTAAAATATACCACCGCCTTGAGTTATAGGCCCATAGCATTATTAGTCTTTGTATTTTACCTTAATTAGGACAGGATATTCACTATTATAAATGCCCCTCCTTACATTGTAATGTACAACAAGGCGATTCACCACAGAATCCGGCTATTCTCAAGGAATAAGACTACTTTACTTTTCTTGCTCATTACTTTCTCTCTTTAATTTATTTACTTTTTCATCGTATTTAATGTATTGCTTGTGACCTCATTCTTCATTAATTATTTATCCTGGGCGACTGATTTTAGGCATCAACAATGATAAAAAAATATCCTTGTTCATTCCTTTCTACCAATACAGCTCCCGCAGATCCTGATACATTTTAGTAATACTGAGATTGATAAAATATCTCGAGCTATGAGCCTTGTGCATCAACATTCGCCTCAAATCACCGATATCGGGAATACGGAGTCAGCCATTAAATCAAAGAATACCATCAGCATCAAGCTTGAAGGGAAGGGCTCCTATACTTTGAATACGACAACGCAACTCCCAAAGATATAGATCCTCGAATTGTCTTCCCTTAATCTGACTAACTAAGGAAGACTGAGCCGCAACATAAGCCAGGATTCTATTCGAGTCTGAGATAATAAATCTCACTCCAAAGTCAGCAAGAGACTGCAATTCTCGAGATAAAGGCCTCATATCAGCATTAAGAGAAGCCAAGCCACCCATGGACTTCCTGCTCAACGCATCAGCTACCATATTAGCCTTCCCTGGATGATAGCAAATAATGTGATCATAGTCTTTAATCAACTCAAGCCACCTCCGCTGCTTTCCATTCAAATCCGTCTGAGAGAGCAAATAATGCAAGCTCTTGTGATTGGTATACACCTCACAAGGCTCGACATATAAATGATGCCTCCAGATCTCCAAGGCAAACACCAATCTGCCAACTCCAAATCGTGAGATAGATAAGTCTTCTCATTTACCTTCATCTACCTGGAAGCATAAGCAATAACCTTGTTGTGTTGTATCAGAACACATCCCAGGCGAACATGGGAAGCATCGCAATAAACCACAAACCCACCAGTGCGAAAAGGAAAAGATAACATTGGAGCTGAGGTCAATAAGGACTTGACCTTCTGGAAGCTCGCCTCACACTCATCAGAATACTGAAACTGGCCTGCTTTCTTAGTCAAACGAGTCAGAGGAGCTGCAATAGAAGAGAACTTCTCTACGAAACACCGATAATATCCTGCCAAACCGAGAAAGCTACGAATTTTCATCGGAGTGGTAGGACGGGGCCAATTCTGAACAACCTTAATCTTCTTCGAATCAACCTAAATACCCTCGCTGGACACCACATGACCCAAGAAAGCTATATAATCAAGCCAAAATTCACATTTTGAGAACTTGGCATAAAACTTTCGATCACGAAGCGTCTGAAGAATCACTCTCAGGTGATACTCATGTTCCTCGCGACTGCGAGAATAGACCAGAAACTGGTCTGCTTTCTTAGTCAAACGGGTCAGAGGAGCTGCAATAGAAGAGAACTTCTCTACGAAACACCGATAATATCCTGTCAAACTGAGAAAGCTACGAATTTTCACTGGAGTGGTAGGACGGGGCCAATTCTGAACAACCTTAATCTTCTTCGAGTCAACCTAAATACCCTCGCTGGACACCACATGACCCAAGAAAGCTACATAATCAAGCCAAAATTCACATTTTGAGAACTTGACATAAAACTTACGATCACGAAGCTTCTGAAGAATCACTCTCAGGTGATACTCATGTTCCTCGCGACTGCGAGAATAGACCAGAATATCACCGATGAAGACAATGACGAAAGAATCCAAGAACGGCTCGGCTATCCAATTCATAAGATCCATAAAAGCTGTTGGGGCATTAGTAAGCCCGAAAGACATAATGAGGAACTCGTAATGGCTGTAACAAGTCCTAAAACAAGTCTTTGGGATATCCGACTCCTGAATCTTTAGTTGATGATATCCAGATTGCAAATCGATCTTAGAAAAGAATTTAGCTCCCTGCAAATTGATCAAATAGATCATCGATACAAGGAAAAGGATATTTATTCTTTATGGTGACTTTATATTCAACTGCCAATAGTCGATACACATCGGCACCGTCCTATCTTTCTTCTTCACAAACAATAAAGGATCTTCCCAAGGAGAAACACTTGACCTGATAAATCCCTTATCCAGCAACGCCAATAGGTTGCAACTACTACTTCAACTCCTTCAATTCAAATGGAGCAATACGATAATGAGGGATAGATATCGGTTGAGTCTCTGGCACAATATCAATTCCAAACAAGATCTCCCAATCAGCAGGAAGTTCCAGCAAATCATTAGGAAACGCATAAGGAAGCTCCCTCACCACAGAAACAGAGAAAAGGGATGGAATCTCCATACTGGTATCCCGGAGCAAAGCAAGATATGTTGAACACCCCTTATTCATAAACTGTTTCGCCTTCACGAAAGAAATAATATTCCCCGTAGGTGCAAAATAAGAACTCTGCCACACCACCGGCATTGAACCAGGAAGAGAAAGCCAAACTAACTTGGTATAGCAATCCAGAGTGGCATAACATGACACCAACCAATCCATACCAATAATGACATCGAATTCTACCATATCCAAAACTAGAAGGTCCGCCAGGGTCTCGCAATCACCAAAGGATATGATACACGCTCGACAAACCTGCTCTAACAATCAAATCACCGATAAGAGTAGAAACACAAAAGAGAGTGGGGAACACATATAATCAACACGGAAACCCACAACAAAATAGGGAGATACATAAGAATAGGTGGATCTTGGGTCAATCAGAGAATATGCATCATGTCCAAGGATAGATAAGATACATGTAACAACTGAATTGGATGCCTCAGCATCCTGCCTGACTAGCAATGGATAAAACTGCCTTTGCGACTGAGCTGAGCCGCTACCCTGATAATTGCATCAAGAAGGACCACCTAGCACCACACCCACGACCTTTGACTAGTGGCGGTGCACCTCAAGATAGTTGAGATCCAGATAAAGTACCCTGAAGCTGCACAGGTGCCTGAGGGCGAGAAAAAAGCATGACTGCCTCCTTGCTTAAGTAAAGGACAATCCTTCTTATGATAATCGGGATCCTAACATATGAAACACCTAGAAGAATATCTACGCTACTCAAACAACAGCTGATCACAAAGGTGAGACTAAAACCGACTTTGAGGACGAACATGCACGTTTTGAAACCCCGCGCCGAAGGCAGAGCTAGCTTGACATGTGGCCTCCCCTGATAATGCTGACCCTTACCTCCAGATGAGGTACTGGGATACCCACATGGACCACGGGATCTCTTGTTTTCCCCCTCCAACTCCTCCTACTCCAATTTATGATAAGCTTCATATCTGCGAGTAATATCTACAACCATATAAAATGAAGTACCAGCCTCGATCTCACAAGCCATGTTGGACCTCAAGAAATGAGAAAACCCATCAATGAATCTCCTAACTCGCTCTAAAGGCTCACGAACTGAGTCTGGAGCATAGCAGAACATATTTAAGAATTCGATCTCATAATCAAACACAGACAGGTTACCCTACCCTATCCTCTTGAACTGACAACGATTCTCATCCAGCTCACTGCGAGGGAGAAATGTATACATAAATAAATGAGAGGACTCGTACCAAGTCAGCTTAGGCAAGCCCCTCCTAACGGAGAGCAGGGTAGTCTACCATGCCAGGGATGGACCCTTCAACTGAAAAGAAGTATAGTCTACACCATACTCTTCCAAATAAAGCAGAGCCTCCAATATCCACTGATAGCAGTCCAGAAATCCCAAGGATTCTCTGACGAACAGCCTGCAAAAGTCAGCAGGTGTAACCTGGTGAAATGATATAATCTCTCCGAGTTCCCAGTTGGAACCACCTGACCTGGCTGACCGGCCTAAACAACCTGAGGCACAACACCCGCTGCCTCTGGAACACGAACTGTTGGAGTACATTATAAGTTGGGATAGGAGCTCTCTGAGCCTGAACATCGGCCTCAATGAAAACCTGAGGAGCTGCCTGAGGCATAGGAGGTCTTAAACAAACTAAGTCACCATAAACCTCATGAAGGCTTCCTGGAGGGCTAGAGTGACAATAAATCCCATGTCCCCCTGCCTTTCAGGAATGTGTACTGTTGGGGCCTCTAGCTGGCCTCAATAAGTGGATCATCGGCATGATCCACAACTCTCGCGGCCTGGGCAACTCTACCTCTACCTTGATTACGACCCCTACCTCAGCCTCTACAATGCTGGCACCTCTACCATGCGGAGCAGATGGCATAGAGGGTGCTGCCTCCGGCTCCTCCACCTCACAAAGCACTTCTTGTAGATAGGTACGGACGTCTCCGCCCGATCACTATGACTCTATGGCATTGATATGATCTGGAAGACGCTAAATCAGGCTCTGATACTAACTGACACCACCCAGATTTTTAGCTAGGCCGTGTGGGCACCTGACATCCTCCCTTAGACCTGTCAGGTTAGAGGGTTTTGCTAACCTAGTACATAATGTAGTAGGTTAGAAATGTCCCCATCTTTGGTTTGACCTAAATGCCCGGGCCACTTCTTACAAGCTCATTTTTATTAGGCTCATTCTTGTCATTTCAGCCCAAAATTCACCCAATTCATTTCCTTCTCCCGTGAATTACTTAAAACTCCATTCAGTTTGCAAATTCTGCATAAAAACAGACCAAGCCAGCAGCCATGGTTCTTCTAAAACTCTTTATTATAGTGCATTTGTGAATTTTTTTATTATCAAATTATTATATGTTTTAGTAAAGAAATTAACACACTGGAGATCTTACTACTTAACATATACAACTTTTCTCAATTTATAATGTTTGATCTCTTCAGTGAAAATTAATTAAGGTGAGGCCAAAGGCCTGGTGGTGCAAGCAAATTAGAATCTGATACGGCTGTGCAAATAATGGCATTCTAATGATTAAAATTGAAGAAAAAGCTGAAATCCATTCGAAATTAAAAACATAAAAGATAAATAAACTCAGAAGTTGCGGCGATTGAGAATTTTAGAAAACATGATTAACACCACGAGTGAGTAAGTTCTCTAAAGATTGAGGAATCATTTAATAAAGCATAGGTACAGAGATTGAAAAGATTTGTCTTCATTCTTGGGGTGGCTATCATGCACCATTGAGGAAGCTCCAAAGAGAAATGAATAAGGGAGAGATGGCCATACACAGGGAGACGAGAAATGAGAGAAGAGATAGGTTTAGTTTTTCTTGTATAAAGACAAAAAGCCCATCTATTTGTATGCTATATGTTATTACATTAGTACGGGTATTTAGGTCAAACCAACAATGGGGACATTGCTAACCTTTATATATATATATATATATATATATATATATATATATATAAGACAACAGGAAATAAATAAGGAGTGAGTCAAAAGGACTCAGTAAGTAAGGACTAGCTAGTTATCTCGAAGGATAGGTAGGCTAGCTAAGAAGTCAGAGAAATCAACATCAAGTGGCAATAGATAACCAAATGCATACAAAAGTCAATGCATATAGTCATATATAGCCAACAACACATGTAATAAAGTGGAATGAAATAAAATATGATGCAATAGGATCACATGTGCCCAAAAACTCCCCACCGGAGCGGAATCCTCCTACTACCAGGAGATGCAAGAATTGGAGCTGAATCCTCCTACTTCTGATGTGGAATCCTCCTTTCCCTAATATGACAACATATCCCACAATAAGAGAATACATAAAGAAGATACATTTCAAGGCTGTGGTGTAGTAAGTACGCCCTTTCGGCATCTACTCACATAAAAAAATACATGAATAGGATATCCATAGGGTTAAAGGCCGTCAAAGAAATGGATACTATCACTTACCTCATGTCTGGGGTTAATTCAGCTACTGAATGATATGTTTTCCTTTCCCAGGCCTCTCGGAACTATCTTTCGTTGAGCCATATAAGAATAACCGCATATATAAGTGCTCTCATAAGGAATATTTAATTATCAGACGGAAATAAGAGAAATTACTAAATTGCCCCTGGGCCTGGCTTAGCAGAATACCCATAAATGATATGATCCTGGGCTGCTCATAGTCCAAGATATCAATTATATAATTAGATTACAATTTCGAGGTCAAATTACCCAAATTCCCCAATTTTCCAAAGTTAGCGTTCCAACCCAATTGAACCAATCCAGAATTCATAAAATTCCTTAATCCAAACCTTTAATTAACACCATTGAAAGCTTTAGAGATATTACTTGGACAATTGGAATGATATGGCACCTTGAAATCATCTTGGACCGACCTTATATTAAAAGATTTTGATGAAAATGATTCTGCCGACAGCCGGGGTCTATTTATAACCTGACACAGCGCTTGTGCATCCGCGATCGCGAGTTTGCTCAGTGCGATCACGCCCAGACGTGCACTTTCGCACTGAGAAATTTATTTGGTCAGTGCTATCGCGCTGGCTTGGCTCCAGGTGGCCTGATAGCACATGCTGGTGTTGCATTTTGAGTCCGAACAGGACCCTACGCTACTCAGAATCACCATAATTGTGGACGCAAGTTCTAAAACGCATATATTACTTACTCGCGAACTCATATCTAAAAAAGGATCTCCGATATACAAGATGAGGGTAAAGCGGAAGGAGGAAAAACTTCAACTCCCATAACATATACAAAAACCATCCGAACGATCTCGAATTTCACTTCTGAATTTTCACACATGCGACAAATGACCATATGAACCTAACAACACTTTCAGATTTTGAAACAGAGGTCATTTACTATAAATGAGCTCGAAAACTATAATACGGGTTTACCGACACTAGAAAATCAAAACATCTTCCAAGACCTACCAAACGAGGTCCAATTCTGCTCAAACTTTACAGATATGTCCTAATGGACTTACGAAGATTTTGAAACTATTGATTCACAAATTGGAGTCCGAACTTTCAAAACGACTGGTCAAGGTCGTTTCACTTTTATACCGTCCTTTAGAGCAAAGGGAAACTCGTTCTCATTAAAAGTAACATCCCACAATACTAAAAACTTTTTTGTATCCAAATCATACAAATTTCACACGTTTTTCCTATTCGGGTATCCTAAAAATACACATCGATGGCTTCTGCTTTCAAACTTGTCACTTGTTCGTCCTTGGTTACGGCATAACACAAGAATCCAAACAGTCTTAAGTGATAATAATTTGGTGTCTCACCAATTGGGATATCATACAGAGTCTTTCCGTTGAAAGTCGGAGACGGTGTTTGATTAAGCATGTAACATGCATGCCGTCATGACACACTCTCTCCAAAACTCAATTGGTAGGTTGTCTTGAAACTTAAGTGCTCTTGCTACATTCAAGATATGTAGATGTTTTTGTTCAACCCTACTATTTTGTCATGGTGTCCCGACACACGATGTTTGAAAAAGGATTCTTTGTTCAAGAAAATATGCTTTCAAACTTATAAATTCCGTCCCATTATCACTTCAGACATACTTAATGCGTCTATCAAATTGTCGTTCTACCATTGCAAAGAAATTTTTCAACATTTGGCCAACTTCTTTCTTATCAACTAAAAAAACGCCCGTACGACCTGTGAACAATCATCAACAACAGTTAAAAATATAAAGCACCACACGAAGGTTCAGTTCTATAGAGACCCCACAGATCACAATGAATGAAATTAAAAGGTTCGGTAGCTTTACTATCACTCAACGGAAATACATTCTCTGTTTGTCTTGCCCGATGGCATCCATCACAAGCTTTCTCAGTCAAGCTACCTTTCATTTTCCTAACCTCTAGAACTGAAAGGGATTTGGTCACTTGAATCGAAGGGTGCCCTAACATTTGATGTCATAATTCCATCACATCAACTTTCTGATAAGGAATCAAATACGCGGAAGCAAGTAATAAGGAAGCGGAAGCAACAATCAAACGATAACAAGAAAGTAAGGGATTGGGGAGAATAGAAATAGAAGAAAAGAACGAATCAAACTAACAATTAGATTGATTCAATAGGGAGAAGAGACTTGAACCATTAAACGGGACTCTCACTAGCGGAGATCCACCATGGATTCAACATAAGAGATACATGAAGTCAACGCTTCAACAAGAAAGGCCACGCCTATTCTATCTTCTCAATTCTATCTTCAAAACTAGCTAATGAAATAAATGACTAAGTGTGGTATTTATAGGTGTTCCACACTCCTAATATAATGTCAAAAATACCCCTAAAGTGGGTTAAAACAATAAAGGCCACGTAGGGCTAAAGTCGTCCAAAACATAGCAAATAAAATTAAGAACCCGCAGCTTGCTCAGTCACTAGGCGCCCCGCCTGTTTCCTCTAGGCGGTCCGCCTACTAAGCCTTGGTGGTCCGCCCCTGCACTAGGCGGCCAAGGATCCTGAGGGTGTTCCAAAAGTGGGCGGCCGCCCCTTTGACTAGGCGGTCCGCCTACTCTCCTAGGCACTTGAAACGCGCCGAAATGTGTCTCCTAGGCTCCTCGTTCCATGGCCTAGATGCTCCTCCTCCCTTGGCGCTCCTTTGCATGATCTTTAAGTCGCTTTCGGGGGCCTCGGCGGTACTCTTTGTGCTCTCAAGCTTAGCTCTTGATGGTTGGCGTTTTGGCTCGAGTTGGGTCTTATCATCCTCCCCTTCTTGAAAGGATTTCGTCCTCGAAATCAAACCATCAAGCCTACATTCAAAACAAGCACAAACAAAGTTTCCCACTACAAGAGTAGGTTAGTGGCAAAAGTGTGGGAAAACACACTCTTGTGATAGAGCCAAGCATCAATAACAATGATAAAGCACATGTTTCCAAAGAAAACAATAATCACTTGGCTTCCCCAATGGGTACACTCAACACATGATTCATCAAGGAGATCAATAGGATAGAGAATATGCAAGATCAAGCCATGAAAATTCCTATGATCCCTAAGTCCAATAAGGACACACCAAAACATCCCACTACAAGAGTAGGAAAGTCCACCAAGAGTGAGTACAAGTGATGTGAAAATCACACTTTTATGATAGAGCCAAGTATCAATACTAATCAAAAAGCTTATGTCTCCAAAGGAAACAACAAGTTCTTGGCTCAACAATGGCAAGTACTCACTACCATAACAAGCAAAGGGATCAATAATATAAGGAACACGCAAGATTAAGCAACTAAGTTCCTTATGACCTCCAAGCTTAGGGTCATCACATCGAGCTTTGGCGTGCTCAACGCCCAAGGTGTGATTAACATGTGGGGTGGAGTAAACAAAATAGTTCAATCGGCAACTAACATCAAATACTCCACTCCCCTTCTTGGAAGCACTCTTACACACACCAAGAGTGGCTTCCTCACCCCCAATTCCATCACTAAGACAATCTCCCTCACTAAAAGTTCCGAACAATGGATTGTCTATAGAGCTCAACTTCCCAAACCATGGAGGTTTAAATCCAAAATCTTCTCTAGTTTGACACTCACCATCACCCGTTGGAGAATCCTCTTCAAACAAAGGGTTTGTGAAAACAAGTCCACTACCCATCAAAGGTAAGGCATCAAAACTAGAGTCCTCATCCCCACTTGAGGAGTCATCAAATACAATTCGGTCCATCTCATCCACTAGGGACTCCTCAAGGTCGCTATCAACCTCACTACAACACATAGGTCCACCATTACCAAGCAATTCATCAAGAGAAAAGATAGGGTATTCATTTAACTCATCTTCCCCTTTATCAAATATAGGTGGAGTGTCATAACAAGGGTCACAAATAGGGTCAACCACACAATCTTCACTAGAGAGAGGTTCAATGAATATCGAGCTCACATCATGATGTGGCTTTTCCTCCCTCTCAACTAGTGGTTCACAATCACACACAAATTGACCATTCAACTCTACACTAGTTGCAAACACATTGTAATCATACAAATCATCAACTAGTGTTGAGTTAGCACAAATACTACCATGAGACAAGGAAGTATCATGTTCAAGGGACGAGCTATCACTTACCTTTGAGTGGCCATCTTGCTCACTCATTGCATTTGAAGCGTCATGACTTGGCTCTTCACCTTGAAGCTCACATTGAAGAGTTTCTTCACCTTGTCTATCCTTCTTGGAGCATGATTGAGGCTCCATTGATTGGCCTCCAAGAGTACCTACACAAGCATTCACAAAAGTAGGAGAAAAAGATAAAGGGTTAAGGTTAGAATAAGGGGTGTCCTCACTCTTTTTTTCCTCTTTCTTTTCTCTCATTTTCTTTTCAAGGTTAGGTGTAGATTCGGGTGGTGACATCCCACTCACAACACTCAACACATCCTCTCCTTTTTCCACTCGAGGAATGTCACCGGTCACTCCCTTACTCCTCTCAATCTTTTGTCTCTCAAATTCGGGTGAGTTGGGACGAGGCCCAAGAATACCCATAGCCGGAGTAGGTGGACTTTTAACATCAACCCGGAATCTAGGACTAAGAGACTCATCACTTGATGTCTCTTTCTTCTTTGTTGGTGAACCACTTGGCTTTGAAGCTTGTGGTTTGGGGTTCACCTTGTTGACAATTGTCAACTCTTTTCTTGCACTAGTCCCACCATTGCTTGTGATTGTAGGACTTCTTGTTTGCTTCCTTTCACCCTTGGGTTGAGATACTTGCTCCTTTCCTTTTTGCATAGGCCTAGAAGATGTACTAGGATAAAACTTAAACTTTGCCCGGCAAGGTTCAATGTCGTAAGTTCCTTGCCCATTGCTCACTTTGTACACATCCTTCACAATATCATACCGCACCCTCTTACCTTGCAACCATGGTTTTCCTAGCCAAACACCATAATACTCCATAGGGTACACATCACACCAAACATATTCCTTGTAACTCCCTTGAGATATGAGTACCCGAGCCTTTCTAGAAACCCAAACACCTTCATACTCATAAGGACGTTGCAATTTATAGCAAGGTATCTTTAGCCTATCAACCCAAGAGGTGGTGACAAAATTAGCAAAGGATTCACTAATCTTGAGCAAGCATCCTCCTCTACCATTCACCTCAAAAATGAACCTACACTCACACATGTCTTGTATAGGATCAAGCCCAAGAAAACCATCACCCCCAAGTTGGGTTCTCCTTATCCCTCCACTAGTGGCAACACCACTAGAACAACCTCCACTTCCCGTCACTCTTCCAACATTAGAAGTGTTGTTGAAAGTCGGGGAAGAAATACCACTATGGAACCCATAATTGCCTCTCGCCTTGGTTCCATAGCCCATAGCACCACTCCTACCACCACTACCAGAGCAATGCACCCCCGGAACGGTAAGAGCAATACCATTTCCCCTTCCACCATTCACATGGGAACTAGAAGATGCAAACCTCCCATTTCCCATGGAACAACCACCACCACCTCCCATACTAATGGAAGGTCCTCTACTACTCCCTTGCACACCACAAGCAACATCAAGAGAAGATTCATATGAACCATCCTCATAATCAACCTCATCATCAATTCTCTCTACGTCACTATCATTATGTTCAAATTCATCACAAGAAGAGTAAGTAGGATCATCATACCTCGAAGCGTCACCATCTTCAAATTCTTGACTTGGAGCATAAGATTCTTCACATTCGTCTTCGCAAGCCCCATAGTCTTCTTCATCTTCATAATCAACATAGTGACCCGCTTCATCATCATATGAGCCTTGGTTCCCGGAATCGTCATAGCAATACCCATCATCGTCACCATAGGAACCATAGTCTCCATCATCTCCGCATGAGTCATATCCTCCACAATCATCATCATCCGAAGCCATAATTGTAATCAAAGAGCTAAGGACCTCACAAATTCACTCCCTCACGTGTATCACTCAAAAGATGTCACTCAATTTTCTTTCCACTCGTGTATACACTCAAGGTCGTTGGCTTTTGTGACCACACTCTATTGTTCTCACCACTCAAGCCTTTTTCCACTCTAGGCCCTCTTGTCTCTTAGTAATCACAATGGCAAAATCAATCAACTAATGCGCCCAAGTAATGGTTCGGAACGGAGTTAAAGTGACTCGATGTACGGAAGCTAATTTAGTGCGCACTTGAAGCAAGCAAATTCTACGACTTTAAGTATAGACTTCAAGACACACAAACACCCTAAGAAATGAAAGATTAGTGTTAATAAAGTAGGACTAATACCCTAGAAACACTAACCAAGAGGTACGGAAACAAACGGAACACAAAAAGACGCGAAACGAAGCCAAACGGAGGCCTTCCAGGAGTAGGCGGTCCGCCTCTGTAAAGGGGGCGCCCCGCCTACTCAAAATCCAGAGAGTAGCATAAAAAGAGGCGGTCCACCTCTTTGGAGTAGGCGGTCCGCCTACTGGGCCTCTCAGCACTGTCCGAAAACGGGTTTTTTGGCCCTTTTTGCACCAAATTCCGATGTTTTCAACTTGTTTTCACAATCCAATGATACCCCAAGTTGTTTTTGATCCCGTTTAACAATCCCCAATCAAAATTATACCCAAACAATCAATCAAATCAAGGGTTGAGGTCAAGAACACCAAGAACACCAAGAACACCAAGGTTTATCAACAAGGGTTTAACTAGGATTGTGATTCATCAAAGTAGGTGTTATACTAGTTCAATTCCCACAAATTTGGTACCAATTTGTTTGGTTTTCAAGGAAGATCAATCCCCAACAACAAGTTTCCACTATATCATCAATCCAACCCAAGAATCAAAGCTAAAAGCATCAAGAACATGTTCATCAAGGGTTTTAAGGGCAATTAGGGTTTCAATTTTTCAAACTTCACCAATCCAAGTAATTTTGGTACCCAAGCAACAAGGTTTCATCAAGGATCAAGAATCCATAACACCCATAACAAAAATCATCCAATCCAACAAGATACACCAATTTTTGTATTTTCCAATTTTTCAATTTTTTGTGTTTTTTCTTCTTTCAATAACAAGAACAAGGAAACTAAAGATAGATTGAACAAGGAACGTGGATTCGTAAGAACGAAACCCGAGCCTTGCTCTGATACCAAGATGATAAGGAATCAAATACGCGGAAGCAAGTAATAAGGAAGCGGAAGCAACAATCAAACGATAACAAGAAAGTAAGGGATTGGGGAGAATAGAAATAGAAGAAAAGAACGAATCAAACTAACAATTAGATTGATTCAATAGGGAGAAGAGACTTGAACCATTAAACGGGACTCTCACTAGCGGAGATCCACCATGGATTCAACATAAGAGATACATGAAGTCAACGCTTCAACAAGAAAGGCCACGCCTATTCTATCTTCTCAATTCTATCTTCAAAACTAGCTAATGAAATAAATGACTAAGTGTGGTATTTATAGGTGTTCCACACTCCTAATATAATGTCAAAAATACCCCTAAAGTGGGTTAAAACAATAAAGGCCACGTAGGGCTAAAGTCGTCCAAAACATAGCAAATAAAATTAAGAACCCGCAGCTTGCTCAGTCACTAGGCGCCCCGCCTGTTTCCTCTAGGCGGTCCGCCTACTAAGCCTTGGTGGTCCGCCCCTGCACTAGGCGGCCAAGGATCCTGAGGGTGTTCCAAAAGTGGGCGGCCGCCCCTTTGACTAGGCGGTCCGCCTACTCTCCTAGGCACTTGAAACGCGCCGAAATGTGTCTCCTAGGCTCCTCGTTCCATGGCCTAGATGCTCCTCCTCCCTTGGCGCTCCTTTGCATGATCTTTAAGTCGCTTTCGGGGGCCTCGGCGGTACTCTTTGTGCTCTCAAGCTTAGCTCTTGATGGTTGGCGTTTTGGCTCGAGTTGGGTCTTATCACTTTCCTTGCCTTCAGTCGAGGTATAGTCCAGAAATAGTAGAGTCTGTCCTTTCATTCACCCGCTCCAATCAACGTCCTCGTAGCACAATCCAGTATAACACAAAAATCATTAGTTAATTTCACATTACAATCAAATTGGTCAATCAATTGAAACACTGAAATCAGTTGCATGTTAGTTCGGACATATATAGAACTCTACGAAAAGTCATGTCCTCATTATGTTTGATGGATCCTTCTTGGGTAGCCATTGTGGATATTCCATTTGGTAGACCTACCGGACACCGTGGAATTGCTCGCAGACCTCCCAAAATATTTAACTTTCGGTCATATAATTCGATACTCCTGTGTCAGTTATCCACGGATATCGAATTAGCTTAACAGTGGCTAGTTAACTCAATCCTCGGCTTCTTTTTGTTCAACAAGCCAATCAACATCTGCCCCTGCTCATTGCTCAAACAGGGTATGCTTGATTGTCCGGGCACACCAGTGTGTCAGGATTCCATGCTTTTAGACTCAACTTGTGTTGCATCACCATGTCCTCATCCACCATATGGCCCATTCACTATGACTACCCCCTGAATTTTCATTCCTTCCTCCACCACGACCACCGGATAGATTTCATAATTGTTGGTATCCTTGCTTAAGTGCGTGATTCCACCACTCCAAATACCCTATGACCTCGTAGCAGCGATCCGGAGTGTCTCCACCATGATCACACTAATAGCACTCCCTATTGTCAAAACTCTTCCGAGGGTGTTGATCTATGAACAGCAAATGCCATTGCCTCTCCTCGTTCCTCCCGTCCCCGAGCTACTTCTTTCATCCGCTCATCTTGTACCAAATTTTAAAGACTTTATTCAATGTTGGTAACGGGTCCTGTGCTAACAATATGGAAAGGACAGTCCCATAGAGATTTTCATCCAAGCCCATAAAAAAAGATATACATTCTCTTCTTCTTTCATTTTCCCCAAAGCAACCAAAAGATTACACGTAAACTTCCCACAAGAACACGTCAAAAACTGTTCATAGTTTTCAAGTATATCCCAAAGCATTGACAACTTTCCATAATAACTTGCAATGGAAAAGCCTTTTTGCTTATATCCGGCAAGTGCAGCTTTCAACTCTTGAATTATTGGTCTACTTCCGTTCGAGAAACACTCACGGATAGTATCCCACAGATTTTTAGATGCATTCATATGCGATATTGTGGTTCGGAGAGTGGGTCCAATAGAATTCCAGATCCACGACACCAGCAGTGAGTTTATTGTCCACCAATCATCCAAATTCATCGAATCTTCATCAGTTTTCACAATGGATCCATTAACGAATCCAAATTTCTTCTGAGCACCCAAGGTCGTACACACGGACCTTGTCCATTCGTCATAGTTTTCACCGGTCAACTAGACCAGTGTGATTATCAGACCGGGGTTGCTGTTGGACGTGATGTCGTACGGAGAAATCATCTTTCGTACGACGGCATCGTCAACGACAACCGTTTGTTCAGCTCCGGAAACAACACCAGGAGGTGGAGCAGCCATTTCTTCATAGTTTCAAGGAGTATTTCACTTTCTGATGGATTGGCACGGTAGCTCTGATACCATGTCATACCATAAACAACCAACGCACAATTTTGGGCGAAAACTTCTCATTTTTTTATCATTCAATGAAGGGGTATTTATACAAGTGCGTAAATCTTGCCTTACTTGCTCACTAAGTAACTAATGGCCAAGCACACATACACAAAATAAAACCTAGCTATCTAATAACATATATATTCCTAAGTTCTATACTAATTACACGATGTGTGTATAAATATTTACAATATGTCATTATTTTTAAATGTTAAAGAATCATACAGTAATAATTTTCCTATGACTTATTTTTCTTACTTTCCGCTAATATTTTTCTTTCTCCTGCCCATTCTCTCACAGTTTTGACTAGAAAATATAGTGTTCCAAAAGTTAAAAATTTCGAAATAAGCAACGGTTAATATCGACAGTTATGGTTTCTCTTATTTGCAAGAATCTTTTGTGGGGTCCTATTTGATGTGTTTTTCTTTCGTTTTTTCCTTTCCTAAAAATCTTTTTGCACGAGCATATTCCTTTTTTCTGTAAGGGTCAACAAATTTGTCGTTCCTCTTCTTCTCTATCCAATTACTGCCAGTTGAAAAAACAAGGTGATGATGGAGTCATACATTCACACACATCCACATAACCTTTGCCTTCTTACTTTACTTTTCATTTCAAGAAAGTCAAATTACTTCTTTGGATTCAATTAGAAGAAACGATTTTGTTAAAAATACTACTACGAGAACAACTTTATATATATATAATATATCTCAATCCCAAGCGCTGCATTACCGATGTCGCTTCAATTGAGGTGTCTGTCTTTCCAATATTGTAAATATGAATTTCTTTAGTACTGGAAATTCTCTATATTTTATATTTAGCATATCTATATATCGGTAACTCTCAAATAGAGTACTTCTAAGTACCATTAGATTTAAGTAAATATACTAACATGACTATAACTAATCTCAAAATAAATTCCTTTCTATAATGTGCCCTTTTTCTGCTAGGTTCGAGGTTTAGTTAAAAGTTAAAATACTACTCATGTGGTTTAGCACCAGTGTATTTTTTTTTTTTTTTATTTTGATATTGGTAATTAACTGAATCTGTTTTAGTCACTTGATAGACTAAGAATCTGTTTGGTTGAACTTATTATAAGTAGTTTATGAGCCAAAAGTTGCTTAAAAGCTACT
Source organism: Petunia x hybrida (assembly GCA_037355625.1). Lineage (NCBI taxonomy): Eukaryota > Viridiplantae > Streptophyta > Magnoliopsida > Solanales > Solanaceae > Petunia > Petunia x hybrida. The sequence goes on from JBBBVM010000974.1 coordinate 663,242, forward strand.
TTTGAGAAGTTAGAATTTCATAACTTCTTATTTTTGGCTTATTTTAAGCACAAAAGTGCTTATAAGCACATTGTTTTTTATTATCAAACACTCAAAAAATATGTATGTGCTTTTAAACTACTTTTAAGATTACCCAAAAAACTCTATGACATTAAACTAGAGATAATCTTCCTCTTTTTTCCTCCATGTGCCTATTGTCAAACATAGAATGAAGAAGTATATATATATATATATATATATATATATATATATATATATATATATATATATATATATATGTGTGTGTGTGTGTAGGGTGGAACTTGGTCAAAGATGATGATAACCATGATAACGTGAGGAATAATCAAATAACGTTTGGTAATTTCATTCTGCTGCAAGTCAAATTGTTGGAAGATGCCATGATGTGCCAGTCATCATGTGACTCTCCATCCAGTCGATCACTCCATCTCATTACAACAAATGCAGATCTTCATCTCCCACTTCCATCCCAATTTATTCCCATGCCAGCTTCTTCAATAGTAATCAATTTAAGTTATATTATCAAAATACCCAGGAAGAGGAAATTCTGGGAAATGGAAACTGCTTTGTATTGAAGCTAAGAGAAGGGTTTACAAAGTGTACCAAAATTAGGAATTAAAGCTTAGACTACTACACCTATATATAAACTAGATAACTTAGCCTCCAAGCTATCTAACTAACTAACTAATTAACTAATCTAGAACCTTCTGGAAGCATCCAGAATCTTCCATCTTAGCTGGCATAGCTAAGTTGAGCTAAGAGGAGCAGCTAGCTCAGCTAGGATGAGCTAAGAAGAGCTGCCAGCTCAGCTTGCCATCTTTCAACACCCCCCCCCCCCCCTTCAAGCTGAGCTCTATGAAGATTCAGTAGTCCTAACTTGCTCATCAGATATTCATGTTGCTGTCTTCCAAGAGCCTTTGTAAGAACATCTGCTAGTTGCTCAGTGCTTCCAACATGGTATAACCTGATTAACTGAAGCTGGACCTTCTCCCTTACAAAATGACAATCAATCTCTATATGTTTTATTCTTTCATGGAAAACTGGGTTTGTGGCAATTTGTATGGCAGCCTTACTATCACAATACAAGTCTACTGCTCTTCTCACTTCAATTCTCAACTCATTAAGCAAGTCCTTTACCCAGATCACCTCAGCAACTGCATTTGCCATGCTTCTGTACTCAGCTTCGGCTGAACTTCTTGAAACAGTGTCCTGTTTCTTTGACTTCCATGATATCGGGCTGTCTCCCAACTTCAGTACATATTCGGTTACTGATCTTCTAGTATTGGGACAAGAAGCCCAGTCTGAATCACAGTAACAACTGACCTGCATATTCACTTTTGATGACAACATGATTCCCACACCTGGTGTCCCTTTGATATAGCTCACTATCCTTAGTGCAGCTAGCCAGTGAGACTTCTTTGGTGAATGCATGAACTGACTTAGTGTCTGAACTCCATAAGAGATGTCAGGTCTGGTCATTGTGAGATACAACAGTCTCCCTACTAATCTTTGATAAGCACCTGGATCCATAAGAACCTGATCATCACAGACTCCCAGCAGCTTGTCGAGTTCAATTGTTGTCAACTTTTGATTCACCTCTAATGGAGTGTATGTTGGCCTTCCAGCTGCTAGTCCCATGTCTGACACAAGTTCCAGTGCATATTTCTTTGACACAAGAAAATCCCTTCCTTTGACCTTGCCACCTCTATGCCTAGAAAGTATCTCAGTTCTCCCAAGTCCTTGATCTTGAAATTATTCTGCAATGTCATTTTGGCATCATCAATCATGGCTTTGCAATTCCCAGTAATCAGGAGATCATCCACATATATCAAGATCATGACTATGTTGTTTCCTTCCCTCCTGGTGAACAATGAATAGTCATACTTGCTTTGTTCATAACCAGACCTTAAAAGAGCCTCAGTTAGCTTGATGTTCCACTGTCTAGAAGCCTGCTTTAGCCCATACAAGGACTTGATTAGTTTACAAACTTGTCTACCTCCTTTGCCCTTGTATCTAGGAGGCACTTCCATGTATACTTCTTCCACTAGATCACCTTGTAAAAAGGCATTATACACATCCATTTGATACAAAATCCATCCAGCTTGGGCAGCCAATGAAATTACTGTTCTGACAGTCACCATTTTCACAACAGGTGAAAAAGTCTCCTGGAAGTCAACTCCCTCCTTCTGACTATAGCCTTTGGCTACCAACCTGGCCTTGTATCTTTCTACCTCACCATTGGCCTTGTATTTGATTTTGTATACCCATCTGCATCCAATTGCCCTTTTGTCTGCAGGCAATTGCACCATCCTCCAAGTACCATTGCTTTCCAAGGCCTTCAGCTCTTGATCCATTGCTTCAACCCATTTGGGATCCTTCATAGCTTCTTGAAAAGTCCTGGGTTCTGTCTGAGCTGTGAACTTGCTCAAGTAGCACTGATATTTCTTGCTCAGATGATCATATCCTACATAGTCACTGATAGGATAAGTACAGGACTGAGCCTGATCCTGTGTCTGTGTGCTTTCTGTGGATGTAATGTAATCCTTCATCCAAATAGGTGCCCTGCTCTGCCTGCTATTCATGTTAGTCTGGCCACTTGGGTTGTCAATCATGTCACCCTCCTCTGGTATCACTGGCACAGCTGGCTCATTCTGATGCTGATCTTGTTGTTGAAGCTCCTCTTGTAATAATTCACTTGCAACTGCTTCCTCTGGCATATCCAGATGACTGTATATTGTTTGTGAGTCATCCATGAATGCATGTTGTTCAATGTGGGATTGGGGAACCATTCTCCCTCTCTGCTTGTCCTTGTAGGGAAAGATAGATTCTTCAAAATGTACATCTCTACTCACAATTATTCTTTGCTTCTAAATGTCATACAGTCTATATCCCTTTTGTGTTGCTGAATACCCCAGCATTATGCAACGGGTTGCTCTGGGTGACATTTTATGTGCAGGCTGTAGGTTTGTAGCAAAGCATAGACACCCAAAAACCCTCATATGTTTAAAAGAAGGCCTTTTGTGATGAAATACTTCATAAGGTGACTTCCCTTTTAGTACAGGTGTTGGCATTCTGTTGATAATATACACTGCAACCATAGCTGCTTCTCCCCAAAACCTCATAGGAGTCCCTGCTTGGAACATCAATTATCTGGCTATGTTCATGATGTGTCTATGTTTTCTCTCTACAATGCCATTTTGCTGTGGTGTATGAGTGCAAGAACTTTGATGAATGATTCCAAAATTAGAAAACAGGCTTGCACATTTATCATTAAAGAATTCAGTACCATTGTCACTTCTCACACACTTGACACTTGTAGAAAACTGAGTTTTTGCCATTAATATGAACTTTGCCAATACATGCACTACTTCAGTTTTCACTTTCATCAAGAAAATCCAACTCATTCTGGAATGATCATCTACTATAGTGAGAAAATAATGGTGTCCATTACAAGTAGGGTATTTGAAGGGCCCCCAAGTGTCTACATGCAACAATTCAAAAATGGTAGAACTTCTAGATATACTTGTAGGGAAAGCTCTCCTAGCCTGCTTGGCTAATGGACAAACTGAACAGCTACCTGCATTATTCTTTCTCCTGGGACAACTAATGTCCTTTATTCTACTCATCACTTCAGCTGGTGCATGACCTAATCTCTGGTGCCACAGTTCCCATCTTGAAACTGCATTGGCTTTTATTGGAACTTGACTTTCACTCCTGACAAGTTTACTTGAGCTTGTCTGTTGCAGCAAATAGAGTCCATCAACTACTTTACCAATCCCCTTCACCTTCCCATTGGTAAGGTCCTGAAAAACACAGAATTCAGGGAAAAATACTGCACTACAGTTGAGGTCTCTAGTCAGTTGAGAGACTGACAGCAGTTTGTGCTAGAAACCAGGGACACATAAAACATTCCTGATTATATCCTTTTCAAAAATATCACTTTTACCAACATGTGTCACTTGAGTCTTTTCCCCATTGGGTAAGTAAACATTCTTTCCTAATCAGCTTATATTTTCAAACTCCTTCAAATCACTCAGATCATGTGTCATATGACTACTAGCACCTGTGTCTATGATCCATGTATCATTCTGTGCCTGGCTCATAAAGCAGTTAAGCATACCTGCCATGTTGGCCATTGTGTTGTCCTGATGTGGGGCTTCCTCCGTGCTCAGCATCTGCAGGATTTGTTCATATTGACTTTGAGTAAAGAAGTGTCCTGGTGCTTGCTTGACACAGTCATCCATAGGCTTATTATCAGCATCTACTGCATTGTTGGCATTAGTTTTCCTTCTTCCCTTCTTCTCATTTGGGTAACCATTTAGTTTCCAACATCCATCTCTAGTATGATTCTTCAATCCACAATAATCACACTCCATTGGTGGTTTCTTCTTGTTATACCCCCTGTTCCTTTATCTTTCCAGTTAGACCCTCTGGTTGTATACATTGCCATTGGATCAGTAGTGCTAGAGGGCATAAGAAGCTCTGCAGCATGTGCATTGGTACTCTCATCTTGCATAATCAGTCCATAAGCTTGGTTCACCTCAGGCATTGGCATAGTAAGAAGGATCTGTCTTCTAACTTGACTGTAAGTGTCATTGAGCCCCATGAGAAACTGGAAAAGTCTCAACTGCCTATAGTGCTTCATAAACTCTCTGGATTTAACACATTCACATCCAGGAGATGGAACTAAGGCATCGAACTCATCCCACAAAAGTTTCAACTTGGAGTAATACCCAGACACTGTCAAGCTCCCTTGCTTAAGGGAAGAAATCTCAGTATGCAGCTGATATATCCTAGATCCATTCACTTTGTCAAACCTTTCCTTAAGATCATTCCAAACTAAGTGTGCATTAGTAGCAAAAGCAACTCCAGTTATCAGTTCATGTGATACTGTATTCATTAGCCAGGTCAGAACCATGGCATTACACCTCTCCCACTGCTTCTCTAGTGCAGAATCAATGTCCTCCTTAATACATGTTCCATCTACAAAACCTAGCTTATTCTTAGCTATTAGAGATGTGCGCATAGCCCTACTCCAAAGAGAGTAGTTATCACACCCTGACAGTCTAACACTGGTCAACATCAAACTAGGTGTATCTGAGGCATGTAGGTACAATTTATGATTGTGATCGATAACTATAGTATCTCTTTGATTTTGAGCAGAGGAACTAGCTTGATGTGCCATTTCTAAAGCCTTAGAACAAACAGTAAACGTGCAGTGGAAACAGTATGAATTCTACAACAGAAAATGCAGAGAGCAAGGAGAAATTACTAGTAGCTGCTTAGTGTAGCAATGGTTTCCACTCATCCTCATTCGCGATCTTCAATCCTTGCCCAGACTCATGATCACGGGCTCTGATACCATATCAAAACACACAGGAAGAGGAAATTCTGGGAAATGGAAACTGCTTTGTATTGAAGCTAAGAGAAGGGTTTACAAAGTGTACCAAAATTAGGAATTAAAGCTTAGACTACTACACCTATATATAGACTAGATAACTTAGCCTCCAAGCTATCTAACTAACTAACTAACTAACTAACTAACTAATCTAGAACCTTCTGGAAGCATCCAGAATCTTCCATCTTAGCTGGCATAGCTAAGTTGAGCTAAGAGGAGCAGCTAGCTCAGCTAGGATGAGCTAAGAAGAGCTGCCAGCTCAGCTTGCCATCTTTCAACATATATATACATGTATAATGTAAAAAGAAAATGTATATTATCAAGACATTTAAATAATATCGCAGATAAACCTTCATAAAAAGTGAGATTCGTGATTTTAAGATAAAATAGGTAACCTGCTACAACAGTTAGTAATGATTGTAGATTAATTTTTTGAATTGATCTAAAATTTCAAGTTGATGTAATGATACTATGTAAAACCAAACACACTCACACGAGAGAAACAATATTTGGGTGAAAACTCTTGCCTTCATTGATGAGGGGAGTCCCCTATTTATACAAAAGAAACCTCAAGAAAACCTAACCCTAAACCTAACTTAGTGGCCAAGTAAACCTAACCCTAACGGGCTTGGCCCAATATACATAATACATGACTAATCTATTTACATACGGGCACATACGGGCAGAGCCTATTCACATACGGGCAGAGCCTATCTACAACACCCCCCCTCAAGTTGGAGCATGAGGGTTCCTTATGCCCAACTTGTTAAGGAAGAATTCAAACTGGGCGCGTCCCAGCGCCTTTGTAAAAATATCAGCCAGTTGCGTGGTCGTAGGCACATAGCTGGGACGAATGACTCCTCCGATGATTTCATTCCGAACAAAATGACAGTCGACTTCGATATGTTTAGTGCGTTCATGAAAGACAGGATTCCGAGCAATATGTAACGCGGCTTGACTGTCACACTTCAAATTCATCGGAGAATCGTGATCAATTCCAAGATTCCATAAAATCCCTTTCAACCACTTCAATTCACACACAGTCATCGCCATCGATCTATATTCTGCCTCAGCGGAGGACCTCGACACGATCTGTTGCTTCTTCGTTCTCCAAGATATCGGCGAATCCCCTAACGACACATACCAACCTGTTAACGACCGACGTGTCAACGGACAGCCTGCCCAATCAGAGTCACACCACCCGTGCAATCTCAGATCACACCGAGAAGGAAATGCAATGCCCTGTCCCGGACAGCCCTTCAAATATCGAACAACCCTGAGTGCCGCTTCCATATGCTCAATACGGGGACTCTGCATGAATTGCGACAACACATGCACACTATAGGACAAATTCGGTCGCGTAAAACACAAGTAAATCAATCTACCAACCAGTCGCCGATAGCGTTCAGGATCTTTGATAAAACGACCAGTCGCAAGTGCCAAGCGATGGTTTTGTTCTATCGGTGTCCCAACCGGTTTTACCCCCAACAAGCCTGCTTCCGATATGATATCCAATGCATACTTCCTCTGACACAGGAAGATTCCTTTCGGAGCCCTTGCCACTTCAACTCCCAAGAAGTATTTCAAGGCACCTAAATCCTTCATATGGAAACATTTCGAGAGATACAACTTAAAAATTCGTATTGCCTTCGAATCGTTACCAGATATAATCAGATCATCCACATAAACAAGCACATTTAAATGCACATTTCCCTTCTTCATCGTAAATAATGAGTAATCCGAATATGATTGTCGAAACCCATATTGCTTAAGTGCAGCAGACAACTTCGCAAACCAACATCGGGGAGCTTGTTTTAATCCATACAATGATTTTCGAAGGCAACACACAGCTCCTCTCCCCGTCATGCGATGTCCCGGAGGCAATTTCATATATACTTCCTCGTGAAGATCACCATGCAAAAATGCATTGTGCACATCCATCTGATGCAATTCCCAATTTTTGGCAGCTGCTACGGCCAGAAAAACTCGGACAGTCACCATCTTTGCAACCGGTGCAAATGTCTCCGTATAATCAACCCCTTCGATTTGGTGATTTCCGAAAATCACAAGTCTTGCTTTGTACCTTTCAATAGTTCCATCCGAGTTGTACTTTATCTTGTATACCCATCGACATCCGAGGGCCTTCTTCCCGGTAGGCAAGCGAACTATCTCCCAGGTTCTGTTCGCTTCCAGTGCCTTCAGTTCTTCCCCCATGGCTGTTCTCCATTTGTCACTTTTTACCGCCTCTGAATAGGAGGTAGGCTCATGTCCTTGCGTTATAGCTGCAAGAAAACTCACATGTTTCGAAGAGAAATTATCACAATTGACATAGTGTGCTAGAGGATAGGGCTTACCAGAGGGTTGTTGAGAAACGGATGAACAAGCAGACTTTCGAACACAGGACGATACCCGGTGACTCATCTTTTGGACCGTATTAGTAACAAAGTCTCTCAGCAAGATATTCTCTTTCTTAGTTCGTTTTCCCCGACCCAACTCCTCGGGTTCAACTTCGGAAACAACTTCAGGTTCAGCTTCCGGAGTCACCACTTCGGGTTCAATCACCGGAGTCATGACTTCGGGTTCAACACCCCCCCTTCCTTGCCCACTCTCCTCTTCCTCCTCCAATGCAACGAGGACAGAAGCGGTATCTTGTGTCCGTTTTTCGGCATCAGTCTCCTTTGATGCGAATGGAAATTCCTTTTCGTAAAACACCACATCCCTCGAGAACACAAACTCCTTTGCCTCCAAATCATACAATTTCCACGCTTTCTTCCCATTTGGATATCCCAAAAACACACATCGACGACTCCTACTTTCAAACTTGTCACTTGTTCGTCCTTGATTGCGAGCATAACATAAGCAACCGAACACCCTCAAATGATCATAATTCGGTGTCACACCCATCAAGATATCGTAAGGTGTCTTCCCATTCAACAACTTAGTGGGTGTCCGGTTAATCAAATAACATGCCGTCATCACACATTCTCCCCAAAAGTCAATCGGTAAATTAGCTTGAAAACGTAGAGCCCGTGCCACGTTTAAGATATGTCTATGTTTCCGTTCAACTCTACCATTTTGTTGGGGTGTCCCCACACACGAAGTTTGGAACAAGATCCCTTGTTCGAGAAAATACCCTTTCAGACTTACAAATTCGGTTCCATTATCACTCCGAACGCACTTAACCCGTTTATTGAATTGTCTCTCTACCATTGCAAAGAAACCCTTCAATTTTTGTCCGACCTCTTTCTTATCAACTAACAGGAATACCCATACTCCTCGCGAACAATCATCAACGACAGTCAAAAAATATGATGCACCACACGAAGACTCAGTTCTATAAGGACCCCACAAGTCACAATGAACTAAATCAAAAGGTTCAGCAGCTTTATTATTACTCGAAGGAAATACATTTTTAGTTTGTTTTGCCCTAAGGCATACATCACATGCTTTCTCTTCTAAGCTACCTTTCCCACTACCTTCTAAGACGGAAAGAGATTTTGTTACTTGCATCGAAGGATGTCCCAACCTTTGATGCCATAAATCTACCCCATCGACCTTCACAGCTTTCACCACGGGTATCGTCCGAAAGTAGTAGAGTCCATTCTTTTGTTCACCCGCTCCAATCAACCTCCCCGTAGCCCGGTCCTGCATAACACACAAATCATTAGTGAAATTTACATTGCAACCAACTTGATTAATTAATTGAGACACAGAAATCAAGTTGCAAGTCATTTCGGGCACATATAACACTCCGTGAAGAACCATGTCTTCGTTAAATCTGATGGATCCTTCCTGAGTCGCCATCGTACTGCTTCCGTTCGGTAAACCTACCGGACACTTTGGTATTGTTCGTAAATTCTCCAACACACTTATCTGACCGGTCATGTGATTTGACGCCCCCGTGTCAATAATCCATGAAGGATGAGTTTTCTTACCGGTCGATGGTTCACTTGTGCTTGCCTTCTCCTTTTTCAGCAAATCGAACAGCATCTGCAACTGATCACCTGTTATTCCGGACAGGTTAGTCTGTCCGGGCACACTCATGTGTCCGTTTTCTCCATTCTCGAGCTCAGCTTGAGCAGCGTTTGCTCGATTATTGCCACGTCCTCGACCAGCATTTGAACCAAACTGTTGATGTCCACGACCTCTTCCACCTTTGTTACCTTCAGCTCTTCCTCTACCACGTCCTCCATTCGAAGTGCCTTGCTTCGAATAACGCACCCACCCCTCCGGATAGCCAATGACTTCATAGCAGCGTTCCGGAGGATGTCCTCCTCGATCACACAGGTGACACTCCTTATAGCCTGTCTTCGGCGGTTGTGATCGTTGTGCAGCAAACGCCGTCACCTCCCCTCGTTCTTCCTGAGTTCGTGCCATCCCTTTGACCCGTTCATCTTGGATTACCTTTTGGTAGACTTGATTCATCGATGGCAACGGCTCCTGAGCCAAGAGATTGGAACGGACAGTTCCATAAAGACTTTCATCCAGGCCCATAAGGAATAAGTGAACCCTATCTTCTTCCCTTTTCTTCTCCAGTGCAACCGTTAGATTGCAAGTGCAGTTTCCACACGAGCAAGTTGGAAACTTATCACAATTTCCTAGTTCTTCCCACAACATAGCCAGTTTTCCATAATAAGCAGCAACAGTCAATCCCTTTTGCTTACAACTGGCCAAAGCCGCTTTCAATTCCTGAATCCGAGGTCCGTTTCCCACGGAGAAACGCTCTCGAATACTCTCCCACAGATCTTTCGCTACTTCCATGTGCGATATGGTGGTCCGAAGAGTAGGCTCGATCGAATTCCTAATCCACGACACCAGAAGAGAATTGATAGTCCACCAATCCTCATAATCGATCGACTTTTCATCGGGCATCTTGATCGATCCGTCAACAAAACCAAACTTCTTCCTTGCACGCAGCGCCGTTCTAACCGACCGCGCCCACTCCTCATAGTTTTCACTGGTCAACTGGACCTGTGTGATAATCAAACCAGGATTATCATTCGAAGTGATATCATACGGAGAGATTGTCTTCCGTACGGCTGCAACATCACCTTTTGGAACCTCCATTACTTTTCTATTTGAAGAGCTTCACAATGGCTCTGATACCATGTAAAACCAAACACACTCACACGAGAGAAACAATATTTGGGTGAAAACTCTTGCCTTCATTGATGAGGGGAGTCCCCTATTTATACAAAAGAAACCTCAAGAAAACCTAACCCTAAACCTAACTTAGTGGCCAAGTAAACCTAACCCTAACGGGCTTGGCCCAATATACATAATACATGACTAATCTATTTACATACGGGCACATACGGGCAGAGCTTATTCACATACGGGCAGAGCCTATCTACAACATACTATTACGTACATTCCACATTGTTTTTTGATAAAAGGAACAAACAAAGTATAAAATATGTACTTTTAATTTATTTAAATTATATATATATTGTTCAAACTTAAGATGTGCGCTAGCGATTAATAGTGTTAGTTCATAGCAAAAATAGTTAAAATTTCTATTTTGGGACATTACAAAAGATCATGAGATAACAAAAAAGAGCTTGTTAAATAAGACAGACGTTTTTTCTTGATTTTTTTCAACCTCACCCCACTTCTCTTTCGAGGTAAATAGTGGCCCTCCTACTTTTGTGTTCTATCATGATTCGAATCTACAATATTTGTTAACGGTGGATAGTGCTTAAGAATTACAATAAATGATAAATACATACTCACTGTAATATCACAAGTAAAGTCTGGAGATTAGCAATTAATGATGTCAAATAAATTGAAATTGATCTTTAAGTATATAATTTATATATGGGATTGATTTATAGTTAGTAAGATGCATGAATAACAATAGGTCGCAAGAAGCATATATGGATGGAGGACACATTGAATGCCCATGGGAAGCAAATCTCAAAAAGGAATCAAAAGAAATTGCCATTATCTTTGCACCACTCCTCTCACCTGCTCAAGATATGGTAAGTGCACATAATTTCACACCAGGAAAAGGGCACCACTGCTTACATCACCTGTATCTCTTGGTGGATTTAGTGGGTCCACACGACGCACCACCCTACCCAAACCCCTTCTCCTTCCAAAACACACTAGCTCCCACTTGTCTTTTCTTTCTAATCTCCAAAATTAATTTTTTTTTTAAAAAAAAATCCACTTGGTGTCCTATGTTCGTTTTAAGAACTCAACTAATTTGAATTCGCATCTCAATGTTCTATATGGAAGGTTTGAAGCACCTAGGGGTGGGCGTTCGGTATTTCGGTTCGGTTTTTTAAAACTTCGGTTCGGTATTTCGGTTTTCGGTTCAGTTTGAAGTGTAGAAAAACCCGTAATTTTTATAATTCGGTTCGGTTTTTTAGTTCGGTATTTCGGTGTTTCGGTTTAAACCAAAGTTTATGGCAAAAAAAAAAAGCTCGAACAAGAAAATTTATAGCCTATGACTAACTAGGATAATTTGGTCCCCTCGACCACACCATAATTTGGTCTTCTCACTTTCTCATTTCTTTCAATTTTTTTTAGCTTAAAAGAAATTAATACTAAAAGTATGACTAATTGCAGGAAATGATACGACATATTAAAATAAACCAATCGTGTAAAATTCTTTAACATACGTATATGGTCCCTAACGGGTACTTGGTTTATTGTGGCTGTTGAGGCCCCTCAGTTTTTTCTTCTGGAGAATGTAAATGAGAGCTGCCATATCATTTCATTGTAGGATAACAGTGCTTGGGCGATCCTGTTATGTAAATTGTTTACGCGCTAATTGAACCAATGGGTCGTTTGGTTTAAGGTATTAAAAGTATATTCACTGTATAAAACTACTTGTTATTTATCCTGTCTTTGGTTGTCCTTGACATTCCCGCATACACAGCTGCATATCTTATATATAATCGTATGTAATGTGGATTAGCAATACATATACTCCTATTAGTTATTCTTGGTTAAAACAGTAAGGGGTTCATTTCTTATAAACAACATTTAGGAAAACTCGTAATGTGTATAAATTTATTCAGCAGTAATTGCAGAAAGAAAAGAAAGAGATCATTGCATCCACGAAAATTGTCTATTATGATATTGCAGAACTATGACATCCTTCATTGATCAAATGATCATAAAACCATAGTGTTTGAAGATAATAGCAAGTAACGTACGTATTGAAACAAATATTTCTGTACACTAACATACGTATATGGTCCCTAAAAAAAATTTAAAAAAAAAAAGTTCGGTTTTTTCGGTTTTTCGGGTCCCGAAATTTTGGGTTGCCCGAAACCGAAAACCGAACCGAAAAACCGAAATTTCAAAATTTTTAGGACCGAACCGAACCGAACCGAAATACCGAAATACCGAATCCGAAATAACGAATTAATTCGGTTTGGTTCGGTATTTCGATTTTTTCGGTTTAGTGCCCACCCCTAGAAGCACCCCTAGCAAATGTAACTTTACTCCTGAAGTTCAAATCCAAAATGTACCGTTAAAAATGGAGGGGTACTTACAACCACATCACAACTTTAGATAACATTTATACACTCATAGAAATAGAATTTGATTGAGTGCATAAAATACTAATTTCATTAGTGACAATAGAGAGAAAATATCAAATTATTAAGTAAAAAAGAAGTTTGTTATATAAATTATCATATTAAAGTTTGAAAAATGAATATCTTAATATATTACAATCTCGAAGATTATGTAAATTGTAAAGAAATTAATCATGGCAAAAATCAGAAATATTTCAATGTATATAAGATTATCACTAAGTTGAATCAAGAAAGGGGAGTAGTACATATTTTTGATATCTCTATAGTATTTATTCATCTTAAAAACATATATTCGCTCGGTGTCCAATTATTTGTTTACTTTTCTTACTAGTCTAAATGCATCATTTATGTATTTACCAATTTCAATATTATCAATTTACCCTTAATGTTCCTTGCATGAATTACATAAGTTGTTTAAAGCCACAAGATTCAAAAAATATTTTTGATTTAATGTACAGACATTTAGATTATTAAGATCTCAAGATTTAATTTTCTTTTTTCATTTTTTAAACTTAATATTCAGCAAAATTAAGACATATAAAATGTAAAGAGACGGAGTAGATGTAAAAGCCACAACCTCCAAGAACCATCATAATTATGAAGCAGTATAAAATAAGCAGCCAACCCCATGTTCTAGAATTGTAATCTTTTTGGTAATCTGAATTCTTTTATATATGTTTCCACTTTGTATTAGTTGTCTGTTCTTTCCTATTGCTTGCCTTGTAACTCAAAACCAGCTTGGAAAATCTTTAGATGAAATCTGGTCAGATCTTGCTTTGTATATTGTGGATTTTATTTCATTAAGTAAAGCAAACTTGTCATATTCTTCCAAACTCATTAACATCACCTTATTAGAAAGAAAAGAATAACAAGAACCATAGAAAGAGAAAAAAAACCAACTCTTTTCCACATCTTTCCTTTTCCTCTGTTCTCTCTCTCTCTGTTCCAAATTTATTCTAAAAAAAGAAAGTTTAGAGAAATGGGAATGGCAGCTGCAGATCTACAGTTTCATGTTTTAGCTGTTGATGATAGTTTAATAGACAGGAAGCTCATTGAAAGACTCTTTAGAATCTCTTCTTGTCAAGGTAACTTCTTGATTCAACTCATTCACAATACCATCTTTTTATAACCGAGAAATCCTCGAGGGCTACTAACATATAGGCCTGCCTGTCCGTCAACCTCTCTGCACTTAAAATACTAGACTTTTATCTGGTACGAGATTGATAGTCTCTGAAAATGTTATTGCTATTTTTTTCTTGGTATTAATTGTCGTTTTTCTATGCATTTTGCATTTGTTCATTACAGTCACAACTGTAGACTCTGGAACTAAAGCTTTGGAATTTCTTGGTGTACAAGAACATGACCAAAATCACCCAAATCAGCCTTGTGTTTCTCCTAGAAACCAACAGGTAATAATATTAAATATTCCCTTTTGTATATTTTTCTTGGACTTTCCCGCTGATTTTCCAAGAAAATTTAACAAAAAAAAATTGTTTCTTGGGAATTGCAGGAAGTGGAAGTTAATCTTATTATCACAGATTATTGTATGCCTGGAATGACAGGCTATGATTTGCTAAAGAAAATTAAGGTATGCTTCTTTTTTCTTTCTCATTTTGTATTCTTTTCATTCTGGAAGGGAGATTTTGAGCAACTGATAAAGTTATTTCTGTATGATCACGACTTCGAGCCGTGAAAATAGCCATTGATACTTGTATCATCACATCCCTTGAGATATGGCCCTCCCTTGGACTCACATGCTTTGTGCACTGGAGTTGCTTTTTTTTTTTTTTTTTTCCTTTGGCTTGCTGCAATATTTCCCTTTCTTAACTTTCTAAATTCTGTCATTTTCCTTTCTTGGAAAATACTTTGAGACAAATTTTCCCTATCAAGTTGCTTGTGTCATTGTTAAAAATTAATTTTTTTTTTCTTTTAAAGACTTTCACCCCCTTGGGGTCCTTTTCTCACATGTCAATTTTAAGATCTATTGAGAATCTAATTATAAGATATTGTACACCTAAATGTTGCATAATAGATTTTGCAAGGACATATGCCCTATGGTTTTCAGTTACTCTTTTTGGGACCCCATTGAAACTTGATTTATGGCTCTTTTTTTTTTTTTATAATTGTAGTGTTCGGATCAGTTTGCGCACGCCTCCGCTAATTTATGCAGTCAATTTATTTATGTGTTGCATTCTTTTTGCTTCTCTAACAGGAATCTTCATCTCTGAAAAACATACCTGTAGTCATTATGTCATCTGAAAATGTTCCTTCCAGAATTAGTAGGTAAGAACATAACAAGCTCTTTGTCAGTATACAAATGAATCAATATTATGATTTTATCTTCCTGTATGGGATGGAAAGTAACTATTTACTTTGTATTGATGTACAGATGTTTAGAAGAAGGAGCAGAAGAATTTTTCTTGAAGCCAGTTAGATTATCAGATGTTAATAAACTTAAACCACATATGATGAGAACCAAATGTAAAAGTCACAAACAAGAAGTAGCTGAGAAAATTGTCACAGAAGAAGAACAAGAATCAATAGAAATTGCATATGTTCCATCACAAGAACAACAGCCCCAGTCACAACCACAAACAGAATTAGACACAGTACAACAACAGCAGCAGCAGCAGCAATCACAAACCAATAATAATAGTAACAAGAGAAAGGTCATGGAGGAAAGTTTATCACCAGACAGAACAAGACCAAGATACAGTAGCTTAACTGCAGTCTAATCTGTTGTGCAAATATTGCAAAACTTTTTCTTTCTTTACCATTTTGGAATTTCTTTTCTTTAGTTAACAGAGTTATAGGATAATGCGAGATGAAGCGATACGTAGAAAATATAAGATGACATCTATGCAGAGTTTGCATTATCATCCAGTTTTGTTTTACTAATCTAAGATGGGAATAGTATTCTCAATGTAGATAGGAATGTGCTGAAATTCACTTCTTGTCTTGTAAATACACAAGCATTTAACATAAAAGTGGTATTCCCTTTTTTGCTTTCTCAATTTTTGTGAACCTGCTGCCTCTTCCTAAATTTTCAGTGTCTTCCTTGGTCACGTTAGTCAAATATTACTACATGTTCTTTTTGTTACAAGATTTGACTTTTAGTTTCATGGCTTTGTTTACTTTTGTTCAAAAGTTCTTTTTGTCAAATCTTCTCTTTGAATGAAAGATTTGGGTAAATTTTTCAACAACCAATTAATGAGTTGAATATCTTTGCTTTTTGGATAAGTGAAAATAATGAATCTGTGTTCTTGGACGTGAAGGAAACTTGGTATGGATGAAATTTTATCTTGCTTTTATGACTTGTTCAAACTTTTCTTCCTTTTTTGGTCGCATCCTATTCCAACCTAATAGGATCGATAGTGTTTTCACTACTTGCGCATGACTCGAACTTTCAATCTATCCGTTAGTTTAGGAGGTATTCAACACTAGAGTAACCCTCTCTTGTCACTTATTGCCAAATTCGCCTTAATGGTTCAATCTGTTTACTAAAGAAATTTGGTATAAATTGATAAGGATAGACACTCCTAAGCTAAGCTATCCTGGATTCCTAGTTTAAATTGTACTCTAGGTTGTATCATATGAAATTTTACTTTATCTTTACAAGAGTCCTATGAATAGATAACCTTCTCCCTACTGTACATGTATATAAACCATCTCCTCTATCTTCAAAAAACAACTAGTATTACAAGCCGCGCGATGTGCGGACATTATTTAAATTATTAATCAAGCAAGGTTGCAATATGATGTCTTTGAGCACATTAGATCGTACTGATTTAACAAATATTTTAATTCTCACCATATTTCTTTATGTGATGTATCTAATATAATATCGCTATAAAATTAGGGCAACCCAATCAAATAGTCCATGATAATCCCAATTTTCTTTGTTATCTCTGTTAGTTAGTATAATTCCATTGCTATATGACTTGTTATCACTTGTCAACTGAATTAATATCTTTGTCCACTTCCTCACTGGATATTGCTTTTTGCACCTCGAATTTTTGTCAAGGATGAACCTATGTTTTACTTGAAGTTTTCTCATTTTATTGGATGAAGCAAAAATAGCATTCATGTATCACATTTTCTACCATAAAAAATGTACTCTGAACTATGCCTTGAGAAATTAATGACATCTAAATAAGGTTTGAAAATACACATTAATTTTTTTTTGGTTGAAATTTCTCTACTTTTTGTAGTTTGGTTTGAGCTAGTGAAGATTAATCTCCATATAAAATTGAATATAGGAGTATCTAATTTCCCACCATATATGTAGTAAAATGTACTTTGAACTATTCCACGAACAATTAGAGACATGTAAATTTTGAAGATTTAGATCTATTTTTTTTATTGAAGTTTCTCTGCTCTTTTATAAAGATTTCTTTGATTTAATTAATCTTCTCCTCCACCTCTCAATGTTTAATCAAGGTTTAAATAAAAGTGTTGATTAGGGAAATCCAGAAATTATAAATTATGTCAACGTTAAAAGAGAATGGACAACGAATGAACTTAACAAATGGTGGTAATATACATTAAGATAAAATATTATATAATTTGTTCCCACCATGAAGTTGTCAAGCTTAGATATGTAACAAAAAATTGTAAAATTATCCTTTTGAAGTAGAATGTTGGTGTGGCGAATCCTGATTTACGATCAGGATAATATTGAATTTCGCAATTACATTTTGTCTAGAGTTGTTCCAATCAATGATTGCATGTTTATATAAATTATGAAGACAGACACAATTCAAAGATAGTAAATTTTATAGTTTATTCACTACTGTATTAAATCTTTAATTTCAAAGTTATGAGAGTTAAACCAATATGACATTCATTTTCTAGAATACACCTTCAACACTCCCAGTTTAATAGACTTTTCATAGTACATTAGCCTTCCCTGCTGGTTGTACTATGTTATTCTAGTCAAATCTGTAATAACTTGATTTTGCACATTTACATATAAAGAAATTTAATCCTAAACTTTCTATTTTAGTTAGTGTGTGTGTGTGTATATATATATATATATATATATATATATATATATATATATAAATAACTGAACCAAATAAAAAGAAACTAACCTAACTCTATGTAATAACATTGTCTATTCTCCATACCATACCAACTATCAATAATACCACCCTCCAACCAATGTTTTAAAAGGCGGGGGCGCAAGGCGAGGCGTTTTACCTATAATGAGGCGAGGCGTAAGTCCTGAGACGTGGGGCGTAAGTCCCATGGATCTTATTTTTTAATTAATTTTAAATTAATAAAATAGTATAATGAGCCAAAAAAATATCAAAAATACAAAAAAATTAAAAATAAGAAAAAAAATTATAGAAACAAAAGATCTAACTTTTTTAACAATTGTAAGAAATTGAATAATGTTACAGTTTTTATGAGATACAAATAACCATAAGGCCTTAACTTTTAAACAATTAAAAATAAAAATTTGTTACCATAAAAAGTGAATAAACAATAAAAATTTATTACTATTATAATTTAAAACATTAATTCTTCATTGATAAATATAAAATTTCTACTAAATTGCAAAATAATTGAAGTCTAACAATTTTAAGTGACTGAAATAAAACATGAAGACCAACAACAAGTGGTGATGCTATAAACAGCGGCTATGCTTTTTTAGATTAAGTATACAGATGATATTCATCCTTATGATATTCTTAATTATAATACATGTAATATTATGTCTCGTTAATTGAGTTATACTCAACTTTTGAATTTCTATAGATGAATATAACTTCATTTTTAAAGAAAATTGTAGATGAACAATCTTAATTAGGGAATTGGACAGATATTTTGCATAGGTTCAATAAGGCGAGTTCCGAGCGTTGGGCGTTGGGCGTCCTCTGGGCGCATCGTCGGGCGCTTGAGGCGTAAGTCTCACGGATCTAAGCCCCGTCCGAGAGTCTCAGGGCGTTTTGCTAGTGCCCCGCCCCGGGGCGAGTCCCCGGGCGAGTTTTTTAAAACAGGGCCTCCAACGCTCAAAAGAAAGAACGCATTTTCTTCAATGATCCACCACCAGCAGAATTCTGTTTACATAAGAGTTTATATAGATAATAAAGTATTTTTGCATGTCATAGATGACCAACTAAAGTGTAAAATGCTTCCTTTAGAGCTTTTCTCACCAGTATAACCACCCTGTAAATAAATAATTTAAAATTATTATAATTACAATAATAATTATTAGGCCTCAATTCTGAGCAAGTTAGGATTCGCTTTAGATATATACATTCTCGCAATTCATGTCACTTACAACTATGTTTGACGTACCTTTGAATAATCATATTCCACTGCCAAGAACAATTGGCCTGGTTAATGATCATCTCTCATTTAAGTTAGAGCTTCAGAAAAATGTACGAATATCGCGCTTAGGATCTGAACTTACAAACTAAGTATTTTTTGAACACTCTTCACCACTAAATTAAGAATTTCTCTTAAGTTAAGGAACTCAAAAGCCTTTATATACACCAAAACAAAATATCTATACCCTATTTATAATAGTTTTAGTGAAGGATATTCAATATATCAAAGAGCGCTTCAAATTTTTCATAGTCCATATGTAGCTGTATATGGATGTTCCATGACATATATTTGTATTAATTAACATATTAAGTTCATCACATTCTTTTCATTTCCCACATTTCAGTGACATCAGCCATTAGAAAAGACCTCATTTTTTACGGGAGAACTTTGCATGAATATGTATTCAATTATAGGAAAAAAGATTTAACTATTTAGAACATGCCCTTTGTTATATCACACAAAGGAGTAAAACTCCTGATTTTCGATAATATTCCCTTTTACTTTGGTTGGATCAGACATTGGTTTTGAAAATAAGTCACAAAAAGAAACAACAAAAAAATAATAATACTGTATTGGTCGAATTTTGTTCGATCACGCAAATGACACGTGGTCAACTACGTGACAAGATGAGAACAAATTTTGGAGACGTTGTGAAACAAGGTCGGATTAAAATAGCTTTGATCGGATAAGCTAAATCGTGATCAGAATATTTCGAAGGCAATTGTTTTGCCAGATAACAATGTCTGATCTTATCCCGCTTTTATCGGAACGGATTCAGTAGATGTTGTTGGACGTGGGCAACTACTGTTGCGTGATTAGTGGAGAGACGTGGGAAGGTGGAGTCCTTCTAAGGTTGGGAACTCCACATCTCTCAGCCTATAAATACTTCTCCATTTCCCCATTTGTAAACTTACGTTCTTCTGAACAAAAGCACCCCCTTTTTTCTATTGTCAAAATCTTCACTACTGTTGTTGCTAATCTGCCACTATCATCATCACAATTATTGTATTAAACACAAGTCGCAGCTTTGTTTCAAGTCTGAAGGAAGATTCTTCTCTTCAACGGAACATCGGCCTTCGATTGATCAATACAATAAGCTTTACTGCTTTTACTTATTGATTATTATTCATCTCGTTGTTTACATGCTATTTTAATTATTTGATATATCTGTTCATTGTCTTCGATCACGTTAATTCATTATCATTATCTCGATCATAGCGTTAATACATTATTTGGCGTATTTATTCATTATCACCGATCACGTTAATTAAGTGTCGTTATCTTGATCGTAACATCAATTCAGTAGAATTATCATTAATTCGTTAGCTGTAGTTCTATCATTTTTATCAAGCCAGCCATCGGCTGATTCGCATTATTTTGCATACTTAATGTTGTCATCGTAATTCTGCTGAAGCATTCTTCATCGAATTTTACTCGATCATTCATCTGATATTACGCAAATCTAACATTGAGATCGTATTCAGTGAAACAACAGTTGCTTATTTCGTTCATAACTTGCTCGTTCGGAATCATATAAAATCGGTCGCTTGTGGTTGTTCAGTCGTATCATCATAACCTGTGAATCTATTGCTTGTCTTCGTTTATTCGATCACATTTGTCCTCGAATCAAATTTGCTATATTCTGTCATCGAACTTGTTATTATCCGTTCTGTCAAATTTGCTGCTTACATTGTTTTCGAAGCAATATTTAGTAAATCGATTACTTGTCAACGTAAATTGCTTATCAACCGGTCAAAATAAGATATAAATGGTCGCCTAAGACTCAACTGAAT
The DNA here is from genome assembly GCA_037355625.1 of Petunia x hybrida. NCBI lineage: Eukaryota > Viridiplantae > Streptophyta > Magnoliopsida > Solanales > Solanaceae > Petunia > Petunia x hybrida. Next base: position 684,343 of record JBBBVM010000974.1, read on the forward strand.
ACAAATTTAATTGTAATACCTGAAATACTTTTTTAGGAAATACAATTTGGCGCCCACCGTGGGGTCTAGGCAATCGATTTGTTCTGAGATTTGATCGTTGATACTACTTACGTTTGTCTTCTTGTTTTGCAATGGCAGATGAACATAACGTTGATGCTACCACCGCTTTGAACAGTCAACAACATCTTAATCCCAATGACGAGGTTCATGCTCCGGAGGCTGTCAAAGCTGTCGATGAATCAACCAATCACGAGCAGGATCCGCCTCACGACGACGTTCCTACTGGTTCACGATTGAACGCGCCTCAAGGACGTCGACCCGGTAAGGAACCCGTGGTCGAATCAGTGGATACCAACATGGCGTTGGTTTATTTGAGGAAACATGATGCGCAGTTCAAAATGATAAATAAGAAATTCGAAATTCTGTCTAGCTCTATCGGAAATAGAGCGCCCACCTCCCCGATCACACCCCCCGCAAGCATTCCGACTTCGGTTCCTCAGGGCGCCGTAACAGGGGGACTTGCAGCGGGGGTCGGATCTGGAGGGTCGGGTACGGCCGCCGTGGCTACGAGAGCTCCGGCCTCCGTCACGACAGAAGTAAGGATGTTGGCTACGATGCAGACATTGTTGAATGATACAGTGGAGAAGAAATTCAATGAGATGAAATCGTTTATGGAAAAATTGCCAGGTGTTCCAAAGTTAACGGACAACGTCGCTAAGAAATCGATCTCAAAGCGTCCGTTTCCACCAAGTGCAGCCCCACTACCTATTCCCAAAACTTTCAAGTTGCTAGAAAGTTTGAGGTACGATGGAACTACGGATCCAAGGGATCACATTGACATGTTTTCGATTGCAGTCCAATCGAACGACCTGACTTCGGATGAGATCAATTCGGTCAGTTTGAAGAAATTCTGTGAAACGCTGAGGGGAGGAGCGTTGAAATGGTATTTGCAGTTACCCAAAAATGGGATACCATATTTCGATGATATGTCAGCTAAATTCATTCGAGCACACACTGGGGCTAAAAAGATAGAACCAAGAGTGGAGGATATCTTGAACATTAAGCAACGACCCGGTGAGACTATCAAACAGTTTTTGAAGCGGTTCAACGATGAAAAGATTAGCATCCCAAACGTCGAGGAGAGATGGGCTTGTTTATCTTTTGCAAATAATCTAAGCAACGATTCAAAGGAGGCATGTGCAAAATTGAAAGATCGTTTGAGGGAAATCAACACATGGACCTTTGATGATTTGCATCGTGAGTGTGAGCCAAAGATTAGGGGTGAAGAAGAAGAATTGCGGCTAGCTCGATACAATCGTCAGTATGATCGACCACCACCACGGAGAGTTGAGAATGACAGGTGAAACTACAGGGATCAACGATGGGAGCCCTACAGTTTCCCTCGGATGGGGAGTAAGAACCACGAAGCCGGCAGTTCGAATAATCAACCGAAGAAGGGATAGTCGGGTCCATCTTCGACTCAACGAGATCGACCACTGCCTCCTAAAGTGATAGAATATTACTTTTGTGTGTCGACATCTAACTTAGTAAATCATTTGAGGCGAATGGGTGAGAAAGTTGTAAAATTCCCCAGCCGAATGAAGACGAATCCGAATACGAGGGATGAGAATTTATGGTGTGCATTCCATCACGATTTCGGCCACACGACGGAAGAATGTAAGGCATTAGGATATGAGGTAGCTAGCTTGTTGGAAAAGGGGCACTTAGTAGAATTCTTGACCGAATAGGGGCGAAACAATTTCAATAAGAAGAAAGATGATGAACCACCAAAACCTCCTGCTCCAAGGAAAACGGTGAACGTCATAACTGGAGGAGATGACGTTTGTGGGGTAACTTACACTACAAAGAAATATGCAAAGTTTCATTTACACGGGACAAGAGGACACGAGATGATATGAACGATGAGATTGTGTTCGGGGATTTCGAATTCGACGAAAGGATTCATCCCCATCATGATGCCTTAGTAGTTACGATGAGAGTTGACGATGCCGACGTAAAGAGACTGTTGATTGATGTCGGCAACTCGGTTAACATAATTTATTCTAGAGTAGTGGAGCAGTTGCAGTTGAGCGATAAGATTGTACCTCGATCAACGGTTTTATCGGGTTTCAACAATTCGAGCGAAGTGACCGTTGGAGAAATTATAATTAAGACATACGCGGAAGGCGTCGAAAATGATACATTGTTCCAAGTGATGAAAGGTGACATAGCGTACAACGTGATACTTGGTCGACCATGGATCCACGCTATGGGAGCAGTTCCATCGACTCTACATCAGGTTGTAAAGTTTCCCACTCCATGGGGAGTGCGCGAAATCAGAGGTGAGCAGCAGGCTTCTCGAGAATGCTACTCAATGGCTGTCAAGGACGGCGTTCGAAAATAGCAATCACCGTTAGCGGAATCCATAGTCAAAGACTTCACTGCGACTCCGTCGTGTGCTAAACAAGCACAGTTAGCGGAATCCGCAGTCGTAGACGACTTCACCATGATTCCGTCATATGTTAGGAAACCAAACAAGCAAAAAGCTGAAGACTCTACGATAGAGGAATTGGAGGAAGTAATATTATTTGATAACAAACCAGATCGAAAAGTGTACATCGGGGCAGAGCTAGATCCCGAAATAAAAACAAAAATTATATCTTTTCTCAAGGATAATTCTGATTGTTTCGCTTGGTCCCATGCGGACATGATAGGAATCGATCCAAAAGTTGCCACGCACAAGTTGAATGTCGATCTAAGACATCGGCCAGTGAAGAAAAAGAAACGGCCGAATGGTGGTTTTCGAAGGAAAGTTATCAATGATGAGGTAGATAAGTTGTTGACGAATGGATTCATCAAAGAAGTTAAGTATCCAGAATGGTTGGCAAACACCGTCGTGGTACCGAAGAAGAATGGGAAGTGGAGAGTATGCGTCGATTATACCGACCTTAATAAATCTTGCCCTAAAGATTCGTTCCCATTGCCTCACATCGATAGATTGATTGATTCGACGGCAGGGCATAAAATGTTGAGTTTTTTGGACACCTACTCAGGTTATAATCATATTTCGATGGACCCAGCAGATCAGGATAAAACTTCTTTTATCACAGACATGGGGACTTATTGTTATACGGTCATGCCCTTCGGTCTCAAAAATGCTGGGGCTACTTATCAACGGTTGGTCACCACCATGTTTAAGGATTTGATCGGAAAAATGATGGAAGTGTATATTAATGATATGTTGTTAAGTCATTAGAGATGAAGGATCATTTAAATCACCTGAAAGAAATGTTCACGATACTGAGGCAGTTCAACATGAGGCTGAACCCGGAGAAATGCGTGTTTGGGGTCGGATCCGGCAAGTTCTTGGGATTCATCGTATCGCAGAGAGGGATCGAGGCCAATCCAGACAAGATCAAAGCGATAGAGAGCATACCGGAAGAGTTGACAACGGTGAAGGAGGTTCAACAGCTGACCGGTCAAGTAGCCTATCTCAGCAGGTTCATCTCGAGGTCATTTGAACGATGTCACAAGTTCTTCTCGGTGCTAAGGAAGAACACTAGCTTTGATTGGACGCCAGAATGCTAACAAGCCCTCAAAGAGTTGAAGCAATATTTGTCCAACCCTCTATTGCTCTCAAAACCAATCGAAGGAGAAATGTTGCTGATCTACTTAGCTGTTTTCGAAGTGGATATGAGCGATGTCCTTGTTCGCGAGGACGGAGGTAACTAATTTCCTATTATTATGTTAGTAAAACATTATTAGATGCGGAAACAAGATATCCACACTTAGAAAAACTCGCACTCGCACTAGTCACGGCAACACGAAAACTAAGACCGTATTTTCAATGTCATTCTATATCTGTTGTAACTATTTTTCCTTTATGAAGTATTTTACATCGATCGGATCTCTCCAGTCGATTAATGAAATGGGCGGTCGAGCTGAGTGAGCACGATATCACTTACCAGCCTCGCACCGCCATCAAATCACAAGTTTTAGCTGATTTTGTAGCAGATTTTAGCGCTAACATCTTTCCGGAAGCAAAGAAGGAGGAACTTATGATGAGGGATCCAGACCCCAGAGCCTGGATAATGTACACCGATGGAGCTTCGAACATGAAAGGAACTGGCCTCAGAGTCTTGCTAATAGCACCAACTAGTGAAAAACTCAGGTATGCGATCAAATTGCATGCCAAAACTAACAATGAGGCCCTCGCTGCAGGTTTAAAGATCGCGAAGGATTTGAAAATCCAACGGTTGGACATCAAAAGCGATTCCCAACTAGTGGTAAACCAAATCCAAGGAGATTTTAGTGTTCGAGACTTGAGGATGCAACAACTGCTCAACAAGGTACAAAATCTTCTAACTTCTTTTCAGGAATGAAAGATAGCCCAAATCCCAAGGGAGGATAACATCGAGGCAGATGTCTTGGCTAACCTCGGTTCTGCAGCTGCCATCGAGGGAGAACTCGATGAAACAGTGGTTCACTTGTTCGAATCTCCACTCTGTCGGAGCATCAAAGAGGTAAACAATGTTAACCATACATGGGATTGGAGAAACAAATATTTGTCCTATTTGCAGGCAGGTACTCTACCCGAGGACAAGAAATCTGCCCGATCACTCAAAGCTAAAGCGGCCAGATATTGCCTTATAGATAACCAACTCTATAGGCGAATGTTCAATGGCCCTTTAGCAAAATGTGTTGGGCCAGATGGCACGAGCTATGTGTTGAAAGAAGTTCACGAGGGTGAATGTGGCAATCACTCCCGCAGCAAATCGTTGGTACGAAAGATAATCAGAGCTGGATATTATTGGCCAACGATCGCGGGGAACGCCAAGGACTTCGTTCGTAAGTGTGATAGATGTCAACAATTTGGCAACCTCATACATCAACAAGCAGAGCCCCTTCATTCGGTCACGTCACCGTGGCCGTTCATGAAGTGGGGAATGGATTTGGTCGATCCGCTTCCAACAGCGCCCGGTGGGGTAAAGTTTATTTTAATCTTGACAGATTATTTTTCTAAATAGGTAGAAGCAATTGCTTTGGCTAAGATTCGTGAACAAGAAGCTATCAATTTCATTCACCAGAACATCATTTGTTGTTTTGGGATCCCGAAAGAGATTACATGCGACAACGGCAAACAGTTCGTGGGGAATCGAATCACAGCTTTTTTCAAGAAGTGGGGGATCAAGCGGATTACATCAACACCCTATCACCCCAGTGCAAATGGACAAGTTGAGTCGTCCAACAAGACAATAATCGAGTACTTGAAGAAAAGGATGGATGAATCAAAGGGCAATTGGCCGAACGAACTCCCCGGTGTATTGTGGGCTCATCGAACAACGGTGAAACACAGCACTGGAGAGACTCCGTTCTCACTTGTCTATGGAGCAGAAGCATTGATTCCGGTGGAAGTCGGTGAACCTAGCCTTCGGTTCGCTCATTCCACCGATGAATCAAACAATGAAGCCATGCCGATAGACTTGGACTTGATCGAGGCAAAGAGAGATATGGCACTAGTTCGAATACAAACACAGAAACAAAGGGCAAAAAACTACCTCAACAAAAAAATCAGGTACCGAGCTTTTAAATGTATTAAGGATCAAAAGGCAAAAGAAGGATGAACCAAACGAAGGCAAACTGGGAGCAAATTGGGAGGGACCCTATCGGGTCAAAGCAGTGGTCGGAAAGGGCTTATACCAGCTCGAAACAGTGGACTCCAAGCCAGTCAACTTCAATTGGAATATCACACAATTGAAGAAGTATTATTTCTGAAAATGCTACGATATCATATGGTCGAATTTCACTTTTATTTACATAATTTTCATTTTCCCTCCATCGGGCACATTTGATTATTAATTATTTGGTACTAACACTTTTAGATGATAGGCATAGTTGGAATCGAATGATGACAAACATCACCCACGAATACTTGAGCTCGAAACGCTCCAATCGGGGTCGATAAGTCTGACGAATACTCTAACGTGGTCTTCATCTTTAACGCCTTCTCTCGTTGTTTTTCTTTCAACGTTTTCATTTCAGATGTCGAAAGTCGAGGTCCAATGTTCGATTACTCATACTTCGCATCCAAACACTGGGGGGGATGGAGTTAGTAGGATAATCGCGCATTCGAGGACTGGGGACTGCCCAGAAACCGGGAACTTCTTTCGAAAATGAAGAAGAGATCGTTTGAAGACAAAACCGGGGACTCGTTCAAATTCGACGAAGGTCTCAAGCCCCAACGTTTTCACTCAAACTGGGGACTCGTTAAAATTTGACGAAAACTTCAAGTCCCAATGTTTTCACTCAAACTGGGGACTGTTCGTTTAGATAGGACATGCAATATGTAAGCGATCCATTAGCGATCAAGGAATTTTTTATCATCAATGCCTTTAAACGACCACATTATGTAACGGATCGAATTAACCGATCGAATAACGTATCAAGCGCCCGACAGCGGCCAATACTTCAATAATATACAACATTTACATCTTTTTTTTCTTCGATCTCTACAAAACTTAACATTTTGTGTTATCGATCTTTACATTGTTGAATTTTACAATTCCAATTTTTGACTAAGTGTTTAAACCGAAAATTTCCGAACTTGAAATTGTTCGAAGAGTGCACTACGTGAAAATGAGGCATCATTTTTCACTACGCACTAAGTACATTGGGCCCAGTCATTTCATTTTTTTCCGACGACTATCGCTAAATCGTTAACATTTCGAACGGTTGAACCAACTTTTCCTTCGGAAAACCCAAGGCAAAATCTCATCTTCGAAAAACAACACTTGAAGCGATAAAAGGAAATTCATAAAACATACTTCATTCGAAAAAACATATTTACATTGATCAGCCAAACAGCCTCATCGTTTTAAAACAAAAAAGACCAAGCTACTGGTCGAAAACAACTAATCAAAAGCAGGCAGGCTGAAGTCATTCATTCATCGTCTCCGTCAGAGCCTTCATCGGAGGAGCTTGGAGGGAGACCGAGATATTCACGAGCAAGCCTTACGATGGCTATTACTTCATCCAGCTCAGTAGGAATATCAACACTGCGATCAAGCATCTCTTTTAGTACATCGCGCCTCGACTCAGCAAGGATTAAATCTTTCTTTTTCTCAAATTCCTCCTCGAGGTCGCGCCTTAGGTTGGTCGATTCCCGTTGAAGAACTCGATTTCTTTCTGTTAGGCTGTTGACTTGAGCATTCAAATCTTCATTGCCCATACGGATAGTTTGAAGCTCTTCGGACGCCATAACAAGCTCTCGATCTTTGCTCTCTAAGACAGAGCTGAGCTCGGCACATTTCATCTCCGTGTTGGCCTCGTGTTGGCTGAGCTGCTCGTTGAAGGCTCGAATCTGAGATTCTAACTCGGATTCACGAAGAGCATGTTCATTCGTGTTCTTATCAAAGTTGGCCAAAAGCTCAGCATGCTCAGTCTCCAAAGCTTTCAGCTTTCGGTGCCACTCCTCCCCCGCCGAAGTAAGCTGGGCAATTTGATCATTTAGAACTTTGGCCCCATCTTGGAGTTGGCGAATTCGATCAGCTGTTTCGATCGCCATTATTGTATTCTAAAAGAAAGTCATAGTTAAAGGTTTAATAAGCGGGTTATATTCGAAGGAAAGGAAAAGAGTGGATGATGGGAAGAAGATTACCCTGAAACCAGCAAAAGCAATTTGCGAAGAAAGACTCGAATCACTGTGCACATTCAGTCGGGCTTGCTCCATCGGGCCCATCACTTCGAAGAGGTAATCAGCAAGGCGCTTTGGGCATCTAAGCAGATCGACGTTGCGTGGCACATGTACTGTAACTGCTCTGTCGCCCAACTCTTCAGATTCGCCCAGAGCGGTAAAGGCTGTAGCATCCTCACCTCGAGGAAGAGGCACTATCAGGTCAGCATGATCCATACCAAAAAACAATGAACCCGTACTTTCATCGTATTTGGACTTTGTCGTGGCCATTGGCCGATCTAAGGCTTGCATTTTTCCTTTGGTTGGATCCCTCTCCTCGACGCTTTGATCAATAGCATCGATCATGGTTTCCTTGACCTCAGGGACAATGCCCAAGGAAACGATGGCGCCATCTCTGCTAGGCAGACTTGCAGAACCCGAAGTGACTTCTTCAACTATTGGAGACAGGTGAAAATCTTCGCCTCCCAAATCAGTTGAAAAGTCTCCAACTTGTTCAGCCGCTTTGAGCTGGATAGCCGTTTCTTGAACCCTCTCCTTCACTGGCTTCTTAGGACGCCTAACCAATACAAATACCTACTCGAAACCTAGTATAGCAAATATATTAACATTCATGTTCATGTCATAAGTTTATGGACCAATAATTTTGCATTACAAATCATTATGCGTGGTTCCTTACGAAAAACCACAACATACTCCTCATTTATAACAATAACCATATAAAGAAATTGGCTAGTTTTCGCGGAAGGAAAATGTCACAACTGATCTGCAATTGTAAACCTATCAAGTAGAAACTATTAAAACACTAAGCAATAGCAGCAACATCTTATAATCAACATCAAAAGTTTGAAATGTAAGCAACTCACCGACTTTTACTCGCAAAAGAGAAAAAAAAAGGTCTTGAAATTAATGGGTGCCCTTGCATACACTGGAGAGACCTTTGGATTAAGTTACGTGCCCATGTTCTCGTAACCACGGCTAAAGGTTTTAACCTTTCTACTATTTTCCAGCTTCACCTATCTCAACATTGATCCAAAAAATGAGTTTACTTTGTTATATATTCAAAGAAATTATATCTATAAAGTCATTACTATATAGATCACATTTATTAAATCGCTAATACATAAATTACTGATTTACATGAGGTCAAACCCGATAATATATAAATCAATAGCAACAACGGTCAGATCCAATTAAACTAATATAAGAGACCTCTGTTATGGTATTATATTGTATCTTTATGTGAGGAGAAATGGTTACCTTTTTCAAATTTTTAAGGCTTCTAAGTGAAAAAAAAATAGATATAGGGAGATACCTACAAGCAAAATATTTCTACAATAGAAGTGGGAATATGGATGTGGCAGTGATTAACATATGCCATGAGAATAAAAGAAACTTTTCAGTAGTCAGCAAAAATATAAAAGAAAATGTGGAGAAACTCCAAACCAAAAGATTATGAAGATATACATACTTCAATTGTGCAGTGATGCACTTTTGAAGCCTTCAGTATGTCTACTTCAAATACAAACTTATTTGTTTTGAGGATATGTATCTAGAGGGAAAGGAGGGGAAAAGACCTCGCTAAGTCTTTAAATAAGAATAAGGGACAAGACCAAGTCAACCTTTAATTAACTTAAGTGAGGACTGAAGTGTAGTCATTAAAAACTTGTGGGCAAAATAAATATTTTCGGATTTACAAAAATACCCCAATTTTCAAATTTTCAATCTCCCTCCTTCCTACCTACTTTTACACTCTCTCTCATATTTCAAATTATTTCAAACTTAATTCTCCCACTTCTCTTCTTTCTCTCTCTTTTTTTCTTCTTCCTTCTTCTTCTTCTTTCTTCTAGCTTTCTTTTCAAATTTTATTTCATCACCATCCACGTTATTTTTCTTTCTTGTTCTTCGTATCAATTTTATTTTTCTTTGATCTTCTCCGTTTTCTTCCTTCCCGTTTTATTTTTTTTAAGTTTTTTTTAATTCTAGTCGTTTTACACATCTTTTCAGATGTATAAACATATTTTCTGTATGTTTATACAATTTTGGAGATGTTTTCACGACTGGAAAAGATGTGTACACATATTATAATATGTGTATAATATGTGTACACATATAATAATATGCGTACACATCAGATGAGATGTGTACACATATTATTATATGTGTAATATGTGTACACATCAGACGAGATGTGTACACATCTTAATTATATGTGTACACATTTCAACTGATGTGTACACATCCTTTTATTGGGGTGGTGGAGGGTGGTGGGGTGGTGGTTGCTGGTGGAGGGTAATAGGAAGTGGTGGTGGGTAGTGGAGGGTGGTAGGAGGTGGCGGTGAGTGGTGGAGAGTGGTGGAGAGTGGTGGTGGAATAGTGGATGGGTGGGGGAGGGGGTGATGGGGGTGGGGGCCGGATGGGGGGTAAGGGTCGATGGAGGTGGGTGATGAGAGGTGGGGACTTTGTGTAAATAAAAAAACTTGAGGGGCTTTTAAAATGTTAGTAATTAGTACTAATATTAAAAGTGTCCCTTTTACCTATTTTTTGAGACTTGAGTCCTAAAAAACTATTTAAAGACTTAGGAGTCTCTCTCACCCAAAAATCCCATGTATCTACTCTATCAGTTTCAAATTCAATTGGTTAGGATGTGGATTGGACCCATTCAAATTAACAAGACTTTAAAAAAGAGGACTATTCTAATCGCTAATGAAAAAAAACTGCATGATTCATTAATTAAATTACAAAAATGGATTTTGTGAGATATTATAGAATCTTATAACTAATATACAATCTCTTGTATCTAAAATAACAAATTTCCATTGTTTAAGTTGGATTTGGATTCAAATTCAAAATGTTGTTGATTCTTGATAACTTCATTCAACCTAACCAATTGTTTATATTTGAAAAAATAATAATCTGATCTTGCCTTTATCTTCTTTTTTTAACTCAAAATTAAATCAATATATAAAAACATTTCATTAAACAAACGGATAGTTATTGATTAGTATAGGAAGTTTTTTACTCCTTTGCAAAAGGTCTGCCGAAATATTCGAGTAATACTTATCATGATTAACGCTTTTATCATATATTATCCCCAACTCAAATTTAAAAAGCAAAAACAACTATACTTCAGTTCAATTGGATAACTATAGGTTCAAAATTGATATCCTTCAACCACAATCCTAATCCTAGTATTTCTAAAAAGTAACTACATTCTTATAAAAACTCTTATTACAATATTGTTAACTAACTTTGTCCTAATTCAATCCTAACAACTAATATAACTACTACTCTTCTTTTATAATATATATATATATATATATAGTTCACAGTTCAATAAAAAACAGTTCACAGTTGTATCCTAACTGTTTTATAAATGAAATTTATCTCCCTCTCATTCAAGATGGTGAATCTGATCTAATATTTTTGATATTTATTGATTCTGAAAAGAACAGATTTTCCTGTCTTAATTTCCCAAGTAGATAAAATATTCATGCTAATTATCTTTTTCTGTCAATACTTATTAAAAATCTTAGATGTACTTGCTTGACCTTGAAGAAAACTATCTTCTTCTGCTATGGTCTAAAGTATCGTTGAATAACGGTGAAGCGGAGAAAATAATGGAGGAAACATTTTGCTTTTCTCTTATTCATCTTGGTACGCTTATATGATCTTTCAATAAATGTACTTAATAGTAGCATATCAACAAAAGCCATTATATGCTTGCTGATGTTATATGCCTTTAAAGTTGAAAAAAGCAAAGATATTATTATAGATCTAATAGCATGCAGAATCAGAGTTATGTCAACTTTCTACAATCAAATCCTCGTAATGCTTCAAAAAATATTCATTCTAGTCTTCACATACTTTATGTACAGAAGAGAATTGGAAAGATTGAACTTAATAAATAAAATTCGAGTTTTGGATTGTAACGTGTTGATCACTGAACAATCTTCTTTGGAACGCATCCTTTACATAGTACTCCTATTAAACTAGGCAACATAATTATAATTGGCACGACATATAGAGCTTTGATTAAAAAATTTATGGTTATAAGTTTAGAGCCTGTTTGGCCAAGCTTCTAGGAAGCCAAAAGTGCTTATTTTTCTTCAAAAGTGCTTATTTTGAAAAATTGAGGTGTTTGGCCAAGCTTCTAGGAGAAATAAGTGCTTTTGAGTGGCAGCAGAAGCTGTTTTTCTGCTGTGGGGAAGAAGCTGAAAAAAGTAGCTTTTCCCTAAAAGTGCTTTTGAGTAGAAGCAGAAGCTGTTTTTAATTTTTATGATTCCAAAAATATCCTTACCAAAAATACTTATATACCTAATTACCCCTATATATTTTAACCTAATTATTATAATATATAAATAGTACATTACTTTTTTAATCACTATTTTTTTTATGTACACCTACATCACTATTATTACAAACTTTTAATCAAATAATATCTTTTTTTAAGGTATAGATCAAGAATATTCAATTATGAATGTTGTATTTGGAAAAAATTTACTAAATAAAAAAAATTAAATATAGTGTTTGAGAATAAATATTTAAAATCATTCATCTAGTTAAATAACTGTAAAGTGAGTCTTTAAATGTCCTTACTCGTAATTTAACACTCAAAAGTACTTTTTCAAAAGCTTGGCCAAACACAAATTACTACTCAACTTTTGACAGAACTGCTTCTCAGATGAGTTGGCCAAACACAAACTGCTTTTCTCCAAAAGTACTTTTATAAAAAGCACTTTTAAAAATAAGCACTTCTCGAATAAGCAGTTTTCAGAAGCTTGGCCAAACAGGCTCTTAGAAGAGAAATGTTTAAGCACTTAGTGGAGTGTAAAGTTAGTCGGATTGTAAAAAGATATCATTATTAGTATGATGGTTATTTATAACATTTGAATCGTTAGTGGTGTATATTTTGCTAGTTATGTCAAATACTTGAAAACATTTCTTCTAAGTTTGACATATTTACCTATTTTTATTGGTAGGTGAAGTTTAATGGTGTACGGCCTATTCGTTTTCAATTGTTAATCGCGCCAATTACCAATTTAACTTTGGATAATCTAATAGATGGAAATGGTTGTATTCAGTGCAAAGCTTAAATTATTATGACTTCTTATTAAGGTCTTGCCATTTCATCAAGTTCAAAACTAGCATTTAATTAAGTTGGTCAACTGAAAAATGGCATCTCTCGGTTCTAGCTATTTTAGGCGACATCATTTGATTAAGCAACCTTAAGTATAATGGAGCAAGGAGTTACCTGCTAAATGATAGAGCTTTTGTACGCTAATTAACACTTTAGGGATCTTTACAAATCATACCAACACATTTTCAAATTTATTATAAAATATAGTACTTTAGGCTAAATATGCACAAATGGTATATATTTATATATTCATGTATATACAATGACATACACACATAAATATGCAAACATGCAAATGACATATAAGTGCATACGATGATATAAAAAGTTATATATATATATATATATATATACACACACACACACACACAGTTGTTGGAGTTTGTACATCATGTTAAAATATATAGCTATGTTTTGTAAAGTGATATAATATCGAAATTTTATGTAAATTAGATACTAAGATGGTATATTTCTATAATCAACCCTAAATGACAATACCTCGATCCCATTATAAGTGTCCAATTTTTTATTTTCACGTTTATTAAAAAAATTAACTACTACTATATGTATTTTCTTCAATTATCATTATTTATTTCATTGTTAAACGTCACAAGAATAAATTATCACCTTTTACCTCTTCAATAGCAAGGACAATATTGGTAAAAATAGATAATTTTGTATTGATATCTAATATTGACACTTATTTTTGAGATTAGAAAAAAAAAGTAAAAAATGACCACTTATTTAGGAACGTAGCAGTACATTTTCAATTAGGAAGACATCTTCGATATAAAGTAAAGTGTAAGTAAATATTCTTTTCGACCAGACGGACTTTGCAAAAGGCAGCTAGCCGACTCCACTTCCTAACAATAATAAAAATTTATTTGGCCAAGTTTCTAAAAGTTACTTTTTTCGAAAAGTATTTTTTGTAAAAGTACTTTTGCAGAGTAATAGTTTGTAGTTAGCCAACTCATTTGAAAAATATTCCTGCCAATAATGGAGTAGCGATTTATATTTGTCCAAGCTTTTCAAAAAGTACTCTTGTACGTTAATTACGAGTAAGGACATGTAAAGATTTATTTTACAGTTATTTAATTAGATGAGTGATTTTAAAATTTTAATTTCAAAATTATATTTAATTTTTATTTAATTGATATTTTTAAAAATAAAGTATTCGCAAACTACATAATTAAAAATTCTAAAGTTCATACCTTAAGAAAATATGCACGTTCATTCAATAAGCTTCTAACAATAGTGATGTACGTGGTTGTGTGTCAGTAGAAGAAATAAGGAGAAAAATAATACGGTATTGTTTATAGGTTATTATCATTATGTCAAGTAAATACGGGTAATTTGCTATGTATGAATTTTGAAATAGAAACTGTATGGGCCTCAATCAGTTTAGGATCACAAATCGAATTTGGGTAAGAACACAAGCAAATGTTCGTATCAAAGTCAAGAAAATGCAAGGAATAAGTGTGAATTCAAGAAAATAATACGATTTCAATATATTGCTGTGAGTATAAATTTTGCCAGAGTTTCTGTATGTATTTCTGAATGAATACAATGTAAAATGAAGAGCTATTTATAGATACAAGGGCCTAGCCCACGTTTCCCATATCTGGTAGTGCCCAAACCCACATTCTGAGTGCTTATTAATGGAGGTAGTGGGCTGAAGCAGTGGGCTGCAAAGCCGCTTGGACCGAGGTGCTCCACCGAAGCTCAAGTGCGTGGCCTCGGTGGTATGCCCTTACTGTTCGGTGAGGTAAGTGCCACCGAAGCTCAGCTTGCGGCTCGCCTTCGGTAGTGACATTGTTGCTTGACCTCGGGGGGTTTGATTGTTTGCTTCGGTCTTCATCCTTCGGAGCATCAGCTCGATTGTTGTTGCTCCCAATGCACACGCAAGTATACGTGGTCGACAAGTAATAAAGTGATAAGTAGAGTATCGTTCCCACGAGGACTATTGTTATGACTGAATTCTAGCAAACAATTTCCTAAGAACTATTCAGGGATCTTTTTCCAATGGTTGAGATTTTTACTATCTAAATGCAATAATTAAAACAAGTAACTGAAATCAAGTATTCGAGAGCAGACTATAGTTGCTATCAATAAAGAAGAAACGGTCCAGGGTCAGAGTTACGAACAATCCAGTTGAGTTTTCCAGTTGATTCTACTTCTTGATTTCCTAGATTGCTAACTACAGGTTAAATGTATCCGTGAAAACCTTTCGATTCTTCACGGTCTATGCAGGCTACTCCAATTACTATATGTCTATGGGTTGAATCACGTGCACGCATTAACAAATTCTGTGATTAGTTAAGCTAGGGGAGCAAGTATATGTCTATCCTACTCACAAATTGGTTCCCCGATGCCCGGGTTCACAATCTAGCCCTACTCTTTCTTATTGCGTTCACAAGTTTCCTCTGTCGAGTTCAACTTGTAAACCATAGATAGTGTTCAATTATCAGGCCTCAATAATCAAACATTTATGATCAAGAAAGAATAAACAATCCGTAATGGTAAATCAATATATAGAAATCAACTTTCAAACATCAACCTTCATGTATTTACTCTAACCCTAGAACGAACAAACTATAGAATTAAAGAGAAGAATAAGAGAAAGAGAGAAAGAACTTGTTTAGAAGACATCTAGGGCTCCTCCCCTCTCCCTCCAAAACTTGCTCCCCAGTCTGAACTCCCTTCAAAAACGAAGTAAAAGAGTATTTATAAGGTTTACAAAAGCCTAGTAATAAGTTATACCTAAGCCTAGACGAAATAGGAAGTCCAAAAACGCTCCAGGGGCGCTGTAGCTGGCGCCTCGCGCCTCGGAACGCGCGCACACAAGCAGAACCCGTCGAATCTTGGGCGCTTTTGGGGCGCCCTGCGCCAGTAACTGCGCCAGAAGGCTGGGTGCTTTTGGGGGCGCCCCGCGCCACCTATAGCGCCAGGCCATTTTCCTGCTTCCTTCGTCTGCAGCTCGCGTCGCGTTGTGCCTTCGTATGTTCGATCCAAACCTCAATCCAAATCCAATCTTTTCTTGCTCGATCATGCTCTTTAAAGCTCCAATTGCACTTCATAACAACCTACAATCATACGACACAAAATCAGTGCAAAATCACATTCATTAACTAGAAAACGGGCGAATAAAATACTCAAACGTGAGGAAATATAGGCATAAAATGTCAAACATCACCACCCCACACTTGAACCTTTGCTCGCCCTTGAGCAATTACAAATAACTTCCCAACCTAGGGAGAACAAGTCTGCCTATGACTATGGTTGATACCGACCATTGAACAAATGCATACAAGACTACTATGGGTCCAACAAACATGCCAATAATTTATCAACATCAAAACATGAGAACAACCACCCCAAGACAACTCAAATGCACAAACTCAACTCATTGCAACCATGCTCCCACAAAGTCACACCTATCTACTCAACCAAAAAGCCACGACTTCACCTACCTCATGCAAACCGTGTGCCCTCACCAAAATGAAGCAAGAGAGTGTCCCCCAAGTGTCACACACAACAACGAATATCAAGAATAGAACGGGGACAATAGCATAGAAAGAACTCACTCACTCTCACGAAAATCTCACATGTCACACATGATGTACCATAGGCTTGCCCGTAGTGTAGGACTCCACTAATGTAAGCTCACTCCAATTGGGATTAACTAGGACTTTAAAAGGGTTGTAATGTAGGCTAAGGGCTGGTAGGATACATATGGGTAATAGTGACTACCTCCCTAAGCACTTTAATACATCACAATCAAATTAAGCAAATATCTCATCAAAGCCACCCAATCAACAACTTTCACACACACCTTCTCAAAAAGTAGCAATTTTTTCTTTTAAGCACAACACTAGCAAGGATGTAGATTCTTTTCTTTTCTCTTTATTTCTTTTTCCAATTTTTTTCTTTTCATTTGTTTTTTTTTTCTATTCACTTCTTTTCAAACCTTGCCAATGCTCATAATCAACAACTACACAATTCATTACATATTCCCCTCATTGGTTCCACTCAAAAACCTCCCAAAATTTCAACCACAACTCCACAATAATATCACATTATCAATTAAAGTGCTTAAGGAGTAAAGGGCCAAAAGAAAGCAATTTAGAACAAGTGGGTAGGCTCGGGGTGTGGGTGCCAACAAAGAGGTCAAAGAGATCACAACAAGCAAGTCCAAGGTGTATATATAAGGGTAGGCATATCAAGGGAAGGCCTGTATCATTTCCCGACTAGAGCAAACTTAGGATTTCGCTTTGCACACACACGGGGCAAGTTCTAGACACCAATATTCAAATATGGAGTACAATAAGAATATGCCTCACAACACACATTGCACACAATGTACACAAAAAGGCTCCATCACAACTCTCAATCAAGCAACTAGAGTGCAACTTGTGGAAAATTAAGCACTAATGCACAAAGGTTCACAACAAAGCCAAGCGAGTGGACTCAAGCATCTCAAGGGGGTCGTTCCATTTTTTCTCTAAGCATGCATCTCAATTTAAAATCAAAGGACACCACAAATAGCACATGCAACAAGTTCAAATCCACCGGTTTCAAACAAATCAAAGGTACCTAGTATTCTACCTATTTCTTTCGTCTAAGGCCACCTATAACTAACTACTCTAATCCTAATAAAAATAAAAGACTACCCGGTTCAAAGACCTCCCCGTGGAAAAGAACCGAGGCCATAAGAAAAACCACGGGATGGATGACATGTACCACTAACAAAGACTAAAAAGAAAATCTTTTTGCAATTTTTCATTAGTTTTCTATATATTTTTTTAAATATTAAAGCAAGAAACAAATAAAAATAAAGCCAAGTGACAAAAGAAAAATCCTAACGGTACATGCATCCCTAACCTCAAAAATAAAGGGGAGTTCCCCCACCCCACACTTAAAACAAGCAATGTCCTCAGTGCTAAAAATAAGAGAGTGCAAGGGTAAAGAAACTTCCCTGAAGGCCAACAGGCCTAGCCGTTGGTGCTAGCATCCTCCAAGCTTCCGTATAACATGAGGTACTCAGACTTCCCCCAACAGATCATCAATATTAGGCAGGGGTCAGGACACCCCACACTTAAACTCGACATTACATGAACCTGCAATCCAAAGAATCACCCAAAGTAATATACAACCATAAAAATACTAATAAAAATAAATAAAAGAAAAGCAAGCAAATTGGGTTGCCTCTCAAGAAACGCCTTAGTTAACGTCGCGGCACGACGAAGACAACTTCATCACTTTTGTCTCCACCTTGAACTAATAAATTGAATCCCCAACTTTGCCTCAAGCTTACGACTATGGTATTGGGGTGGTGGCAAAAATACAAAAGGACCAAGTAACCATTGTCGCATTTTACACTTCTTAGCCTTTAAATGAGGGATGTCGTTTTGTCTCCTCAACATCACAAACTTTAAAATATAGGCACCTTGTTCCTTCTCCCTTGGTTTCTTCATAGGCTCGGGTGGCGCAATTTTCATGTCACCATCCAAACACAATGTTGAAAAATGATTGGAATGAGGTCCAATGCGCTTCAATTCTAAAATTGCATTACTTTTGACACCCTCACTTGCACAAACACTAGAGTCTTCAAATATGATGTTTTCTATTTCCTCACTTGACTCTAATGTGATTTCCTCAACTTCGGCATCATCAACTAATATTAGGTCGAATGGTAGGAATTCCATTTTTGGCTCCTCAAATTGGCTTCTAAGCTCTTCTATCTCAAATCTACTATTCACGATAATTGATAATTGGGCATCAGACACCTCAATTATATCACTCAAATTTGCCTCTAGATCATGAATAGCCAAGCCAAATTGATCAATCTCTTGTCCGAGCTCCACTCTTTCTTCTATAAATTGCCTCATCATACTTGTAAGTTCACTCCTGAAATCCCCATAAGCTTCTAAGAGTTTGGCTTGCTCCATTAGCCAAGTTTCGCTAACAACCTGCACTTTATCGCTCCTGTCAAACTCACAAACATCATTAGAATCATCACAAAAATTATTGGGGGAAGGAGCATGACACTTAGGACAATTATTCCACCGACCACCACACAATTTACAAAAATTCCAATCAATGGTGGTAGAAAATTCACATAACCAGTCTCGTAGAGTTGAAAGAGTTGGACAATTTTTCCACAAGTGGGTTTCTCCGCAAAGCAGACAAAGATCATCAAAATTTGAGCAATCATCATTCGACCAATTTTCATTAATAGATGACATGATAAGACAAGTAACACAATACTAAACTAAACAGAAAAAAAATTAAACCTGAAGAGATAATAAGTAATCGCTCAAAAGAAATCAGTCAATTGTTTAGTCCCCGGCAACGGCGCCAAAAACTTGTTGCTCCCAATGCACACGCAAGTATACGTGGTCGACAAGTAATAAAGTGATAAGTAGAGTATCGTTCCCACGAGGACTATTGTTATGACTGAATTCTAGCAAACAATTTCCTAAGAACTATTCAGGGATCTTTTCCCAATGGTTGAGATTTTTACTAACTAAATGCAATAATTAAAACAAGTAACTGAAATCAAGTATTCGAGAGCAGACTATAGTTGTTATCAATAAAGAAGAAACGGTCCAGGGTCAGAGTTACGAACAATCCAGTTGAGTTTTCCAGTTGATTCTACTTCTTGATTTCCTAGATTGCTAACTACAGGTTAAATGTACCCGTGAAAACCTTTCGATTCTTCACGGTCTATGCAGGCTACTCCAATCCCTATATGTCTATGGGTTGAATCACGTACATGCATTAACAAATTCTGTGATTAGTTAAGCTAGGCGAGCAAGTATATGTCTATCCTACTCACAAATTGGTTCCCCAATGCCCGGGTTCACAATCTAGCCCTACTCTTTCTTATTGCGTTCACAAGTTCTCTCTGTCGAGTTCAACTTGTAAATCATAGATAGTGTTCAATTATCAGGCCTCAATAATCAAACAATTATGATCAAGAAAGAATAAACAATCCGTAATGGTAAATCAATATATAGAAATCAACTTTCAAACATCAACCTTCATGTATTTACTCTAACCCTAGAACGAATAAACTATAGAATTAAAGAGAAGAATAAGAGAAAGAGAGAAAGAACTTGTTTAGAAGACATCTAGGGCTCCTCCCCTCTCCTCCAAAACTTGCTCCCCAGTCTGAACTCCCTTCAAAAATGAAGTAAAAGAGTATTTATAGGGTTTACAAAAGCCTAGTAATAAGTTATACCTAAGCCTAGACGAAATAGGAAGTCCAAAAACGCTCCAGGGGCGCTGTAGCTGGCGCCCCGCGCCTCGGAACGCGCGCACACAAGCAGAACCCGTCGAATCTTGGGCGCTTTTGGGGCGCCCTGCGCCAGTAACCGCGCCAGAAGGCTGGGCGCTTTTGGGGGCGCCCCGCGCCACCTATAGCGCCAGGCCATTTTCCTGCTTCCTTCGTCTGCAGCTCGCGTCGCGTTGTGCCTTCGTATGTTCGATCCAAACCTCAATCCAAATCCAATCTTTTCTTGCTCGATCATGCTCTTTAAAGCTCCAATTGCACTTCATAACAACCTACAATCATACGACACAAAATCAGTGCAAAATCACATTCATTAACTAGAAAACAGGCGAATAAAATACTCAAACGTGAGGAAATATTAAGGAAATATAAGCATAAAATGCCAAATATCAATTGTCCTTGGTTCATCATACTGAAGTGCTCTCTGAGTACGTTGATTTTTACCCAATACAGAAACATTACTTCTAAACATATTTGATTAGTTAAATTGATCTAAAAATAAGAACTCTAAAAAATGTGTAAGAAAATACAATCACTAATAATAGAAATGACTTTAAATATTTTGAAACATGTCAAATTGAAACATTATTGTTTGTCATACCTTTATTAAAAGAAAAGGTTCAAAACATCGACTCGAAAAGGGTTGTGTAGATTCGTAATCTGATAATTGAGAACAAGTACTACTATTTGAAAAAGATTGAGAAGTGTTTTAACTTTTTAGGAATAATAACGGGGTCAATTCATAATTAAAAATATAAACAACGGGGGTTGTTTTAAAAAACTCGCCCGGGGACTCGTCCGGGACTCGTCCGGGACTCGTCCGGGACTCGCCTCGGGGCGGGGCACTAGCAAAACGCCCTAAGACTCTCGGACGGGGCTTAGATCCGTGAGACTTACGCTTCAAGCGCCCGACGATGCGCTCAGAGCACGCCCAACGCTCGGAATTCGCCTTATTGAACCTATGCAAAGATCGTCCAATTCCCTAATTAAGATTGTTCATCCACAATTTTCTTTAAAAATGAAGTTATATTCATCTATAGAAATTCAAAAATTGAGTATAACTCAATTAACGAGACATAATATTACATGTATTATAATTAAGAATATCATAAGGATGAAAATCATCTGTATACTTAATCTAAAAAAAGCATAGCCGTTGTTTATAGCATCACCACTTGTTGTTGGTCTTCATGTTTTATTTCAGTCACTCAAAATTGTTAGACTTCAATTATTTTACAATTTAGTAGAAATTTTATATTTATCAATGAAGAATTAATATTTTAAATTATAATAGTAATAAATTTTTATTGTTTATTCACTTTCTATAGTAATAAATTTTTATTTTTAATTGTTTAAAAGTTAAGGCCTTATGGTTTATTTGTATCTCATAAAAACTGTAACATTATTCAATTTCTTACCATTCTTAAAAAGGTTAGATCTTTTGTTTCTATAATTTTTTTTCTTATTTTTAATTTTTTTGTACTTTTGATATTTTTTTGGCTCATTATGCTATTTTATTAATTTAAAATTAATTAAAAAATAAGATCTATGGGACTTACGCCCCCACGTCTCGGGACTTACGCCTCGCCTCATTATAGGTAAAACGCCTCGCCTTGCGGCCTGCCTTTTTAAAACATTGAATTTAAAATGTAGGAAAAAGGAAACAAGTGGGCATTAAACAGGTACCTGATATAAATAATGACAACAATAATACAAGATTCCGGTCTTCCCATGATCTGTTCAAACAACGGCCTTTGCAAAAAGCGAGGGAGACGCCAACGAACGCAAATCGAAGGACCAGTTCCGGTAATGAATTGATCTACAATTCCATTTTTTTAACATGATTTTGGTTCATTTCTTTTTATGTAGTTATTTTAAATTGTTCATAGAGCTATTTTTTAAAATATTATACTCCTCCTATCACATTTAACTATTAGAATTTGTATTTGTACGGTATTGCCAAAAATTAAGCTGCTCGTAGTTCTTTGTGCAATATTAGTGAAATTATAGAAGTAGAAACAACTAGAGATTCCAACAAAACAATGAAACTTTTGGTCTAAAATATGTTAGTAACATTTGTATGATTATAAAATTTTTGAAACTTGTGGTCTTAATGATGCCATAACATTTGCCCGACTATAAAAATTTCTCATTAAGGTAAAATATGAAGTTCAAGTTATATTGTTTCCAAAAACTCTTTTCAGAAGTTGAGGGTCTTTGGGAGACAGTCTCTCTACCTCTCACAAGGTAGGGGAAAGGTCGGTGTACATCTCACCCTCCCCGAGGAGGTGGGGGTGGGATTTCACTGGGGTTGTTGTAAGTTGCATTGTTTTCAAATTTAGAAATGTGTCATTCTTTTTTGGAACAGAGCGAGTATTTTGCTGTTGCTTGATTGATGCTATAGTTTCATGTACCTCTCGGACGAGTAATACTAGGTGCTTTTTTTTTTTCTTTTCTTTTTTTGTGTGTGTGTTTTTTCCCTTTTATTTAGAGTTATTTGGTATGTTTAAGTATTTAATACTGAGTTTTCTTGTATCAGGTGATATAAATTGTTTTGTGTATACTTGTTAGCAGGAGGTGGATCGGACATTCCTTTGCCAAGTCTTGTCGATGTGAATTGATTCAAATTTCTGCTGTGTTGTTTGCATTGTTGAAAGAAAATGTCTGATGGGGAGGTTAAAAAGGTCTCGCGTCAAGATATACAACTGGTAAGCATTCAGCTGCAAACGTAAGATTGGTAGCATAAATCATTTAATATGGCTACAATGCCATGAAAGAAAATAGAGCATACACTTTTATCTTTGAGCATATAAATTAGGTGTTTGCACTCATAGATAAACACACTCTTTGTAGTTGCAACTCTTTCAGTTAGTTCGGATGAAGGTATTTTAATCCGTGAAGAAGTTTTGCATAGCCATGCATATCTGTGAACCCATCAATAATCTTCTTCCTTAGTTTAGCGTGGATGGCTAGGTTGTCGTAGTTGTTCTTGTGGTCATAGTTTATAACCCACAGACAATCATTCTTAAGGTCAGTAGTTATATACCAACCATCAAGATCAGTTAATGATCTCCATAATAACCTGAATCATCTGCATGAAAGAAAGTATCTGATTATCCTGTTTTTGGCTGTTGATAAGCAATGTGGTTATCATGAAAGCAGGATTTCATGTTGTAAGTAGTCCTGCCAATGTCATAGAACAATACAAATATACTGTCCACTTCAGACTTCCTATCTTAAAATTTATGATCTTGTAAATCCATGACTTTTTTGGTGAATGATTAAGGATACTTGTTAGGATATAGGAGGTGCTGCTCTTTTTCTATTTTTTTAGAACTCATAGACTTCAGCTTCAAGATATAAATTGTTGTAGTAACGGCAGTGGCAAGTTGTTTCTTGTCGATTGCTGGTTGTGTAGAATAATAAAGATCTTCGAGTATCTTACCTGAAAAAAAAGAAAGATTTTCAAGTAATGTCTCATGTGAGAAGACATGTTTCCAGTTAAAAGGGTAGAGAAAGAAATTTGGAGTTTTGCTTCCCCTTTGAAAGATGCTGATTAATTAATCATAGAGAACAGAACTGCAATCTCTTTATGGACCCACCAAGTGCTAGTTAACAATTTTCAATTTCCAAAGGAAATTTGTTGAAGAGAGAAGTATTGCAAGATCCTGATGGACCTAGGCAGTTGTTTGTAACTTTTTCTCTGATTCTTTCCGGAAATGGGATTGTGCAGCATAGAAATTGTCTATGGTAGTCGCTGATGCAGTTGATACTCCCAAATTTGTTATAGGTTTCTAATCCTGTGTTCGTGGGGTCACTGTTCATGACTTGGAATTATGGCTGCTTTTAGCTATTAGGTTTGTCTTGTTATAATTAGATATCTGGAACCTGTTTAACTATAGTTGGTGTTGCATAAATTTTGCATCTTTAAGATCATATTTATAAGTAAAGAGTAGGATTTACACAATTATCATGTTCATGTACAATTGCTCGTGTTCCACATTCCTTTGTCTCTCTCTTAACACTGAGCTTCTTTGATAATAGGTGCAAAACTTGATAGAAAGATGTCTACAGCTTTACATGAACCAGGATGAAGTTGTCAGAACTCTCTTACATCAAGCGAAAATTGAGCCTGGTTTCACCGAGCTTGGTTCGTCCTTTCTCTTCCCAACTTTTTGTTCCTATATATTGCCGATATGAAGCTACCAGATTACCATATGCATGCAGAGATAATTTTGGTGTTCAGTGACTTGGGAGGAAGGAAATGCATGCAGACCGACTTGCTGTATGCTTAAACTAGGACTGAATGACCAGGATCCAGGAAAAGAAAACAAATTACAAAAGTCATCTTGTTATCTGAATTGATTTTTTCTTAATGTGACGAGCACTCGCCGCCTACTTCTATTTCAAAGATAAGAAAGAAAGAGTAACTACAGGAAGTAACTTTAAGCTGAAGGGTCATAGAGTTAGAGTTGAGATATCTGAAACTTTATTTTTTGGATCACTTGGTCAATCTTTGTTTCTCTAGATCTGTAAGCGACGTGTGTTATTGATATGCTTCTTGTATATCTTGCGGAGCAGATGAATTTGACATTTAAATGTTTTTCCAGTGTGGCAGAAGCTTGAAGAAGAAAACCAGGAATTTTTCAAGGCATATCATTTAAGGTTGATGGTGAAGGATCAAATAGAGAGATTCAATGATTTGCTTCAGAGACAGGTTAAGTCAATGGAGATGTATCCAACTGGATCAATCCCCATGTCTAATGGATCTCATATTCGGCAAAGTAAGGCATACATATCTTGGATTCCCATGTTAATCTTCGTGCAGATAATTATTCTGCAAGCATTTTTTTTTCTCTTTTCGGTTGCATGGTAATTCATAATGGATTCCCACCAAGCCAAACAAATTTATGTTTTACTTTTTATTTGCTTTAACATGCTTTTTTTTAAAGCTTAACTTGTTGAAAAATAACTGGCTTATTAGTTTTAGAATGAATAACTATGGGAAAGGTATAATCCATGAAATGAAGAAGCAAAATGTGAATTCTGTTAATAGTCGTGGAGGGAGTATATGCCAAAAGGAAAAAAAACGAAGAGGATCTGTCTTCTGGTTCTGAGAGTCTTATACTTGTAATTTGGAAATATGATGGAAGTGACTGCCGGATTTTGATAGGTAAAATTGCATAGAAATCTGATAGAATTAGTGGAAGCAACAGATGGACATTATGCTTCTCCCCTGTCCCCACCCATAGGCTCTCATTTGATGCCTTATGGTTTATTTGCGATATCAAAAAACCTGTGTTCCTCTAATAGACCTTGTACTTAATTCCCCATTTAATAGAACCTACACAAACAAGAATTAGGCTCTCTAATTCATGTTTCCTTGACCAGGGTCGGTGTTATGTATTTTTGTTTCGCTAAACTGTGGACCTCTCCCAGACCCCACTTGTGGGATACACTGGGTATGTTGTTGTTGTAAACTGTGGACCTCATTCAGGGAAGTCTTTATTCCTTGCTTAAAGTCCTGGGGCATTGCTGCCTTTTTTTTCCCTCTTCAATTCAAAAAATGCTTCTTCTTTGGGTTTTTTAATCCCTAAACCTCATACACGGTGATAAAATATGTATGCTAGGTAAGTCTGAAGTTTTATAAACAAGCATAGCACTAACCTGGAGGACAGAGATTAAATTTTGATAAATGTTCCGAAATGGATATGATCTTGGTAAGAATGTACTCGAATATTTAAGTAGTATATAAAAATGTTTTGACAATTAAAGTAGAGTATATGGCTTAAAGGAAAGGTATGAAGTAGCTTGTCATCAAGTATCAAAATTTTAATATGGATTACAAAGAAATCTTACTAACAGATTGCGAAGTGTGTAAAGGGGAAATTGACAGTGCATCTTATTCTTTCCGGTAAATGGTCAATAGCAGCATTATTAATCTCCTCTGAAGTTTAAAGAGATGTTGTAAGTGAAAAGTGATGGATGTGGTATTCTGTTTAAAATTTGTGTTTACTGTCATGCTGACAGGACCAATTCCATTCTGATATTAACTGAACCAAGTGAACTGTGTCTATATGCTCTTCTTTATATGGCTAAAGAGGCTGATCCTATATGCGTACATCATTCAACCTCAACTTTTTTAGCAGTTTTCAGGTTTATAAATTAGTTGAACTGCCATTCCTAATTTCTTTTTTCGATTGTTTGCTTAGTTTCTCTTCCAGTCATAGGTTGTACTGCATTAGCTTTTGCTATGTATTCTGTTTGGATTCAGCAAGAAAGAAGAGATGTACAAATTTGCAATATTTACCAATAAGATATGCTCTGAACAGCTAGTGTAACCCTAAAATTATACAATTTTCATTCTTGATTATGCAATCATTTCATCAGTAAATTGTTGAATATGGAAATGTCCGTTATCTGATAGCTGTACACATTTATAGTCCCACAGAATTCAACGTGTCAATCAACAGATCGTGCTGGACCTAACGTGAAGCCTGAGAATGTGCACCGGACTGTTAATGCCAATTTGTCTCATGTATACAGTAATGGTGCGTCCTCGCTCCAACCATGTATGCAAACTGCTATTGATGTGTCTGCTCATGCAAGAAGAACTGATGCATCGTCAAACATGCTATTGACTCAGAGCTCAAATATGGGAATGATGCAACGTGTGAGTGGGGGAATGATCAAAGCAGAAGCCGGTTACTCAAGCACTTTACCATTCCTATATGGTACTGAGACGAATATCATCGAAACTCATCCTAGAATCACGGATCCATCTGTTTCATCTTTCAGCAGTGTAGAATCGAATTCACAACCATTAAATGAGACTGCATTGGATGCTGATACATCTTCATTTGGTTTCTTGGGGCAGATTCCTCGAAACTTTAGTTTATCAGACTTAACAGCTGACTTTTCTAACAGCTCTGGTTGGTGCCTGCCTTCTATCGTGGGTTAATAATTTTCCCAAGTGCACATTCATATGCTTTGAATTTCTGTTTTTTGTAGATATTTTGGAGAGCTATTCTGGATCAGCCTTTTTGGGAACGGATGTTAACAATTTCCTGGATCCACAAGGTAGGAGAGAACATCAAGGTTAGTTGTATGGCATTTCAATTGGTTTCCTTAACATCGTAAACAAGTAGTTATATCGATGCCTCACATTTTAGCAGACATTACAAGGTTGGATGCTATATCTGAAGGCTTGAGCTTCGAAGATTTTGCCAGTGATTGAGTGAACATTCAGATGGTATTATCTTTGTATTTTTGTTGACTGTAAAATCATCTGATTTGGAAGTATGTTTACAGGAGGAGTATTCCAGCTTAATGTCCGTAGCTGAGAATTTTGTGAACTGTACTATATTTGTCGTTAATACTTAGTGTCCAATTCCAATAGCGCTATGGTTTATCGCCTATTTGGCATTTTTTTTCTCATAGTACGATTGCAATTTGCAGGTCGTGCTGCGCCTGGAGTAAAAAGGTTTTGTAAATAGGATTATAAAAGTGGAAGTGATTTACCCCTTTTGAAGCCATTAGTTGATCACTTGGACAATTATTGAATCATTATGGTTGGCGTGCTGACATGCTGTGCTTCTGGGATAAACAGGAAATAATATAAGCTAAAAGCTGGTTCCCCTGGTTTATCCTAGAAATAAAGCGTTATGTTGTTGAGAGTTCAGTTAATAGAGCTTTATTAATAAGATGTTTGTATTTAGTTTTTTTTTTTTTTTTCCCAAGAAAATCTCCGATGTAATTTCTTCTTTATTTTCTGAAATTGTGCCTCTTTTGTCATACGAAAAGAGAAATCATATATATATATATATATATATATATATATATATATATATATATATTAAAATTCGAATAGTCTCAAATTAAAGAATCGATTTCGGCTAAAGAGATGGAATGCTTCGTGACTTGCATCAATTGTTTAACATGTATACAATGACTTTGCCAGTCAATCTAGTCCAAATTGCCAAGTAATGCTGTAGAAACAAAATGGATTAGTAACATGCCATGAATTCATAATCTTTAGCTGTCAGATCTTTATTTTGACATAAATCAAACTGATAACTTGAAAGACCAAAAACTGATTACATGAGTGGTAGGATCGCTCACTAACAAGGACGTTCCCCAAAGAATTTGTGCAACAGGCAATACAAATTGAAAAAAGTACACGTAAGATTGGCACTCTTTCAACAAATTTTAATCTTCTATGCTGGCCCAGTCCTAAGTGCATAGTCTAAATCATCTATCAAATCATTGACATCTTCAATCCCAACAGAAATTCTAACTAGATCTTCTGTAAGACCTCTAGCCTCTCGTACTTCAACAGGTATGCTTGCGTGGGACATGAAGCAAGGCAAGCTAATGAGCGACTTGACACTTCCTGCAAATTGAAGACCATACAACAGCATTTGAGTAGTGAAAAGGAAAAGGAAAATGCAAATGCAAGAACGGGAATATAATAATGAATGGCATCAAAGTAGGCACTGTTTTGGAATTAGATAAGAAGCAAAAGATCTCTTCTAGCACAAACACAAGAGGTCGTTTGATGAATCATTTGCATCACTCTGTAACATTATCCTGTGAGCTGCAAGTTCAATTGGGTCAAATGCACAAAAAGCAAATTTTTTCCCAGGAAGATGTTCACAAGCAAATTACAGATTTCAGCTTTTTTCTTGTTCCCCTTTTGTACCTCCCCTCGTATGACTAAGAACTAAACTAGCCCGGAATCACAAATGAAGCAAAAGAGCTTTTTCTAGAATGAATACGAATCTCAATCGATGAATCATTGACGTCACTTTGTACCATTTTCCCGTGGACTGCAGGTTCCAGTATGTCTAACGCACAAGACAACCATAGTGCTTTAGTTTAAATTCCTACAGTACCATCTTGATAGGAAAAAAGTGATCTTACTATTCGAAAAGTAATTGTGAAAATGATGAAACTAACCAAAACTGACAGTAATGCTGAAATATTTGGTAGCCTCAGCCACATGCTTAGAGAGCGCCAAAGAACCGGTCAGAAAACTCAGAACCGATCCTGCACCACTGGCCTGCAAGTTGATCAACATCTCAGAGACTCAGACAAATATCTTTCAAGGGAGAGCTTCGCGTTGACAGGGCACCAGACAACTACAGCGGTTTAGTTCAAACTCCCACAAAGAAATGTTTAAATACCTGAGAATAGTGCAAAGATCTCCCTGGATGGTCAGGAAGACCTGCATAGTTGACCTTCTTCACTCGTGGATGGGAAGACAAAAATTCAGCAATTTTTTGCGCATTTTCCTGCCAGATATTGATATTATTTGATGAGAAGCCAAACCACAAAACTAAGTAATGGATCATGTTTTCAAACATACACCTTCAAATATAAACAAGAAACATCAACAGAATCTCTATGTAAATTCCGTGGTTGTCCAGCAACCACTTGCCATTAAAACCAAAATTAAAACAAAGATAAGAATCTTCTGGTTTCAGGCTCTCAACAAAGCAAGCATCAGCAAAAGATAAAAGAGACATTCTTAGTAACAGAAATATTCACCAGAAGATTGAGGTAAGAACTAAGAACCTCTAAAAACCTTTAGCTAAGGAACTAAGAACTATTCATTAAATAGGAACTTGTCCATTATATATGAACCACTTCTCAGTCGAATAAGAATCATTGATTCCCTCTGCTGTCTGATCGGTCGAGCTCTCGTAATCGATCGCTCCTATGTCCATTTCGTTCTGGCTATGTCTTCTTTTCAAAAATTTGACGAATTTATGCCCCAAATTTTCTTACTGGAATTTTCATATTTAACTTCTGATAATTTCTCCAAGGATAATGTTGAATTGGACAAACCATCTCATCCAAAAACTTAAAGCTTTGAGTTTTAATTATTTTTTTTCTTTTCTTGAAAAAAAAAAGCATTTTTATATTTCTATGTCTTGACACGCCTCTCAGTGTGGGTCGGATCTTTTTTATTGGCCAAGCACATAAATTTATTTTTAAAACAAAAAAAATAGGAGTCCAAGAGACTAGCAGTTCTAATACCTGAATTTCGTCATCTAAAAGTTCAAACCATTAAAGATAAAACTTTTGTTTACTTAATTACATCTTAATGCGCCACGTGTAAGCTAAATTTTTTTGGCTGACCAAGCACGTGAAAATTCTTTTGTGATGGATGACAATGACACTTGAACTCCGGACCTTTGTCTTAACAAATAAACTACAGTTAGCACAAGGTAGGCAAAGAGCCGCAAGGGGGAAAGAATTAATCCTCAAACCACTCTTTATACAAAGTCAACCTACAAAGCTACAAAGGTAGACTTGCAAGTTTTCCAATATGACAGTTTTCCAAACTTGACAAATAACGATTTTGCAGCTCAGCACTTAGTTAAGATAAAAAAAAGAACTCTTCACATCACCCCATGATGGTTATAATGAATAGAGAGAACTCAGTGACCCAACTTTAGAAACCAGCATAATTTCTTTTCACCATATAAAATCGTACCAACTAGTCATGAAAATTTATCGCGATAATTATAGACTAAGAGGCACATAAGGGATAAATGTTTCTTGAAAGAATGGTGGGACAACAAACTGCACTATAAAAGAAAATAAAAGGCTAGATAAAATTAAACCTGCTGTCTTTCAACGCGAAGAGCCATTGTTTTGATCCCTCTTAAACAAAGCCAACAATCAAATGGGGCTAAACCTGCACCTTCAGAATTTTGTAGGAAGTACAACTCCTTCGCCAAGCTGGTTTATATGAAAATTTACAAGTACATTACCAAAAGGACATTAATGATGTTCAAAGAGAAACAATGCATCAGACGTCATTTACTTTCAGCAATTTATACATATAACAGTACATTCTTATTTTGACAGCAGTGGTGTTCGGGCCACCTTGTACCAGGTAACTCCGCCCACCAAGGTTTAAGCAGATGGGATGAAATGATTTAGTTTTTTTTTTTTTTTGCCTCTGCTGGATTTGATCCTCAAGTTTGTCATCCACTTATTTACCGCTAGGCCACACCTTTACAAAATATAGTTTTGTCAATGATTTAATTTCTTGAACTTCATGTTCAATTATAAGGGCAGCCAGCGCCTTCAGAAAAAGAATGTCACTGTCAGGAAGTATTGCGCAATTCTGTAGCATTGCAGGGCCTGGAGGAGGCTGTGAAAGGAAGATTTCTTGTATGCAGCTTAAGCCATCTGGAAAGGATCAAGTTTGAACTTGTAAACAACCCCCAGTAAGCATCATAAAATTGAGTGAAGGCTCACCATCGGGCCTCAGTCAAGGCCCTTAATCCAAGTCCAAAATATAGGATGAGAAGCTACTAGACTATTATCCTTTACATCCTTTTAAAGCAGCCCAAATATAATAGAAATCTTACTTATATAAGAGGGGGAGAGGAAATGGAAGCATGAACCTATCAGCAATTGCTGCCTATTGTTGAACAGTGGTTTCATTATGGGTAAGTGATACATTAAAAAGAGAAACTTATAATGCAATAGGCCAGTAGATACCTAGAACAAAGGTTCACTATCATCAAGCTTAGGAATACAGATTCAAGAACACTTGGGGGTCGTTCAGTTTGGCTTTTCTTTTACGCGGGTATTAACTATTAATGTGGGTATTAGTAATGTGGGTATTAATAATGTGGGTATTGATAATGCGGGTATTAGTTATGTGGGGTTTAATAATGTGGGTATTAGCCACGCATATATTATAACGTAGGGATTATTTGTTGAATCACTGATATATTACAAATTAACAAAAAATATTATTATTTAAAATATTTATTTACTCCTTAAATAAAATTTTAAAATATTCTTATTATTATGAGGGTTAATTTTGTCATTTTAAATTTTAATACCTACATTATTAATACCCACATTATTATTACCACCTTCTACCCGCATAAAATAATACAAAGATTCCCACATTAATAATGCGGGTATTAATAATGCGGAATATACAAAAACGCAACCAAACATTGTACTAATTTTATGCGGGCATTAAAATTTCACAGAAACCAACCGAACGCTGCGCTAAATTAACACTGAGTTTTGTGCGGGTATTAATATTTAATGCGGGGAACAGAACGACCCCTTAAGTGTTACAACCATAAGATAATAATAAATCAACATATGAAGCATATAAATAGAGGAAAAACCTTTCTCCTCTGACAGCAAGCACACCAGCCATGAGGTCACTATGACCTGATATGAATTTAGTAGCTGAATGCATCACAATATCTGAAAAGGCATGGACAAGTTAAACAGCATCCCATGCATGTTATTGGGGAGTGTTCCAGTTAGCAGAAGAAGAAGAAGTATTTGTACGATACCTGCTCCGAGTTCCAAAGGATGGGACAATACTGGGGACATAATGCTGTTATCCACCAGCACAAGAGCCCCATGTGCATGAGCCATCTTGGCTATTTGCTGGAATAAATCGGAGGAAAGAAAAGTATGAGACAAGAAAGTCATTATCTTTTCAAATTCATTATAGTATTATCTATCAGCTATGTTAAAACAAACAACTGTATGTGCATAATCTACATATGCCACTGTCTGTTACCCACACGAATATCACAAATTTGTTGACGAGGGTTTGTTGGACTCTCCAGCCAAACTAGCTTCGTAGAAGATTTAATTGCAGCAGCAACCTCATCTAAGTTAGTTGTGTCCACTCGCCTGTACAGTAAGGTGACAATCAAAACTCTAAGAACCTGATTGAAAACTAAGTTACATCAAAAAAAGAGACACCAACTTGACCACAATCCCGGATCTTGGAATTACTTGTGACAGCAGCCGGTCAGAACCACCATATATGTCATCCCCAGCAACAATCTCCTCACCTATAAAATCAAACATATTTGAAGCTATACTTTTCCTAGCTAGCTGGCATAGATGTCAATATAGAAAACACTATCTTGAAACAAATGAAGATTCAATGTTTCAACCAACAAGAAAGCATAACCATCTTCAATGAGCACAACACACTAACAAGAAGAGGTGTTAATCAATTTTGTTGCAGAATTTATCGGATATGGACATGTTCAGCCTTTTTTATGCAAATGCATCGAGTGTATGATTTTTAGAAGTACCAGTTTGTAGGAGACGAGATACAGCAGCCAAGGCAGCCATTCCACTGGTAAAGCAAAATGCTCGATCTGCTCTCTCAAGCTCTGCAAGGAGTCTGAAAATCTTTTAAGGCGGCAAATGGTATTGATAACAATATTTCAACTATTAGTAGTTTTGGACATAGTTTAACATATTTTTCCAGTACGTCCCTTGTTGGATTTCCACTCCGTGTATAATCATATTGACCATTTTCTGTTGCTGAAGGCTGCAGAAGGATGCAGAATCAATGCAGATTAACACAAGTTTATGCGACACGCAAAAGAGAAACAGAAGTTTCAATGAATTGTGTTGTGAAAAGAGAAAAGAAGAAGAGAGAACAATGTTAGTTAACAACATACGAGAGAGCTCCTTATCAAAAAGTCATATTGAGTTACATGAAACAAGGGAAGCTTTCTAATTTTTCAATTCTTAACTACTTGCATCTATAGTTGCTCGGACACGGGTGCGGGTGTCCAACACGGGTGCAGATCTAGAGGTCGGATCCGTCGTGATTTAAATTTTAAGATTTGGGAATATGGATCCTAGTGTGATAAGAACCAAATAGGCGGAAGCGATAAACTAAGATGCGGAAGCAATAATCAAAAGATAACAAGAAAGTAAGGGATTGGGGAGAATAGAAATAGAAGAAAGAATGAATCAAACTAAACACATAGATTGATTCAAAAGGGAGAAGAGACTTGAACCATTAAACGGGACTCACACTAGCGGTGATCCACCATGGATTCAACGTAAGAGATACATGAAGTCAACGCTTCAACAAGAAAGGCCAAGCCTATTCTATCTTCTCAATTCTATCTTCAAAACTAGCTAATGAAATAAATGACTAAGTGTGGTATTTATAGGTTCACCACACTTCTAAATGAAATGTCTAAATAGCCCCTAAGTCTAGTCAAAACAATACAAGTCACCTAGGGCTATAGTTGGAATTACACCAAAAAGAAGTAAAATATCCCGCAGGCCCTCACAGGGGGAGGCGCTCCGCCTCCAGGTTGAGGCGCTCCGCCTCCTGTTGAGGCGCTCCGCCTCCTTCCGTTCGGCTCTCGGCTTTTTGGTAGGCGCTCCGCCTTAGTTTTGAGGCGCTCCGCCTCCTTCTGGAACTTGTGCACGAGGCTCAAAATAAGCTTGGGGTGGATCCCCTTGGAGTCCAAATGGTCCTCCATCCATGGTGCTCAAAAGCATGATCTTCAAGTTGCTTCCCGGAGCCCGTGACTTGCCTTCCTTGTGCTCTCAAGCTTGGCTCTTGATGGTTGGCGCTTTGGCTCCAATTTGCGGCTTATCATAGTGCGGATACGGGTGCGGGGATTCGGCTAAAAATAATTCAAAAAAATAAAATAGAGAATCATAATCTGATCCTACACTTTTTGTTGGCCTCAAGAAACCTTCCCCTTCTGAATTCCGGTTGAGGTAATGTAGGAAGACATTATTTGAGAGGTAAAGCCTTCAAATTTACCTTGCTCGGGTTATGATTTGAGGAATCAACTTGTATCTTGTCTCAAATTTTTCCGTCACTCGTGGTTAAAGTACCCAAAAATGTTTGACCATATCCGGTACGGATCCCACACCCACACCCTTACTAGTGTCGTGTCGACATGGGTGCGGCACCAAAAGTACCATGTCCGAGCAACTTAGTAATTTCATGCCTAAAGAAAAGCACTTTTCTTTTTCTTTCTCCTTTTTGTTTTCATTCTTGTATTAGGCTTTTTTTTTTTTTTTTTTTTTTGGGTAAATGACATATGGACCTAAACTTAGAAAACCTCCCAATGGAGTGAATCAATAGGTAGTTACATCTCAGATAAAGATAGTGAAAACAACTAGGGAGCATTGTTGGCCAAATTGAACCAGTTAAGTTTTTCACACAGAAATTGTTGTACAAAAAAATGCAGCTTTGCAAATATAGTATGGAATTGCATTCCATTGTCAAGGTATCTTCAAACTTACTTGCTTAAACGTAGATGTTTGATACAACGGGGTACTTAAGGCATCATAAGGATCAAACTCGTTACCAAAGTTCATCAACATTGTTGAAACACTTGGCACGTGTGCTTCCCTTGCCTCAACTCGAGAAGGCACCACGATCTCTGCCATCAATCAATATGTTCTATTAGTTCTAAGAAAACAGAAATAACAAAACTTGATCCTCATTTACAAATTGATTTGGTACACCTTCTGAGCATTCAGCTACACTATTCACCAAAGCTGATGCAGTGAGATTCATCTCTTTGTCTATCGAGCAATTCAATTGAAATTTCTTATCCATTAGAGTTCCCTTCCCATTCAGCATTGCTGTGCACCCAAATGTCACCTGAAAATTTCCAGCTAATTTACCCTACACATTAGCATAACTTTCCCTCAAGATCATATTTTTGTCACTAGTTTAACTACTCAATAAATACAAGTAATGCAATCTATCATACCCTTCATCAAAGTTTTGGGATAAAATCTCAAAGCAACAATGCTTCACTTTGACTGTGATACCAATGGCAATTAGAAACCAAAAAGCAATTCTCAGAAAAAAAGGACAACAACAACTACGAGCCATGGAAACGGCCATTGATGCTTACATCACATCCGTTGGGGTGCGACACTTCACCGGGATGCTTTGTGCACCTAGCTTCCCTTTAACAACTACGACTCAGTCTCAAACAAGTTGGTATCGGTCATATGAATCCTTACTGATTATGTTACTCCGTTTAAAACAAACAAGTTAGTATCTTTTTATACAA
Organism: Petunia x hybrida; assembly: GCA_037355625.1. NCBI lineage: Eukaryota > Viridiplantae > Streptophyta > Magnoliopsida > Solanales > Solanaceae > Petunia > Petunia x hybrida. The sequence continues at coordinate 720,333 of JBBBVM010000974.1, forward strand.
ATACATATAAGATACTAGAAATTCTCTATATTTTCTATAAGAGTAAGAAAATATTTGAAATTGGTTTACATTACACATTCTTTACGTTTCCAAAGGAAATTAGAGAAAACCAAATAACCAAAACAATTGTGTGAAGCTCATAGAAGCACAAAAAGGTAGTAATAAAGATTACAACTTTATTCAATTTAACAGGCCTAAATTGAATATAGATAACAACCCAATTCAAGATTTCACTGTTTTTTCATTCTCCCAATAATTTCAACAAAAAAATTATACCAACAAGAAGATATAATTTAGTTTGGGTTGTAGCAGCCACTTACATGGGTTTTGGGGTAGGTAGGTAGAGAGGTGAAGGGGTGCTTGAAAGACATACAAGAACATGCCATTTTCATAAATTGTCTTTTTATCAGTCGAGGGCTGAAAGTGCTCTCTACATATATATGACCAAAAAAAAAAAAAAGATCAGTTGATTTATTTAAGTTTTTTTTTTAAATGGAGGACTCTTTTGTTTGGCTCATTTTAGTAGTAGGACTCGTTAACACAGACGCATCAATGGGTAAGATATACAAAGATTTAAATGGGAATTTCACCAAAAGAGGTACAACAACAATAACAACATACCTATAAGGTCCCACAAATAGAATTTAAGGAGGGTGAATGGTAGAGAAGTTGTTTCGAACAGACCATCGGCTAAAAGAAAAGAACTTTTCAATAAATAATGATATTTTTAATCTTACCATTTATTTACTCAATTTATTAAGTTGTTGATTTTTTGTATTTTAAACAATATTATAAATCATTAATGAATGATCCTGGATTACAATTTTTATGTTGTTTTCTTTCCATTGAACATAACTGATGATGTTATTGGTAATTGCCGTAACATCAAGACTCTAGTCAAATTGTAATAGAGTAACTTGGGATGAATAAGTTTCAAAGCATGCGTCACTAATATTGAAGCGAAGCGCGAAATAAATACTATTTTCCTACTATTTCTTCCATTTATTCATGGTCAATAAATAATTTTTGTTCCATCTAAGATCTAACTCAAGAATGAAGGCACTACGCGTCTTTCAAATGTCTATTGGGTACTTGAAAATTTCATTTCAATATATCTTCTCTAAATGGTGTATTGAATTGTATCTGTTGAGCTCAATGTCCCAAAGAATGCACTCCATTTTTTGCACAAAGAAAATTTTTCGGTCAAGTGATACACCAGCCAGATAAATACATATCAATGACATGTATCCTTTTATAAGCTATTATCTTTAACTCATAAATAATTAATACACATTCTCATCTCGTTTGAGTTCTTAACCATAATAAATAGTGTAGTATGGTATAATTACCCGAGGTAGATAAGTTTTTTCTGACAATAATAAAAAGGACAACAGCAGAGGGCTCATTGGAACTGCCACCCATGTAATCAGCTGAAGACACCAAACAAGGCCTCAACACAACATTCATCTTGAGATGAACTTGGCATAGAACACACACAACACTTGGTTAAGCACACTTCAGTTTACTACTTCAGTTGAAAATCTATCCAACAATATGTAGACCATTTTTTAAGCTTGCAACTTCTTTCAGGTAACTAGGATAGAAAAAAGTACAAGCTGTGTTTTGTTCACCTTTCATATATTTCACAAGTTAAGACTTAACAGTTGGAATGGGCATTTCGCTTTGCTGGAGCAGTGAGATCCTTACTAAGAAACCTTTTAATGAGAAGCAAAAGTGATTCTACTTTTGTAAGAACTAACACCATATGTGGAACAAAAACAAGTTGTCAAGACATTGAGAATTGAGTCCCCATATGATCCATACAATTGCCTCCTAGAGTACTGGAATCCAAGCCACAAACTTGCTTTTTCTTAGGAAAGTAGTACAAAATATGCTTAGGCACATAGGAAAGGGCAAATAGAGACATTTACCAACTATATAGTTAGCACACATAACAGGTGTCAGGAAACTGCCATGAATAAATTTCAAAATGCATATAAATGTTTTATCTATAAGAGGGAGGTTAACCCCTTTGTCTGGACCTCGTGATTCTTCTAGTGGATTTAGAAGTATCAAGAATTTGATCACTTCTATTACTGTCTTTGGCTCTGGATCTAGAGGCACCTGCAAATGTATCAAGTGTTAGAGCTTTTTCACTCTGATGGAGAAGAGAGTTAAAAAGGACATCAGGATGCGTAAGGGACCTTTGGGGCGACTTAAAGGGGATTGTACTTCATTTTCATCCATCGCTGAATCAGTCACCTCACTGGAAGCATGAGAATTTGCTTCTGACTCGGCACTTCTAGGTTCTGAAGGTGAACATTCTGTTTGCCCTTCCACTGATGGATCAGTGACTTCAGAATCTGTTCATGGTTAAGAAAATGAAGTTACAAAGAACTCAAGAGAACCAAGTAAGGCATCGTTGACCAGTTAATCAGAGATCATCCAGAAACGGAATACAACAATCAGGCACCATATTGGCGTTCATTTGCCTATACAGGTACATCGTGTAAGTTTGTCAAACCATTTCCCCCTTCCCCCTCTCTATATCTCCATCTCTCTCACCAAACGACTTTAAAGGTTTTTTAGCAGCATCAACATCGAAATGTACCAAATTCTGAAAGACCACATCATATAAACTTTAAATTAAATATCAAAAATAGAAGTATTGAAGGATGACTATTTTTATAGAGCACCATGTAATGCTTTGCTTCTTTTTGTTTTTTTTTTTTAATTTTTTTTTTTTTTTTTTTTTTTTTGGGGTGGGTTGTAAAGGAAATGTTTTGTTAGAACCTACTACCTTCTCTACATTGTTTTTGAATTCTTTTCGGGAATGAAATGATCCATATATAGGAGTATATCTAAAAAGGCTAGCGTAAAGCACTGGATCTCCGCTAAAAGAAGATTCAACTGAACAAGAGAACCTTGTTAAAAAAAAGGAAAGAAGTAATAACTCAATGAACAAGCACGAGACTTGGTGAAGTCTACCTTCAGTAACTTCAGATTCATTGTTTTCCTCTCTATCTTCTTTGGTTACTCTCTCCAAGCTCTCCACTTTCTCTTGATGGCTTTGAGCATTTTTTGTTGTAAGTTCTTGTTCCTTCCTTTCTATGTGGAACTTATTAAGCTTTTCCTCAAACTCCTCAATGCATGATTTGAATTCAGGTTTAGCAAACTTCTTCCCCTAATTGAAGACATTCAAACAGGAAAAAATGGTTTAAAAAAGTGAAATGAATTCCCAAAAACCAGTCTAAGCCTTGTGATGCCACAACAAATCTTACCTTGTTGATAATAGTTCGAAAATTATCCATCACAGAGTCTTCAGATAAGGCATGTTCGTACGTCTTAAACAACTCTATCAGCTTTCTCATGCTCTTATCAGTGTATGATAGCTGAGAAAGGCAATATGAGATGTATTCGCATAACCTAATATCTGCATAGAAGAAGGATCTTAACATGAAAAGTTTCTCCAGTGATGATTCAAATATGCAGCAATCACAAAATCTATCCACTTAAACCTCTTCATTCTAAGGCACTCCAAACAGTTTAAGAAAATAAAAAATATATTGTAAAGTAAGGCACTCCTCATTTAATCTCAGTTAAGTATACTAGCCTCCTTGAAGCTCGGAGAAACACAACCCAAACTAGACAACTGTATCTTTGGAATGTGGATCAAGCAGGAATTATTGAGTCAAAACTCTAAAGCTAACAGTCAAGGATGACTTGCCTAGCGATAGCAAGTCGTGGAAGCTGGCATCATTGGTTCATGCACACAGTGTGAAATCTCATAGAAAATTATAGAGAACCTCAATGCCAAGTTTGAGGGGTTTTCAAACATAGTCTCAGTCAAGTATATGTCAAAAACAAAACCCAGGGCAAAGATGCACCAATTTCAATTAACTTCACAAGGTTAGCATAGTGTAAATATAGAAACGAATAGTGCTATCCTTGCAAAGTACAAGTACCCCCTACATTCTCTTCTTTTAAATGGTTGATCCATAGTTACAACTTACAAGCTTAGCTAGATCAGAGTGCATAAATCTTCAAGTGGTCAAATCAAAAGAATTTCAAATTACATACCAGAAACTCCACTAAATCTATGACAGAGCTTCTCAACAAGAGCTTCCATTTGCTTGTCCTAAAAATACCAGAAAAAAAAACAAAGAAAATAAATTCAATGAATCCCCAAAAACAGAGGCCATAGAAGCAAGTGAATTTCAAGGTACCTTCTTAATTGAACCAATTAAAAATTGCATGATGTTGCAGAATGATTCTTCCTTCAAGTTCTGGCTAGATAACTTGCCAAGGATATCTGGAAGTAGGTTATAAATAGGATTGCTTCCTGTAAACAGAAGTTTAAAACAACAGTATTAATTGATATGTGCATGCAGAGACGCATGCAACACCAGACCAGAAAAGTTCAACAGAAGAAAGAAAAGTTGACTAGATAAACTACCTTTCTTTGACAACTCATTAAAGAAAAGTTTGGCTAGATTTGAAATTCTTTCATCTTCATCTTCCAAACAGATTGCCATTTCATTTATATAACCTTTCACCTAGAAATGATACACAAAAATTAAGATGCTAAAAATCTGCCACAAGAAAGCTACATGTCAATGTATGAAAATCCTACCGAACCTTCATCATGTCATTCAGTATTAGATGAGAAAGAACCAATACAGCATTCTTCCGCACAGAAACTGATGGATCTCTTAATCGTGCATACATGTTCTCTGTCCATGGCTCTAACAGATTAGGAAAACGAACTGCCAGATCTCCTAGAGCGACAGTGCAATTTGATCGAACAGTTTCGGACGGTGCATTCTCCACAACAGTGAAAAGAAGCTGGAGATTTGCATCACTAGGAAGTTACATAGACACATGTTTAGAAACTATCCACTTAAATAATGAAGTACTAAGAAAGTAATTGAGAAAAAGGCTAACCAGAAATCAGCATCAATTATCATAAATCGACATAATGCAAGCATTCCAGATGCTTGCAGTTCAGGGTACTGGCAGAGATAAAGAAAATAAGTTAGTATTCATTAATGATGTTGGATTGAGAACACCGATTAAACATAAACAGTCCTTGGGATAAAACAATAAAGACTTTGGAAAGTTCCACTTTCTTCTTAGCTGATTGAAACAAGTGCTGCTCTAAAGCATCCAAATATCAAGAAACAAAATATTCACTAGTTGAACTCTAATGCAGCTAAAAATTTATTAACCTAATCAGAACAAATGCTACAGTCGGCGGAGTGACTGGAAATACCTGACTAATTCAAACTAGTCTATCTGATTATGAAGATTCATTTTTTATATGAAGCTGATTATGGAGATTCGTGCGAGTTAACAAAGAGCATATTCAAAAGGAGTTGGTATTGTTCTGGTGTTCGGAAGCACAAAAGCATAGACAGAGTTGGTGTAGCAATCACCTTCTGCAGCAAACCATAATTCCTACACAGTTTAGAAAGGAAAGGCGCACAATGGCCAATCAAGTTTCTATCAGAGGAACCACCAGATACAATTTCTTTCTCTGCTCTTTCAGATAGTGTATCGAGGAATGCATCTTCGGAACCTGCTAGACCTAGTTCTGCATTGATACCATTATCCTGTAAGTAAGAAGAACAAATATTATAAAGTATTTAAAGTTGAAATTGGTCGCAGACTTCATAAGAAAGATCAATGTGCCTTAAAATCCTTTTCACCTTCTGTGCATCAATAGTTGGATTATCTGTGCTGTCATTCTTATCCTCAGTAACCATTTTCTCTCTCTTTGCTTTTTCTTTCCGAATCTTGCGGACGCAAGACTCAATGTAAATCAATTGGTTCATAGCTACATGGCTCACAACAAAAAGAAGTCTACTGAGAATTGTTACTTGAACTGTAGTTAGCATATTGGAGCTACCATTTTGAATGTCATTTTGTAGCTCATCCCCTCTACTGCAATCAAATACAGACCTAAGAGATTTCTTCACCAAATCAGCAGCCATTTTGTCAGGATACGGATGGATAGTATATATAGTAGCTATTGCTCTATCTGCAGCAGCATACCAAATATGTTCAGGAAGCCAATGGCCAGTAACTAAACTTTCTAAGATACTAAATACCCGACTTCCATTAGTGGATAACAATTTTTTCTTGTCCTCTTCAGACAGTCTCTGAAGAGCAAGGCATGCCGTCCTAGCAAGTAAAGGTTCCACTTTTGCCCAACGCCCGAAGCCTATGTCAATGATGTCTTGTAAGTGAGAGCTGAAAACAGCATTTGATGCTTTTGCTGCCATGCATAAAATAGATAAAGCACCACGACTTTGCTCTGCAGTTGTTCCACCAATATTGAAACAAAAGAAATCCCACAATGCTGACAACTGCAATGTTAAATGAATCACTATTAAAGGCTTCCCTTAAGCTTTAGGCAGAAAAGATAGATGAGTGAAGCATCAGGTTAGTAAAGCTTATCCATTTGCTATGAGGATGGGTTAATTGACATCAAATCAAAGTGACTTGAGCAAAGGTCAATATAGCTTATTGAAGTCAATAGAGTTGACACTGAAAACAGAGATATTAAAGCTTTTAGAAACATGTTGATAATGAAGGAGCTTCTAAAAAAATAGTTATTCCTCTTCTGAATGGAATCGGATGAGACACTTGCCAGTTTTATCAGGTTTTCTGACAAAATAAAGCCTTTAATCCACATCAAGTCCTTGATAAATTTGTTAGGTAATCCGAGCTCTTTATCAAGTTTCAAATCATATGAAAGATGATTCCTGCTTATCACATCCTGAATTCAAGTTTGACAGTCAAATGGTCCCACATTACTACAAAAGACCCAACTGTTCAAGCAAGTTAGCAATGATCTCAGTTTAAATGTTTGACATAACTACTTGTAAGTCCAATAGCAGAGCATTCTCTAGGTGATTAAATCAATTAAATCTTCATTGAAGGAAAAATTACAGTTTTTATCTGCTGTAATGATTATCTTTAGCACTCGAGACAGTGTTCAAGTGAATGCGTTATACAACACTTTATCAATGTCTCTCTACCTCATGCTTAGCAACTATTTTGAAGGCTAGTAAACAGCACTGATCACCCAGTACCAAAATACCCATCTGATTTTGATTTCCTAAAAAAAATTCCAGTGAATTAAATAATGGCATTTTCCGTCCAAATGAGCCTCTCAAAGATATAAATGCAACCATTGAACCATGCTTCATAAACAAAATTTACAGCTTCTCCAGTTATGCCTCACTGGATATCTAATTTTAGAAAGGAAAAAAAAAATTGAAATGAATTCACAGAATACATACTGTGCTAGTTGTTAAGTCGCCCTTGGACATTAAAGCACCAATTAGGAATTCCAATGAAGCAAGATCTCCAATATTTGAGTCTACAGCAAGACTCAAGAGATTCTTAGCAGTTTCAATTGGGTTCTTCCTTACATAGATTGTAATGAAAGCACTCTCAACAGCTTCATAAATTGCTTTGTCTTGTGAAAATACCTGCAGGTGTGCTGTATTAGGACAGAATTTTTTAATAATTCCTCCAATAATATTACAAGATAAAACCTGAAAGAAGGAACATCTCAAAGTGCACAATATAGCACATAACAATCAGCCGTCCCTCCAACTATATAAAGTTAGCATTACCAGTGGCAACATTTTCCGCAGGCAGGCTTCTGAGCCATCTATTTGGAACTGTCTGCATCTCATCAGCAGGAGAATTGTGTTCTCCACATCAGTGGCAGAAGACGAAGCCATTAATTGGACAAGAGTTGGCATTGTAGCAGACATGCAATTGGAAAATCTCAAGCCTGCCTCCAGCGATGCAACCAAGGTCCTTGTTTGCTCCAGATTCCCAACATCTGGCACAGAATCATCCTTCTGGCCTGTCAGGTCTTCCTCATGAGGCAAACAGCTGTCGGTCAGACTATCATCCTGTTCCATGTTCATCCCTTCACCCACATCATGGACCTCACCATCTCCATTGCTAGTTTCATCATAGGAAGGCAATCCATCCGAAACACTTGTTGACTGAGCCTTTGGTCCTAGGTTATCTAACTTTTTTTCGTATTGCTCTAAGGTTGCTTCAAAAGATGCTGCACGAAGCTGGGGCCCAAAGGGATTGTGCTGCAACATTATAATAAGTAAATTCAGTGCAGATTTTCTGACAATTGCACTCTTATCCTCTAACCTCCCAGCCGCTACTGCTGCAACCTCATTCCACATGCCAATGGAAACAGAATGTTCTTCACATAATTCAGCCCAGACCTGAAGCACTCGACTCCTGGTATAGGCTGACACATCCCTACAACGTTCCAACAAGATTTCCAACATGGCCTGCTTGCTTCGGAGACGAATGGATTTTGAACTCACTTCAACTTCAGTATTATCAAAAGCCTTCATGACCAACTTACCCAACACCCCAACAAGAGCATTTCTCATCTTATAGGATTCACCTCCAAAATGCGGGATTAATAAGCCAATATTAGTTGAGATCAACTTAGGCATTCTATCAGCAAGCTCTACGAGAAAGCGTCCAACATTTTCAGCCCCGACAGTATCCTTTGCATAATCTTTTGGGGCTGTCCTTCCTATCTCTCTGATAAGAGAAGAAGCCATGCTACCATCAGCATACTTCTTCTCAGCGCAAGCCACAGCATCAGCCAAATGGGAAACTGCAAAATCATATTTGTGAACCAGGTGCAAAATTGAAGCACATGATGGTGCAGCATAGTGGTATTTGGTAGCACATGTCCCGATTATGCGAGTCAAGGCATCTTTTGTCTCTGAATCTTTCAGGACTGCCGCATTCTCAAACATGGAAAAAGCATTTCTACATCAAACCACATGATCAGATTTGGTTAGTATTTAATCAACTAATAGATAATCAGCTCAACCATTGAAAAAAAAGGCCTTACTTCACAATGAAGGACAAGTAATTTTCATCAGGATCTGATGATCCAAAGAGCAACGAGAGGTTGATCTCTAATGAATTTGCAACCAAATTCAGTATCCTTGTCCTTTGTGGCTCCCAATTCCATGAACTAACAAGTTGCTTCTTTCGACTACCAGCGACAACCTAAATTCAACCAACCGTACTCTCAATTACCTCTAAAGTTCAATATGTTACGAAAAAGGAAATAAATACACATATGCAATCACAAAATCAACAACATACAAATTCTACTATAATCCCTTGAAACTTGCATCAGTTTCAACAATCAACCTAGCACCTTACTTAAACCATTTTTAGTTTCAACTACACATGTACAATCCCAATATTCAATTCCCAGAAAGACACACTCAAATACGCAGCAGTTGTTGTGATTATAAACAGTGAATTCATCATTAAGTAATTCAAAAAATTTACTCTCTTGGGACATTATATAGTAGATAATTTGGTGTAAAAAGCTTAGCTTATACACATAAGATCAAATCACCAGTTCCTATAAGTTATAAAGGGACACACAAATTAATGATCTATTTGATGCAAATCTTTATTGAATAAACAATTATAATATGAGAAATACTATATCCTAGTAATCTCCCACTTAGACACATAACCATGCATTTACAACTAAAAACAATTGTTCCTTAAATAAACTACTGTATTAAGTTCATGGTTAACAGTATATATATCCCAACACATACTACGTGTGTCACACAATGCACAGACACAATGAGATAAAGAGAGGAGTTAATTACCTTTGTATTGTTGTTAGAACTAGAACTAGTTTCCTCAATGAGCACAATATGAATGAGGAAGAAAGTGTAGATTTGAAAGCATTTCGACAGGATGCAACTCGATCAGCAAGCGAACGCTCATCATCATCCCCATCATCACTTTCATCATCCTTTTCATCATCATCAGCCTGATGATGCTGAGACTTGGACACCCTCAAGAGGGAATCCACAGTAGGGAGCAGTACACTGAGATTGGACCTAAGAGATTCCACAAGATTGAGCTTACACACAGGAGTAAGGCAACCAAATTCCTTCACTAGTGAATATACACGGTCGAATACATCCTGCTCTTCCACACAAAATAGCTCTTTGTCTGATAGGTCGAACGACACACCTGTTTAATTTGAAAAACAAAAATTGAGAAATTAACCAAAATAGCCGCCCATCTAACCACTTAAACAAAACATACCTAATAATGGCAAGGTGTTTAAACAAAAAAATAGCCAGTTTTTGTATCATGTATCATATCTGTATAACAAGTGTATAATCTATCTATTATGACTAGTGCGACTATTTTATAACATTCCCAACAAAAATAGCTGGCAACAACAACAACATACCCACAAGTGGGGTCTGGGGAGGTAAGGTGTACTCGAACCTTACCCCTACCTCGAGTAAGGTAGAGAGGCTGCTTCAATAGAACCCAAAAAGAAATAGCCGGCAGATGTATAATATATGTATAATCCATGTAAAGTAGCTAGGTCGTTTAAACAAAAATAGCCTTTTTTTTGTATATTTCACGTATCATATGTGTATAATCTATGTGAAGTATAACCTATTTTTGTAAAGTTTCAACAAAAATAGCTGCCAAATGTATAATATATGTATAATCCCTGTACAATATATGTATACATCAGCTAGGGGATGTAAAATGTGAATCCAGTCGGCTATTTGCATAACGGCTATTTGCATAAATAAAAAACTAGAGAACCAAGTTGGAAAATTAGAAAAAATAACGAAAATCCAGTTGGAGAAAACCTTAAAAAATGAAACCCATTTGAGAAAATAAAAAAAATGAAAATTTAGTGTTGGGAGTTGAAAAAGAAGAGACCTTTGACGAATTCTTCTAGTGCAGAAGGACGGAGAGTGCTAACTGAAGTTGGATTTTGAACTAAGAGACAATTGTTATCAGAATCTTCAATTTCCTCTTCTAATGAGTGTAAATTTTGGGGAAATATGAAAGGTGGTGCCATTTTTGAAAGAGGGACTGATTGTTGGGAGATTTGAGTAAAGAAAAATGGTGTGAGTTTCTGGATTTGATTTTGAATTCGGGGAAGGAGAGGAAAGGTTGTATGGGGAAGAGTTTGAAAATGAAAAAGTGGGTATATGAGAGCGGGAAAAGAATAGCCCAAAATTGTTTCCTAAGTTTGGGTTGTCAATTTAACAGTCCCAATTTATTGAGGTGGGCTATCATAAAGGGCCATAACCCATAAGAAAATTGAGGTGGGGTATCATAAAGGGCCATAACCCATAAGAAGGTAATGGTAGTAATTTATTTATTTTTTCAAAAAACATTTGAAAAATATATTTGGTCATAAAAGTTTGTGTGTATTTTGACATTTTTAATTTGGGGTTTTTGAAAAACCAAACTTCAAGGTTTTTCTTTTCTGGAAATTAACTGATGCGGGGCAAATCGAGCCAAGACACCAACCGTCAAGAGCCAAGCTTGAAGAGCACGAGGGATGCAAGGTCAAGAGCTTAGAAGGAGAGTTCGGGAGTGATTTGAAGATCAAGCACTTGAGCACCAAGGAGGAGCGCCCCAAAGATGATTTTGACACTTCTCTAGAAGTTCCATCATGAGGCGCACCGCCTACTAGGCTTTGGGCTCGAAATTTGGCTAAGTGTTGAATTGCACACTCTCTGAATCTCAACTGGGTGGACTACCTCTGCAAACGAGCGGACCGCCTCGTTCTCAGCATCCTCGGGACCTCACCGATTGGGCGGACTGCCTAGTGGGGATGGGCGGCCTACCCCTGATGGAAGCACACGGGATTTTGCTAGTTTACGCGTGTAATTCCTATTTTAGCCTTAAGCGACCTTTATTATTTTTACCCCCTCTTGTGGGCTTTTAGACATTTCACAAATATGTAAAGGAAAACTATAAATACCTCCCTTAGGTCATTTAGTTCATTACCTAGTTTTTGAGTTAGAATTTGACGTTGAAGAATAGAACATAGAAGTGGCTTGGCTTCTCGTGTTTGAAACTTGAAGCTTCGTTTATCTCTTGACTTGGAATCATGTGGATTTCATCCTAGTATGAAATCCTTGTAAGGTTCGAGTTTCACTTCTCCCTTTGGATAATCGATTCAGGATTTGAGTTTGTTTTATCCATTCTTTCTTTTATTTTTGTTCTTCTCCGTCCCTTATTTTCTTGTTATCGTGTTTACTTGCTTCCGCGTCTATTTTATTTGCTTCCACTATTTTATCCCGTATCAGTTTGGTATCAGAGCAAGGATAGGGTTTCGTTCTTACGAATCCTTGTTCTTGTTCATCCTATCTTTAGATTCTTGTTCTTGTTGTTATTGTTGTTCTTATCTTGGAAAAAGAAGAAAAAAGTGAAAAATTTAAAAATACAAAAAAATTGAAATTTGAGTATTGAAATGAGTTCCCCATTCATTGAAAAGTATTGGAGATTGATCTATGATGTATTCCCGTTGATTTGGTACCCTCCTATCACGTTTTGGTGTTAAGGATTGAAAATCGAAAATTTGAAATCCCAAAAACTTGAAACCCTTGAAATTTTTGCTTCAAAGCTTGAATCAATCTTGTTGTTGGTTGTTTGAAGTTAAAAACCATTGGGGATTATTTGGGATAGTGGAAAACACCTTTGGGTACCTTTTGATTGGAAAAACAAGTTGAAAACGTTGGAAATTTGGGTGCTAAACGGACCAAAACCCGTTGTTGAAAAGCTGCAGATTCAGCTTTAGGCGGACCGCCTTAGGATTTAGGTGGACCGCCTCAGCAAAAGTCCCTCTCTGGACTTTGGTAGGCGGAGCGCCTCCCCTTTTGGGCGGAGCGCCTCCATCTGTTAGGGGTTCCGGGTGGTTTTTCTTGTAGGTTTTCGCTTGTTCTTTGCCTCCGGGCTTCTTGGTTAGTGTTTCTTGGGTAATTTGCCTACTCGAAAGACACTAACTCTTGAGCGTATTAGGACATTCGTGTGTAGAGGAGATTAGAATTCAAAGAAGAGTCGTAGAACTTTCTTTGGCCTCAAGTACGAACTTAAATAGCCGTCCATCCATAGAGTCCCATTAACTCCATTCCGAACCAATACTCTGACATACTAGTTGTGATCACCGTGGTTTCTAAGAGATTAAGGTCTTGCCCTTGAGTGTTCATATATCGAGTAATACACGTGAGGGAGTGATTTTGTGGAGTTCTTTCTCTTATTGTTGCAACTATGTCGGATGATGATTGTGGAGGTTATGACTCATGTAGGGATGATGCGAGTTGTTATGACTCGTATGGAGATGATGGAGACTATGGTTCCTACAATAATGTTGAAGGGGATTACTATGACGATTCGGGAAACCATGGCTCCTATGGTGATGAAGCGGTTCACTATGATGATCATGAGGTTGGTGAAGACTATGAAGCTTATGAAGATGAATGTGTTGATCCCTATGCTTCTCGTCAAGAATACGAAGATGGTGATGCTTCAAGGTACAATGTTCCTACTTACTCTTCTTGTGATGAATTTGAAAATGTAGATAGTGACACAGAGAGAATTGATGATGAGGTTGATTATAGAAATGTTTCATTTGCATCTTCTCTTGATGTTTTTACAAATGTACAAGGGAGTAGTAGAGGTCCTTCCATTAGTTTGGGATGAGGTGGTGGTTGTTCCATGGGAAAGAGGAAGCTTGCATCTTATAGTTGTGCTATGCGACCTAATGCTTCTAATTCCCATGTGAAGGGTGGATTGAGAGATGGTGTTGCTCTTGCTACAAGGGGATTGTATTGTTCTATCAATGCCGTGAGGGGTTGGATAGTTGTACCAGGAGTAGTGCTATTGCCAATGCAACCAAGGCGAGAGGTTCTTATGGGTTCCATGGCAAAGTTCCTTCCTCGACTTTCAACAACACTTCTAATGTTGGAAGAGTGACGGGAAGTGGATGTTACCCTAGCCATGTTGCTAGCAGAGGAGGGATAAGGGAAACCCAAGTTGTTGGTATTGATACTCGTGGGCATTCAAGTTCTCTCTTGGATGCATCTCTACGAAACATGGGTAGACGTAGGTTCATTGTTGAGGTAAATGGTATTGGAGGATACTTGCTCAAGATTGGCAATACCGATGCCAATTGCATTAGCACCTCTTTGGTTGATAAGTTAAGGATACCATGTCGTGCGCTAGAGCATCCTTATGAGTATGATAGAGTGTGGGTTTCCAAGGAAGCTCGGGTGCTCCTATCTCATAGGAACTACAAGGGTTATATTTGGTGTGATGTGTATCCCATGCAACACTATGATTTTTGGCTAAGTGAGCCGTGGTTGCATGACAAGAGGGTGCGGTATAGTGTTATGAAGGATGCATATCTTGTGGGCATGGGTCAAAGGGTTTATGACTTTGTACCTTATCGGGCAAGAGCCCAAATTGCCTACTAGTGCACCTTCTTTGGCTATGCAAAGAAGCAAGGAGCGAGAACTTCATTCCAAGGTTGAAATGGTGCAATCAAGGAGTCCTACAATCACAAGAAATGGTGGGACTAGTGCAAAATGAAGGGTTGACAAGTGTCAACAAGGTGAACCTGAAACCATAAGTTTCAAAGCCAAGTGGTTCACCAACAAAGAAGAAGGAGACATCAAGTGATGAGTCTCCAAGTCCTAGATTCCGGATTGATGTAAAGAATCCACTTACTCCGTCTATGGGTATTCTTGGGCCTCGTCCCAACTCACCCGAATATGAGAGATAAAAGATTGAAAGAAGTAAAGGAGTGACCGGTGACAACTCTCGAGTGGAAAAAAGAGAGGTTGTGTTGAGTGATGTGAGTGAGTTGTCACCACCCGAATCTACACCCGACCTTGAAGAAAAAATGAGGGAAAAGATAGAGGGAAAAAGAATCATTGAGAGTGAGGGCACCCCTTATTCTAACCTTAACCCTTTATCTTTTTCTTCTACTTGTTTGAATTCTTGTGTAGGAATTCTTGGAGGCAAACTGATGAAGCCTCAATCATGTTCTGAAGTGGAAAGACAAGGAGAAGATGATTCCAAATGTGAGCTACAAGGTGGAGAAGCTAGCCATGATACTACAAATGAATTGAGTGAGCAAGATGGCAACTCAAGCGTAAGTGTTAGTTCTTCGTTCCTTACGCATGATACTTTCTTGTCTTATGATAGTGCTTGTGAAAACTCTATGCTAGTTGATGATCTGTATGATTACAATGTGTTTGCAACTAGTGAGGAGTCGATTGGTCAACTTGTGTGTAAATGTGAACCACTAGTTGAGAGGGTTGAAAAGCCACATCATGATGTGAGCTCGGTTTTCATTGAATCTCTCTTTAGTGAAAATATTATGGTTGACCTTGTTTGTGAACCTTGTTATGACATCCCACCCATATTTGATAAAGGAGAAAATGAATTGCATGAATATCCTATTCTTCCCTTTAATTGCTTACTTGATAGTGGTGGTCTCATGTGTTGTAGTGAGGGTGACTGTGACCTTGAGGAGTCTCTAGTGTATGAGATGGATCGAATTATGTTCGATGGCTCCTCAAGTGTAGATGTCGTCTCTAGTTTGAATACTTCACCTTTGTTTGCTAGTGAACTTGAGAAGTATGTCCTACACTAATCCTTTGTATGAGGGCAACTTCAATGGAAATGGTGATTAGTATCAAACTAGAATAGAGTGTGAGTTTGAACCTCCGTGGATTAGAGAGCTTAATTCTACTGACAATCCCTTGTTTGATTGTGATGGTGAATCTTCTAGTAGTCCTAATCTTGAGTGTGCGGACTATAATGATAAAGAAGCTATGACGAGGACCTTCTTTGGTAACTTTTCTAGTGAGGAGGATTGTCTTGGAGGCAAAAGTGAAGGTGAGGATGTATCTCTTGGTGTGTGTAAGAGTGCCCTTAAGAAGGGGAGTGGAGTATTTGATGTTAGTTGTCGATTGAACTATTTTGCCTACTCCATCCCATATGTCAATCACACCTTGAGTGTTGAACATGCCAAAGCCAATGTGTCACATTATGATAATATTGATTTGAAGACTTGGTGTGTTGGTAGTAAGCTTAGGGGTCAAATGGAAATTGATTGCTATATCTTGCATGTTCCATGTCCTATTGATCTCTTTGCTTGTTCTTGTGTTGGATGCACTTTCCTTTTGAGTCAAGTACTTGTTGTTTCTTTTGGAGACATAAGCTTTTTTAATTGTTATTGATGCTTGGCTCTATCATAAGAGTGTATTTTCCACACTTTTGGCACTAACCTAATCTTATAGTGGGAAGCTTTGTTTGCGCTTGTTTTGGATGTAGGCTTTGATGGTTTGATTTCGAGGACGAAATCCTTTCAAGAAGGAGAGGATGATGCGGGGAAAATCGAGCCAAGACACCAACCATCAAGAGCCAAGCTTGAAGAGCACGAGGGATGCAAGGTCAAGAGCTTAGAAGGAGAGTTCGAGAGTGATTTGAAGATCAAGCACTTGAGCACCAAGGAGGAGCGCCCCAAAGATGATTTTGACACTTCTCTAGAAGTTCCAGCATGAGGCGCACCGCCTCTTTCAGTGGGCAGACCGCCTACTAGGCTTTGGGCTCGAAATTTGGCTAAGTGTTGAATTGCACACTCTCTGGATCTCAACTGGGTGGACCGCCTCTGCAAACGGGCGGACCGCCTCTTTCTCAGCATCCTCAGGACCTCACTGATTGGGCGGACCGCCTAGTGGGGGTGGGCGGCCTACCCCTGATGGAAGCATATGGGATTTTGCTAGTTTACGCGTGTAATTCCTATTTTAGCCTTAAGTGGCCTTTATTATTTTTACCCCTCTTGTGGGCTTTTAGACATTTCACAAACATATAAAGGGAGACTATAAATACCTCCCTTAGGTCATTTAGTTCATTACCTAGTTTTGAGTTAGAATTTAATATTGAAGAATAGAACATAGAAGTGGCTTGGCCTCTCGTGTTTGAAGCTTGAAGCTTCGTTTATCTCTTGACTTGGAATCATGTGGATTTCATCCTAGTATGAAATCCTTGTAAGGTTCGAGTTTCACTTCTCCCTTTGGATAATCGATTCATGATTTGAGTTCGTTTTATCCATTCTTTCTTCTATTTCTGTTCTTCCTCGTCCCTTATTTTCTTGTTATCGTGTTTACTTGCTTCCGCGTCCATTTTATTTGCTTCCGCTATTTTACCCCGTATCATTAACTTTTTCCAGAAAAGAATTTCATTACTTACAAAATTTTAATATAATTTTTTTCAAGTGAATTGCATACTAAATGCAACTTCAATATTTTTTTATTTTTAAGCTCAAATTCAAATTAAACTCTTTTTCAAAAAAAAAAAATGCCTCAATCATGTTTTACTTTATATTCATTTCCCTAGGCTCAAACCTCAAAATAATTTATCCATTTGCTCTTTAACTAGCAAAGAACTATAGCGAAGTGCTTCATCACAACGTCGACCAAATTAACTGCATTTGATAACTGAAGCCAAATGTATACATATTACATTGGACTCTGTCCAATCTGAGATGAAGTGAGGAACTAAATCCACATAGCCGCCATCTCACATTTAACTTACCTTGATATAGTAAAAAACTCATAGAACCATGGAACTTCATAACAAAAGAGTAAAACGTCGCATCTTATACGTGTGAAAAATGTACAAGTGATTAGGAGAAGGTTGGTGTAGCGTACAAGGTGGTGGAAAATTGATCTTTGCAGGTGAAGGAGTTTTGAGGATAATATTTAATCAAAAAATTAGATTATTGAGTTAATTAATTGAAATTGTAAATTGGGCCACAAATAATATAATTGTATCAAAACGAATTATATAAGTTAGTAAAAGACAAGTAAAATGAGACAACAGAAACTTATCCTTGATGTTTGAACAAACTTATTCCAACTCCACATATTGATATTCAAAACTGCAGCAGAATAACAACAACAGAGAAAGAGCGTATGTTGCTTTGTGAGAAAATCAGATATGTTACAATGAGGCAAAAAGGACGTTTATATAGCAGCTTCTAGGTCTAATAACTCCCTCGTAAATGCAAGTTCATTGCTGGTATCTATCATTGATATAGTGGTCGTAATAATCGGAGATCCGATCATGGATGAGTTAATGATGATAATAGCTAATCCCATGAATCTTGCTATCATAAATGGCTTTTGAGCATATTAAACTTTACTTAGCTTATTCGGTCTGTCGTTATCAGACTTCTCCACTGTCATAACTAATTTATTGATTGTGAATATCCAATATCCAGGGTCTTCGATATTCTGGATCTATCGAAACATATGTGTGTCACACATCTTCTTTGAGTTGTCGTATAATTTACTCAATGCAGATAAGAAGAAAGATTTCTAAGTCGGCCTCAATGGGCAAACCAGTCTAAATAGAAAATTTTATATTTCATGATAATCAATTTAAAAAAATTAATATAAAAAAATAAAGATAAGAGATGTAGACGTAATTTTATAAACCACAATGAAAGTTAGTGATACAAAATCAAACTTGATTGAAGGTCTCTAAAATATATCTTCTTCTTCTTTTTCTTTTTTGTGTGTGTATGTGTGTGTGAAATTTAGATTCTATTTTATAAACTCAATACTATGTTATTCAAAATATATAGAATATATAGAACATATTTGGACTCCGT
This sequence comes from Petunia x hybrida, assembly GCA_037355625.1. Taxonomy (NCBI): domain Eukaryota; kingdom Viridiplantae; phylum Streptophyta; class Magnoliopsida; order Solanales; family Solanaceae; genus Petunia; species Petunia x hybrida. The sequence goes on from JBBBVM010000974.1 coordinate 738,889, forward strand.
ATTTGGAATGAAGGAAAATATATTTTTTAATTTTTTCATATTTGACTAGCTTGGAAGTTTTGAAAAATATTTAGCATAACAACTTATTATTCTTAAGTTGGGAAAAATGTCTTTCATGGAAAACAAGTCCAAATATAATAATAAACCTCATTGTCTAATTCTACACCAAACACCACCCACCTCCTACCCAGACCTCCCGAACCTCTTTCATCGTACCAACCAATCCTTCCACCCTACACAATCCGAATTTTCGGCTAGGTCGTGCGGGCACCCGACATCCTCCCCTAGACCCGTCGGGCGAACCCTTTTGAATTGAATTCGCAAAAATAAATATAAAATCAACTTATAGATAAGAAATAAGACTTAAATAGACACGAACATAATTATACATAAGTTGTATAAAAGAAGTTACAGCTGACTACCCAATGTACTAGGTTTAGGGCTATCCAGACTAGACATCTAAGAGTGTAAAAGAATACATATACCTCCCAAAGAGAGTAAAACTAGACTATCTAAACAAAAATAGCACTGGAGGCCAATCTGGACAAGAGTTGGCTAACCCTGACAGCTGATATCGCCTCTGCCTCTTATTCGCGCGAGCTACTCGGGCGTAGAGCAAAACTTGCTAAAATAAATAGACACAACAAAAAACAAGCAAATATGAGTCGAAAGGACTCAGTAAGTGGGGGCTGGCTAGCCACCTCGAGGAAATAGATAAGCTAGCCAGGGATAAGAGAAGTAGATAAACCGAATTCACCTTATTTCAACTATAAATAGGCAGGGCCAGATAATAACGGGAAACACGTAAGAAATCATAAACTCATATACAACCAAAAACGTATAAACAACTAGGAGCATACAAACAACCAGGGACATAAGATAGCCAGAAATATATAGGTAACCCAAAACATTTCAACATCTAGAAATATATGACACATACACCAAACATCGTGCTACAATCACACAATACACAGTCGTCGTTGCAATGAAATGAATGCAATATGATGCAATGGGGTCACATGTGCCCAAATGTCTGATAACCCTCATCGGTACAGCACACTCATCGCCACCGTGAGATATATAACTTTATCTAAACCTGCCCCGGCTCTGGACACTCATCGAGTCCGGCAGTATAATATACAACTAGAGCAGAACACTCTTGCTCATGGAGCGGTATACGCCTACTCCTGAGGCGGAATACTCCTGCACATGATATGACGTGGAATGGTGGGGCAGAATACTCTTGCTCTCATGCCAATGCTTAGCCATGAAGATATATGTGCTATGAAATTCCACACAATTCGAATTATCACACAATAAGTAAGCCTTGCGGCCCTTTAAGGATTTTCTACCTAGTAGGATAGTTCTATCTTTCAATCCCTATTCATAATCATACCTGAACTTCCCTTCTCAATTAAATACTGGACTTTCAGTTCAACAATAGGTATTCCTACCTATAATGGAGATTATATCCTCAATATAACATTCACGCATCGTAGCTTAACAATTCTAAGTTCATATCTCGAACAAAATAATTCTATTATTGGCTCAACACCGAGCCCTAGGGGTGGGCACAAACCAAACCAAACCGAAAAAACCGACCGAACCGAAATTTTTTTAATTCGGTTTTCAGTTTTTTGTTTTTTGGTTTGGGTTTGGTTTTGCGTTTTAAAAATTTCGGTTTTACGGTTTGGTTTTGGTTTGGGGTGGGCACAAATCGAACCAAACCGAAAAACCGAATTATAGGCCTTCTAGTTAGTAGCCTAGACAACCAGGCCTAATATAGGCCTTCTAACTTTGTCAACTAAAATGTAAAGTCCGTAATAACATCTCCAGTCCACTAAGCAGTAAGCTTACCATGTACTTACCAGTACTTAATATCATGGATCTAAGTGTTTAATATTTTAGTTTGCACCAGTACGTATTAAGTTCGATGGTCATGTCATTAATCCGAACTACTGCAAGATATGTTTAGTTAAATTATTTTTATTTTCAACTGCTAACTTTGTTGTTTATGTTGTACTTATTCTTCTTCGCACATACAATTGAAAAACACTGAGTATGCCATATTAGTTTATATGTGAAAATCGAACTACTAAACCGAACTAAACCGATTTAAACCGAACCGAATTCTTAAAAACCGAACCAAACCGAATGAATTTTGGTTTGGTTTTGGTTCCTAATATTACCAAACCGAAAATCGAAAAACCAAACCGAAATATCCTAAACCGAACCGAACCGAACCGAACCGAACGCCCACCCCTACCGAGCCCAATATAAAACACCTACCATAAGGTTGCATATCTCAAACGATAGGCAATTTATTCAATCAATATCCATAATCCAATCAAAACCTTTACGTTCTATTCATATCCTTAGGTTGATAGCTCCTTAATTAACATTCATAGCAACATAATTCTCTTATCCTTAACTCGACGGTAAATACAAAACATTCTGATACCAACTACCAAATAAACAAAACACGCCACACTCATAACTGGAGTACCATACTCCCAATCACACAGTATACACAGAACAACACAGAACAACACAGAACAACCTAATACACCATTCTTCATGAAGCTCCGAAATCGTAAGTATGCCTCTTTGGCAGCCGCACACGTGAAGAATAAGTGTGTAGAATATCCATAAAGGCTGAAGGCCATCAAAGAAATGATAAAACTACTTACCTTTTAATCTCGGGTCGAATGGACTATTGAACAAACTTCTTTCCTTTCCGGTGTCTCGTGGAACCATTTTCTTCTAAGCCAAAGAAGATATATTGCATAAATAAGCGCTCACAAACTGAATCTCTAGCTACTAGCCGGAGATAAATTAAAATTACAACAATGCCCCTGGGTCGGGCTTAGCCGAACACCCAGAAATTTTATATTTTCGGACTCCTCATACTCTCGCGAGTCCAAATATATTATTTGATTGCATTTTTGGGTTCAATTCGACCCATTTCCCCAATTTCATAAACTTAGGGTTCTAACCCCAATTTACTTCAACCCAACTCACGAAATACACCCTATAATCCTTGAATTAACATAATCAAAAGATATATACCTAGTGATTATAGATGATTTGCTACCAGAATTGTAGCTTCGAACCGTTTGGAATTGATGGAATTGAGATAGAAACAAATTAGCCGACATGGGCCATTTTAAACCCCTAAAACAGCGTGTTCGCGCCACCCAGGGCGCCATCGTACCAACCCTTCATCGTAGTTGTGATTTGGGGCTTCAGAAACAAGTGCGCACACGCCCCCTTGCGCGCGATCGTGCAAGCCTACCCGGAAGGTGCAGAATTCTGCAGAAGCACCTGCTGGTGCTGCGATTTGGGTCCGAATATGAACCTACATGGCTCGGAATGACCTTAAATTTTGTACACAAATCATAAAAAACTTGTGACATGCTCGTGGAGATGGATCTCGGAACTGATCCCCATAACTCAAGATGTGGGTCCCACAGTAAGAGGTTGATTTCTTAACTTTCGGGACATTAGTAAAAACTATCCGAACGACCTCGTATTTCACTTTCGAAAGTTCCCACAAGTTAAAAATGACCATACAAACCTAATTCAACCTTCGTATTTCGAATCAGAGCTCATTTACTCAAATCGAGCTCGGAAAACCTCTTTTAGACTTTACCAATAACCGAAATGGAAACCTTCTCAGAAAACCTACCAAACAAGGTCCGAATCAGATCAAATTTTGCAGACAGGTCCTAATGGACCTTATGGAGCTATTAAGACTATCGAAACATCAATCAGAGGCCTAACTCCCGAAACGACTGATCTAGGTCGTTTCACCTACCCATACTTCTTCGCCTCAACCCTGCCCAACCCATCTCCCTTTACCCCACCCCTCATATTCCCACCCCATCGTTATACCTCTCATATAAATTCTCCTACCACCCCACCCCTCATATTCCCACCCCATCGTTATACCTCTCATATAAATTCTCCTACCACCCCACCCCTCATATTAGAAATACTTCTTATCAGATGGTTAGGAAATTATTTTTTACTATTTAGCTATGAAACACTAGAAAATAAATATAAGAATGTTATAAATCCACAGAATGTGGATGTCCATTCATGAATGGATTATTCATTACTTTATCCATTGAAATAGCTCATTAATTGATGTATCTATTAAAGATGACATTCAGTTATTGTAACTCCAGAGTGATGTTCTCTATCTTATATAAACGAGTGTTCTTCACCTTGTAAAATACACGGACAAGAAAGTGAAATAATATCTATCTCTCTCTCTCTCTCTCCATATCATTGTTTTTCCCTCTTATATTGTTACTGCTACTTTATATTTTATTTACAACGCATTATCAGCACGAGACTCTAATCTTCCCTAGGTTGAGTACCAGTTTCTTCCATCCGTGAGTTTTTACTATGTCAAATTTATCAACGCTTGAATTTGTTGCACTTGATATTTCCGGAAAGAACTATTTGTCATGGGTGTTTGATGTCGAAATACATCTGGATGCCAAAGGTCTTGGTGATACTATTAAAGAAGAAAATGAAACATCAAGCCAAGACAAGGCAAAAGCCATGATTTTCCTTCGCCATCATCTTGATGAAGGGTTAAAAATTGAATACTTAACCGTAAAAGATCCACTAGAACTATGGACTAATTTGAAGGAACAATATGATCACTTGAAAGCCATGATACTACTAAAGGCTCGTGATGAATGGATTAATTTACGGTTACAAGCTTTCAAGATCGTAACTGAATATAATTCTGCTGTCTTTAGCATAAGTTTTCAATTAAAATTATGTGGAGAACCTATTGATGATGATGTCTTATGGAAAAAATACTTTCCACATTTCATGCATCAAATATGGTATTACAGCAGCAATACCGTGAAAAGGGATTCAAAAAATATTCTGAGTTGATCTCATGCCTTCTGGTGGCTAAGCAACATAATTCCTTGATAATAAAAAACCATGAAGCCTGTCTCACTGGATCTGCTCCATTTCCTAAGTTGAATGTGGGAGAATCACATGCTCCATTCTCTGAGGTGAATGTGGTAGCAACACATGATATGCCTGAAAGAAGGCAAATTAATTACCATGGTAAAGGTCATAGTCGTGGGCATGGCAATGGACGAATTAATAATCGTCGTCACAGTGGAAATAAAGCTGAGAATAATAAGGGTTCTCAAAATAATCCTTCAAAAGGCAAGGTTGATAATATTTGCCAAACAATATTGTCGTATGCCCGAACATCTTATCAACCTTTATCATGCCTCCCTCAAAAGAAATAAAAATAATATAGAGGCACACTTGACCTTTTCAAATAATGATAATGGGACACATCTGACACATCTTGCAAATAAGCATGATGATGCTGAGGCGAACCTTGCATATAAAGATGATATTTTTTAAGGCCTCACCAATGTTACCCATTTAGAAGTTGGAGACTTCTTTGGAGAACGTAACTGAAATATTGATGTAACCAATAACTGGGAATAAAATAATAAGAAAGATTTCTTTTATGTTTTAAAACTTTAATACTCTTTTTCATGTATCTGTTCATTTTCAATATTTCTCATTATGTATTTTATTTTTTATGAAGAAAAATGGAAATTCTCCAGTCTTCAGTTGGATCCAAGATCAATAATAAAGACATATGTCTTCTTGATTGTGCTACAACGCACACAATTCTAAAAGATAAGAGATATTTCTCTTATTTGATTATAAAAGAAGCCAATATTAATACAATAAGTGGTAGTACAAGATTGATTTAAGGCTCTGAAAAAGCCAAGTTATTATTACCCAGAGGAACATGTTTGGTTATTGATGAATCCTTATAGTATAGTAAGTCTAAAAAAAACCTGTTAAGTTTCAAAGATATACGCCAAAATGGCTATCATATTGAGACTAAAACTAATAAAAAAAATTGAATATCTTAATATTACTACAATGATGTCGGGTGAAAAATATGTGCTTGAAAAGCTCCCCGCTTTTTCCTCTGGCTTGTACTACATAAGTATTGGCATAATTGAATCACACGCCATTGTAAACAAAACCTTTACTAAACTAAATAATTTTATTATTTGACATGATCGGTTGGGCCATCCCGGTTATAATGTGACGTGAAATATAATTGAGAATTCACATGGACATACATTGAAGAACTAAAAGATTCTTCAATTTAAAGAATTATCTTGTGCTGCATGTTCTCAAGGAAAAGTAATTACTAGAGCAACTAAAGCTGGGACCATGATCCCCACATTTCTAGAACTTATACAGGGTGATATATTTGGGCCCATACACCCTCCATGTGGACTATTCAGATGTTTTATAGTTGTAGTAGATGCATCTACAAGATGGTCACATGTGTGCTTATTATCAACTCGCAATACGACATTTGCGAGGTTTCTTACTCAAATAATAAGATTGAGAGCACAATTTTCAAATTATGCGATTAAGACAATTCGTCTTGATAATGTTGCCGAGTTTCGTCTTGATAATGTTGCTGAGTTTACATCTCAAGCATTTAATGATTATTGTTTGTCAATTGGGGTTACAGTTGAACATCCTATTGCTCATGTTCATACACAAAATGGTCTAGCAGAATCATTTATCAAAAGCCTCCAATTAATGGCTAGACCAATGCTTATGAGAACAAAATTACCCATTTCAGTATGGGGTTTGCATGCGACAGCCCACGTTCGGATCAGGCCGACAAGTTATCATAAATTCTCCCCATTACAATTGGCTTTTGGTCAGGAGTCAAATATTTTCCATCTTAGAATTTTTGGATGTGCGGTATATGTGCCAATTGCTCCACCACATCGCACAAAGATGGGACTCCAAAGAAGATTGGTGATATATGTTAGGTATGAATCACCGTCTATTATTAAATATCTTGAGCCCATGACGGGACATTTATTTACAGCATGATTTTCTTACAGTCATTTTGATGAATCAGTTTTCCCAACATTAGGGGGAGAGGATTGGAATTCATTAACACTATCTCATTTGGATCCTCGTACAAATCAATGTGAACTTGAAGTTCAAAAGATAGTGTAGTTGCAAAATATTACAAATCAACTGCTATATGCATTCATTGACCTACCAAGGGTAACTAAATCTCATGTTCCAGCTGCAAATGCTCTAATTTGAGTTGATATCCCAGTAGGGCAACCTATTTATGCAAGTGAGTCTAAGGCACGCCTAAAGCGTGGTAGACCACCTGATTCCAAAGATAAAAATCCTCGAAAAAGAAAAGGAGCAAATGATCAAAACGAACATACTACAGAGGTAATTGCTCAAAAAAAGCATAAAGACATAACAACTAATAAGACCTCTTCAGGAGAGGATCAGGTACCTGAAAATAATGAAATTGAAGAGATCTCAATAAGTTATGTCTCTACGGAAAAACTATGGAACCACAATAATATTGTTTTCAACAACATTTTTGCATATAATGTTGCTCATGAGATAATGCAACAAAACGAGGATCTTGAAACAAAATCTATCGATGAATGTAGATAGAGAAATGATTGGCCAAAATGGAAAGATGCAATTCAAGCAGAATTGAGTTCACTTGAAAAACATGAAGTTTTCGGACCAATCGTCCGAACACCTAAAGGTGTAAAGCCAGTAGGGTACAAATAAGTATTTGTGCGAAAACGAAATGAGAAAAATGAAGTCGTTAGATATAAAGCACGACTTGGCACAAGGGTTTTAGCAAAGACATGTCATTGATTATATGGAGACATATTCTCCTGTGGTGGATGCAATCACTTTCAGGTACCTATGTCTGGCAGTACAAGAAAAGCTTGAGATGCATCTAATGGATGTCACAGCCTATTTATATGGCTCATTTTACAGTGAAATTTTTATGAAAATCCCTGAAGGATTTCAAATGCCTGAAGCATTTAAAGGTTCCTGAGAAACTTGTTCAGTAAAACTTCAGAAATCCTTATACATTATTAAGCATATATTCAGGTACCTCCAAGAGACTATTGATAAGGGATTGTTTTATTCAAATGAATGCAAGTCACAATTAACTGGTTATGCAGATGCTGAATATTTGTCTGATTCACATAGAGGACGCTTTCAAACAGGCTATTTATTTACATGTGGAAACACAGCTATATCATGGCATTCTATAAAACAAACTATTGTTGCTACTTCTTCAAATCATGCAGAGATATTGGTCATTCATGAAGCAAGTCGTGAATGCATTTGGTTGAGACTGATGACTCAACATATTCAGAAAATGTGTGGATTTTCTTTGCAAATAGGACTTCCAACTATATTTTATGAAGATAATACTGCATGCATAGCTCAGCTGAAAGGAGGATATATCAAAGGAGACAGAATAAAGCACATTTCACCAAAATTCTTTTTCACTCATGATATTCAGAATAGTGGTGAAACAGACGTCCGACAAATACGTTCAAGTGATAATCTGGCGGATTTGTTCACTAAAGCATTGGCAACCTCAACATTTGAGAAGTTGATATATAAGATTGGAATGCGTCGTCTCCGAGATATAAAGCAATGTCTTCATCAGGAGGAGTAAGATACGCGCTGCACTATTTTTCCCTTAACCAAGGTTTTATCCCATTGGATTTTCCTGGTAAGGTTTTTAATGAGGCAGCTCTAAATGCGTATTACAAGATGTGTGTACTCTTTTTCCTTCACTAGGTTTTTCCCCACGTGGTTTTTCTTAGTAAGGTTTTAACGAGACATGCTCTTTGTATCATGGACATCCAAGATGAAGTGTTATAAATCTACAGAATGTGGATGTCCATTCACGAACGGATTTTTTATTACCTCATCCATTGAACTAGCTCATTAATTGATGTATTTATTAAAGATGACATTCAGTTATTGTAACTCTAGAGTGATGTTCTCTATCCTATATAAACGGGTGTTCTCCACCTTGTGAAATACACAAACAAGAAAGTGAAATAATTGTTATAAATAAAATGTAATAGTAGTAGTAAAGTAAACGGGAGAAGTAAGAATATGGAGAGTGTTTATTATCGTCTATCTTATTTTGTGAATTGATGGATGAATGATATCTCTTTTATAAGTTGCAAAAGCAACCGAAGAGTTACATATCTGAACTAACATATTAAATTCATACATGTACTTATTAGAAGTACTTCATTAATGGCATCCACAAATACAGTGGATTTGTAACACTCCCCCTTGGATATCCATTAAGCAAGAGTATGTCTCGTTAAAACCTTACTAAGAAAAACCACGTGGGAAAAAACCTAGTGAAGGAAAAAGAGTACACACATCTTGTAATACGCATTTAGAGCTGCCTCATTAAAAATCTTACCAGGAAAACCCAATGGGATAAAACCTTGGTTAAGGAAAAAAGAGTGCAGCGCGTATCTTACTCCCCCTAATGAAGACATTGCTTTATATCTCAGAGACGACTGAAACGACCTCGGTCAGTCGTTTCGAAAGTTAGGACTCTGATTGGCGTGCCGATAATTTTAAAATATTCGTAAGGTCCATTAGGACCTGTCTGTAAAATTTGAGTTAAATCAGACCTCTTTGGTACGTGTCGGAAGAAGATTTCAGTTTTTATTGTCGATAAATATTAAAAAGAGGTTTTCGAGCTCAATTTTGGCGAATGAACTCCGATTCGAAATTCGAAAGCGCCGTTGGGTAAGTATGATTATTTATGACTTTTGTGAACTTTCGAAAGTGAATTTCGAGGTTGTTCGGCTAGTTTCCGCTAAAATGCCAAAAATTAAATAACTTGACCTTTTTTCCATTTAAATTGCATATTGAATTTCGGGAGTCCGATTTGAGATCCTCCTTAGTAGGTGTGTTACATATATTTTGTATAACTCGTATGCAGAAGTTGGAATTATTTCGAGTATCATAGGGTGCCGTTTTAATTTTCGATTAAGAAAAAAAATATAAAAGTAAAAGAAAATAAAATAAAAGTAAAAGGAAAAAGAAAATTTAGAGGCGGTGAGCATTTCCACTTATATAGAAAGTCAAACGAGAACAGATAATGACGAGATGAGAGAGCAAACAGAAACAAAACGGAAACTGGAAAGCTGAGAAGCAACGGAAAAAAAATGCCAGAAAATGAGAAAAGAGCCGGAGAAAAGTAGAAGTTTTACCTCGAAACATCCAGGTAATGATGTTAATTCATTATTTGAGTTTATTACATGTGTTTGAATATATTTTAAAGGTAAAAATTGGGATATTAGACATCGTTTTAATAAGTTCAATTAATAGTTTAAACGGTCAATTGGACCCCGATAATGGAATTGATTATATATTCGTACTCAGTGAGTTATGGGCAACATATAAATGTAATTTATTTAGGGTTTGGTTATGTGACCTTAAACCCTGTACATAGGCCTGGCCTGCGTATTGCGTATGCAAATAGGGTATCAGGTTCCTAACCGGATTACCCTAAGACGTAGGGAATGAAGCCTTTAGCCTAATTTGATATATTTTCTGCTTATTGAATAAGCAGGATCGTTTGACAATGAACCCAAAGGACAAAGCAGTTGTTGAGTAGCTGTGCTAACTCTGTAACAAGGTAAGTGTTTATATCCATTTCTTTGGAGGCACCTGGCCTCGTGGATTTTCTACCACGTGTGTAGCTGCCGATAGGCGTACTCATTACGCCTTAGCTTTGGATTTACATTGTATATTATATGTTATGTCCTGTTGTTGGTATTGCATTGAGGATCTGAGCATTGTACTCTGGCTGTGAGTTGGCATCTACTTCCCGGCTGTCGATGAGAGTCCCGCGCCGGTGAAGGGTTATTATTGCATCATATTGCATTCATATGCATTATATGTCATTCATATGCATTACATTGCATATCATATCGTGTGCAGGAGTATTCCGCCCTAGGAGAGTGCAGGAGTATTCCGCCTCTAGTTTATATTATATCGGGTGTAGAAGTATTCCGCCCCAGGAGAGTGCAGGAGTATTCCGCCTCTGGTTTATATCATATCGGGTGCAGGAGTATTCCGCCCCTGGAGCAGGAGTATCCCGCTCTAGTTGGTTATCAGATTGGATTACCCTCGAATGCAGGAGTATTCTGCTTCGGGATGGGATGACGGGCACATGTGACCCTTTGCATCACATTTCATTTCATTTCATCTCATCTCAATTCATACCATTGTGTAGACTTGCGGTACATGACTACTGTTCTGCTTATATGTGCATTGCTTATTTGTTGATATGTTTCTGGCTCGCATCCCTGGTTGAGTTTATAGTTTCTTACGTGTTTCCGGTTATTATCTAGCTCTGCCTTTTTATAATTTAAATAAGAGAAATTTGGTCTATCTGTTTCTTTTCTCCCTGGCTAGCTATCCTATTCTTTGAGGTAGCTAGCCTGCCCCACTTATTGAGTCCTTTTGACTCACCTTTGTTTGTTGTTTGTTTCTTGTCTATCTATTTCGTTTCGGCAGGTTCACTCCAGGATTGAGTTTACCACGTTGTTCAGGAGCGAAGACGACTTCAGCTGTCAGGGTGAGCCATCTTTTATTCAGGATGGCCACCAGTTTTATGTTTATTATTTCAGTTGCATTTTGCTCCCTTCAGGAGGTATCTATCTTCTTTCCTGCTCTTAGATGTCTAGTCTGGATAGCCCTAAACCTAGTATGTTGGGTAGTCAGGTGTAATTTCTTTTGTACAGCTTAGAGGTATCAGTATGTCTGTGCTTTTTTTTTTTAAGTCTTGTTCTTATTTATGAATTGAATTATATTTATTTTCCTAATTTAATTGGTAAGGGTTCGCCCGATGGGTCTAGGGGAGGATGTCGGGTGCCCGCATGGCCTAGCCAGATTTCGGGTCGTGTAAGTTGGTATCAGAGCCCGGTTTAGAGTCTATCCAGACTAAGACAGTGTCTAGTAGAGACTCGCTGATGGGTACGTAGACGTCCGTACTTATCTACGAGAGGCTATGATGGCATTTAGGAAGTTTCACTTCCTTCTTTTCTGATCGTGCGTCGGTCTAGGATGCAAAAGTATTTTCGTTAATTCGTTCATGGTAATTGTGAACCCTCGTACGACAAATCAGCAAACGGTAGGAGTTCAGAACGAAGTAGTCTAGCCTGGGGCTAGAGCTACTCAAGCCACGAGAGTTGTGGATCCTACTGACGATCCAATTTCGCAGGCCCCAGCTGTACGAGCTCGTGATGGGAAAGGAAGCAGGGCCTTGTGGTTCCCTTGGCTCTCTACGATGCTTTTACGAGAATCTTGGCGATGCAGATACCGCAAGAACCTATTATTCGCTAGGCAGCTTATCAGGTTGCCGCAGATGGAGACGTTCGGTCTCAGGGAGCTCCTGTTCCAGTCCCTGATGCTGCCCCAGTAATTTATGTTCCAGAAGCAGCATGTGTTGTGCATCTAGTTATTCTGGCTGGTTAGCTAGCCCGAGTAGTGGCTCGGTTCGAGTGTCTGAAGAGGCTGCATTATTCTAGTCAACTGAACCTTCCGATATTCTTAAGCCATGCATCAGATAATCCCTGTGTAATTTTTTAAAATAAAATGATGTCAGCATATCCTTCAGGCTGTTGGTTATCTCAAGCAGTATGTTGTTTATTATTCTGCTTTCCAGTTTCAGGGTCCAGCCTTGAATTGGTGGGCCGCTCTCTTATTAGCTAACTTGGTTCGATTTTTCTTCTAGATTCGTGGAAAAGTTCCTTTCGAGTAGCGAGCGAGATGAAAAGTGTTGCCAGTTTGAGTGGATTGGACAAGGTAGCCTGTCGGTTAGCCTGTTGGTGTTTCAGAATATGAGATTGAATTCTATAGAATGGCTGAATATGCATTAGAACTAGTCCATGAGCCTTTCGAGAGATTCAAAAATTTATTGATGACCTTTCTCCTTTCTTGAGATCCCAGATGGCTCGAAAACCTGAGGTTGGGACTTCATTTGATGTTGTTGTTGATATTGCTCAAAGGTATTAGGCATACCATAAGTTAGAGGGGGAAGAGTTAGAGCGGGAGAGCAAGAGATCCCGTGGCCCTAGTGGGTAACCATGGTACCTCATTTGGAGGTAAGAGTTCTGATTATTTTGAGAGGTCACCTTCCAGGTTATCTCAGCTTGTGTCACGTGATTCTTAGAGTGCGCCAGTAGCTCGTCAAGATTAGATTCAGTCTTTTCTTTACAGCTATCAACAATCTTTAGCTTCCATTTTTCAGCAAAAAGTGGTATCATTGTCGTGAGTCCGGCTATCCTTTGAGGAGTTTTCCCCTACTCCGACAAGTAGGCAGTCATCTTTTCTCTCTTCATCAGGCATCTGCGCAGTCGCAGGGGATTTTATTTAGATCTCAATCAGCAAAAGAAATGCCACCATCCAGTAGAGGTTGAGAGTGTGGTAGCAGTGGTTCTTCAAAAAGTGATTGTCAGGGTAGTGGCTCAGCTCAACTGCAGAGGCAGTTCTATGAACTGCTTGTCTGGCGGGATGCTGAGGTATCCGATATAGTAGACCCTGAGATTTCTTCTTCTCTTAAATGTGAGTAAGATTTGATTCTTTCGATCGATAAAAATAGTGTGTCTTATCATGTTTCGATGGTTTCCTTGGATGTCGTTTCTATAAAGAATCGGTTGCGGTAGAGGGGTGAGCTTCTGATATGATTTATTCCTGGCATTTATGATGACCCTACTAGTTTATCTGGTTTAAATGTGAGAGATTTGTGAGTGAGTATCGATATTGTTTGCTTGGCATCTTGTTGTGCCTCATTTTGTTATAATGTCAAGACAGTCTACCTCTCTTGGAACTCAGTGTCGGTAGGATGATGGGATTCTTATTCGTCACCATCAGAAAGTGTCATTGTTTCTTTTGGTGTAAAGTGGTTAGTAAGTAATACTCGATCTATGTGTCTCCTCTTGGTTCGAGACGCTAGTAGAGTCATGTTATTCTACAAGTTTGTCTCGGTATAAAAGGGTTTTTTGGTAAATTGTCAGAGTTTCCTTCTTATTGGGAGGTTAAATTGGCATAGATGTCATTCCATAAAGCTCATTTAATGTTTATCTCTTTACATACGATTCTTCGGTTAGCCTGACTCGTAAGTAGTCTAGCTCTGGTAGCCAAATAAATAAGAAGAAGAGCTTCCTAAAGCTCTAATTATTTCTATCCTCAGTCCGTTGCCATCTCTTCTTTATTCGGCACTGGTGAACTTAGGCGGTCAGTAACCTATTGTGATATTCCCTGCGTTGAGTCAGAGTGCGTGCCAAAGTAGCCGGGTAAGCATATTGTCATTTTTCAAGGCTACTAAGGGTAATGAGAGGCGTCATTTGACCTTTGATTTGATCCATCAGGCGGTGGTGCTTATAGAAAATGTATGGAGGTGTGACTCGAGAGTTGCAGCTGTTTGGCAACTCGAAAGGGTAGTTGGTAGCTTAGGTCTGCCAACGTTCAGCTTTTAGCTAAATCTTCATTAGTCCAGCAGATTGTGCGGGGATGGGTATTCCTATTCAAATAGCTGCATGAGTTTGTGCTTTAAGTGGAGGAGTCTTCCTCCAAATACTGAATGGTAATACTAAATCTCTAAGGCGTTGGTACCGCTTTTGTCGCGACCCAACCTAGGGCCACGACAGAAACCTATAATGAGTATCGATCATTGCTAAACCCACTAATAATCTATTAATGATAGAGATAAGCTGGCAACCTGATCATATATACGTACCTATCTGCTGAAAGTATAAAGTCTGGAAAGATGACATGATTTTAACTTGCTGGCAATTAGAACACTGAGCCACAAATTCTGCTATGTCACACTTCATTCCGTCCCACCAATAAATCTGCTTAAGATCATGGTACATCTTAGTCGAACCTGAATGAACAATGTATTTGGAATAATGTACCTCTATCATAATCTGTCCACGTAAATCTGCAACATCAGGAACACAAAGTCTACCTTTTATACATGAGAACACTGTCATTAGTAACCCTGTATGGTGACTCCGATTTTCTTCTGGCTATCTGTCTGTATTCAACTAGAACTGGATCCTCATACTGACACTATTTTACTTCCTGGAAATTTAGAGTTAAAGGTCTAATGCAGCTTATCGTCCATCCATCATTGGCATATCTCCTTCACACCTCAAGTCTTTGAGAAGTAACATTAGCGTTATAAGTGCACATGTAATCAACTTTGTTGCTGGTATTCTGCCTCAGCTCAAGGTCCAACTATATGTCTCTTTTATTTACTTTTTCAAGTCATAATATTTCCAATTTAAAGACAATACCCTGAAGTAGATGTTCAGTCTGAAGATCATTCTTGGTTTGCATCATACTATCCAGTAGTATTTGCATGATCCTTATCCTTATATGATAGACCATGTGTTGAACCCCAAAAATTACCCCTTTCGAAAAAAAAGGGATAAATTCCGGAATATCGACAGGATGAGCTAACTCTTTTGGAGTTTTTGGAGTCGCCACCCAATTTAAGGAAAACAGGGAACCAAATTAACAAATGCGTGCAAAAACTCCGTTTTTATAAAAAGACGGTCTTTCTTCCAGAGATTCAAAAGGTAAGAGGTTTTATTAATTTCGGAAGAAGGTTTTTAAGGCACTTCCGAAATTCCGTAAAATACGGTTAATCCGACAGGTTTCCAAAATATTTGCAAAATTTGCTTTTCTCGAAAATTTATCTAAAATAATTAATTAAAATAAAACTTGTTTATAAAAACTATTTTAATTTGCACGCATTTTGCTAATTTGCCCCAGTTTGCAATAATTTAAATAACGACTTCAAAAATAAAAGGCAATAAACATAAAGTAAAGCAATCAATCAAATAATCAGATATTATTGATAAATAAATATTCTACACATTTATTTGCATAAATATCTCTAATTAAAGAAAGGCAAAGTTTAAGATAAAACCCGATAAATGGTCAACTCGCGCGAGCCTCGGTTTTCCTAAATTTCTAAGTCTTATTTCTGAATGCCCGAGTCCAACTTCAATCCAAACGACTCCAATGCAACGGAAGTTAGCCCAAAAAAAAACGTTCCCGAATTGCTCGTGCCAAGGTGTACCTCGCAATAAAAATGGGAATTTAAACTAAATTAGTTCAATAATAAAGTGTCATAATTAATAAAATAAAATAACAATAATAAAGTAATAATAATAATAGAAAAATATATACATATAATAATAATAATAATAATAATAGAATAAATAATAATAATAATAATAGCAAATAATAATAATAATAATAATAATAATAATAATAATAATAATAATAATAGTAACGGGGGTTGTTTTGCAAAATTTAGGCTCAGGTGCGTATGGCGCGTCGAATAGAAGCTCGGGATTTGGTACGGTTGCAAACACGGAGCCCGGGCCGTGTTGCCATGCCAAAGCACCAAACCCACTACTCTATTCAACTTGCGTGGCATTAAAATGCACTCATCATCGCCTTTTGCTTTAGGGACACGGGAACGGGACGGGACGGATCAAGTGTAGTATCGTGTTCAAAAATCCGTCAATTCCTTGTGTAGGCCTCAATACGTGTATACGTATTTTTTCATCGGCCCAAAATGGTGTAGTATCCGTTCAAATCAGTTCTTAGCCTCAAATAGATCATTTCCATAGGCTTTAAAGTATAGTATCCTGTTCAAGTGGTCTTAACATCCCGTAATAGATCAAATTTATCCGAACGGGTCCCTGCACTCAAAAAAAAAAAAAAATCCAATACGTGCAAAAGCCAGTCCAGCAACAATGCGCATCAACAGATACATGTTTTCAGGCCAAGTATAACGATATATTCATGGTGAATAAAGAACAAATGGCCCCCATCAGTGAGAAAACATGAAGGCTTAATCACTTGAAACAAACGGGACAGAACGATAGTGAAAGTAGCATCAAAATAAACTCAGCTCTTGGACAAATCACAGTAGCAGTAAGGCCTAAATCAGCGCAACATTCGAGTCAAGCAATAGAAGGATAAACCCATAGAGTCGAACCACAAGAACTCGCAGCAATAATGAGAACAACAACAGTGGGTCTCGCGAGCAGATCGACAAAAGAGAGGAGATGACGGAGGAGCGACTGCCGGTGATATTTTCCGGCGTAAATCCGGCGAAGTCACGGCGTCACTGCTACCCCACCTTTATTCCCATTTGTTTTGTTTATTTTTTACATTCAGTTTCGAGAGCCAAAGAAAAGTGACCACAGAGGAGTCAAGAGAAACAAAACGAATGGCGATGGTGGTTTCAACGACAGTGGTGGCTGGTCGTTCCCTTGTCTCGATCCCCTTTTCAGATCTGGAAATATTTTGTTGAAGCGTGTGTGGGTATGTGTAATGGTGCCACTGGTGACGTGTGATGAGGAAGGGAATGGAGTATAAGAGAGGGGAGCTGCGGCTGGTTATGGTGTGAGGGAGTGAGTTGAAGAATCAATAGTGTGTAGGGTTTTTAGTAATGGGGAAGATGAATAAATGGGTTGGGTTTATTGTGTAGTGGGCTTTGCATAAATAAGCTGGAATTTAAATAAAAGAGCAAATTTTGACCTCAGTTTAGGATTTAAATGAAAAAATCATGTGATCGCACGGGTAGGGTAGAAATTAGGCTATGCATTGCAAAATTTTACTCAGAAATTAACCAATTATATTTAATTTTCAAAAAAATATCCTCAATTATAAATATTGCCATAATTTATTAATTTGGAAAAAATCGGGACAAAATTGGGTGTCAACAGCTGCCCCTCTTTACCCGGAAAGGATGAAAGAGTTTCCAGGGTAAAGAAGTTGACGTGAAACCCAATTTTGTCACGGTAAAGCCAAGACTCTGATTCCTGGGATCAAAATGAGAGGCTTATGGGCATGGCCGAGCTGCGGTTTCCGAGTTGCCTACATATCTCGGGCCGAAAGAGAATCAGGCCATATGTAGTTCGACGCGATTTGAAAATCAAAGACGAGATAGTAACGACTATTCAAGTACGGGAAGAGAGGCTTGTAATCACCCAAGTTACGAAGATGTGGTCGACGACACACCCATAAAGAGAGGTTTACACGGACATAGCTTCCACTGCATCTCGATAACCGAGTCATCTTGTCTTTAATCTCAAACCTCAGACTCAGGGTTAACAAAACTTACCTCTAGGGTGGATGGCTTATGCGGGTGCGATTCTTCAGGTCTTCGTTGACGAGTCCGGCTCATATCAACGATTGCCCCGGTTCATTGCTAAGCAAAGCTCCATTTTATTCTCCAAACGCTGCTGCGGTGCTGCTAAAAATCCTGCAATAATCTCAACAAGCGGTAAGCGTGCAACCGCTAATAAACTGTAATAATTGGAATAGGAAATAGATAAAGTGATAAGATTGTCAATGCGGGTTGCGGTATCATCGATAAGTTCTTCCTTCGATCAACTGACAAGATACTCCGCCCGGAGAACCTCTTAGCTGATCCTTATTCTGAAACAGTAAAGCAAGACAGTAAGTAAAGTGAGAACGAATTGCAGAACAATAAACAAAATAAATCGACTAACGAGATATAATGCCTCAAGTTGCTTTGCCAAATCTTAGTCTGTGCAGATATAAAACATAATGCTTTTGCAGGACAACCAACCGGCGGGACACACCGCACATGGTGCCCCATAGTTGACTTGTCGAATCTATTCTAAACAAGTATAATATAATGCTTTGCAGGACAACCAACCGGCGGGACACACCGCACATGGTGCCCCATGGTTGACTTGTCGATTCTATTCTAAACAAGTATAATATAATGCTTTGCAGGACAACCAACCGGCGGGACACACCGCACATGGTGCCCCATGGTTGACTTGTCGATTCTATTCTAAACAAGTATAATATAATGCTTTGCAGGACAACCAACCGGCGGGACACACCGCACATGGTGCCCCATGGTTGACTTGTCGATTCTATTCTAAACAAGTATAATATAATGCTTTGCAGGACAACCAACCGGCGGGACACACCGCACATGGTGCCCCATGGTTGACTTGTCGAATCTATTCTAAACAAGTATAATATAATGCTTTGCTGGACAACCAACCGGCGGGACACACCGCACATGGTGCCCCATGGTTGACTTGTCGATTCTATTCTAAACAAGTATAATATAATGCTTTGCAGGACAACCAACCGGCGGGACACACCGCACATGGTGCCCCATGGTTGACTTGTCAATTCTCTATTGCGAGGTAAATTCTATTGCAATGTTAAGATGTTGAGAAAAGAGAAGCGCCGCCTTTTCGGCAATAATCAAACGTAATGCTTAGAAGCCGCAAGAGTAAATTTGAATGATCTGCCAAGCGGAATCATATATGCTGTCAACTTGATCGGTGTTGCTTATATTGGTAGTGGTGCAAAGTGTTGAATGCTCCCTTCAGTTCATATTGAATC
Organism: Petunia x hybrida; assembly: GCA_037355625.1. Taxonomy (NCBI): domain Eukaryota; kingdom Viridiplantae; phylum Streptophyta; class Magnoliopsida; order Solanales; family Solanaceae; genus Petunia; species Petunia x hybrida. Next base: position 758,242 of record JBBBVM010000974.1, read on the forward strand.
CGACGTTCAATTTCTCTAAATTTAAAGTAAATGCATTAGAAAACGAGTGAATAATAAAGCAAAAGCTATAATGAAAAGGGAAGAAATATATTTGTTCTGCATATGCGACAAGGCGAATGATCTTTGAGAAACTGATGGTTGACGGTAGGAACAATAACAAAAGAGCCTTCAATTGCTTATGATAGGCTTCAAAATAAGACCTCCAATTGCTTATGGTAGGCTTGAATGCTAATGAAGTCTTCGCTTGCTCACGATAGACTTGATGATAAGATTCCCCGATTGCTTACGGCAGGATCAATGATAAAAGAGCCTTCAATTGCTTATGATAGGCTTCAAAATAAGGCCTCCAATTGCTTATGGTAGGCATGAATGTTAATGAAGTCTTCGCTTGCTCACGATAGACTTGATGATAAGATCCCCCGATTGCTTACGGTAGGATCAATGATAAAAAAGAGCCTTCAATTGCTTATGATAGGCTTCAAAATAAGGCCTCCAATTGCTTATGGTAGGCTCCAAAATTTGTAAGTGCAAGCTGCAGTATCTTTGATAAATTGTCTTCCCATCCACTGGCGAAGCAATAAAGCAAATGCGAAGGCATAATGCAAGGCATTTTCAACAATCTTGACAAATCAACTGGCAAGCCGGTCGGGCACGCAGCAAGGAGGGTCTTGGAATTGATTGTCTACAAATCAGCTGGTGATCCGGTCCGGCACAAAGCAAGGAGGGTCTCAGGGCTGACCTGTTATACTAAAAGTAAAGCAAGTCATAATATAAAGCAAGCGCAAAGGCATAATTGAAAGCAAGTGCAAAGGCATAATTGAAAGCAAGTGCAAGGCAATTTGAACATCTTGACGAATCAACTGGCAAGCCGGTCGGGCACGCAGCAAGGAGGGTCTTGGGGTTGATTGTCTACAAATCAGTTGGCGAACCGGTCCGGCACGAAGCAAGGAGGGTCTCGGGACTGACCTGTTAACCTGTTAAGCTAAAAGTAAAGCGAGTCATAATATAAAGCAAGTGCAAAGGCATAATTGAAAGCAGGTGCAAAGCAATTTAGCGTGAAATGTAAAGCAACGCTAAAGCGATTTGGCGAATCAATAGGCGCGAAAGTCCAACAAGCGAGAAGCCCCGCCTGATGGTCAACCTGAAAAATGTAAAGCAATGCGTTAATTTTAAAGCGAGTGCGAAGGCATAATTCAAAGCAAGTGCAAAGCAAAGTGGTGCGAAAATGTAGTCAGTGCGATAGCCATTGATAAATCAATTGGCGAGACAATCCGGCAAGGATGGCCTTGCGCGGATTATAGCCTGAAACCAAACGATGCAATATTTGGCTTAGTTTTGAAAACACAAAACAAGCCTCGGCTTTGTCGCTCATTAGGAATTAAAGTCATAAGGGTAGAAATGCCGCCTGTTCGGCAATAACTCATGACAAGGCATGATGCTTTAAGTCGTGAAAAAGGGCAATGCGACACGATTTGCAAAGCAACTGTGGATGCGTTTTCCAATAATTGTTCATCCATAATGCGAAAGATCCTTTCATTGCAAGCTTTCATGTTCCTGCTCTCAAAGAAAAATTGTTAGCTTTGGGGAGGAAAGGGGAAGCATTTGATTTATGTGGACTTCATCCTGATTTTGCTGCTTCTGCTGCTTCCTCGTCTTCATTGGACTTGGATTTGCAAATTGCTTTCAGAAACTTGGCTCATGAACTCAAATAGCATAGACTTTGAAAAATAGAGGCAAGATAAAATATTTTAATGCAATATAGCGAGTGAAATAAGCATGCTAATGAAGTCAAAGATGCATTTTGAAAATTTTGCCTTGACTTAAACTTGTAACATATTTTAAAACAAACTGAACGTCCTTTGTCTTAGACCTTGCACTGTTTGCTTAACCAATTTCAAAACTCTTGCCAACTCATCTTTAACAACTAACGCTGCTTCTTGCAAAATTCTGCCCCAGTTATAATCTTCCGCATCCCTAACTCGTTTTGCAAAAAATTGCCCCAGTTGTCCTTCTTGGGGGAAAATAAAAACTTAAATGCTAAAGGGTCGAGCCCGATGTGGGAGCCTACGTATCCCTCCTTGGGAATCAGACCGTGCGTAGTTCTGCATCACCGCTTCAATGCCATATTCCAATCAAATAAAAACTGCCCCAGTTGAAGTTCTAACAGATAGTGCGATGTCCAAAGAGCGCAGACAATAACTTTCAGCGCATCGCTTAAATTGTTCAGTTGTTTTGCCATACATCACAAGCAAAGCTTTGGCATGTTTTATCAATTTTAATTTTGAAATAGAAACAAATGCAAGCGTAAATAATATAATAAGAATGAGATGCATTTTATTTCAGCTTTCATAAATTCAAAATGAGTTGATTCAGATTAACATAAGCTTTTAAGGTACAATGCAATTCAGAGCCTCAATCTGAATTAAAATTGAAAATAATGCTACTAAGTTCAATTGCCAAGTTCTTTCAAACAATGCCATTAGCTTCTGGTGCTGCATCGTTCACGAGCTAAAGCATCTACCATCAATCAAATCTCGAAACCTTCGCATGGTGGATGGTCTGCCACTTCACAAATCCAACATTTGATAGAGAAGTAAACAAAACAAAAGAAACCTCATAAAGGGTAACTAAGATGGTTTGCATGTCATTCATAGGATTGCATACAAGCAAGCAACACATAGTATTTAACGCATTTTGAGCAAATAAGGCAAGGCAAGCAATTAACATGCGACAATCACAAGTATTTAACACAGCTCATGCTCTCCCCAATATCTGCACAAAATTCCAAACCCAAATGCCTAAAACCCGAAACAATCCGCCATAGCTTCTACAAACATCCATACTCCTCCGAGCACAACTCCCAATTATTTTACAACATCCAGGGAGAAATTTCCAACTGCCTCCACAATACCAGACTGCAAATCACGAAAGGCGCCAATTGGCCTTTCAAAATAAAACCTCACTGGTCCTCGGCTTTGGACAAGCCTCTCAGCTTCCTGGGTTTTGCAAGGCTCACCGACCTTGTTCATAGGGCTCCTCACTGGTCCTCGGCTTTAATCAAGCCTCTCAGTTTCCTAGGTAGCCAAGACCGCACTGGTCTTCAAGGAGGGGCCCCACTGGTCATTTAAAGACACAGGGGCTTCGCTCTCCTAGTATGCGACAAGCATACTTCAATTTGATAAAGTTGCAGCTGGATAATCAACATAGGCCTGCACACACGCAAAGCCATTCACGAGAGGGACCCCACTGATCCTTTTAAAGACACCAGGGGCTTCGCCTCTTAGATCTCACAACACCAGGCCATCTCCAAAACACAAACCAACCAAATCTGCCAAACTTTCCCCCCAAACTAAGGCTTATAGGCATGCATGACCTAATCTCCTTCTAAGAGTGGGTTAACGGTTGAGGCTAACAGGTGAGTGGCAAGCGGCCTCGCAGTCGAATTACTCCCACGACAACCGCCGGTGTACCAACTCTTCATAGGGTTCTTTAGTGGAAGAAAGCGCGGGTACGCATGAGCGTACCTCACGGATATTTGGGGTGAAGATGCAAGAGGTTCCCAGGAGTGGGGGAAATATGAACGGAATGCCAGTTTATATGTGCGCAAATAAGAGTGTAGTGACATGCTTTTCGTGGCACACAAAAACAAACAGATATAATAAAACAAAATAAATTAAGCATGCTAGTTGCAAATAATTGGAAACCTTTATGGTCAAAACCTTTATTGCTCCCCAGCGGAGTCGCCATGCTGTTGAACCCCAAAAATTACCCCTTTCGAAAAAAAAGGGATAAATTCCGGAATATCGACAGGATGAGCTAACTCTTTTGGAGTTTTTGGAGTCGCCACCCAATTTAAGGAAAACAGGGAACCAAATTAACAAATGCGTGCAAAAACTCCGTTTTTATAAAAAGACGGTCTTTCTTCCAGAGATTCAAAAGGTAAGAGGTTTTATTAATTTCGGAAGAAGGTTTTTAAGGCACTTCCGAAATTCCGTAAAATACGGTTAATCCGACAGGTTTCCAAAATATTTGCAAAATTTGCTTTTCTCGAAAATTTATCTAAAATAATTAATTAAAATAAAACTTGTTTATAAAAACTATTTTAATTTGCACGCATTTTGCTAATTTGCCCCAGTTTGCAATAATTTAAATAACGACTTCAAAAATAAAAGGCAATAAACATAAAGTAAAGCAATCAATCAAATAATCAGATATTATTGATAAATAAATATTCTACACATTTATTTGCATAAATATCTCTAATTAAAGAAAGGCAAAGTTTAAGATAAAACCCGATAAATGGTCAACTCGCGCGAGCCTCGGTTTTCCTAAATTTCTAAGTCTTATTTCTGAATGCCCGAGTCCAACTTCAATCCAAACGACTCCAATGCAACGGAAGTTAGCCCAAAAAAAAACGTTCCCGAATTGCTCGTGCCAAGGTGTACCTCGCAATAAAAATGGGAATTTAAACTAAATTAGTTCAATAATAAAGTGTCATAATTAATAAAATAAAATAACAATAATAAAGTAATAATAATAATAGAAAAATATATACATATAATAATAATAATAATAATAGAATAAATAATAATAATAATAATAGCAAATAATAATAATAATAATAATAATAATAATAATAATAATAATAGTAACGGGGGTTGTTTTGCAAAATTTAGGCTCAGGTGCGTATGGCGCGTCGAATAGAAGCTCGGGATTTGGTACGGTTGCAAACACGGAGCCCGGGCCGTGTTGCCATGCCAAAGCACCAAACCCACTACTCTATTCAACTTGCGTGGCATTAAAATGCACTCATCATCGCCTTTTGCTTTAGGGACACGGGAACGGGACGGGACGGATCAAGTGTAGTATCGTGTTCAAAAATCCGTCAATTCATTATCCGTCAATTCCTTGTGTAGGCCTCAATACGTGTATACGTATTTTTTCATCGGCCCAAAATGGTGTAGTATCCGTTCAAATCAGTTCTTAGCCTCAAATAGATCATTTCCATAGGCTTTAAAGTATAGTATCCTGTTCAAGTGGTCTTAACATCCCGTAATAGATCAAATTTATCCGAACGGGTCCCTGCACTCAAAAAAAAAAAAATCCAATACGTGCAAAAGCCAGTCCAGCAACAATGCGCATCAACAGATACATGTTTTCAGGCCAAGTATAACGATATATTCATGGTGAATAAAGAACAAATGGCCCCATCAGTGAGAAAACATGAAGGCTTAATCACTTGAAACAAACGGGACAGAACGATAGTGAAAGTAGCATCAAAATAAACTCAGCTCTTGGACAAATCACAGTAGCAGTAAGGCCTAAATCAGCGCAACATTCGAGTCAAGCAATAGAAGGATAAACCCATAGAGTCGAACCACAAGAACTCGCAGCAATAATGAGAACAACAACAGTGGGTCTCGCGAGCAGATCGACAAAAGAGAGGAGATGACGGAGGAGCGACTGCCGGTGATATTTTCCGGCGTAAATCCGGCGAAGTCACGGCGTCACTGCTACCCCACCTTTATTCCCATTTGTTTTGTTTATTTTTTACATTCAGTTTCGAGAGCCAAAGAAAAGTGACCACAGAGGAGTCAAGAGAAACAAAACGAATGGCGATGGTGGTTTCAACGACAGTGGTGGCTGGTCGTTCCCTTGTCTCGATCCCCTTTTCAGATCTGGAAATATTTTGTTGAAGCGTGTGTGGGTATGTGTAATGGTGCCACTGGTGACGTGTGATGAGGAAGGGAATGGAGTATAAGAGAGGGGAGCTGCGGCTGGTTATGGTGTGAGGGAGTGAGTTGAAGAATCAATAGTGTGTAGGGTTTTTAGTAATGGGGAAGATGAATAAATGGGTTGGGTTTATTGTGTAGTGGGCTTTGCATAAATAAGCTGGAATTTAAATAAAAGAGCAAATTTTGACCTCAGTTTAGGATTTAAATGAAAAAATCATGTGATCGCACGGGTAGGGTAGAAATTAGGCTATGCATTGCAAAATTTTACTCAGAAATTAACCAATTATATTTAATTTTCAAAAAAATATCCTCAATTATAAATATTGCCATAATTTATTAATTTGGAAAAAATCGGGACAAAATTGGGTGTCAACACCATGTTCAGATGAACCTTTGACATACATTAGGATATGAGTAACTATATTCCCCCAAGGAGCTTGCGGAACAATACTAACATCAACTGAGATGTTGCATAGTGCGTTCGTAAAAATAATATAGCTTGCATCAAATCTTCTATAGTGTGTAGTGACAAGGTACTTCAAAAGCTCCCCTATTGAGCTAGTTCTTAGTTCCAATGACCTGTTCTATATCGAAAGGTATATCAAAGAGGTGATTATCGGCTGAATCATATTAACCCATTCAAAGTTCCGTGTATCTTTGCTTCGAAAATATAGAACTCTCTTCTCGTGATCGAAGAAGGATCAGCTTAGTCAGAATAAGCTGTGCAATGGTATTATCATATTATCCAGATATATTTTATTCCAAAAGTACGATGTGCGTAGTATAATTCTGATCCTGTACTCAGGAAATAATGCACGTAGAGTAGCGCATGAAGGTCGTGCAAGTTCTCTTGTTATCTGTGCGAATTTTTTTTTAGACTTAGGCTCGTTCGAGGACGAACGAGAGTATAAGTGGAGGACAATGAAACGACCTCGGTCAGTCGTTTCGAAAGTTAGGACTCTGATTGGCGTGCCGATAATTTTAAAATATTCGTAAGGTCCATTAGGACCTGTCTGTAAAATTTGAGTTAAATCAGACCTCTTTGGTACGTGTCGGAAAAAGATTTCAGTTTTTATTGTCGTTAAATATTAAAAAGAGGTTTTCGAGCTCAATTTTGGCGAATGAACTCCGATTCGAAATTCGAAAGCGCCGTTGGGTAAGTATGATTATTTATGACTTTTGTGAACTTTCGAAAGTGAATTTCGAGGTTGTTCGGCTAGTTTCCGCTAAAATGCCGAAAGTTAAATAATTTGACCTTTTTTCCATTTAATTTGCATATTGAATTTCGGGAGTCCGATTTGAGATCCGCCTTAGCAGGTGTGTTACATATATTTTGTATAACTCGTATGCAGAAGTTGGAATTATTTCGAGTATCATAGGGTGCCGTTTTAATTTTCGATTAAGAAAAGAAAATATAAAAGTAAAAGAAAATAAAATAAAAGTAAAAGGAAAAAGGAAATTTAGAGGCGGTGAGCATTTCCACTTATATAGAAAGTCAAACGAGAACAGATAATGACGAGATGAGAGAGCAAACAGAAACAAAACGGAAACTGGAAAGCTGAGAAGCAATGGAAAAAAATGCCAGAAAATGAGAAAAGAGCCGGAGAAAAGTAGAAGTTTTACCCCGAAACATCCAGGTAATGATGTTAATTCATTATTTGAGTTTATTACATGTGTTTGAATATATTTTAAAGGTAAAAATTGGGATATTAGACATCATTTTAATAAGTTCAATTAATAGTTTAAAGGGACAATCGGACCCCGATAATGGAATTGATTATATATTCGTACTCAGTGAGTTATGGGCAACATATAAATGTAATTTATTTAGGGTTTGGTTATGTGACCTTAAACCCTGTACATAGGCCTGGCCTGCGTATTGCGTATGCAAATAGGGTATCAGGTTCCTAACCGGATTGCCCTAAGACGTAGGGAATGAAGCCTTTAGCCTAATTTGATATATTTTCTGCTTATTGAATAAGCGGGATCGTTTGACAATGAACCCAAAGGACAAAGCAATTGTCGAGTAGCTGTGCTAACTCTGTAACAAGATAAGTTTTTATATCCATTTCTTTGGAGGCACCTGGCCTCGTGGATTTTCTACCACGTGTTCCTTACGTGTGTAGCTGCCGATAGGCGTACTCATTACGCCTTAGCTTTGGATTTACATTGTATATTATATGTTATGTCCTGTTGTTGGTATTGCATTGAAGATCTGAGCATTGTACTTTGGCTGTGAGTTGGCATCTATTTCCCGGCTGTCGATGAGAGTCCTGCACCGGTGAAGGATTATTATTGCATCATATTGCATTCATATGCATTACATTGCATATCATATCGGGTGCAGGAGTATTGCGCCTCAGGAGAGTGCAGGAGTATTCACCCTCTGGTTTACATTATATCGGGTGCAGGAGTATTCCGCCCCAGGAGAGTGTAGGAGTATTCTGCCTCTGGTTTATATCATATCGAGTGCAGGAGTATTCCGCCCCTGGAGCAGGAGTATTCCGCTCCAGTTGGTTATCATATTGGATTCCCCTCGAATGCAGGAGTATTCTGCTTCGGGATGGGATGACGGGCACATGTGACCCTTTGCATCACATTTCATTTCATTTCATCTCAATTCATACCATTCTGTAGACTTACGGTACATGACTACTGTTTTGCTTATAGTTTCTTACGTGTTTCCGATATTATCTGGCTCTGCCTTTTTATAATTTAAATAAGAGTAATTTGGTCTATCTGTTTCTTTTCTCCATAGCTAGCTATCCTATTCTTTGAGGTTGGCTAGCCTGCCCCACTTATTGAGTCCTTTTGACTCTCTCTTGTTTGTTGTTTGTTTCTTGTCTATCTGTTTCGTTTTGACAGGTTCGCTCCAGAATTGAGTTCACCATGTTGTTCAGGAGCGAAGACGACTTCAGCTGTCAGGGTGAGCCAGCTTTTATTCAGGATGGCCACCAGTTTTAGGTTTATTATTTCAGTTGCGATTTGCTCCCTTCAGGAGGTATCTGTCTTCTTTCCTGCTCTTAGATGTCTAGTCTGGATAGCCCTAAACCTAGTATGTTGGGTAGTCAGCTGTAATTTCTTTTGTACAGCTTAGAGGTATCAGTATGTCTTTTCTATTTTTCTAAGTCTTGTTCTTGTTTATGAATTAAATTATATTTATTTTCCTATTTAATTGGTAAGGGTTCACCCGACGGGTCTAGGGGAGGATGTCGGGTGCCCGCACGGCCTAGCCGGATTCCGGGTCGTGTCAACGACGCATTCCAATCTTATTTATCAACTTCTCAAATGTTGAGGTTGCCAATGCTTTAGTGAAAAAATCCGCCAGATTATCACTAGAACGTATTTGTCGGACGTCTATTTCACCACTATTCTGAATATCATGAGTGAAAAAGAATTTTGGTAAAATGTGCTTTATTCTGTCTCCTTTGATATATCCTCCTTTCAGCTGAGCTATGCATGCAGTATTATCTTCATATAATATAGTTGGAGGTCCCATTTGCAATGAAAATCCGCACATTTTCTGAATATGTTGAGTCATCAGTCTCAACCAAATGCATTCACGACTTGCTTCATGAATGGCCAATATCTCTGCATGATTTGAAGAAGTAGCATCAATAGTTTGTTTTACAGAACGCCATGATATAGCTGTGTCTCCACATATAAATAAATAGCCTGTTTGAGATCGTCCTTTATGTGGATCAGACAAATATTCAGCATCTGCATAACCAGTTAATTGTGACCTGCATTCATTTGAATAAAACAATCCCTTATCGATAGTCCCTTGGAGGTATCTGAATATATGCTTAATACTGTTCCAGTGTCTTTGTGTTGGGGAAGAACTAAATCTTGCCAATAAGATTACAGCAAAAGATATATTCGGTCGAGTATTATTAGCAAGATACATCAGTGCACCAATTGCACTAAGATATGGTACTTCAGCGCCAAGAAACTCTTCATCATTTTCACAAGGTCGGAATGGATCTTTATTTACATCAAGCGACCTCACAACAATTGGGGTGCTCAGCGGATGTGATTTATCCATGTAAAATCTCTTGAGAATCTTTTCAGTATATGTTGATTGATGGATAAATATTCCTTTTGTCAAATGCTCAATTTGTAGACCAAGACAAAATTTAGTCTTTCCAAGGTCTTTCATTTCAAACTCTTTCTTCAAACGCTCCATAGCATTTGAGAGTGCTTCATGAGTTCCAATAATATCTAAATCATCAACATACACAGCTATTATGACAATTTCAGATCCGGACCTTTTTATAAAGACACAAGGACAAATTGGGTCATTTTTATATCATTCCTTCAATAGGTATTCGCTAAGGCGATTATACCACATACGGCCAGATTGTTTTAATCCGTATAAGGATTTCTGAAGCTTTATTGAAAAAGCTTCTCGGGAACCTTTAAATGCTTCAGGCATTTGAAATCCTTCAGGGATTTTCATAAAAAATTCATTGTCTAATGAGCCATATAAATAGGTTGTGACAACATCCATTAGACGCATCTCAAGCTTTCCTTGTACTGCCAGACATACAAGGTATCTGAAGGTGATTGTATCCACCACAGGAGAATACGTCTCCATATAATCAATGCCAGGTCGTTGCGAAAATCCTTGTGCTACAAGTCGTGCTTTATATCTAACGACTTCATTTTTCTCATTTCATTTTCGCACAAATACCCAGTTGTACCCCGCTGGCTTTACACCTTCAGGTGTTTGGATGATTGATCCGAAAACTTCACGTTTATCAAGTGAAGTCAATTCTGCTTGAATTGCATCTTTCCATTTTGGCCAGTCATTTCTCTATCTACATTCAACGACATATTTGGTTCAAGATCCTCGTTTTGTTGCATTATCTCAACAACAACATTATATGCAAAAATGTTGTCGACAACAATATTATTCCGGTTCCATAGTTTTCCCGTAGAGACATAACTTATTGAGATCTCTTCAATTTCATTATTTTCAGGTACCCGAGCCTCTCCTGAAGAGGTCTTATTAGTTGTTATGTCTTTATGCTCGTTTTGAGAAATTACCTCGTAGTATGATCGTTTTGATCATTTGCTCCTTTTCTTTTTCGAGGATTTTTATCTTTGGAACCGGGTGGTCTACCACGCTTTAGGCGTGCCTTAGACTCACTTGCACAAATAGGTTGCCCTACCGGGATATCAACTCGAATTGGAGCATTTGCAGCTGGAATATGGGATTTAGTTACCCTTGGTAGGTCAGTGAATGCATCTGGCAGTTGATTTGCAATATTTTACAAATACACTATGTTTTGAACTTCAAGTTCACATTAATTTGTACGAGGATCTAAATGAGATAGTGTTAATGCATTCTAGTCTATTTCTTTTTCCAGCTGCTTATTCTCTCCCCCTAATGTTGGGAAAATTGATTCATCAAAATGACAGTCAACAAATCTTGCTATGAATAAATCTCCCATCATGGGCTCAAGATATTTAATAATAGACGGAGATTCATACCCAACATATATCCCCAACCTTCTTTGGGGTCCCATCTTTGTGCGGTGTGGTGGAGCAATTGGCAGATATACCGCACATCCAAAAATTCTAAGATGGAAAATATTTGGCTTTTGACCAAAAGCCAATTGTAATGGGGAGAATTTATGATAACTTGTCGGCCTGATCCGAACAAGGGCTGCTGCATGCAAAATAGCATGTCCCCATACTGAAATGGGTAATTTTATTCTCATAAGCATTGGTCTAGCCATTAATTGGAGGCTTTTGATGAATGATTCTGCTAGACCATTTTGAGTATGAACATGAGCAACAGGATGTTCAACTGTAATCCCAGTTGACATACAATAATCATTAAATGCTTGAGAAGTAAACTCAGCAACATTATCAAGACGAATTGTCTTAATCGCGTAATCTGAAAATTGTGCTCTCAATCTTATTATTTGAGCAAGCAACCTCGCAAATGTCATATTGCGAGTTGATAATAAGCACACATGTGACCATCTTATAGATGCATCTACTAAAACCATTAAATATTTGAATGGTCCACATAGAGGTGTATGGACCCACATATATCACCCTGTATAAGTTCCAGAAATGTGGGGATCATGGTCCCAGCTTTAGTTGCTCTAGTAATTAATTTTCCTTGAGAACAGACAGCACAAGAGAATTCTTTAAATTGAAAAATATTTTGGTTCTTCAATGTATGCCCATGTGAATTCTCAATTATATTGCGCATCATATTATAACTGGGATGGCCTAACTGGTCATGCCAAATAATAAAATCATTTGATTTAGTAAACGTTTTGTTTACTATGGCATGTAATTCAATTCTGCCAATACTTGTGTAGTACAAGCCAGAGGAAAATGCGGGAAGCTTTTCAAGCACATATTTCTCACCTGATATCATTGTAGTAATATAAAGATATTCAATCTTTCCATCAGTTTTAGTCTCAATATGATAGCCGTTTTGGCGTATATCTTTGAAACTTAACAGGTTTCTTTGAGACTTACTACAATATAAAGCTTCATTAATAGCCAAACATGTTCCTCCAGGTAATAATAACTTGGCTTTTCCAAAGCCTTCAATCAACCTTGTACTACCACTTATTGTATTAACATTGGCTTCTTTCGTAATCAAATAAGAGAAATATTTCTTATCTTTTAGAATTGTGTGCGTTGTAGCACTATCAAGGAGACATATATCTTTATTATTTGTCTTGGATCCAACTGAAGACTGGGGAATTTCCGTTTTCTTCATAAAAAATAAAATACATAATGAGAAATAATGAAAAGAACAAATACACGAGAAAAGAGTATTAAAGTTTATTAAAACGTAAAAGAAAACTTTCTTATTATTTTATTCCCCAGTTTTTGGATACATCAATATTTCAATTATGATCTCCAAAGAAGTCTCCAGCTTCTAAATGGGTAATATCAGTGAGGCCTTCAAAAACATCATCTTTATAGGCAAGGCTCGCCTCAGTATCATCATGCTTATTTGCAAGATGTGCCAGATGTATCCCATTATCATTATTTGGAAAGGTCAAGTGTGTCTCCACATTATTTTTATTTCTTTAGAGGGAGGCCTGAAAAAGCTTGACAAGATGTTCGGGCATACGCCAATATCGTTGCCAGTGACCTTTCGCACCACATCGATGGAAAATATTATTAACCTTACCTTTTGAAGGATTATTGTGAGAACCCTTATTGTTCTCAGTTTTATTTCCACCGTGACGGTGGTTATTAATTCGTCCCTTGCCACGCCCTCGACCATGGCCTTTACCATTGTAATTAGTTTGCCTTCTTTCAGGCATATCATGTGTTGCTACCAAATTCACCTCAGGGAATGGAGCATGTGACGCTCCCACATTCACTTTAGGGAATGGAGCAGATGCGGTGGGACGGGCTTCATGAATTTTGATCAACAGGGAATTATGTTGCTCAGCCACCAGAAGGCATGAGATCAACTCAGAATATTTTTAGAATCCCTTTTCACGGTATTATTGATGTAGTATCATATTTGATGCATGAAATGTGGAAAGTGTTTTTTCCAATAAGGCATCATCATCAATAGGTTCTCCACATAATTTTAATTGAGAACTTATTCTAAAGACAGCAGAATTATATTCTGTTACTGAAACGACCTTAGGTAGTCATTTCGGAAGTTAGGACTCTGATTGGCATGCCGACAATTTTAAAATCTTCGTAAGGTCCATTAGGACCTGCCTGTAAAATTTGAACTAAATCGGACCTCGTTTGGTAGGTATCGGAAGAAGGTTCCAGTTTCCGTCGACGGTAAATATTAAAAAGAGATTTTTGAGCTCGATTTTGGTGAATGAACTCCGATTCGAAATTCGAAAGTTCCGTTAGGTTTGTATGATTATTTGTGACTTTTGTGAACTTTTGGAAGTGAATTTCGAGGTTGTTCGGCGAGTTTCCGCTAAAATGCCGAAAGTTAAATAATTTGACCTTTTTCCATTTAATTTGCATATTGAGTTTTTGGAGTCCAATTTGAGATCCGCCTTAGCAAGTGTGTTATATATTTTGTACAACTTACTTGAGAAATTTGGGATCATTTCGAATTTCGTAGAGTTCCTTTTTAATTTTCGTCGCGAAAAAAAAAGAAAAGAAAATAAAATAAAAGAAAAGAGAAAAGAAAAAGGAAAAGAAAAAAAAAGATAAAATTAAAGGCGGTGGGCAGCAGGGATATTATCCCTTAAAAGCTTCATTGAGAAGCTTAAAAACGAAATGGATCAGAAACGTCACTGACGAAATCAGAGAAGAAAGCAACGGAAAAAAATGCTAGAAAATGAGAAAAGAGCCGGAGAAAGATAGAATTTTCACCCCGAAATATTCAGGTAATGATCTTAATACATTAATTGAGTTTATTACGTGTGTTTGAATATAGTTTAACGGTAAAAATTGGGATATTAGACATCGTTTTAGTAAGTTCAATTGATAGTTTCAAGGGTTAATTGGACCCCGATAATGGAGTTGATTATATATTTATACTCAAGAAATTATGGGCAACCCATAAATGTAATTTATTTAGGGTTTGGTTATGTGACTTTGAACCCTGTACGTAGGTCTGGCCTGCGTATTGCGTATGCGAATAGGGTATCAGGTTCCTAACTGGATTGCCCTAAGACATAAGGAATGAAGCCTTTAGCCTTATGTGATATATTTTTCTGCTTATTGAACACAGTGGGATCGTTCGGCAATGAATCCAAAGGACAAAGCGGTTGTTGAGTAACTGTGCTAACTTTGTAACAAGGTAAGTGTTTGTATCCATTTCTTTGGAGGCCCTTGGCCTCGTAGATAATCTACCACGTGTTCCTTATGTGTGTAGCTACCGATAGGCGTACTCATTACGCTTTAGCTTTGGATGTACATTGTATATTATATGTTATGTCCTGCTGTTGGTTGTATTGCATTGAGGATCTGAGCATTGTACTCTGGCTGTGAGTTGGCATATACTTTCCGGCTGTCGATGAAAGTCCCGTGCTGGTGATGGGTTATTATTGCATCATGTTGCATTCATTTGCATCATGTTGCATTCATATGCATTACATTGTATTTATATTAGGTGCATGAGGATTCCGCCCCAGGAGCAGGACGATTTTGCTCCATTGCATCAGATTGAGGATAGGAGGATTCTGCCCTAGAAGCAGGAAGGTTCCGCTCTATTCCATTTATATTGGGTGCATGAGGATTCCGCCCTAGGAGCAGGAGGATTCTGCTCCATTGCATCATATTGAGGAGCAGGAGGATTCCGCTCCATTGCATTTATATTGGGTGCAGGAGGATTCCGCCCCAGGAGCAGGAGGATTCTGCTCTTTACATCATATTGAGGGTAGGAGGATTCCGCTCCGGAGTAGGAGGATTTCGCTCCATCTATTTGGCACACGTGTCCTCATTGCATCATACTGCATTCATCCCATTTTATTGCACCGCATGCTGACTATTGTGTGACTATCATGCTGTGTTTTGTGTATGCGGTATGTATACCATATTGTGAACATATTTCAATTTGTCTATATATTTCTTGCTCGTATTCTGGGTTGCGGGGATCGGGTTGCACGGCGCAATGGTATAAATATATAGATCGGGTTGCACGCCGCAATAGTATAAATACATGGATCGGGTTGCACGCCGCAGTGGTATAAATATATATATCGGGTTGCACACCGTAACGGTATAAACATATGGATCGGATTGCACGCCGCAACATTATAAATAAATGGATCGGGTTGCATGCCGCAACAATATTTACATATAATAAGATGTATTTCTGATTGTTGATATGTTCGGAATACCTATATGTTCTGTCTATCTTATGTTCCTGGTTGTTTATGAGTTTTTGGTTCTATATGTATTTCCAGTTATTATCTGGCTCTGCCTTTTTTTTTAAAATTTAAATAAGAGAAATTTGGTTTATCTGCTTCTCTTCTCCCTGGCTAGCTATCCTATTCTTTGAGGTGGCTAGTCTGCCCTACTTATTGAGTCCTTTTGACTCACCCTTGTTTGTTGTTTGTTTCTTGTCTATCTATTTCATTTCGGCAGGTTCGCTCTAGGATTGAGTTCGCCACGTTGTGAAGGAGCGAAGACGACTTCAGCTGTCAGGGTGAGCTAGCTTTTATTCCGGATGGCCACTAGATTTATGTTTATTATTTCAGTGGTATTTTGCTTCCTTCAGGAGGTATATGTTTTCCTTTGTACACTTAGATGTCTAGTCTGGATAGCCCTAAACCTAGTATGTTGGGTAATCAGCTGTAATTTCTTTTGTACAGCTTAGAGGTATCAGTATGTCTGTGGTTTTTCTAAATCTTTTTCTTATTTATGAGTCGAATATATATTTATTTTCCGAATTCAGTTGATAAGGGTTCGCCCGACGGGTTTAGGGGAAATGGTCGGGTGCCCGCACGGCCTAGCTAGAATCCGGGTCGTGTCAGTTACGGTTTTAAAATCTTGTAACCGTAAATGAATCCATTCATCATGAGCCTTTAGTAGTACCATGGCTTTCAAGTGATCATACCGTTCTTTCAAATTAATCCACAGTTCTAGTGGATCTTTCACGGTTAAGTATTCAATTTTTAACCTTTCATCAAGATGATGGCGAAGGAAAATCATGGCTTTCACCTTATCTTGGCTCGATCTTTCATTTACTTCTTTAATAGTATCGCCAAGACCTTTGGCGTCTAGATGTATCTCGGCATCAAGCACCCATGATAAATAGTTCTTGCCGGAAATATCAAGTGCCACAAATTCAAGCTTTGATAAATTCGACATAGTAAAAAATATCAAAAACAATAAATGAATTAGTAATTATATAAGCTATTATCAATGAAATTTATAACTACAGTGACATGAAGGGGAAAAAAATTTCTCGTTCTCTTGGATTAATGCCATCAATCATTAGAATTTAAGAATTTAGAATTTAATTTTTTATTTCTTATCCAGAGTTTAGATATATGAAATTTAATAACATTTTTAGTAAAAGAATTTTAAACATTTAAAGCATCTCTTCAAAAGAAAAAGATGATAGCTTATCAATGCATTATGAAAACTTGTGTATTTAAACGTATACTACTGCTGCAAAATTATATCAATATATGTGTAGTAAAATATAGTACGTTTATCTATAAGCAAGATATTACGATATACAAATAATATATAATTATACCTTTTCAAATGGAAGAAATTGGTACTTAATTTGGAAAAGAATAGAGCTTCGTGCTAGTAAAGTGTTATAAATAAAATGTAATAGTAGCGGTAAAGTAAATGGGAGAAGTAAGAATATGGAGAGAGAGTTTATTATCATCTATCTTATTTTGTGAATAGATGGATGAATGATATCTCTTTTATAAGTTGCAAAAGCAACTGAAGAGTTACATATCTGATTTAACATATTAAATTCATACATGTACTTATTAGAAGTACTTCATTAATGGCATCCACAAATGCCGTGAATTTGTAACAATAATATCTATCTTTCTCTATATCATTGCTATTCCCTCTTATATTGTTACTCCTATTTTATATTTTATTTATAGCAAAGAAGACATTTTTTTTTTCAAAAATAAATTTTCATCTAGTGTTTGGACATAGATTTGGTTGAAACGTCAAAACATGAGTTTTTTAAGTTGAGTTGAAAAATAACTTTTGATCATGAAGTTGTGTTTGGACATACATTTCACATGAAAAAAAGTTAAAGTATTGTGAGTCGATTTTTTTTATTTTTGGTTTTGTGAGAATCTGAAGATTTAGTTTTCAAGTTGTACAAATTTTATAAATAACAAAGAATTGAAATATTATTTGAAAAGACGCTACCAAATTTTAAAAACAAAGAGCTCAATAAAAAATTATATTGAGTAAAAAACATTTTTTTCATGCCAAACACACCTTTCTGCATTTGGCTCCCACATACACTCAGTTTCTCAAATTTCGAACTCAAATTGTCTTTGGATCTCTTTCTCGGCTTCATATTCCAATTGTAAGTTTCCTTTTCCAGTAATTTTAAATTTTAAAGAAAGTTCAATGATGTTCTTTTTTACATTTTTATCTTTTACCCCATGTGATGATAAATCCCCTAAAGTTTTGATGAGATTTTGCTTTCGTTTTTAAAAAAGAAATAAAAATTCAATCTTGAACAGTTTGTTAGAAAAAGGAGGCACCCCAAGATTAATTATTTTGTTATCATATGTTGAGATGTTAGTTCTTGCCTCTTGGGATGGAAAGTTACAAAATTCACAAGTTTTGGATCCTTTAAATTTTAATCTGTTAGTTTAATGTGGACCTTGAGTTAGTCTTGGCATTTTAGAGAGAGTAGCCGTATTCAGAATTTTAAGTTAGTGGGAGTGGAGTACTAGTGCACTCAATACACTTGTGACGTCGAGTGATAATGGTGGTGTTCAGCGCATCATTATTTCGTTGGATACGGTGTACCTACTACCTCCCGTTAACTGAAGCACTGGGTAACTGCTCTCACCAAGGCTTAGGCGGATAGGGAGTAATTGCATAGTGTTTTGTGTCTCGTGTTCTTCCAAGTTCCCATATACTCATGTATGTATGTGTGTGTGTATGACTCGATTCAGTAAGGCTTTGACAAATAAGAAGAAATTGCCTAGTGTTTGTCTCCCATGGTTTCACCTTCATTTACTCATTTATGTGAGTTTGTGTCTGTGTGTCGAACCTGCACCTGCTATCAATACTTAACATCTATCACCGGTTAGAGATCTTAATAGTTAAAATCTCTCTGTTTGTTTTTCTTTGATGAAGTAGTTAACCTCTCTAATTAACTTATAATTTTTGCATCTACAAAGATATTAATTGAGCTAGAGTTGTTTATGTATTCCACTTTTCTTTCCCCTTTTCTGTTATTTTTTATCTTGTATCAGGTAATTATTTGACTGCTGATTTTGGTTGAACTGCTGAAAATTCAAAAGAGGGGAACAAGAAAAGGGAACGAAAGAGATGAGTGATTCAGTTGGGGGAGCTGATCCTTCTGCTACAACTTCAGTAACATCAGAAGCATCTAAAAGTACTGGTTTTGATGCAAATCAAATTGCTGAAGTCAAAGCATGGCTTACTTCTCAATTTGATGCTGTGGGTAAAGATGTCCCTGATTTTGAGTACACTCCTCGAAGCATCGCTGAATTACACAAGATTGCTACTCTATCACAAGCCAAAACTCAAGCTGCTGTAATTGTTGCCAATGATTACCGTCAAAAAGCAGCCGAGTACAGGTCTCAAGGTCATAAATTTTCCTATTAAATTACTTGAGCTGACAGTTGAATGAGAATTGAGGTTCTTGTCTCAGTGAGCTGATTGTGTGTTTGTGATCAGCTGCAACGATAAGAGAGATATTGGAGAGTGTCGGATTGGCCCAAGAAAGTTTACCATCTAATGTGGTTTCATCTGCACATGTTCTAGCAAAGGTTGCAAATTTGTTGGATATTAGGGATACTGAATTAAGTAGGTGGGTCACCCTTTATCCGCTAATTAATTTTTTAAAGCTCTCCTTTTAATTTCACTTCTTCTTACTGGGCAAAAACATTGTAGTTATCTTGTTGCAGTGGCTGATCTTTCTCTACGGAAAACAGCAGTAGAAGAGAAGAGAGCTAAAGTGCAGCAGGAATCAAAAGTCCTTCTTGAGTACACTCGAAAGGCAATAGCAAGATTGACTTACTTGAAAAGGTAAATTCTTGGTTACACCTCTCTCGCTCCTCATGGAGTACTTCCTGGTGAATTTATTAGTGGATAGCACAACATAGGGCTAATTTTCTAGCTTTGGGTTTTTGACTTCATGGCACTATCTTGATGCGGTATGCTGTATCAAGAAATTAATACTGTTACCATTTTTTTGAGTCTTTCAGTTAAGCAATGCCGGCCTTTCTTCTCTTAAGTGTTGTATGTGTTTTAGCAGAACACTTTCACAGCTTGAAGATGATATTGCTCCTTGCGAAGCACAGATGGAAAACTGGAAAACCAACTTGGCAATAATGGAGTCAAAAGAGCGGCAGTATTTGCAAGAGTATGGTTATTATAAGGTAATTTATCGTTTTCTCTTGAATATCATTGGTGTGAATTTAAGGACTTCATTTTCTTCTCCATTTTATATGACCAAATGCTGTTATGAATTGTAGTATCTTAAGAGCGGTTATGAGGACATCGTTTAATGTAGTATATCTTGCAATTTTGTGGTTCTGTGGCTTCAAGTTTATGTTCATGACACATCCTTTCAAAAAAAGAATCTAGCTTTCATGCACTGTATTATATGTATATATGTTCTGCATGTGTACATGTATGAATTTCACATAAAGTTGAATTTACTTTGTGAAGAATAATATGATGCAAAATTTTTCTAGAGAAGATTCAATATTCTCTAGGTGATAGTCTGCAGCATTGTGGGTGAGTCTGTCCCTTAAAAAAAAAAAATTTACTTCTCTTCCTCTGTGCAACAGATATAGGAGTTTTGTTGGTACCATTTTCTTTAGTACGATGAAGTCGTCAGGTGGTGTCTCTTCACATTTAATGCTACATGGATGTTAGGGTAAAGCCATGAATTGGCTGCATGTGACTTGTGAGGATCAGTGAAAATACTCCAGGTCTTTGCTTCTCTAATTTGAAATTCTAACCCTTCCTTTCTACCTAGTGGTGGACCAATGTGAGTAAATAGTAGTTCAGTTGTTGAAATTTATTGAACCTTAAAGAGAAAAGGAAATAGAATTTTACTCATGGAATGAAAGAGTGGAAGTTATAGGAAACTTGGCTAAATAGTCATTGGGAAATTGGAAGTCACATGGAAAAGAAGAGGGCTAATGATATAAATTTTCCTACTCGATTTTATATGGGGGACTTGTTCAAGTTCATACTATCTAGCAATTATCGAGTAGATTGTATGAAGGTAATATAGCATTACAATGTGTTAGCCAATTTTGCTAGTTATTCGTGTTCATGAAAATCATTTGGATGTTTATGTAATAGCATTATTTAAATTTTATTCCTCAGTGTTGAAGAGAGGGTAAATTTTATTTTAGTGTTCATGAAAATCACTTTTTAGACAAACTAATCAGCTACCTACATTGGTAGGTGGTAGATGTACCCGGTGGATTAGTCGAGGTGTGAGCAAGTTGGAGTGGACACACTGCTATTAAAATATTGAATATGCTAGAATCTTTATCGATTACTTGCTTCATACCTACATCCACACACTTGCTACACCACCATGGATAGAAGACAAAGTATTATTTTGGCGTGTGAAGAGGTGAATTTTGGTTGTCCTTATGGTGGACTATAGCACATGTCTGGAATTCAGTTGTTTCTTTTTCGGGGTTTGAAGCCGGCACTTATCTTTTAGTTGCATAGAGGGGATATAAAAGGAAATGGCAACAGAACCATAGCAGCATGATGTAAGCAAGTCAAGTTAGATCCAAGAATTTGTCAGTCTAATGACAGATGATAAACGATAAACACAACTTTTCCAAATAGACAGAATTACAAATGCAACTGCAACTCATAAATTCACCAGTTAGATCCAAGAATTCGTCTGTCTAATGACAGCTGACAAATCCAGCTGCTGTAAACAAAACTTTTCCAATTAGAAAGAATTTCGAAATGCAATGGAAATACATAAAGTATTTCCCTGCATAGGAGTTATGGCAGTTTAAGCATTCCATAACTATTAGTACAGTAGATGTTATAAACCTTTGTAGCAGGGGATTTTGTCAGCAAGGTCGCCCATTGGCGGACTGGTAATTAGTGCATGTCTGGTGACCTAATGAATCAGAAGGGAGTACTTGTAGGAGCAGAGACTAGGTACTTAATGGGCTCAAATTTATTCTTATTTGGCGCAGCAATGCTCATCTTTCATCTTCTGTTATAAAAGCAGCTTCTGCTGCGAAAAATAATTTAAAGATGATCTGCCCATCAACACAGAGTTTCTTCTGTAGTAAAACCATTTAATCCAAAATGGTTGAATCCTTTTTTCTTAATAAGCTATAAGCTTCATTGATTTGAATGCACAAGTAGCACCTGATCATTATTTTGACTTGTGTACACCTGAAACTGTCAAGTCGATTTTAAAAGATCTTTGGATGCAGGCAGTACTTAATCGTGTTGGTTACACTCCAGAGATTAGTCATGGTGTATTGGTTGAGATGGCAGAGCATAAGAAGGACTTGGAGAAGAAAACAAAACCAATTATGGATACGCTGAGAAGCTACCAAGACTTGCCTCCTGTAATTATTTCTAAATGTGACATGAGTTCGAGTATTCTTCTCTCTTAAATTATGCTGTTGACTTTAAGACTTCCATCTGTAGGATAAAGCCTTGGCAGCATTGGCGATAGAGGACAAGAAAAGACAGTATGCTGCTGCTGAGAAGTATCTTGAAGATGTGTTGCAGTCAGCTCTTGCCTCACAGTGAAGTATAATTGCCTTTCTGCAAATATTCGTTATGCCTTCACTTCAGCTTTCAGTGCCTTGCCTATTAAAGGTTCGAGTGATTGAGATTGTGATTGATCTCTTGAGACGCTTGTTCTATTTGTTTTCTCTCTTTCTGTATGTCTCATGATGGTGTATTCTCAAGATATTAGAAAGCTCTTACAATCGACTCATTATGGTTTGTGTAATCTCAATGGAAAGAAAATGCTGGCAAAGCTGATTCTTCGGCAAACAGATCCTATTGTTCTTGTTTCCTTTAAACTTGACTGAAAACTGATTGCATTATCAAAAGATACGAGGTCACATGCATGACTAAAACTGG
This sequence comes from Petunia x hybrida, assembly GCA_037355625.1. Classification (NCBI taxonomy): domain Eukaryota; kingdom Viridiplantae; phylum Streptophyta; class Magnoliopsida; order Solanales; family Solanaceae; genus Petunia; species Petunia x hybrida. The sequence continues at coordinate 780,735 of JBBBVM010000974.1, forward strand.
ATCTTATCCACTTATCAAAAGAAAAGTAAAATGTAATTGGTTCTTATGTGCACATGTACTGCATCTTGTGATTCTACTGATTTCTCAGTTGATATAGATGGATGAAATTGGTATATCCATTCGTATCAGTCCAAGAAAACAAAATGAAAGAGATAAGTAAACAGAAAATTCTGGGAAAGCAGTAGTTGACATGTTTTTGGCAGTAATTCTCGATAAATTAAGCAAGCAATTGATGTTCCTTGAACTCAAAAAAGCTGACCAGCTTCATGGTAATAAAACTCAAAAAAATCATCAGCTTCAATTATCAGTGGAGGCATGTCGCATGTTCCAGCAATGAAATGATCTTTTTTAGAATTCTTTTATTATACATAGGGGGAATGGGAAGTGGAAAATGTGAAGGGGATTACAAGATGGTGTATATGAAGCCTCGACAGTAAGGTGAAAGTTCGAGAGTCAATCAAGTAGACCACTAAGATTCTCCGTAGAGAAATGATCAGGATCTAACAAACAATATTATACTCCTGATAAATAAATGCTTTCTCTATTCCCATTGGAAACCGGAAGAATAATGCGCAACCTCAAAGTTTGACTATTCAAGATTTGAGTTTATTCTCAGCATCAAATACTGACCAAACAATTCTCCCTCCACTGGCACTCCTTTACCACCACTCTCACCAACCCCCTGGGGTTGAGGGGAGGGGGAGAGCTGGTGGTCTAGTGAGTTTTAAAAGAAGAGAAAAGGTGGCACGGATGGAACAGGCTCTGTATGATCTCCTGATAAGAAGCTCCCTTCTCAACTCGTATCTTGTTTCGTTCTGGAAACACATCTTCCTATAACAACCAATTTGAGTCCAAGGTAAGCTCAAGCAAGAAGCTAAAAATGTCAGATTTTCAAATCAAAGGTGGTCAAGAGATGGGAAGAATAAACATTTCTTGAGAAGCTTCTCAAATTACAGGATGCCGACCAATAAATGGATCATGCTCAACCAGAAGGAAAATACAAAAAGTTCCATCATTATTGAGACAAGACGAGCACAACAAAACTGAATATGATCCCAAGGTGGTTTCGTTAGGCCCTTACCATCATGGCAAACCAGAGCTCAAGTTGGCAGAGGAGTTCAAGACTCAGGCCCTGGAGATGTTTGTTTCAGGTAGCTATAACAACATAGATTTCTTCTACAACAAAGTTCTTGAAGTAGTCGATGATGCTAGAAACTGTTATGTCCGAGGTTCTACAGATGCATACGATGATGCAGCATTTGCAAGAATGATGCTTCTCGATGCATGTTTTTTTATCAATCACATCGAGATAAGCTTATCAGACAAAGCCGACAAAGTGTTGGGGTTATTGGGCTTTCCCTTCCTATGTAGATAAAAAGCACCTTTTGGACCAAGCCCACTTTTACCCAAATAGCCACTATGTCAAGACATATAAATAAGACCTCTTTTAGGTCTGAAATTAGACAAGAGAGAAAAAGAAAGAGAGCAGCCGTTTTTTAGGGTTTTGAGAGAGAATTACATCGTTCTTTTGCTCCAGAAAATTCTGCTTCAGGCAGCCCGCTTCAAATTGCGTTTCCTGACTCGTTAACTGTTGGATCGTGCTGAAATTTGAACTGGGAGTTCTCAACATCCTTTTCTTTGATCTGGACGGTGGAGATTGGATTTTGCTTTTTGTAGCTTCCGTTTCTGGGTCACGAACAGTAGCTGAATTTGGGTGATTTCTCTCCTTTTGTTCCCTAGTTTTGGTGCTATCTTTTATCTATTGTTGCTCGTTGTTTGGCACTTTGTTTGTGGCCAATTTGGAGAACATTTGTAACTCTTGTTGTTGATTAGTGGAGCTTTGGTGGACTTTGGTCCCGTGGTTTTTTACCTCTTCACATTGAAGGGGTTTTCCACGTAAATTCGGTGTCTCTTCTAGCTTGATTACTTTGTTTGTTTGCCTTGCTTATTATTGTTGTTGGTGGCTGCCCCATATTTTATTTGTTCTTGGATTGGTTTTCTCCTCTTATTCAAATAGTGTGGGAAGTATTTTGACTTGGGTATTTCTTCCGCATTTACCTTATCGTGCAATATTGTGTATTGCTTGGTGTCTTCCCAACATATTGGTATCAGAGCTTCTGGTTACATTTGATTGTGGTTTATCTATTTGAATGATGGAGGCAAATATGAGCAAGATGGTTTGTTTAAATGACAGTAATTACCATATTTGGAAAGGCAAGATGAAAGATCTTCTATTTGTCAAGAAAATGCATTTGCATGTGTTCGCATCTAATAAACCCGAGACTATGTCTGATGAGGATTGGGAATTTGAGCACTTACAGGTTTGTGGTTATATTAGACAATGGGTTGAAGACAATGTTCCTAATCATATTGTGAATGAGACACATGCCAGAAGTTTGTGGGAAAAGCTCGAGACACTTTATGCTTCGAAGACTGGCAATAATAAGTTGTTTCTGCTGAATCAATTGATGAATATTAGATATAAAGAGGGCAAATCTATTTCTGATCATATTAATGATTTTCAGGGTGTCCTTGACCAGCTGTCAGGTATGGGTATGAGATTTGATGAAGAAATTCAGGGACTTTGGCTTTTGAATACTCTTCCTGGCTCGTGGAAAACTCTTCGGGTTTCATTGACTAATTCTGCTCCCAATGGTGTTGTAACTATGGAATATGCTAAGAGTGGTGTTTTAAATGAAGAAATGAGAAGAAAATCTCAAGGCTCATCTTCTTCAGCTTCACACTCCGATGTTTTGGTTACTGAAGATAGGGGGAGAAACAAGTCCAGAGGTCAGAACAACAGAGATAAAAGTAGAAGCAAGTCGAGGTCCAGGTATAAAAATCTTACATGTGATCATTGTGGCATTCGAGGGCATATTAAGAAGTTTTGTTTTAAATATAAGAAAGAATTGAGACAATAAAAGAAAGAGGGCGACGATGATAATCGTGTTGCTACTGTTGTCAAAGCTGATCTTCTTTTTGCCGGTGATAATGAAGATGTCATTAATTTTGTTTGCCATGAGACTAGCTGGGTGGTGGATACAGGTGCCTCTTATCACGTCATGCCGAAGAAAGAGTCATTTTCTTCTTATACTCCTGGTAATTTTGGGGTATTGAAAATGGGTAATGATGGTGAAACTGAGGTTATTGGCATTGGTACTGTTTGCTTGAAAACTAACAATGGTTCGAGGTTAGTTCATAAAAATGTCAAACATGTTCCAGATATCCGCCTGAATTTGATTTTTGCAGGAAAGCTTGATGATGATGGCTATTGTAGCACATTTTGTAATGGCCAGTGGAAGCTGACTAAAGGTTCTTTGATCGTGGCTCGAGGTAACAAGTCTAGTAACTTGTATTCTATGCAGGGCTCTATTTCTAGTGACTCAGTAAATGTGGTGGAGAGTGATGCTTCATCAGAGTTATGGCATAGAAGGCTGAGTCATATGAGTGAGAAGGGGATTGATTGTTTGGCTAAGAAGAGTTTGCTTTCGGGTGTAAAGCAAGAAAAATTGAAGAAATGTGTTCATTGTTTAGCCGGTAAACAGAAAAGGGTTTCTTTTCAGAGTCATCCGCCTTCAAGAAAACCTGATTTACTAGAGTTGGTACATTCTGATTTGTGTGGTCCTTTAAAAGAAAGATCTAAAGGTGGTGCACTTTATTTTGTGACTTTTATTGATGATCATTCTCGCAAGCTCTGGGTGTTTCCTTTGAAGACCAAGGATCAGGTACTTGATGTGTTCAAGGATTTTCAGGCCTTGGTTGAGAGACAGACAGGGAAGAAATTAAAATGCATCCGCACTGACAATGGTGGTGAATATATTGGTCCTTTTGATAACTATTGTAGAGCGCAGGGTATTCGGCATCAGAAGACTCCTCCTAAGACTCCTCAGCTAAATGGTTTAGCAGAGAGGATGAACAGAACACTTGTTGAGAGGGTTAGATGTTTGCTTTCAGAGGCTAAGCTGCCAGATTCCTTTTGGGCAGAAGCACTTAATACTGCGGCTTATGTTATCAATTTGTCTCCTACTGTTGCTTTGGATGGTGATGTCCCTGACAGAGTTTAGTTTGGTAAGAATGTTTCTTATGATCATTTGAGAGTCTTTGGCTGTAGAGCTTTTGTGCATGTTCCTAAAGATGAAAGGTCAAAACTGGATGTTAAAACTAGGCAGTGTATCTTCATTGGTTATGGTCAGGATGAATTCGGCTATCGTTTCTATGATCCAGTTGAGAAGAAACTTGTTAGAAGCCGTGATGTTGTGTTCTTTGAAGACCAGACAATTGAAGACTTTGACAAAGCTGAGAAATTTGATTCTCAAAGTAGTGAGAGCTTAGTTGATGTTGATCCAGTTCCTGTGACTGTTGCACCTGAAGAAAATGTTGAAATTCAGGTTGATGACCATGTTGATGATCATGTTCAGAATGACCAGTAGGTTGATGATATTGTTGATGCTCCAGTTGATGATAATGTGGTTGGCCAGCAACCAATTACTGTTGATGCTCCAGAGAGTTCACTCAGAAGATCTTCTAGAGTGAGTGTACCTTCATCTCGGTATCCTCCTGGTGAGTGGGTACTATTGACTGATGGGGGAGAACCTGAATGCTTTGAAGAGGCCATGGAAAGTGAAGAAAAAGAAAAGTGGTTAGATGCTATGCAAGATGAGATGAATTCCTTGCATGATAATCATACCTTTGATTTGGTTAAGCTTCCTAAAGACAGAAAAGCTTTGAAAAACAGGTGGGTTTTCAGGGTGAAACATGAAGATGGTAACCCAGTTCCACGGTACAAGGCTAGACTGGTTGTCAAGGGCTTTAAACAGAAAAAGGGAGTTGATTTTAGTGAGATATTTGCTCCTGTTGTGAAGATGTCTTCCATTCGTGTTGTTCTAGGCTTAGCTGCAAGTCTAGATTTAGAGGTTGAGTAAATGGATGTGAAAACTGCTTTTCTCCATGGTGATTTAGATGAAGAGATTTATATGGAGCAGCCTGAAGGCTTTGAAGTCAAGGGTAGAGAGAATTATGTTTGCAGATTGAAGAAGAGCTTGTATGGCTTGAAACAAGCTCCCAGGCAGTGGTACAGGAAGTTTGAGTCTTTTATGCAGCAGCAGGGTTTCAAGAAGACTTCTTCAGACCATTGTGTTTTTGTGCAGAAATTCTCTGATAATGACTTTATTATTTTATTGCTTTATATTGATGACATGCTTGTTGTTGGTCAAAATGCTTGCAGGATTCAAAAGTTGAAGCAAGAGTTGAACAAGTCTTTTGCCATGAAAGACTTAGGACCAGCGAAGCATATTCTTGGCATACAAATTGTCCGTGACAGAGAGGCCAAGAAATTGTGGTTATCACAGGAGAAGTACATTCAGAAGGTACTTCGCAGATTCAGCATGGATAAAGCAAAGGCTGTCAGTACACCGTTAGCTATGCACTTTAAGTTGAGCAGAAAGCAGTGTCCTTAGTGTTGCTGAGAAGGAAGATATGAAGAAAGTTCCTTATGCTTCAGCTGTTGGCAGTTTGATGTATGCAATGATTTGCACGAGACCTAATATTGCTCATGCTGTTGGTATTGTTAGCCGTTATCTTTCTAATCCAGGAAGAGAGCATTGGAATGCAGTGAAGTGGATAATGAGATATCTTTGTGGCACTACTAGTCAGAGTTTGTGTTTTGGTACAGGGAAACCTGTTCTTTGTGGTTACACTGATTCAGACATGGCTGGTGATGTCGATTCTCGCAAGTCTACTTCTGGCTACTTGATTACTTATGCAGGGGGAGCTGTGTCTTGGCAATCTAGGTTGCAGAAATGTGTTGCTCTATCTACTACAGAAGCTGAGCTTATTGCTGCTGTTGAAGGCTGTAAAGAGTTGCTTTGGATGAAGCGATTTTTGAAGGAAATTGGCTTTGCTCAGAAGAAATATGTGCTTTATTGTGACAGTCAGAGCGCTATTCATCTTGGCAAGAATTCTACATTTCATGGTAGGTCGAAACATATTGATGTTAGGTACCATTGGATTCGGGATGTGTTGGATGCTAAACTCCTTTCACTTGAGAAGATCCACACTAATGACAATGGTTCAGACATGCTTACTAAACCTTTGCTAAGAGGGAAGTTTGAAGAATGCTGTTTGATCGCCGGGATGGCGGTCTCCTCCACATAGTCGGGAGGGGGAGAATTGTTGGGGGTTATTGGGCTTTCCCTTCCTATGTGGATAAAAAGCACCTTTTGGACCAAGCCCACTTTTACCCAAATAGCCCACAATGTCAAGACATATAAATAAGACCACTTTTACGTCTGAAATTAGACAAGAGAGAAAAAGAAAGAGAGCAGCCATTTTTTAGGGTTTTGAGAGAGAATTACATCGTTCTTTTGCTCTAGAAAATTCTGCTTCAGGAAGTCCGCTTCAAATTGCATTTTTCCGACTCGTTAACCATTGGATCGTGCTGAAATTTGAACTGGGGGTTCTCAACATCCTTTTCTTTGATTTGGACGGTGGAGATTGGATTTTGCTTTGTATCTTCTGTTTCTGGGTCAGGAAGAGTAGCTGAATTTGGGTGATTTCTCTCATTTTGTTCCCTAGTTTTGGTGCTATCTTTTATCTAATGTTGCTCGTTGTTTGGTACTTTGTTTGTGTCCAATTTGGAGAACATTTGTAACTCTTGTTGTTGATTAGTGGAGCTTTGGTGGACTTTGGTCCCGTTGTTTTTTATCTCTTCACATTGAAGGGGTTTTCCATGTAAATTCGGTGTCTCTTCTAGCTTGATTACTTTGTTTGTTTGCCTTGCTTATTATTGTTGTTGGTGGCAGCCCCATATTTTATTTGTGCTTGAATTGGTTTGCTCCTCTTATTCAAATAGTGTGGGAAGTATTTTGACTTGGGTATTCCTTCCGCATTTATCTTGTCGTGCAATATTGTGTATTGCTTGGTGTCTTCCCTTCACAAAGATCATGCAACAAGAGAGCATATTGGCATGTTAGTTTTGGCAACAACACTTCAGGATATGCTTTTGCTTGAGAATTAAATTCCATTCCGGATTCTAAAGCTCTTGATTACCTTGAGGTACAACAGAAGCAAAGCAGATGAATTGCTTAGCAATTTCTCAAACTATGTACTTTAAGGAGAATACAAGCAGAAAGAAAAGATGCCTGAAGATGACGAAGAGCCTATTCATTTTCTTGATGCGTTAAGGAGACTGCTTGTTTCTGAATGCTGTGAAGTTAATCAAACTTTTCATAGCTCCAAACTTGAAAGTATCAGGAAAGGATCAAGAAGATCCACTGATGAAAGAAATGTGAAGAAATCTGTTCATTCATTTCGATCAGTTACAGAACTAAAAGCAAAGGGGATTTGCTTTAGACCAAGCTCTACTGATTCCCTGAAGGACATCAAATTCCAATCTTTTCACTTCCTTGGGCAGCTTGAACTCCCTACATCATGTGTTTCCATTTACACTAAGGTGTTTTATCTAAATCTAATAGCTTACGAATTGTGTCAAAACAATGTGACAGACAGTGCTGTTTCGGCTTACATCAATTTCATGAAATCACTCATTGAGAGCCCCAGAGATGTCAAGGAGCTAAGAGAAAAACAAATACTTTTCAACATGCTAGGAAGTAGTGATGAAGTGGCAAAAGTGTATAAAGAACTAAATACATATGGTGTGAACAATGTCCAGATTTTTCAGGATGTCAAAGAGAAGATCCAGAAGCATTACGATAGCAGGACAAAGACATGGATAACTGAACTAAATCACACTTACTTTAGCAGTCCATGGATTAATGTTGTTCTGCTTGCAGCTACTATCTACTTTGCTTGATATTTATGCAGACCTATTTCACAATTAACCCATCCATTAAGAAGTAATCCACTACCAGAATGTTCAAGAATGGTTAATTGTTCCATGAAAGAAACATTAATCACTGAAACATTAGTGGTGAGAGAAAGAGCTTACTTGATTAGGTTACTATTCCATATTATATGATCCCTTATTTCAAACAATTGTAATGGTTGTCTTCACCATGCATATGATGTTTCCATAGTTTCACCCCAAACTAGAACTGTCATTTATATTTTAAGTCTAGACATAGAAACTTAAAAGACCAGGTCCCATTCCTTCATAGTGCACAATGTACTCCTCTGTATGTAGATAAGACAAAGAAGTAGAATTAGATCTGATCTTGATAACAGCTGTGGGTAGATTTGAATCTCTACTGAATTTCACAAAATCATGTGACAAGCTAAACTAAGCAACAATCACATTATTGTGTGTGTATACAAACATACATGCACATATGTGTGTGTATATATATACTCCCCCCGTTCCATTTTAGTTGACACCTTTAGCTTTTTCACTTCCATTAATAAAATCATTAAATAGGGTGTATATTTTACTATGTTATCTCTATTTAATGTTTGACTATTAATTTTTTGTGAGAATTCTTTTAATTATTAAGGGTATATAGTTGGAAAGATCTACCAATTTAGTCTTGAAATCCTAAAGCGACAACTAATTTAGGACACTATATTTTTTCTAAAGGTATAACTAATTTGGGACTGAGGGAGTATAAATTTTGAAGTTAAGCTGTGCTTTGTTAGTTAGAATTTCCCGCCCCTCCGTTATTTTCCAACTCCTACTGTTCCCAAAGTTCCCATTCAACTTCAAGACACTTGCACTTCATTCTAGTCACCCTACAAACATATTTCCAACATTCTAATATATTAAGTGATTTTTACGTTGTATAGACATTTGGAAGTGTCTTTAACATAAAATAGATACATTTTTTTCTAATTTATTATATATAGACATTTAGACTTATGTAGGTATCTTTTTTTAGCCATTTTCAAAAACAGATTAATGACCCCTAAGCGTGTTGGAATCTGCAATTTACTTGAAGCACCATACATACCTTAAATATTGGAAAATAGTTTGACAACAATTATCACATAACTTTAAAACTCTATTTGTCTTAAATATAGTAAAGTCATTTACGACAATGTATTAACTTTTCTGCAATAATTTTTTAAACCTATTTATGATATTTTCCATATTTAAGTTACTCATTAAACGTCAAATTCTTTTTTCTATTGACATGAACTCCTAGTTTTTTGCTAGTATTTTCCAATCACAAGCAACAACTATCTCAAACTACTCTTCCAAGTTAGTCAAAGATGATTATATGCACTACTCACAAACATCATGATAAGAGCAAATTATTCCTAAGTCACTCCATACATTGACCTAAATAATTCCTTAGTTTAAGCCAATTAACCCTATCTCAAAATACTTTTCCAAGTTATCTCAAGAACTAAAGCGCCCATTCAATTGAGAGCTCTTCAATTAAATTCATTACAAAACGTAGTTGAATGAATACGAATAAGAAGTCAAACTAGATTTAATCACGAAATATTAAGTACATCATCCAATAACGGTTCCATCACACCTTAGATGGGGTAACTTAGCAGCTCATTTCCATAACAATCATGTCAGAAATATTCATGAACGAATAAATTATAAGAAGAATGGAAGAATTTAAGAAAACTCTTGTAGTCTCCAAATCTCCAATGTTCTAGCCTCCTTTTGCTCCTTCCCAGGTCAAAAGTTCTGTTTGGGGCGAGTTTTAGGGCTTTTATATCGTCCCCATAAACCCATACTAGTCGGGAATCCAAAATAAACTCGTAAATAAAATGTTAGGATTTTAAGCCTACCGCGCAGCGCGGTACGGTAGGGCTTTTTCTGCAGGTTTTCTAAAATTCAATTTCTCTGAAACTCGACCTTGCCGCGGCACGCAGCACAACTCCCAGCGCGGCGCGACAGGCATATTTTACTTCTCGTCCATTTTTTATTTTTCTTCATCACGCCTTGGTTTCCGGTCGAGTCTTAAGCGTCTACTCAGACTTCGAAGCTCCATTTCTTCTCATTTCAGCTCCAGATCCATTAATTTTCTCCAAGTGCGTTCCTACACAATTACAAACACGTATTAAGCTCAAGAACACTAAAATATAAACTTATTCAAGGCACAAAGGTTACAAATATGAGGCAAAACAAGACTCTACACATACGTTCTCGCCGAATATTAATAATATGGTTTTTCTTGTTCCTGTTTCATGTTCATCTGTGCTTGCATTCATCTATGTTTAGGCACTTAGATATATACTTGTGTTCTTTCTTAGTTAACTTGGCTATAGATTAGACTGTATTAACTTGTTCTTGCAGGTGTCTTAGAATCTTTTTGATGATGCTAAAAGGGGAATGAAGGAAATGTTGGGGTGTTTGTGACCTAACTCATCTGTTTTAAACTGTTTCTTTTGTTTTTTTTTTGTCTTTTTTTCTTGTGTTGATGGATACTTGGTAACATTTGTTTGTCATCATCAAAATGAGGAATTTGTTGAATGATGATGAGTCTTGAAGATTGACAATAAAGGACCTGGTCAAGGATCTGGTTCCTAGAATAAGGCACAACTTATCGAAAAAATGGTTGTTTACTAATCCATGCAGGATTAGGAAAGGCTGAACCCGTGCAAGTTAATTGTCCTAGTCAGCTAAAAGAGTTTGTGCCGTGGCCGCCTCTAATGGCTGTAAACGAGAAGCAATATTATACAAGGAAACATATTATAACAAATCTTTTTTCCATAATTGAGAAGATTCCTAGTTGAAGACTGCTAGAGTTTGCAACACCCTATATAAAATTTATTGAGGCGAGCCAAATTATTCATTCATTCACTACGAGAGTTGAGAGCAATTAAAAGGCAATCTTGTTGATCGTGTGAGTGGACGAAGCAGACAACTATCGAAGAACCCTGTGCTGCTCCAGTTGTGTGGAAGGTTCTTATATATATAGTTTAGGTGAGTTGTACCGAGAGAAAATTGTTACCTACTTGCTTATTCATAGAAGCGTTGTAATAAACTTGTAAAAGCTCGAGTGTAGCTTTGAAGGTTGTAGGGTCTAGAGTTTAGTCCCTTGGTTATTAGTGTGTAACCTCAAACTTGCTCGTTGTTACTGAAATTTGTGTTTAAAATTTCAAAGATTAGGTCTTGGTCTTTTTCCCTTGAGCAAGGAGGTTTCTACGTAAAATTCATGCGTTGTTTCAATTTGTGTTTATTGTTTATACTGTCAATTAAAGGAACTAAGCAAGAACCAGGTTCTTGCATATACGAGCAAGGTTCTTCAAAAAAAATTGGAGGACACTATTCAACCTCCCCTCCTTCTAGTGTCCTAAAGAGGACCACCTAGTGCAACAAGTTCCTAAATACTCGAGGCCTCGTTTGGACATGATTTGAAGTTTGAGATTTGAAATTAGTGGTTTGAAATCAAGTTGATTTGAAGTTGAAATTTTGTTTGGACATACAATTTGAATTTCTTAAATTATATTTTTTTTCTCATAAATATTATGAAACCCCGCAATTTTTTTAAAACTATCAAAGATTCCCAAATTCTTATACAATCTTACTAAATGATACCAAATGAGCAAATCATAGTTCATAAACAAGGTATTAGAATATCCTAAGGTGCTACATTAGCAAATTACATATCTCCATAATCTTTTTATAAATAAATGATTACATATTTTTATAAACTTTCAAATATTCATAATTTTTCAAAGATCTACTTTAAAAAAATCAACAATAGTAGCAACAAACTATTCTTTAATATAATCATCCCACATGGTATGAACAATTTCTTCACGTCGAGCACAAGTCATTATACAAAATATAAGATGAGATATTTTTTAACAAAATATAAACTTATCGGTCAAGTTTTACACTTAAAAAATTTGAATCACGATTTGGAATTCCAAATCCTACTTTTTTGGAGAATTTGAGATTTGAATTGAACTTAAAGTTTTTTTGCAGATTTCATGAACAAACGTTGATTTTAAGTTAAAATTTTCTCCCAAATCTTATGGACAAACGCTAGCTTAATGAATAGTTACATTAGCTAAAAGGAGAAAGATTCATAATCTTTTAGGACATGATTTTAAACTTTAAAGAAAAACAACTATTTGAAGTGGAATTAGAAAAAAAAGTATTTGGAAGTCTTTCCACTTTCAATATTAGGTGCCCATATATTAAAAGATCATATGAATTCAATACTTCATTTTTTCGTTTTTGCGACAAGAACTGTAACATGGAAGTCAGGCCGTGTGATGTGGAGACAAGAAAATTATTGGTTGCAGAAAAACAGTCCATGACATTACATATTTAAATGCCTGTATTGTTGATTAAATAAAATAAAACCAAAGGAGTCGACAGGCCAGTGCTGAAAGATTATATTGGCTTGCGTCCCTTCCTCTTCATCAAAAGTAAAGCAAAAACTTGGATTCTCCTTTGTCCCTTTCCTTCTCAGTATATAAAGAAATTCCAGTGGCACCGCAAAATACCAACTAGTATTAGAGCCTGTTTGGCCAAGCTGTTAAAATCAACTTATTTTGAAAAGTACTTTTTATCAAAAGTACTTTTTAAATAAGTGCTTTTTGAAATAAGTAATATATGTTTGGCCAAATTTTAGAGAAGTGCTTTTGTTATTAATTTGTGTTTGACCAATATTTCAAAAAATTACCAAATTACGTAAATGGATATTAACTTGATTAAATTTGGAAGTTTTATATGGGTAATCTTGTCCCAAATATTCAAAAGCACTTATTTTTTGAAGAAGCTACTTTTTTCAGCTTCTTCCCCACAGCAGAAAAACAGCTTCTGCTGCCACTCAAAAGCACTTATTTTTCCTTAGAAGCTTGGCCAAACATCCTAAATTTTTAAAATAAGCATTTTTTGAATAAAATAAGCACTTTTGGCTCCTTAAAAGCTTGGCCAAACAGGCTCTTAGTAGTACACTATTATCATCCGAACGCCCTAAAAACAAAAACAAAGAAAACCCCACCAAACTACAAACACTTAGGAATAAATATTGCGAAAAAAGAAGATGGAGATGCAAAGAATAAGTATATTTACTCTTTCCATCTCATTTTATATGTGATACTTTAATTAAATGGAAATTTAAAAATATAGAGAAGACAAAATATAGAGAAGACTCCTGAACCATACGATCTTAAACAAAATGTGCCTGTAACATTCGTCGAAAACTAATCATTGAATCTTGTCATATTAAACATGACAATGTTCAAATCAAATACCTAGTAAATATATAAAGATGACATTAATTAGTCTAAAAAAGGAAGTTAGACACATAGATAACAGAGGGAGTAATATGGTTTCCAAGAGATTTCTTGATCATCAGATTTTTCTTTGTCATTACATTTCATTTCATATGGATCATTGACATTTTTATCCATCTATATGCTAGAGAGCGACAAAATATATATCATTGGAGAAGGGAGATAAATAGAAAGCTTAATACTCATGAGAATGGGGGTACATTGGTGTTGGATCAAAACCATTATGCCGAGTCTGTTTGTTGTGACTGTTATCATGATCTCCCTCATTCATTTTACGCCCCATTTGATGAGTAGCTGAAGAAGTTGCACTTGCACCAAGATTTAAATAAACCATTCCTGAATCCAAGTTGACGTTTCCCATATTGGTATTCCCACTGCTTGTACCAGAACTATGATCTTGATCACGAAAATGTACTGGATATACGTTACTATCGGAAGATGGATTAATATTCGCTTCTTCTTCCTCTCTAGAAATGACCATGGCTGCTGATTGAACAAGTTCTAGGCAAAGTCTTAGCTTATTTGGTTCAATGTGATTAAGTCCAGGTACAGCTCCTTTGAACAAAAAATCTGAAGTTAGGGTTCGGAGAACATCGAGTGGAGAGATCCCATCTATCGTTCGTACATTTGGATCAGCATGGTGATCTAATAGCACTGCCACCATATCTGGTGACACCATTTCAGCTGCAATGTGTAATGGGGTTTTGCCCGCTGGCCCGGCTGGGTAGTTAACATTGGCTGCACCGAGCTCAAGCAACGCTTTCACAACTTCCCTGCTGCAATTTTGGACAGCATAATGTAAGGCTATTGATTCATCAAGATTTAGGCCTTCTCCCATCACCATAAGCTTAACTAGTTCAACGTCTGATGAGTCGAGAGCTCGTCTCATTCGTCGGATTTTCTGGTCCTCGAGCTCGATGCTTGAAGTAATTTCATGGTGGTGGTGGTGAGGGATTACGGATCTTCGTGATACTGAGGTTTTTAGGCGGAGTTCTTCAATTTTGGATACAACATCAATAGGGAGGTGCTTGGCTAACACTTCTGGTGGAAGGCCTGATTTGGCAACCAAATGGGAACAAGTACTCCAAAGTTGAGGCATGTCTTGTTTTCTTGAAGCTATCAATACTTTCATCACATCCTCAATTGATGCCTTCTCTACAATGCTTGTCAATTGCTTCTACTCAAAAAATGTAAATATGAGCAATAAATTGATAAAATACATAGAAAAAACACCAATGTGGTTTTCATATATTGGCAAATTTAGAAAGTGTCTTTCTTATCCTAAAACCAATGTGTTTGTGCAAAATGGTGATTATGTAACGTAGCACACCTTTTTTTACTATTGGTTCTTGAAACCAAATGAGGAAATAAGTAAATCATCTTTTGGATGTGACTACTGTTGAAAGGCATGACTGCATTAAAATCAAGAACCAAAATTGGAAACCTTCGAGTGTGTAACATACTTCCTCTTATATAAGAGGAAATCATTCAAGAAACTCAAAACTTTACATGAAATCAAGAAAGGACTAGAAAAACGAGACATCTATGCAAAAGATTCCACCATTTTCAAACAAAAAAAGAATACTGGAAATGAGGAAACATTGCTGTATTTAGTACATTTTAATTTGTATACCTTTATCTAAGCTGGATATATGCAACAAAAAAAAAAAAAATAGTTGCATCATTCTGCAAAAGAAATCTAATGATAGAGAAAAGAAGAAAGAAGTACTAGTACTATAGATTTCTCTGAGGTCAAATTTATCTACGCAGGAAGAAAAAGTTAAGACAACAAAAATCTTTGACTAAATTAAGAAGCAAAAACAAAAACTAATAGACAAACCACATAGAACATTCATTACTATAAAATCTCATTTTCTATGTGAGAAAAATGAAACAATTCTGATCCCACTGTCCAAAAACAAATCCAGGAAAGTTAGAAAAGACAAAATTACCTGAGTGAGCAAAGCTAGTTGTTCCACACCAAAAGATCTAGCGGCTGAGAGGGTATCAATTGCAAGATCAACGGCTGAAGTACAATGTGTATGCCAGCAGTTTCTTTCCCCACAATTTGGCCTTGGTTCATGTTTTTGTGGCACAACAGAAACTTGTCCACTGTACAAAAACTGCAACATCAACAAGAAAACCTCATATCCTACTGTGTTCACAGGTATTGTCACCTGTGAACCACTTGTACCCCGAGGGCTACCGATGCCCACTGGGCCTATTCTTGAGCTAAATGGGTCCGAGTTGCCACCAGGCGACTCGGGCCCGCAAAAGAATTTTCTGAAGAAAAGACTCCTAGCAGCTAAGATGCATCTGTGTGCATGAACTAAACGACCTTCAACACTAAAAGTAACATCACTAAAAGCTTGACCGTTGATGAGAAGGTTGAGATAATCTAAAGACAGAGATTTTAAGGAATCTTCAAGTGTCATATTCTGGGGAAAAACACTAGCTATAGCCGAAAGAGTAGAGAGGACAAAGAAAAGATAGAGGGTGTTTGTGTAGATGAAACTTGAAAGATAGGTTAAAAGAAGAGTACACTTGAAGCTTGTTAACATGAGAAGAAAGAGAGAGATGATTTTTGTTTCTTGTTTCCACTCTTTGATGATGAAAGAACTGGACTATTATTTCTTGTGAGATTCTCTATATTGGATGGTTTTCTATTGTGTTATGTGGATAGGTTTGCTTGAGGGAGTGGGGGTGGGGCAATATGGGTGGCTATACTAGACGGCTGAGATATTTTAAAAAGAGGAGTGAGAATACACATAATAGAAATACTACTATAAACTTTAGCACTTTTTGTGAATTAAATTTGAATTTTAGTAATACAATTAATTCTGATTTGTGTTTCGCGTAAAACCTAAGAAATTGTTTGCTAGGAAGAATTTTCCTTTCTTCATTCGAAGGGCTCGAGCATGAATATTTTGATTACAGAGGAAAAGTTCACATTCACACTATGTTTTCCTTTACAAACTTTAACGGAGGTCGATTGAAGAGACAATTTATTGGATGGGAATATTAATCTTTCTCTCTCTCTTTTTAAAAACTTGTAGGGGGTGGATAGGAAGATGTTAATGTATGGTTGCCTAATTAATCATGCAAATCTTTCTTGGGGAAGGTGTGTAAGGAAAAGATTAACTTGACCAGAAAAAGCTCTTACACATGAAGTGAAACGACCTTAGTTAGTCGTTTCAGAAGTTAGGACTCCGATTGGTGTGCTGATAATTTTAAAATATTCGTAAGGTGCATTAGGACTTGTCTGTAAAATTTGAGCTAAATCAGACCTCGTTTGGTACGTATCGAAGAAGATTTCAGTTTTTATTATCAATAAATATTAAAAAGAGATTTTTTGAACTCGGTTTTGGCGAACGAGCTCCGATTCGAAATCCGAAAGCGCCGCTAGGTTCGTATGATTATTTGTAACTTTTATGAACTTTTGAAAGTGAATTTCGATGTTGTTCGGCTAGTTCTCGCTAAAATGCCGAAAGTTAAATAATTTGACTTCTTTTCCATTTAATTTGCATATTGAGTTCCGGGAGTCCGATTTGAGATCCGCCTTCGCGAGTATGTTACATATATTTTGTATAACTTGTATGCAAAAGTTAGAATTATTTCGAATATCGTAGGGTACCGTTTTAATTTTTGTCGCGAAAAAAAAATGAAAAAAATGAAATGAGAAAAAACGACAAAAAGGATTAAATGAATGGCGGTGGCTATATTGGATATATATATATATCCCTTCATGTTACTTTGAAGCAAACAAAAACAAGATGGAGCACAACAAAAAAATAGAAAAGCAAAAGGAGAAAATATAGGAGAAAAAAATACCAGAAAATGAGAAAAGGGGCCGGAGAAAAGTAGAATTTTCACCCTGAAACATTCAGGTAATGATTCTAATATATTATTTGAGTTTATTACGTATGTTTGAATATATTTTTACGGTAAAAATAGGGATATTAGACATCGCCCTAATAACGTAAAGTGATAGTTTAAAGGGTCAAATGGACCCCGATAATGGAATTAATTATATATTCGTACTCAGTGAGTTATGGGCAACATATAAATGTAATTTATTTGGAGTTTGGTTATGTGGCCTTAAACCCTGTATATAGGCCTGGCCTGCATATTGCATATGCGAATAGAGTATCAGGTTCCTACTTGGATTGCCCTAAGATGTGAGGAATGAAGCCTTTAGCCTAATTTGATATATTTTTCTGCTTATTGAATAGAGTGGGATCGTTTGGCAATGAATTCAAAGGACAAAGCGGTTGTTGAGTAATTTTGCTAACTTTGTAACAAGGTAAGTGTTTATATCTATTTCTTTGGAGGCACCTGGCCTCGTGGATTTTCTACTACGTGTTCCTTACGTGGGTAGCTGCCGATAGGCGTACTCATTACGCCTTAGCTTTGGATTTACATTATATATTATATGTTATGTCCTGTTGTTGGTATTGCATTGAGGATCTGAGCATTGTACTCTGGCTGTGAGTTGACATATATTTCCCGGCAGTCGATGAGAGTCCCGCGCCGGTTGAAGGTTATCATTGCATCATATTGAGGGTAGGAGGATTCCGCCCTCGGAGCAGGAGAATTCCGCTCCATTGCATTATATTGAGGGTAGGAGGATTCCGCCCTCGGAGCAGGAGAATTCCACTCCATTGCATTATATTGAGGGTAGGAGGATTCCGCAACCCTCCTGCTCCATTGCATCATATTGAGGGTAGGAGGATTCCGCCCTCGGAGCAGGAGGATTCCGCTCCATTCATTTGGCACATGTGACCCTTTGCATCATATTTTATTTCATTTCATCCCAATTCATACCATTGTGTAGACTTGCGGTACATGACTACTGTTCTGCTTATGTGTGCATTGCTTATTTGTTGATATGTTTCTGGCTCACACCCTTGGTTGAGTTTAGAAGTTTCTTACGTGTTTCCGGTTGTTATCTGGCTCTGCCTTTTTATAATTTAAATAAAAGGAATTTGGTTTATCTATTTCTTCTCCCTGGCTAGCTATCCTATTCTTTGAGGTGGCTAGTCTGCCCCACTTATTGAGTCCTTTTGACTCACCCTTGTTTGTTGTTTGTTTCTTGTCTATCTATTTCGTTTCGGCAGGTTCGCTCCAGGATTGAGTTCGCCACATTGTAAAGGAGCGAAGACGACTTCAGCTGTCAGGGTGAGCCAGCTTTTATTCCGGATGGCCACCAGTTTATTGGTTGTTATTTCAGTTGCATTTTGCTCCCTTCAGGAGGTATTTGTCTTCTTTTGTACTCTTAGATGTCTATTCTGGATAGCCCTAAACCTAGTATGTTAGGTAGTCAGCTGTAATTTCTTTTGTACAGCTTAGAGGTATCGGTATGTCTGTGTTTTTTTTAAAGTCTTGTCCTTATTTGTGAATTGTTATATTTATTTTCCTGATTTAATTGGTAAGGGTTCGCCCGACGGGACTAGGGGAAGATGTCGGGTGCCCGCACGGCCTAACCGGATTTTGGGTCGTGTCAGTTGGTATCAGAGCCCTATTTAGAGTCTATCCAGACTAAGACAGTTTCTAGTAGAGTCTCGGTGATGGGTACGTAGACGTCCGTACTTATCTACGTGAGGCTATGATGGCATTTAGGAAGTTTCACTTCCTTCTTTTCTGATCGTGCATCGGTGCAGGATGCAAAAATATATTTCTGATCGTGCATCGGTGCAGGATGCAAAAATATATTTCGTTAACTCCTTGTGCGACAAATCAGCTAAGGGTTAAAGTTCACTGGCGAAGCAGTCTAGTCAGAGGCTGGCGCTGATCAAGCCCCGAAACTTTTTGATCGTGCTGACGATTTAGTTACGGAGGTCCCAGCTGTACGAGCTCGCGATGGGCAAGGGAGCAGGGCCTTGTGGTTCCCTTGGCTCTCTACGATGCTTTTACGAGAATCTTGGCGACGCAGATACCGCAAGCACCTATTATTCGCTAGAAAGCTTATCAGGTTGCCGCAGATGGAGACGTTCGGTCTCAGGGAGCTCCTTTTCCCGTTCTTAATATTGCTGCAGTTAATTATGTTCCGGAGGCAGCATGTGTTGTGCCTCTAGTTATTCTGGCTGGTTAGTTAGCCTGAGTAATGGCTCGGTCCGAGTGCCCAAAGAGGGTATATTATTTTACGCGGTTGAACATCCCGATATTCCCAAGCAATGCATTAGATAATCCCTGTGTAAGTTTTTTTAAAATAAAATGATGTCGGCATATCCTTCTGGCTCTTGATTATATCGAGCGGTATGGTGTTGATTATTCTGCTTTCCAGTTTCAGGGGTCCAACCTTGAATTGGTGGGCCGCTCTCTTATTAGCTAACTTGGTTCGATTTTCCTTCTAGATTCGTGGAAAAAAAATTCCTTTCGAGTAGCGAGCGAGATGAAAAGTGTTGCCAGTTTGAGTGGATTGGACATGGTAGCCTGTCGGTTAGCCTGTTGGTGTTTCAGAATATGAGATTTAATTCTATAGAATGGTTGAATATGTATTAGAACTAGTCCATGAGCCTTTTGAGAGATTGAGGTCAGGATTTCATTTGATGTTGTTGTTGATATTGCTCGGAGGTACAAGGCATACCATAAGTTAGAGCGGGAAGAGTTAGAGTGGGAGAGCAAGAGATCCCGTGGCCCTATTCCTAGTGGGTAACCATGGTACCTCATTTGGAGGTAAAAGTTCTGATTATTTTGGGAGGTCACCTTCCAGGTTATCTCAGCGTGTGTCACGTGATTCTTAGAGTGCGCCAGTAGTTCGTCAAGATCAGATTCAGTCTTTTCTTTACAACTATCGACAATCTTTCCAGCTTCCATTTTTTCAGCGAAAAGGTGGTATCATTGTCGTGAGTCTGGCTATTCTTTGAGGAGTTTTCCCTTACTCCGGCAAGTAGGCAATCGTCCTTCTTCTTGCCCTCAGGCACCTGCACAATCGCAGGAATTTCATTTAAATTTTAATCAATCAGAGAAATGCCACCATCCAGTAGAAGTCGAGAGTGTGGTAGCAGTGGTTCTTCAGAAAGTGATTGTCAGGGTAGTGGCCCAGGTCAGCTGTAGAGGTAGTTCTATGAACTGCTTGTCTGGCGGGATGTTGAGGTATCCGATATAGTATACCCTGAGATTTTTTTTCTTCTCTTAAATGTGAGTAAGATTTGATTCTTTCGATCGATATGAAAATAGTGTGTCTTATCATGTTTCTATGGGTTCCTTGGATATTGTTTCTATTAAGAATTGATTGCGATAGAGGGGTGAGCATCTAGTATGATTTATTCAGGGCATTTGTGCAACTCTACTATTTTATCTAGTCTAAATATGAGAGATTTTACAGTGAGTGTCGGTATTTTCTACTTGGCATCTTATCGTGCCACATTCTGTTATTATGTCACATCAGTTTACCTCTCTCGTCGGAATTCAATGTTAGTAGAATAATGAGATCTTAATTCGTCACCATCAGAAAGTATTATCGTTTCTTCCGGTGCAAAGTGATAAGTAAGTAATATGCAACTTATCTGCCTTCCTTTTGTTCAAGATGTTTGTAGAGTTATGTTATTCCATGAGCTTGTCTTAATTATAAAAGGGGTTTCTGGTAAATTATCGAGTTTCCTTCTTATTGGGAGATTAAATTGGCATAGATGTTGTTCCATAAAGCTCATTTAATGTCTATCTCTTCAATTGCGATTCTTTGGCTCGCCTGACTCGGAAATAGTCTAGCTTTGGTAGCCAAGCAAATAAGAAGATGAACTTCCTGAAGCTCTAATTATTTCTATTGTCGATCCATTTCCATTTCTTCTTCGTCCGGCACTAGTGAGCTTGGGCGATTGGTATCCGCTTGTAACGTTCCCTGTGTTGAGCCAGAGTACGTGTTATTGTAGCCGGGTAAGCATATTATTGTTTTGGATATCAGTTTATCCGGGTATCCATTCCCATGTATAGTATAGTGCTGGTTCTGTTTTTGCGGATCATCCAGTTTCAGGGGAAACTCTGCCGAAATTTTTATAAAGAAGTACCATCCATCAGGCGGTGGTGTTTACGGCAAAGGTATAGAGTTGTGAACTCGAGAGTTGCAGCTGGTTGGCAATTCGAAAGGGTGGTTGGTAGCTTAGGTCTGCCTACGTTCAGCTTTTAGCTAAATCTTATTTAGTCCAGCAGACTGTGCGAGGATGGTTATTCCTATTCAAATAGTTGCATAAATGTGTGCTTTAAGTGGAGGAGTCTTCCTCCAAATACTGAATGGTGATACTAAATCTTCGAGGTGTTGATACCACTTTTCTCACGACCCAACCTAGGGCACGACAGAAACCTACAATGAGTGTCGATCACTGCTAAACCAACTAATAATCTATTAATGATAGAGATAAGCTGGCGACCTGATCGTATATACGTACCTATCTGCTGAAAGCATAAAGTCTGGAAAGATGACACGACTTTAACTTGCTGACAATTAGAACACTGAGCCACAAATTCTGCTATGTCACACTTCATTCCGTCCAACCAATAAATCTTCTTAAGATCATGGTATATCTTAGTCGAACTTGGATGAACAGTGTATTTGGGATAATGTGCCTTTATTATAATCTGAAGTCTATCTTTATATATGAGAACACCGTCAGTAGTAACCCTGTATGGTGACTCCGGTTTTCTTCTGGCTATTTGTCTGTATTCAACTAGAACTGGATCCTCATACTGACGCTGTTTTACTTCATGAAAATTTAGAGTTAAAGGTCTAGTGCAGCTTATCGTCCATCCATCATTGGCATATTTCCTTCACACCTCAACTCTTTGAGCAGTTACTTTAGCGTTATAAGTGCACATGTAATCAACTTTGTTGCTGGTATTCTGCCTCAGCTCATGGTCCAACTACATGTCTCTTTTATTTTCACTTTTTCAAGTCATAATATTTCCAATCTAAAGACAATGCCCTGAAGTGGATGTTTAGTCTGAAGATCATTTCTGGTCTGCATCATATTATCCAGTAGTTGCATGATCCTTATCCTTATATGATAGACCCTGTTCAGATGAACCTTGATATACATTAGAATGTGAGCAACTACATTCCCATAAGGAGCTTGCGGAACAACACTAACATCAACTGAGATGTTGTATAGTGCGTTCGTAAAAATAATATAGCTTGCATCAAATCTTCAATAGTGTGTAGTGACAAGGTACTTCAAAAGCTCCCCCTATTGCATCAAGCGTGAGCTAATTCTTAATTCTAGCGACCTGTTCTATATCGAAAGGTATATCGAAAAGGTGATTCTCGGCTGAATCATGTTAATCCATCCAGAGTTTAGTATATCTTTGTTCCGAAAAAGGTTTCTCGTGATCGAGGAAGGATCAGCTTAGTCAGAATAAGCTGTGCAATGGTACTATCATATTATCCATATATTTTTATTCCAAAAGTACGATATGCGTGTTATGATTTTGATCCTGTAATAAGAAGATAATGCCCGTGGAGTAGTTTATAAAGGTCGTACAAGTTCTCTTGTTACCTGCGTGAATCTTGCTTTAGACTTAGGCTCGTCGAGGACGAACGAGAGTTTAAGTGGAGGAGAATGAAACGACCTCGGTTAGTCGTTTCAGAAGTTAGGACTCCGATTGGTGTGCTGATAATTTTAAAATATTCGTAAGGTGCATTAGAACTTGTCTGTAAAATTTGAGCTAAATTAGACCTCGTTTGGTACGTATCGGAAGAAGATTTCAGTTTTTATTGTCAATAAATATTAAAAAGAGATTTTTTGAACTCGGTTTTGGTGAACGAGCTCCGATTCGAAATCCGAAAGCGCCGCTAGGTTCGTATGATTATTTGTAACTTTTATGAACTTTCGAAAGCGAATTTCGATGTTGTTCGGCTAGTTCCCGCTAAAATGCCGAAAGTTAAATAATTTGATTTTTTTTCCATTTAATTTGCATATTGAGTTCCGGGAGTCCGATTTGAGATCCGCCTTCGCGAGTATGTTACATATATTTTGTAAAACTTGTATGCAAAAGTTGGAATTATTTCGAATATCGTAGGATACCGTTTTAATTTTCGTCGCGAAAAAAAAAATGAAAAAAATGAAATGAGAAAAAACGACAAAAAGGATTAAATGAATGGCGGTGGCTATATTGGATATATATATATCCCTTCATGTTACTTTGAAGGAAAAAAAAACAAGATGGAGCAGAACAAAAAAATAGAAAAGCAAAAGGAGAAAATATAGGAGAAAAAAATGCCAGAAAATGAGAAAAGGGGCCGGAGAAAAGTAGAATTTTCACCCTAAAATATTCAGGTAATGATCCTAATATATTATTTGAGTTTATTACGTATGTTTGAATATATTTTTACGGTAAAAATAGGGATATTAGACATCACTCTAATGACGTAAAGTGATAGTTTAAAGGGTCAAATGGACCCCGATAATGGAATTAATTATATATTCGTACTCAGTGAGTTATGGGCAACATATAAATGTAATTTATTTGGAGTTTGGTTATGTGGCCTTAAACCCTGTATATAGGCCTGGCCTGCGTATTGCGTATGCGAATAGAGTATCAGGTTCCTACTTGGATTGCCCTAAGATGTGAGGAATGAAGCCTTTAGCCTAATTTGATATATTTTTCTGCTTATTGAATAGAGTGGGATCGTTTGGCAATGAATTCAAAGGACAAAGCGGTTGTTGAGTAATTTTGCTAACTTTGTAACAAGGTAAGTGTTTATATCCATTTCTTTGGAGGCACCTGGCCTCGTGGATTTTCTACTACGTGTTCCTTACGTGGGTAGCTGCCGATAGGCGTACTCATTACGCCTTAGCTTTGGATTTACATTATATATTATATGTTATGTCCTGTTGTTGGTATTGCATTGAGGATCTGAGCATTGTACTCTGGCTGTGAGTTGACATATATTTCCCGGCAGTCGATGAGAGTCCCGCGCCGGTGAAGGTTATCATTGCATCATATTGAGGGTAGGAGGATTCCGCCCTCGGAGCAGGAGAATTCCGCTCCATTGCATTATATTGAGGGTAGGAGGATTCCGCCCTCGGAGCAGGAGGATTCCGCTCCATTGCATTATATTGAGGGTAGGAGGATTCCGCAACCCTCCTGCTCCATTGCATCATATTGAGGGTAGGAGGATTCCGCCCTCGGAGCAGGAGGATTCCGCTCCATTCATTTGGCACATGTGACCCTTTGCATCATATTTCATTTCATTTCATCTCAATTTATACCATTGTGTAGACTTGCGGTACATGACTACTGTTCTGCTTATGTGTGCATTGCTTATTTGTTGATATGTTTCTGGCTCACACCCTTGGTTGAGTTTAGAAGTTTCTTACGTGTTTCCGGTTGTTATCTGGCTCTGCCTTTTTATAATTTAAATAAAAGGAATTTGGTTTATCTATTTCTTCTCCCTGGCTAGCTATCCTATTCTTTGAGGTGGCTAGTCTGCCCCACTTATTGAGTCCTTTTGACTCACCCTTGTTTGTTGTTTGTTTCTTGTCTATCTATTTCGTTTCGGCAGGTTCGCTCCAGGATTGAGTTCGCCACATTGTAAAGGAGCGAAGACGACTTCAGCTGTCAGGGTGAGCCAGCTTTTATTCCGGATGGCCACCAGTTTATTGGTTGTTATTTCAGTTGCATTTTGCTCCCTTCAGGAGGTATTTGTCTTCTTTTGTACTCTTAGATGTCTACTCTGGATAGCCCTAAACCTAGTATGTTGGGTAGTCAGCTGTAATTTCTTTTGTACAGCTTAGAGGTATCGGTATGTCTGTGTTTTTTTTAAAGTCTTGTCCTTATTTATGAATTGTTATATTTATTTTCCTGATTTAATTGGTAAAGGTTCGCCCGACGGAACTAGGGAAAGATGTCGGGTGCCCGCACGGCCTAACCGGATTTCGGGTCGTGTCATGAAGTAATTAGGTCTAGAAGCTTTAGGTTTGTTGTGAGTTAATTAAAGGTCCTTGGAAAATGTAGTGAAATTAAATTTACTCACTGCTTGCTAGATACTAGGTTGTTCATGCATCAAGATGTGCTTATAATTTTATATTCAGCCTCCCTTCTGTCTACTTGTGATTCATATGTGTACTCTATAGTAGTTTATAATTATAACTCTTCTATTGGTTCCAGTTTTATTAGGGGGTGTGAGTTATCTCAGTATTAATAATTCTAAAATTATAATCCTTAGATTATAGAGTAGATAGTATAGTGTTTGATTCATTGAATTAAAAATAGAATATACTGTCTATAATCCAAAATATGTGTTTGGTTTAAAATTGGATAGGATAAATTTTTATTTCCAATTTTATCCTTAACACCAAGTTTAGATACTAGGGTCTTTTGGGTGAGAAGGACCCCCAAGTCTTTTATTAGTTATAAGGGACTCAAGTCTTGAAAAATAGGTGAGAGGGACACTTTTAAAATTAGTACTAATGACTAACATTTTAAAAGCCCCCCAAGTTTTTCTATTTACACAAAGCCCCCACCTCTCATCACCCACCCCATCAACCCCTTAGCCCCCATCCGGCCCCCTACCCCCCACCCCGCCCATCCACCATTCCACCACGACCCTCCACCACTCACCGCCACCTTCTACCACCCTCCACTCCCACCACCACCTTCTACCACTCTCCACCACCACCCACCACCCTACACCACTCTAATAAAAAAGATGTGTATACATCAGTCGAGATGTGTACACATATAGTAATATGTGTACATATGTGTACACATCTCGACTGATGTGTACACATGCAGATATGATATATGTGTACACATATTATTATATGTGTACACATATAATAATATGTGTACACATATATTATATGTGCGCACATATTATTATATGTGTACACATATAATAATATGTGTACACATATATATGATAAAAGTGTTACACATCTCGTCAGATGTGTACACATATAATAATATGTGTACACATATTATTATATGTGTACACATCTGACGAGATGTGTACACACTTTTTTCAGCCGTGAAAACATCTTCAAATATGTATAAACATATAGAAAATATGTTTACACATATGAAAAGATGTATAAAATGATTAGAATTAAAAAAATGAAAAGGGATAAAACGGGGATGAAGAAGAAACAAAATGGATACGGAAAAAAAGAAAAAAATTAATATAGATGTTGATAAAATGAAATTTGAAAGGAAATTTAGAAGAAAGAATGAAAAGGAAGAAGAGAAAAGAGGAAGAAAGAGAGAAGAGAGAGAGAGAAATAAAATTTGAAATGATAGAATAAGGAAAGAGAGTGTAAAAGTGGGTGGGAGGGGGGAAATTCAAAATCTGAATTTTTTTGAAAAGTGGGTGTTTTCGTAAATATAAAAACTTTTAATTATACCCACAAGTTTTTAATCAATTCACTTCAACCCTCACTTAAGCTAATGACCCTTTGACTTGGTCTTTGTCCCCTATCCTTATTTAAAGACTTTTGGGGTCTTTTCCCCTCTTTTGTCTCTAGATACTAGGTACATATAACCATATTTGCCAATTAACGTGTATTATCCTCTTGTCTGTTTTACTTGAAATTAGTGAGTTTAGGATAATGTCAAATTGGGCTTGTAAAGTGTTATCAAACACTGAATAAATGAGCTAGTGCATCCAGCCAAAAGTTGCATTTGATGGTTTTTGTATACATCCCCTCGTTATAACAGCATTTCAATATAACGGCCTAGTTTTTTCCAGAACCGATTTTTCATGTTATATTTTACCTCTCTATAACAGCATTCTACCTATAACGGCAATGGCGTTCCCTGTAACGGAATGCTCTTTGTAAATTACCTCTCTATAACCGCCATACTCAAATATTACGTAATTATATTTTGTAAGAGATATATTATGTATAAAATAAAATACAAAATATTTATGGTAATCATTTGTACCATAAACATATTTTCTTTTTCACATTCATATTATAAAAATAATTATAAAATAGTTGTCGGTACTGTACAACTAGTTATGGATTTATTAATAATGTACTAACGTTATATTTTTTAATTAATGAAATATGAAAATCTATTGAAATTTTAAAATTAACATGTATATTTTTTTTGTACTTTTCGTTATAACAACTAAATGAGATGTAAACGTCAAACGCCAGTATACATATATAACAGCACCTCACTATAGCGGCCATGAAAGTTCCAGACAAATGGTGCTACTATAGCGAGGTTTGACTGTATTTTGATATATAGAAAAGGGGGTAGTTTTGTCATTTTAAAACTTTATCCAAATATTAGTAATCCTAGCATAAATAATCCTATATAGGATGGGGGATAACTAATCCCATAATTTTGGTACTATTTTAAAACCAGTTTTAGTTATCTCATCTACCAAACAGGGGATTAATTTAATCTTTATTTATATACTGAGATAATCCATGTAATCACTCATACCAAACGTGCTCTTAGAAAATAACTTATTAGGTACAATTTACAAAAAGTTTTTCCATGATGTTGGTGGCTAATTTTTTTTGGAATTTTTACATAGCATAAACACTTATTAAAATTATAAACTAAACATAAAATGCACATATTACCATTTTATTATACACCATAAACAATAACTAAATTTGGTGGATATTTTATGGACATTATTTTGAGGAAATATATAAACTACATCGTGCATAATTTTAAGGATAATATATTATGTTTTACCTTATCTATATTGATAATCATCTTTTCAATACACCCCAAATATCTACACTAATGGATATCACTTAATTAACTCCTAAATATTAGCAATTATTTTATACACATAGTAAAAAAATACCAAATATCCTTCTTTGTAATTTTAATGGGATCTTAACAAACCATTAATAAGATAAACCGTTTCTCCTCCCCCCCACCCACACACACCCCAATATAGTCTTCCTTCTGATCCTGCCAAACACTATTTGTTTTTGGATACATTTTGAAAACTATCTACACATAATATTCTAAAATTATATATTTTGCCTTTGCATACCACTCCAAGTTATTATCCAATTATTATTTATAAAATATACCACATAGCTTTGGAATATTATCTGCAGCTAATATTCTAACAATATATATGGTGCCTTTGCATACCACTCTAAGTTAATATCTAATTATTATTTACAAAATACCCTATACCTTTTGGATACGAGCTATCTGCCTATAAAATTCTATAAATATATATTGTGCATTTGCATACTACTCCAAGCTAATATCCTATAATAATTTCCAAAATATACTGCATATTTTTTGGATCTTATCTGTCCATAATATTTTATAAATATATACTATAAATCATAATAAGATGTCATTGTGGTATATAATTTGAGTGTGTACAAAATATACTGTGATATCACTATTTTATAAGGTAATTCTAAGTGTTGTGCCTGTTGAATTCCTTCGTAGTTGGTGTTAATTTTGGAACCACGATATTCACTATTGCTTTTGTTATAGAACATTATCAGCACATAATTAGGTAATCCTTCATTAGATGAATATTTGATATCGCTATTTTTTTGAAACATTATAACTAAAGATTTAGGAGATCCGTCATAAAATATAGCTATTGAATTGCTATTGGTTGTGATTTTTTTTTTTCCCACGACTAAAAGGAATGGTCACTTACGTTTTATCTCATTTTTTGCTTATAATCTATCAGCAAGGGAAGCGATTGGTAACAGATGCCAGGGGCAGAGGAGAAAGGAGAAGACATATGGCAAATAAATAAGTACAAGTAGTTGTGCTCCTACTTGGTTAAAATTATCCGTATTCCTATACACATCAAATCAATTAAACATAATACTATTTGTTTCCTTAAGACTTTCCTCAGTTAAGTATAGTTATTAACATATGTAATGTGTTGCTCCCAAACGTACATGCAAGTATACGTGGTCGACAAGTAATAAAGTGATAAATCGAGTATCGTTCCCACGAGGACTATTGTTACGACTGAATCCTAGCAAACAATTTCCTAAAAAACTATTCAGGGATCTTTTTCCAATGATTGAGATTTTTACTAACTAAATGAAATAATTAAAAACAAGTAATTGAAGTCAAGTAATAGAGCAAATTATAGGTTGTTGTCAATAAAAGAGAAACGGTCCAGAGTCAGAGCTACAAACAATCCAGTTGAGTTTTCCTGTTGATTCTACTTCTTGATTTCATAGATTGCTAACTAACAGATTAATTATATTCGTGAAAACCTTTCGATTCTTCACGAGTCTATGCAAGCTACTCTAACACCTATATGTCTATGGAGTTAAATCACATGCATGCATTAAAGAACTCTGTATTTAGCTAAGCCAGGCGAATAGGTATATGTCTATCCTACCCTCAAATCAATTCCCTGATGCCCAGGTTCACAATCAAGCCCTATTCTTTCTTATGTTCATTTACAAGTTCCCTCTGTCGAGTTCAACTTGTAAATCGTAGATAGTGTTCAATTATCGAGCCCTGATAACCAAACAATTAGGTTCAAAAAAGAATAAACAATCCGTAATGGTAAATCAATAGGGAGAAATCAACTTTCAAACATCAACATTCATGTATTTGCTCTAATCCTAGAACGAACAAACTATAGAATTAAAGAAAAGAATAAGAGAAAGAACTTGTTTAGAAGACATCTAGGGCTCCTCTGCTCTCCTCCAAAATTGACCTCCAAAATCCGACCTCCCTCCTAAAAATGACATTAATGACTATTTATAGTGTTTACAAAGTCTTCCCATAAGTTAATCCTAAGCCTAAACTAAATTGGAAAAGTTGGGGTCGCAGAACTAAAAGCCATGGGGAATGCCTCGCATGGTTATGGCTTCTGAGAGTCGCGCGCCACAGCTCATGCGTCGCATGGCTTGTGGCTTTTGGAAGTCTGAAGCTACAGGCCATGCCTCGCATGGTTATGGCTTTTGGAAGCCTGAAGCTGTGGCAACTCCGTAGCTTGCTCCATAGCTTTCCGTCTAATGTCATATCCCACGATTAGCTAAGTTCATCAATTCTTACT
Source organism: Petunia x hybrida (assembly GCA_037355625.1). Taxonomy (NCBI): domain Eukaryota; kingdom Viridiplantae; phylum Streptophyta; class Magnoliopsida; order Solanales; family Solanaceae; genus Petunia; species Petunia x hybrida. The sequence continues at coordinate 810,871 of JBBBVM010000974.1, forward strand.
CGATTTTATCCATCTTCACTCCGTTTGCACTCGTATTCATCCAAATCATTCCTAACAACACAAACACAATAAGTGAGCGCAACAATCACAATTATTTCGTACAATGGGCGAATAACGTATCAAAATGTGCGGAAATATTAAGGTAAAATAGGCTAATATTGCCAAACATCACCACCCCACACTTAGACCTTTGCTCGCCCTCGAGCAATTACCAAAAACAACTTCCCAACTAAACCAACACTTGATAGAACAGGTCTACCTATGGTTATGGTTGGTGCCGACCATTAAACAAGAGCATAAATACATACCATGTGACTCACAACATGCCAAAAATTCACCAAGTTTTAAAACACTAGAACGACCAACTCAAGATATCACAATCTCAAAAACCGACTCAATGAAACCAAGCTTTCACAAAATCACACCCATTCACTCAACCAAGAAGTCAATAACTTCACCTATCTCGCGCAAACCATGTGCCCTCACCAAAAGTAATCAAAAGAGCGTCCCAAATATCATACAAGGAATATATTTCAAGAATAAATGAAGGACATAATATAGAAAGAATTCACTCGCTCTCCAAAAGAAATTCACGTGCCACACACAATGTACCATAGGCTTGCCCGTAGTGTAGGACTCCACTAATATAAGCTCACTCCAATCGGGATTAACTAGGACTTTATGGGTTGTAATGTAGGCTAAAGGACGGGTAGGATAAATATGGATAAATAGTCACTACCTCCCTAAGCACTTTAATACATCACTTTAATTTTTATTTTCAACATTCTTCTCAAAACCAACCAAGCAACCGCCCAAACATACACAAGAAACTCCCTCTCAATTTAAGCACTTTGCAACTTTACTTTTGCACAACACTAGCAAGGATTGAGATTTTTTTTTTGTTTCTTTTGTTTTCTTTGTTTTTCTCTTTTTCATTTTATTTTTTTCTTTCCAATATTCTTCTCAACCTTGCCAATGATTCTCTTTTTTTTTTAAAAATGTACCATATTGTTGTCTTTCATCGGTTCCACTCAAAATCCACCCAATCATCCAATCACAACTCCACAAACAATCAAATACTTTTCAATTAAAGTGCTATAAGGAGTTAAGGGTTCAAAAAGAAGATAATTAAGAACAAAAAGGGTAAGGCTTGAAATGTGGGTGCCAACAAAAAGGTCAATAGGCTCAAAAGGGCTTAAGAAAGATAATATTAACGGGTAGGCTAATAGATAATATTAACGGGTAGGCTAATCAAGGTTAAAAGGGCTTATCAAAGAAATGCCTGTATCATCTCCCGATTAGAGCAAACCTAGGATTTCGCTTTGAACACACACGGGGCAAGTTCTAGACATCAATATGCAGCACGGAACATAAGAAAAGATACCTCACATCCCACATGTCACACAGTTCATTAAAGACGGTTTCATTTCAACTCTCGGTTCAAGCAAACAAGGTGCAACTTTTGAATTTAAGCACTAAGGCACAGTAATTCACAAAAGAGTCAAGTAGTTGAACCTAAGCGTCTCAAGAAGGTCATTCAAATTTTTCTAGGCATGTATCACAATTTTAAGACCAAAAGGGATTCACAAAAAGCATATGCTCAAGTCTAAATTCACCGGTATCAAGCAAACCAAAAGCACCTAGCATTCTACCATTTTCCTAAAAATATTCTACTAACTAATACTAAAAATATTCTACTAACTAATACTACCTCTGTTTCAAAAAGGATGAACCTATTACTATTTGAAGGGTCAAACAAGATTATGTTTGACCACATGTCTTACAAATATTTTCTAACAATTTTGAATTGTTAACTATTGTGACTTATAATATTTTTCATGTAGTTTCTAAATATGTAAATTTTATTTAAAAAAGTTTAAAAATTTGATGTGCAAATTCCCGTTGAAAATTAGTCAATTTGACCCTCGTACTCCGCAAAGGTTCATCCATTTTGAAACGGAGGGAGTACTATACTACTCCTAAAAATAAAAAATTACCCGATTCAAAGGTCTACTTGTGGAAAAGAACCGAGGCCATAAGAAAAACCACGGGGCGGATGACTGTACCACTGACTAAAACTAAAAAGAAAATCTTTTTGGAATTTTTCATTAGTTTTCTAATTTTTTTTCCATTTTTTATATATGTTAAAGTAAGAAACAAATCAAAATAACGTCAAGTGACAAAAATAAAATTGCTAAAATTAAATTCCTAAAGGTACAATCATCCATAACCTCAAAAAGAACGGAAGTTTCCCCACTCCACACTTAAAATCAAGCAGTGTCCTCAGTGCGACAAAAAGAAAGTGCAAGAGTTAAGGAACTTCCCTGAAGGCCAAAAGGGCCTAGCCTTTCGCGCTAGCCGTGCGCCATCTCCATTACGAACCAACCAAGCGTCCGTAGGGCAAGGGGTACTCAGACTTCCCCCAACATGTCGTCATGATCAGGCATTGGGTGTGCGTGCACCCCACACTTGAGCTCGACACTATCTAAACCTGCAAAACATGTAGCTACAGACACGATAACAATGGAGCGTCGTACTCACCCCACACTTAATCCTAGCTATACTATAAAGAAAGTAATACGAGCTAACTAATCTAAAACTAATCCAAAGACATAGTAGGGGCATCGGAAAATTCAAAACTAGGACGTGGCATTAGTCGTGTACGCGTGACAATGGCTTGTGACTTACTTTAGATAATGATCAATTCGAATTTCACGTGAAAGCCTTCAATTTTAAACATTTATATCATCAACTCGTTCAAGTTATGCCTACCACATCTGTTTTGCTACTCAGACTTCACAAAAACTGGACTTTTATTCACTGAGGCATTTAGTCGAACACTTGATATGCATTAGTTTCAATTTCAGATTTCATACATATTTGGAGGGGAAGAACCCTCCCAATTTTTAATGGGAGCTCACTTTAAACAAATACCAGAGTAACCCGACAAGGTTCACTGCACCAACAACAACAACGACCCAACACAGATTCAAACTAATTCATAATTCCCACCAAAAATATTAACTAAGGGGCAGGGGGACTGTGGTTATAGTAGCAGTGGCGAGAGAGAGAGAGAGAGAGAGAAGAGAGAGAGAGAAGAGAGAGACTTACCAGAGTCGTGGAGAGAAGAGAGATCGATCACTGAAAATTTTGTTCACACAGAGAAAGGGAATCACGGGCAGTGTTTTATGTTTTTCCTTGTGTTTTGCTTCAGCTTTTGTCTTGTTTTATGTTTAAACCAAGTGGGAGTGGGAAAGGGAAGGTGATGTTTTCTGTTTTAATTTGCGGGTAACGGGTGGAAACTGGGTCGACCCGCCAAAATATTTAAACTTACCTGGAAGCTACACCATCTGCGTCGCATAGAACCAGCATATCTAAAATTCACACTCACTGTTTGTGTTACGCCATGGGCCAGCGACGCCTGGCCTGTAGCTTTCTGATGATTTCTGAAATTTTTGCTTCATGCTATAGGCAAGCGACGCATGGCTGTGGCTTTTCTATTTTGGTACTCACTGTTTCATGCAACGCCATAGTGTAGGCGACGCATGGCTATAGCTTTCATGTTCAACACCTCAACAAGCCAAACGCTTGATATTAGCGCACCTTCCGAAGGTCCCGAGCCCTGCAAAAACAACGACAAACTATGTAATGTTACATAAATGAAAACGACTAAAACAATAAAAATTGGGTTGCCTCCCAACAAGCGCTTGATTTAACGTCGCGGCACGACGAAGACAACTTCATCACTTTTGTCTCCACCTTGAACTAATGAATTGTCTCCCCAGCTTCACCTCAAGCTTACGACTATGGTATTGGGGTGGTGGCAAAAATACAAAAGGACCAAGTAACCATTGTCGCATTTTACACTTCTTAGCCTTTATATGAGGGATGTCTTTTTGTCTCCTCGACATCGCAAACTTTAAAATATAGGCACCTTGTTCCTCCTCCTTTGGTTTCTTCATAGGCTCGGGTGGCTCAATTTTCATGTCACCATCCAAACATAATGTTGAAAAATGCTTGGAATGAGGTCCAATGCGCTTCAATTCTAAAATTGCATTACTTTTGACACCCTCACTTGCACAAACACTAGAGTCCTCAAATATGATGTTTTCTATTTCCTCACTTGACTCTAATGTAATTTTGTCAACCTTGGCATCATCAACTGATATTGGGTCGAATGGTAGGAATTTCACTTTTTGCTCCTCAAATTGTCTTCGAAGCTCTTCTATCTCAAATCTACTATCCACGACAACTGATAATTGGGCATTAGACACCTCAACCATATCACTCAAATTCGCCTCCAAGTCGTGAATAGTCAAGCCAAATTCGTCGATCTCTTGCCTGAGCACAACCCTTTCTTCCATAAATTGCCTTATCATATTTGTAAGTTCACTTCTAAAATCCCCATATGCTTCTAAAAGGTTGGCTTGCTCCGTTAGAAAATTTTGGCTCACAACCTGCACTTCTTCATTCCGGTCAGACTCACAAACATTGTTAAAAACATCACACACATTGATAGAGGAAGTAGTATGATACTTGGGACAAGAATTCCACAGACCACCACACAATTTGCAACAATTCCAATCAAAGGTTGTAGAAAATTCACATAACCAGTCCCGCAGGGTTGAAAGACTTGGACAATTTTTTCACAAGTGAGTTCCTCCACAAAGTAGACAGAGATCATCAAAATTAGAGCAACCATCATTCGACCAATTTTTATTAAAAGATGCCATGATAAGACAAGTAACACAATACTAAACTAACTAAAAATTAAACCTGAATAACAAATAACAAATCGTCTAAAAGAAAACAGTCAATTATTTAGTCCCCGGCAACGGCGCCAAAAACTAGTTGCTCCCAAACGTACACGCAAGTATACGTGGTCGACAAGTAATAAAGTGATAAATCGTGTATCGTTCCCACGAGGACTATTGTTACGACTGAATCCTAGCAAACAATTTCCTAAAAAACTATTCAGGGATCTTTTTCCAATGATTGAGATTTTTACTAACTAAATGAAATAATTAAAAACAAGTAATTGAAGTCAAGTAATAGAGCAAATTATAGGTTGTTGTCAATAAAAGAGAAACGGTCCAGAGTCAGAGCTACAAACAATCCAGTTGAGTTTTCCAGTTGATTCTACTTCATGATTTCCTAGATTGCTAACTAACAGATTAATTATATTCGTGAAAACCTTTCGATTCTTCACGAGTCTATGCAAGCTACTCTAACGCCTATATGTCTATGGAGTAAAATCACATGCATGCATTAAAGAACTCTGTATTTAGCTAAGCCAGGCAAATAGGTATATGTCTATCCTACCCGCAAATCAATTCCTTGATGCCCAGGTTCACAATCAAGCCCTATTCTTTCTTATGTGCATTCACAAATTCCCTCTGTCGAGTTCAACTTGTAAATCGTAGATAGTGTTCAATTATCGAGCCCTGATAAACAAATAATTAGGCTCAAGAAAGAATAAACAATCCGTAATGGTAAATCAATAGGGAGAAATCAACTTTCAAACATCAACCTTCATGTATTTGCTCTAACCCTAGAACGAACAAACTATAGAATTAAATAAAAGAATAAGAGAAAGAACTTGTTTAGAAGACATCTAGGGCTCCTCTGCTCTCCTCCAAAACTGACCTCCAAAATCCGACCTGCCTCCTAAAAATGACATTAATGACTATTTATAGTGTTTACAAAGTCTTCCCATAAGTTAATCCTAAGCCTAAACTAAATTGGAAAAGTTGGGGTCGCAGAACTAAAACCATGGGGAATGCCTCGCATGGTTATTGCTTCTGAGAGTCGCGCGCTACAGCTCATGCATCGCATGGCTTGTGGCTTTTGGAAGTCTGAAGCTACAGGCCATGCCTCGCATGGTTATGGCTTTTGGAAGCCTGAAGCTATGGCAACTCCGTAGCTTGCTCCATAGCTTTCCGTCTAATGTCATATCCCATGATTAGCTAAGTTCATCAATTCTTGCTCGATTTTATCCATCTTCATTCCGTTTGCACTCGTATTCATCCAAATCATTCCTAACATCACAAACACAATAAGTGAGCGCAACAATCACAATTATTTCGTGCAATGGGCGAATAACGTATCAAAATGTACGGAAATATTAAGGTAAAATAGGCTAATATTGCCAAACATCATAATGTCACGTAATTAAATAAAAAATAGAAATGAACCACCCACTTGCCCTAACTTGGAGTTTATTTTTCGACCTGTCCCACCCCACTGTGCAACACAAACCTGCCACCCCTGAACTTATTTGTTTGACTAATAAAGAGCGGGACGGGTTAATTGGTTTTGTAACCTAGTACAATCTATTTTAGTTTTATGTCAAATTTTCAAAAGATCTTTATTTATGCATGTAACAAATTTTCGTAAGGTCATTTCTTTTTTTTTTTTCGTAAATTATAAAGTATTAGGTTGGGCCATTTTTGATGTAGGGAAAACTACGCGGAAGCAATAATCTATAATCGAGCGGAAGCAATTAAAGGGATAATAAGAAATAAGGATTGGGAAGACAAGAAATGAGAAGAAATAATAAATCAAACTTACTAACGTAGATTGATTCTAAGGGAGAACGAGAAACTTGAACCAAATCCCGGATTCATACTAGGATGAAATCCTACGGTTTCTAAGTCATACTGGATACACGAGCGTCACGCTCTAAACACGAAGAACAAGCCTCTCAATGTTCTTTCTCTCAATTCTATCTTCAAACTAAGCTAATGAAATAAATGACCTAGGGAGGTATTTATAGTCTCCCTTTACATGTGTGTGAAATGTCTAAAAGCCTACAAGAGGGGTAAAACACTAAAGGCCACATAGGGCTAATGTAGAAAATACACACAAAACTAATAGAAATCTTGTCAAGGACATAGCAGTGGGAGCGCCCGCCTTAGAAGGGAGGCGCTCCGTCTCAGTGAAATACAGAGAGGCACACAGAGAGAGGCGGTCTGCCTAGTTCTCAGAGGCGCTCCGCCTGGTGCCAATCCAGAGAGTGTACAAAAAGTAGGCGCTCTGCCTGGTTCTATGGGCGGTCCGCCCAGTGCTGAAGAGCATGAGGCGCTCAAGTTTACACCCTTCAAATCATCTCCGAAGCCTCCATCTTCAAGGCTCTTCCTTTTTCACTCTTTTGCGTCCTTCAAGCTTGGCTTTTGATGGTTGGCTCTTGGTTCGATTTGCCCTGTATCATCCTCCCCTTCTTGAAAGGATTTCGTCCTCGAAATCAAACCATCCAAGCCTACATCCAAAGACAACACAAACAAAACATCTCCTACTACAAGAGTAGGTTAGTGCCAAAAGTATGGAAAACATACTCTTATGATATAGCCAAGCATCGATAACAAGTAAAAAACTTATGTCTCCCAAGGAAACAACAAGTACTTGACTCAATAAGAAAGTGCTTTCATCACAAGAACAAGCAAAGAGATCAATAGGACATGGAACATGCAAGACATAGCAATTAAATTCTACCAAGCCTTTATTGCGTTTTTATCACAAGGTGACACATTGGCTTTGGCATGCCCAACACTCAAGGTGTGATCAACATATGGGATGGAGTAAGTAAAATAGTTCAAGTCGCAACTAACATCGAATACTCCACTCTCCTTCTTAAAAGCACTCTTACACATACAGAGAGGTACCTCCTCACCTCCACACTTACCTCCAAGACAATCTTCTCACTAGACAAGCTCCCAAGGGAGGTCTCAAACAATAGATTATCTATAGAGTTAAGAACTTCAAACCAAGGAGGTTCAAACTCACACTCTACTCTAGTTTGACATAAATCACCATTTTCATTGAAGTCGCCCTCATACAAAGGATTAGTATAGGCACACTTATCAAGCTCAATAGCAATCAAAGGTGAAGTTGAAACGACCTCGGTCAGTCGTTTCGGAAGTTAGGACTCCGATTGGCGTGCTGATAATTTTAAAATATTCGTAAGGTCCATTAGGACCTATCTGAAAAATTTGAGCTAAATCAGACCTCGCTTGGTAGGCATCGGAAGAAGGTTTCAGTTTTTATTGTCGATAAATATTAAAAAGAGATTTTTGAGCTCGGTTTGGGCGAATGAGCTCCGATTCGAAATTCGAAAGCGTCGTTAGGTTTGTATGATTATTTGTGACTTTTGTGATTTTTCGAAAGTGAATTTCGATGTTGTTCGGCTAGTTTCCGCTAAAATGCCGAAAGTTAAATAATTTGACATTTTTGCTTTAAATTCGCATCTTGAGTTTCGGGAGTCCGATTTGAGATCCGTCTTCGTGAGTATGTTACATATATTTTGTATAACTTACTTGAAAAATTTGGGATTATTTCGACTTCTCTAGGGTTCTATTTTAATTTTAATCGTCGTAGCGATTTTATTAAAAAAAAAAAGAGAAAAAGTCAAAAGGATTAGTTGGTGGGCTAAGGGATTAAATCCCTTAGCAAAGCTGAAAACGATATACAACAGAAACATACACCATAGACAGTGAGGAAAAATTAGAAAAGAGAGAGGAAAAAAGGAAAAAAGGAGTGGAAAAATAGTGGAATTTCTACCCCAAATCTTCAGGTAATGATGCTAACTCATTATCTTAGCTTATTATATGTGTTTGAATATATTTTTACGGTAAAAATAGGGATATTAGACATCGCCCTAATGACGTAAATTGATAGTTTAACGGGTCAATTGGACCCCGATGATGAAAATGATTATATATTCGTTCTCAGTGAGTTATGGACAACATATAAATATAATATATTTAGGGTTTGGTTATGGGACTTTGAGCCCTGTATATAGGCCTGGCCTGCGTATTGCGTATGCGAATAGGGTATCAGGTTTCTAACTGGATTGCTCTAAGATATAAGGAATGAAGCCTTTAGCTTTATCTGATATAATTTTTCTGCTTATTGAATAGAAAGGGATCGTTTGGCGGTTAATCCAAAGAAAAAAAGCAGTGGTTGAGTAGCAGGGCTAGCTTTGGAATACGGTAAGTGTTTATATCCATTTCTTTGGAGGCACCTGGTCTCGTGGATTTTCTACCACGTGTTCCTTACGTGTGTAGCTGCCGATAGGCGTACTCATTACGCCTTAGCTTTGGATTTACATTCTATATTATATGTTATGTCCTGTTGTTGGTATTGCATTGAGGATCTGAGCATTGTACTCTGGCTGTGAGTTGACATATACTTCCCGGCAGTCGATGAGAGTCCCGCGCCGGTGAAGGGTTATCATTGCATCATATTGAAGGTAGGAGGATTCCGCCCTCGGAGCAGGAGGATTCCGCTCCATTGCATCATATTGAGGGTAGGAGGATTCCGCCCTCGGAGCAGGAGGATTCCGCTCAATCGCATCATATTGAGGGTAGGAGGATTCCGCCCTCGGAGCAGGAGGATTCCGCTCCATTCATTTGGCACATGTGACCCATTTCATTTCATCTCATTCCATTTCATTTCATACTGTTATGTAGATTTTCTGTACATGACTACTGTTCTGCTTATATGTGCATTGCAAATTTGTTGATTGTTGTCTGGTTCCGTTTCCCTGACTAGCGTATCTATTTTTCGAGGTTGCTAGTTTGTTCGCACTTATTGAGTCCTCATGACTCACCCCCCTATTTGTCCTTGTGTTTTCTTTTCGTTCGGCAGATTCTGCTCCAGGACCCAGCCAGTCGCGCCGTGATTGAGGAGTAGTACGTTCTCAGCTGTCTACGGTGAGCCATCCTGTTCATTGCGGCCACCAACTTCAGATATTACAGTTTTCCTTACTTTTGCTCCCTTCGGGAGGTGTGTATATCTTTTGGCCTTCTTAGATGTCTGATCTGGAAACCTTTAAAATTGTGTTTTCTGGGTAGTTATTTGTATTGTTCAGACAGCTTGTATATTTGTCTATCCTTGGGAGTTATCTTATGTTGTTAAAGTTTGGTTCATTTTTATTTCAAGGTAATTCTTCACAATTTATATCGATTCAGTCAATAGGGTTCGCCCGACAGGTTTAGGGGAGGTGGTCGGGTGCCCGCACGGGCTAACCGAGAATTTGGGTTGTGTCAGTTGGTATCAGAGCCCGGTTTAGAGTCTTTCTAGATCATGACAGTGTCTAATAGAGTCTCGCTGATCGGGCGGAGACGTCCGTACCTATCTACGAGAGGCTATGATGGCATTTAGGCAGTTTCCTTTCTTTCTTTCCCTGTCGTGCGTGAGTCTTCTTATTTGAAATTAAATATTTTTATTCTCCGCAGTAAATGGTGAGAACGCGCGCGAGTGCTCAGCGAGAGGCGGAGGAGCCAGCAGTCGCCCCTATGCCTGCTGCTCCGCGAGGTGGTGGTGTTGGCCGCGGTAGAGGTCGTGGTCGAGGCAGAGGTAGAGTTGCCCAGGCGTATGGTGGATCGTGTTGATCCTACTGCAGAAGTTCAGGTAGTGCCAGCTGTTGCTGGGCAGGGGGAGCAGGGCTTATTCATTCCCCCCGCACTTCATGACGCTTTTATGAGATTCTTAGCGACGCAGATGCCCCAGGGACCTCCTATTCCTCAGGTTGCCGTAGATGCTCATATTCCTCAGGCTGCTGTGGATGCTCCTATTCCTCAGGCTGCTGTAGATGCTCCTATCCCTCAGGCAGCTCCTCAGGCTGCGGTAGATATTGGTTCTCAGGTTCAGGAAGCCCCCATTCCAGCTCCACAGGTAGCCCCAGCAGTTCGTGTTCCAGGTGGTCATGTTCCAAAGGTAGCGGGTGTTATACCTCCGGTTGTTCAGGCTGGTCAGCCAGTCCAGGTAGCAGGTCAAGTTGATGATCCAGCAAGGCTGCATTATTTTACCCGACTTAGTCCTCCGAAGTTCTCTGGTCAGAAATCAGATAAGCTTAAGCCTCGTGAGTTTCTTGATCAATGTCAGCGTATCTTAGAGGTCCTTGGATATCTTGAGCAGTATGGAGCTGATTATACTGCCTTCCAGCTTGAGGGTCCGGCTTTAGCTTGGTGGACCGCACTCCGATCAGCTAGGCAGGGCTTACCTAAGCTGACCTGGAGTGAGTTTTCTCATCGATTCATGGAGAAGTTTTTCCCTCGCAGTCAGCAGGATGAGAAGAGGAGACAGTTTGAGAGGATTGGACAGGGTAACCTGTCAGTCACGGAGTACGAGCTTTTATTTTCAGAAATGTCCAGTTATGCTCCAGATCTCGTACAGGAGCCCTCTGAGAGGGTCAGACGTTTTATTGATGGGCTTTCTCCTCATTTGCGGTCCCAGATGGCTCGTGAGATTGAGGCTGGTACCCTATTTGATGTTGCTGTTGATATTGCCAGGAGGTATGAGGCCTATCATAGATTGGAGATAGAGGAGTTAGAGCGGGAGAGTAAGAAATCTCGTGGTCCCGGGCATTCTAGTACCTCGTATGGAGGTAGGAGTTATCAGCAGCAGGGTAGGCCTCCTGATAGACCAGCTCAGTTTCCAACGCGTGGTTCTCATAACGCGCCTACTTCTTCTCAGGGTCAGTTTGGGTTTCGCCCGCGAGATCAGTCTCAGTTTGATCAGCGTAGATTTTCTCCAGGGTACTTTATCTGTCAGGATCTAGGGCATCATAAGAAGGATTGCCCTTATCTTCATCAGCAGGGTAGTAGCCGCCCTTTCCCTCGCCTTCCAGCGCCTATGCAGCATCAGCCTCAGGGTGCCCCTTCAGGGTCTCAGCCAGCTAGAGGTGCACCACCATCTGGTAGAGGTCGGGGTCGTGGTTCAGGTGGTCCCTCCAGGGGTGGATCTCAGGGTGGTCGTTCAGCTCAGCCGCAGAGACAGCTATATGCACTGCCGGCCAGGCAGGATGCCGAGGCATCCCCAGCTGTTGTTACAGGTATTTTATCTGTTTGTGGTCGAGATGCATATTCTTTGGTAGATCCGGGGTCTACATATTCATATGTATCTCCTTATTTTGCTTCGGGTTTTCATGTTGATTATATGTGTCTTCGTGATCCATTCTGTGTTTCTACTCCTATTGGAGACATTATCATTGTGGATCGAGTTTATCCAGCTTGTACCATATCTTTTGGGGGTCGTGAGGCACTAGTAGATCTTCTAATCCTAGATATGGTTGATTTTGATGTTATTATTGGCATGGATTGGCTGGCGTCGTGTCATGCCACATTAGATTGTCATGCCAAGTCTCTTCAGTTGTCTCTTCCTTGTTCAGCACCAGTGGTGTGGCAGGGTTCTTATTTGCCACCCAGGGGGCATGTTATTTCTTTCCTGAAGGCAAAACGGATGATGGATAAAGGGTGTTTAGCGTATCTTGCCATGGTTCGAGATACCACTGTGGAGATTCCATCTCTTGATTCTATTCCTGTCGTTAGGGAGTTCCCTGATGTGTTTCCAGATGATTTGCCAGGACTTCCTCCTGATCGAGAGATCGAGTTTGGCATTGATATTGTGCCAGGGACTCAGCCTATTTCTATCCCTCCTTACCGCATGGCCCCATCAGAGTTGAAGGAGCTGAAGGAGCAGTTGCAAGATTTGCTTGACAAGGGATTCATCAGGCCGAGTATTTCTCCGTGGGGTGCTCCTGTTCTATTCGTGAAAAAGAAAGATGGGACTATGCGGATGTGTATTGATTATCCTCAGCTAAATAAGGTCACCATCAAGAATAAGTATCCCTTGCCTCGTATTGATGATTTGTTTGATCAGTTGCAGGGTGCCAAATTCTTTTCTAAGATTGATCTGCGATCTGGTTATCATCAGCTAAAGATTCGCGAGTTAGATATCTCGAAGTCTGCTTTTAGGACTCGTTACGGCCATTATGAGTTCCTAGTTATGTCTTTTGGGCTGACTAATGCCCCTGCAGCCTTTATGGATCTCATGAACCGGGTGTTTAAGCCATTCCTTGATTCCTTTGTCATTGTCTTCATTGATGATATTCTTATCTATTCTCGTAGCTACGAGGAGCATGATTATCATCTGAGGGTGGTTCTTCAGACCCTCCGTGATCGTAAGTTGTATGCCAAGTTCTCGAAATGTGAGTTTTGGCTTAATTCTGTAGCATTTTTGGGTCACGTTGTATCTAGTGAAGGTATCAAGGTTGATCCGAAGAAGATTGAAGCAGTGCAGAAATGGCCTCGTCCTACCACTCCGACGGAGATTCGCAGCTTCCTTGAATTGGCAGGTTATTATCGGAGGTTTGTGGAAAAGATCTCTACTATTGCAGCTCCTCTGACTCGCCTGACGCAGAAGGCGGTTCAGTTTCGATGGTCCGATGAGTGTGAGGCCAGCTTCCAGAAGCTTAAGGCCTTATTGACTTCAGCTCTAGTGTTATCCCTTCCTTCGGGCACCGATGGATTCGTAGTTTATTGTGATGCATCTCGTGTGGGCCTTGGTTGTGTTCTTATGCAGCACGGGAAGGTAATTGCTTATGCTTCCAGACAGTTGAAGCCGAATGAGAAGAATTATCCGACTCACGATTTAGAATTGGCAGCTATGGTCTTTGCTTTGAAGATATGGAGGCATTACCTTTATGGCGAGCCTTGTGAGGTGTATACGGATCATAAGAGTCTGCAGTATCTTCTCTCTCAGAAAGATCTTAACGGCTGACAGCGGAGATGGCTTGAATTGATTAAAGATTATGATCTCATTATCCATTATCATCCTGGGAAGGCGAACGTGGTAGCAGATACTTTGAGCAGGAAGTCCATGGGCAGCATGGCTTTTCTTTATGCTGATATGAGACCATTGACTCGAGAATTGCAGTCCATTGGCGACTCCGGCGTGAGATTTCTTCTTCCAGACTCCAGTCGAGTCTTAGCATGTGTTGCAGCTCAGTCTTCCTTGGTCAATCAGATTAAGGGAAGACAGTTCGAGGATCCTCATCTGTAGGAGTTGCGTGGTCGTGTCCTAAGTGGAGGAGTTCCCTCCTTCGAGCTTGATTCAGATGGAATTCTTCGGTTTAATGGTCGACTCTGTGTTCCTGATGTTGGGGATTTAAGGCAGTCAGTGCTCGGTGAAGCTCATAGCTCGCGTTATTCTATTCATCCTGGTATCACAAAAATGTATCAGGACCTCCGAGAGCTATACTGGTGGAAGGGGATGAAGAGAGATGTATTTGATTATGTATCTCGTTGCTTGAACTGTCAGCAGGTTAAGTTCGAGCACCGGAGACTAGCAGGGTTAGCTCAGGCATTGCCCATTCCCGAGTGGAAGTGGGAGCATATCACGATGGATTTTATAGTTGGTCTGCCAAAGACCCTGCGGCGCCACGATTCAGTCTGGGTCATTGTTGACAGACTGACTAAGTCAGCTCACTTTATCCCTGTAAAGACTACTGATTCAGCTCAGAGACTGGCGCGGATTTTCATTGAGCAAGTGGTTAGGCTGCATGGTACTCCTGTATCCATTATCTCAGATCGTGATTCCCAGTTTAGGCAGTCTTTTCAGAGAGAGTTGGGGACCCAGGTGCAGCTTAGCACAGTATTCCATCCTCAGACTGACGGTCAGTCCGAGCGGGTTATTCAAATTCTGGAGGACATGTTGAGAGCTTGTGCACTTGACTTCGGGGGTTACTGGGATGATCATTTGGCGTTAGCAGAGTTCTCTTATAATAATAGCTACCAGTCTTCTATTCAGATGGCTCCATTTGAGGCCTTATATGGTCGTCGATGTCGTTCTCCTATTGGCTGGTTTGAGTCTCGAGATGTCGAGGTGATGAGTTCAGATATGGTTCGTCAGACTCTTGAGGTTGTTCGTGTTATTCAGGATCGTTTACGGACTGCCCAGAGTAGGCAGATTTCATATTCGAACCGGAGGAGCCGAGAGTTAGAGTTCGAGGTCGGGGACATGGTATTTCTGAAAGTGTCACCGATGCGAGGTGTAAAGAGATTTGGTAGGAAAGGAAAGCTTAGTCCCAGGTTCATCGACCCTTTCTGTATCGAGAAGCGTATTGGTAAGGTAGCTTATCGGCTCGACCTGCCAGCTTCTATGCCAGTTCACCCAGTTTTCCATGTGTCGATGCTCTGGAAGTGTATCCGAGATCCTTCTGAAGTGATCGAATTAGACCCTGCTCAGCTAGATGTGAATCTGGCTTATGAGGAGTTCCCAGTTGCTATAGTTGCGCGTGATGTCCGAAAACTTCATTCGAAGCAGATTCCGATGGTTCGAGTGCGATGGAATAATCGTCCTCGTGAGGAGGACACTTGGGAGCTTGAGTCCAGTATGCGTGAGAGGTATCCTTACCTCTTCGACGATTCAGGTTCGAACTTGATCTTTAAAGCCTAAAAGTTCTAATCGTTGTATATGATTTGGGTTTCGTAGTAAATGTCATTAGAAAAATTAGTGTAAGCATTCTCATTAGAGGTGTGAAATCTATTTTAGACTCTTGCTCGTTCGAAGACGAACGAGAGTCTAAGTGGAGGAGAATGAAACGACCTCGGTCAGTCGTTTCGGAAGTTAGGACTCCGATTGGCGTGCTGATAATTTTAAAATATTCGTAAGGTCCATTAGGACCTGTCTGTAAAATTTGAGCTAAATCAGACCTCGTTTTGTAGGCATCGGAAGAAGGTTTCAGTTTTTATTGTCGATAAATATTAAAAAGAGATTTTTGAGCTCGGTTTGGGCGAATGAGCTCCGATTCGAAATCCGAAAGCGTCGTTAGGTTCGTATGATTATTTGTGACTTTTGTAATTTTTCGAAAGTGAATTTCGATGTTGTTCGGCTAGTTTCCGCTAAAATGCCGAAAGTTAAATAGTTTGACCTTTTTCCTTTAAATTCGCATCTTGAGTTTCGGGAGTCCGATTTGAGATCCGTCTTCGTGAGTATGTTACATATATTTTGTATAACTTACTTGAAAAATTTGGGATTATTTCGACTTCTCTAGGGTTCTATTTTAATTTTAATCGTCGTAGCGATTTTATTAAAAAAAAAAAGAGAAAAAGTCAAAAGGATTAGTCGGTGGGCTAAGGGATTAAATCCCTTAGCAAAGCTGAAAACGATATACAACAGAAACATACACCATAGACAGTGAGGAAAAATTAGAAAAGAGAGAGGAAAAAAGGAAAAAAGGAGTGGAAAAATAGTGGAATTTCTACCCCAAATCTTCAGGTAATGATGCTAACTCATTATCTTAGCTTATTATATGTGTTTGAATATATTTTTACGGTAAAAATAGGGATATTAGACATCGCCCTAATGACGTAAATTGATAGTTTAACGGGTCAATTGGACCCCGATGATGAAAATGATTATATATTCGTTCTCAGTGAGTTATGGACAACATATAAATATAATATATTTAGGGTTTGGTTATGGGACTTTGAACCCTGTATATAGGCCTGGCCTGCGTATTGCGTATGCGAATAGGGTATCAGGTTTCTAACTGGATTGCTCTAAGATATCAGGAATGAAGCCTTTAGCTTTATCTGATATAATTTTTCTGCTTATTGAATAGAAAGGGATCGTTTGGCGGTTAATCCAAAGAAAAAAAGCAGTGGTTGAGTAGCAGGGCTAGCTTTGGAATACGGTAAGTGTTTATATCCATTTCTTTGGAGGCACCTGGCCTCGTGGATTTTCTACCACGTGTTCCTTACGTGTGTAGCTGCCGATAGGCGTACTCATTACGCCTTAGCTTTGGATTTACATTCTATATTATATGTTATGTCCTGTTGTTGGTATTGCATTGAGGATCTGAGCATTGTACTCTGGCTGTGAGTTGACATATACTTCCCGGCAGTCGATGAGAGTCCCGCGCCGGTGAAGGGTTATCATTGCATCATATTGAGGTTAGGAGGATTCCGTCCTCGGAGCAGGAGGATTCCGCTCCATTGCATCATATTGAGGGTAGGAGGATTTCGCCCTCGGAGCAGGAGAATTCCGCTCAATCGCATCATATTGAGGGTAGGAGGATTCCGCCCTCGGAGCAGGAGGATTCCGCTCCATTCATTTGGCACATGTGACCCATTTCATTTCATTTCATCTCATTTCATCTCATTCCATTTCATTTCATACTATTGTGTAGATTTTCTGTACATGACTACTGTTCTGCTTATATGTGCATTGCTTATTTGTTGATTGTTGTCTGGTTCCGTTTCCCTGACTAGCGTATCTATTTTTCGAGGTTGCTAGTTTGTTCGCACTTATTGAGTCCTCATGACTCACCCCCCTATTTGTCCTTGTGTTTTCTTTTCATTCGGCAGATTCTGCTCCAGGACCCAGCCAGTCGCGCCGTGATTGAGGAGTAGTACGTTCTCAGCTGTCTACGGTGAGCCATCCTGTTCATTGCGGCCACCAACTTCAGATATTACAGTTTTCCTTACTTTTGCTCCCTTCGGGAGGTGTGTATATCTTTTGGCCTTCTTAGATGTCTGATCTGGAAACCTTTAAAACTGTGTTTTCTGGGTAGTTATTTGTATTGTTCAGACAGCTTGTATATTTGTCTATCCTTGGGAGTTATCTTATGTTGTTAAAGTTTGGTTCATTTTTATTTCAAGGTAATTCTTCACAATTTATATCGATTCAGTCAATAGGGTTCGCCCGACAGGTTTAGGGGAGGTGGTCGGGTGCCCGCACGGCCTAACCGAGAATTTGGGTCGTGTCAGAAGTATCCAAACTAGAGACAACATTCACACTTGAGGAGTCATCAAACACAATTTGATCCATCTCATACACAAGAGATTCCTCAAGGTTACAACCTTCCTCACTACAATACAAGAGACCACTACTAGCAAGCAAGCAATCAAAGGGAAGACTAGGATAATCATGAAATTCATCTTCTCCTTTATCAAATATGGATGGGGTGTCATAACAAGGTTCACAAATAAGGTCAACTTCAATATTTTCACTAAAGAGAGGTTCAATAAAAACCGAGCTCACATCATGATGTGGCTTTTCAACCCTCTCAACTAGTGGTTCATTTGCACACACGAGTTGATCCCATGGCTCTACACTAGTTGCAAACACATTGTATTCATACAAATCATCAACTAGCATAGAGTTTTCACAAATAATATCATAAGACAAGGAAGTAACATGCTCAAGGGAAGAAGAACTAACACATACCTTTGAGTGGCCATCTTGCTCACTCAATGCACTTGAAGTGTTATGAATAGTTTCTCCACCTTGTAGCTCACATTTGGAATCACCTTCACCTTACCTTTCCATCTTGGAACATGGTTGAGGCTCCATTGGTTTGCCTCCAAGAATACCTATACAAGTACTTACACAAGTAGAAGAAAAAGATAAAGGGTTAAGGTTAGAATAAGGGGTGTCCTCACTCTCACTGATTCTTTTTTCCTCTTTCTTTTCCCTCATTTTCTTTTCAAGGTCGGGTGTAGATTCGGGTGGTGACATCCCACTCACATCACTCATCACATCCTCTTCTTTTTTCACTCGAGGAATGTTACCCGGCCACTCCCTTACTCCTCTCTATCTTTTGTATCTCAAATTCGGGTGAGTTGGGACGAGGCCCAAGAATACTGTTGCTCCCAAATGCACACGCAAGTATACGTGGTCGACAAGTAATAAAGTGATAAGATCAAGTATCATCCCATAGAGACTTGTGATTAACTATTAACTAAATCAACCAATTCCTAATTATCTAAACAAATAAAGAATGTGATAGTTTATTGAGAATTAAGCTAAATAAAATTAACTAATAAAACTAAGAAATTAAGTAATAAAATAGAACAAGTAGGACGTCGAGTTTAATATGAGATAATGTTCCAGGGTTATGGGAAATCTACCAATCCTGTTGAATTCTTCAGTTAATTCAACTTAATTAATTTATCTGGGTTACTAATCGACAGGGTTAATATTGCTCACAAGACTCTTCCGATATCTTGCTCGCCTATTCAAGCTAATCCAACGCCTATATTCCTATGGAATAAGAAGTTAACAAGAACGCATTAATAATTCATGTATAATGATTAAGCAAGGCGAATAGGTATATTCCTATCCTTATCCGCGAATCTATTCCCCAATGCCCAGGTTCAAGAACAAGCCCTACTAAATCCTATTGCAATCAAGAATTCCCTTTCCCAAGTTCAATTCAAGATTCATAAATAGTATTCAATTGGTGATCAAGCAATAAAATAATTAAGACCAGAATTTAATAAATAACCCAATATGATAAACTAATAAAATCAAATTAACATTTGAATATCAACATTCATGGAGAATCCCACGACCCTAGAACTAACAAACTAAATAAAGAAAAAAAAAAGAAAAAGAGAAAAGAAGAACTTGGTGTTTTAAGACTCCAGTGGGTGCTGCCCCCTCTTGTTCCAGCGTGAGTCCCTTATATAGAGAACAAAGTAACTTTCTCCAGTTCCTACTAATTTCATGAAAAGCTTCTCCTATTTCATAATGAATTACTAGTTCTAATTTTACTGTGCGTTGCAACTCCAAATACCATTAGGATTGTAACCTTCAAACTTTGTCTTGCTTTGTCTTGGTACATGACTTCCTTTTGCCCAACTTTTATTTTTCCAAAGTACACTAGGATTCAACTAAATTATTGCCATTTGTGCCTTCTTGCTGTAGGAAACTTATAAATTCTTTTGCCCATCTACTCTCCTGCTAAGGCAATTGAAAAGTGGACTTTGCTTCACTTTAAGACATGCAGCAACATCTTGTTTAGCTCAGGACCTCTTGCTTTTCATAACTCCATAAATTGTTATCCAATTCGCTCCATATTAACTTCAATTGATCCTAATAAATTACACCAACATCCAATTAATATATATCAACAACTTAAAATAGTTGGGCATATTTAGTCACAAAAATACGCAAAGGACGATAAAATTAGAACTGAATTGATATCAAAATATACATAACTATGACCAACATCAAATACCCATAGCCGGAGTAGGTGGACTTTTTACATCAACCCAGAATCTAGGACTTCGAGACTCATCACTTGATGTCTCCTTCTTCTTTGTTGGTGAACCACTTGGCTTTGAAGGTTTTGGGTTTATCTTGTTGACAATTGTCAACTCTTTTCTTGCACTAGTCCCACCATTTCTTGTCTTTGTAGGACTCCTTGATTGCACATTTTTACCCATGAAATGAAGTTCTCGCTCCTTGCTCCTTTGCATAGCCAAAGAAGGTGCACTAGTAGGCAATCGGCCTCTCGCCCGATAAGGTACAAAGTCATAAACCCTTTGTCCTATGCCCACAAGAATCACATCCTTCATAGCACTATATTGCAACCTCTTGTCATGCAACCATGGCTCACCTAGCCAAATATCAATATGTTGCATTGGATACACATCACACCAAACATAACATCTATAATTCCTATGAGATAGAAGTACCCGAGCTTCCTTGGAAACCCACACTCCCTCATACTCATAAGGACTCTCTAGCTCACGGCATGGTATCCTTAGCCTATCCACCAAAGAGGTGCTAATGCAATTGGCATCGGTATCATCAATCTTGAGCAATTATCCTCCAATACCATTTACCTCAACAATGAACCTTCGTCTACCCAAGTTTTGTAGATTGGCATCCAAGTGAGGACTCGAATGCCCACAAGTGTCAACTCCGACAACTTGGGTCTCCCTTATCCCTCCTCTCCTAGCAAGATTGCTAGAGTCACATCCACTTCCCGTCACTCTTCCAACATTAGAAATGTTGTTGGAAGTCGAGGAAGGATCCTTGCCATGGAACCCATAAGTGCCTCTCGCCTTGGTTCCATAGCCAATAGTACATACTCCTACTACTACTACTACCCTTCACGGCGTTGATAGAACAATACAAGCCTTTAGTAGCAAAAGCAACACCATCTCTCAAACCACCCTCCACATGGGAGTTAGGTTGCTTAGCATACCTAGAAGATGCAAGCTTTTTTCTTTCCATGGAACAACCACCACCTCCTCCCATACTAATGGAAGGACCTCTACTACTCCCTTGTACACCACTAGCAACACCAAGAGAATATGCAAATGAATAATGCGTATAATCAACTTTTTCATCAATTCTCTCTAGGTCACTATAAACATTTTCATATTCATCACAAGTAGAGTAAGTAGGATCAATGTACCTTGAAGCGTCACCATCTTCATATTCTTGACTAGACGCGTAAGGATCAACACATTCATCATCATAA
Organism: Petunia x hybrida; assembly: GCA_037355625.1. Taxonomy (NCBI): domain Eukaryota; kingdom Viridiplantae; phylum Streptophyta; class Magnoliopsida; order Solanales; family Solanaceae; genus Petunia; species Petunia x hybrida. Next base: position 831,932 of record JBBBVM010000974.1, read on the forward strand.
GCTTCATAGTCTTCATCAACTTCACGATCATCATAGTGAACCGCTTCATCCTCATTGGAGCCATGGTTTCCCGAGTCATCATAGTAATTCCCATCTTCATCATCATAGGAACCATAGTCTCCATCATTACCATACGAGCCGTAGCAACTCGCATCATCCCCACATGAGCCATAATCTCCACCATCATCATCCGACATAGTTGCAACACCAAAAGAAAGAACCTCACAAAAATCACTCCCTTACATATTTCACTCAATATATGAACACTCAAGGACAAGGCCTTCAATGACTTAGAACCCACGGTGATCACAACTAGTATGTCCAAGTATCAGTTCGGAATGAAGTTAATGGGACTCGATGTAAGGACGGCTATTTAAAAGTGCGCACTTGAGGCCAAAGAAAGTTCTACGACTCTTCTTTGATTTCAAATCTCCTCTACGCACGAATGTCCTAATACGCTCAAAAGATAGTGTCAATGGAGTAGGACAATTACCCAAGAAATACTAACCAAGAAGCCCGGAGGCAAAGAACAAGTAAAAACCTACGAAAAAACTACTCAAATACTGAAACAGAAAGAGGCGCCCTGCTTCAGGTGGTTAGGCGGTCACCTGGAAAAGTCCAGAGAGGCCTCCAGAAAGATTCGGTCCGCCCAAAATGGGTAGGCGGTCGCCCAAAACTGAAAATTTCAGCAATTTCCTGCAGCTTTTTCAGCAACTCCACAACGTGTTTTGCCCCTTTTTACACCAAAATTTTCAATGTTTTCAATTTGTTTTCAACTCCTAATGGTACCCAAAGGTGTATAGGATGATTACCAACAAACCCCAATAGTTTTTAACCCCAACAAACAACAACAAGTCGATTTTGATCTTCAAGCAAGAATTTTTAGGGTTTTTAAAAACTTTGAGATTTGATTCTTCAAATTTCGAATCACAACACCAAATCATGATATTTTGGTACCAAAAGAACAAGAATCAAACATAGAACAATCCCTGATAACTTTAAACACTTGGAGATTCAAACCCAATCCGTTCAATGAATTTTTTTGAAACTTTTCAATTTTTCAATTTTTTTCTTCTTTTTCAAATAAGAACTTCAAGAACACATAAACAACAATAACAAGGATAAAATGGCACGAGCGAGGGTTTGTAAGAACAAAACCTATCCATGCTCTAATACCAACTGATGTAGGGAAAACTACGCGGAAGCAATAATCTATAATCGAGCGGAAGAAATTAAAGGGATAACAAGAAATAAGGATTGGGGAGACAAGAAATGAGAAGAAAGAATGAACCAAACTTACTAACGTAGATTGATTCCAAGGGAGAACGAGAAACTTGAACCAAATTTCGGATTCATACTAGGATGAAATCCTCGGGTTTCCAAGTCATAGTGGATACACGAGCGTCACGCTCTAAACACGAAGGCCAAGCCTCTCAATATTCTTTCTCTCAATTCTATCTTTAAACTAAGCTAATGAAATAAATGACCTAAGGGAGGTATTTATAGTCTCCCTTTACATGTGTGTGAAAATATCTAAAAGCCCACAAGAGGGGTAAAACACTAAAGGCCACATAGGGCTAATGTAGGACATACATACAAAACTAATAGAAATCCCGTCAAGGACATAGCAGTGGGAGGCGCCCGCCTCAGAAGGGAGGCGCTCCGCCTCAGTGAAATACAGAGAGGCACACAGAAAGAGGCGGTCCGCCTAGTTCTTAGAGGCGCTCCGCCTGGTGCCAATCCAGAGAGTGTACAAAAAGTAGGCGCTCCGCCTGATTCTATGGGTGGTCCGCCCAGTGCTGAAGAGCCTGAGGCGCTCAAGTGTACGACCTTCAAATCATCTCTGAAGCCTCCATCTTCAAGGCTCTTCCTTTTGCACTTTTTTGCGTCCTTCAAGCTTGGCTTTTGATGGTTGGCTCTTGGCTCGATTTGCCCCGTATCAATTTTTTCAAGATGGTGGATCACAACTAAAACTTGCAATTAGATGACTGCAATCCGCTTGATCACCTCAATAAAAGGTTTGATTTCGAGCTATGTAATTGAAAAAGTATTGTATGTAATTGGAAGCATTTTCCTATTGAAAAAGCCTACGAGATAGTTAGGCCTCGTTTATTTATAAAATTTTGGGAGTTTTTTTCCAATAATATTTCAAATCATTATTTGTTTATAAAATCTGACCAAATTATAAAAATTAAATCTTCAAATTTTAAAAAACTGGTTGAGATTTATTTTAAAAATATTTTGGTGAAAGCTTTTTTCTCACTCACAAAACTTCAATTTTTTTAATTTTCAAGGAAAATGTATGTCCAAATAAAAATTCAAGTTCTAAAAATTATTTTTCAACTCAACTTCAAAAATTCATACGGTAAATTTCAAATAAATCTATATCTGAACGCTTGCTTAGACAAATTTTCCTACCCATGTTAATTAAATGTCTATGGTACAAGTGGTATCACTTACGTAGATCTTCTTTCACATATTTTGGCATACACCTTCATAAGTCCACATAAAGTTCATTATTTTCAACCACCATTGGTTCACACCGATGAACCCTGTATTTGGATGGTTTTATATATATACTACTCCATACGTTTAAAAAAGATGAGCCCAATTGACTTTGTTCTGAGTTTAATAAAATAAAAAATACTTTTAAAATTTGTAGTTTAAAATAAATCATAAATATTTATATGACTATAAATTATCTCAATAAAGAAATAAATTTATCATTTTTGAAATAGATAGAGTATGTATAAAGCAGGCCTCCCTCAAAGAAAAAGAAGAACAAAAATCAATGGAGGAAATCTGCAGTGATGGACAACATATCACTCACTGTCTTATGATTTGACATGCTTCGATTTGACGTTTGAATTGTCATTTCATCCCCTGAAGTACTTTTTGTATGTCATCATTTTCTTTAGAGAAATTACAAATATTTAATGCACATGTATTTACGCATGGAGCGTTTTAGTCTCTTTCGTCATGTCCATTTCTTTGGCCATGTTTTTCCCCAGACTCGGGCTTTAACTTTGCTTTCTTCGTCCTCTGGTGGTTAAGCCCCCGTTTGTTTATAATTTTTGGAAATATTTTTGGGAGTTTTTGGGAGAAAAACTGTTTGTTTATGCTATTTCATCAAAACTTCACCTAAAAAGTCCCAGAAACTCAAAAAGTGCTCAAAGACTGTTTTTGGGCAGTTTTTGGGAAATTTGAAAAACTACTCACAAGACTTCAACTATTTTTTCAAGTAAATTCTATGTCAAACACAACTTCAAGTTCGAAAAATTATTTTTCAACTCAATTACAAAAACTCAAATTCCCAAGTTTCAACCAAATTTATGTCCAAACACTAGCTAAATGTATATGAAAGTGAGAACTGGAAAATTAAGAAAGAGTACTGGAGTGCTCGAGGCTAAACTTTGCTTATTTCTTATTCCTACTTTGAGCTACTGGCATACCATTAACGGAAGTGGGTGAAACCTAAATAACCATTTATAGTTGCTGTAGAGGCCAAACAGTAAAAAATATTAATACATTTGGTTTTGGAGGGATTTTTTGGGCCAAAAAGTGTTTGTTTATGCTTTTTGGGCAAAACTTGTCCCAAAAACTCAAAAACTGGTCTTGAGCTGTTTTTGGGCCAAAAACTAACATTTACACATCAAATTTCATTTTCATAAGAGCTCAAAGGCTCTTTTGAGCCAAAAAATTTGTTCCCAAAAAGTATACCCAAACACTTTTTCATTTTCATATCAAACTTCACCCAAAAAGTGTTTCCCAAAAAATATTTGGGAATCTATGTCCAAACGCTAGCTAAATAAGTAAATGTGTTTGTGAAAATGTATGACTTAACAAAAAGTGTTTTATCGAAGATTACTCAAATAACATGTAATAGCCCAAGCCCGCCAGTGATATTGTCCGCTCTGCGCCTAGGCCCGCACGGCTTTAAAATGCGTCACTAGGGTTTAAGGCCAGTTAACTTATATACCCAGTATTTTTCCTGTGTTATGCCGATGTGAGACACTTAATCCTTAGCTGGGGTGTTACATACACCCCTCTTATGGGCTCAGTTAACATCAGTTCCCCAACCCCCCCCCCCTTCCCGCCCCTCTTTTGCTCTCTCTCAACCTTTAGAATTTCTGAGGAGACACATTCCATTTCCAATTAAAAGGTCGGCCATATTTGACTTGGCTTGACACTATAGACCAAATTATTAAATCTGACAAATTAAAATAGGGTTTGACAAACAAGTCATCAACTACTCCTTCATATTAAATTGTGCCAATATTCTTGTCATAAACTATGATACTATTGACTTACTTTCACGATACTCCATTTCAGTAGAGCGAAAGATGTCAACGAGTTTTATTTCATGGGCAATGATAGCAAATCTCACAAAACTTTTTAACTGAAATTTAAAAGAAAGGCGAGAAGATTTACGCAGAGACCTCCGCAAGTCTTCATTGAAGAAAATAACCTATCCATTTCGTTTTGGCTTATTTTTGTAGAGAATAAATGTTAAGTGTTGTTTAATGGGAATGCGGGGATGTGTTAGGGGTTATTAAAACTTGTGGGTGTCAAAACATAAAATGTAATATCATTTGAATTCACAAAACCTGGTCTAGTTACATCCAATCGAAGCTTTCTTGTTTTTCGCTCCATTCTTAGTTCACTCAGTTATTTCTCTCATTCAGTCATCTCTAGGGGTGAGTATTTGAAATTTCGGTTCGGGTTCGGTATTTTTAAGTTCGGAATTTCGGTATTCGGTTGTTGAATGTTAATACCAAATATCAAATCAAAATTTATTCGGTTCGGTTCGGTTTATTGTTATTCCGTTCGGTTATTTCGGTTCGGTTTTATAATTCGGTTTTCCATTTTAAATTTTTGCATTCAATTCATCTCATTTTAACAAACACTTCAACTTTTTTACAAAAATTAAAAAACTTAAAAACAACATTGTATCAGTTCGAAAACTTCACTAGCAGCTGTCCTAAAACAACACTAACATCAGCTAAAATTTGCAGCAGCAACTCTTAGAAATCTGAACCAAAAGTAGTCCAATTCAACATCAGTACTAGTCCTAAAATAGCACTAACAGTAGCTAAAAAACTGCACTAGCAGCAGTTAAAAATCTGCACCAGCAGTAGTCCGAAACAACACTAGCATTAGTTCTAAAAGTGCACCAACAGCAGCTAAAAAACTGCACCATCAACAGTTAAAAATCTGCACCATCAGCATTTAAAAATCTGCACCAGCATCAGTTACAAAATCTGCACCAGCACCAGTCCAAAACAGTGGCAGCAGCATACCGAAAACAGCACCAGAAAAAGCAGCAGCTAGGGAAATAAAAAACAGCAGCTACACAGTTTCAAAACCAGCAGCTAAGCAGTTAATAAACAACAACTAGCACCATCAGTAGGCAGTTCAAAAACTGCAGAAACAACAGTAGCGTAGCAGCCTAGCAGGAGTATAAATTCGAGCAAGGGACACCTATTCAAATGTTGTCTCAACCTTGTTGTTCCATTCGTAGTTGAAGCACCTAAAACTTTCTTACAATATTTACACTTTGCACCATCTTTAGATAAATACCAATATCTTTAGATATCTCAAAATGAGGCCAAACCTCGGATCTGTGTCATGACTTTTCTTTTTTTAGTTCCTTGAGTATCAATTGTTTAGGTATCTTCACTAATAGGTAAACTTTCATTTGAATCAGCCCCGCTAACTCTACTTTCATCCACCATCTAGAAAAAATTAACAAAGAGAAACAAATAAATAATTTTAAAAAATGAGGCAAAATAACTAAATGAGGCAACAGTGAAGCAGACTAGCAGTTGAAGCAGAATGAGGCAGTCAGGAAGAGGTGCACATTTGACATATGGAAAGCAACTGAAGCAAAATGAGGGAACAAATCAGATTTTAAGAAAAATAAAGAATACAAGAAAACATAGTTCCTGCCATTTACTTAAGGGTTGATTTTAATTGTGCAATCAGTATTCAAGGCCATTATGAGTCAAAAAGATGAAAAGATAAACACGCCAATACAATTGTATAAGTACAAATGAATCCAGAAACTATCATAACTGAAAGAAAGGGTAATTTACTGTGTAGTGTCTACTATTACCAATTAAAGCATTCTTGAATGTTGAATCTACTCAAGCACAAGCATTCTTTTTTTTTTTAAATCTCTAATCAGTTTCCTTCATATTCTCATATAATAAACTTGAACTAAATACATAAGTTGGTAGCATAATCAAAGAGCAAACATAAATCATAAAAACATAAGGAAAAGAGAATTTACCTCTTCGAGAGCAGAGCAGCAGCGGCGACTGTCGATCAGCAGTGGAGTGAGAATGGGTATTTTCTAAGAAGAAGAAAGAACAAAGAACAAAGTGAATAAACCCTAAGAACTAAGGGTCAAGTGCTGTTACTCTGTTAGAATTAGACGTTAGGTGAGTGGGTATTTACTATTTGGGCTAAGGAGAATTGGGCTTGGGTTTAATTTTATTTGTATATATTTTAAATATGTATACTAAAACTATTCGAAATTTCGGAGTTCCGAATTTTGAAACTTAAAAACAGAATTCTGAACTGAAATTCCGAAAAACTGAAATTTTACACCGAATTGTATACCGAATTACCGAAATTCCGAATCCAAAAAAAACAAATTAATTTGGTTTGGTTCGGTTTTTCAGTTTTCGGATTTTATGCCCACCCCTAGTCATCTCCACTCTTCATTGAGTCGATTTCGTTAGTGTTTAGGGATATCATCGTGGTTTTGAGCTATTTCAAAGGTACTCCATTCGAAGTACATTCAATTCAAGAAGTTCTAATCAGGTAAACAATTTCGTTAGGATGAATTAAATTGGGTAGTGTCGCAACCAATAATTTGAATAAAAATGGGGAACTGTTGAAGGAGTCGAGCTGATGCTGATGTGGCAACCTGTAATGATGTGGACAGTCAGTTAAGTGTAATTAGTTAGAAGTAGTCGACTAGAGGCAGTTGTAGTTGCTGTATCTTAGCTGGAAATATCTTAGCTGTAATATGTATATATACTCATAGAATAGCTTAGGAGTTAAGCATTGTATTCATTCATTTAGTTACAGAAAATGAGATTTCCTCTCTTTAAAAGTTCTCAGCTCATTTAGGATCTAGAATCCTCTATCTCCTTCATTACCTGTGAAGCTTCATTGAAGCTCTAATGGCAGATTAGGAGTATTTTGACATGGTATCAGAGCCACTAGGCTTATAATCTACACAATTTTCTTCATTTACACCTTCACAAAGCTTCGCAAAGCTCATCAATGGTGGCGATTCCACCGGGCTCATCAATGGCAACAAATCACCAAAATCCAGTGCAAAATCGAACAAATGCAGTGACTACTACAGTTGATAACCTAGGACACAATCACCCGCTGTATCTTCAACCTTCTCACAGTTCTGGTACATCTCTAATCTCTGTTCAACTTACTGGATCTGAAAATTACTCTGTCTGGAGTGGAGCCGTGCGTATAGGCATCCTAGGAGAAATAAGATATGATTTATTGATGGAACCTGTAAGAAGGAGGATTACTCGGATGATTTAGCAAATCAATGGGATAGATGTAATGCAATTGTTCTTTCATGGCTCATGAACTCAGTGTCAAACGATCTCCTAAGTGGAGTAGTGTATGCTACTAATGCTAGTGTTGCTTGGGCTGATTTAAAGGAGAGATTTGACAAGGTCAATGGATCTAGGGTTTTTCACTTGCATATAGAAATTGCAGCGTTAGTAAAAGAACTAGCTCCATTGCAGTGTATTTCTCTAAACTGATGTTGTTATAGGATGAATTTGAATGTCTAGTACCACCCCTTGGCTGTGACTGTGACAAATCCAAGGGATTCATAGAGCATCTTCAGCTTCTATAGTTGATGCAGTTTCTTATGGGCCTGAATGAGTCCTACGATCAGGCTAGGAGTCAAATCCTTATGATGATACCCCTGCCCTCTGTGAACAAGGCTTACTCTATGATCATTGAGAGAGAGAGAGTCAGATGTCTATTTCTAGTGTGCATGTGTCTGTAGACGGAACTGATCCCACATCACTAACGACTAACGAAAGGTACAACCAGAACAATCAGAAACAAAAAGGAACCCAAACACGTGGTGTGATCACTGTGAAATCAAGGGGCACACTAGAGATGGCTGTTGGAAACTACATGGGTATCCAGATGACTTCAGGCAGAGGAAGAATGATTATGGAAGGACTGGCTATTAGAATTCTGGGAGAAATTCTTCAACTGGAAGGAACTAGAGCTCTAATATAAGAAGTTCTAACTATGTCACTACCACCAATAATGAGTCTAGTTCAGTGTCCATGCAGGTTGACAAAGGTAAAGCTGTTGCAGGCACTCCAACTTCTTTCTTCTTTACACAGGACCAAGTCCAACAGATACTGCACATGTTGAATCAAGGAACAAGTGACACTGCAAGTTCTAATTCAGCAGCTGCAGGTATCACATCTCTCATGTTCTCTGTAGGTTCCAACAAATGGATAATAGATACATGGGCTACAAACCATATGGTGGCTAACTCTTCACTACTGAATAAGGTTAAAATCAAGTCAAACTTAGTAGGTGGTAAGGTGCACCTCCCTACAGGCATAGTTGTGTCTATTGCTCATACGGGATCCTCCAATACCTTTAAGGACCAAGAAATGACCAATGTTTTGCATATTTCAGATTTCAAGTATAACTTATTGTTTTGTCTCAATTGACCAGAGATCTAAACTGCTCAGTGACATTCTTTCCTGACTACTGTGTGTTTCAGGGCCTCTCCAGTGGACTGGTCAAGGGGATTAGTAAATAAGAACATGGCCTCTACTTCATGAATGCAAGCTCTCAAGTGAAGCGGTCACATGGCTTTACCTCTGCTGTATCTAGCAATAATACTAGTATAGTTCCTCTGTCTACTTGGCATTGAAGACTAGGTCATGCACCATCTAGTGTATTAAAAAAGATTGCTGTTCTTAGATGTTCTCATCATGATAAAAGTCAGCATTGTACTGTGTGTCCACTAGCTAAACAGGCTAAGCTACCATTTGCTACTAGTACTTCTAGCACAAATAAACCTTTTCAGTTGCTACATGGTGATGGTTGGGGTCCTTATAGGGTACCTACTTATGATGGGAAGAGATTCTTTCTTACTCTTATTGATGACTGCACCAGGTACACCTGGATCTTCTTATTGAACAATAAAAGTGAAGTTGTTGTTATGAGGCAATTTCTCCTTATGATTAAGAATCAGTTTACTATGAACATCAAGGTCCTAAGAACTGACAATGGCACAGAGTTCTTTAACTCTCAGTTCTCTGAACTGTTTGCTAGCAATGGAATTATACACCAGAGTTCTTGTGTATATACACCACAACAAAATAGTGTGGTGGAAAGAAGACACAAAACTATCCTAAACATAGCCAGGTCTCTTAGGTTTCAGGCTGCTGTTCCCTTGAAATTCTAGGGAAATTGTGTATCTACTACTTTGTACCTACTGAATAGACTACCATCAGAAGTTCTAATAGATAAGTCTCCATTTGAAGCTTTATATCACCATTCTCCAGACTTGGACCACATTAGAGTATTTGGTTGTTTGGCTTATGTGTCTGTACCTGGAAAGCTAGATAAGCTGTCCCCTAGAGTTGTTCCAGCTGTGTTAATAGGCTACTCTAGCACTCAAAAAGGGTACAAATTGTATGACTTGCACTCCAAGACCTTCTTGATTAGCAGGCATGTGATTTTCAAAGAGGATCTATTTCCCTTCAAGCATTTCAAACAGTCAGCAGTTCCTCCATTTCCTGCACTTGAACATGTTACTGATAACTCATCCATCACTCATATACCTGAAGAATCAGTAGATCAAGGACAAGCCTCTGATCTTAGTGCTGACTATAAAGAGTTTCTGAATACTAGTGGTGAACTCTTCCAGCCTCTAGATGATCAACTGATGTACATCTCTCACCACTTCATGATATACATGACCTTGTTGGTGTATCAAATCCTGTACCTGAACCTCCAGTGCCAACTGCTCCCAGTGGTGCACTAAGAAAGTCTAGCAGACAACCTAAGCAACCAGGGTGGCTACAGGACTATGTCATGCCTGGCAAAGCCAACATCACTCAGTGCCCATATCCTATGATATCTTATGTCCCTCTAGAAAAATTTTCACCTCCCTACAGAACAGCTCTACAAACATACTCCTCTATAATGGAGCCTAAAACATTTAAAGAAGTTGTATCAGATCCCAGCTGGGTAGATGCCATGAAGCAAGATATTGATGCTCTTGAGGAGAATAATACTGGAGCATAGTTGATCTTCCAAAAGGAAAAAAACCTATTGGCTGTAAGTAGGTATACAAGGTGAAATACGAAGCCTCTGGTGAAGTAAAGAGGTTCAAAGCTCGACTAGTAGCCAAAGGCTATAGTCAGAAGAGCATAGTTGGTCTGTTATTGCTACTGCAGCCTCTAAGCATGGGCACATTTATCAAATGGATATGCAAAATTCCTTTCTTCATAGAGATCTTATAGAAGAAGGGTACATGACCATTCCTGAAGGGTTTGCTAGACAGGGGGAGAAAATGAAGGTTTGCAAACTCCAAAAGTCTCTATATGGCCTGAAGCAAGCTCCAAGACAGTGGAACCTCAAGCTGATATTGCCTTTATAGTACAGGTTCTGATTCTGTTTATGCATGCACCTAAGCAGTGACACTGGGAAGTTTCAACAAGAGTGGTTAGGTATTTGAAATAATAAACAGGTTTGGGGCTGCTAATGCCAGCTGGAGACACTAATAGATTGAGAGCTTATTATGATTCAGACTGGGGCTCATGTTTACAGACCAGGAGATCATTTACAGGTTAATTAGTAAAGTTTGGAGAAGCCCTAGTATCCTAGAAGTCTATGAAACAGAATATAGTAGCAAGAAGCTCAACAGAAGCTGAGTTTAGAAGCATGGCTTCATGTGTAGCTGAGATAACATGGTTAATAGGACTGCTCAGGGAACTTGGAGTTGAGATACATCAACCAACTGATCTATTCTGTGATAATAAGGCAGCCATATAGATAGCAGCTAACCCTATATTCCATGAAAGAACCAAGCACATAGATATTGATTGTCATTTTGTAAGGGAGAAGATTGGAATGGAAATGATTAAAACTCAGCATGTGTCAACTAAGGATAAACTGGCTGATCTTCTCACCAAAGGGTTAGGGATTGCTCAACATGAATTCCTACTAAATCAATGAGGCATTGAGGATATCACAAGACCATCACCTTGAGGGGGAGTGTTGAAGGAGTCAAGCTGATGCTGATGTGGCAACCTGTGATGATGTGGACAGTCAGTTAAGTAAACTGTAATTAGTTAGAAGTAGTCGACTAGAGGTAGTTGTAGTTGTTGTATCTTAGCTAGAAATATCTTAGCTGTAATACGTACATATACTCATAGAATAGCTTAGGAGTTAAGCATTATATTCATTCATTCAGTCATAAAAAATGAGATTTCCTCTCTCTAAAAGTTCTTAGCTCATTTAGGATCTAGAATCCTCTATCTCCTTCATTATCTGTGAAGCTTCATTGAAGCTCTAATGGCAGATTAAGAGTATTTTGACATGGTATCAAAGCCACTAGGCTTATAATATACACAATTTTCTTAATTTACACCTTCACAAAACTTCGCAAAGCTCATCAATGGTGACGATTCCACCGGGCTCATCAATGGCAGCAAATCACCAAAATCCAGTGCAAAATCGAACAAATGCAGTGACTACTACAGTTGATAACCTAGTACACAATCATCCGCTGTATCTTCAACCTTCTCACAGTTCTGGTACATCTCTAATCTCTGTTCAACTTACTGGATCTGAAAATTACTCTGTCTGGAGTGGAGCCATGCGTATAGGCATCCTAGGAGAAATAAGATATGATTTATTGATGGAACCTGTAAGAATGAGGATTACTCGGATGATTTAGAAAATCAATGGGATAGATGTAATGCAATTGTTCTTTCATGGCTCATGAACTCAGTGTCAAAAGATCTCCTAAGTGGAGTAGTGTATGCTACTAATGCTAGTGTTGCTTGGGCTGATTTAAAGGAGAGATTTGACAAGGTCAATGGATCTAGGGTTTTTCACTTGCATATAGAAATTGCAGCTGTTAGTAAAAGAACTAGCTCCATTGCAGTGTATTTCTCTAAACTGATGTTGTTATAGGATGAATTTGAATGTCTAGTACCACCCCTTGGCTGTGACTGTGACAAATCCAAGGGATTCATAGAGCATCTTCAGCTTCTATAGTTGATGCAGTTTCTTATGGGCCTGAATGAGTCCTACGATCAGGCTAGGAGTCAAATCCTTATGATGATACCCCTGCCCTCTGTGAACAAGGCTTACTCTATGATCATTGAGAGAGAGAGTCAGATGTCTATTTCTAGTGTGCATGTGTCTGTAGATGGAACAGATCCCACAGCACTAATGACTAAAGGAAGGTACAATCAGAACAATCAGAAACAAAAAAGTAACCCAAATATGTGGTGTGATCATTGTGAAATTAAGGGGCACACTAAAGATGGCTGTTGGAAACTACATGGGTATCCAGATGACTTCACGCAGAGGAAGAAAGATTATGGAAGGACTGCCTGTTAGAATTCTGGGAGAAATTCTTCAACTGGAAGGAACTAGAGCTCTAATATAAGAAGTTCTAACTATGTCACTACCACCAATGATGAGCCTAGTGCAATGTCCATGCAGGTTGACAAAGGTAAAGCTGTTGCAGGCACTCCAGCTTCTTCCTTCTTTACACAGGACCAAGCCCAACAGATACTGCACATGTTGAATGAAGGAACAAGTGACAGTTTAAGTTCTAATTCAGCAGCTGCAGGTATCACATCTCTCATATTCTCTGTAGGTTCCAACAGATGGATAATAGATACAATAGCTACAAATCATATGGTGGCTGACTCTTCACTACTGAATAAGGTTAAAATCAAGTCAAACTTAGTAGGTGGTAAGGTGCACCTCCCTATAGGCACAATTGTGTCTATTGCTCATACTATTGTTTGTGTCTATTTCAAGTATAACTTATTGTTTGTGTCTTAATTGACCTGAGATCTAAACTACTCAGTGACATTCTTTCCTGACTACGGTGTATTTCAGGACCTCTCCAGTGGACTGGTCAAGGGGATCGGTAAACCAGAGCATGGCCTCTACTTCATGAATGCAAGCTCTCAAGTGAAGTAGTCACATGGCTTTACCTCTGCTGTATCTAGCAATAATACTAGTATAGTTCCTCTGTCTACTTGGCATAGAAGATTAGGTCATGCACCATCTAGTGTATTAAAAAAGATTGTTGTTCTTAGATGTTCTCATCATGATAAAAGTCAGCATTTTACTGTGTGTCCACTAGCTATACAGGCTAAGCTACCATTTGCTACTAGTACTTCTAGCACAAATAAACCTTTCCAGTTGCTACATGGTGATGTTTGGGGTCCTTATAGGGTACCTACTTATGATGGGAAGAGATTCTTTCTTACTCTTGTTGATGACTTCACCAGGTACACCTGGATCTTCTTATTGAACAATAAAAGTGAAGTTGTTGTTATGAGGCAATTTCTCCTTATGATTAAGAATCAGTTTACTATGAACATCAAGGTCCTAAGAACTGACAATGGCACAAAGTTCTTTAACTCTCAGTTCTCTGAACTGTTTGCTAGCAATGGAATTATACACCAGAATTCTTGTGTATATACACCACAACAAAATAGTGTGGTGGAAAGAAGACACAAAACTATTCTAAACATAGCCAGGTCTCTGAGGTTTCAGGCTGCTGTTCCTTTGAAATTCTAGGGAAATTGTGTATCTACTGCTTTGTACCTACTGAATAGACTACCATCAGAAGTTCTAATAGATAAGTCTCAGTTTGAAGCTTTATATCACCATTCTCCAGACTTGGACCACATTAGAGTATTTGGTTGTTTGGCTTATGTGTCTGTACCTGGAAAGCTAGATAAGTTGTCCCCTAGAGTTGTTCCAGCTGTGTTACTAGGCTACTCTGGCACTCAAAAAGGGTACAAATTGTATGACTTGCACTCCAGGACCTTCTTGATTAGCAGGCATGTGATTTTCAAAGAGGATCTATTTCCCTTCAAGCATTTCAAACAGTCAGCAGTTCCTCCGTTTCCTGCACTTGAACATGTTACTGATAACTCATCCATCACTCATATACCTGAAGAATCAGTAGATCAAGGACAAGCCTCTGATCGTAGTGCTGACTATAAAGAGTTTCTGAATACTAGTGGTGATCTCTTCCAGCCTCTAGATGATCAACTGATGTACATCTCTCACCACTTCATGATATACATGACCTTGCTGGTGTATCAAATCCTGTACCTGAGCCTCCAGTGCCAACTGCTCCCAGTGGTGCAGTAAGAAAGTCTAGCAGACAACCTAAGCAACCAGGGTGGCTACAGGACTATGTCATGCCTGGCAAAGCCAACATCACTTAGTGCCCATATCCTATGACATCTTATGTCTCTCTAGAAAAATTGTCATCTCCCTACATAGCAGCTCTGCAAACATACTCGTCTATAATGGAGCCTAAAACATTTAAAGAAGTTGTATCAGATCCCAGCTATGTAGATGCCATGAAGCAAGATATTGATGCTCTTGAGGAGAATAATACCTGGAGCATAGTTGATCTTCCAAAAGGAAAAAAACCTATTGGCTGTAAAGTAGGTATACAAGGTGAAATACGAAGCCTCTGGTGAAGTAAAGAGGTTCAAAGATCGACTAGTAGCCAAAGGCTATAGTCAGAATGAGGGCGTTGACTATAAGGAAACCTTTTCACCTGTGGCAAAAATGGTCATTATCAGGTCTGTTATTGCTACTGCAGCCTCTAAGCATGGGCACATCTATCAAATGGATATGCACAATTCCTTTCTTTATGGAGATCTTATAGAAGAAGTGTACATGACCATTCCTGAAGGGTTTGCTAGACAGGGGGAGAAAATGAAGGTTTGCAAACTCCAAAAGTCTCTATATGGCCTGAAGCAAGCTCCAAGATAGTGGAACCTCAAGCTGACTGAAGCTCTACAGAATATGGCCTTTATCCAAAGTCATTTTGACTATTCACTATTCACAAAGAAGAGGGGGAAGAATCTGGTTTTCATCCTAATATATGTTGATGACCTGATTATTATAGGAGCTGATCAAGACCTATTGCTTGACACTAGAGTGGAGTTATAGAAGAAGTTCATGATGAAGGACTTGAGAGATCTCAAATTCTTCATAGGCATTGAGTTTGCAAGTTCTCAGAAAGGTATTCACATGTGCCAAAGAAAGTACAGTTTGCAATTGATGGAATAATTGGGCTTAGGAGGAGCTAGAACAGCTGGAACTCCTCTTAAGTGTAATTTGAAGCTGACATCTGTGGAGTATGATGATTTCCTAAGTTCAAAACAGCACCAAGTATCCAGTGATAGAGTATTGAAGAATGCAGGAGAATATCAGAGATTGGTGGGAAGACTGTTATATCTTACTATAACCAGACTTAATATTGCCTTTATAGTACAGGTTCTGATTCAGTTTATCCATGCACCTAAGCAGTCACACTGGGAAGTTTCAACAAGAGTGGCTAGGCATTTGAAATAATAACCAGGTTTGGGGCTACTAATGCCAGCTGGAGACACTAATAGATTGAGAGCTTATTATGATTCAGACTGGGGCTTATGTTTACAGACCAGGAGATCAGTTACAGGTTAATTAGTAAAGTTTGGAGAAGCCCTAGTATCCTAGAAGTCTAAGAAACAGAATACAGTAGAAAGAAGCTCAGCAAAACATGAGTTTAGAAGCATGGCTTCATATGTAGCTAAGATAACATGGTTAATAGGACTGTTTAGAGGGCTTGGAGTGGAGATACATCAACCAACTGATCTATTCTGTGATAATAAGGCAGCCGTACAGATAGCAGATAACCCTATATTCCATGAAAGAACCAAGCACATAAATATTGATTGTCATTTTGTAAGGGAGAAGATTGGAATGGAAATGATTAAAACTCAGCATGCGTAAACTAAGGATCAATTGGCTGATCTTCTCACCAAAGGGTTAGGGACTACTCAACATGAATTCCTACTAAATCAATTAGGCATTGAGGATATCACAAGACCATCAGCTTGAGGGGGAGTGTTGAAGGAGTCAAGCTGATGCTGATGTGGCAACCGGTGATGATGTGGACAGTCAGTTAAGTTAACTGTAATTAGTTAGAAGTAGTCGACTAGAGATAGTTGTAGTTGTTGTATCTTAGCTTGAAATATCTTAGCTGTAATGTGTACATATACTCATAGAATAGCTTAGGAGTTAAGCATTGTATTCATTCATTCAGTCACAGAAAATGAGATTTCCTCTCTCTAAAAGTTCTTAGCTCATTTAGGATCTAGAATCCTCTATCTCCTTTATTATCTATGAAGCTTCATTGAAGCTCTAATGGCATATTAGGAGTATTTTGACAGGAACCTCTACGAGAGAAAACGATGAACAAAGAAGACAGAGTTTTTCTTGATGAATGCAATGGAACAAAAATCGAACCTTAAACAGTGATTGAAGGAACAGATCTTTTGGGCGGAAGCTTTTGAAGGAGGAGCAGAATGTGGCAACTAATGGTTTTGGTAAAAAGAAGAAACCATTTGTAGTATTTTTGGAAAATAATAATTGTTATTATAATGGACCCAAAGTGTATTTTTTTAGAGCTTGGGGGCCGGAGGTTTAATATTTTAGATCTTTGCTATGTTGATTAAGGGTAAAAAGTGAGGGTTCTTAGTATTTTGCACCCCTAATCTATATTTCATTTTGTGTTTTCTTTCCTATTTTTTTTAATGATTTACACCTAGTCTCATTTCCTTGCAAAACAATGAATGTACTATTTTTTAAAATGCTAAGTGATTAAGGGTGCAAATGCTAAGTGATTAGAAAATGAAAGGATTATCTATCCGTTAAAAGAAACTTGGGGTTATCCCCTACATTTCCTACTTCAAAAGGATCATTTACCCAAAGCACCTAATAAAGGTGATCTTGTTTAAAGATTTAACCAAGCTACTTGATGAAGAAGATGATTATAGAGAGTTTAGAGAGATGATTTTACTATATCTGGATTGAGTTATGAATCATAATACATCCAAGCCTTTAAGTAGAAGGCTACTAACTAACTCTAGGAAGCTAGTTATTCTAACAATATTTCTGAACTAATTTCCGAAAGTGTACAATGACTAATCTGCCTTTCACTAACTACTCATTTACACTCTTAACACTCGCCCTCAAGCAATGAGGTGAGAAAATATCAACCATTCCTAGCTTGGAAATCAGTAAAGAGTGTTGAATTCGATTTAGACCCTTTATAAGCACATATACAGATCGACTTTTGGTATGAATGTATTCTGCCTGGATAAGACCCTTTTGAATCTTCTCTCTGATGAAGTGACAATCAATTGCAATGTTTTTAGTTCTTTCATGGAAGACAGGATTGACTGCTATTTGAAGTGCAACTTTACTATCACTAAACACCTTCACAGGACATTCCACTTTGACCCCAATTTCTTGAATCAGGCTAGTTAACCAGTTTAGTTCTTCAATTACTGAAGCAAGGCTTCTATATTCTGCCTCAGCAGAACTTCTAGATATAGTTGTCTGCTTCTTACACTTCTAGGAAACCAAAAACTCTCATATCTTTATTAGAAATCCTATAACATATCTTCTTGAGAAAGAGCATGCAACCCAGTCTACATCACAATAGGCTGTAATGATAGGTTTATTATGAGATTTGCGAGACAGTAAGATTCCCTGACCTAGTAGATTTTTGATGTACCTAACAACTCTCAAAGCTGAATCCATGTGAGATTGTTTTGGTTGTTGTAGAAACTGACTCAATGTGTGAACACTGTAGGCAATATCAGGCCTAGTGACTGTCAAGTATAGCAACTTGCCTATTAGCCTTTGATAAGCTCCAACATTTGATAGTAACTTGTCATCTAGACTCTTATTTGCCACCTTTCTTTTTACCAGCTCATCATATTCTTTTCTAGTGAGTTTAGTATTTGGATCAATAGGAGTAGGTGCATGTTTGGCTATACTAAGACCAGATTCTGAGATTAGCTCAAGAGCATACTTTCATTGATGCATAAGTATACCTTCTTTTGATCTGGCAAACTCAATCCCAAGGAAACATATCAGTTCCCCCAGATCCTTCATCTGGAAAGCCTGTTACAAAGCACACTTTGTTTTTTCTATTAAGGTGAGATTGTCTCCAGTTATCAACATATCATCCACATAAACTAAGACTACCACCATTCCAGCTTCAGTTTTTTTTGTACAAAGTGAGTGATCTAACTGACTTTGATGGAAGCCTAGATTCACTAGTGCCTCAGTTAACTTTGTATTCCATTGTCTTGGAACTTGTTTTAGGCCATACAAGGATTTTATGAGCATGCACACCTAATTCTCCCCCTGGCTCTTAAATTCTTGTGGCAGCTCCATGTATATCTCATCAAAGAGATCACCTTGCAAGAATTCATTATACGCATCCATTTGGTGTATATGTCAGTTTTTAGCTGCAGCAATAGATAGAACAGTTTCGACTGTACCCATTTTAACTACTGGTGAAAAAGTCTCCTGATAGTCTATACCTTCTTTCTGACTGTATCCTTTGGCAACCAGTCTGGCTTTAAACCTCTCTACCTCTCTTTTTACTTTATACTTGACTTTGTATATCCACTTGCACCCTATAGGTTTATTTCTTTGTGGTAAAGTGACCACTTCCCAAGTGTTGTTATTCTCTAAAGCTTGTATCTTAACTTGCATTGCTTCTATCCACTTAGGATCTTTAGAAGCTTTATGGTTTTGTAATCACAAATGAAGCTGTTATGTATGTTTGATATGCTGGTGATAGATTCTCATAGGATAGATACTTATTCAGTGCATAAGGTTGACTCTGATGAACATTAAGAGAAAAAACTTTTATCCATACATGAGGTGTAGTATGCCTTCCTGATCTTCTTGTGTTCTCTTGAATATGATTTTTCATAGGCACTTGAGCTTCTTCTTCTGCAGCCTCAATGACTTCTTCATGTGGCTGTTCTTCTTCTTGTTCATGCAGCTGCACACCTTCTTCTTGTTGATCATATATAGGTTCTACATTCTCTTCTTGTTGATTATGCAAGTCAATGTCAGTTTTCTGTCCAGGCTGTAGTAGGTCATAATAAAAATAAGTGTCTATGATAGACAGAGTAATATCATCCTTTGGGGTTATAGGGAATGAATTGTGAGTGAATTTTGGTGGAGGAGTGGGTATGTCTTTTGAAGGGAAAAATATCTTCCCTGAAGGAGACATCTCTATGTACAAAGAACTTGTTAACAACCATATCATACAAAATGTAACCCTTTTGAACTTGAGAGTAGCAGATAAGCACAGCCTGTCTAATTCTTGATTGGAGTTTGTCTGTTTGCTGAATAATTTTAGCATGGCATAGACAGCCTAATACTCTGAGATGATTCAATGATGGTGGTTTTTTGTATAGTTTTTCATAGGGTGAGGCATAAGCAAGAACGGGTGTAGGTAGCCTATTTATTAGATATACAACAACCATTATACAATGACCCAAAAATCTTAAATGAATATGAGCTTGAAATCTGATAGCTCTAGTAACTTCTAATATGTATCTATGCTTCCTTTCAGCTACTCCATTCTGTTGTAGAGTGTAAGCACATGACCTTTGATGTATCATGCCCAACCGTTGAAACATTGTGCTGCAGACCGAATTGAAAAACTCAGCTCCATTATCAGTTCTTATTACTCTTATTTTTGTATCAAATTGAGTCTTAACATAAGTAAAGAATTATTGTAATGCAACACACACATCAGATTTGGTCTTTAACAAATAAATCCAAGTCATTCTGCTCATATCATCCATAATAGTAAGGAAATACTTGTAGCCATCAACTGTAGGAACTTTATAAGGACCCCAAAAATCAACATGAATTAGATAAGAAAAAACCTTGTTATTTTTGATACTACTAGATGGAAAAGGTAGTCTGGTCTGCTTAGCACATGGACATACAATACATCTATCTAGCACACCGGTTATAGATTCTGACTTAGCAGAAAATAATTTCTTAAGAACACCAGAAGAAACATGGCCCAATCTTTATGCCACAGACTAATATCTACACTAGCTACATTGTTCACACTTAAACTAACTTCTTCTTGAGAATTTTCAGTTGACTTCTTCAGCAACAAGTGCAATCCATTCTCCTCCTTACCAATCTCCTTCAGTTTTCCACTTTAAAGATCCTGAAATACACAAAAGTCGGGATAAAAAGTGACTGAGCATCCCAATTCTTTTGTTATATGAGATACTGACAATAAATTGTCCTTGAACTGAGGAATGTGAAAGACATTATTCACTATACTTCTGTCAGATAATGTACTTCTACCAGTGTGAATGACATGAGAAATATCTCCATTGAGAAAATAAACTCTTTTTGAACTGATATTCTTAACTATTGTGGAAGGATCTAGTATACCAATATCTGAAACCATATGGTTTGTTGCACCTGTATCTATAATCCATTCTTGCAAACTGTTAGAAACTAACATAGCGCTATCAATACCTGCTATATTAGATGCAAAAGTAGAGGCTTGCTTACTTTGATTGCTGCCAAACAGCTGCAGAATTTGATCATATTGCTCATGTGATAATGTGCAAGTCCTTAATTGCTGATTCATACTATATCCTCGTGCTTGAGGAAACTCTGACTGAAAATTAAGATAATCATACTTTTGTTTCTACATTTTGTTCTGACCAAAAAGTGTTGTCTTACATCACATTATATGCAGTTGATCCAGGATTTCCTTCTCTCTTTCTCTTGGATTTACAGTCAGCTGGATACCCAATTACTTTCCAACAGCCTTCCCTGCTATGACCTTTTATCTTGCAGATATTACCGTAAAGATTCACATTCTTTTTCTATTTTGCAGGACCACCATTCCTGTTGGTAGAGTACATGGCTACTAGATCTAGGCTACTCAATACTGGTGCAGCACCCAAAACTCTGGGAGCAGTTACAATCTCTTTCTGGCTTTCATCAGTCACTATCATATTATAAGCATGATTCACTGTTGGCAAGAGACTCATTAAAAGAATCTGACTTCTTGCTTGCAAATATGAATCATCCAGACCCATCAAGAACTGATACTTTGTCTCTGTAAATACAACATAAAATCCTTGGATTTCTCACAATCACACGTAGGTGGAGGAACCAAAGCTTCAAATTCCTCCCAGAAATCTTTCAATTTCGAATAATATGCAGCCACAGAATTTGTTCCTTGAGTCAATGTAACAATTTATTTATGCAATTGAAATGTTCTTGAATCATTCACCTTATCAAACCTTTCTTGTAAATCTTTCCATACAGTCTGTGCACTGGTAGCATATATTATTCCTCCAAGAAGACTACTGGATACTGAATTCATTAACTAAGAAAGCACTATAGCATTTCATCTTTCCCATTGATTCTACAAACCTTCTTGAAAAGGTATTTTTCTTGCACGATCCATCTGCTAGTCTTAGCTTGTTTCTTCCTAACAAAGCTATTCTCATAGATCTATTCCAGACAAAGTAGTTTTTCAGAACCAGAAAGTTGAATAGAAATTAGTGAGATACCACTTACATTAGAGAAATGCTGATACAGAGGATGTGATCGAGCACATTACTTCCTCCATTCTGAACTTGTCTTTCAGCAACACCAATACCCGCCATTGTTTTCAAGAAGATGAAGAGAAGAGTAACTATTTTCAAGAAAAGAAAACAAGATTTTAAGAATCAGACTTAGAAGTATAATATGCAGAAGTATTGAAATTTCAGTGTTTTAGTACCAGATAATCATACGGCCATTGCTCTGATACTATGATCTTGTTTAAGATTTAACCTAGCTACTTGATGAAAAAGATGATTAGAGAGAGTTTAGAGAGATGATTTTATTATATCTGAATTGAGTTATAAATCAGAATACATCCACGCCTTTAAGTAGAAGGCTACTACTACTATAACTAACTTTAAGGAGTTAGTTATTCTAACAGCCTTTCTAAACTAATTTTTGAAAGTGTATAATGACTAATATGCCCTTCACTAACTACTCATTTACACTCTTAACAAAAGGCATATGACAACAATAAATATTTGATATTCGGACCTAAACTACAAAAATTTTGAACTTAAAGATATTTAAATATTAAAATATTTTGTAAGAAGTTTAGCTCTTAAAATGCAAACCATGAAATTAATTTTTTTTTTTTGTTTTACAAAACGAGAAATTTTATATCTTATGTTAGATAAAACACAAAACAAATTAAATGTCTCTCATTTTTTTTATTTGCCTCTATAAGTACTTTTGAATTTACTTTTTCACTTTCTTGCTATAGGGTTTAATCTTTTTTGTGGACTTTCCACTTAAAACATTAAAAAGATGACGGTAAAGCATCATGTGTTTCTCTTCTACTGCGTACATGTAGTTTCCTCAAATTTTGATGCATCAAGTATTGCACTATTTGGAAGAGACTACAATACCAAAATAGAATTTATCTATTTTTGGGGTTACAAGTAAGTAATTTTAAACTTTGAGTGAGTTGTACTAGCCATTGCCATTATTCGGTGTATTACATCGATGATACAAACATTTATGTAGTATGTTTAAAGATGTCCATAGGTGGGCACTAAATAGAAAAAACCGAAATAGCGAACCGAACCGAACTAATTCGGTTTTTCGGGTTCGGTATTTCGGTTCGATTCTGAAATTTTGAAATTTCGGTTTTTCGGTTCGGTTTTCGGTTTCGGGCAATCCGAAATTTCGGGTCCCGAAAAAACCGATTTTTTTTTTTTTTTTTTTACACATATGCCATATATTTTCTAAATCTCTAAGTTAGCCATTGTCAGTAAGTAACATGATTCTACATATTGACTGATTTTAACTAAAGGTTCTGCTATTTTTTATTTTGCAGAATAGAGAGAAAGTATCTAAATGCTTGTTACTCTTTGTAAAAATCATTCATAGCACGATTATCTAAATTGAGACGTTACAAAATTACATCAGTGCCAAGTGACGAAACCAATAATTTTGCTAAGAGTGTTTAAGAATTTTCAAAATTTAATAAATATCAAGTAATACTGCTATTTGACTTATATATACAATTATAGTTTTTCAGTATCAACTTTCACTGATTGTAGCTCCGCCATGATAATACCATACTGTACGAAGGGGGTGAATTGTTTCATTTTCTGTAATTAGTCATACTTTTAGTACTAATTTCTTTTAAGCTAAAAGAAATTGAAAGAAATGAGAAAGTGAGAAGACCAAATTATGGTGTGGTCGAGGGGACCAAATTATCCTAGTTAGTCATAGGCTATAAATTTTCTTGTTCGGGCTTTTTTTTTTGCCATAAACTTTGGTTTAAACCGAAACACCGAAGTACCGAACCGAAGTACCGAACTAAAAAACCGAACCGAACCGAATTATAAAAATTACGGATTTTTCTACACTTCAAACCGAACCGAAAACCGAAATACTGAACCGAAGTTTCAAAAAACCGAACCGAAATACCGAACGCCCACCACTATTACTTAGTCAATGCCATATTTGGCAAATTGAACCAAGTTCAGGTGAAAGCTAGTTGGTTCTTTTTCTTATTTCCCCTCCAATTGTATCACATTCCAAGTACACCTTGATAAATGACAATACTCAGTATTACTCACAAATATTATCACGCTTGCACAATTAGAATTAAAAAATTTAGATGTTTATTGAACTTTTTTTTTTGGTTCAAGATGTTTATTTAACTTAATCATGGTAAATTTATAAGAATTATTAAAAAAGTAGCTCATATGCCATGAATTTATTCATTTAATAAAATTATTAGCTAAGTACGAATATATTCTATCCAATTACTAGATTTTAGAAGTTGAATATACTTGGTATAGCTGGAAAAATCAATTACCAGACTATAGAAGTTAAACTTTCTTTTTAAAGTTTCTATAGTGCTGTCAACAGATTCTAAAGCGAAGGCCATCCAATTGCAAAATCCACTTTGTTTATCTCCTTTGACTTCTCCTGTTTTAGGCAACCCTATAATCATATCGAGTATCCACTATACTTCAATTCTTTCAGTGGCACCAAGATGATCGCATTCAAGTTCTTCCACCCCCCCCCCCCCACTCCTAACCACTTGTGTATGTGACACAAACACGAGGGTGGATTTGTTACATAATTTAAACAATTGGCCTTGGCAAACAGCGATTTTCAGTTAGATGTTTTAAAGCTTTTTATTGGAATCTGTACGTATCATGGAAACACTGGAAAGCAGAAGTTTGATACACAATACATTGAAGTTATTGACTAAGTGTCATGAAAAGCATTATTACAAGGAAGAAGGAACTTCGGCTAAAAGATTAATAGAAACTTGGAGAAAAATCTACTAAATATATTGATTATTGACCACCTAACTGTTGACCCAAGTCCAATTATTCTTGAGATCATTGATGTATATAATAGTTAACTGCCATGTGAGGTTTAGAAAGTTAACTAGTAGAAATTGTATTATTTGATAGAATAAGAATTTACTAAAATATTTTACAAAATAGTTCAATTTATAAATTATTAGTACTATTTTTAATGTATATAAATTTGATTTTTAAATATTCCAAGAAATTATGTCTAAGTCCACAATCAAATAAAAATATGAACTCTCATTCTCTGAGTATCATCACAAATGAAATCCACGTACCAAATGTTCTCTCATAGAGTGGAAGAGAAAGAGTAAATAATATAAGGAAAAATGTGAATATCGAATCTTCCGGACAAACAATAATATCACACAGCTAATTCCACTAGCTCCATCTACGACCACCAAAGCAATATGAGAAAAGGTCACGGAGAAATTCATAGAATATATGCCTAGGACAAATCAAGTGTTGAACTCAGAGACGATCTTCCAAGCACAATTTTGAAAAAGACAAGGGTGTTACAGAACTTTTTAGGAACATGCATGTTACACTGTAATGTGGTTTGTCATAAACATCACGTGAAATCAAATGATGAAACGTATCATAGTATTTACATTTTTGTTTAGACATAGAATTTTGACCAAAAAATCGAATATTATTCGAGTTAAAATTAGGAAATTCTCCTCCTACTACTTTTATGACTAGTCTGTCTCTGTCTTTCTGAACACTTAGAAGAATCAGCAAAAAATGCATTAAGATGTCGACCAAAAGATATCTCCAACTTATAAGAGTACAGTATTGGGCATGACACATTACTCAATAAAATCAGAAATTTGGGTGATCTCACAGACACAATTGATGGGCATTACATGAGATCGCATTTAAAAAGGAAGATTATCAAGTGGAATTAACAGTGAAACCAAAAATTAGACAAGTTGTTACTTGTTTCAGTGAGAAGTTATTACGCAACTAACTAAAGGGAGTAAGCATTGAAACCTGAAAGTGTAAAGAGTGTTGTGTTATGATTCTTTATCATTTCATTTTTTATTAAGATGATCAACAATATAATGTTCGTTCTCGCTTTGGGCGTGACTTGAACGTTTTAACTTATACTACACAAAAGGGTGTTCATAGCTCGGTACGATTTGAATTTTAATTTATTGATAGCAGTCTATCGGTTATCAATTTGTAATTATGAAACTCAATACGTACTATATAGATAACTTATCGATTTATCGGTATCGGTATCGGTTCTTACTGGTTCTGTAGTTTACTGTTCAGTAGTCGATATTACGAAGAACTATTGTTGAATTAAACAACACTATTAAGTATTCTCGCATTTTACATCTCTACATGGATAACATGGACAATGGAGATAATCAAAACTATAAGGCACAGAAAGCATATTCTAAGTTAATACAGAAGTGGTAACTATGAGCAATGAGTCTAATGACTAATGACGCAAAAATCAACTGCTTGAAACAGAAATAAAGTTTAAAATGGCCCTCATGCGTAATGGGTCATGACCACAAATATCAATGATAGTTGAAATTTAAACATATCAACAAAAATTATACCAAATTAAATTTAAAAGGGTTAATAAAATAATAATGAATAAAAGAAACATATAAAACTATGAAAAATACCTTATCGCTATATCGATATGGTAATGGTAAAAATATATAAATACTCTTACTATATCCATATCGATATATTTTCAATATTAGCAAAAATCGATATCTTTTACGAAACTGATATACCGTTATATATATCAATACCATTATGCTTATCGATATCAAGATTATCAATATCAATTCGATTTTGTACATCATGCTACATAATAATTATCTCTAGATAGTAGAGGCTATTGAAGTGAATTTCACTAAGTTATAAGTTTTGTGATTCGATAATTTTCACTTAAAGTACATTATTTCATACTATACATTGCTAAGAATACTTTTGTTTCAGTTTATGTACAATCTTATTTATTAATCTTTTTTAAAGAAAATGATAATTTTTTATTTGTGGAAACTATTTAACTTTAAAATTTAGAATTTACCTTAACAAAATAATTTATTATCGCAAAAACATCTATAATTTATTTTAAATCATAGGTCCTTAAGGGGTCGTTCGGTTCTCTGCATTAAATATTAGTACCCGCACAAAACTCAGCATTATTTTAGCGCAGTGTTCGGTTGGTTTCTATGAAATTTTAATACCCGCATATAATTAGTGCAACGTTTGGTTATATTTTTGTATATTCCGCATTATTAATGCGGAAATCTATGTATTATTTTACGCGGGGTAGAAGGTGGTATTAATAATGTGGGTATTAATAATGCAGGTATTAAAATTTAAAATGACAAAATTAATCCTCATAATAATAAGGATATTTTAAAATTTTATTTAAGGAGTAAGTGAATATTTTAAATAATAATATTATTTGTTAATTTGTAATATATCAGTAATTCAACAAATAATCCCTACGTTATAATATATATGTGGCTAATACCCACATTACTAAACCACACCTAACTAATACCCGCATTATCAATACTCACATTATTAATACACACATTATTAATACCTATATTACTAATATCTGCATTAATAGTTAATACCCGTATAAAAAAAAGCCAAATCTAACGATCCTTAAAAATTTAATTTATTTCTTAAACTTTATATTAGTTAAATTTTGTCACATATGTTGGAATAGAGGAAGTACACTCTATAATCATAAAGGGTGCTGGTCTCTTAAATTTTTTTATACCAAATTTGATGTGACGAGACGATGCAAGTGAAGAAATGACAATTGATAACGACATTTTATAATTGACCTATCTTTCTCACCCTGTCAAATACCAATTCCTCCCCTTCTACCCAACCATCAGTCTTCTCACAATTGTACTGCAGTAACAACATAACTAAGTTTCAAATCAGTACAATAGTATTATCTCTTTTTCCTTTCAAAGTCTCTTTCTTTGGAAGATTTAACTGCATTTGTGACTTAAGTAAAGGGGGCTGGGGCACTGACTTCCAATTGCAGCACATGAGACATTTTAACATGGGTGACTCTGTGTGTGCTCAAGGGAAAAAGAACTCATTGGTCGAAAATTACTGCACTTCCAAAACAAATCAAGAAACACAATTTTGGGGTGAAACTTTTCCACATTTTCCATTGATAACAAAGGGTTTATATACAAATTAAAATGTCTAACCTAACTTAGTCTTTAGCTACTAATAGGCCGAGCCCACAATTAAAGAAACCCTAACCTACATTAATTATGTCATAACAAATATCCATCCCCTCTCAAGTAGGAACATGAAGATTCCGAATGTCTAACTTGCACAGAAGATTATCAAAGTGCGATCGCCCCAGTGCCTTCGTAAAGATATCGACCAACTGAGTGTCCGTAAGTGAAGTGTTGGCATTTCACCTACATATTTAGCTCTTTTGGATTAGCTTTTCTAGTCTTTTAGCTTAAAATTATGCCCAAATTTTATGTAAATCTCCATATTTTAGATTATTGGCGCTATACAATGATTAGAAGCCAAAAGGAATTGAAAAGTACAACAAGGAGTGAAGATGGGCTGCAAAATTGAAGAAGGCAGAAAGTGCATGTGCAGAAGGTAATCGGCCCCGCCGATCAACTTTAGGCAGAGAGTTAAAGAGTTGAGGAAGTAGAGCTTCTGTTGGCCGCATTGTTACAGCCCGTATATCCGAAGTGAGGTATATCCTTCTAATGATAAGTTAAAAATGATTTAAGTGAGTTTAAAGTCATAATATGACCATATATGATGTTTATATTTTGAATATAAAGTTTGGGAAAAATCGGATTTAAGTTGCGGAAAAACCGACTAAGGAATTGCCTTGTAACGGAGCCTTTTCAGCAATTAATTTCGTGTATTATATGAGGTCTTTTGGTGACATATCATATACTAAATTGAAGATCTTGGAGTGTAGTTTCCAAAACTTTTAACGGTTTATTCATACAACGTATAGATAAAAAGATATGAGCATCAGAAGTCAGGCCAGAAAGAGGGACATAAGCGTAAAAGAGGACTAAAACTGAAATGTTTCAGGTATAAAAGGAAAATTCCTTCATAATCTCGTCATTTCCAGAAAGATAAAGAGAGAAACAGTTCTCTCATTTAGTTTTGAGAAAATTTTATGATTTTGAAGGATGGACGTCAATCTTAACTCGAAATTAAAGACAAATTGCATCAAAATGCTCTACGCGATTAAGGTAACGTCATGCTACCTTCAATTTCGTCTATAGCTTGAGTTTTAGAATTACTTCATGGCTAAGTAAAGTACCCAAATGCTATATTATAGCTTGTTCAAGCTTTAGAAGGTGTTTAATTCAAGGGAAACAAGGTTGAGAAGCAAGAAACATCAAAGGTATGTAAGGCTAAACCTTTCTTTTGGCAAGGCATGTATCTTGTAGCTTTTGAAGATTTTCTTAGTTCCAAAATTGATGATTCTTGTGGGTAACTTGTATGGCATAAAGGTGACCGTATATGTGCTTAATTAGGTGCTATGAACTGCGGTAAAAGATGTCCAAAACAGTAGCACAAAATATTTCAAAATCTGGAAAATTATTTTTATCTTCGGACAGCTGTTAGTAGTTTGAGCATACCTCCTTGTACAAAATTGATATTGAGATGATTCAAGATTTCCTGGAACCCTAAGACATATATATAAAACTTTCATGAGACCATGAAGTCTATATCTTTGATCTACACTCTGAAAATTAGGTCGAAAGGCAGGACAGTGGTGCTGTCCAGACATTCTATCAGCGGATTTGTTATGTCATCCAGTTGTCTCATCATGTTATCCATTTAACATGTTTATGTTTTCAGTTTATCCGGATATCCATTCCCGTGTGTAGTATAGTGCTGGTTCTGCTTTTGCGGATCATCCAGTTTCAGGGGAAACTCTGCCGAAAATTTTATGGAAATTCAAAGAGTTGGACAAATTTTGAGTTCTAGGTTGTGTCTATAATTCTATCCAGAGTTTTCTTCTCATTCCTTTGAGTCCATATCTATTGTTGCCACATATGTTATGCCTCATACATGCTTATACTTATATTGTGATCATGTTATGTGTGATTTGGAGTCCCCCATAGAGGCTGGACATTTGACACACAGTCCGGTCGCGTGGGTATCAGGTTCCTAACCGGATTGCCTGATGAAGTGAGGAATGAAGCCTTTAGCCCTATTTGATATCGTTTTCTGCTTATTGAATACAGCAGGATCGTTTGACAGTGAATCCAAAGGATAAAGCGGTTGTTGAGTAACTGTGCTAACTTTGTAACAAGGTAAGTGTTTATATCCATTTCTGGCCTCATGGATTTTCTACCACGTGTTCCTTACATGTGTAGCTGCCGATAGGCGTACTCATTACGCCTTAGCTTTGAATTTACATTGTATATTATATGTTAAGCCCTGTTGTTGGTATTGCATTGAGCATATGAGCATTGCACTCTGGTTTTGAGCATTGCATATACTTCCTGGTTGGCGATGAGAGTCCCGCACCGGTGAAGGGTCATTATTACATATACTTCCCGGTAATCAATGAGAGTCCCGAGCCGGTGAAGGGTCATTATTGCATATACTTCCCGGTAATCGATGAGAGTCCCGAGCCGGTGAAGGGTCATCATTGCATATACTTCCCGGTAATCGATGAGAGTCCCGTGCCGGTGAAGGGTCATTATTGCATATATCTCCTGGTAGACGATGAGAGTCCCGCGCCGGAGATAGGTATCAGGCATATGTGACTGCATTGCATCATACCGTATTCATCCCATCTCATTGCACCGCATACTGACTATTGTGTGTATTGTGTTGTGTTTTATATATGCGGTATTTATACTATGTCGTGGACATATCTCAGTTTGCCTATATATTTCTGGCTCGTATTCTGGGTTGCGGGGATCGAGTTGTCCACCGCGACGGTATAAACATATCGATTGGGTTGCACGCCGCAATGGTTTAAATATATGGATCGGGTTGCACGCCGCGACAATATGAATATATGGATCAGGTTGCACGCCGCAACAGGATGAATATATGGATCGGGTTGCACGCCGCAACAGGATGAATTTCTGATTGTTGATGTGTTTGAGATACCTATATGTTCTGGCTATCTTACGTTCCTGGTTGATGAATTTGTGATTCCATACGTGTTTCTAGTTATTATCTGGCTCTGCCTTTACATAATTTAAATAAGAGGAATTTGGTTTATCTGTTTCTTTTCTCCCTGGCTAGCTATCCTATTCTTTGAGGTGGCTAGTCCGCCCCACTTATTGAGTCCTTTTGACTCACCCTTGTTTGTTGTTTGTATCTTGTCTATCTATTTCGTTTCGGCAGGTTCGCTCCAAGATTGAGTTCGCCACATTGTGAAGGAGCGAAGACGACTTCAGCTGTCAGGGTGAGCCAGCTTTTATTTCAGGTGGTCACCAGTTATTTGGTTATTATTTCAGTTGCAGTTTGCTCCCTTCAGGAGGTATTTGTCTTCTTATGTACTCTTAGATGTCTAGTCTGGATAACCCTTAACCTAGTATGCTGGGTAGACAGCTGTAATTTCTTTTGTACAACTTAGAGAAATCAGTATGTCTGTGCCTTTTTCTAAGTCTTGTTCTTATTTATGAATTGAATTATATTTATTTTCCTAATTTAATTGGTAAGGGTTCGCCCGACGGGTCTAGGGGAGGATGTCGGGTGCCCGCACGGCCTAACCGGATTCCGGATCGTGTCAGTTGGTATCAGAGCCCGGTTTAGATTCTATCCAGACTAAGACAGTGTCTAGTAGAGTCTCGCTGATGGGTACGTAGACGTCCGTACTTATCTACGAGAGGCTATGATGGCATTTAGGAAGTTTCACTTCCTTCTTTTCTGATCGTGCGTCGGTCTAGGATGCAAAAGTATTTTCGTTAATTCCTTCGTGGTAATTGTGAACCCTCGTGCGATAAATCAGCAAACAGTATGAGTTCAAGACGAAGCAGTCTAGTCTGGAGCTAGCACTGACGAAGCCCCGAGAGTTTTGATCGTGCTGACGATCTAGTTACGGAGGTCCCAATTGTACGAGCTCGCGATGGGCAAGGGAGCAGGGCCTTGTGGTTCCCTTGGCTCTCTATGATGCTTTTACGAGAATCTTGGCGACGCAGATACCGCAAGCACCTATTATTCGCTAGAAAGCTTATTAGGTTGCCGCAGATGGAGACGTTCGATCTTAGAGAGCTCTTGTTCCAGTTCCTGATGTTTCCCCAGTAAATTATGTTCCAAAAGCAGCATGTGTTGCACCACCAATTGTTCTGGCTGGTTAGCCAGCCGAAGTAACGGTTTGGTCCGAGTGCCCAAAGAGGTTCCATTATTATACGCGGTTGAACCTTCCGATATTCTTAAGCAATGCATCAGATAAACCCTGTGAATTTTTTTTAAAAAAATAATGTCAGGGTATTTGTATCCTTCAGGCTCTTGATTATATCGAGCGGTATGGTGTTGATTATTCTACTTTCCAGTTTTAAGGTCCAGCCCTGGATTGGTGGACCGCACTCTTATTAGCTAACTTGGTTCGGTTTTTCTTCTACATTCATGGAAAAGTTCCTTTCGAGTAGCGAGCGAGATGAAAAGTATTGTCAGTTTGAGTGGATTGGACAGGGTAGCCTGTCGGTTAGCCTGTTGGTTTAAGAATATGAGCTTGAATTCTATAGAATGGCTGAATATGTATTAAAACTAGTCCATGAGCCTTTCGAGAGATTCAAAGATTTATTGGTGACCTTTCCCCTTCCTTGAGATCCCAGATGGCTCGAAAAAATTGAGGTTGAGACTTCATTTGATGTCGTTGTTGATATTGATCAAAGGTATTAGGCATACCATAAGTTAGAGCGGGAAGAGTTAGAGCGAGAGAGTGAGAAATCCCGCGGCCCTGGTGGGCACCATACCTCGTTTGAAGGTAAGAGTTCTGATTATTTTGGGAGGTCACCTCCCAGGTTATCTCAGTTTGTAGAGCGTGATTCTCAGAGTGCGCGGGTAGTTCATCAAGACTAGACTCAGCTTTCTCTTTGTAGCTTTTAACAATTGGTCCAGCTTCCATTTTTAGTGAAAAGGTGTTATCATTGTCGTGAGTCTGGTTATCCTTTGAGGATTTTCCTTTACTCCGACAAGTAGGCAATTTTCCTTTTTCGTGCCCTCAGGCACCTGCCCAGTCGCAAGGATTTTATTTAGATCTCAATCAGCAAAAGAAATTCCACCATCCAGTAGAGGTTGAGAGTGTGGTGGCAGTGGTTATTCAGAAAGTGATTGTCAGGGTAGTGGCTCAACTCAGCTGTAGGGGCAGTTCAATGAGCTGCCAGTCTGGCAGGATGCTGAGGTATCCGATGTAGTACACCCAAGTATTTCTAGCTTACTTATATGTGTGTAAGCTTTGATTCTTCCGATAAATTTGGAAATGATTGTCTTATCATATTTCCATAGTTTCCTGGGATGGCGTTTCTATTAAGAATCTGTTGCGGTAGAGGGGTGAGCTTCTTGTATGATTTATTCCTGGCATTTATGATGACCCTGCTAGTTTATCTGGTTTAAATGCGAGAGATTTGTGAGTGAGTATCGGTATTGTTTGCTTGGCATTTTGTTATGCCTCATTCTGTTATAATGTCAAGTCAGTCTACCTCTCTTTGGAACTCAGTGTCGGTAGGATGATGGGATTCTTATTTGTCACCATCAGAAAGTGTCATTGTTTCTTCAGGTGTAAAGTGGTTAGTAAGTAATACTCGATCTATGTGTCTCCTCTTGGTTCGTGACGCTAGTAGAGTCATGTTATTCTACAAGTTTGTCTCGGTATAAAAGGGTTTTCTGGTAAATTATCGGAGTTTTCTTTTTATAGGAAGGTTAAATTGATGTAGATTTTGTTCCATAAAGCTCATTCAATGTCTATTTCTTCAGTTGCGATTCTTCGGTTAGCCTGACTCATAAATAGTCTAGCTCTGGTAGCCAAATAAATAAGAAGAAGAGCTTCCTATAGCTCTAATTATTTCTATCCTCAGTCTGTTTCCATCTCTTCTTTGTTCGGCACTGGTAAGCTTAGGCGGTCAGTAGCCTCTTGTGATATTCCCTGTGTTGAGCCAGAGTGCGTGTCAAGGTGGCAGGGTAAGCACATGGTTGTTTTTCAAGGCTACTAAGGGTAATGAGACGCGTCATTTGACCTTTGATTTGATCCATCAGAAGGTGGTGCTTATAGAAAATGTATGGAGTTGTGAACTCGAGAGTTGCAGCTGTTTGGCAACTCGAGAGAGTAATTTGGTAGCTCAGGTCTGAGCCGCATCTCTACTCAGCTAAGTCTTCCTTAATCCAGCAGGTTGTGCGAGGATGACTATCTCTATTCAAATTATTTGTATGAGTTTATGCTCTAAGTGGAGGAGTCTTCCTCCAATTGATGCCGAATCATAATATTAAATCTCTAAGGCGTTGCTGAAGCGTAAGCTAATTCTTTATTTCATCGACCTGTTCTATATCCAAAGTATATCGACGAGGTGATTCGTTGGTGGAATCATGTTAGCCCATCAAGAGTTGCGTGTATCTTTATTTCGAAAATATAGAACTCTTCTCTCATGATCGAGAAAGGGTCAGCTTAGTCCGAATAAGTTGGGCAATGATATTATCATATTATCCAGATATGTTTTATTCCAAGAGTTCGGTGTTCGTGTTATAATTCTGATTCTGCAATCATGAGATAATGTCCGTGGAGTAGCTTATGAAGATCGTGAAAGTTCTTTTGTTATCTGTGCGGAATTTTCTTTAAACTTAGGCTCGTTCGAGGACGAACGAGAGTTTAAGTGGAGGAGAATGAAACGACCTCGGTTAGTCATTTCGGAAGTTAGGACTCCGATTGGCGTGCCGATAATTTTAAAAACTTCGTAATGTCCATTAGGTTCTGTCTGTAAAATTTGAGCTAAATCAGACCTCGTTTGGTAGGCATCGGAAGAAAGTTTCAGTTTTTATTGTCGATAAATATTAAAAAGAGATTTTCGAGCTTGGTTTTGGTGAACGAGCTCCGATTCAAAATCCGAAAGCGCCGTTAGGTTCGTATGATTATTTGTGACTTTTGTGCTTTTTCGAAAGTGAATCTCGAGGTTGTTCGGCTAGCTTCCGCTAAAATACCGAAAGTTAAATAATTTGACCTTTCACATCTCTTCACTACTACAAGTATGTAATAGACCATTGCTTAATGCTTCTACGTACTTCATTTAACATTCGGGGACGAATGTTCCTAACGGGGGAAGATTGTTACAGCCCGTCTGTCCGAAGTGAGGTATATCCTTCTAATGATATGTTAAGAATGATTTAAGTGAGTTTAAAGTCATAATATGACCATATATGATGTTTATATTTTGAATATAAAGTTTGGGAAAAATCGGATTTAAGTTGCGGAAAAACCGACTAAGGAATTGCCTTGTAACGGAGCCTTTTCAGCAATTAATTTCGTGTATTATATGAGGTCTTTTGGGGACATATCATATACTAAATTGAAGGTCTTGGAGTGTAGTTTCCAAAACTTTTGACGGTTTATTCATACAACGTATAGATAAAAAGATATGAGCATCAGAATTCAGGCCAGAAAGAGGAACATAAGCGTAAAAGAGGACTAAAACTGAAATGTTTCAAGTATAAAAGGAAAATTCCTTCATAATCTCGTAATTTCCAGAAAGATAAAGAGAGAAACAGTTCTCTCATTTAGTTTTGAAAAAATTTTATGATTTTGAAGGATGGACGTCAATCTTAACTCGAAATTGAAGACAAATTGCGTTAAAATGCTCTACGCGATTAAGGTAACGTCATGCTACCTTCAATTTCGTCTATAGCTTGAGTTTTTGAATTACTTCATGGCTAAGTAAAGTACCCAAATGCTATATTATAGCTTTTTTAAGCTTTAGAAGGTGTTTAATTCAAGGGAAACAAGGTTGAGAAGCAAGAAACATCAAAGGTATGTAAGGCTAAACCTTTCTTTTGGCAAGGCATGTATCTTGTAGCTTTTGAATATTTTCTTAGTTCCAAAATTGATGATTCTTGTGGGTAACTTGTATGGCATAAAGGTGACCGTATATGTGCTTAATTAGG
Organism: Petunia x hybrida; assembly: GCA_037355625.1. Classification (NCBI taxonomy): domain Eukaryota; kingdom Viridiplantae; phylum Streptophyta; class Magnoliopsida; order Solanales; family Solanaceae; genus Petunia; species Petunia x hybrida. Next base: position 867,610 of record JBBBVM010000974.1, read on the forward strand.
TGCTATGAACCGCGGTAAAATATGTCCAAAACAGTAGCACAAAATATTTCAAAATCTGGAAAATTATTTTTACCTTCGGACAACTGTTTGTAGTTTGAGCATACCTCCTTGTACAAAATTGATATTGAGATGATTCAAGATTCCCTGGAGCCCTAAGACATATATATAAAACTTTCATGAAGACCATGAAGTCTATATCTTTGATCTACACTCTGAAAATTAGGTCGAAAGGCAGGACAGTGGTGCTGTCCAGACATTCTATCAGCGGATTTGTTATGTCATCCAGTCGTCTCATCTTGTTATCCATTTAACATGTTTATATTATCAGTTTATCTGGGTATCCATTCCCGTGTGTAGTATAGTGCTGGTTCTGCTTTTGCGGATCATCCAGTTTTGGGGGAAACTCTGCCGAAAATTTTATGGAAATTCAAAGAGTTGGACAAATTCTGAGTTCTAGGTTGTGTCTATAATTCTATCCAGAGTTTTCTTATCATTCCTTTGAATCCATATCTATTGTTGCCACATGTGTTATGCCTCATACATACTTATACTTATATTATGATCATGTTATGTGTGATTTGGAGTCCCCCATAGAGGCTGGACATTAGACACATAGTCCGGTCGTGTGGGTATCAGGTTCCTAATCGGATTGCCTTAAGATGTGAGGAATGAAGCCTTTAGCCCTATTTGATATCGTTTTCTTCTTATTGAATACAGCAGGATCGTTTGACAGTGAATCCAAAGGATAAAGCGGTTGTTGAGTAACTGTGCTAACTTTGTAACAAGGTAAGTGTTTATATCCATTTCTTTAGAGGCACTTGGCCTCATGGATTTTCTACCATGTGTTCCTTACATGTGTAGCTGCCGATAGGCGTACTCATTACGCCTTAGCTTTGAATTTACATTGTATATTATATGTTAAGCCCTGTTGTTGGTATTGCATTGAGCATATGAGCATTGCACTCTGGTTTTGAGCATTGTATATACTTCCCCATTGGCGATGAGAGTCCCGCACTGGTGAAAGGTCATTATTACATATACTTCCCGGTAATCGATGAGAGTCCCGAGCCGGTGAAGGGTCATTATTGCATATACTTCCCGGTAATCGATGAGAGTCCCGAGCCGGTGAAGGGTCATCATTGCATATACTTCCCGATAATCGATGAGAGTCCCGAGCCGGTGAAGGGTCATTATTGCATATATCTCCTGGTAGACGATGAGAGTCCCGCGCCGGAGATAGGTATCAGGCATATGTGACTGTATTGCATCATACCGCATTCATCCCATCTCATTGCACCGCATACTGACTATTGTGTGTATTGTGTTGTGTTTTATGTATGCGGTATTTATACTATGTCGTGGACATATCTCAGTTTGCCTATATATTTCTGGCTCGTATTCTGGGTTGCGGGGATCGAGTTGCACACCGCGACGGTATAAACATATGGATCGGGTTGCACGCTGCAACGGTTTAAATATATGGATCGGGTTGCACGCCGCGACAGTATGAATATATGGATCAGGTTGCAGGCCGCAACAGGATGAATATATGGATCGGGTTGCACGCCGCAACAGGATGAATTTCTGATTGTTGATGTGTTCGAGATACCTATATGTTCTGGCTATCTTACATTCCTAGTTGTTGCTGAATTTGTGATTCCATACGTGTTTCTAGTTATTATCTGGCTCTGCCTTTTCATAATTTAAATAAGAGGAATTTGGTTTATCTGTTTCTTTTCTCCCTGGCTAGCTATCCTATTCTTTGAGGTGGCTAGTCTGCCCCACTTATTGAGTCCTTTTGACTCACCCTTGTTTGTTGTTTGTTTCTTGTCTATCTATTTCGTTTCGGCAGGTTCGCTCCAAGATTGAGTTCACCATGTTGTGAAGGAGCGAAGACGACTTCAGCTGTCAGGGTGAGCCAGCTTTTATTTCGGGTGGCCACCAGTTTATTGGTTATTATTTCAGTTGCAGTTTGCTCCCTTCAGGAGGTATTTGTCTTCTTATGTACTCTTAGATGTCTAGTCTGGATAACCCTAAACCTAGTATGTTGGGTAGACAGCTGTAATTTCTTTTTTACAGCTTAGAGAAATCAGTATGTCTGTGCCTTTTTCTAAGTCTTGTTCTTATTTATGAATTGAATTATATTTATTTTCCTAATTTAATTGGTAAGGGTTCGCCCGACGGGTCTAGGGGAGGATGTCGGGTGCCCGCACGGCCTAACCGGATTCCGGGTCGTGTCACGCATATCTTGGTAGGCGGCTGCTGCTCCATAGGCAAAATCCCAATGGGACCGCCGAATTATCGATTGTTCCGCCGACACTTACAGAATGCTCCAGAGCCAGAATCCTAAAAATTGTTATTCAGCCACTTTATAGGCTCTCGCCGGTTCTGAAAGGTGGAAAACAAAAGAAGTGTCAGTTATTGGCCTTCGGCGGCTACCGAATGCAATAGGCGGCCGCCGATTAACTAGCCAAATCTATCAAACAGAGCGAAATAGAAACTTTGTAAATAGTAATTTAGGTTACAAATCCAACACTATAAATAGCCCATGAGGCCTCCAAGAAATTTATCTAACATCTTGCACTTTATTTTGAAAATATTTTGTAACTTGGAATTTTAACATACTTTGTAAGAATCGAAACCTTCTTATTTTAATTTATTACTTATGATTCTGGCAATTTCAATCTATCTTGATTCTATGTTAGAACCAGTATGAGTAGCTAAACTCATACTAGGGGTTTATTTATAATGACTTGATTCTTTAACCATGGATGCTTGATTTTGTTTCAAAAAACTTGTGGGTGAATGTTTATCTAGTTCTTATTGTATTTCCTATCCATGTTTAAGGTGTGGCCACACTTGGACTAAACCCCACTTTGCTTTTATCTACCTAGTAAGGTTGAGAGTGTGGGTTTATAAGCACTAGCGAGAATTTGTGTTATATTTGCTTACGAACCTACCCCTTCTAAAAGGATTAACCAAAAAGGGATTATTCCTACTCGGGTCTTAGAACTAAGTCTTTATGCGCTTTGTTATTGACCCTAACAGGATTAACGAAGTAGATGCTCTCTATATCTAACACTTTTAGAGTATTACATGCATAGGCTCGACCATTTACACTTTACCCATGAGATTTGTGAGACGAGATTGGTATCCATGTTAAGTGAATCTTGTTTGCATAGATAAACCTCTAGCTTCTAATAAATTGTTAAACAATCCTTTATTTTATTGTTGATGTTATTACTAGTCGTAGTTAAATGCCAATTCAACTCTTTTAATTAGAAATACTTGAACACTATTTAAATAACTTTAGATTGCACACTAGCTCCTCATGAAATTCAACCCCGACTTTCATCGGGTATAATATTTCAATGATTGCCCCTTACTATTATTAGTGTAGGCTTGAGCGCAGTCAGTAAGCACATGTCTGGGGCGTATAATCACCGAAAATTTTATCATAGACAAAGTGACAATCTACTTTAATTTGCTTGGTTCATTTTTGAAACACCTGGTTTCAACTAAAGTGTAATGCTGCTTGACTATCACAATATAGCTGAACCAAAGACTGATGACTTATTCGAAGACTCCACAGTAATCCTTTCAACCACTTCAATTCACATAAGATCATAAAGATAGACCGATATTCAGCTTTTACCGATGATCTAGACACTGTATGTTGTTTCTTCGCTCGCCACGATATAGGTGTATCTCCAAGAGAAATATACCACTCGATGAGTGACAAACGAGTCAATGGATATCCAGCCTAATTAGAGTCACACCATCCGTATAAACAGAGATCACACTTAGAATTTATTACAATTCCTTGTCCTGGACTACTTTTCAAAGATTGCACCACCCGGAGAGCTCCCAATGCTCAATCTGTGGTTGTTGGATAAACTAAGACAATATGTGAATTCTATAAGACAAATAGGAACACGTAAAACAAAAATCAAGTAGACGCCCTACTAGTCTTTGATAACGCTATGGATCTTCAAGAAACCGACCACTCGCCAGTGTTGTGATTTTGTTCCATAGGTGTACCACTGGTCGGACACCCAACAAACCAGCCTAAGAGATAATATCCAAAGCATAATTTCTTTGGCATAAGAAAAAAACTCTTTAGGGCCTCTTGTTACTTCTCTAGAACACCCGATCCTTCATATAGAAACAAGTTGAGAGATACAGTTCGAAGATTTGGATAGCTCGAAGTCATCGCCTAAGATAATCAAATCATCTACATAAACGACTACATTCAACTGTATTGTTCCTTTGTTGAATGTAAAAAGAGAATAATCTGAATATGATTGACGAAAAACATAGTTCTTCAATGCTGCAGATAACTTAACAAACCAATATTTTGGTGCCTGCTTCAAACCATACAATGATTTTTGAAAACAACAAACATTCCTAGAGCCATCATTTGGATAATCCATACTGTGAACCATAAGTGTAGTCTTCCTTATCTTCATTAGTTAATTGAAATAGTTAATTAGTGAAAGTTATGATTACTTAACGGAAGTGGGTAGTTGTAAACTTGGAGCACTTGTTCACTAGGAATACTCAAGGGGAATCAATAACCAATACTTTAGCACAAGTTAGGAGTTTGGAAAATCAATCCTAGGCTTTCCATCTCTTGAATCAAATCTATCTTTCTATACTTGTTATTTAGTCTCTTGTTAAGTAGTTGATAAAACCAAACGAAACAAAATATATACTCTTGAAGTTGATTGGATAGATAATTTAGCTAGATTAACTGCTAGGAGTCGTGTTCTCTGTGGAATTTGACCTCGGGACTTAAGTGCCGAGCTATATTTGTTGCGACTGCTTAGTCCTATTTTATAGGGCGTAGTTGGGTGTTATTCAGAACCCCCAAAGTTAGAGTTTAAACTCTTGCCTTCTCAGTTGAGTATGCCTTTCTTACAGAAAATTCCACTCTACTAGTCAATATGTCTTCCCACCTATCCAATGAACAAGAAGAAAAACTCTTACATATCATGAAGAGAATAATTAAGGCAGTTGGGTGGACTCTTGGCGATATTCAGGGTACTGACCTGGGGTGTGCACTCATAAGATCTTGCTTGAAGATGGGTGAAAGCCCTCGGTTGAGCATCAAAGAATAAACACGGCCATGCAAGAGGTCATGGAAAAGGAGATTATCAAATGGCTCGATGCAGGAGTTATAGTGCCTTTATCGGATAATGAATGGGTGTCACCCTGTTCAATATGTGCCAAAGGAGGTGTGGTACGATTGTGGTCCATAGTGACAAAAGAGAATCAATCTCAACGAGAACGATAACCAGATGGAGGGTGTACATGGATTATAGAAAACTCAATAATGCCACCCGAAAGGACCACTTCCCATTGCCATTTATTGACAAAAGGTGTGATTGGCTAGCAGGGTGAGCCTACTATTTCTTCTTGGATGGTTATTCTGATTACAATCAAATTTTGTTTGATGTGGAGGACCAAGACAAAACCACATTCACTTGTCCCTAGCACATTTGTATTTGCAATATGTTATTTGGGTTGTGTAATGCCCCCACAACCATTAAATAGTGTATGTTGGCCCTATTCCATGACATGGTGGAGGACTTTCTTAAGGTTTTCATGGATGAATTCTTGGTTGTGGCAGAATCGTTTGATGATTGCTTCTGCAATTTGGAGAAAGTCTTGGAGAGATGTGAAGAAATGAAGTTGCTTCTCAATTGGGAGAAGTGTCATAATATCCATGTGCAAGAAGGATTTATGATGGGGCATAAAATCACCAAGAAGGGTATTAAGGTGGACCAAGCCAAAAGTGCAATAATTTCAAAGCTCCACTTCCTGCCACCGTGAAGGGCATGAGAAATTTATTGGGCAATGCATGGTGCTTCCACCGCTTTATTAAGGACTTATCAAAATTTGTCAACATATTGTGCAAGTTGTTAGAGAAAGATGCAAAATTTATTTTTGATGAGGCGTGCTTTAAGGCCTTTGAAGAAGTGAAGAGGAAGTTGACCACCACACCAGTAACAGTGAGTCCTAGATGGACTTGCCAATTGAGTTGATGTGTGACACTAGAGACGTAGTTTTGGGAGCCGTTCTAAGCCAAAGGATTGAGAAGATGTTTCACCCAATCTATTATGCTAGCAAATTAATGAACGAGGCTTAACTTAATTACACGATGATGGAGAAAGAACTACTTGCTATAGTCTATGGCTTTGAGAAATTCCGATCTTATTTGGTGGGGGTTTAAGGTGATTGACTACACCTACTACTCTGCTATTCGGTATATGATGGCAAAGAAAGACTCAAAGGCTAGACTGATTCGATGGGTGTTACTTTTATAGGAATTTGATGTTGAAGTCAAGAATAAAAAAAGAACCAAAAACCAAGTGGCAGACCACTTGTCCCACGTGAAGGAGGAGGGGCTACCAAAAGAAACAATTGATATTGATTACTCCTTCCAGATTAAGAGGATCTTGGCCATGTCTTGGGAGTCAATCTCATGGTATGCTGACTTGGCTAACTATGTTGCCTGTGGAGAGGTACCGAAGGACTTTACTTACAATCAAAAGAAAAGTCTGCTAAGGATGCAAGACATTATTATTGGGATGAACCGTTCATTTTCTGAATTTGTGTCGATAGAGTGATCAGGAGGTGTGTAGCCAAGTTTGAAGAAGGAGCTATTCTAGAAGAATGCCACTCTTCTCCCTATAGAGGGCATCATGGTGGTGTGAGGACAGCGGAAAAGGTTCTTCAATGTGGTTTTTTTTTTTGCCTTCACTATATAAAGATGCTCATTCCTTAGCAAGAAATTGTGACCAATGTCAAAGAATTGGAGGTGTCACGAAAGCATGAAATGCCTGAAAATCCCATTGTTGAGGTTGAACTCTTTGATGTATGGGTAATAGACTTTATGGTTCATTTCCCAAGCTCTTGTGTCATGAAGTACATCCTTATGGCGGTTGATTATGGGACAAAGTGTGTTGAGGCTATTGTATTGCCCAATAAATAAGCTAGCAGTGTCATCGTCTTGCTCAAAATTGACATCTTTATAAGATTTGGGACTCCCCGAGACATCATAAGTGATAGTGGCTCTCACTTTATCAACTGGGTTTTGGATTCGCTCTTTGAGAAATATGGAGTCAAGCACAAAGTGGCAACACCCTATCATCCTTAAACAGGTGGCCAAGTAGAGATGTCAAATTGTGAGATCATATAAATTTTGGCCAAGTCGGTGAATGTGAATTCAAAATATTGGGCAAGAAAGTCAGATGACGTTTTATATGCATATAGGACTGATTACAAGTCTCCTATTGGTGTGTCTCCTTATTGGTTAGTGTATATGAAGGCCTGTCATCTCTCCATTAAATAGGAGCACAAGGTTTTGTAGGCTTTGAAGTGGTTGAATATGAATTGAGAGTATGATTCTAAGACACAGGTGGAGAAAATACATGTGACTGATGAAATGCGCTTCCATGCCTATTAATGTGCTTTGATCTACAAGGAGAAGATGAAGCACTTCCATGACAAGCAAATTTGGAGTAGGGAATTCAAGTATAGGGAACTTGTCTTGTTGTTCTATTTCCATCTCCAATTGTTTCCTAGTAAGTTGAGGTCAAAGAGGGAGGTCCTTACAAGGTTGTGAATGTGATACCATATGGAGCAATTGATTTGGAAGACCCTAGTGGAAAGGTGTTTAGGGTCAATGGACAAATATGTAAGTACTATTTTGGTACCATGGAAGGTGACAGGTGGTAGCCTTTATGGTCTTGTCGGATTCTTGATGAAAAATAGGACATCACTCCATGAAGTTAACTAAGGCGCTTCTTGGGAGGCAACCCAAGGTTTAGCTAATGTGTGTGTATTTTTTGTCGGTGCCAAGTTGTTGATGTTGTTGAAGTGGAAATGATGGCAAAAATCTGGAAAATGATGATGTGTAGCCGCGCTTTAAAGGGTCAACCACCTCTTAGATGAAAGTGCTGAGAGACCCCCAAATAAGTCTACGTGTTGAGAGAAAAAGGGCTCTGACACTTATTTATGCGGCAGCCCTAGCCAATATCATGGTGCCGCCTGTCTGATGGGTGGCCGCCCTTTATGATATGTTCAAAAATTTGGCTAAGTGTCAGCATGACACCTCTCAGACCTTTTTGGTCTGTCCACAAAGCAGGAGGCACCATCCTACAAGGGAGGCCGCCCAATCCCGGAGCGGTTGCTCATTTTTGAAAGCCAATTTTTTTTAAGTGCTGGAATTGTACCTCTCTGGACTTTTTGGAAGGTCAATAGAGTACGCCGCCCAAGGTAAGTGCCTAAAATCTAAAACAATCCAATAAGCAGCCGCATGTCTGTTGTGTGGCCGCCCCTTTGAGTATGGGATGACCTCGGGAGGTCAGTGATAAGGTGGCCGCCCTTTTTAAAAGGTAGGTCGTCTATTTTATCGGTGACCCGACCCGACGGGTGGGGTATAAAAAGGAGCCCTAGGTCAAAAATGGCCTTTTTCTTCTCCTTCCCCACTCATTTCAAGGAACGACAAAATTCAAGTTTTTTCGATCAACAGAGCACTTGCAAACACCAATCCACACACTAACACTTCTAGATTATCAATCCACTTAGTAAGTTCTTCAAATCTAGTATTTACTTTTGTTTATGCCTAAAATCGGCCACCTAGGTTAAACAATTAGATTTGTAGCAAGGTCACAAACAATACGGCAAAAAACGAGGAAAAGTAAGTAAAAGAAGAAAAATAAATAATTAGGCAGAAAAGTAAGTAGCTGTATTCCTTGAGAATAGTTGGATTCAGTTTGAATCCCTTTCTTTTACAATACATTTTAAGGAGGGTTATTTATAGCTACGATTTACCCAGTCCTAATTATGGTAAAGTACAAAGACTAATTAGGCTGTGGGCTTGTTTACTCAAGGTGGTGGTATATACAAATCATAACTAGGAGAACTTAAACCCTAAGCCAGCAGAATGTATGCCTTACACCCCAGAACCCATGCCTGCTGAGAGGCTGTAACTTGGGAGCAGGTGTGTATCATGTGCGCCCGGTGCCTTGTAGGCTATGTCTAGTCTTCGCCAGCTGGACTCATATCCCCGTAATTGTAGGTGGCGCATTTTTACTCACACAGTCAGTTCCTCATAAGCAGTCATGAAGTGAAAAAGGCGTGATAGAAGACGTATAGGTCTGTCCGTACCCGATAATTGTTCCATGCCTCATCGCATGCCTTGCATTAAATGCTAATACTCAAGTACAGTGACGTGCAACCTCATGATTGAAGGATTTCTGTTCGCGTCTTTCCAATGCCTCAACAGCTTCATTATATCCCTGTTTATGCCTAAATTTGTACGTCTAGGTTAAACAATTAATTATGAATGAGGTCACAAGCAATACGGTAAATTATGATTGAAAAGTAAGTAAATACGATGATAATAAAGACAAGTAAATAAACAAGAAATAATGAAGGAAAGCAATGTAAATCTTATTCATTGAGAGTAGCTGACGTTGGTGGCGAATTCAGAGATAGTACAATACAATATAAGGAGGGGTATTTATAGTAGTGATACCCAGTCCTAAATAAGGTAAAATACAAGTTATAATAGGGCCATGGGCCTACAACTCAAGGCGGTGGTATACTAAACCGAGACTGTAAACCCTACGCGACGGGATGTGTGCCCTGCGCCTTGTGACGAAACTGCCTAAACGGTCGTTGGCTGTAGGAGCGGGCGTATATCCTCAATGCCTAGTGACTTGTAGGATAAGTATAGTCTCGCCAGTTGGACTCATATCCCCATAACAATAGGTGGCATATTTTTGTCCACACAGTCAGTCCCCCCACTTGCTGAGTACTGACGTAAGCAGTCAGGAAGTGAAAGCGTGTGATGTGAAAACATATCTCACTAACTCCTTGAGATTCGCAGTCTCTTCGATCAAGAATGATATTGAACTCTTAGAGAAACTCGTGTGCTTCCTTCTGATTGGCTGACACCGATCTCGCGCACCTCTTCAGGAACTGCCAATAACTGCCTCAATTCGTTTCATATCTCAAGCCATAGTGACACGTGACTATTTCGTGCCTCATCCTTATCTCCTTCTGCCTATAAATAGTGACTCCATGGAAGTGGGAAAATTACAACTCTTCTTCATAAATAATTCACTTCTTCAGCAACTTCTTATGAGAGTGAAAAACTTTTCTTCCCTTAAAAATGTTCGCATTTGATCCTGGTTTGGTATTCCCAGAAAATCTTTCTCGTTCCGAATGAATATTGTGTACAGGAGGGAACTCATCCGCAATTATCTTCTTTTCTCCCTTAATTCATGAAGGAATGAAAGAAGTCCCCCGAGTTATGAAGTTTGATCGGGATTCTAATGATGTCTTTCGGGATGTCTTCAATGTTTCAGGTGCACTGATTACAGTGTTCTCATCTTCTAACACAGCGGTTGCTTTGATATCCTTCTTGCCATGTGGGGTCAGGACGCTTAGACCTTTCAGCTTCCATGAGGCTTCTCCGCCAGGATTTCTCTGGTGTTTAGCTTGCTTCTTTGATAGAGTAGGGTTAAAGCCGACCTGTCTGATTATGTTTCATGGTAGGCAAGAAGATGGAGCTCTGGGTCGTGAACAGATTAATGAATCACCAAGTTCAAATTCCGTTTGCGGCTCAAGGTTGTCTCTTGGTTCTGCTGGTACGGTCTTTTCGGCGTTGCAATGCCTCGTCGGTCGTTGGTTGCGGGATACCTGAGGGAAGAGGCTCCCCTGTGGTAGGTTCCCAACTCAAGCCTTTCTGTTCTTAGCGAACTCCTATTTGTACTTGAAGATCTGTGGGGCTGTACACTCTGGTTTGGCCAGTTGAGGTTGCAGCGGATGGTCAAGCTTTGCTGCTAGTCTTCTAGTTTTTCTTCGAGTTTGGCGGACGAGATGTGGGAAGGCCAGACCTATGCTTAGGTACTTCCGAGATCCCTTGCTTTGATCTGGCAGACAGGCTTTGGTTGCACCAGCGACTATGTATCTTGAAAGAATGCTCTGGCCGACATATCTCGAGCTGTCTAAAGTAAATAATAACTCAGACTGTTTACGGCGTATAGCTACAACCCAGATGGAGGATTTTTCATCCATGTTAATCCTGAGGAGCTCTTTGTTTTTAGTCTTCCCTTTCCTTATTTTTCTTTCTACAGTTGTTATAAACAAATGTTGTAATCAGGAATAATTAAATATATATTATGAACCTACGAGTTGTTATTAGTGAAACGAATGTTCATCGATATTTCACACGTACTTGTGTCATTACGCATTTCGTAATGTGTGACCAAACAGTATGTATGTGCACTTAGATATTAGATGGCTTCCGGTCGTCCTGACTATTCTAGTTTAAGAATGTGTGTTAGTGTGCCTGCCCTGAGGAATTACGTCTGTTGTGCACCGATAAACGGTGGCTAGGAGGTTGCATCCGTTGCAGATGGCTGTTCGCGCTCACAATGAGACGACTTTAGCCCGTGTGGAAACGGTCCTTTTGCATTTTGAGAAAAAACATCTTCGCTTAGTACTCGAGTATTTATGACTTTCTGGTACTATGCGGACATGCGTCCCCATCAGCGTATAGGTAGAATTGTTGATTTAATGAGATCAACACTCAATTAATGCCTGGTGGCTGAGTTAGACGTGGTCTCACTCTATGCGAGTAGTGTACTCTACTTTTTGTAGTGAAAAATGATTGTATTACTTCAACTTAGGTCTGACCAGGGCTATGAATAGTGTGATCGTAGATGGATCTAAATAAATGAGTAAAGCTGACTAAGTAAGATAGTAGTTTTATTGATAGAAGAGGCGCGGGGCCTGTGACGTTGTGGGTGAAAACCCGTAACATGTATGATTAATATAAAAAAGAAATAAAAACAAAGTAAATGCTCTCTCAAGCAAAGGTACTTTATGTTTGTTCCTTGAAAGATTCAGGGCCATTCAGTTGGGCTTCTCTGTTTGACGGTGCTGAGCCTTGGAAGTAATCCCCCAGGTCGTTGAAGACCCTGTGATATAGCTGCTCGCCGATCAGGCAATAGTGAACCGCATGTTTGCGCAAGTAAATGCTTTATGACTTATCTTCAAAGAGATCTCCTTTGCTCAGATAGTTGACTAGCGCGTCACGCTGCCTTGCAAAGGATCCTGTGTTTGGAACTTCAAGGTTCATCAGGTCTGTGGGGGTTAGCTCAACTATCGTCTGCTAATCGTCTGGGTCCTTGGATGCTCCAGCGTCTCCTGAGATTTCTTCTTGGTGGATGAATGAAACGACCTTAGGTAGTCATTTTGGGAATTAGGGCCCCGATTTACGTGCTGATAATTTTAAGATCTTCATAAGTTCCATTAGGACCTGTCTGTAAAATTTGAACTAAATCGGACCTCGTTTGGTAGCTATCGAAAGAAGGTTTCAGTTTTCGTTGTCGGTATATCTTAAAAAGAGGTATTCGAGCTCGATTTTGGCGAATGAGCTCCGATTCAAAATCGAAAAGCTTCGTTATGTTCGTATGGTCATTTGTGACCTATGTGAATTTTTGAAGATAATTTCGAGGTTGTTCGGTTGATTTCGGCTAAACTTCCGAAAATTAATAATTTGATCTTTTTCCATTTAATTCGTATTTTGGGTTTCGGAAATCCGATTTGAGATCCGCCTTAGCGAGTATGTTACATATATTTTTATAACTTGTATGCGAAATTAGGGATTATTTCGAATTTCGTACGGTTCCGTTTTAATTGTCGCCACGAAAACAAAAAGAAAAGAAAATTAAATAAAAGTAAAAGAAAGAAATGAAAGGCGGTGGGGGAAGTCCTTAGCTTATAGCTAAGGATGAACAGAAGGAGAAACATAGAATATAAACGAGAAAGAGAGAGAGAAAACGAAAAAAATACCAGAAAATGAGAAAAGAAAGGAAAAGGAGCAGGAAAAAAGTAGAATTTTTACCCCGAAACATCCAGGTAAGGGTGTTAATCCATTATTTCAGTTTATTACGTGTGTTTGAATATATTTTAACAGTAAAAATTGGGATATTAGGCATCGTTTTAATAACTTCAATTGATAGTTTCAAGGGTTAATTGGACCCTGATAATGGAATTGATTATATATTTATACCCATGGAATTATGGGCAACCCATAAATATAATTTATTTAGGATTTGGTTATGTGACCTTGAACCCTGTACATAGGCCTGCGTATTTCGTATGCGAATAGGGTATCAGGTTCCTAACCGGATTGCTCTAAGATGTAGGGAAAGAAGTCTTTAGCCTAATTTGATATATTTTCTGCTAATTGAATAAGCAGGATCGTTTGGCAGTGAATCCAAAGGATAAAGCGGTTGTTGAGTAGCAATTTGAAATAAGGTAAGTGTTTGTATCCATTTTTTTGGAGGCCTTTGGCCTTGTGGATATTCTACCATGTGTTCCTTACGTGTGTAGCTGCCGATAGGCATACTCATCACGCCTTAGCTTTGAATTTACAGCATATATGATATGTTATGTCCTGCTATTGGTATTGCATTGAGCCTCTGAGCATTGTACTCTATTTTTGAGCTTGACATATACTTTCCGGTAGTTGATGAGAGTCCTGCGCCGGTGAAGGGTTATTATTGTATCATACCGCATTCATATGTATTATATTTTCTGGTTATGGGCTGATATGTCATATAGTGAGTGCAGGAGTATTCTTCCTTAGCTTTACATTATATCGGGTGCAGGAGGATTCTGCCCCAGGAGCAGGAGGATTCTGCCCCAGGAGCAGGAGGATTCCGCTCCATTGCATCATATTGAGGATAGGAGGATTTCGCCTCAAGAGCAGGAGGATTCCGCTCAATTGCATCATATTCAGGGTAGGAGGATTCCGCCCTAGGAGCAGGAGGATTCCGCTCCATTGCATCATATTGAGGGTAGGAGGATTCCGCTCCATTGCATCATATTGAGGGTAGGACGATTTCGCCCCAGGAGAGGGTAGGAGGATTCCGCCCTAGGAGCAGGAGGATTCCGCTCCTTTCATCATATTGAGGGTAGGAGGATCCTGCCCCGGAGTAGGAGGATTCTGCTCCATCTATTTGGCACATGTGACTACATTGCATCATACTGCATTTATTCCATTTCATTGCACGCCGCAACAATATAAATATATGGATCGGGTTGCACGCCGCAGCAATATTTACATATGATATGATGTATTTCTAATTGTTGATATGTTCAGGATACCTATATGTTCTATCTTATGAATCATGGTCGTTTATGAGTTTATGGTTCCATACATGTTCCAGTTATTATCTGGCTTTGCCGTTTGTGGTTGAGATAAGGTGAATTTGGTTTATCCGCTTTTCTTTTCCCTGGCTAGCTATCCTATTCTTTGAGATGGCTAGTCTGCCCCACTTATTGAGTCCTTTTGACTTACCATTGTTTGATTTTTGTTTCTTGTCTATTTGTCTCGTTTTGGCAGGTTCGCTTCAGGATTGAGTTCGCCACGTTGTTAAGGAGCAAAGACGACTTCAGCTGTCAGGGTGAGCCAGCTTTTATTCCAGATGGCCACCAGTTTTATGTTTATTATTTTAGTTGTATTTTTGCTCCCTTCAGGAGGTATCTGTCTTCTTTTGTACTCTTAGATGTGTAGTCTGGATAACCCTAAACCTTGTATGTAGGGTAGTTAGCTGTAATTTCTTTTGTACAACTTAGAGGTATCAGTATACCTGTGCTTTTTCTAAGTCTTATTCTTATTTATGAGTTGGATTTATATTTATTTTCCTAATTCAGTTGTTAAGGATTCGCCCGACGGGTCTAGGGGAGGATGTCGGGTGCCCGCACGGCATAGCCGAAAATTTGGGTCATGTCAGTTGGTATCAGAGCCAGGTTTAGAGTCAATCCAGTCTAAGACAGTGTCTAGGAGTCTCGCTAATGGGTACGTAGACGTTCATACTTATCTACGAGAGGCTATGATGGCATTTAGGAATTATCACTTCCTTCTTTTCTGATCGTGCGTCGGTCTAGGATGCAAAAGTATTATCATTAATTCCTTCGTGGTAATTGTGAACCCTCGTGCGACAAATTAGCAAGTGGTAGGAGTCCAGGACAAAGTAGTCTAGCCTAGGGCTAGAGCTACTCAAGCCCCAAGAGTTATGGATCGTATTGACGATCTAGTTGCGCAGGCCTCAGCTGTACGAGCTCGCGATGGGTAAGGGAGCCGGGCCTTGTGGTTCCCTTGGCTCTCTACGATGCTTTTACGAGAATCTTGGCGATGCAGATACTGCAAGAACCTATTATTCGCTAGGCAGCTTATCAGGTTTTCGCAGATGGAGACGTTCGGTCTCAGGGAGCTCCTGTTCCAGTTCTTAATATTGCCGCAGTAAATTATGTTCCGGAGGCAGCATGTGTTATGCCTCTAGTTATTCTGGCTGGTTAGCTAGCCCGAGTAATGGCTCGGTCCGAGTGTCTGAGGAGGCTGCCTTATTCTACCCGATTGAACCTTCTGATGTTCTTAGGCTATGCATCAAATAATCCCTGTGTAAGTTTTTTTTTTCAAAAATGATGTCAGCATATCCTTCAGGCTTTTTATTATATCAAGCGGTATGGTGTTGATTATTTTGCTTTTTCAGTTTCAGGGGTCCAGCCTTGAATTGGTGGACCGCTCTCTTATTAGCTAACTTGGTTCGATTTTTCTTCTAGATTCGTGGAAACGTTCCGTTCGTGCAGTGAGCGAGATGAAAAGGATCGCCAATTTGAGTGGATTGGATAGGGTAGCTTGTCAGATTTTAGAATATGAGATTAAATTATTTAGGATGGCTGGGTATGCACTAGAACTAGTCCATGAAACTTCCGAGAATGTTCAAAGATTTAGCGGTGACCTTTCTCCTTCCTTGTGATCCCAGATGGCTCGAGAAATTGAGGTTGGGACTTCATTTGATGTTGTTGTTGATATTGCTCAGAGGTATTAGGCATACTATAAGTTAGAGCGAGAAGAGTTAGAGCGGCAGAGCAAGAGATCCCGCGGCCCTGGTGGGCACCATGGTACCCTCATTTGGAGGTAAGAGTTCTGATTATTTTGGGAGGTCACCTGCCAGGTTATCTCAGCTTGTAGAGCGTAATTCTCAAAGTGCGCTAGTAGTTCATCAAGATAAACTCAGTTTTCTCTTTATAGCTATCAATAATCTATCCAGTTTCCACTTTCAGCGAAAAGGTGTTATCACTGTCGTGAGTCTGGTTATCCTTTGAGGAGTTTTTCCTTACTTCGGCAAGTAGGCAGTCGTCCTTTCTCTCATTATCAGGAACCTGCACAGTCGCAGGGGATTTTATTTAGTTCTCAATCAGCCAGAGAAATGCCACCATCCATTAGAGGTCGAGAGCGTGGTGGCAGCGGTTCTTCAGAAGGTGATTATCAGGGTAGTGGCTCAGCTCAGCCGCAGAGGCAATTCTATGAATTGCTAGTCTGGCGGGATTCCGAGGTATCTGATGTAGTAGACCCTGAGATTTCTTCTTCCCTTAGATGTGAGTAAGATTTGATTCTTCCGATCGATCTGGAAATAGTTTGTCTTATCATGTTTGCGTGTTTTCTTTGGATATCGTTTCTATTAAGAACCAGTTGCGGTAGAGGGGTGAGCTTCTAGTGTGATTTATTCATGGCATTTGCGAAAGATTTGGGAGTTAGTGTCGGTATTGTTTTCTTGGCATATTGTTGTGCCACCTTTTGTTATTATGCCAAGTTAGTTTACCTCTCTTTCCAAAATTTCGTGTTGGTTGGATGATAGGATTCTAGTTCATCACCATCAGAGAGTGTCATTGTTTCTTCCGGTGTAAAGTGGTTAGTAAGTAATATTCGATCTACGTATCTCCTCTTTGTTCAAAACGCTAGTAAAGTCATGCTATCCCATGAGCTTATCTGGGTTATAAAAGGGTTTTCTGGTAAATTGTCAGAGTTTCCTTCTTATTGAGAGGTTAAATTGGCATGGATGTTGTTGCATAGAGCTCATTTAATATCTATTTCTTCAATTGCGATTCTTTGGCTAGCTTGATTCGTAAGTAATCTAGCTCAGGTAGCCAAGTAAATAAGAAGATGAGCTTCCTAAAGCTCTAATTATTCCTATCCTCAGTCCGTTGCCATCTCTTCTTTGTCCGGCACTAGTGAGTTTAGGCGGTTAGTAGCCGCTTATGATGTTCCCTGTGTTTAGCCAGAGTGCGTGTCAAGGTAGCCGGGTAAGCACATTGTGTTTTAAGGCTACTAAGGGTAATGAGAGGCGTCATTTGGCCCCTGAGTTGATCTACCAGGCGCTGGTTCTTATGGCAAGGGTATGGAATTGTGAACTCAATTTTGCAGCTGTTTGGCAACTCGAGAGGGTAATTTGGTAGCTTAGGTCTGAGACGCATTATATTTTAGCTAAATCTTTCTTAATCCAGCAGGTTGTGCAAGGATGGCTATTCCTATTGTATGAGTTTATGAGGAGTCTTTCTCTAATGCTGAATGTTAATATTAAATCTCTAAGGCGTTGTTCAAGCATAAGCTAATTATTTGTTTCATCAACCTTTTCTATATCGAAAAGTATATCGAGGAGGCGATTCATCGTCGAAATTATGTTAGACCATCCAGAGTCCCGTATATCTTTGTTCCGACAATATAGAACTCTCCCCTCATGATCGAGGAAAGGCCAGTTTAGTCAGAATAATCTGGGCGGTGGTATTATGATATTATCCAGCTATGTTTTTATCCAAAAGTTTGATGTGCGCGTAATTCATATTCTGTAATCATGAGATAATGTCCGTGGAGTAGTTTATGAAGGTCGTACAAGTTCTCTTATTATATGTGTGAATATGCTTTAGACTCAAAACTCGTTCGAGGACGAACGAGAGTCTAAGTGGAGGAGAATGAAACGACCTTAGGTAGTCGTTTCGGGAATTAGGTTCCCGATTTACGTGTCGATAATTTTAAAATCTTCGTAAGGTACATTAGCACTTGTCTGTAAAATTTAACTAAATCGGACCTCCTTTGGTAGGTATCGGAAAAAGGTTTCAGTTTGCGTTGCCGGTAAATCTTAAAAAGAGGTTTTCGAGCTCGATTTTGGCGAATGAGCTCCGATTCAAAATCTGAAAGCGTCGTTATGTTCGTATGGTCATTTGTGACCTGTGTGAATTTTTGAAGTGAATTTCGAGGTTGTTCGGTTGATTTCGGCTAAAGTTCCTAAAATTTATAATTTGATCTTTTTCCATTTAATTCGCATTTTGAGTTTCGGGAATCCGATTTGAGATCTGCCTTAGCGAGTATGTTACATATATTTTTTATAACTTGTATGCGAAATTAGGGATTATTTCGAATTTCGTACGGTTCTGTTTTAATTGTTGCCACGAAAACAAAAAGAAAAGAAAATTAAATAAAAGGAAAAGAAAGAAATGAAAGGCGGTTGGGGAAGTCCTTAGCTTATAGCTAAAGACGAACAGAAGGAGAAACATAGAACAGAAACGAGACCAAGGGAGAGAAAGAAAAAAATACCAGAAAATGAGGAAAAAAAGGAAAAGGAGCAGGAAAAAAGTAGAATTTTTACCCCGAAACATCCAGGTAAGGGTGTTAATCCATTATTTCAGTTTATTACGTGTGTTTGAATTTATTTTAACGGTAAAAATTGGGATATTAGATATCATTTTAATAAGTTCAATTGATAGTTTCAAGGGTTAATTTGATCCCGATAATGGAACTGATTATATATTTATTCCCATGGAATTATGGGCAACCCATAAATGTAATTTATTTAGGGTTTGGTTATGTGACCTTGAACCCTGTACATAGGTTTGGCCTGCGTGTTGTGTAGGCGAATAGGGTATCAGGTTCCTAACCGGATTGCCCTAAGATGTAGGGAATGAAGCCTTTAGCCTAATTTGATATATTTTCTGCTTATTGAATAAGAAGGATCGTTTGGCAGTGAATCCAAAGGATAAAGCGGTTGTTGAGTAGCAATTTGAAATAAGGTAAGTGTTCGTATCCATTTATTTGGAGGCCTTTGGCCTTGTGGATATTCTACCACGTATTCCTTACGTGTGTAGTTGCCGATAGGCGTACTCATTACGCCTTAGCTTTGAATTTACAGCATATATGATATGTTATGTCCTGCTGTTGGTATTGCATTGAGCCTCTGGGCATTGTACTATGTTTTTGAGCTTGACATATACTTCTCGGTAGTTGATGAGAGTCATGCGCCGGTGAAGAGTTATTATTGCATCATACCGCATTCATATGTATTATATTTTCTGGTTATGGGCTGATATGTCACATACTAAGTGCAAGAGTATTCCGCCTCAACTTTATATTATATCGGGTGCAGGAGGATTCCGCCCCAGGAGCAGAAGGATTCCGCTCCATTGCATCATATTGAGAGTAGGAGGATCAGGAGGATTCCGCTCCATTGCATCATATTGAGGATAGGAGGATTCCGCCCTAGGAGCAGGAGGATTCCGCTCCATTGCATCATATTGAGGGTTGAAGGATTCCACTCTATTACATCATATTGAGGGTAGGAGGATTCCGCCCCAGGAGCAGGAGGATTCCACTCCATTGCATCATATTGAGGGTAGGAGGATTCTGCCCTAGGAGCAGGAGGATTCCGCTCCTTGCATCATGTTGAGGGTAGGAGGATTCCGCCCCATCTATTTGGCACACGTGACTACATTGCATCATACTGCTGTTGAAACCCAATTTTGCCCCTCTATTTTTTAAAATTAGTTATAATTTAACTTAAAAGTGCAATTTGGCTATTTGTGCAAAATGTGCATTAGAAGCATGCATTTACGTGTGTTATCCCCTACCTACATATTACATATTTAAATGTGACTATACTACGTAATTTTGCATCATTTAGGCTATTTGTCAAAACGTAATTATTTGTGCAACTTTAGTGCATTCATAGCGTTTAGCAAATATTTGTGGCTATTTATACTTAAGTAGTTAAATTGGCATTCCAATTTGCTTTACGTGTGTATTTTACTACGTGTTTGTACCATTTTATACAATATGTGTATATATATATATATATATATATATATATATATATATTCGCATTTATTTTTAAAAGCACCTTTAAGTAAAATATTAGCCAAACAATAATCAATTCATTTTTATTTCTTGATTTGTCATATTTATTTAAATTTTGAGTTATTTTCGAATTTAAATCCTCTTTTTAAAAGCACTCTTTCCTACGAACCTAGACAAACTCCTGTCTAGGTACGTCCGGTCTGTTGAGGGATTATTTGCAATTTTCTTTCAGTTATTTAATTCCTCAATCTTTAACAAAATCTACTTTTTTATTTATTATATTCTTTCATCTTTTCAAATTCACTCTGAACCTAGCCACATTCCCTAACCAAATACACCCTTTTGCAAAAACCATGTCCAAGTTCGTCCCCCCCATATCACTATCCTAACCCCTAAAATCATTCCCTAAAATCCCTCCTGAATCTCCTAATCTCTCCAAAATCCCCTAATATCTCCTAAATCCCTAAATTACCTCCTCAATCCCCAACAACTTTTTTTCTTAAAAAGTTCTACATATACACACTAAAAAATCATCAGCACGGGACTCACTTACACACACACACGATCGGCCAAGGAAAGACACGCATCCTACTCACATCTCTCATCTCCCTCACCTTCACCATTTCTACAAACACAGTACCAGAAAAATCAGAAGATCCCCCTTGATCCTTTCCTGACCAAAATACATGCACAACAAAACCTCCACACATACCGCACGGCTCCAGCTCCCCAACCTTCTTTCCCCACATATGATTTTCACCATCAACATACAAGAAAATCAGTACTTCTCCACACTTGCCTCTTCCGCTTACAAATCAGTACACAAACAGAAATCCAACAGGCACACCACAGTACATACATAGTGCAAGTCTTCTCTTCAAACCAACAGTACAGCACCACAACACCACCCCACACCTACATACATCAACACCTAAACATCGATATACACACAATCGAACAGAAATGGAGGGAAGATCGGGGAAACAGTGGGAAACAGTAGTGAGGGGGGGTCATCGGGACAGTGAGAAGAAGAGGTGAAGGGTAACGGCAAAAACCAGTCACCACCACCACCATTAATTCTGGTGGAAAACATCAGAAACAGGGAGTAGTACCAAAACGGAATCGGGATTGGGAATCCCATCATTGATTCTTTATTTCTTTATCTTCACTCGATTAGTCCGTTTCGTTTTGACACTTTGTTATTAAGTATTCTTGACAGGAAAAAGGGAAGACGAGGCTCAGAGTAGCAGCGGCGCCGGCGAGGTCGCCGGAGCTTTCCATCGAGACCTGCCGGCTGTCGCTCCTCTGTTTCCGTCACTGCTATGGCGACATCGTCACCTCCCTATCACGTTGCTCCAATTCTTTTGGGGATGATGATTTTAGAAATTATTCAGTGATTACTTGATTGTGATCTCTGGTTCCTGTTAATTTGGATCGGAATTGGGAGAGGAGAGTTATTTGGTTCTCACTGTGTTATTTTTATCGTCTCTATCGTCGATAACATAGAGTCTCGTTTGACTGATTTTGTTCTTATCCTGTTGTTTTGACCCGATCTATTGCTTAACTGGGTCCGACTATTTTATTTAGTACTGACTGTTTATTTGAGAATTTTTGCAGTTTTCTTTGACACTGAAGTATTGGTCATGTATTGATATGGACAATTTAGTACGCTAAACAAGGCCAATGAAAAAATATATTTTTACATATATTGAGGCCTACACCAGGAATTGATGGTCGTTAAATCAACTACGGCCAAGAAAAATAATTATTTATTTGAGGCCTACTGAATTGAACGAATAAACAATCCCATCCCCTATCCCTAAAACAAAAGGCTATGATGAAGTGTACAAAGCCGTGACTACAAAAGAGCCGGTGATGGAGTGACGAGACCGGTACTTGGCATGGCAACACGACCGGCCGGCGTGTTCGCAGCCGTATCGACGTCTCTGACCTCCACCCAATTCATACACACCTGAGCCGACAGTTTCAAAATTCCCTTCCCCTTTATTTTAAAACTACTACTATTATTATTATTATTATTATTATTATTATTATTATTATTATTATTATTATTATTATTATTATTATTATTATTATTATTATTATTATTATTATTATTACTTTAAATTTTTATTATTACTATATTTATTATTATTATAGTTATTATTATTACTATAATTCTTATCATTATTATAATTATTCTTATTATTATCATTAATATTATTATTATTTTTATATTAATTCATTTTCATGTTTCTTGAAAGGTGCACCGTGATTAAGTCACGAACGGGCAACGCATTTGCGAAAGAACAAATTTATTTATAATCATTTGACTTTACTTATATTTATTTTATTCTATTCTTTACTAACTTGTTTGTTTATTTTGCAAGGCACATTGAAATGAAGATTAGGAAAGAGAAGAAATAAATATTTATTTACTATTTCTTGCCTTCAAATTTACATACCTAGTTCAATATTTAAATATTTTTAGTGTCTAGTTAGTTTAATTATTTGCTCTAGAATCCCAATTGTAAAGTCCGGCCGGTAACCACATTTGTGGAGCTCGAGAGGTGCCTAACGTCTTCCTCTCGAGTTAACTTGAACCTCTTACCCGAATCTCTGACTCGTAGACTAACCCAGAGTTAATTATTTAAATGGATTTAGAAATTAATAGGTGATCTAATACGTCTAGAAAATTTATTAGGTGTCGACTCTAAAACCTTAACTCAATGAGTTCTCCTAGTCAAATCCGAAACCCGACTCGCCTCGAGTTGAGTTCAAAATCGGGTATGACAGAGTGACGACTCCGCTGGGGATATCAAGATTCAAACCATAACAGACTTTAAATTGGGATTCTTTGCTTACTTTATTTTCATTTATTTCGATACTAAATTTTTTCTTCTTTTTCTTTTGCAGGATTAAAGTTTAGTTATGTGTTTTATTCTTTAATTATGTGATTATATTTTATTATTTGTTCATGTCACTCACACTTCCTCTACTCCTGGAAAAACGACACTTTACACACACACGGCGACTACGTGGATCCCACGGTCGCTTCACCACAAAACCTTTTAGGAGGACATTTTGGAATATAGTTGGTCCGTGGTACAACCAAAGATTTCAAATGGTCCCACTCCTTGGCCGTCCGCCTTGGGGAACGTGTCTAGAATTACCCACTCTTAGTCTAGAAATCATGCATCATGCCATATTTAGGACCATTTTGACTTCAGCTCATGTCTAAGTCAATTAGTTCACCATATTTGAATGAACCGAACGGGTTTTCGACCCTAAGGGACATTTAAATATGTTATGTGTGCATTTATTTAAAATTGAACGTATCAAATATAGACCATTTATTCACATAAGAGTGGGTTCTCATAACAAAATCAATTATTTATTCAAATGAACCCAATTATTTTATAAATTATTTTTTGGTTATGAACAAAATTAATTTTTCTACTTTTATGAAAACAAAATCATAGATTTTAAATTAATTTCTTCTACTTTTAATGTAGCAAGATCAATTATTTATTTATCTAAAATATTATTTCTATATTTATACGATAAAATTAATTATTTTATAAAATTATTTTCAGTTAATTTTGGGGTATGAGAACAATTGGAATGATACAAAATACACGTTCAATTTTAAATACCATAATCAAATTAGGAAGGCTTAACATCCTTGGTATGTTAAAGGTCATTAGCCAACCTCGTCCAAAAGCATCATCATATGACGCCTATCATGCATATTATGTGTATTGATCTGCTTTGCATATAAAATTATTATCTGACTTGTTGTTTTATATGTTAGTTTTACTCCCACTCCCGAGGTTGACTTGTGCATTTATTTCAACTTGTGCATTTTGAACTTGTGCACATCATGCATACCTTCCGCCACTCCTGGCGACTTTCTAAATCGTATGTTGAAAATACGGTGGTTACAACCGCCTCTTCCCTTACATAAAAAATTCCTTTAGGGGGAACGACTTGGCATCTATTTTATCCGAGACGTTCCCACTCCCGAGCCGTCCGCTTCGGAGGATAATAAAACCCGGTCTGGCTAACTTCATTCCTTAGTAGCGGCGTTAGGAATCATGCATCATGACATGTCATCAGTCGACTTGTTCTCAAGTTTAATAGGCCAACTTGTTCAAACAATCTGAACGGGTTTTTAACCCCCAAAGAGCGTTGGACATGATTCATTTGCATTTACTTAAAGGATTAAACGTGCAAATGTAGACCGTTTATTAACATTTGTTCTGCATTCAGTGCCATTCAAAGGCATGAAGGTTACCTAAGAGGCTTTAAAAGCCCAAAGTGAATCAGAAATGATTGTTTATTCCTATACGGTCGGAATTACTCTGTATTCAATGCCATTCAAAGGCACAAAGGTTACCCAAGAGGCATCAAAAGCCCGAATTGAATCAGAAATAATTGCTTAAACAATCAGAGTTATGTTGTATTCAATGCCATTCAAAGGCACGAAGGTAACCCAACAGGCATCAAAAGCCCAACACTACACAGTACATACGGCAGACCCCAGACCCATTTTGTTTTCTTCCAAATTCATCTTCTCCAAACTCATCCCCTTCCCCAAAAACACACCCTCCCTTACATACACTATCACAAGAACACAAAAAAATACAAAACAGTACATTCTCCAACTCCAAGCAGACCCCACACCGTCCTTACCCCACCTTCTCCTTCCCTTGAATAACTCTAACGCCATATACATACAACCTGACTCCTCCGTTTTCCCAACAAACACATACACGAACAAAACACATAAACACACACAAAACACTAATCAAAAACCAAAGGGAAACAGGCGAATGGGAAAGTCGCAGATCGGGGTTGGGGGTTCAAAGTAACAAAACGACCCAACTACCGGAAAAGGCCATCGTCGTTGATATTTTTTCTCTGTTTTTGCTTTTTAGATGACTCGCTTATGAGTCTTTTGATTCGTTTCTGGGTCTGATTGAAGAAGAGGTGGTAGCGACGCCACTCCAGGGCTGGTGGTCGTTCCCTCTTCTCGTCGCCTCACCGAAAAACCTTATCGGCGGCCGCTGATCTCTTTTGATGTTTGGGTTCACTGATGGTTGGCTCCTTGGCCAGCGGTGTCGATTGATTACTTATGTTAACTGATTGGTTATTCGTCTTTTTGACTGGTTATGCTAATTTTTTCTTGAGTTTTCGCAGATGCAATGGCTACATCATGTGATCATTTTGCGAAAGGGGACAATGGCAGTGATGCCGCCTGAATTCTCCGCCGGCTGTCGCTCCTGTATCGCTGGTTGTCGATTTCATTTATTACAATCTATAATAGTTTCCTTTTACTGATGAGGGATGCTGTTTGGACTTAACTATGCTTTCACTAATGTTTCTGATAATTTTGATAGGCGATGCAGTTCATTCGTTTCTCTGGTTGCACTGATTTGTTTGGCTGCAGGGTCTTTGATTAAAAAGCAGGGTATCGAGGTGGGCAGCGATGCCGTTGAGAAACTGGTGGTCGCTCCTCCTTTGCCACTGACTCCGCCGTGGTTCTAACTGTAATTGTCGCGGCTGTTTGGGCTTCTTGGTTCTTTGTTCTGAGTTTCTTCCTATCATGTTTCTAAGATTGGTTTTGTCTGATGTTTATTGTCCTCGCATTATTGATTTGTATGTTATGCAATTCCGATTGTACATGATTGGAATTGTTTGGCTACTGTTGACCATTGCTTTTTGAGATCTTTTTTGCAGCTTCCCGGTATTACACTGATTTGATGGGATATTACACAAATTGGCCTATGAAAATATATACTTATTTGAGGCCTACACAAGGAATTGACGGATGCTATATCAATTACGGCCAAGGAAAATAATTATTTATTTGAGGCCTACTGATTTGAATGGATAAACAATCCCATTCCTACGTCCCTAAAATAAAAAGGCTACGATGACGTGGATAAGCTGTGATTACAAAACAAGCCGGTGATGGAGTGATGGGACCGGCACTTGGCATGGAAACACGACCAGCCGGCGTGTTTGCAGCTGTACCGACATCCCTAACCTCCACCCAATTCATACACACCTGAGCCGACACTTTTAAAATTCCCTTTCCCCTTTATTTTAAAACTATTATTATTATTATTATTATTATTACTCTTATTATTATTATTATTATTATTATTATTATTAGTATTACTGTTATTATTATTATTATTATTATTATTCACTAACTCATTTTCTTTATATTTTTGCGAGGTACATCGTGGTGGGATTACAAAAAGACGACACTTTCACAAAAATTCATTTTTACCTTTATTTTATTATTTTTATATTCATTATTATTGCTTTATTATTATTATCATCATTGTTTACTAAACTTAACTTTATTTGTTTTTGCGAGGTACATTCGGACAAATATTTTCAAGACAACACTCCCAAAAAATACCTCTAATTTTAATTACTATTATTTTTCTCTTAATTTATATTATTGTTATGTACTCTTAAGGAGGAAGCCTATTAGGACCTTTTATCTAAATTATTGTATCATTTGTCTATATCTAATTAGTTAGTTTAAATTGTTTAGTTACTTATTTCGAATCCCAGTTATAAAGTCCAGCCGGTAACCACATGTGGTGGAGCCTGAGAGGTGCCTAACACCTTCCTCTCAGGTTTACTTGAACCCTTACCTAGAATTTCTGGTTCGTAGACTAAGTTTTGGAGTTAATTGTAAAATTAGCTAGAAACAAAATAGGTGCCCTAATACGCCTAGTTAAAAATATGTTAAGGTGGCGACTCCAACTCTTTACCCATGAGTTACCCATTAAGTCGAGCCCTATTTCGAACTTTAATCGGTTCGGGTTAAAAAAGGATGCGACAGAATGGCGACTCCGCTGGGGATATCAAGGTTCAAACCATAACGGACTTTAAATTGAGATTCTTTACTTGCTTTATTTTCTGGTCATTTATTTCGATACTAACTTTTCTTGTTTCCTTTTTGCAGGATTATGGTTTATTTTTAAATTTTCGAATTTTATGGTTTTATTCTTTAATTGTTTGATTATATTTTCTTTATTATTGTTCATGTCACTCACATTTCCTCCACTCCTGGGAAACGACACTTTGCACACACACAAGCGATTACGTGGATCCCACGATCGTTTCACCACAAAAAGCTTTTAGAGGGACATGTTGGAGTATAGTTGGTCCGTGGTATAACCAACAATTCTAAACATTCCCACCCCTTGGTTGTCCGCCTAGCGGAACCATGTCCTTGTCTAGATTAACCAACTCTTAGTGAAGACTCTTTAGGGATCATGCATCATGTTATGTTTAGGGAAATTTTGACTTTGACTCATGTCTAAGCCTACTAGTTCACCATATTTGAATGAACCGAACTGGTTTTCGACCTTAAGGGACGTTTAAATATGTTATGTGTGCATTTATTTGAAGTTGAACGTGTCTAATATAGACCATTTGTTCACATAAAAGTGGGTTCTCATAACAAAGTCAATTATTTATTTACCTACAATCGTTATTTCTACATTTATACAAACAAAACTAATTATTTTATAAAATTATTTTTGGGTTATGAACGAAATTAATTTTTCTACCTTTATGAAAACAAAATCATAGATTTTAAAATAATTTCTTCTACTTTTTATGTAGCAAAATCAATTATTATTTCTATTTACCTAAAGCAAAAATATTATTTCTACATTTATACAATAAAATTAATTATTTTATAAAATTATTTTCTGTTAATTTTGGGTTATCAGAAAAATTGGGATGATATAAAATACACGTTCAATTTTAAATACCATAATCAAATTAGGAAGGCTTAACATCCTTGGTATGTTAAAGTCCATTAGCCAACCTCGTCCAAAAGCGTCATCATATGACGCCTATCATGCATATTATGTGTATTGATCTGCTTTGCATATGAAATTATTATCTCAAACTTGTTGTTTCATGTGTTAGTTTTACTCCCACTCCCGAGGTTAACTTGTGCATTTATTTCAAAACTTGTGCATTTTTGAAACTTGTGCATACCATGCATACCTTCCGCCACTCCTGGCAACTTTTTAAATCGTGCGTTGAAAATACGGTGGTTACAACCACCTCTTCCCTCACATAAAATCTCCTTTAGGGAGAACGACTTGGAATCTATTTGATCCGAGACGTTCCCACTCCCGAGCTGTCCGCTTGGGAGGATAATAAAACCCGGTCTAGCCAACTCCATTCCTTAGTAGCGGCACTAGGAATCATGATCATGACATGTCATTAGTCGACTTATTCTCAAGTCCGATAGGCTAACTTGTTCAAACAATCCGAACGGGTTTTTAACCCCCGAGGACCGTTGAACATGATTTATTTGCATTCACTTAAAGGGATTGAACATACAAAATATGGACCGTTTCATTGGCATTGATTCTGCATTCAGTGCTATTCAAAGGCACAAAGGTTACTCAATGGGCGTTAAAAGCCCAAATTGAATCAGAAATAATTGTTTATCCATAAACAGTCGGCATTATTCTGTATTCAGTGCCATTCAAAGGCACAAAGGTTACTCAATGGGTGTTAAAAGCCCAAATTGAATCAGAAATGAATGTTTATCCATAAACAGTCGGCATTATTCTAAATTCAATGCCATTCAAAGGCACAAAGGTTACCTAAGAGGCGTCAAAAGCCCAAATTGAATCAGAAATGATTGTTTGTTCATAGACAGTCAATATTATTCCGTATTCAATGCCATTCAAAGGCAAGAAAATAATCTAAGAGGCATTAAAAGCACAAATTGAATCAGAAATGACCGTTTATTCCTAAAGGATTGGAATCATTTTGTATTCAATGCTATTCAAAGGCTTAAATGGTAATCGAAGAGGCTTTAAAAGCCCATTTCGATGCAGAAATTACCGTTCAATAGACGGGATGACACATAACGCACATTTATCCTTTAAGGAATATATAAAGGCTTGACATCCTTGGCATATCAGAGGTCCATTAGCAACTTCCATCTAAAGTGTCCAACGGGTTCTCATCCCACAACGACATAACTCTTCATATCCTCTATTGCATTGTTATCAAAAGCTTGTGCCACACGTTGATCATTTTGCTCACAATAAAGCAAATCTTAGGCATTCTTCTTTCCCTCTTTTTTCCTATCATCCTTCACCTTTTCCAAAAGATCATGGCCACTAGAATATTTGACATGGTTGTTGAAATCCCTCAGTTGCTTAGAGATTGGTGGGGAAACCTAAGCATAGATCAACAAGACCGAGTTAAAGTGGTGTTAGGGAACCTGATTTCACTAATGGAACACACTGCAGTAGAAGGGATGATAGAAGCAGCAGTACATTATTGGGATGCAGACCGAGTAGTTCTCCACTTTGGGAGTGTAGAGTAGACACCACTACTGGAGGAAATAGGCGGGTTAACTCAATTGCCATTTGAAAGTGAAGAAGTCTTGATGCCTAAGAACACTACAGCCGAGGAGTTCTTCGAAATGGTAGGGTTTAAGCCCGAATTATGCACAGACAGTATACGACAATCGGAAATTTCTCTAACTTCCCTCTATATTAAATTTGGGTATGGAGAAGCATTTCAAGAATCTGAAAGCTATTTCAAAATTGACCAGGCAGATTGGCAAGAGCGAAGGGTACTTGCTTTTGTCACCAGCTTTTTAGGGACTGTTGTCTTTCTACAACACAAAGGACGAGTTGATGTTTGCATGGTCTCGATTGTCGATGCCTTACTTAAAGAAATTAATAAGAAAAATACTTTGGTACCGAAGATTGTTGCAGAGATGTACCGAGCTTTAGAAAGATGCAAGAAGGGTGCTAGTTTCTTCGAAGGTTGCAATTTGCTGTTACAAATTTGGCTAAGGGAACATTTGCAAAAGATGGATAGCACAGAGCAAGCTTTCCATTCCATACCAAAATAAAACTACATCTTGACTCATACCGCCTGCATGGACAGTACTTTTGGGAAATGGGACCAACCAACAACTACCACTGGTTGGCACCACATGTTCTGTCAACTGACACCCGAAAATATTCAATGGATGTTTGATTACTTTCCCAACACAACAGTGATCACACGGTCCGAAAAAGACTAATTTCTCATCTTAGTGGGCTTTAGAGGAGTTTGTCCATACACTCCTTTAAGGACACTTAGACAAGCAGGGAGAAAGCAGACTGTACCCCAAATTGCAGACATCAGAAGTTTCAAAGCAAATATTCTCAGAGGAGTGATCCCATTTAAAGACAAGATAATGGAACTTTGGAAAGAAAGACAACGAATAGGAATCGAGACTATTGGCGAGACAGGTTTGACGCTGGCTATGATGAAGACTATCCAGACTGGCTTAGGAAAGACATAGCAAGAGCAATTCAACCAAGTGCAACAACAAAAAGGAAAAGGAATGCTGATGAATTAGAATCTGAGTACAAAAGGTTACGCAAACAACTGGCAAGGGCACAAGGGAAAATAGAAAAGAAGCAAAGTTTGGTTGAAGCAAAGAACGAAGAAAAAGCCAAATGGCGCAGTAAGGCAGAACTCCTGACAAAACGCATAGAGTCTACCGACGTATGGGCTAGCGAGGGGATGAACTCTGTGGCAAACAAAAGAATAGAAGAGAAAGGAAGAAAGGCTTGGGAAATGTTGAAGAACTTCACATTTGACATATCCCGGCTCTTGACTGATGCGGACAATATCATCTTCCAAGAATATTCATCAGAGGCAAGCTGGTCCGAGGAAGACTCGTCCGAAGAAGGAGAAGAAGAGTCTTCTAGGGAAGGATCAGCATGAAAGATGTTCGCCTGGCTATGATCTAATCTCCTAGCAATTTTTTCCGCCTTTTGTACTGTTTCAATATCAGCCAATGTAGCAAAAGTTCAATAAATGCAATATTATCTTTTAGACTTCGCATTTTGTTAGCAAGTGAAATGATACATATGGCACAAAGCACTTTTCAAACCATCGTGCGTAAAACGGTCCTTCGCATTATAGGATGCATTTCTTATTTGATATGTGTGCATTGCATGAATTTGTCTGTTGCTCTAGGTCTCTAAAGAAATTCTTTCTCTAAATTCAATCTCCTACCAAGGTACCTCCTCTCCCTACTCTATGATCCAAATCCTGGTATCTAAAATCTTTCGCAAGTCAAAACTGTCTCCAAATTCACCTACCAAATTCAAAGACTATTACCCAAAAGGTTGGCTCGAGTTGAATACCAAGGCAAAAAATATGGTTAAGCAAGTGCACTTGTCAGGGATTTTCTGAAATAAAGAAGTTTCCACAGCAATTCATGCCAGCTCTCTGCTCTCTCCACTACGCTACAAGCTACTAATAAAGCTATCCAGTCTGGAAATGTGAGCTTTTTCAAAAGAAGAAAGATGAAGTCTCTTTTGCCGCTACCATTCAAGATCTTACCTTCAACCACTGTTATCAAACAGTGCCACCATTTTATCCCTACCCTCATATACCACTTAAATATCTCGCTCGGCTCACTTGACATTTATTCCACATCCCAGTACCAAATCATCCACCATACCAGCAAAACACTCAAGCCAACTACCAAAATACACCATCATGCCCTCCTAGGCCTCGCCCTGATGTACATCAAAATCAAAAAAAAGAAACTACACTCCACTAGTCAAATCCCATACTCAATTGTTAAAGAGATTGGAAACTATCGAGCTTATTGCCCCAAGTACCTCAATTGTTCCAGCAAGCACTATGAACTGGAGAGAAACTGAAAAAGCAAGGAAAATATTAGTCAAACTCAAAGGCACATATGACTCGCCTTCAGACATTTTGACACCAACATCCAAGGATCGCTTTTGTTGCTCTAGTCTTCACAGTCACGCCACCTACAATACATGACTGTAACCCAAAGCACTTTCCAACTCGCTCCAAGCATTCAAAGGGCTAGTGAAAGATAATATTGGAAAGACAGAGGTGTAGCAAATACTTGAGCACAACAACCAAAACAAGCAAGCCGATTCAACTTGCAAAAGAGAGACAAAACACAATTACAAAGCCATCATCATATGACCAACCTGGAGACCCCTGGGAGCATTTGGAAGCATATCCCTATCCACTAGCAAAGATAAAGCAACACAATGAGGTTATTCGACACCCTTACCATAGCAAGGGTTGAGCTGATACAAAGGCACATGAGAATAGACTTCTTGGAGCAACCTTGGTCGAAGGATTTACTGGGGTGATATGAAGTCTCATGATGACCACTACAAAAGGACGTAGCAATCTAAGAATAAACATGATACGTAGCAAACCTACATCGAGTTCAACGGCTCAGCAATAAGATATTATCCAACAAGGGAAGTTGGTGCAAGGACTATAGTGCAGCAATTGGTTGACAAGTAATGAAAGACGTTAAGTATCTGTTCGAGAACACATAGCCATCATGACAGATAAGTTTGCAAGGAAGGATGACAAATGCACTCAAAGTCTTGGTATTCGACAAAAACTAACATCCCTTTCTATTACACAACACAATCTATTCCTTAGACAACATCCTTTACCGCCTTTCATTGACATACAACTCCTCAGCTCTTGCTTAAACAAGCGTCGGTCATTTGGCCAAAATCCTTGCCTGGACTGCTACACAAAGCACTTAGGCAATCTCTTATGATATCCATACGATCCATCACAACCTCCAAATTCAAGCGCTAATCCGTCATCCGCGGTCTAGGCATTCTCTTAAGCTCATGTGTCATTGCCGACATGCCCACACTCTTTTGTGCATTTCACCACGTTGTTAAGGTTGCTTCGTGCTTGAACACTGAAATCGGTCAAGAATCTGCATTCGAAAAAGCCGAAACGACAAGCCAAGTTGAAAACATTTTCTCCTACTACAAAGTCCTTTGAACCATCCCAATGCCGTACAACTTGCATTATACTCACACGAGAATCAAGACAAAGAAATTCGATCACTATACAACCGAGGCTGGCAAAACTCATAGCCTCACACTACACCCAAATCACATAATAGACAACCTCCCCTCTGTCAAGGATTCCAACTACAACCCTATCAGGCTCAACACAATCAAGGACATACAAAAAGACAAAACCTCACGCCTTTGCTCCTTTAGCCCAATCAAAGGACATTGCAACTAGCAGACAAACTACTCCTTAGATACCCATCTCTCAATTCGATCCAGCAAGATCTATATTCATCACTCAAACATTCCATACCATGACACCACAAGACATCCCAACACTGAAAAAACAAAATTCAAAGTCTGATCGGCCAAAGCGAGTCAATGATACAACAAGGACCAACAAAGGGAAACCCCAACTCCCAAACCACAAACACACTTTCTACAAAGGCTTATCAGCCAAAGTTAGCGCCATTACCTTCGAAAGCACAACCCAAGACAAATACATTTTTTGACAACCTCTAATCCGACCGAATCCAAATATCGAACCCCAGTCTGAGTATGTAAATATCCACGTACTCATAGTAATCAGTATCCTCAATCGTCACACTAAAGAACGAATGCAAATTCTAGCCAATACATTGGTGTTCAGCGCAATGCAACCACCCTCTCTCGGTGATCTATGATAAACAATAAACTGGGGCAGAATTTTTTAGATCCGAAGATGGAAACATGACACTAGGGCAGAAATTTTTGAGGTCCCCTAAAAAATTTCAAGAAAAGTCCTTACAACAGCAACATGGTAGCCTCTTTAGCACATCACATGACATAACAATAGCATACTACTTGTTGCGCTTTACTCTTGATGCATTGACTGAGGGTACACAGCCCGATGTAAAATTTTGCACTTATATTAGCTGAGGGTACACAGCCCGAAGCGTCGATTGAGGGTACACAGCCCGATATCGATTTGTCATTTAAATTAGCTGAGGGTACACAGCCCGAAGCGTCGATTGAGGGTACGCAACCCGATATCGATTTGTCATTTACATTAGCTGAGGGTACACAGCCCGAAGTATCGATTGAGGGTACACAGCCCGATATCGATTTTTCATTTACATTATCTGAGGGTACACAGCCCGAAGAGTCGATTGAGGGTACACAGCCCGATATCGATTTGTCATTTACATTAGCTGAGGGTACACAGCCCGAAGCGTCGATTGAGGGTACACAGTCCGATATCGATTTGTCATTTACATTAGCTGAGGGTACATAGCCCGAAGTGTCGGTTGAGGGTACACAGCCCGATATGGATTCGCATTTTAAATTAGCTGAGGGTACACAGCCCGAAGCGTCGGTTGAGGGTACAAAGCCCGATATCAATTTGCATTTTAAATTAGCTGAGGGTACACAACCCGAGGCGTCGGTTGAGGGTACACAGCCCGATAACGATTTGCATTTTAAATTAGCTGAGGGTACACAGCCCGAAGCGTCGGTTGAGGGTACACAGCCCGATATCGATTCACATTTTATATTAGCTGAGGGTATACAACCCGAGGCGTCGGTTGAGGGTACAAAGCCCGATATCGGTTCACATTTTAAATTAGCTGAGGGTACACAACCCGAGGCGTCGGTTGAGGGTACACAGCCCGAAGCGTCGGTTGAGGGTACACAGCCCGATATCGATTTGCATTTAAATTTTACTGAGGGTACACAGCCCGATGCATCGATGGA
Organism: Petunia x hybrida; assembly: GCA_037355625.1. Taxonomy (NCBI): domain Eukaryota; kingdom Viridiplantae; phylum Streptophyta; class Magnoliopsida; order Solanales; family Solanaceae; genus Petunia; species Petunia x hybrida. Next base: position 902,236 of record JBBBVM010000974.1, read on the forward strand.
GGGTACATATCCTGATGTCGAAACTGACACCGCGGAGGGTATACAACCCGATGCAAAGTTTGACACTGTAACAGGTAGATGGCTCGGTGGAAGGAGAGCCTGACAAAGGGTGTGCAACCAAAATGAAAGAATGATAGGCAACCCTGCATGGAAAGATACACAGCTCAATGCAAAAAAGGGGTATACAGCCCGACGTGACAAGCACACATTTAAATGACGAAAAGCAATGGACATACAATCCGGCATTGCACTGGCAAAATGATCCAACAACAGTTCAGCACAACAAAGCAACTACCTCCTGACGAGAAGCACTTAGCAAATGGATATCCCCCAGAGGAGAGGCACACATTCCCTAGCACCGAGCACTTGAAAGCGGACCAGACAAAGGAGAGCTCAACTCAACAGGAAATTTTACTTTATCTTTATTTTTATCTCAATTTGCATTTGTCTTGATTTTGCTATAGGGACTCTCCGATCTCTCGATAAACCCCCTGCGTCCTACTCTGACACCTGCTCCCAACATCACTACCAATTGTGCAACCGCAAAACCTCGAATATACCTCAAAGCATCATCCCAAGACCCAATTTGAAAGGCCTAATCCTACAGATAGTACTCTTGCTATATCTGCAAGCTGCCTATTTCGCCAAGTTCCAAAACGATCAAAGCTACAATCCTATGCTCGCACCAGTGATCTACCTAATCTTTCCTTTTCGATTGGGTACCAGCTGCGTATTCCTTCCTATTCGTGCCTATCTATTTGAATCGTGCATATTCATCGTGCTTTACTCCTCCATGTTACTCAGTTCATTCAAGAATATGTTGAGGCCAAAATGATTCATCTATCGAGTTGTAGTGGAAAATGTGCCCACGTAAACCCCTCTTTATGGGTGTGTTGCGCACCACATCTTCATAACTAGGACGTTTACAAGCCCATTTCACCACACTCGATCTATCGATGTTATCTCAACTTCGACAATGCCTTTGTCCTACCTGCAAAATACCTATTCTGTCAAAATCCAACATCCCCGAAGCCAATCATCTCATACTCCCACAAGTAATCTGCCTAATCTTTCATCACCAATTAGGATGTCATTTTACATCTCCTTCCAGTTAAGGCCTACCTTGTCTATTCAAGCCTATCATCGTCAATCGTGCGTGTCTTCGTGCTTAATCGTGCCCATCTACTTGAGTCGTGCGCAATTATAAAATTCACTCCCCAAATTCTTTCCAGTTCAATCAAGGCAATATTGGAAGTGAGTTTACTCATTTATCGAGAAGAAGTAGAAATTATGTACATATAAACTTCTTTTATGGGTGTGTAGCACGTCACATCTTCATAACTAGGATGATTATAAGCCTCTTTTCCCACGCTCGAACTACTGATGTTAACTCATCTTTTGTAGCGCTTTTGCTTCCCCTTCATTTATCTCGCCAAAAGGCAAAACATACATGAACCTAAACTTTACATACCTGGATAAGTTTAGTCTTTACATTCCAAATCATGCGCCATAAACATCTTATACAGGCAACATGCCATTCTAGAACTACGCACAGCCTGATTCTCGTGAAACCCGAGATATGTAGGAAACTCAGAGACCGGGGTTCGGCCAAAAACACCCCAAAACTCCCATTCTCCTCTTTCAATCATTTTGCCCACCAGTCGTGCCAAAATTGGCTACTCCATCAACTATCTTTGCCCGAAGATTCTTTCATCATCCCCGGGCAAAGAGGGGCAGCTGTTGACACCTAATTTTGTCCCTCTTTTTCTAAAATTGGCTATAATTCAACTTAAGGGTGCAATGTGACTATTTGTGCAAAATGTGCGTTAGAAATCATGCATTTACGTGTGTTATCCTCTATTTATATATTATATACTTAAGTGTGGCTATATTACGTAAATTTTCATCATTTAGGCTATTTTTCAAATGTGAATATTTGCGCAATTTAGTACATTCACAATATATCACATAATTGCATCATTTAGGCCACATATCAAATTCATATCAATTTGTGATTATTTTTGCAAATTAATAGTTATCTGTGATTATCTATGTTTAAATAATTTTATTTGAGTTTATTATTTGTGCATTTTATAATATATGTATATCTATATCTTTATTTACACTTTTAAGTTGAATATTGGCCAATTTAAAAGAAAATGTCTATTTTTCTATTGACTTATTTTCCTTCTCCTTTTATTAAAGATTCCTACGAATCTGGACAAGAGTCCGTCCAGGTACATCCATTCTGTTAGAAATTAATTGCGATTTCTTCCAATCATATAGTTCAAATTCTTTTGAATATTCGTATAATTATTTTTTTTCCAAAATATTTCTTTTTCCATTATTTTTTAAATCTCCCTTTGTTTTGAACCTAGACAAATGTTCGTCTAGATACGTTCACAGTTGTATTTGAAATTTCATTATCTTCCTGCTTTATTTTTGAATTAAATCATTCTTAAATTCCTATAATCATTTCGTGTCGAACCTAAACCAGTTACTTAACCAAATACATTTTTCTGCATTAAATCATTTTCTTCCTAATTTCAAGATTCATATTTCTACTTGAATCTAGACAAAATGTGGTCTACGTTCGTTTTATTTATTTAAATCCGTCCAAGTTCATCCCCCCATATCTTATCTCCCCTCCCCCCAAATCTTCTCCTAAATCATTATCCTAATCCCTAAAATTGATTCCCCAAAATCCCTCAATCTCCTAAAATTCCAAAATCAATCTCCAATCCCCTAATCTCTCTGATTACCCAACAACTACTGTTTGTCAAATTATTTCTTATAATTGTTTTTCTTCTTCACATCATTATCAATTATTCACCAACACACTACTACACACTACACAGTACATATGGTAGACCCCAGACCCATTTTGTTTTCTTCCCAATTCATCTTTTCCAAACTCATCCCCTTCCCCAAAAACACACCCTCCCTTACATACATTATCATAAGAACACACAAAAATACAGAACAGTACATTCTCCAACTCCAAGCAGACCCCACACTGTCCTTACCCCACCTTCTCCTTCCCTTTAATCTCTCTAACGCCATATACATATCCCAACACACACATACACGAACAAAACACATAAACACACACAAAACACAAAACACAAATCAAAAACAAAAGGGAAACAGGGGAATGGGAAAGTCGCAGATCGGGGTTGGGGGTTCAAAGTAACAAAACGACCCAGCTGTCGGAAAAGGCCATCGTCGTTGATATTTTTTCTCTGTTTTGCTATTTTGATGACTCGCTTATGAGTCTTTTGATTCGTTTCTGGGTTTGATTGAAAAAGAGGTGGTAGCGACGCCACCCTAGGGCTGGTTGTTGTTCCCTCTTCTCGTCGTCTTACCGGAAAACCTTATAGGCGGCCGCTGATCTCTTTTGATGTTTGGGTTCACTGATGGTTGGCTCCTTGGACAGCAGTGTCGATTGATTACTTGTGTTAACTGATTGGTTATTCATCTTTTTTACTGGTTATGCTAATTTTTTCTTGAGTTTTCGCAGATGCAATGGCTAGATCGTGTGATCGTTTTGGGCAAGGGGACAGTGGCAGTGACGCTGCCTGAATTCTCCGCCGGCTGTCGCTCCTGTACCGCTAGTTGTCGATTTCGTTTATTACAATCTATAATAGTGTCCTTTTACTGATGAGGGATGCTGTTTGGACTTAACTATGCTTTCACTAATGTTTATGATAATTTTGATAGGCGATGCAGTTCATTCGTTTCTCTGGTTGCACTGATTTGTTTGGCTGCAGGGTCTTTGATTGAAAAGCAGGGTATCAGGGTGGGCAGCGATGCCGTAGAGAAACTGGTAGTCGCTCCTCCTTTGCCACTGACTCCGCCGTGGTTCTGACTGTAATTGTCGCGGCTGTTTGGGCCTCTTGGTTCTTTGTTCTGAGTTTCTGTCTATCATGTTTCTAAGATTGGTTCTGTCTGATGTTTATTGTCCTCGCATTATTGATTTGTATCTTATGCAATTCCGATTGTACATGATTGGAATTGTTTGGCTACTGTTGACCATTGCTTTTTGAGATCTTTTTTGCAGCTTCCCGGTATTACACTGATTTGATGGGATATTACACAAATTGGCCTATGAAAATATATATTTATTTGAGGCCTACACAAGGAACTGACGGATGCTATATCAATTACGGCCAAGGAAAATAATTATTTATTTGAGGCCTACTGATTTGAATGGATAAACAATCCCATTCCCACGTCCCTAAAACAAAAATGCTACGATGACGTGTATAAGCCGTGATTACAAAACGAGCCGGTGATGGAGTGATGGGATCGGCACTTGGAATGGCAACACGACCGGCCGGCGTGTTTGCAGCCGTACCGACATCCCTAACCTCCACCCAATTCATACACACCTGAGCCGACACTTTTAAAATTCCATTTTCCCTTTATTTTAAAACTATTATTATTATTATTATTATTATTACTCTTATTATTATTATTATTATTATTATTACTACTGTTATTATTATTATTATTATTAACTAACTCATTTTCTTTATATTTTTGTGAGGTACATCGTGGTGGGATTACGAAAAGACGATACTTTCACAAAAATTCATTTTTCCCTTTATTTTATTATTTTCATATTCATTATTATTGGTTTATTATTATTATCATCATTGTTTACTAAACATAACTTTATTTGTTTTTGCGAGGTACATTCGGACAAATATTTTCAAGATAACACTCCCAAAAAATACCTCTAATTTTAATTACTATTATTTTTCTCTTAATTTATATTATTGTTATGTACTAACTAATCTGTTTTATTTTGCTAGGTGCAAATTCTTAAGGAGGAAGCCTATTAGGACCTTTTATCTAAATTATTGTATCATTTGTCTATATCTAATTAGTTAGTTTAAATTGCTTAGTTACTTATTTCGAATCCCAGTTATAAAGTCCGGCCGGTAACCACATGTGGTGGAGCCTGAGAGGTGCCTAACACCTTCCTCTCGGGTTTACTTGAACCCTTACCTAGAATTTCTGGTTCTTAGACTAAGTTTTGGAGTTAATTGTAAAATTAGCTAGAAACAAAATAGGTGCCCTAATACGCCTAGTTAAAAATATGTTAGGTGGCGACTCCAACTCTTTACCCGTGAGTTACCCATTAAGTCGAGGCCTATTTCGAACTTTAATCGGTTCGGGTAAAAAAAGGATGCGACAGAATGGCGACTCCGCTGGGGATATCAAGGTTCAAACCATAACGGACTTTAAATTGGGATTCTTTACTTGCTTTATTTTCTGGTCATTTATTTCGATACTAACTTTTCTTCTTTTTTCCTTTTGCAGGATTAAGGTTTATTTTTAAATTTTCGAATTTTGTGGTTTTATTCTTTAATTGTTTGATTATATTTTCTTTATTATTGTTCATGTCACTCACATTTCCCCCACTCCTGGGAAACGACACTTTGCACACACACAAGCGATTACGTGGATCCCACGAGCGTTTCACCAAAAAAAACCTTTTAGAGGGACATTTTGGAGTATAGTTGGTCCGTGGTATACCAACAATTCTAAACGTTCCCACCCCTTGGTTGTCCGCCTAGGGGAACCATGTCCTTGTCTAGATTAACCAACTCTTAGTGAAGACTCTTTAGGGATCATGCATCATGTTATGTTTAGGGATATTTTGACTTTGGCTCATGTCTAAGCCTACTAGTTCACCATATTTGAATTGGGTGGAGGTTAGGGATGTCGAATAGTTATATCTAATTAGTTATTTTAAATTGTTTAGTTACGTATTTCGAATCCCAATTATAAAGTCCGGCCGGTAACCACATGTGGTGGAGGCTGAGAGGTGCCTAACACCTTCCTCTCGGGTTTACATGAACCCTTACCTAGAATTTCTGGTTCGTAGACTAAGTTTCGGAGTTGATTGTAAAATTAGCTAGAAACAAAATAGGTGCCCTAATATGCCTAGTTAAAAATATGTTAGGTGGCGACTCCAACTCTTTACCCGTGAGTTACCCATTAAGTCGAGCCCTATTTCAAACTTTAATCGGTTCGGGTAAAAAATAGGATGCGATAGGAGCTACTCGAACGCCAGAAATATCTTGGCAGAAAAGCCTCACGACAGTTGAAAGGGCCAAGCATCCTAACCCCGCATGACAAGAGGAATATCACAGCAACCGCTGTGTTAGAAGAAGAGCACACCGTAATTAGTATGCATGCGACACTGAAGACATCCTGTAGAACATCATTAGAATCCCGATCAAACTTCATGACTCGGGGAACTTCTTTCGTCCATTCATGGATGATGGAAAAGAGAAAGGCAACTGCATAATATGTTTTTCCTACAATTTTTTTGTGCACCATCCTTTCTGAACAAAGGAGTTTTTCTGGGAAGATCAAACCAGGGTCAAAAGCAAATATTTTTGAAGATAGAAGAGCTATTATTTCATATGGAACGTTAAAGCAGATGGAGTATTTTTTTGAAGAGGATTTGTGATTTCACCACTATCACGAAGCCCATAGTTAAAGGCTGGAAGAGATAAGAATGGATCATGAAACTGTCAAGTTTAATTATGGCCTGAGATATGAAACGATGTGGCGCAATAAAAGGCATTCTTTAAAAGGTACATGGATTCTGCATCAACAAATCAGATGAAGACACGCGAAGTTCTCGAATAAATCAGCATCATTCTTGGTCAAAAAGACTGCAAGTTTCAAGGAGTCAGTCAGATATCATTCACATCCGTCTTGTATACAGCTTTCACTTCCTAACTGTTTGTGTCAGCACTCAACAAGTGGGAGGACTGACTGTGTGGGCGAAAATAGGCCGCCTATTATTACGGGGATACAAGTCGAGCTGGCGAGACTAGACTATATGGGCCTATAACTCAAGACGGTGGTATATACGAAACCCTAATTAAGAGATTGTAATCCTAAGGCGGCAGGATGTATGCCTTTCGTCCTACGCCTGTACCGCCTGAACGGTCGTACCTCATAGAACAAGCGTGTATCCTTTGTGCCCGGTGACTTGTAGGATAAGCCTAATCTCACCAGCTGGATTCATATCCCCGTAACAGTAGGCGGCGTATTTTTGCCCACATAGTCAGTCCCCCCACTTGCTGAGTTCTGATGCAAGAAGTCAGGAAGTGAAAGCGGCGTACTAGATAGATGTGAAAAGATATCTCACTGACTACTTGAGACTCGCAGTCTGTTTGACCGAGAATGATGCTTCTTTCTTCGAGAACTCCGCGTGCTTTCATTGTTTATGCCTAAAATTTTACTTCTAGGTTAAATAGTTATTTTTGGTTAGGATCACAAGCAATACAGTAACTACAACGGAAAATTATGTAAATATAATGAATGAGTAATGAATAAATAAGATGAAATAATTAAGAGAAAGACAGAGTAATTCATATTCCTTGAGAATAGCCAAATTCGGTGTGGAATCATCCGATGTACTATACAATGTAAGGATGGGTATTCATAGTAGTGATACGCAATCCTAAAAAAGGTAATATACAAAGACTAATATGGTTATGGGCCTATAACTCAAGGAGGTAATATAAACTAAACCCTAACTAGGAGACTGTAAGCCTAGGAGGCAGGATGTATACCCAGCGTCCTATAGTCGTGCCACTTAAACAGCCGTAGGCTCCAACAGCGGGTGTGTATCCTTTACATTGGATGACTTGTAAGATAAGTCTAGTCTCGCCAGCTGGACTCGTATCCCCCTAATAGCAGGTGACGTATTTTTGCCCACACATTTAGTCGCCCCACTTGCTGAGTGCTGGCACAAGAAGTCAGGAAGCGAAAGCGGTGTGGATGTGAAAAGATATCTCACTGGCTCCTTGAGACACGCAGTCTCTTTGACCAAGAATGATACTGATTTCTTCAAGAACTTCGCATGCTTCCTTCTTATTGGCTGATACCGATCCCATGCACCTTTTCAGGAATTGCCATCAACTCCTCTGAATCGTTTCATATCTTCAGCAATAATGAAGCTTGACTGTTTCATGCTCAATCCTTATCCTTTCCTGCCTATAAATAGTGACTTCATGACAGTAAGAAATTCACATGCTCTTCCTCAAAAAATACTTCTCTTCTTTAGTAATTTCTTATGATAGTGAGAAACCTTTCTTCCCTCAAAAAATTTTGCCTTCGATCCTGGTTTGATATTCCCAAAAAATCTTCTTCGTTCCCAATGGATATCGCATGAAGGAAACATAGGAGGAAATTAACTTGTAGTCATCTCTTTTTCTTTCGTCGTCCATGAGGAAATGGATGAAGTCCCTCGAATCATGATGTTTGATCAGGATTCTAACGATGTCCTTGGGATGTCTTTATTGTGTCATGTGCACTGATTACAGTGCGCTCATTTTCTAACACAGTGGTTGCTGTGATACTCTTCTTGTCATGCGGGGTCAGGACGCTTAGCCCTTCTAGCTTCCGTGCTACTTGTCCGCCATGATTTCTCTGGTGTTTAGATTGTCTCGTTGACGGAGTAGGGTTGAAGCCAACTTCCCTGACTCTGTTTCATAGCTAGCAAGAGGAGAGAGCTCTAGGTCGCAAGCAGATTAGCGAGTCACCAAGCTTCAACTCCGCTTAGGGCCCCAGGCTACCTCTTGGTTCTACTAGTTCGGTCTTGTTGGCGTTGCAGTGCCTCATCGGCCGTTGGGTGCACGATACCTGAGGGAAGGGGCTCCCTTGTGGTAGGTTCCCAGCTCAAGCTTTTTTGCTCTCGCCTATCTTCTGTTTGTGCTTGAAGATCTACGGGCCTGTGCACTCCAATTTGACGAGATGGGGGAAGGCCAGACCTGTACCCAGATACTACCGGGGTCCCTTGCTTTAATCAAGTAGACGGGCGATAGCTGTAGCAGTGGACGTATGCTTTGATGGAATGCTCGGGCTGACATATCTGACGCTGCAAAAAAACAAAAGAACTCCGGACTGTTTACGGCTTGTTGCTACAATCTAGATGAAGGATTTTTCTGCCATGTTAATCATGAGGAGCTCTTTGTTATTAGTCTTCCCTTTCCTTTTTTTCCCTACAATTATTATAAACAAATATTGTATTCAGGAAGAACTAAATGTATATTTTGAGCCTATGGGCTGTTTGTTAATAATAAAGCGGCCGTTCACCAATATTCTTATACGTACTTGTGTTATTACATGTTTCGTAATGTATAGTCAAGCAGTATGTTTGTGCACCTAAAAATTAGATGGCCTCCGGTCTTCCTGAATGTTCTAATATTTAGAACTTTTATCAGTGTGCCTTATTTGTGCAATTACGTCCGTTTTGCAACAATATTTGGTAGCTAGGTTGCATCTGAAGAGATGGCTTTATGCGCCTACAGTGGGACGACTTTAGCCCGTGTAATAACAGGCAATTTTGCGTCCGACTTCGAACGTCTCTGTTTAGTTACTCGAGTATTTAAGACTTTCTAGCACTACGCGAATGGTTGTCCCCAACGACGTGTAGGTGTAGTTGTTGAATTAACGAGTTCAACTCATGAGTTATGCCTAGTGGCTGACGTCTATCTCTAAGCGAGTAGTGTACCCTACTTTTTGTTGCGAAATGTAAGCGTATTACTTCAACTTAGAACTTGCAAGAGCTATGAATAGTTGGATCGTAGATGGATATGAACAGTTGGATCGTAGATGGATCGAGAGGTCTAACACCTTCCTCTTGGGTTTACATGAACCCTTACCCAGAATTTCTGGTTCGTAGACTAAGTTTCGGAGTTAATTGTAAAATTAGCTAGAAACAAAATAGGTGCCCTAATACGCCTAGTTAAAAATATGTTAGGTGGCGACTCCAACTCTTTACCCGTGAGTTACCCATTAAGTCGAGCCCTATTTCAAACTTTAATCGGTTCGGGTAAAAAATAGGATGCAACAGGAGCTACTCGAACGCCAGAAATATCTTGGCAAAGCCTCACGACAGTTGAAAGGGCCAAGCGTCCTAACCCCGCATGACAAGAGGAATATCGCAGCAACCGCTGTGTTAGAAGAAGAGCACACCGTAATTAGTATGCATGCCACACTGAAGACATCCTGTAGAACATCATTAGAATCCCGATCAAACTTCATGACTCGGGGAACTTCTTTCGTCCATTCATGGATGAGGGAAAAGAGAGAGGCAACTGCATAATATGTTTTTGTGCACCATCCTTTCTGAACAAAGGAGTTTTTCTGGGAAGATCAAACCAGGGTCAAAAGCAAATATTTTTGAAGATAGAAGAGCTATTATTTCATATGGAACGTTAAAGCAGATGGAGTATTTTTTTGAAGAGGATTTGTGATTTCACCACTATCACGAAGCCCATAGTTAAAGGCTGGAAGAGATAAGAATGGATCATGAAACTGTCAAGTTTAATTATGGCCTGAGATATGAAACGATGTGGCGCAATAAAAGGCATTCTTTGAAAGGTACATGGATTCTGCATCAACAAATCAGATGAAGACACGCGAAGTTCTCGAATAAATCAGCATCATTCTTGGTCAAAGAGACTGCAAGTTTCAAGGAGTCAGTCAGATATCATTCACATCCGTCTAGTATACAGCTTTAACTTCCTAACTGTTTGTGTCAGCACTCAACAAGTGGGAGGACTGACTGTGTGGGCGAAAATAGGCCACCTATTATTACGGGGATACAAGTCGAGCTGGCGAGACTAGACTATATGGACCTATAACTCAAGACGGTGGTATATACGAAACCCTAATTAAGAGATTGTAATCCTAAGGCGGCAGGATGCATGCCTTTCGTCCTACGCCTGTACCGCCTGAACGGTCGTACCTCATAGAACAACCGTGTATCCTTTGCGCCCGGTGACTTGTAGGATAAGCCTAATCTCACCAGCTGGATTCATATCTCCGTAACAGTAGGCGGTGTATTTTTGCCTACATAGTCAGTCCCCCCCACTTGCTGAGTTCTGATGCAAGAAGTCAGGAAGTGAAAGCGGCGTACTAGATAGATGTGAAAAGATATCTCACTGACTACTTGAGACTCGCAGTCTGTTTGACCGAGAATGATGCTTCTTTCTTCGAGAAGTCCGCGTGCTTTCATTGTTTATGCCTAAAATTTTACTTCTAGGTTAAATAGTTATTTTTGGTTAGGGTCACAAGCAATATCGTAACTACAACGGAAAATTATGTAAATATAATGAATGAGTAATGAATAAATAAGACGAAATAATTAAGAGAAAGACAGAGTAATTCATATTCCTTGAGAATAGCCAGATTCGGTGTGGAATCATCCGATGTACTATACAATGTAAGGATGGGTATTCATAGTAGTGATACGCAATCCTAAAAAAGGTAATATACAAAGACTAATATGGTTATGGGCCTATAACTCAAGGAGGTAATATAAACAAAACCCTAACTAGGAGACTGTAAGCCTAGGAGGTAGGATGTATACCCAGCGTCCTATAGTCGTGCCGCTTAAACAGCCGTAGGCTCCAGCAGCGGGTGTGTATCCTTTACATTGGATGACTTGTAAGATAAGTCTAGTCTCGCCGGCTGGACTCGTATCCCCCTAATAGCAGGTGACGTATTTTTGCCAACACATTCATTCCCCCCACTTGCTGAGTGCTGGCACAAGAAGTCAGGAAGCGAAAGCGGTGTGGATGAGAAAAGATATCTCACTGGCTCCTTGAGACACGCAGTCTCTTTGACAAAGAATGATATTGATTTCTTCAAGAACTTCGCATGCTTCCTTCTGATTGGCTGATACCGATCCCATGCACCTTTTCAGGAATTGCCATCAACTCCTCTGAATCGTTTCATATCTTCAGCAATAATGAAGCTTGACTGTTTCATTCTCAATCCTTATCCTTTCCTGCCTATAAATAGTGACTTCGTGACAGTAAGAAATTCACCTGCTCTTCCTCAAAAAATACTTCTCTTCATTAGTAATTTCTTATGATAGTGAGAAACCTTTCTTCCCTCAAAAAATTTTGCCTTCGATCCTGGTTTGATATTCCCAAAAAATCATCTTCGTTCCCAATGGATATCGCATGAAGGAAACATAGGAGGAAATTAACTTGTAGTCATCTCTTTTTCTTTCTTCGTCCATGAGGAAATGGATGAAGTCCCCCGAATCATGATGTTTGATCAGGATTCTAACGATGTCCTTGGGATGTCTTTATTGTGTCACGTGCACTGATTACAGTGCGCTCAATTTCTAACACAGTGGTTGCTGTGATACTCTTCTTGTTATGCGGGGTCAGGATGCTTAGCCCTTCTAGCTTCCGTGCTACTTGTCCGCCAGGATTTCTCTGGTGTTTAGATTGTCTCGTTGACGAAGTAGGGTTGAAGCCAACTTCCCTGACTCTGTTTCATAGCTAGCAAGAGGAGAGAGCTCTAGGTCGCAAGCAGATTAGCGAGTCACCAAGCTTCAACTCCGCTTAGGGCCCCAGGCTACCTCTTGGTTCTACTAGTTCGGTCTTGTTGGCGTTGCAGTGCCTCATCGGCCGTTGGGTGCACGATACCTGAGGGAAGGGGCTCCCTTGTGGTAGGTTCCCAGGTCAAGCTTTTTTGCTCTCGCCTATCTTCTGTTTGTGCTTGAAGATCTACGGGCCTGTGCACTCCAGTTTGACGAGATGGGGGAAGGCCAGACCTGTACCCAGATACTACCGGGGTCCCTTGCTTTAATCAAGTAGACGGGCGATAGCTGTAGCAGTGGACGTATGCTTTGATGGAATGCTCGGGCTGACATATCTGACGCTGCAAAAAAACAAAAGAACTCCGGACTGTTTACGGCTTGTTGCTACAATCTAGATGAAGGATTTTTCTGCCATGTTAATCGTGAGGAGCTCTTTGTTATTAGTCTTCCCTTTCCTTTTTTTCCCTACAATTATTATAAACAAATATTGTATTCAGGAAGAACTAAATGTATATTATGAGCCTATGGGCTGTTTGTTAATAATAAAACGGCCGTTCACCAATATTCTTATACGTACTTGTGTTATTACATGTTTCGTAATGTATAGTCAAGCAGTATGTTTGTGCACCTAAAAATTAGATGGCCTCCGGTCTTCCTGAATGTTCTAATATTTAGAACTTTTATCAGTGTGCCTTATTTGTGCAATTACGTCCGTTTTGCAACAATATTTGGTAGCTAGGTTGCATCTGAAGAGATGGCTTTATGCGCCTACAGTGGGACGACATTAGCCCGTGTAATAACAGGCAATTTTGCGTCCGACTTCGAACGTCTCTGTTTAGTTACTCGAGTATTTAAGACTTTCTAGCACTACGCGAATGGTTGTCCCAACCGACGTGTAGGTGTAGTTGTTGAATTAACGAGTTCAACTCATGAGTTATACCTAGTGGCTGACGTCTAGCTCTAAGCGAGTAGTGTACCCTATTTTTTGTTGCGAAATGTAAGCGTATTACTTCAACTTAGGTCTTTCCAGAGCTATGAATAGTTGGATCGTAGATGGATATGAACAGTTGGATCTTAGATGGATCGAGAGGTCTAACACCTTCCTCTCGGGTTTACATGAACCCTTACCCAGAATTTCTGGTTCGTAGACTAAGTTTCGGAGTTAATTGTAAAATTAGCTAGAAACAAAATCGGTGCCCTAATACGCCTAGTTAAAAATATGTTAGGTGGCGACTCCAACTCTTTACCCGTGAGTTACCCATTAAGTCGAGCCCTATTTCAAACTTTAATCGGTTCGGGTAAAAAATAGGATGCGACAGGAGCTACTCGAACGCCAGAAATATCTTGGCAGAAAAGCCTCACGACAGTTGAAAGGGCCAAGCGTCCTAACCCCGCATGACAAGAGGAATATCGCAGCAACCGCTGTGTTAGAAGAAGAGCACACCATAATTAGTATGCACGCCACACTGAAGACATCCTGTAGAACATCATTAGAATCCCGATCAAACTTCATGACTCGGGGAACTTCTTTCGTCCATTCATGGATGAGGGAAAAGAGAAAGGCAACTGCATAATATGTTTTTCCTACAATTTTTTGTGCACCATCCTTTCTGAACAAAGGAGTTTTTCTGGGAAGATCAAACCAGGGTCAAAAGCAAATATTTTTGAAGATAGAAGAGTTATTATTTCATATGGAACGTTAAAGCAGATGGAGTATTTTTTTGAAGAGGATTTGTGATTTCACCACTATCACGAAGCCCATAGTTAAAGGCTGGAAGAGATAAGAATGGATCATGAAACTGTCAAGTTTAATTATGGCCTGAGATATGAAACGATGTGGCGCAATAAAAGGCATTCTTTGAAAGGTACATGGATTCTGCATCAACAAATCAGATGAAGACACGCGAAGTTCTCGAATAAATCAGCATCATTCTTGGTCAAAGAGACTGCAAGTTTCAAGGAGTCAGTCAGATATCATTCACATCCGTCTTGTATACAGCTTTCACTTCCTAACTGTTTGTGTCAGCACTCAACAAGTGGGAGGACTGACTTTGTGGGCGAAAATAGGCCACCTATTATTACGAGGATACAAGTCGAGCTGGCGAGACTAGACTATATGGGCCTATAACTCAAGACGGTGGTATATACGAAACCCTAATTAAGAGATTGTAATCCTAAGGCGGCAGGATGTATGCCTTTCGTCCTACGCCTGTACCGCCTGAACGGTCGTACCTCATAGAACAAGCGTGTATCCTTTGTGCCCGGTGACTTGTAGGATAAGCCTAATCTCACAAGCTGGATTCATATCCCCGTAACAGTAGGCGGCGTATTTTTGCCCACATAGTCAGTCCCCCCCACTTGCTGAGTTCTGATGCAAGAAGTCAGGAAGTGAAAGCGGCGTACTAGATAGATGTGAAAAGATATCTCACTGACTACTTGAGACTCGCAGTCTGTTTGACCGAGAATGATGCTTCTTTCTTCGAGAACTCCGCGTGCTTTCATTGTTTATGCCTAAAATTTTACTTCTAGGTTAAATAGTTATTTTTGGTTAGGGTCACAAACAATACAGTAACTACAACGGAAAATTATGTAAATATAATGAATGAGTAATGAATAAATAAGATGAAATAATTAAGAGAAAGACAGAGTAACTCATATTCCTTGAGAATAGCCAGATTCGGTGTGGAATCATCCGATGTACTATACAATGTAAGGATGGGTATTCATAGTAGTGATACGCAATCCTAAAAAAGGTAATATACAAAGACTAATATGGTTATGGGCCTATAACTCAAGGAGGTAATATAAACTAAACCCTAACTAGGAGATTGTAAGCCTAGGAGGCAGGATGTATACCCAGCGTCCTATAGTCGTGCCGCTTAAACAGCCGCAGGCTCCAGCAGCGGGTGTGTATCCTTTACATTGGATGACTTGTAAGATAAGTCTAGTCTCGCCGGCTGGACTCGTATCCCCCTAATAGCAGGTGACGTATTTTTGCCAACACATTCAGTCCCCCCACTTGCTGAGTGCTGGCACAAGAAGTCAGGAAGCGAAAGCGGTGTGGATGTGAAAAGATTTCTCACTGGCTCCTTGAGACACGCAGTCTCTTTGACCAAGAATGATACTGATTTCTTCAAGAACTTCGCATGCTTCCTTCTTATTGGCTGATACCGATCCTATGCACCTTTTCAGGAATTGCCATCAACTCCTCTGAATCGTTTCATATCTTCAGCAATAATGAAGCTTGACTGTTTCATGCTCAATCCTTATCCTTTCCTGCCTATAAATAGTAACTTCGTGACAATAAGAAATTCACATGCTCTTCCTCAAAAAATACTTCTCTTCATTGGTAATTTCTTATGATAGTGAGAAACCTTTCTTCCCTCAAAAAATTTTGCCTTCGATCCTTGTTTGATATTCCCAAAAAATCTTCTTCGTTCCGAATGGATATCGCATGAAGGAAACATAGGAGGAAATTAACTTGTAGTCATCTCTTTTTCTTTCTTCGTCCATGAGGAAATGGATGAAGTCCCCCGAATCATGATGTTTGATCAGGATTCTAACGATGTCCTTGGGATGTCTTTATTGTGTCACGTGCACTGATTACGGTGCACTCATTTTCTAACACAGTGGTTGCTGTGATACTCTTCTTGTCATGCGGGGTCAGGACGCTTAGCCCTTCTAGCTTCCGTGCTACTTGTCCGCCAGGATTTCTCTGGTGTTTAGATTGTCTCGTTGACGGAGTAGGGTTGAAGCCAACTTCCCTGACTCTGTTTCATAGCTAGCAAGAGGAGAGAGCTCTAGGTCGCAAGCAGATTAGCGAGTCACCAAGCTTCAACTCCGCTTAGGGCCCCAGGCTACCTCTTGGTTCTACTAGTTCGGTCTTGTTGGCGTTGCAGTGCCTCATCGGCCGTTGGGTGCACGATACCTGAGGGAAGGGGCTCCCTTGTGGTAGGTTCCCAGCTCAAGCTTTTTTGCTCTCGCCTATCTTCTATTTGTGCTTGAAGATCTACGGGCCTGTGCACTCCAGTTTGACGAGATGGGGGAAGGCCAGACCTGTACCCAGATACTAACGGGGTCCCTTGCTTTAATCAAGTAGACGGGCGATAGCTGTAGCAGTGGACGTATGCTTTGATGGAATGCTCGGGCTGACATATCTGACGCTGCAAAAAAACAAAAGAACTCCGGACTGTTTACGGCTTGTTGCTACAATCTAGATGAAGGATTTTTCTGCCATGTTAATCATGAGGAGCTCTTTGTTATTAGTCTTCCCTTTCCTTTTTTTCCCTACAATTATTATAAACAAATATTGTATTCAGGAAGAACTAAATGTATATTATGAGCCTATGGGCTGTTTGTTAATAATAAAACGGCCGTTCACCAATATTCTTATACGTACTTGTGTTATTACATGTTTCGTAATGTATAGTCAAGCAGTATGTTTGTGCACCTAAAAATTAGATGGCCTCCGGTCTTCCTGAATGTTCTAATGTTTAGAACTTTTATCAGTGTGCCTTATTTGTGCAATTACGTCCGTTTTGCAACAATATTTGGCAGCTAGGTTGCATCTGAAGAGATGGCTTTATGCGCCCACAGTGGGACGACTTTAGCCCGTGTAATAACAGGCAATTTTGCGTCCGACTTCGAACGTCTCTGCTTAGTTACTCGAGTATTTAAGACTTTCTAGCACTACGCGAATGGTTGTCCCCAACGACGTGTAGGTGTAGTTGTTGAATTAACGAGTTCAACTCATGAGTTATACCTAGTGGCTGACGTCTAGCTCTAAGCGAGTAGTGTACCCTATTTTTTGTTGCGAAATGTAAGCGTATTACTTCAACTTAGGTCTTTCCGGAGCTATGAATAGTTGGATCGTAGATGGATCTGAATAAGAAAGTAAAACAGACTAAAAATAGTAGTTTTATTGATAAAAGGGGCGCGAAGCCTGAGATGCTGCGGGTAAGAACCTGTAACATGATTGATGAGTATGAAAATACAGCGATCAAAGTTAAAATGAACTTAAAACATAAAAATAAATACCTTTATGATACTTTATGCTCAACCCTCAGAAGGTTCGGAGGCATGTGCTTGGGCTTCCCTACTCGAGGGTGCTGAGTCTGGAGATGTTACCTCTGGCACATTGACAACCTGATGGTATTTCTGTGCCAACCGTACAATAATGAACGGCTTGCTTCCGCAGTTGTCTGCTTTCTGATTTGTCTTCAGGGAGGATCCCTTTGCACAAATAATTGACCAGTGAGTGGCGAAGCTTCATTGCAACTCCCTGAAGGCTAACGATCCCTTTGTATTCAGACTCTTGCCAAAGCTACCGCAGTGATGTTGTCAGGAATTGGAGAAAGCTCTACGCGTTCATTCTGAAATTTGTCAAGGTAGTCCTTTAGCAGCTCGTTGTCTCGTTGACGTATCTTGAAGATACCTTCCATGCGCTACTCCCGCTTGCGGGCACCAAAATGTGCTTTCTTAAACAAGTCTTGTATCTGAGTGAATAATTCGATAGATCCCATCAGTAGCTGAGTGTACCAAGCAAGGGCCCCTTTAGTCAGGGTCGAGATGAACATCTTCACTAGCGCAGACTGGATTTCTTCCTCAGTGATCTCGTTACTCTTCACCACCGTGTAATACGCAGCAATATGCTCGTCCTGATCAGTCGTTCCATCATACTTAAAGTTATCTGGCAAGCGGAAGTGCTTTGGTATTCGGACTGATGCAGTACTCGCTTTGTATGCATGTTTATAAAACTTCTGCTCATCTACCATGGTAACTTGGGGTGGATCACCCGACATATTACCAATTCGGTCGTGGATGGCCTTCATCTCTTTTATGAGGTCCTGAATGAGAGGATCTCCTTTGAGTTCTTGGTTATTGATTGTTGACGAGCCTCCAGGGGCAGCATCCATGTTGACCCTTCGATTAGGAGATGATTCTGTTGAATTGTTCAAGGGCGCTAGTCCTCGCGGGGATGCTGGCCTCTGAGATGACTCGGGAAACATCTCTCCTAACTTCTGGGATATCCCATCAACTATGTTGTTCGAGTTCTTCTCGGACGCGGTTTAGAGGAGATTTACCAGGAAACCTTTGAATTTAGAATTACCTCCCACATATTGACCGTCTTCACCATCGCTGGTAACAAGGATAGGTTCTCGAGAGGTGTCTTTCGGCTGCTCAGTGGGATCCCTAGGTTGTATGCTGTGATCATCGGTATCCTTTGCAGACTCGTTTATTGCGTTTGTAGTGTTCTTTGGAATGCTATCATTGTCAGACATGATTGCACTTTTTCCTCTATAGGATACCTACAATTGCCTCCCACGATAGGTGCCAAACTGTTTATGCCTAAAATTATACCTCTAGGTTAAACAATTATTTATCGTTAGGGTCACAAGTAATACAGTAACTACAATAAAAAAGTATGTAAATATAATGAAAGCAGTAATGATAAACAAGATAAAATAATACAGTGAAAGGTAGAGTAATTCTTATTCCTTGAGAATAGCCGGATTCGGTGTGAAATCATCTGATGTACTATACAATGTAAGGAGGGGTATTTATAATAGTGATACCCAGTCCTAAATAAGGAAAAATACAAAGAATAATAAGGCTATAGGCCTATAACTCAAGGCGGTGATAGAAACTAAACCCTAACTAGGAGACTGTAATCCTAGGCAGCGGGATGTATACCTGCGTCATATAGCCGTACCGCCTAAGTAGTCGTAGGCTCCAGGAGCGGGCTTGTATCCTCTGCACCCGGTGACTTATAAGATAAGTCTAGTCTCGCAAGCTGGACTCGTATCCCCATAATAGCATGTGATGTATTTTGCCCTCATATTATCTGATTGTTGATGTCGTTTATTTGCACCTTTCAAGAACTGCTATTAACTGCTCCGAATCGTTTCATATCTCCAGAAATAATGACACTTGACCGTTTCATGTGTAATCCTTATATCTTTTCTGCCTATAAGTAGGGACTTCGTTTCATGTGTCATGTTTCTCTTCGAGTTCAGCAGGCAAGATGGAGGAGGTTAGGCTTGTACTCAGACGCTTTTGAGGTCCCTTGCTTTGATCAAGCAGACACGCTTTGGTTGTACCAATGGCTACGTACCTTGGAGTAATGCTCGGGCCGACATATCTCGGGTTGCCAGAAGAAAAGAAGAACTCCGGATTATTTACGGCTTGTAGCTACAAACCCGATGAAGGATTTTAAGCTTATGTTAATCCTTAAGAGCTCTTTGTTTTTAGTCATCCCTTTTCGTTTTTTTTACAATTGTTATGAAGAAATATTGTATTCAGGAAGAACTAATTGTATATTATGAGCCTACGGGCTGTTTGTTATTAATGAAACGGTCATTCATAAATAATTTTATATGTTCTTGTATAATTACATGTGGTGTAATGTGTAGTCAAGACTTATATTTTATGTGCCTTTCTAGAGTAGTGTCTTCAAGAGACTGGTGTGCACACTGAAGGGCGCTTCATTTGCGTCAATAGGTGATGGCTTAAGTTATGCCCACAATGGGACGACTTTAGCCCGTGTGGAAATGGGCACTTTTGCATCCGATTTCGAACATCTCTGCTTAGTGACTCGAGCATTTAAGACTTTCTTGCACTATGCGAACGAGCGTCCCTATCGGCATGTAGGTGCAGTTTTTGAATTAACGAGTTCAATGTACGGGTAATGCCTGGTAGCTGAGCAAGACGTGGTCTAGCTCTAAGCGAGTACTGTACCCTACTTTTTGTAGCAAAAAGTGAGTGTATTACTTCAACATAGCTCTGGCCGGGGCTATGAATAGTTGGATCGTAGATGGATCTGAATAAACAAGTAAAACTGACTAAGGCCCTGTTTGGGTGGGCTTATTTTAAGTAGCTTAAAAGTAAAAAGTTACTTATAAGTCATTTTTGAGAAGTTAGGATTTCCTAACTTCTTACTTTTGGCTTTTTTTAAGCACAAAAGTGCTTATAAGTACTTTATTTTTTTAGTTACCAAATACCCACTTTTTATTTAAAGGTACAAATATACTTTAAGTAACTTTTTAAGCTTACCCAAACGGGCTCTAAGTAAAAATAATAGTTTTATTGATAGAGGGGCGCTAGGCCTGAGATGTTGGAGAAATGCTTTCTTTTTTAAAGCGAAAGATACTTTATGCTCGATCCTCAGAAGGTTCTGGGGCATGTACTTGGGCTTCCCTGCTTGAGGGCCTGGAGATGTTACCTCTGGGCCGCTGACAACCCGATGGTATAACTTTGTAACAATCAAACAATAATGAACGGCTTGCTTTCGCAACTGTGTGCTTTCTGATTTGTCTTCGAGGAGGATTCCTTTGCTTAGGTAGTTGATCAACACGTGATGCTGTCCTGTGACGGATCTTGTGTCTGGAACATCAAGGTTCATCAAATCCACGACGGTTAATTCAACGACTTTCTACTGGTCGTATGAATCCTTGGACGCTTCACCATCGCTTGAGCTTCATTCCCGATAGATAAACTCCCATGCCTGAAAATTTTCAAGAGTGCTATTATTCTCTCCTGCCGATCCGGCGTGCAGATGCCTTCTGTGGTAAATGTTGACAACCAATTTTGTCCCTCATTTTTCTAAAATTGGCTATATTTCAACTTAAGGGTGCAATGTGACTATTTATGCAAAATGTGCATTAGAAATCATTCATTTACGTGCGTTATCCTCTATTTATATATTATATACTTAAGTGTGGTTATATTACGTAAATAATCATTATTTAGGCTATTTGTCAAAATGTGAATATTTGCACAATTTAGTACATTCATAATATATCACATAATTGCATCATTTAGGCTACAAGTCAAATTCATGTCAATATGTGATTATTTGTGCAGATTAATAATTAGTTGTGACTATCTATATTGAAATAATTTTATTTGAGTTTATTTAATAATTATTTGTGCATTTTATATATATGTATATCTATATTTTATTTATTACACCTTTAAGTTAAATATTAGCTAATTAAAAAGAAAATGTCCAAATTTCTTTTTTTATTAATTTTTCCATATCTCAAAATCTCTACCAAAATTCGTTATTCATTTATATTCATCTTTATTCATTTTTTCTATTTTAATTATATTCTTATTTTTGAACCTAGCCAAGTTTCTTAACCAAATACATTTTCATTTGAATTTCAAATGATTTTCATAATTCCTTCCTAAATCTTCCCTTAATTCCCAAAATCCTCCTAATCTCCCACATTTATTCCCCATATCTTGTCTCTTTCCCTAAAATTAACATGATATTGTGTCAATCCCTTATTCTCTTCCATTAAAATCTCCTACAATCTCTCTAAAGCCTCAACGGCTCTTTTAATTTCTTTTTCCTTAAAAATGGCATGAACTCCCTTCTTTTTCTTGGACAACACTACACGCACAGACCACTCTCCTCCTCCCCAATACCCCATACGCATACCCAACTCCCATTTCTTCTCCCACACATCACCCCCATCCAGACATACAGACACACACTCAGCATATACAGTACAAGGCAGACCTCACTTCGGACCTTCTTCCACAAAAACCATTAGTATACTCACATCATCTTCTCACTTCAATTACTACACCATTGACAACATCACACAGATCAGAACAATACCCATATACACACAGTACCTTCCATTTTACCCCAACTCCTTTATTTCTCTCTTTGAACGCACCACACAAACATATACACACAATACCATTGACCACCCCTCCTCTCATCTTCTTCTTTCAAATTCCATCATCTACACAGCATCACCTCGCCTCCCACCTTCACAATTCATCACACCCACGCACCGTTATAACACAGTACAGAGACAGGGGATGGAGGGGTTGCGGATCTGAAAGGAAAAACAAGTGGGGGAGAGTGGACGGGGAGTGATACACCAATGGCAATGGCGAAATTGCCGATGGCTGAGAACGCCATTAAACCCATCAATGATGTTTGATTTTTTTTGTCAAATTCTGGTCTGATTTTGTTGCAGGAAGTAAAACGAAGGTCAAGGTGTCGCAGCGATGCCGCGAGGCTCACCGGAGAACCTCGCCGGCGATCACTCCTCTCTAGCCGCCGCCTCATTAGAGTTTTGCCATTAACTCCATAGATCTGCTCCACGTTTGGTTATGCATCACGATGATGCTTAAAAATTGATATTCTGCTTGCATTCGTTTCTTATCTATGTCGCTATTATGTTGATGTTCGCTACTACTCTGCTAGCGGCGCCAGGAACCTTGTTTCTCGGTCACTGGTCCCTTTACTTCATTTGTTACTTCTTTGGATACTTATTTACTGTTACTACTACTTTATTGAATGCTATTCTGTTTCATTTGACCTATATATGGTGGCTTAATTATACATGTTTGACAGTTTGTTTCATTATTACTTTTAGGTAACACTGACTATTGTTGTTTTGTTGCAAGGAGTTGTTCAACAAGTCCATTACGAATTTGGAAGTGGATTGTCCTGTTGGTTTACTTGATTGGAACAGATACTATATTTGAGTTGAGGCTAATGAAAATAATAATTTATTTGAGGCCTATACATATGGAAATGACGGATATACAACGAATTGACGGACATTACATTGATTTTAGCCGATGAAAATAATTCTATATTTAATTTGGATTTGAGGCTTATTTGGACTAATATTACGCTTAAGCCAAGGACGTTTGGAGGCCTAAAAATCAGTCCCGTTACATTCCCCGAGTCCCTAAAAACAAAAAAGGTTATGATGACGTGTATAAGCCGTGATCACAAACGAGCCGGTGATGGAGAGATGAGACCGGTACTTGGCATGGCAACACGACCGGCCGGTGTGTTCGCAGCCATATCGACGTCCCTAACCTCCACCCAATTCATACACACCTGAGCCGACACTTTTACAAAATCCCTTTCCCCTTTTATTTTATCTTATTATTATTATTATTATTATTATTATTATTATAATTATTATTATTATTATTATTATTATTATTATTATATTTTTACCTTATTATTATTATTATTATTATTATTTATTATCATTATTATTTTTATTAATACTAATCTTATTTTTTCTATATTTTGTGCGAGGTAAAATTGGATGCGAGACGAGGGAAAAAGACCGCTAGAAGAAAAATTCTTTTACTTACATTACTTTCGTTATTATTATTATTATTATTATTATTATTATTATTATTATTATTATTATCTACTAATCTTATTATTATCATCATGATCATTTTATTATTTTCATTATTATTAATATTATTATTCACTAATTCCTTTTCATTTTTATTGCGAGGTACCTTTGGAAAAAGCCGATTAGTGAATTTAAACACTTTTCATCATTACATGCACATAAATGATTATTTAATTATTCTCCTATTTGTAGTTAGTTATTTATTCTTTTATAATTCTTAGAATCCCAATTTATAAAGTCCGGCCGGGTAACCACATTTGGTGGAGCTCGAGTGGGTCCTAACCCCTTCCTCTCGAGTTAACTTGAACCTCTTACCTAGATTTTCTGGTTCATAGACTGAGTTTCAGAGTTAATGGTAAAATTAGCTAGAAATACAATAGGTGACCTAATACGCCTTAGAAATTATATTAGGTGGCGACTCCAATATTTAAACTCAAACGAGTTACCCAGTCAAATCCAAAACCCGACTCGCCTTGAGTTGAGTCCAAAATCAGGTATGACAGAATGGCGACTCCGCTGGGGATGTCAAGGTTCAAACCATAACGGACTTTAAATTGGGATTCTGTACTTTCTTTATTTTCTTGTCATTTATTTCGATACTAACTTTTTTCTTCTTTTTCTTTTGCAGGATTAAGATTTATTTTTTTATTTATATGTTTTATTCTTGAATTGTGTGGTTATATTTTATTATTTGTTCATGTCACTCACACTTCTCCCACTCCTGGGAAACAACACTTTATACACACACACACGGCGATTACGTCGATCCCACGGTCGCTTCACCACCAAAAAACTTTTAGAAGGGACATTTTGGAATATAGTTGGTTCGTGGTACAACCAACGATTTCAAATGATCCCACTCCTTGGCCGTCCGCCTTGGGGAACCGTGTCTAGAATTACCCAACTTTTAGTGGAGTCTCTTGTATAGGAACCATGCACCATGTCATGATTAGGAAAATTTTGACTTCGGGTCACGCCTAAGTCTATTAGTTCACCATATTTGAACGAACGAACGTATTTTCGACCCTAAGGGACGTTTAAATATGTTATATGTGCATTTATTTAAAGTTGAAAGTGTCTACTGTAGACCATTTGTTCACATAAAAGTGGGTTCTCATAACTAAATTAATTGTTTATTTCTAAAATCATTATTTCTTCATTTATTCAAACAAACCCAATTATTTTGTAAATTATTTTTTGGGTTATGAACGAAACTAATTTTTTCTACTTTTATGAAAACAAAACCATAAATTTCAAATTAATTTCTTCTACTTTTTATGTAGCAAGATCAATTATTATTTCTATTTACCTAAAACAAAATGTTGTTTCTACATTTATACAATAAAATTAATTATTTTGTAAAATTATTTTCTGTTAATTTTTTGTTATGAGAACAATTGGGATGATACAAAATACACGTTCAATCTTAAATACCATAATCAAATTAGGAAGGCTTAATATCCTTGGTATGTTAAAGTCCATTAGTCAACCTCGTCCAAAAGCGTCATCATATGACACCTATCATGCATATTATGTGTATTTATCTGCTTTGCATATGAAATTATTATTTCAAACTTGTTGTTTCATGTGTTAGTTTTACTCCCACCCCCAAGGTTGACTTGTGCATTTTTGAACTTGTGCATATCATGCATCCCTTCCGCCACTCCTGGTAACTTTCTAAATCGTGCGTTGAAAATACGGTGATCACAACCACCTCTTCCCTCACATAAAAACTCTTTTAGGGGGAACGAGTTGGAATCTATTTGATCCGAGACGTTCCCGCTCCCGAGTCATCCGCTTGGGAGGATAATAAAATCCCGGTCTAGCTAACTTCATTCCTCAGTAGCGGTGCTAGAAATCATGCATCATGGAATATCACTAGTCGACTTGTTCTCAAGTCCGATAGGCCAATTTGTTCAAACAATCCGAACGGGTTTCTAACCCCAAAGAGCGTTGAACACGATCTATTTGCATTTACTTAAAAGATTGAACGTGCAAAATGTGGACCGTTTATTGGCATTGTTTTGCATTCAGTGCTATTCAAAAGGCACAAAGGTTACCCAACGGGTGTTAAAAGCCCAAATTGAATCAGAAGATGATTGTTTATCCATAAACAGTTGGTGTTATTCTGTATTCAGTGCCATTCAAAGGCACAGAGGTTACTTAAGAGGCGACAAAAGCCCGAATTGAATCAGAAATGATTGCTTAAACAATCAAAGGTACTCTGTATTCAATGCTATTCAAAGGCACAAAGGTTACCCAAGAGGCGTCAGAAGCCTGAATTGAATCAGAAATGATTGCTTAAACAATCAGAGTTATTCTGTATTCAGTGCCATTCAAAGGCACGAAGGTAACCTAAGAGGCGTTAAAAGCCCAAACTGAATCAGAAACGACTGTTTAATCCTAAACGATTGGAATCATTCTGTATTCAATGCTATTCAAAGGCTTAAAAGGTAACCGAAAATGCATTAAAAACCCATTTCGAAGCAGTAATAACTGTTCGATAGGCCGGATGACACATAACGCACTTTTATCCTTTAAGCATTATATAAAGACTGACATCCTTGGCATGTCACAAGTCCATTAGCAATTTTCTTCTAAAGTGTCTAAAGGGTTCTCAACTCACAACGACACATCTCCTCATATCCTCTGTCGCATTATTTTCAAAAACTTGTGCAACACGTTGATTGTTTTGGTCACAATAAAGCAAATCTTAGGCATCCTTTCTTTCCTTTTTTTTTTTCTATCAGTCTCTACCTTTTCCAAAAGGTCATGG
This sequence comes from Petunia x hybrida, assembly GCA_037355625.1. Classification (NCBI taxonomy): domain Eukaryota; kingdom Viridiplantae; phylum Streptophyta; class Magnoliopsida; order Solanales; family Solanaceae; genus Petunia; species Petunia x hybrida. The sequence goes on from JBBBVM010000974.1 coordinate 928,580, forward strand.
CCACTAGAACATTTGACATGGCTGTTGAAATCCCTCAGTTGCTCAGAGATTGGTGAGGGAACCTAAGCATAGATCAACAAGACCAAGTTAAAGTGGTGTTAGGGAACCTGATTTCACTAAAGGAGTACACCGCAGTAGGCGGGATGATAGAAGCAGCAGTACATTATTGGGATGTAGACCGAGTAGTTATCCACTTTGGGAGTATAGAGTTGACACCATTATTGGAGGAAATAGGTGGGTTAACTCAATTACCATTTGAAAGTGAAGATGTCTTGATGCCTAAGAACACTACACCCGAGGAGTTCTTCGAAATGGTAGGGCTTAAGCCTGAGTTGTGCACGGACAGTATACGGCAATCGGGAATTTCTCTAACTTTCCTCTAAATCAAATTTGGGTATGGAGAGGCATTTCAAGAATCCGAAGACTATTTCAGCATTGACCAGGCAGATTGGCAAGAGCAAAGGGTACTTGCTTTAGTCACCAGCATTTTAGGGACTGTCGTCTTTCCACAACACAAAGGACGAGTTGATGTTTGCATAGTCTCAATTGCTGATGCCTTACTCAAAGACATTAACAACACTTTGGTACCGATGATTGTTGCAGAGATGTACCGAGCTTTAGAAAGATGCAAGAAGGGCGCTGGTTCCTTTGAAGGTTGCAATTTGCTTTTACAAATTTGGCTGAGGGAGCATTTGCAAAGGATGGCTAACACAGACCAAGCCTTCCATTCCATACCAAGAGAAAACTACATCTTGACTAATACTGCCCGTATGGACAACGCTCTCGAGAAATGGGACCAACCGACAACCGCCAACGGTTGGCACCACATGTTCTGTCAATTGACACCTGAGAACATTCAATGGATGTTTGATTACATTCCCAGCACACCAGTAATCATACGGTCCGAAAAAGACTCATTTCTCATCTAAGTGGGCTTTAGAGGTGTTTATCCGTACACTCCTTTAGGGACACTTAGACAAGCAGGGAAAAAGCAGACTGTACCCCAAATTGCAGACATCAGAAGTTTCTAAGCGAATATTCTCGGAGGAGTAATCCCGTTTATAGACAAGATAATGGGACTGTGGAAAGAAAGGAAACGAATGGGAATCGAGACTATTGGACGAGACAGGTTTGACACTGGCTATGATGAAGACTATCCAGACTGGCTTAGGAAAGACATAGCAAGGGCCATTTAACCAAGTACAACAACAAAAAGGAAAAGGAATGGTGATGAGTTAGAACCTGAGTACAAAAGGTTACGCAAACATCTGGCAAGGGCACAAGAGACAATAGCAAAGAAGCAAAGTTTGGTCAAAGCAAAGAACGAAGAATAAGGCAAATGGTACAGTAAGGCAGAACTCCTGACAAAACGCATAGAGTCTATCGGCGTATGGGCTAGCGAGGGGATGAACTTTGTGGCAAACAAAGGAATAGAGGAGAAAGGAAGAAACGCTTGGGAAATATTGAAGAACTTCACATTTGACATATCCCGACTCTTAACTGATGCAGACAATATCATCTTCCAAGGATACTCATCAGAGGCAAGCTTGTCCGAGGAAGATTCAACCGAGGAAGAAGAAGAAGAATCTTCTGGGGAAGGATCAGCATAAAGATGTTCACCTGGCCATGATCTAACCCTCTAGCAATATTTTCTTTCTCTTACACTGTTTCAATATCAGCCAATGTAACAAAAGTTCAATAAATGCAATATTATCTTTAGACTTCGCATTTTGTCAGCAAGTAAAATGATACATGTGGCACAAAGCGCTTTTCAAACCATCGTGCGTAAAACGGTCCTTAGCATTATAGGATGCATTTCTTATTTGATATGTGTGCATTGCATGTATGTGTCTGTCGCTCTAGGTCTCTAAAGGAATTCTTTCTCCAATCTCTCTACTCCATGATCAAATCCTGGTATCCAAAATCTTTCGCACGTCCAAACTGTCTCTAATTCATTCAAAAGTCTGTTACCAAAAGGTTTGCTCGACTCGAATACCAAGGCAGAGGACATGGTTAATTTAGTGCACTTGTCAGGAATTTTCTGAATTAAGAAAGTTTTCACAGCAGCTCCCACTAGCCCCCTCATATCTCTACATTACCCCCAGTGCACTACAAACTACCAATAAGGCTAGCTAATCTGAGATACGAGCCTTTTCAAAAGAAGAAAGAGGAAGTCTCTTTTGTCACAACCATTCAAGATCCTACCTTCAACCACTATTATCAAACAGCGCCACCATTGTATCCCTACCCTCATATACTACCTAAATATCCCGCTCAGCCCCCGGGCAAAGACGGGCAGCTGTTGACATCCAATTTTGTCCCTCCTTTTTCTAAAATTGGCTATATTTCAACTTAAGGGTGCAATGTGACTATTTGTGCAAAATGTGCATTAGAAATCATGCATTTACGTGCGTTATCCTCTATTTATATATTATATACTTAAGTGTGGCTATAATACGTAAATTTGCATCATTTAGGCTATTTGTCAAAATGTGAATATTTGCGCAATTTAGTACATTCATAATATATCACATAATTGCATCATTTAGGCTACATATCAAATTCATATCAATTTGTGATTATTTGTGCAAATTAATAATTAGTTATGACTTTCTATATTTAAATAATTTTATTTGAGTTTATTTAATAATTATTTGTGCATTTTATATATATGTATATCTGTATTTTATTTTTTACAACTTTAAGTTAAATATTAGCCAATTAAAAGAAAATGTCCAATTTTTTTTTTTTATTAATTTTTCCATATCTCAAAATCCCTACCAAAATTCTTTATTCATTTATATTCATCTTTATTCCCTTTTTCTATTTTAGTTACATTCTTATTTTTGAACCTAGCCAAGTTTCTTAACCAAATACATCTTTCATTTGAATTTCAAATGATTTCCATAATTCCTTCCTAAATCTTCCCTTAATTCCCAAAATCTTCCTAATCTCCCACATCTATTCCCCATATCTTGTCTCTTTCCCTAAAATTAACATGATATTGTGTCAATCCCTTAATCTCTTCCATTAAAATCTCCTACAATCTCTCTAAAGCCTCAACGGCTCTTTCAATTTCTTTTTCCTTAAAAATGGCATGAACTCCCTTCCTTCTCTTGAACGACACTAAACGCACAGACCACTCTCCTCCTCTCCAATACCCCATACACATACCCAACTCCCATTTCTTCTCCCACACATCACCCCCATCCAGACATACAGACACACACTCAGCATATACAGTACAAGGTAGACCTCACTTCGGACACCATCAGCATACTCACATCATCTTTTCACTTCAATTACTACACCATTGACAACATCACACAGATCAAAACAATACCCATATACGCACAGTACCTTCTATTTTACCCCAACTCCTTGATTTCTCTCTTTGAACGCACCACACAAACATATACACACACAGTACCATTGACCACCCCTCCTCTCATCTTTTTCTTTCAAATTCCATCATCTACACAGCATCACCTCGCCTCCCACCTTCACAATACATCACACCCACGCACCGTTATAACACAGTACAGAGACAGGGGATTGAGGGGTTGCAGATCTGAAAGGAAAAACCAGTGGGGGAGAGGGGACGGGGAGTAATACACCAATGGCAATGGCGAAATTGGCGATGGCTGAGAACGCCATTAAACCCATCAATGACGTTTGAATTTTTTCGTCAAATTCTGATCTGATTTTGTTGCAGGAAGTAAAACGAAGGTCAAGGGGTCGGAGCGATGAGGCTCGCCGGAGAACCTCGCCGGCAATCGCTCCTCTCTAGCCTCCGCCTCACCGGAGTTTTGCCATTAACTCCATAGATCTGCTCCACGTTTGGTTATGCATCACGATGATGCTTAAAAATTGATATTCTGCTTGCATTCGTTTCTTATCTATGTCGCTATTATGTTGATGTTCGCTACTACTCTGCTAGCGGCGCCGAGAACCTTGTTTCTTGGTCACTGGTCCCTTTACTTCATTTGTTACTTCTTTGGATGCTTATTTACTATTACTACTACTTTATTGAATGATATTCTGTTTCATTTGACCTATATATGGTGGCTTAATTATTCACGTTTTTGTTTCATTATTACTTTTAGGTAACACTGACTATTGTTGATTTGTTGCAAGGAGTTGCTCAACAAGTCCATTACGAATTTGGAAGTGGATTGCCCTGTTGGTTTACTTGATTGGAACAGATACTATATTGGAGTTGAGGCCAATGAAAATAATAATTTATTTGAGGCCTAAACATATGGAATTGACGGATATACAACGAATTGATGGATGTTACATTGATTATAGCCGATGCAAATAATTCAATAATTAATTTGGATTTGAGGCTTATTTTGACTGATATTACACTTAGGCAAAGGACGTTTGGAGGCCTAAAAATCAGTCCTGTTATATTCCCCGAGTCCCTAAAAACAAAAATGGCTATGATGACGTGTATAAGCCGTGATCACAAACGAGCCTGTGATGGAGTGATGAGACCGGTACTTGGCATGGCAACACGACCGGCCGGCGTGTTCGCAGCCGTATCGACGTCCCTAACCTCCACCCAATTCATACTCACCTGAGCCGACACTTTTACAAAATCCCTTTCCCCTTTTATTTTATCTTATTATTATTATTATATTTTTACCTTATTATTATTATTATTATTATTTTTTATCATTATTATTTTTATTAATACTAATCTTATTTTTTCTATATTTTGTGCGAGGTAAAATTGGATGCGAGATGAGGGAAAAAGACCGCTAAAAGAAAAATCCTTTTACTTACATTACTTTCGTTGTTGTTGTTGTTATTATTATTATTATTATTATTATTATTATTATTATTATTATCTACTAATCTTATTATTATCATTATTATTATTTTATTATTTTCATTATTATTAATATTATTAGTCACTAACTCCTTTTCATTTTTATTGCGAGGTACCTTTGGAAAAAGCCGATTAGTGAATTTAATCACTTTTCATCATTACTTGCACATAAATGATTATTTAATTATTCTCCTATTTGCAGTTAGTTATTTATTCTTCTATAATTCTTAGAATCCCAATTTATAAAGTCCGGCCGGTAACCACATTTGGTGGAGCTCGAGAGGTGCCTAACCCCTTCCTCTCGAGTTAACTTGAACCTCTTACCTAGATTTTCTGGTTCATAGACTGAGTTTCAGAGTTGATGGTAAAATTAGCTAGAAATACAATAGGTGACCTAATACGCCTTAGAAATTATATTAGGTGGCGACTCCAATATTTAAACTCAAACGAGTTACCCAGTCAAATCCGAAACCCAACTCGCCTCGAGTTGAGTCCAAAATCGGGTATGACAGTAAAAACTTCCTTGATTTCACCGACGACCAGTTGGGAGCTGCTGAAGAGGGTGACCTTCCTAGCCCCCAGTATGTAGGCTAAGTCAAGAGCTTGAATTATTGCTTCATACTCTGCTTAATCGTTTTGAGCTCTTCCGGTCTTGTAGAAGACCATCCCAGTGGGTGTCGTGACCCACAGATCGAGGTCGCTTCTTCCCCTTTGAGATCTTTGTCAATGCTAATCTCCCAACGTCCGAGCTCAATCATTTCTTCCCTTCTGATTGACTCATCTGCCTTTGGCTTCAGTTTCTCCATGAAGTCTGAGATAAAACCTTCCAGTTCCTGTGACTCGATGGTTGTTCGGGGTTCATAGATAATGTCATACTCTCCCAGTTTCTCAGCCCATTCTCCCATTTCCTCTGAGAGTCTGGGTTTAGACAATATGGTCCGTACCGGTATGGAGGAGGCCATCCTGACCGTATGGTCGAGAAAATACGAACGCTGATCCTGGGTCGCCATGATCATGGCCGCAATAAACTGAAAGAGTAAAGGCTAAAACCTGTCTCGGCGCGAAGGTCTTTTGCTGGCGTACTTCACGGGAAAATGCCTCATGTTCTCTTCTCGTACAAGGACTACATTCCATGCTATTTCTGAGATCAAGACATAAAGTACATATGCTCGCCTGGCTTTGGCTCGGTTATCATTGGAAGTTGTAGGAGCTGTATCTTTTCTTGGGCTACGGTTAGGTAACTCTAGATCAGCCATGGGGACCCTCCTTATCTCCGCAGTACCTCAGATAGCTGACATACCAATTCTGTTGCTTTAGGGACTAGCTGATCCATCACCGACAATCGATCCCATTGTTCGCCGATCTCTTCTCTGACTTCTCGTTCCGTGACAATCTATCCCGCACTCCAAGATCCACGTCACAAGTAGGTTAATATTCTCCAAGTGAAAATCGCTCACCTTGTAAGTCATTAACCCCATGAGTAGTCGGGTATTTGAAGACTTGATGGAGTGTTGAGGGTATTCCCTTAATGCTATGTATCCACGGTCGTCCCAAGATGACGTCATAAGACAGGTTGCAATTCAGCACCTGGAAGGGAGTACTGCTCGTCACACGTGGTATATTGACTGGTAGAGCTAATTCCCAAACAGGTTCTTCTCGACTAGAATTGAAGCTAACTAGGTTCCGAGGACTTGAAGTTACTCGGTGGCGTTGACGTGAATTCTGCTTCATCTCCATCCGAATAATGTTCACGCTACTCTCTAGATCAATCAGAGCTTGCTGGGTGCCCAGGTCGGACACATCTACGAAAACTACGAGGTCGCTTTGGTACCTTGAAAGAATGCTCGGGCCGACATATCTCGGGCTATCAAAAGAAAAGAAGAACTCAGGACTGTTTACGGCGTATAGCTACAACCGAGATGCAGGATTTTTCAGCCACTTTAATCCTGAGGAGTTCTTTGTTTTAAGTCTTTCCTTTCCTTTTTTTTTTCTACAATTGTTATAAAAAATATTGTAATAAAGAAGAACTAAATGTATATTATGAGCCTACGGGCTGTTATTAATGAAACGAATGTTCATCAATATTTCATATGTACTTGTGTTATTACGTGTTTCGTAATGTGTAACCAAGCAATATGTTTTTGCACCTAGATATTAGATGGCTTCCGGTCGTCCTGACTACTCTTGTTTAGGATCGTGTGTCAGTGTGCTTGCCCCGAGCAATTACGTCTTTTGTGCACCAATAAACGGCGGCTAGGTTGCATCCATAGTAGATGGATGTTTGCACCTACAATGGGACGACTTTAGCCCGTGTGAAAACAATCCTTTTGCATTTTGAGACAAAACGTCTTCGCTTAGTACTCGAGTATTTAAGACTTTCTGACACTACGCGGACAGGCATTCCCATCGGCGTGTAGGTGCAGTTATTGGTTTAACGAGATCAACGCTCGATTAATGCTTGGTGGCTGAGTTAGGCATGGTCTAACTGTAAGCGAGTAGTGTAGTTTACTTTTTGTAGCGAAAAGTGAGTATTACTTCAACTTAGGTCTGGCCAGGGCTATGAATAGTTGGATCGTAGATGGATACAAATGAATGAGTAAAACTGACTAAGATAGTAGTTTTACTGATAGAAGAGCTGTGGGTCTTGTGATACTGTAAGTGAAAACCCCTAACATGTCTGATAAATAACAAAAGGAAATAAAAACAAAGTAAATTATCTCTCAAGCAAAGGTACTTTATGTTTGATCCTTGAAAGATTCGTGGTCATTCAGTTGGGCTTCCCTGTTTGAGGGTGCTGAGCCTTGGAAGTCATCCTCGGGGTCGTTGATGACACTGTGTTAGAGCTGCTCACCGATCAAGCAATAGTGAACCGCCTATTTGCGCAAGTAAATGCTTTCTGCCTTGTCTTCAGGGAGATCTCTTTTGCTCAGATAGTTGACCAGCGCGTCATGCTGCCCTACGAAGGATCCTGTATCTGGAACTTCAAGGTTCATCGGGTCTGTGGGGTTTAGCTCAACTATCGTCTGCCAATCATCTGGGTCCTCGGATTCTCCAACATCTCCTGAGATTTCTTCTTGGTGGATGAATTCCAAGGCATGAAAATTTTTCAAGATTGCCCTGATTTTCCTCCTTCGATCCGGCTTGTGGATGTCCTCAGCTACGAAGGTTTTCCTTAGCTGATTAATCATCAGTTGGGATTTATTGTACAAGCTGATCTCCCTGGCCCTCAGTATGTAGGCTAAGTCAAGAGGTTGAATTATGGCTTCACACTCTGCTTCGTAGTCATCAGCTTTCATGGCCTGATAGTAGACCATTCCAGACGACGGTCTGATCCAGAGATCGATCTTCTCCCCGTTAAGGTTCATCCCCGTGCAAATTTCGCAACGGCCGTACTCAATTGCTGCTTCACTTTTGAGTGATTCTTCATCTTTCCACTACAATTCTTCTGCAAAATCTGAGGTAAAATCTTCCAATGCCTGCGTCTTGATATCCGTACAGGGTTGTTGGATGATGTCGTACTCTCCCAACTCTTCAGCCCGCTTTGCCATATCTTTCGACAGACTGGGCTTAGCCATAATGGCTCGCTCCAGTGTCGAAGAGACTAAACTGATAGAGTGTTCTTAAAAGTATGATAGCAACTCTCGTATGGCCATTATCACGGTTGCTATGAACTGGAGTTGCAAGGGCAAGAACGTGTCTATGTGTTGCGGCATTCTGCTGGCGTACTTCACGGGAAACTGCTGCCTATCCTCTTCTCGTATAAGGACTGCATTCTAAGTTATATCAGATATTGAAACTTATTATAGTAGGTGCTTACCTGTCTCTGGCTCGGTTATGACTGGAATCTGTAGGAGTTGGATGTTCGTCCGAGCCATCATCAAATAACATTGTATCAGCCAGAGGGGTCCTCCTTGCTTCCGTAGCACCTCAGAGAGACGACACACCAATTCACTCACTCTCGGGGCTAGTTGATCCATCAGCACCAATCGGTCCCGCAACTTGCTGAGTTCCTCCCTAACCTCTCGCACTAAGGCCTCAATAACTTTTGATTCGAAAGGTGTAATCCTGTCCAGAGTAAGGAAACATTCCTCGGAGAGAAGCCGCTCACCTCGTAGGTCGGTAACCCCATGTAAGGTCGGGTATTTGAAGAGCTGATGAAGTGTTGAGGGCACTCCCCTGATGTCGTGTATCAAGGGTCGACCCAGGATTACATCGTACGGGTGATGCAGGGTAAACGGGCGGAAGCAACAACAAGTACCGGAAGCAAATGATAAACACGAGATCAAAGAAATAAGGGACGGGGAAGAACAGAAATAGAAGAAAGAACGAATCAAACTAACTAAAGTAGATTGATTCAAAGGGAGAAAGAGACTTGAACCACTCACGAGGTCACACTAGGGGCGATCCACCATGGATTCCAAGTATGAGATACATGAAGCCAAGCTTCAACAAGAAGGACCTAGTCTCTTCTAAATTCTATTCTTCAATCTCAAAATCTAGCTAATGATCTAATGAGATAAGTGTAGTATTTACAGAGGTTCTACACTTCTAAATAAAGTCAAAAATAACCCCACAAGTCGGGTGTAATAACAAAGACCACGTAGGGCCAAACTAGTAAATAATACTAGGCTAATAATAGAAGTCTCGTCTTGGTTTGACTGCAAAGTAGGCGGAGCGCCTAGCATCTGGGCGGAGCACCTGGCAAAGTGGACAGTGGAGTCGCCTGGGCGGAGCGCCCACCTTGGAGGCGGAGCGCCTGGCTCCCTCTTACTCTGGGCGGAGCGCCTGGCCTAGGGTGCTCTCAACACTTCTTCAAATTCCTCCGAAAGCTCTTGGCTTCCCATCCCTTGCATCCTCCAATCCCGGCTCTTGATAGTAAGTGCCTTAGGCTTGATTTGCCCCGCATCAACGGGAGAGTGCAATTTATCACCTGAAAATTGGTTGTGCTCGTCACGCCCGGTATATGGACTGGTAGAGCAAGTTCTCCAGCGAAAGCTTCCCGGTTTCCGTTGAAACCAATTATGATAGGAGTGCTCAATGATATTTGAGGACAATGGCTGAAATTGTGTAACATCTCCCCTGGATAATATTAGTACTGCTCCCTGGGTCGATAAGAGCCCGTTGGATATGTACGCCGGATACTTCCACAGGTACAACGAGGTCTTCTTGGCGGTCCGCTTGCTCTTCCAAGTTGAATGCAACGGATTCGAACGTTATCCCGGTTATTGTAGTCCCCCGGGTCGTGTCCGGTTGTTCGTCCGCAAAGATTGCATTGATATTTTTCAAATTGTTAGACTCTGGTCCTTTAAATCGGAACGACCCTGCTTCAGCAGCTCCTTGAGATGTCCTTCCTTTAGCAAGTGTTCAATCTGGATCACCAAGGCATTGCATGGCCCCTGCTGCGATGAAAGTCCCAATAGGGTATTGTATTTGTCCTTGCAGATCCCTTCGACTTAGGTGGCAATCGGACCCTGGGACCCAATTTACCGAAGTGATTTGCGACAAGGTCCATGAAATTGACACGAAGACCAAAGTCTCTTAAATTTTTGGGTTCAGTTCGCTTCTCCTAGGACCCGGATGCTCGAGAATTATTCTTCCGCTCGGCACCCGCTTGATTTTGGACATTCAACTTCATTCTCCTACCATCCCTTTCATCTTCTAGGAGACTGGGCTTTGCTCGTCCTCAGGATTATGAGAATGGTCTGGTTCCAAACAGAGTTTCTCCGTATAGCTCTGATGTAGAGCACTCCATGTTGATACTGGATGTTGAATCAAACTCCACTATAATTCTCGGGTAGCTAAAGATCCCTTTGAGTTTAGGCTTTTGCCGAAAGCTACCACAACGATATTATCGGGGACTGGAGGGAGCTCCATGCATTCCTTCTAAAATCTATCGAGGTAATCCTTCAGTAATTCGTTGTCGCGCTTTCGTATCTCGAAGATATCTTCCATGTGCTTCTCCCGCTTGCGGGCACCAAAATGCACTTTCTTGAATAGGTCTTGCATCTGAGTGAATGATTCAATGGATCCCATTGGTAGCTAAGTGTACCAAGCAAGGTCTCCTTTGGTTAAGGTTGAGCCAAATCTCTTCACCAGAGCAGACTGGATTTCTTCTTCAATACTCTTGTTACTCTTCACAGCTGTATAGTAAGTAGTGATGTGCTCGTCCGGATTGGTTGTTCCGTCACACATCAAGTAATCCGGCAGGCAGAAGTGCTTAGGTATGTGGTGTTGCGCTTGCTTTGTAAGCATGTTTGTAGAACTTCTGCTTTCTACCGTGGTAACCTGGAGTTGAGCACCTGCCACGTTACCGATTCGGTCATGGATGACCTTCATCTTCTTTATGAGGTCACAGAAGACAGGGTTCCCCTTAAAGTCTTGATTGTTGATCGTTGATGAGCCTCCCTGAATAGAATCTAGGTTGATCCTGCGGTTGGGAATTGATGCCGGCGAGTAATTTGTGGGCGTCTGTCCTGGCGGGGACGACAGCCTCTGAGACGAACCAGCAAACATTGCTCCTAATTTCTAGGATATCCTTTCAGCTATATTGTTCAGAGTTCTGCTCTGACGCAGTTTTGAGGATGTCCAAGAGAAAGCCTCTGAACTCTAAGTTACCTCCTGGCGGTTGATCTCCTTTACCATCGCTAGCAATAGGGATAGGCTCATGAGAAGAATCCTTTGGCTCCTCGATAGGATCCTTTAATTGTACGCTGGGATCGCTGAGATCTTTTGCGGACTTGTCTGCTGCGTCTGTGGTGTTTTCGGAATGCTGCTACCATCGTCTGACATGATTGCACCTTTTCCTTCGTAGAATACCTACAATTTCCTGGGCCCCATGGTGGGCGCCAAACTGTTTATGCCTAAATCTGTACATTTAGGTTAAACAATTAATTATGAATGAGGTCAAGAGCAATACGATAAATTACGATGGAAAAGTAAGTAAAATATAATAAAATTAAAGAAAAGTAAATAAACAAGAAATAATGGAGAAAAGCAATGTAAATCTTATTCCTTGAGAGTAGCCGAAGTTTTTGGCGTCTCCAGTGAGTTGTGTACAGTACAATGTAAGGAGGGATTTTTATAGTAGTGATACCCAGTTCTAAATAAGGTAAAACACAAGTACTAATAGGGCCATGGGCCTACAACTCAAGGAGGTGGTATACTAAATCCTAACTAGGAGACTGTAAACCCTTGGCGACGGGATGTGTGCCTTGCGCCCTGTGGCCAAACCACCTAAATGGTCGTTGGCTCTAGAAGCAGGCGTATATCCTCAGTGCCTGGTGACTTGTAGGATATGTCTAGTCTCGCCAGTTGGAGTCGTATCTCCGTATCAATAGGTGGCGTTTTTTTGCCCACACACATCTACTGTGTTTGTAGTGTTCTTTGGAACACTGCTACTATCATCAAACATGATTGCTCATTTTTTTTTGTAGAATACCTGCAATTGTCTGGGCCCCATGGTCTTTAGGCCTAAAATTGGTCTCCTAGGTTAAACAATTAATTTAGAATGAGGTCACTAGAAATACATTAAATACGATGGAAAAGTAAATAAGTAAAAGAGAGAAATAATGAGCAAGAAAAGTAAAGTAATCTTATTCCTTTAGAATAACCGGATTCTGTGGTGAATCGCTCTGTTGTACAATACAATGTAAGGAGGGGTATTTATAGTAGTGGATACCCAGTCCTAATTAAGGTAAATTACAAAGACTAATAAGGCTATGAGCCTATAACTCAAGGCGGCGCTATATACGAAACCCTAACTAGGAGACTTTAACCCTAAGGCAGCAGGTTGTATGCCTTTCATCGTACGCCCGTACCGCCTGAACCGTCGTAACTTGTAGAATAGGCGTGAATCCTTTGCATCCGGTGACTTGTAGGATAAACCTAGTCTTGCCAACTGGACTCGTATTCCCATAATAGTAGGTGCATATTTTTGCCCACACAAGAAAAAAGGGCCAAGCGTCCTGACCCCGCATGACAAGAGGAATATCACAGCAAATGATGTGTTAGAAGAAGAGCACACCGTGATTAGTGAGTGTATGGGCAAAAATACGTCATCTACTTTTAGGGGGATAAGAGTCCAGCTGACAAGACTAGACTTATCTTACAAGTCACCAGGCGCAAAGGATACACGCCCGCTCCTGAGGCCAACGACCGTTTAGGCGGCACGACCACAGGACACAAGTATACATCCCGCCGCCTAGGGTTTACAGTCTTCTAGTTAGGGTTTAGTATATACCACTACCTTGAGTTATAGGCCTATAGCCTTATTAGTCTTTATATTTTACCTTATTTAGGACTGGGTATCACTACTATAAATACCCCTCCTTACATTGTATTGGATATGAAGGCGATTCATCACAGAATCCGGCTATTCTAAAGGAATAAGAGTTACTCTACCTTTTCTTGCTTAATTCGTCTCACTTTATTTATTACTGTCTTCAGTATATTTCGTACATCTCTATCGAAATTATTGTATTGCTTGTGACCCCAACAATAATTAATTTTTTAACCTAGACGTGCAATTATAGGCATAAACAGTTTGGTGCCCACCGTGGGGCCCAGGCAATTGTAGGTATTCTACGAAGTAAAAAGGTGCAATCATATCTGACGACGGTAGAAGCGTTCCAAGAAACACTACAGACGCAGTAAACGAGTCCGCGAAGGATCTCAGTGATCCTAGCGTACCGCCTAAGAATCCCGTTGAGCAGCCAATAGACACCTTTCAGGAACCGATCCTTGTTTCCAGCGACGGGAAAGGCGAGCAACCTGTGGAAGGTAATTCTGAATTCAGATGTTTTCTTGTTAATTTTCTCAAAACTGCGTCCCAATAGAACTCAAACAACACAGTCGAAGGAATATTCCAGAGGATAGGCGCGATGTTTGCTAAATCGTCTCAAGCGCCAGCATCCCCACGAGAACCAGCGGCTACGGACAATTCACCAGTGTCAGCTCCTAAATGAAGGCTTAACATGGATGCTGCCTCTGGAGGCTCATCAACAATCAACAACGAAGACCTCAAGGGAGCTCCTGTCATTCAGGACCTCATAAAGAAGATGAAGGCCATCCAAGACCAAATTCTTAATGTGCCGGGTGCTCCACCCCAAGTTACTACAGCATCTCAGGCCTAGCGCCCCTTTATCAATAAAACTACAATTTTGTTTAGTCAGTTTTACTTATTCATTCAGATCCATCTACGATCCAGCTATTCACAGCCCTGGCCAGTCCTAAGTTGAAGTAATACACTCACTTTTCGCTACAAAAAGTAGGGTACATTACTCGCTTAGAGCTAGACCACGTCTAGCTCAGCTACCAAGCATTATTCGTAAGTTGAACTCGTTAATTCAACAACTGCATCTACACGCCGACATGGACGCCTGTTCGTGTAGTGCCAGAAAGTCTTAAATGCTCGACTAACTAAGCAGAGACATTCGAAGTCGGACGCAAAAGTGCCTGTTATCACACGGGCTAAAGTCGTCCCACTGTGGGCGCAAATAGCCATCTCCTACAGATGCAACCTAGTCGTAAAATATTGGCGCACAACGGTCATAATTGACCAAAGTAAGCTCACTGATAAACATTTTAAACATTAGGACATTCAGGACGACCGGAGGCAATCTAATCCTTAGGTGCACAAATATACTGCTTGACTGTACATTACAAAACATGCAATAATACAAGTACGTATGAGAATATTGATGAACGATTATTTCATTAGTAACAAATAGCTTCTTCCTGAATACAACATTCGTTTATAACAAATTATAGGGGAAAAAAAGGAAAGGGAAGACTAAAAACAAAGAGCTCCTCAGGATTAACATGGTTGAAGATCCTTCACTGGATTGTAGCTACAAGCTGTAAACAGTCCGGAGTTCTTATTTTCTTTTTGCACCTTAAGATATGGCGGCCCGAGCATTCCTTCAAAGCATACGACCGTTAGTGAAGCCAAAGCCCATCTACTTGATCAAACCAAGGGACCCTGGAAGCGTCCGAGTACAGACCAGACCTTCCCCTATCTCGTCCGCTGAGCTTAAAGAGAAAATTGAAGACTTGCCGCAAAGCTTGACTATCTAAGTCAACCTCAACTGATTAAATCGGAGTGCACAGCACCGTAGATCTTCAAGCGCAAACAAAAGTTAGCCGAAAGTGGAAAGGCTTGAGTTGGGAACCTACCACTGGGGAACCTCTTCCCTCGGGTATCTCACAGCCAACAACCGATGAAGCGTCGCAAAAGCGGTTCAGCTGAAGCAGATAACCAAGGTGAAAGCCATGAACCACGGGGGGATCCGAAGCTCAGTGACACCTTAGCCACCCGCCTCTGTGAAGCTAAATACTCTTGCATGCCATTAAATGGAGCCAAGCAGTAGATCACCAACCCAGTACCATTGAAAGAGGGGCCTGTAAACACGAAGTATCCTGACGGAGAAGCCGTACGGAAGCTGAAAGGGCTAAGCATCCTGACCCCACATGACAAGAAGAATATCACAGTAATCCCTATGTTAGAAGATGAGCGCATCGTAATCAGTGCACATAACATAATAAAAATATCCCAAAAGACGTCGTTAGAATTCCGATCAAACTTCATAATTCGGGGGACTTCATCCGTTTCCTCATGGACGAAGAAAGGAAAGAAGGTAACTGCAGGCGAATCTCCTTCTATAATTCCCTCATACCGCGTCTATTCGGGACGAAGAAGGTTTTCTGGGAATATCAACCCAGGATCAAAGGCAAACATTTTTTACGGAAGAAAAGCTTCTTGTTGTCATAAGAAATTGCTTAAGAAGTAAGTATTTGCTGAAGAGCAGTTTAACATTTTTTCACTGTTATGAAGTCACTATTTATAGGCAGAAAGGATAAGGATGGAGCAGGAATCGGTGAAACGTCATTATTGCTGGAGATATGGAATGATTCGGAGCAATTAAAGGCTGTTCCTGAAAAGGTGCATGGGATCGGTATCGACTAATCAGAAGGAAGCACGCGAAGTTCTCAGAGAAATCAATATCATTCTTAGTCAAAGAGACTGCGAGTCTCAAGGAGTCAGTGAGATATCTTTTCACATCCATGCCGCTTTCACTTCCTGACTGCTCGCGTCAACACTCAGCAAGTGGGGGACTGACTGTGTGGGCAAAATACGTCATCTACTATTATGGGGATACGAATCCAGCTGGCGAGACTAGACTTATCCTACAAGTCACCGAGTGTAGAGGATACACGCCCGCTCCTGAGGCCAACGACCGTTTAGGCGGAACAGCCACAGAATGCTGGGTATACATCCCGCCGCCTAGGGTTTGCAGTCTCCTAGTTATGGTTTAGTATATACCACCGCCTTGAGTTATAGGCCTATAGCTTATTAGTCTTTGTATTTTACCTTATTTATGACTGAGTATACTACTATAAATACCTCTCCTGACATTGTATTGGACATGAAGCCGATTCATCACAGAATCTGGCTAGTCTGAAGGAATAAGATCTACTCTACCTTTTCTTGCTTATTTCGTCATGCTTTGTTTCTTACTGTCTTCATCATATTTACATACTTTTCCGTCGTAATTACTGTATTTTTTGTGACCCCAACTATAATTAATTGTTTAACCTAGACGTACAATTTTAGGCATAAATAGTGCGCATGCCACAATGAAGACATTCGGAAGAACATCATTAGAATCCCGAGCAAACATCATGACTCGGGGGACTCCGTTCTTCTATTCATGGATGAGGGAAAAGAAAAAGGCAACTGTAGAAGATCTTTTTCCTATGGTATTTTCCATGCACCATCCATTATGAACAAAGGAGTTTTTATAGGAATATCAAATCAGGGTAAAAGGCAAATGTTTTTTGAAAATAGAAGAGCCCTTCTTTCATAAGGAACTTTAAAGAAGATGGAATATTTTTCTGAAGATGATTTTTGATTCCACCACTGTCACGAAGCCCTTATTTATAGGATGGAAGAGATAAGAACGGATCATAAAATGGTCAAGCATAATTATGTCCTGAGATATGAAATGATTCAACTCAGTAAAAGGCATTCTTAGAAAGGCACATGGAATCGACATCAACAAATCAGATGAAGAGACGCGGAGTTCTCGAATAAATCAACATCGTTCTTGCTCAAAGAGAATGCAAGTTTCAAGGAGTCAGTGAGATATCTTCCACATACGTCTTGGATACCGCTTTCACTTCCTGACTGCTTGCGTCAATATTCAGAAAGTGTGGGAACTGATTGTGTGGAAAAAAATATGCCACCTATTATTATGGGGATACGTGTCCAGTTTGCAAGACTAGATTTAGCATACAAATCACCAGTCACAGATGATACACGCCCACTCCTTAAGCCACGACCGTTCAGGCGGTGCAGGTGTAGGACGCAGGGTATACATCCCACCGCCTTAGGGTTCACAATCTCCTAGTTAGGATTTTGTATATACCACTTCCTTGAGTATAGGCCCATGAGCCTCATTAGTGTTTTTATTTTACCATAGTTAGGATTGGGTGATCTCTACTATAACCCTCCTTAAATTGTATAATACATCAAGCGATTCACCACTGAATCCATCTGTTCTCAAGAAACTGAATCCATCTTTACTTTATTTTCTATTATTTTCCTCTCTATTTACTTTCTTTTCCATTGTATTTTACTGTATTTCTTGTGACCCGTTCATAAATCTAAGTGTTTTACCTAGACGTATAATTTTAGGTACAAACAAAAATGCCCACACATGAACTCCCCTAAAGTCTTTGCTTGTCCTCAAGCGAACCAATCTCGACCCATACACAAGTGGATCACTTTCAAAACTAGCATACAATGAAACCAGCTTCCGTTTTAGACTTTTCAAAAGTGTGACCTCATTTAGAACCAACACACATTCACACTCATGCATATTTGACAAGATGATTCACGAACCATTTCACAAGTTTCACATTGGTCAAAGAATGACATAGAGCCTCAAATATTAACTTGGTTCATCAACCAACCCCACTTGCTCATGAAATCCATCTCAAACTAAATTCTCACCTGTCTGTTCTCCACTTGCATTCCTCACCACATAAAGATATAGCCCTTCTCCTCCGCATCAAATTACACAAGGACTTTAAACAATTAAGTACTCTCTCTTACAAAGAATGTTCATGAGTTGAGTCAAAGTACCATAGGCTTGCCCTTATTGTGACTCTCCACTAATGGAGAAGTACTAAATATTGGATCAACTAGGACTCAGTTAGGCCTGTAATGAAGGCTTAGGGCTAGGTAGGATAAAATTTGGGATATGAGTGACTACCAATCTCTTCACCACACACTTGCCTCTTTCTTTCCATCCTTCTTTCACCTCTTTTCACCTTCTGAAACTACAATCAATTTCTTTATTCGTTTCCTTCTTTTTATATTTTTCTCTTTTCTTACTTTACTTTTTCTCTTTTCACATTTTTAGGAAACCTAAGGACTTTTGTTCTTCTACAGTACCCATGGTATTTACAATGGCATGGTAGACTAGTTCTTTTATTTTCCTTTATTTTTTGGCATTTCTCACTCTTTTTTTTACTTATCTCTTCCAAAGGCTTCCTAAAATATGACATATACAATAACTCCTCCAAATATAGGCATTTTACCTCGTCCTTGTCATTTTTGCTCTAAGGGATCTGAATTTCACACTTTCAACCACTAATGGATTAATCACATAACGGGTTACCAAACGAAAGGCTAAAAGGCTAAAAGGCTAAAAGAGGGATACTAGTGATATATTTGAAATAAATGGTATATGAAAAGGGCTCAAAATAGGTTCCAAAGAAACCGTAAGATCATTTTCAAGTTCGGCCCAACTCATATTTCACCTTGGACACAAGCCGGACAAGTTCTACACCTCAACTCAAACATGTGAACCCAGCAACAGTACCTCACATCACATCAAGATCAAACTCGATTCTCAACAACAAAACCTCACATAAAGATAAAACTCAACTCTCAACAAAGCTCACTCACTTGTAAAGTCTCAATGGTCAGCAAGGAACCATGTCACCGACTCCACAGCAATAAATGAATCTCAAGTTATTCACAAAGATCAAACACATACAAAATGAGCACTCCACTACATGTCTCATATCATAAAGAAGCAAATAACATGTTGGTACCTCATGAGAGATCAAAACCACATTCAATAACGCACATTCTAAACACTACTATTTACATTACTTGGTTCAACAAACTACTTTCGAAAAAAAACAAACAAATAAAATCGAAAGCTTATTTAAAAAAAAAAAATTGGAACATAAGCAACATACTATGCTAATATAAGAAAGCAACATGCATTATATACACCAAAAAGTGTTTCAAATTCATACATGAGGTCAAGTTTAAGAACATTGTTTTCTCATCTAAACACATATGGATTTGAACCCCCTCCCCTAACTAAAAAATCTAGCATCGTCCCCCAATGCTATGTAAGCAACATATAGAGCACATAGAGGGAGTACGAAGGGACTCCCTGAACATCTATAAACAATCTGCTTGCCTTTGCCATCCACCTCATGTCGTGGAGACTTTGACACAGGTGTATCTTCAACATTCTTTTTCTCTAGCTCCTCCTTGGACTGCCTTGTGGCCATCTCAACCTGGACCTTCTCCGGTAATTGATCCAATGGGTGAGACCCAAATGGAATGTTAGCTGGATCAGAATCCTCAAAAGACATGCTAGACATCATAGCCTGCATGACCCTTTGCTGTTCTGCCTCTGTAGGTGGTGGTGGTGGCGGCATATTCTCCTTGGAACTCTCTTACCTCTTCCCGTTTCTACTACCCTCAGGGGCCTCAACACCACTCATCATTGTCTCAAGGAACCTTTGGAAGGTCTTTTTTATGTTCTTATGGTCCTTTCCATATCACCAGCCCTCTTGTCAAGATCTTTCAATGTTTGGCTCTGATTCTTCATCTCCTTAAGCATGGACTTCAAAGTCTCATTCATCTTCGTGATCTCATAAGAAAAGACAATGGGCGGGGGTGGTAGAGGTGGTGGAGTGGGAACCTTCTCAACTAGAGTATTCAAGTTAGCCAATTTTAGATCAACAGCTTTAACCCGCATAGCCATGTCAAGCACCTCCTGAGGTGGCATGGTAGAAGAAGAAGAAGAAGAAGAAGAAGAAGAAGGCATATCAGATGGAGCCTATGGCGGTAGATGTGCTATTAGATAGAGCAACTCCTTCTTCAAGTGCAGGTGCAATAGGTCTTATGGGGTTGTCAAGACCTTACAAATCGTACGATCTAAATCTCCTTATAGCCTTCACTCTTATATAAGTCACGTACTCCAGCGCCTTTTAGGTTTGGAAGTAGTCAGTCAATGTTTTCAAGAAAGGAAAGCTTGTGCTCTTTCTCTCTTTTTCCTTCCGTGAAAATAGTCTCCGCTATGACAACACCCACATTCACTAACTTGCCCATCATATCACAAGCAATCAACACCGCTCGATACATGATGCACTTGTGGTCATTCTTGGACGGGATCAATCATGTGAAAACCACACTTTTCCACCCCCGAGCCTCAAAATTCACTGTTGGCCTGAAGATGGGTACCCTTTTTTCAACCACGAGGGAGAATGAGACCTTGAATTATAGTATATAGCCTAGGCTTGAGTTCTTTTCCTCTTTTATGACTTACCCCAATAGAATTTAGGAGTGAAATGTTTCAACATCAAGAACACATTCAAGTCCGTGGGATCATAGCTCACCTTCTTTCATCGCAAGAGCATTTCCCATTCACCTGGTTACATTCTCCCAACATTGGCATAAAACACTCTGATTAGTGTGTTATCTGCAATCTTTGGAACAAGAGCAAAAGCTTAAACTGAATCACTACCAACAAGTTGCTTTAGGAATCCCGGGTTATACTGCTCTAAGTGGTTGGTCCCACTTGTGCTCTCCAATGTGAGGGACCTCTTTGTCAACCCTCGAATGTAATCATAGTAAGCATATTCGTTGAAAAAATTCACCTCCCAGTTGTCAGGTAGAAGAGGGCGGCCACTCACAGATTTCATTATCCTAGCCTCTGGAGCCCTCAACTGTTGTGTTTGTGTCTCCCCTTCCTCTTTATTTTCTTCATCTCCCTCATCACCTTCCGTTTATGCCTAAAATTGTACGTCTAGGTTAAACATTTAAATTTATATACGGGTCACAAGTAATACAGTAAAATATGATGGAAAAGCAACTAAATAGAGAGAAAAATAATAGACAAGAAAGTAAAGAATTTTATTCCTTGAGAATAGCCGAATTCAGTGGTGAATCGCTTGATGTACAATATAATGTAAGGAGGGGGTATTTATAGTAGAGATTACCCAGTCCTAATTATGGTAAAATACAAAGACTAATGAGGCTCATGGGCCTATACTCAAGGCGGTGGTATATACAAAACCCTAACTAGGAGATTGTGAACCTTAAGGTGCTGGGATGTATACCCTGCATCCTATACCTATGCCGCATGAACGGTCGTGGCTCGAGGAGCGGGTGTGTATCCTTTCTGCCTGGTGAATTATATGCTAAGTCTAGTCTCGCCAGCTGGACTCGTATTCCTGTAATAATAGGTGGCATATTTTTGCCCACACAGTCAGCCCCCCTCCCCCCAAACAGTCAGTTCCCTTGTCTCTTCACATGCGTTGCATTGAATGCAAATTTTTTAGTACAATGACATGTACCTCCGTGATTGGAGAGGTTTTTATGTATCATTCCAATGTTGCCACTATTCTGTTCATATCCTATAATTATGGGGATGCACTTCCCATAAACTGCAATAATCATGATCTCTCATAATTACAATCCCACGTGACCAAGATCGTTTCGCTTCCCATTCAAGAATCATATTAGGCATGTATATATACGCGGTAATTGTAGAGGCTTTTTATCGATCCTTAGACAGTTTTGAGAGCTTTCTTTCAAAAGACAATCCTTCTTCCAAGCTTAACAATAATCATATCCTTGGTCATGGCCCAAGGAACAAATTTTCTCCCCGTAAATTTTAGAGCCCTAGATTATCTTCCTAAAACTTTTAACTTTGAAGGTGATGGCCGAATACAAGGTCACACACCCAAGCAGGAAGGTGAAAATAACAACCTTTCCATTAAGTACTACCCGTCTGTGGTTGTGAGGGATGGCATAAATCATATCAGGCTTAATTGTAAGTGGCCTGAAGTAATAGACATCATTGTCTCTTCTGCGGAAGAGAGAATTTCCTCCCATCGTGTTAGTTACTCGATGGTCCATATGTACTCTTTCACTCTCTGTCTCAACGAGCGTGTTCATTCGATCGTTTAAGAGATATGCTGCCGATACAATATCTGCCTGGGTCAAGTAGGCCCCTCCGTATGGCGATTGGTGGCTGTGTTAGATCACTTGGCGAACCATGCCAAGGAAAAGTTTTCCTTCTGGCACCTTCTTGCTTTCTACTCTCCTAGTTTCTGCAAGGCGGGCATGCTGATGTTCATCAAACGAGGGAAGAAAGGCGTGGTTCCCCACAGTGAAGATTCCAAGGATCACGATTGGGTCCACCGATATGTGGCGGTAACAACGCCGGATATTGTTTCATCTCTTCCCTTTCCAGAGGACTTCAATAGGAAATGTAAGTTTCTATACCCTCATTTTTGTACATTTTGCGTCTGTTGCTTCTCTGAATTGACTTTTCGTCTTCCTTAGTGAATTCTGTGACTGATATTCAACTAACTCACGATGAGTTAACCATGTGGGTTGCTGCGATCTTTCTGAGAAACCCCCTACTTCAAAGACTTTCACATCTTTGGCCAACGCGAACGGTTGGCGTGCAAAGGACCATGGTAAGTTATCTCATCCGAATTTCTCGTTTGATCCTAGGCTCCTATTGTCTTCATTAATTCCTTTTTGTTTTAGGGTTGTCTCATCGTGAGATGGCCCCGTTGAAAGAGATAACAATTGTTGCCCCGTATATTGCTTTCTTGCCAGATATGCAAGCGTCTGGAGGGAGAATTGTTGAAAGGGCGAGCAATTCCCACTCTTCAAAGAGAAAAAGGTCTGTCAAGCTTGACAATGTGGTGGTTTCTAGTGAACCCATGGTGATTTATAATGGTGAGGGCGGTCCCCTAGGTGCATGAGCCTGAGGCTGTTGAGACCCATTCTTCCGCTGATGCTGAATCTTGCCCGTTTACATGAAAATGCAGACACCTAATAGATGAGTCTCCTGAGGCTGGTGAAGAAGCTGTCGTGGAAGACGAAGTGGTGCTACCACCCGTTCACCTTGAGCCTAAGTCATCAGGTCAGTTCTTCATTCCATACATCGCTAGTGCAATTTCTTTTTGCTCCTTATAAGCAAATATCTTTTGTATGCCTGTAGAGCCCACTATTTCGACTCCGACACTCAAGCTGAATGACTTTTTCCTGTTCCGACCTGACAAGGAGGTGGCAGTAGATGTAGATGCTATAGCTGAACCCGTGGATGGTGCCCATGAGGTTGTTATTCCTATTGCTCCAGGAGTCAACCTGTTTAAGACCTGGAGGGTTGTGACAAGCCACACCTCTGAGTTGACCGGCCCTAATGAACTAAGGCACCTTACTGGTTACAATCGTCAGAAACTGTTTGAGGTCGCTGCTAGTTGCTCTCTTCGGGTAAACTTCCTTTTTCTATTTTTCTGCATCTTGCGAGTCGAGTAATTACTATCCCTCCGCTAAATATTTGTTACAACATTCATCTAAGGGCTGATGGTTTATCATGAGATACTCCATCGAGGTGTCTCAGATGAGAACCTACGAGAGGAGAACGAAGCCCTGCTAGGACAAGTCGCTAGCCTGCAGCCTTTTGTGGAGGAAGTTGAACGACCGAGAGGGGAGCATTATACCACACGCAGAGCTTATAAAATGGAATCTCTGAGAGGTAAGAACCTTGATGAAGCTTTGGGCAATGAGATCCGCAAGCAAAAACAGACTATGGAAACCCTTCGATCTTCTCTTACGGAGGCCAAGCTCTCAGAGTAGCTTCGGCGTAAGAATGTGGCCCGCCTGGAAGCAGCTATAAAGGCTCCACAACAAAAGTTGTCTGGGGTAGATGAGAAGATTGAGGCTGTTGAAAAGAGTGTCTCTGACTAGGGGTCTTTATGCCTTCCTTCAAAATGAGAATGACAGGCTGAAAAGCAAAGTGGCGTCCCTGGAGAACGCCGCGACAAACTTTGCAGTGATGCTCATTTCAAGGAAGAATAGATGAATGTCCTGAATGCTCGTCGCATAACTGAGGTGGATCGTGCTAACATCGCGGCTGCTCTCGCCACTTTTCTCCGGGTTCGTGACGACCCTGGTGTAGACCTGGAGGCTGAGATTGCTTCGTTGACTGAGCTTGTGGCCCAAGCAGATGCTCAGATGGGATCCGACCTTGGAGAAGGTTCTGAAGAGGTTAGTTGCGACAGAGGAGATGAAGCGTTGGCTGGGGGACCTACAGGTGGTGAAGTAGGACTTTCGCGGAGTGTTGCTGCTTAAGGGAGTCCCTTGAGAGAGGAATAGAAATCTCCCCCCTTTTGATGCCTAAGTTTATTTTGCATCTAAGTTTTGAACAATTTACCATGTTTTGCGGGCGTTATAATATGTTTTTGGCCCATTTTGAGGCTTTTAACTTGAATTACTTGTTAATTTTTTTGTGAAGATCCGCCGTAAACAATTAAGTAATGTCCTTGCTAAATCGAGCCTTCATGAGCATTGCGCCTAAAGGTTAGGCGGCTTTCAGATGTCCTGCATGTTTTAATGTCTAGAACGTTTATCAGTAAGCTTGCTCGGGTCTTTACGTCCGTTGTGTGCGCCAGTTTTTGGCGGCTTAAGTTACATCCGTGGTAGACTAGTGTTTTGCGCCCACAATAG
This sequence comes from Petunia x hybrida, assembly GCA_037355625.1. Taxonomy (NCBI): domain Eukaryota; kingdom Viridiplantae; phylum Streptophyta; class Magnoliopsida; order Solanales; family Solanaceae; genus Petunia; species Petunia x hybrida. The sequence goes on from JBBBVM010000974.1 coordinate 953,257, forward strand.
GACGACTTTAGCCCATGTAGAAATGAGGCATTTTTTCATTACCATACAGAACGTCTTTGCTTGTTTACTCGAGTATTTTTAGACTTTATAGCAGTATGCGGGCGGGCGTCCCCACCGACATGTTGGTGCAAAATTGTTGAATTGACGAAGTTCAACTACGAATAATGCCTGGTGGCTGAGTTAGATGTGGTCTAGCTCCAAGCGAGTAGTTTACCCTACTTTTGTCATGAAAAGTGAGTGTATTACTTTAACTTGAGTTTTGTCGGGGCTATGAATATTTGGATCGTAGATGGATCTGAATTGTAATTGTAAAACTGACTAAGTAAAATAGTAGTTTTACTGATAAATTGGGGCTCAGGGCCTGAACTATTGTAGGTGAAAACCCGTAACATAACGGATGAGTATGTAAATACTACGATTAAAATTAAAAGAAACTACAACTTAATAAAAGTAAATGATGAAAAGAATTATACTTCCAGATACTGATGTAGGAAATCAAACGCGGAAAAATAAAGATAAAAGCGAGACGTAACTCGTACGATAATCTCGAGTAGCAACGGAGAACTTGTTCCGTTACACCCCAAGAAGATGACAAGAACACCTACACTAGGCAACTACCCTCGAGCTAATGTGAGCACGCAAGTAGAATGGTCGGGGGGGATTGGAATTCATCTAGATCCGCTAGAAGAAGAACAAGTCCCATCAAAGGTTTCATTCATCAACAAGAGTTCAACTCTCAACACAATTGTTTGTTTAATCATCAAGGTAAGCTAATGAAATAAGACAAGCTACTAGCTATTTATAGGTGTTGTTAGACACCCTTTGAAAGGTCTAAAATGCCCACACTTAGGCTTAGGAAATAAATGACCACGTAGGGTCAAAATAGTCTTAACAGAGCAAAGATTCACGTCCTTCAGCGATCCGGGCGGAGCGCCCAAGATTGGGGCGGAGCGCCCAAGATTTGTGCATTTTTAGGCAGTGGGGTGGCCCGGGCGGTCCGCCTGGAATTGGGGCGGAGCGCCTCAGCTTAGCCTTCTTCAGGTGGAGCGCCTGGGGCATGGGGCGGAGCGCCCAAAACACTGAGGTGTTCTCCTTGTGCTCTAATCACCCAGAATGGCTTCCAATTGCTTCCTTCTTCTAGTCCCTTCCTCTCCTAGTGTAGGTGTACTCCTTGGATCTCCTTAGCTTGGCTCCGAGTGAAGGGTCTCGTGGTTTGCCCGGCATCATCCTCCCCTTCTTGAGAGGATTTCGTCCTCGAAATTGAAGCATCATCCACGACCTCTTCATCATCATTCACGACCTCTTCATTACCTACATCCAAAGGAACCAAGTCACAAACATTGAAAGTATTAGAAACTTGATACTCACTTGGCAAGTCGACCACATAGGCATTGTTGTTTATCTTTGAAAGCACTTGGAATGGGCCATCTCCACGGGGTGCCAACTTCCCTTTCCTAAGGTTTGGAAACCTTTCTTTCCGGAAGTGTACCCACACATAGTCACCCTTCTTGAGTTCCACCTTCTTGCGTCCTTTGTTTTTCTTGGAGGCAACCTTAGCATAAGCTTCCTCCAAATTCTTCTTTGCCTTAGCATGTAGCTCCATCAAAGCCTTGGCTCTAGCTTTCCCTTCAAAATTAACAACCATCTCCCTTGGCAAAGGGGTTAGATCAAGGGGAATCAAGGGGTTAAAACCGTAAACACATTCGAATGGAGTCATGCCAATCATTCTATGCACGGTGCGATTGTAGGCAAACTCCATAAGAGGTAGCTTGTACATCCAAGTCCCACCCTTACCTCGGGTCATGGCTCTAAGAAGAGCACCCAAGGTACGGTTTACCACCTCCGTTTGACCATCGGTTTGGGGGTGGTGGGACGTAGAAAACAAGAGTTTGGTGCCAAGGGCACCCCATAAACTTCTCCAAAAATGACTTAGGAACTTAGGGTCCCTATCACTCACTATAGTTTGAGGCACACCATGTAGCTTCAAAACATTTTCAACAAACAAGGAAGCTACATGTTGGGCATCATCACATTTCTTGCAAGGAATGAAATGAGCCATCTTTGAGAACCTATCCACGACAACAAAGATGCTATCGTGGCCCCCCCTAGTCCTTGGTAATCCCATGACAAAGTCCATTGATATATCCAACCACGGACTAGTAGGTACGGGGAGTGGGGTATATAGGCCATGGGGATTGGACTTGGACTTGGCAAACTTGCACTCAAGACAAGAGTTGCAAAGTCTCTCAACATGTGTCCCCATTTTGGGCCAATGAAATTGCTCCCTTAGGATGGCTAAGGTTTTATCCCTACCAAAATGACCCATGAGTCCTCCACAATGTGCCTCTTGCACAAGCAATTCCCTCCATGAGGACTCGGGTATGCACACTTTACCATTTTTAAAGATGAATCCATTAGACCATTGGTATTTTTCAACTCTCTCCCCTTTCTCTAGAGCATCATGGACACTCTTTAGCTTTGGATCATGAGCATACATCAATTTGATGCTCTCGAATCCCATGAGCTTGGAGGTGAGAGTGGTGGCTAGTGCGAACTTTCTAGAAAGCGCATCCGCCACAACATTGTCCTTCCCTTTCTTGTATTGGATCACATAGGGAAAGGACTCAATAAATTCAACCCACTTGGCATGCCGCTTATTGAGCTTCTCTTGGCCTCTCAAATGCTTGAGTGACTCATGGTCACTCTTGATCACAAACTCACGAGGCCAAAGGTAGTGTTGCCAATGGGCAAGGGCTCTCACAAGGGCATACAACTCCTTGTCATATGTAGAATAATTCAAGGAGGCCCCTTTCAACTTCTCACTAAAGTAGGCGATGGGTTCGCTATCTTGCATTAATACACCACCAATTCCCACCCCCGAGGCATCACACTCAACCTCAAATGCCTTCCCGAAGTCGAGCAATTGCAATAGGGGGGCGGTACTTAACCTACCTTTCAACTCTTGGAAAGCCTTCTCTTGAGGCTCTCCCCAAACAAATGGTTGGTCCTTCTTCACCAACTCGGTGAGTGGAGCGGCAATGGAGCTAAAGTCTTTCACAAATCGTCTATAAAAGCTAGCAAGACCATTAAAGCTCCTCACTTGAGTCACGGTAGTAGGAGTAGGCCAATCACGTATGGCCTCTACCTTAGACTCATCCACCTCCACTCCTTGGGCACTCACAACAAACCCAAGGAAGACAACCTTTTCCACACCAAAGGCACACTTTTTAAAGTTAGCATAGAGCTTTTCGGCTCTCAAAACATCAAGCACTTGCCTAAGGTGGCCAACATGTTCATCAATTGTCTTACTATAGATCAAGATATCATCGAAATAGACAACAACAAACTTATTGATAAAAGGCTTCAAAACATGGTTCATGAGTCGCATGAAAGTGCTAGGTGCGTTGGAAAGCCCGAAGGGCATGACCAACCATTCATAGAGACCGAATTTGGTCTTGAATGCGGTTTTTCATTCATCCCCGGGTTTCATCCGGATTTGATGGTAACCGGACCTAAGGTCGATTTTGGAAAAGACACACGACCCACTCAATTCATCCAACATATCATCAAGTCGAGGAATAGGGTGACGGTACTTTACCGTTATCTTATTCACGGCTCGGCAATCTACGCACATTCTCCATGTTCCATCTTTTTTGGGCACAAGAATAACCGGTACGGCACATGGACTTAAACTCTCCCGGACCAAGCCTTTAGAGAGCAAGTCATCAACTTGTTGTTGCAATTCTCTTGTGTCCTCCGGATTACTCCTATAAGCCGGCTTGTTGGGGATTTGAGAGCCCAGGATAAAGTCGATTTGATGTTCAATACCCCTCAAGGGAGGTAAGCCATCGGGCATCTCATCCGGGAACATGTCCCCAAAGTCCTTCAAGACATTCTCAAACACACTAGGCAAAGGGTTAGTCGAAAAATCACAATTAGAGTTAAGGATCATACCTTTGTGCACTAGGCATAGGAGAAGCTTGGTGCCATCATTCCCTTTCAAGAGCTCGCCCGGTTGCATCATGGCACAAATGCCACCGGTAGATGAAGTAGGTGGGATTGCCACCATGCTTTTGGACAAAGGGCTAGTCTCAATGATTGACTTGGCCTTTGCCACCTCTCTCAACTCCTTCATTTTCTTGTAGTCCTCACTCACTTGTTTAGGAGTGAGTGGTTTAAGCACAAATCTCTTCCCTTCATGCTTGACCGTGTAAGTATTGACACGACCATCATGCACTACTTGCCTATCGAATTGCCATGGCCTCCCTAAGAGTAGGTGGCATGCTTGCATAGGCACAACGTCGAACAAATGCTCATCAACATAACTCCCCATTTTGAATCGAATCATCACTTGTTTGACCACTTTAAGCTCCCCACATTCGCTTAGCCATTGTAGCCGGTAAGGTTTAGGATGCTTCATGGTAGTCAACTTCAATTGGGTCACAAGTGATTGACTCACTACATTTGCACAACTCCCGGAATCAATTATCATAGAGCAAACAACATCTTTGACCCGGCACCTAGCATGGAATAGATTTTCCCTTTGCAAGGTTTCGGTGTCTTCCACAATCAAAGCCCCTAGACTCCTTCTCACCACCAAGAAAGTGTGAGGATCCTCCTCCTCCACCGTATCATCAAGCAAATCATCCTCTACTCCCTCTACCCCCTCTTCTTCCGAATCACTCTCTTTCTCATAGGCATCATTACCAACAACAATCATGGTCCTCTTCGTAGGACATTCCCTAGCAAAGTGCCCATATCCCTTGCACTTGTGACATTGCATTGAAGAAGAAGTAGGAGCTTGTAAATGAGTTTTAGAGTTACCTCCCACATTAGATGTGCCCTTTTCATATGGCTTCTTCACCTCCTTGCTAGCATTGGCACCACTTGTGCCGCTTGCACTTGGGAACTTGGCATTTGGAGTAGAAGTCTTCCAATCCTTTGGTTTGCTCAAGGTAGTGGAAGTGTTGCTCTTGTAACGGTTGGACTTCTCCTTTTCAAGCCATTGCTCGGCTAGAATAGCGGCATCTAGGACTTCTTGAAGTGAGAGATAAGAATGCAATCTCAATTGTGAAGCTATGCCATAGCTCAAACCGTTCATGAAACGGATCACGGCTTGCTCCTCATCTTCATTGTCCATATCCAAGGCCATTCGAACTCTTTCAAACTCATCAAAGTAATCATGCACCGATTTGACACCTTGTCTCAACTCATAAAGCTTCTTGAGTTGTTCTTGACGATATCTAGGAGTAATGTACTTGGTACTCATGATACCCTTCAAGTCAATCCAACCCACATTCACATGAACTCCCGCTCTCCTCCTTGATCTTTTAACGGATTCCCACCAAGTAGATGCATAGGACTCAAAGGATGAAATAGCATAAGTACCTTTCTTTTCATCGGTCATATCGTTTGTATCAAACATCCTCTCCATGAGTTGCACCCATTGAATGTAGGCCTCCGGATCACAATTCCCCTTAAAGCTTGGAAGGTTGAGCTTTACACTATTGAGGTTGGTATTGTCACGACCTCCACGGTAAGCCTCCGGTTGGCCCCCATAGTGGTCTTCATTCACACCATACTCCCTTCTAAAATTTCCACCATCATACCCCATAGGTGGCCCTCGACCTCGGCCCCTACCACGATCCACATTTCGACCCCAATTCATACCTCGTCGCGGTTGAAAGTGATCATCAAACCCATACACATCATCACCATAATCGGTTCCCTCTCCTTCTTGAGCTTGTGCAACTTGCTCAAGAGGTCAAACATTCCGGATTGGTCCGGGAAGCGGAGCATTCCTTTGGGGATTGCCCATAAGGTTTGGAATAGTCACACGTTGGGTATTGCCCAACACTTGATCAACCCTCTCACGATCCTCCTTTACCCGTTGTTGATTTAGCAACTCAACGACTTGTTCCGGGGTAAAGGTAGGACTATTTGATCCCTCTCCGGTCTCAATTTGGACTCTCGGGGTCCCCTTTTCAATTTGGACACTCGGGGTCCCCTTTTCATTGTGGACACTCGGGGTCCCATGTTCACCTTGAGTACTTGAAGCTCCCTTTTCAAGAGACTCAATTCTTTGATTCATGAGGTCCATCTTGGCAAGAAGATTAGCCAAGGCCTCCTTTATGAATTCTTGTCCCTCGTTAGCCATGGTACCTACACAAGTAACAAACGTTAGCAAAAACAACCTCACACGCTCCCTCACAAATGATTTCACTCGGTTCTCTCTTTTGAGTGGTGGTGGCTATTTCACTCGACTTGTAGTTCCAAAGCTTCACGTAGATGACTAGCAATTCCCCAACTCAACTAGACTATTCACGAGTCAAGCAAACTCCGGGGTGAGTGGAGTTAATAGGACTCAATGAACGCTAAACACTTTGAAGTGAAGGACTTGAGTAAAAGGTTCTACGCTTCTCTTGGAATTCCTACTCTCCTTACTAAGGCACGATTCACCTAAAGAAATGAAGGATTAGTGTTAATTAAGTAGAAAGATTACTTAGATCAACACTAATTAGAGGTTAGGTAGCAAAGAAACAAGCAAACCTAGAAGTAACTACCCAAATCAACCCTTCAGGAAAGCAGGCGGAGCGCCGAGAGCAATGGGGCGGTGCGCCTGGCAAAGTTGTCCAGTGAGGGTGGTCAGGCGGGGCGCCTGAAAGTTAGGCGGAGCGCCTGGAGCAAGAGTAGTTCAGGCGGGGCGCCCAAAGCTTAGGCGGAGCGCCTGAACGAAGAACACCTGGGTTTTCAAGAACGTGTTCTTCGATTTCAATCCAACTTTTTGGTCGATTCCAACGAGTTCTTCCCAAATTCGAAGTACCCGAAGTTGTATAATGGTATAACCACCAATCCCCAATCAATTTCACACCCAACCAAGCAACATACAAGGCAAATTCATGATTCAAGTTCAAGTTGGGTTTTCTTCAAATTTTCAAAAGGGTCAAAAAGGTGGATTTCAATCTTTCAAAATCAATGTTATACAACTCCGATTCACACCAAATTTGTTGCAAATGATTCGTTTTCAAGAGTAGATCAATCCCCGGTAATCAAATCCAAAACCCCACAATCACACAACCCAAAATCAACAAATTTTTCTCAAGAACAAGGGTTTGGTAGGGTTTATGGGCAATTGGGGTTTCAATTTTTCAAACTTCTCCAATCCAATCAAATTTGGTACCCAAACAACGGGGATTCAATCACGATCACAAATCTATAACACCCAATCCAAGAATCGATCATACCAAAAAGTTACGCCAATTTTTGTATTTTTTAATTTTTCAATTTTTTTTGTGTTTTTCTTCTAACAACAACTTCAACAACAAGAAAACTAAACAAACTAACCTAGGCACGAAGAATCAAGGGTCGGGGGTTCGTAGAAACGAGACCCGAGCCTTGCTCTGATACCAAATGATGTAGGAAATCAAACGCGGAAAAATAAAGATAAAAGCGAGACGTAACTCGTACGATAATCTCGAGTAGCAACGGAGAACTTGTTCCGTTACACCCCAAGAAGATGACAAGAACACCTACACTAGGCAACTACCCTCGAGCTAACGTGAGCACGCAAGTAGAATGGTCGGGGGGATTGGAATTCATCTAGATCTGCTAGAAGAAGAACAAGTCCCATCAAAGGTTTCATTCATCAACAAGAGTTCAACTCTCAACACAATTGTTTGTTTAATCATCAAGGTAAGCTAATGAAATAAGACAAGCTACTAGCTATTTATAGGTGTTATTAGACACCCTTTGAAAGGTCTAAAATGCCCACACTTAGGCTTAGGAAATAAAAGACCACGTAGGGTCAAAAGAGTCTTAACATAGCAAAGATTCACGTCCTTCAGCGATCCGGGCGGAGCGCCCAAGATTGGGGCGGAGCGCCCAAGATTTGTGCATTTTTAGGCAGTGGGGTGGCCCGGGCGGTCCGCCTGGAATTGGGGCGGAGTGCCTCAGCTTAGCCTTCTTCAGGTGGAGCGCCTGGGGCATGGGGCGGAACGCCCAAAGCACTGGGCGGAGCGCCCAAAACACTGAGGTGTTCTCCTTGTGCTCTAATTACCCGGAATGGCTTCCAATTGCTTCCTTCTTCTAGTCCCTTCTTCTCCAAGTGTAGGTGTACTCCTTGGATCTCCTTAGCTTGGCTCCGAGTGAAGGATCTCGTGGTTTGCCCGGCATCAGATACCCTACTCCTTCTCCCCCCACCCCCCGAAAACACGTTAATCAACTTAACAATCAGAATCAAAATCTTGATTGATTGAGGTTTTGCGATCTTCGTTGGTTTCAGGGAAGCCAGCTTTTGGTGCCTCATCGAGGTCAAATGGTCCTCTTCGTCGGTTTCAAGGAAGCCAGCCTTTGGGGCCTCATCGGGTCAGATGCTTCTAGGACCGCTGGTGTGTAGCACTCTCTTTATGCCTCCTAATCTCCATTAATCTCTTTTAATCCCTACTTGGTGGGGTACTTAAGATTTTGATACCAAGTGAAGGCACTACTTTAATATGGTGAATCCATGATCGCCCTATGATTGCAATGTATGGGACGCCTTCTTTTATAACCTGAAAAGAAGAAACATAATCCGCTCCCGAAATGTGTGTAGCAATGATGATTTCCCTGACAGACTTCTCATAGGAGTTATTAAAGCCTACGAGTGTATAGACACTCTGAGTCATTTTGCCTTCAACTCCCATCTCCTGTAGATTGTCCCATTTAATGAAGTTCACGGCGCTGCCAGCATCGACGCGCTTGACGTCCGTATCCTCTATTCGGTTGTGGTCCTCATCGGGCGATGTCTTACCGTCTTTCAAGTCACCAAGCAACGCCGGGCCATCGACTATCACGTTGATGGGCCTCTTAGGCTCCGGTAGGTCTGGGGGTCCCTCTGGGATCACGCTCTTAGCATAAGTTTGCTTTCCCCTATCAGTAAGTAGATCCTTCAAATAACCTTTATCGAGCAGACTCAACATTTCTAAGATCAAGGCCCCGCAGGAAGTGGTCTCATGCCCATGATCCCTATGAAAGTCTCAATACAGTGTTTTGTTTCTTCTGTCACGTTCGGCCCTCATGTTGCTGGGCCAACACACTTGGGCGTCCTTCATATGATCCCGCATGAACTCTACGGCGTTGATGTGCAGCCCCAGCTCTTCGAACCTATCGGGTACCCATTTTTTAGCGACCCCTTGTGAGGTGGTGTCAGAGCATTCCTGTTATCCTCCTGATTTTTTTACCGACTTAGGGAAGACATCCCTGTAGTCTCTCCTACTCTGCTTTCCCTTGTCTCCGCTCTTGATTCTTAAATATATCCCTACTTGTGTCCTTGACGGATGGTGACTTCGGTGAATGGGCGAACTTTTATAATAACGGCTAAGGATTGTTCGGGCTCCAACCGAAACTTCTTGATATATCTTTGATGCAAAGCATTCCATGCTGTCACAGGGTGCTGAGTCAAACTTCACTGCAACTCCCTGGTAGCTAATGATCCTTTAGAATTCAGGCTCTTGCTAAAGGCTAGCACAACAATGTTATTGGGGACTAGAGGAAACTCAATGTGTTCCCTCTGGATTCTTTCCAGGTAGACTATTAACAACTCATCGTCATGCTGCCAAATCTCAAAGATGTCTTTCATACGCCTCTCCCATTTACGCCGCCAGAATGTGGTTTCTTGAACAAATCTTGCATCTAGGTGAATGACTCGATGGAACCCATCGGTAGCTGAGTATACCAAGCAAGGGAACCCTTAGTCAAGGTCGAGCCAAACCTCTTCACTAAGCCAACTAGCTCAACTCCTCAAACTACTCTAATACGCCAATCGTTCCCCGGCAACGGCGCCAATTTTAACAACGCTCAACACGCACCTCGGCTTGAGGTATGAACGATCATCGCAATATCAAAGTAGTGGAGGAACTAAACCTATTTGACGAAGCCAAACTAGGATAACAAGGTGATGGAATGATATTAACGACTACAAACTACACTAGAAAAGCAAGTAAAGGTGATCAATGGCCTTCTCACAACCAAGGAAGACAAGTTTTGAGCCTAGGATGCAATCATAGCACGGGGTTTATATACTATGGCTGAGTTATTCTAATGTAATCCCTAGAATCCTTCCAGCCTAGAAGGGATTTGCCTCAACGGCGCTTGTCAAAGCAATAGTTGAGCGTATAAAGCACTACCCATTACCCGAGGAAAGAAGACCTCTTCCGAGCGTAACTTCTTTTAGATGAGTTAGTCTATGAAATAGCCTATCAACCCAAATTCTCGCTAGCTTCACTATTCTACGCTAACTAGTCTCTCCCGAGTCTTTAATTAGCAAAGTAGACATGTAACTTAAGTGTCATGAGCACAAAAGTCAAGCAACCAAAACAATAGAAGCTAGATAATCAAAACCCACAAATATATACTCCTAGTCATGATTCATTCATATAACCATCTCCAAAATAATACCAACTATCAATATGAATAGTCATGAAATATATTCACGAAATCAAACATTCAATAACATCAACAACACCAAATATATGCAATACTAAGCAAGAAAATAAAGAAAGGAGTACAAAGGATCAAGAAATTCTCAATGGGTTGTATCAAATCTTCACTCTCTAGGTGTTTGGTTGATGGATCTTTGCTCCCAAGATTTGAAAATTTGCCAAAAGATGTGCCCTAGGTCGTTCAAGGGCCTATTTATATGTTCCAAATTCAGCTGGTGTGAAATGCCAAAACTGTCCAGCATAGTCCAGACGCGCTCTTGCACGATCACGCAAAAACTGGCGCTATCGGCTTGAATACCTTTTTCTAATCTTCACGATTGCGCGAATGATAGCGCTATCACGCTGTATAGATTTATGAAGCTTCGCAATCGCGTTCTACTAATCTTCAGGATCAGTCACTTCCCAATTTGGCTTGTTTTTACTTGTTTCCATCTATTCATCACAGCAGCTCCAATATACTGCAATATGCAACTAAACGATAATAAGTGCGCGTATTTAATCAATAATACACAACAAAAGCTCAAGTAAATAGAAGGTAATGTGTGGCATTTTGCCCACACATCACAATCCCACACTTAAACTATTGCTTGTCCTCAAACAAAGCACACTTCAATAGATACCAAGTTGCAATTCATCTATTCTTGCATTTTTCATAAAGGCCGCAACAAGCCAAAACTCGTTTAAAGTTCAACAACTAATGACATTGGTCGATTCCAAAAATTAAGCCAAGTCATGTGAACACCACTTGCAAAGATCAACAATAAAAGAAGGCAAACATGCCATGACAAAAGATTTTCAAAGTTTGCTTCTTTGTCACAAGAGTTCACCTCTTTGCTTGCTCACCTCAATTGGGAAGTGAAACACAAATATTCAACTCAACTTCACAAATGCCCTCACCACTCAAGAGAATATCCCAACCACAAATATACAATGACAACACAAATGGGATTAATGATAGGAAGAATTCACTCACTCTCTCAAAAGAAGTTCATCATGCACACTAAAGATCCATAAGCTTGCCCTTCGTGTACCTCTCCACTAATGTAAGAATGCTTGACCCAAAATCAATTAGGACTTAGATAGGGTTGTAATGTAGGCTTTTGGTCAAAGGTGGGTAAAATTTGGGCAAATAGTGACTACACACCTCCTTGAGCACTACACCGTACAAAAATTGAAAGCATACTTCATTTTTCTTGCACTTACACCTTGGTGACTTGAGGATTATACACTAGTCTTTCCCCTCTTTATTCATCAATTCTATTTTTCTTCTTTTCTTTCTTTTCTTTCACTTGCTACTTTTTGTTTCTTTTCTCTTTCTTTTCTTTTTCCCTTTTTTTGTTTTCTTTCAAGATTTTCTATTCAACTCACTTTTGTTGCTCTTTCTTTTCTTTTCTTTTGATTTTAATACTTTCACAATATCTCGTGCCGCCCCCAAACATAGGCTTTTTCCTAAATTGTACGTCTTTTAGTGCACTCAAGGAGGTAGGGCCAAAAAGAGAATTAGTGTTTTAAGCACTTAGAATTGGTCCGGGTTAATAATGCAGTTGCCAAAAGAAAGGATATTAAGCTCAAAGGGGTTGACTATGGTTATAATGCAAGGGTAGGCTTTTTAGGTTACTAGCAGGCCAAGGAATGCCTAAAATCATTTTGCAAGTCAAGCATCACCTAGGATTTCGCCTCGAAGCACACTTACCACATGGCACAAGTAAAGCAAGGAAGATGAGTATATTCAAGTCTCAATCAAAGACAATTAAGTATCCAAAGTTTACTTATAGCCTAATGAGAGCTAATTAGTGATATAAGAGTCAAAAGTTGAACTTAAAGATCATAGCATAGTTCACCAACTAAATTGTTCTATCCATTTTTCAAAACAAGCTCATATGACAAGGATTAAATAATTGTGGAACCAAACATGCCAACAATTGGCCAAGGGAAAAAAATCCACAATTACTGCTATTGCTACTAATTAAATCCTAAGAATGCTCGGTTCACAAGAATTGCTTCGTTGGAAAAGAACCATATCAATGAAAACCCAAGGAAGTTATGTCAAAAATTTTATACAATATGGTATTTACAATGAAAATAGTTGTTCGGACCCAAATGAGGCTTTCGCATCCAAGTAGGATGCCAACGTATCACACAAAGGTGAATCAGATAAAAAGAAGCAACATCCCAGGCGTAGTTCATGGGAGGATTTTTTTTTAAAAAAATATATATTTATATAGTTCTAACTAACTACTAAATATGAACAAGCTATTAACACAATACTATAATAACTACTTATACTAATATCAAAGAAAATGATCATCCACAAAGTTTTCACAATTTGTTTAAAAATAAGGAAAAGAGAAGGTAGACATGTCATAAACACCAAGTACATGAGCGACATCAATACTACACCCGAAATCCAAATACACCCCCAAACTTATACTATGCACTGTCCTCAGTGCAACTAACAATGTAATACAAAGGGTGTAAGGAACTCCCTGACTAGAAGATTTATCCTCGTTGTCAGTGTTGGGGTAGCGAAGCTCATCCTCGGTCTCCTCATCTGAGCTAGTAGAGCGACAAAGCGAGTTCAGCTTACTCATCATCTTGTTCAGGAAGTTGCTTGTTCTCTTGCAAAACTTCATCTGCTTCCTCTCTATTTTGTCCAGCCTGATCTTGATCTACTCCTGCTCAGCTGCTACTGCCTCCAATGATAAAGTGCTCGAAGGCTTGGAGGAAGAACCCTCTCCATATGGGCCTGAAGGGAGGCTTGCTACCAACTGTCTAATGTGAGCGTCCACAGAAGAAATCTGAGATGAAATGTACCTCATGTTGGACGCTCCTGATGAAAATGATGGAACTGGAGTGTATGAACTCCCTGGTGCAGTAGTAGTAGCAGGGGCTGAGAAATCTCCAAACGCCGGGTCATCAACATTAATCTGAAAGGTCGCCTCAAGTCTTCTTTTATTGCTTTGCGTTACCCCTCCTTGTCCTTTCTTAAATAGTGTATAGATAGGTTTTGCGACACTCACACAATTATCACCTGGACGGTCCTCTACTCCGGCATTCTTGAAAAGCTTGAGGTATGAACGGTCATCTCAATATCAAAGTAGTGGAGGAACTAAACCTATTTGACTAAGCCAAACTAGGATAACAAGGTGATGGAATGATATTAACAACTACAAACTACACTAGAAAAGCAAGTAAAGGTGATCAATGGCCTTCTCATAACCAAGGAAGACAAGTTTTGAGCCTAGGATGCAATCATAGCACGGGGTTTATATATTATGGCCGAGTCATTCTAATATAATCCCTAGAATCATTCCGGCCTAGAAGGTATTTGCCTCAACGGCACTCATCAAAGCCATAGTTGAGCGTAATAAAGCACTACCCATTACCCGAGGAAAGAAGACCTCTTCCGAGCGTAACTTCTTTTACATGAGTTAGTCTATGAAATAGCCTATCAACCCAAATCCTCGCTAGCTTCACTATTCTACGCTAACTAATCTCTCCCGAGTCTTTAATTAGCAAAGTAGACATGTAACTTAACTGTCATGAGCATAAAAGTCAAGCAACCAAAACAATATAAGCTAGATAATCAAAATCCACAAATATAAATTCCTAGTCATGATTCATTCATATAACCATGTCAAAAATCATACCAACTATCAATATGAATAGTCATGAAATATATTCATAAAATCAAATCTTCAATAACATCAACAACACCAAATATATGCAATACTAAGCAAGAAAATAAAGAAAGGAGTACAAAGGATCAACAAATTCTCAATGTGTTGCTCCAAATCTTCACTCTCTAGGTGTTTGGTTGATGGATATTTGCTCCCAAGATTGGAAAATTGGCCAAAAGATGTTCCCTAGGTCGTTCAAGGGCCTATTAATATGTTCCCAATTCAGCTGATATGAAATGCCAAAACTGTCCAGCGCAGTCCAGACGCGCTCTTGCGCGATCGCGCAAAAACTGGCACTATCGCGTTGAATACCTTTTTCTGATCTTCCTGATAACTCAAATGATAGCGCTATTGCAATGTATAGATTTATGAAGCTTCACGGTCGCGTTCTATTGGGCGCTTACGCTCTGGCCTCTCAAGTCTCCGTACGCGATCGCGTGATGACTTTCGCGATCGCAATGAACAGATTTCAGTCCAGGATCAGTAACTTCCCAATTTGGCTTGTTTTGACTTGTTTCCTTCTATTCATCACAGCAGCTCCAATATATTCCAATATGCAACTAAAACATGATAAGTGTGCGTATTTAATCAATAATACACAACAAAAGCTCAAGTAAATAGAAGGTAATGTGTGGCATTTTGCCCACACATCAGCTAGGAAGGTCAGGATCCTGTACACACTCGTCTACTGTGTTGGCAGTGTTCTTTGGGGTGTTGTCGTTGTCGTCGTCGTCTGACATGACTGCACGTTTTCCTCGTAGAATACCTACAAATTCCTAGGCCCCACAGTTGGCGCCGAACTGTTTATGCCTAAAATTGTACGTCTACATTAAACACTTAAGTTTATGAATGGGTCACAAGCAATACAATAAAATACAATAGAAAAGTAAGTAAATAGAAAGGAAAATAATAAACAAGAAAGTAAAGAGTTTTATTCCTTGTGAATAGATTGATTCAATGGTGAATCGCTTGATGTACAATACAATATAACGAGGGGTATTTATAGTAGAGATTACTCAATCCTAATTATGGTAAAATACAAAGAATAATGAGGCTCATGGGCCTATACTTAAGGTGGTGGTATATACGAAACCCTAACTAGAAGACTGTGAAACCCAAGGCAGTGGGGTGTATACCTTGCATCCTACGGCTGCGCCGCCTGAACGGTCGTGGCTCAATGAGCGGGCGTGTATCCTCTATGCCCGGGTGACAAGTATGCTAAGTCTAGTCTCTCCAGCTAGATTCGTATCCCCATAATAATAGGTGGCGTATTTTTGCCCGCACACCTTCATTGCCTTCATCACTCTCAGAATCAGACTCTTCTTCCTCAGTTTGTGTATGAGAGGAGGAAGCATAGATGACCTGGGTTCAAGCTTAGGTTCAGGACCTAAATATTTATTTGAGGGCACATCCATCAGTGTTCTATGGGGTGCCTCATGTTTCTTCTTAGCCTTCCTCTCAGCCCCTCTTATTCTTTGAGAAAGGGGCGTGTCATCCTGGTCAGAACTGGAGGAGGGTTTTGCTTCTTCAATGCCCCTTCCGGCAGTATTCTTTTTGGTCTTTCATAAGGGTTTACCAACTCCCCTCCCTAGTTTAGGAGGGTTGTTAGAAGTACCCTTTCCTCTCCCTTGTGATGTTGTGCCTCTTGATCTCACCATTTGAATCTATTTAAGCAAGGTAGAATTATGTTAGAGGTGGCCTAAAGCGATAGGCTTTAAATGACTTTAAAAGCTTAGACATATTCAAGAAGACATGAAAAAAGAGCGGGGCTCATTCATAATTAATTTTTTAACCTAGACGTACAAATTTAGGCATAAACAGTACTAGCAACAGAACGAACAGATCCTTCCCCCGAAGTCTCAGGCTCTTGGTCTTGAGGGTTTGGATTTCAGGAATTAGTGGTGTTTGAGAGGTGGTGTCCATGGGTGAAGTTAGGTTGGTGACTAGTGTTTGTTCAGTGGTAGGAGTAGAAGAATCAGTTTCAGGTGCAAGAGACACGGTTGTTATACATTTAAGAAGATACTTCACAATGAGTTCTGAAATTTTTGAAAGCTGAAAGAGAATAATGTCAGATAGGAGAGTATGTGTGTGAGATTATATAGGAGTGATTTAAGTGATAAAGATTGAGTGTAAAATTGATTATTCTTCAGTTTCCTTGATCTAATTGAATTTCAAACGTTAGGGTGTCTTGAACATTTTAAAAAGAGCCAATATGATTAAGAGTTCAAGTGGAAGTGGGGAACTAGTTCTTTTATAGGACTTGTGGTCAGATGGTAGAGTTCAAGTGGGATTCTACTTAGTCTAGACAGCTAGAACCTTTAAACTCTAATAATATTCTAATAAAATATGAGTACATACCTGAGAATGTATTGAAGGAACAGTTTCCACACCCAATATTTATCATTTTTGCACAATATGAAATTCTAAGAAAATAAGGGTAACATCATTAAAACTTAGCAAACTTAAGTAGAAATCATGGCATAGAATATACACTTAAGTATGAAACTGATCTGAACTTCTAATTGACTTTAATAATTTTCATTTAAGCCAAATTTTTTAACCAAATTAGAAGATAAGGAATAAGACAACTTAGGTGAATTTAATCATCCATAGTTCTAAATTGTTCCTTTCAAAATGATCTTTACTTAAAAATTTTGTGAAAATGTCAGCTATTTTCTTATCACTGGGACAAAAAGCTATTGTGATCAAACCCTTCTCATAATGGTCCCTCAAAAGTGATGCCTTATGTCAATGTGTTTTATTCTCTTGTGATGCACTAGATTCTTAGTCATGCGAATAGATAGGATTAGTTCCTACATCAATACCAAATCTAGTAATTATTTTTTTATCCACAGCAATTGAGAACAACATGAGGCAACTACTACATATTCAGCTTCTACAGTGGAAAGGGCCACTGAATTTTGCTTCTTCGTTGCCCATGAAACGAAGCACTCACCAAGGAAATATGCCATACCTGAGGTACTTTTCCTATCCATAAGAAAACATGCACAGTCAGCATCAATATATCCTACAAGATTAAAAGTTCCACCTTTTGGTAAAAGACCTAAGGAACCTGTTCTTTTCAGATATCTAAGAATTCTTTTTATAGCTTTCAAGTGTGATTCCTTTGGATCTGATTGAAATCTAGCACATAAACCAATACTAAACACAATATCATGTCTACTAGAAATAAGGTAAAGCAAAGAACCAATCATGCCTCTATACAATTTTTATCAACTGAATTACCATGTTCATCAAGATCTAATTTAGTGGCAGTGGCAACTAGAGTATCAATTTCATTAGCATGATCCATGTCAAACCTTTTAAACAGTGCCTTTTCATATATTTGTTGGTGGATCATAGTTCCATTTGAGGTTTTCCTGATTTGTAACCCAAAAAGAAATTGAGTTCACCCATCATACTCATCTCAAATTCACTCCCCATCAAGCTTTCAAATTCTCTTACTTAAATTTTCACAAGTAGTACAAAAAATAATATCGTCTACATAAATTTGAATAATTAAGAGATACCTTTTTCTTTTAAAAATAAGGTGCTATCTATTTTACCTCTCTTGTATCCATGCTGAAGTAGGAATTTAGAAAAACGTTCATACCAAGCTCTTGGTACCTGCTTGAGTCCATACAATGCCTTCTCCAACTTGTAAACATGCTTAGGGAACTGTTCATTCTCAAAACCTGGTTGTTGTTTGACATACACTTCTTCTTTCAAGTAGCCATTTGAAACGACCTCGGTCGGTCGTTTCGAAAGTTAGGACTCCGATTGGCGTGTCAATAATTTTAAAATATTTATAATGTCCA
This sequence comes from Petunia x hybrida, assembly GCA_037355625.1. NCBI lineage: Eukaryota > Viridiplantae > Streptophyta > Magnoliopsida > Solanales > Solanaceae > Petunia > Petunia x hybrida. The sequence goes on from JBBBVM010000974.1 coordinate 971,233, forward strand.
TTAGGACCTGTTTGTAAAATTTGAGCTAAATCAGACCTCGTTTGGTACGTATCGGAAGAAGGTTTCAGTTTTTATTAACGATAAATATTAAAAATAGATTTTTGAGCTCGGTTTTGGCGAATGAGCTCCGATTCGAAATCCAAAAGCGTCGTTAGGTTCGTATGATTATTTGTGACTTTTGTGAACTTTTGAAAGTGAATTTCGATGTTGTTCGGCTAGTTTCCGCTAAAATGCCGAGAGTTAAATAATTTGACTTTTTTTCATTTAAATTCGCATCTTGAGTTTCGGGAACCCGATTTGAGATCCGCTTTCGCAAGTATGCTACATTTATTTTGTATAACTGGTATGCAAAAGTTGGGATCATTTCGAATATCGTAGGATTCCGTTTTAATTTTCATCGCGAAAAGAAAAGAAAAGAAAATAAAAAAATGAAAAGGAGAAAAAGACAAAAAAAAAAAAGGAAAAGAAAGAAAAAGAGTGTGCACGGCGGTGGGCTTATATATATATCTGCAGCTTCACTTTGAGCTTCAGAAAACGAGAAACAGGAAGAAACAGAGAAACAAAATGGAAAACACGCAGAAGAAAAAATGCCAAAAAATGAGAAAAGGAGCCGGAGAAAAGTAGAATTTTTACCCTGAAACATTCAGGTAATGATCCTACTATATTATTTGAGTTTATTACGTGTGTTTGAATATATTTTGACGGTAGAAATTGAGATATTAGACATCGTCCTAATAAGTTCAATTAATAGTTTAAAGGGTCAAATGGACCCCGATAATGGAATTGAATATATATTCGTACTCAGTGAGTTATGGGCAACATATAAATGTAATTTATTTGGGGTTTGGTTATGTGTCCTTAAACCCTGTACATAGGCCTGGCCTGCGTATTGCGTATGCGAATAGGGTATGAGGTTCCTAACTGGATTGTCCTAAGATGTGAGGAATGAAGCCTTTAGCCTAATTTGATATATTTTTCTGCTTATTGAATAGAGAGGGATCGTTTGGCAAGGAAACCAAAGGATAAAGCGGTTGTTGATTAGCCGTACTAACTTTTGGAAGAGGTAAGTGTTTATATCCATTTCTTTGGAGGCACCTGGCCTCGTGGATTTTCTACCACGTGTTTCTTACGTGTGTAGCTGCCGATAGGCGTACTCATTACGCCTTAGCTTCGGATTTACATTATATATTATATGTTATGTCCTGTTGTTGGTATTGCATTGAGAATATGAGCATTGCACTCTAGTTTTGATTATTACATATACTTCCCGGTAATCCATGAGAGTCCCGAGTCGGTGAAGGGTCATTATTGCATATACTTCCCGGTTGGCGATGAGAGTCCCGCACCGGTGAAGGGTCATTATTGCATATACTTTCCGGTTGGCGATGAGAGTCCCGCACCGGTGAAGGGTCATTATTAAATATACTTTCCGGTTGGCGATGAGAGTCCCGCACTGGTGAAGGGTCATTATTGCATATACTTCCCGGTAATCGATGAGAGTCCCGAGCCGGTGAAGTGTCATCATTGCATATACTTCCCGGTAATCGATGAGAGTCCCGTGCCCGTGAAGGGTCATTATTGCATATATCTCCTGGTAGACGATGAGAGTCCCGCGCCGGAGATAGGTATTAGGCATATGTGACTGCATTGCATCGTACCGCATTCATCCCATCTCATTGCACCGCATACTGACTATTGTGTGTATTGTGTTGTGTTTTATGTATGCGTTATGTATACTATGTCGTAGACATATCTCCGTTTGCCTATATATTTCTGGCTCGTATTTTGGGTTGCGGGGATCGGGTTGCTCGCTGCAACGGCATAAATATATGGATCGGGTTGCACGCCGCAACAGTATAAATATATGGATCGGGTTTGAACACCACGACGGTATGATGTATTTCTGATTGTTGATATGTTCGGGGTACCTATATGTTCTGGCTATCTTACGTTCCTGGTTGTTAATGAGTTTGTGATTCCATACATGTTTCTAATTATTATCTGGCTCTGCCTTTTCATAATTTAAATAAGAGGAATTTGGTTTATCTGTTTCTTCTCCCTGGCTAGCTATCCTATTCTTTGAGGTGGCTAGTCTGCCCCACTTACTGAGTCCTTTTGACTCACCCTTGTTTGTTGTTTGTTTCTTGTCTATCTATTTCGTTTCGGCAGGTTCGCTCCAGGATTGAGTTCTCCACGTTGTGAAGGAGTGAAGACGACTTCAGCTGTCAGGGTGAGCCAGCTTTTATTCTTGATAGCCACCAGTTTATTGCTTATTATTTCAGTTGCATTTTGCTCCCTTCAGGAGGTATCCGTCTTCTTTTGTACTCTTAGATGTCTAGTCTGGATAGCCCTAAACCTAATATCTTGGGTAGTCAGCTGTAATTTCTTTTGTACAGCTTGGAGGTATCAGTAGGTCTGTGCTTTTTTTTCTAAGTCTTGCTATTATTTATAAATTGAATTATATTTATTTTCCTAATTTAATTGGTAAGGGTCCGCCCGACTGGTCTAGGGGAGGATGTCGGGTACCTGCACGGCCTAGCTGGATTTCGGGTCGTGTCAGTTGGTATCAGAGCCAAGTTTAGAGTCTATCCAGACTAAGACAGTGTCTAGTAGAGTCTTGTTGATGAGTACGTAGACGTCCGTACTTATCTACGAGAGACTATGATGGCATTTAGAAAGTTTCACTTGCTTCATTTCTGATCGCGCGCCGGTCTAGGATGCAAAATTATTTTCGTTAATTCCTTCGTGGTAATTATGAACCCTCGCGCGATAAATTAGCAAAAGGTTAGAATTCACGACGAAGCAGTGCAAATCAGCAAAAGGTTAGAATTCACGACGAAGCAGTCTAGTAAGAGGCTAGCCCTGATCAAGCCCCGAGAGTTGTGGATCATGCTGACGATCCAATTGCGGAGGCCCAGCTGTACGATCTCGCGATGGGTAAGGGAGCAGGGCCTTTTGGTTCCCTTGGCTCTCTACGATGCTTTTACGAGAATCTTGGCAACGCAGATACCGCAAGAACCTATTATTCGCTAAGCAGCTTATCAGGTTGCCGCAGATGCAGATGTTCGGTCTCAGGGAGCTCCTATTCCAGTGCTTAATATTGCCTCAGTAAATTATGTTCCAGAGGCAGCATGTGTTGCGCCACCAATTGCTCTGGCTGGTTAGCCAGCCGAGGTAACAGTTCGGTCCGAGTGCCCAAAGAGATTATATTATTTTACGCGGTTGAACCTTATGATATTCTTAAGCAATGCATCAGATAAACCTCGTGATCGTTTTAAAATAAAATAATGTTAGCGTATCCTTCAGGCTCTTGATTGTATCTAGCGGTATGGTGTTGATTGGTATGGTGTTGATTATTCTTCTTTCCAGTTTCAGGGCTCTAGCCTTGAATTGGTGGACCGCTCTCTTATTAGCTAACTTGGTTCGATTTTTTCTTCTAGATTCATGGAAAAGTTCCTTTGGAGTAGCAAGCGAGATGAAAAATGTTTCCAGTTTGAGTGGATTGGACAGGGTAGCCTGTCAGATAGCCTGTTGGTGTTAGAATACGAGATTGAATTCTATAGAATGGCTGAATATGCATTAGAACTAGTCCATGAGCCTTTCGAGAGATTCAAAGATTTAGTGGTGACCTTTCTCCATCCTTGAGATCCCAGATGGCTCGAAAAATTGAGGTTGGGACTTCATTTGATGTTGTTGTTGATATTGGTCAGAGGTATTAGGTATACCATAAGTTAGAGCGGGAAGAGTTAGAGTTGGAGAGCAAGAAATCCCGTGGCCCTAGTGGGCAACCGTGGTACCTCATTTGGAGGTAAGAGTTCTGATTATTTTAGGAGGTCACCTTCCAGGTTATCTCAGCTTGTGTCACGCGATTCTTAGAGTGCGCTAGTAGCTCGTCAAGATCAGATTCAGTCTTTTCTTTACAGCTATCAACAATCTTTCCAGCTTCCATTTTTCAGCGAAAAGGTGGTATCATTGTCGTGAGTCTTGCTATTCTTGAGGAGTTTTTCCTTACTCCGACAAGTAGGCAGTCGCCTTTTCTCTCATCATCAGGCATCTGCCTAGTCACAGGGATTTCATTTAGATCTCAATCAACTAAAGATATGCCCTCATTCGATAGAGGTCGAGAGTGTGGTGGCAGTGGTTCTTCAGAAAGTGATTGTCAGGGTAGTGGCTTAGCTCAGCTGCAGAGGCAGTTCTATGAACTTCTAGTCTGGCAGGATGCTGAGGCATCCGATGTAATAGACCAAAGTATTTCTTCTTCCATTATATGTGAGCAACATTTGATTCTTCCGATCGGTCTGAACTTCGTTTATCTTACCATGTTTCCATGGTTTCTTTTGAGGTTGTTTCTATTAAGAATCGGTTGCGGTAGAGGGGCGATGAAACGACCTCGGTCAGTCGTTTCGGAAGTTAGGACTCCGATTGGCGTGCTGATAATTTTAAAATATTCGTAATGTCCATTAGGACCTGTCTGTAAAATTTGAGCTAAATCAGACCTCGTTTGGTAGGCATCGGAAGAAGATTTCAGTTTTTATTGACAATAAATATTAAAAAGAGATTCTTGAGCTCGGTTTTGGCGAACGAATTCCGATTCGAAATCCGAAAGCGCCGTTAGGTTCGTATGATTATTTGTGACTTTTGTGAACTTTCGAAAGTGAATTTCGAGGTTGTTCGGCTAGTTTCCGCTAAAATGCCAAAAGTTAAATAATTTGACTTCTTTTCATTTAAATTCGCATCCTGAGTTTCGGGAGTCTGATTTAAGATCCGCCTTCGCGAGTATGTTACATATATTTTGTACAACTTGTATGCAAAAGTTTGAATTATTTCGAATATCGTAGGGTACCGTTTTAATTTTTGTCGCGAAAAGAAAAAAAATATAAAAGAAAAGGAAATAGAAAAAGACAAAAGAGAGAAAGCAAAATCAATATAAAAGTGGGCGGTGGCATATGCAGGGATATATATATCTCTTTAGAAAGAGCAGCCGTGGGAAGCTCAAAGGAAAAGTAGAGCAGAAAACGTAATAAAAGCGCAGAAATGAAAAAATTACCAGAAAATGAAAAAAGGGGCCGGAGAAAAGTAGAATTTTTACCCTGGAACATTCAGGTAATGATCTTAGTATATTATTTGAGTTTATTACGTATTTTTGAATATATTTTTACGGTAAAAATAGGGATATTAGACATCGCCCTAATGACGCAAATTGATAGTTTAAAGGGTCAAATGGACCCCGATAATGGAATTAATTATATATTCGTACTCAGTGCGTTATGGGCAACATATTAATGTAATTTATTTAGGGTTTGGTTATGTGACCTTAAACCCTGTACATAGGCCTTGCCTGCGTATTGCATATGCAAATAGGGTATCAGGTTCCTACATGGATTGCCCTAAGATGAGACGAATGAAGCCTTTAGCCTAATTTGATATATTTTTCTGCTTATTGAATAGAGTGGGATCGTTTGGCAATGAAACCAAAGGACAAATTGGTTATTGAGTGGCTGTGCTAACTTTTGGAAGAGGTAAGTGTTTATATCCATTTCTTTGGAGGCACCTGGCCTCGTGGATTTTCTACCACGTGTTCCTTACGTGCGTAGCTGCTGATAGGCGTACTCCTTACGCCTTAACTTTGGATTTACATTGTATATTATATGTTATGTCCCGTTGTTGGTATTGCATTGAGGATCTGAGCATTGTACTCTGGCTGTGAGTTGACATATACTTCCCGGCTGTCATGAGAGTCCCGCGCCGGTGAAGGGTTATCATTGCATCATATTGAGGGTAGGAGGATTCCGCCCTCGGAGCAGGAGGATTCCACTCCATTGCATCATATTGAGAGTAGGAGGATTCCGCCCTCGGAGCAGGAGGATTCCACTCCATTGCATCATATTGAGGGTAGGAGGATTCCGCCCTCGGAGTAGGAGGATTCCGCTCCATTCATTTGGCACATGTGACCCTTTGAATCATATTTCATTTCATTTCATCTCACTTCATTTCATTTCATCTCAATTCATACCATTGTGTAGACTTGCGGTACATGACTACTGCTCTGCTCATATGTGCATTGCTTATTTGTTGATATGTTCTGGCACGCACCCTTTGTTGAGTTTAGAAGTTTCACACGTGTTTCTAGTTCTTATCTGGCTCTGCCTTTTCATAATTTAAATAAGAGAAATTTGGTTTATTTATTTCTTTTCTCCCTGGCCAGCTATCCTATTTATTGAGGTGGCTAGTTTGCTCCACTTATTGAGTCCTTTTGACTCACCCTTGTTTGTTGTTTATTTTTTGTCTATCTATTTCGTTTCGGCAGGTTCGCTCCAGGATTGAATTCGCCACGTTGTGATAGAGCGAAGACGACTTCAGCTGTCAGGGTGAGCCAGCTTTTATTCCGGATGGCCACCAGTTTTATGTGTATTATTTCAATTGCAATTTGCTCCCTTCAGGAGGTATCTGTCTTCTTTTGTACTCTTAGATGTCTAGTCTGGATAGCCCTAAACCTAGTATGATGGGTAATCAGCTGTAATTTCTTTTGTACAGCTTAGAGGTATCAGTATGTCAGTGTTTTTTTTTTAAGTCTTGTCCTTATTTATGAATTATTATATTTATTTTCCTAACTTAATTGGTAAGGGTTCACCCGACGGGTCTAGGGGAGGATGTCGGGTGCCCGCACGGCCTAACCGGATTTCGGGTCGTGTCAGGCGAGCTTTTAGTATGATTTATTCCTGGCATTTGTGAGACCCTACTAATTTAACTGGTCTACATATGAGAAATTCGACGTGAGTGTCGTTATTGTCTGCCTGGCATCTTGTTGTGTCACCTTCTATTATTATATCAAATTAGTTTACCTCTCTTCTCGGAATTTCGTGTTGGTTGGATTATGGGATTCTAGTTCATCACCATTAGAAAGTGTTATCGTTTCTTCCGGTGCAAAGTGATTAGTAAGTAATATTCGATCTACGTATCTCCTTTTAGTTCAAAATGCTAGTAAAGTCATGTTATCCTATGAGCTTGTCTGGGTTATAAAAGGGTTTCTGGTAAATTGTCAAAGTTTCCTTCTTATTGGGAGGTCAAATTGGCATGGATGCTGTTCCATAAAGCTCATTTAATATCTGTTTCTTTAATTGCGATTCTTGGGCTACTTTGACTCGTAAGTAGTGTAGCTCTGGGAGCGAAGCAAATATAAAAATGAGCTTCCTGAAGCTCTAATTATTTCTATCCTCAGTCCGTTGCCATCTCTTCTTTGTTCGGCACTGGTGAGCTTAGGCGGTCAGTAACCAATTGTGATGTTCCCTGTGTTGAGCCAGAGTGCGTGTCCAGGTAGCCGGGTAAGCACATTGTTCTTTTTCAAAGCTACTAAGGGTATTGAGAGGCGTCATTTGACCTTTGATTTGATCCATCAGGCGGTGGTGCTTATAGAAAAGGTATGGAGTTATGGACTTGAGAGTTGCAGCTGTTTGGCAACTCGAAAGGGTAATTTGGTAGCTCAGGTCAGAGCCGCGTTCTGTTTTAGCTATGTCTTTCTTAATCCAGCAGGTTGTGCGGGGATGAATATTCCTATTCAAATAGCTGCATGAGTTTTTGCTTTAAGTGGAGGAGTCTTCCTCCAAATACTGAATGGTAATACTAAATGTCTAAGGCGTTCATACCACTTTTGTCACGGCCCAACCTAAGGCCACGACAGAAACCTACAATGAGTGTCGATCATTGCTAAACCCACTAATAATCTATTAATGATAGAGATAAGCTGGCAACCTGATCATATATACGTACCTATCTGCTGAAAGCATAAAATCTGGAAAGATGACACGACTTTAACTTGCTGGCAATTAGAACACTGAGCCACAAATTAAGCTATGTCACACTTCATTCCGTCCCACCAGTAAATTTGCTTAAGATCATGGTACATCTTAGTCGAACCTGGATGAACAATGTACTTGGAATAATGTGCATCTATCATAATCTGTCCACGTAAATCTGCAACATCAGAAACACAAAGTCTATCTTTATACATGAGAACACCGTCAGTAGTAACCCTGTATAGTGACTCCGGTTTTCTTCTGGCTATCTGTCTGTATTCAACTAGAACTAGATCCTCATACTGACGCTGTTTTACTTCATGAAAATTTAGTGTTAAAGGTCTAGTGCAGCTTGTCGTCCATCCATCATTGGCATATCTCCTTCACGCCTCAACTCTTTGAGAAGATACTTTAGTATTATAAGTGCACCTGTAATCAACTTTGTTGCTGGTATTCTGCCTCAGCTCACGGTCCAACTACATGTCTCTTTTATATTTACTTTTATTCAAGTCATAATAATTCCAATTCAAAGACAATACCCTGAAGTAGATGTTTAGTCTGAAGATCATTCCTGGTCTGCATCATGCTATTCAATAGTATTTGCATGATCCTTATCCTTATATGATAGACCCTGTTCAGATGAACCTTTGACATACATTAGGATATGAGTAACTACATTCCCACAAGGAACTTGCGGAACAACCTTAACATCAACTGAGGTGTTGCATAGTGCGTTCGTAAAAATAATATAGCTTGCATCAAATCTTCTATAGTATGTAGTGACAAGATACTTCAAAAGCTCCCCCTATTGCATCAAGCGTGAGATAATTCTTAGTTCCATCGACCTGTTCTATATCGAAAGTTATATCGAAGAGGTAATTATCGGCTGAATCATGTTAACCCATTCAAAGTTTCGTGTATCTTAGTTTCGAAAATGTAGAACTCTCTTTTCGTGATCGAGGAAGGATCAGTGTAGTCAGAATAAGCTGGGCAATGGCGTTATGATATTATCCAGCTATGTTTTTATCCAAGAGTTTGATATGCGTGTTATAATTCTGATCCTGAAATCAAGAAATAATTCCCGTGGAGTAGCTCATGAAGGTCGTGCAAGTTCCCTTGTTATCTGTGCGAATTTTTCTTTAGACTTAGGCTCGTTCGAGGACGAACGAGAGTTTAAGTGGAGGAGAATGAAACGACCTCGGTCGGTCGTTTCGAAAGTTAGGACTCCGATTGACGTGCCGATAATTTTAAAATATTCGTAATGTCCATTAGGACCTGTCTGTAAAATTTGAGCTAAATCAGACCTCGTTTGGTACGTATCGGAAGAAGGTTTCAGTTTTTATTGTCGATAAATATTAAAAAGAGATTTTTGAGCTCGGTTTTGGCGAATGAGCTCCGATTCGAAATCCGAAAGCGCCGTTAGGTTCGTATGATTATTTCTGAATTTTGTGAACTTTCGAAAGTGAATTTCGATGTTGTTCGGCTAGTTTCCGCTAAAATGCCGAAAGTTAAATAATTTGACTTTTTTTCATTTAAATTCGCATCTTGAGTTTCGGGAATCCGATTTGAGATCCGCCTTCACGAGTATGCTACATATATTTTGTATAACTGGTATGCAAAAGTTGGGATCATTTCGAATATCGTAGGATTCCGTTTTAATTTTCATCGCGAAAAGAAAAGAAAAGAAAAGAAAAAATGAATAAGACAAAAAGACAAAAAAAAAAAAAAGGAAAAGAAAGAAAAAGAGTGTGCATGGCAGTGGGCTTATATATATCTGCAGCTTCACTTTGAGCTTCAGAAAACGAGAAACAGGAAGAAACAGAGAAACAAAATGGAAAACACGCAGAAGAAAAAATGCCAGAAAATAAGAAAAGGGGCAGGAGAAAAGTAGAATTTTTACCCTGAAACATTTTGGTAATGATCCTAATATATTATTTGAGTTTATTACGTGTGTTTGAATATATTTTGACGGTAGAAATTGAGATATTAGACATCGTCCTAATAAGTTCAATTAATAGTTTAAAGGGTCAAATAGACCCCGATAATGGAATTAAATATTTATTCGTACTTAGTGAGTTATGGGCAATATATAAATGTAATTTATTTGGGATTTGGTTATGTGTCCTTAAACCCTGTACATAGGCCTGGCCTACGTATTGCGTATGCGAATAGGGTATGAGGTTCCTAACTGGATTGTCCTAAGATGTGAGGAATGAAGCCTTTAGCCTAATTTGATATATTTTTCTGCTTATTGAATAGAGTGGGATCGTTTGGCAAGGAAACCAAAGGATAAAGCGGTTGTTGATTAGCCGTACTAACTTTTGGAAGAGGTAAGTGTTTATATCCATTTCTTTGGAGGCACCTGGCCTCGTGGATTTTTTACCACGTGTTTCTTACGTGTGTAGCAACCGATAGGCGTACTCATTACGCCTTAGCTTCGGGTTTACATTATATATTATATGTTATGTCCTGTTGTTGGTATTGCATTGAGCATATAAGCATTGCACTCTGGTTTCGATTATTACATATACTTCCCGGTAATAAATGAGAGTCCCGAGCCGGTGAAGGGTCATTATTGCATATACTTCCCGGTTGGCGATAAGAGTCCCGCGCCGATGAAGGGTCATTGTTGCATATACTTCCCGGTTGGCGATGAGAGTCCCGCACCGGTGAAGGGTCATTATTGCATATACTTCCCGGTTGGCGATGAGAGTCCCGCACCGGTGAAGGGTCATTATTGCATATACTTCCCGGTAATCGATGAGAGTCCCGAGCCGGTGAAGGGTCATTGCATATACTTCCCGGTAATCAATGAGAGTCCCGAGCCGGTGAAGGGTCATTATTGCATATATCTCCTGGAAGACGATGAGAGTCCCGCGCCGGAGATATGTATCAGGCATATGTGACTGCATTGTACCACATTCATCCCATCTCATTGCACCGCATACTAACTATTGTGTTGTGTTTTATGTATGCGGTATGTATACTATGTCGTAGACATATCTCCATTTGCCTATATATTTCTGGCTCGTATTTTGGGTTGTGGGGATCGGGTTGCACGCCGCAACGGCATAAATATATGGATCGGCTTGCACGCCGCAACAGTATAAATATATGGATCGGGTTGAACACCGCGACGGTATGATGTATTTCTGATTGTTGATATGTTCGGGGTACCAATATGTTATGGCTATCTTACGTTCCTGGTTGTTAATGAGTTTGTGATTCCATACGTGTTTCTAATTATTATCTAGCTCTGCCTTTTCATAATTTAAATAAGAGGAATTTTGTTTATCTGTTTCTTCTCCCTGGCTAGCTATCCTATTCTTTGAGGTGGCTAGTCTGCCCCACTTACTGAGTCCTTTTGACTCACCCTTGTTTGTTGTTTGTTTCTTGTCTATCTATTTCATTTTAGCAGGTTCGCTCCAGGATCGAGTTCGCCACATTGTGAAGGAGCAAAGATGACTTCAGCTGTCAGGGTGAGCCAACTTTTATTCTGGATGGCCACCAGTTTATTGGTTATTATTTCAGTTGCATTTTGCTCCCTTCAGGAGGTATCCGTCTTCTTTTGTATTCTTAGATGTCTAGTTTGGATAGCCCTAAACCTAATATCTTGGGTAGTCAGCTGTAATTTCTTTTGTACGGCTTGGAGGTATCAGCAGGTCTGTGCTTTTTTTTTCTAAGTCTTGCTATTATTTATAAATTGAATTATATTTATTTTCCTAATTTAATTGATAAGGGTCCGCCCGACGGGTCTAGGGGAGGATGTCGGGTGCCCGCACGGTCTAGCCGGATTTCGGGTCGTGTCATTCTTCATATCTATTTGATTTAGAGTGAAGTTCATGTAGGTGGCAAAGGCTATAGGAAGTCTTATTGCTTCCAGTCTTGCAACAGAGGCAAAAGTCTCATAATAATCAATGCCTTCCTCTTGGTTATATCCCTGAACAACCAATCTGGCTTTATTTCTTATTACCATGCCATCTTCATCAAGTTATTTCCTGAATACCTATTTTGTACCTATGATGGACCTGTTCCGTAGTTTGGCTTCCAGATGCCAAACTTGACTCCTTTGAAATTGATTCAATTCCTCCTGCATAGCATTTATCCAATCTGGATCCTGCAGTGCCTCTTTTACATTTTTTTGTTCAACCAAAGATAGAAATGCACTGAAGGCACACGGATTATTATTCTTGACTGCAGATCTTGCCTGAATTCCAGCTGACTTATCTGAAATTATCTAATCTACATGATGTGAGGCTTGATACCTATAAGGCTTGAGTACCAGCCAATCATAATATGTTTTCAGGCTGAGAAATAGTTACTGATGTGGTAGCATTGCTAGGTGGAGAGGTGGATACAACATTTGTTCCCCCCCCCCCCCCCCCCCCGTCTCTGAGCTACCCTTCTCAGTTTCAGTTTGAGGAACTGTTCGTTGCGACTCTTTTCTGATAGATTCCATTTGCACTGATTGTATTTATTGGGGAACAGGTTCTCCAAGCCTTAGCATCCTAATTTCTTCATCCCGCTGTACTTGTTCTTGAGATAAATTGTCAGATTCATCAAATTTAACATACATACTTTCTTCTATTTTCATAGTTTTCTTGTTAAACACTCTGTAAGACTTGCTATTTAATGAATAACCAGCAAAGACTCCCTCATCACTTCTAGGGTCAAATTTCCTAAGGCAACTTTTCCATTGTTGTGAATAAAGCATTTACAACCAAAAGTCCTAAGATGTGAAATGTTAGGTTTTCTCCCTTTAAGTAACTCATATGGGGTCTTTTCTAACAAAGGTCTTTTCATACACCTATTTATTATATAGCAAGTAGTATTAATAGCTTCAGCCCAAAAGTTTTGTCAGACAACAACATGGTTCTAGCCATTTCTTCTAAAGTCCTATTTTTCCTTTCAACCACTCCATTTTATTGTAGAGTTCTAGGTGATGAAAAATTATAATCAATGTCATTTTTATTACAGAAGTTAAAGAACATCTGATTTTCGAATTCAGTTCCATGATCTGACCTAATAGCAACAATGTGACTATCTAGAGTTTTTTGAGCTTTCTTAGCAAATATTGAAAATTCATTAAATTCTTCTTCCTTAGATGCAAGAAAAATAGTCCAAGTAGATCTAGAATAATCATCAACTAGTATTATAACATATTTTTTACCCCCACGGCTCATTGTTCTCATTGGTCCACAAAGATCCATATGGACTATTTCCAAAGGTTTGGTAATACTAACCTGTTTCATGGGTTTAATGGATGATTTTACCTGCTTCCCCTAGCACAAGACCTATCACCAATTCCTTTGAAACAAGTTTGTTCAACTTTGAAAGACTAGCATGATCAAGTCTTTTGTGCCATAGGAGGGGATCATTTTTTTCATCACACTTAGACAACTCATGCTACCATCAGCTAGTGACAAGAGGTCTACTTTGTAAATATTTCCATGTCTATTTTCGTGCAATATAATCTCTCCAGATGCTTGGTTAGTTACAGTACAGCCAGTAGAAGAGAAATTCACATTGTTACCGTTGTCACACAATTGAGATATACTCAATAAACAGTGCTTCAATCCATCTACCAGAAACACATTGTCAATGCTATTTGAGTCAGACCTACCTACCTTACTAATGCCAATAATTTCCCCTTTCTTACCATTACTGAAGGAAACACTTCCTCCTTGAAAAGTTGAGAGTAAAAGAAACGGTTCCTTGTGTCCTGTCATGTGCCTTGTGCAACCACTGTCCATGTACCACTTGTGGCTCATCAATTTCACTCTAGCCTGCAAACTAAAACTAAGGGTTAATTTTAAGAACCCTTTCTTTGAGAAAAATGATGAATCAAGTCTCTCTTAGCCCATAATGGCAATAGTTTCTTTGTGTGAACAGTTTTCTTAGCCACATATTTTTGGAAAAGCTTATAGGACATGTTCCTTTGTGCAGCTTTTGCCAAAGATTGACAATACTTCTTTCAAGTGACCAGTGTTCCCCCAGTATGTTTATAACCAATTTTCAGGAAGAGTTAGATATTTACTCTTTGGATCCATTTGGGCAATGACTGAGATTTCATAAACCCAATACTTTTCCTATTATTACTCTGATTTTCTGCTAACCATTCTAATGCTTCAGAGGACTAGTTCCATTTGACAGTTTTGTTTAATTCCTCTTTTGTTTTCACTAAGTCATCTTTCAAAGATCTTATCTTTTCATCTTTCTTATACAGTTCATCAACTGTGACTTTCGATTTTCTTCAGCAATGAGCTGATGAGAAATAGCACTGCCCTTACCATTTTCAACTGTTTAGACTTCTAACTTCTCATTCTGTAGTTCCTAAACAGTTGATTCAAGTGTGAGGACTTGTTCCTTTAGCATGCTGTTTTTCCTTTTTCAGTTCCTAAACTCTCAAATTTATCATGTAGTTGTTCTTTAACATTACTTAGAGATTTAAGCTCATTTAGCACAGTATGTAACACTTTGACTAATTTCTCTTTAGACATGCTTTTAACATCATATTTGAGTTTAGAAATAAATACCTCATCATCTTTCTCATTATCTGAATCTTCAGTAGCCATAAGAGCAAGCTCATCATCTGTATCATCATCAGACTTCTCATCTCCACTGTCCTGCCAACTTGCAACCATGGCTTTGGAAGATCCACTCTTCTTGCAGACCTGTTCCTTAGCCTTTCTTCTCCCTTCAATTTGCTTCTTTCTCCATTCTTCTTCCAAGACTAGACATTTGCTGAAGTAGTGCTCCATGCTACCACATTTGAAGCATTCTCCACCCTGTTTCATGTCAGAAGACCTATCCTGTCCATTAGACACCATTTTCTTATTTATGAACCTTTGGATACTTCTAGCGATAAGGACCAGTTCCTTCTCATCAGTAACAGGTTTATCAACAGAATTTAAGGCTAGATTGGGTTCAATTTTAATCGGTTCTCTCATATATTCTTAACTTTCTTCCTTAGTTCATAAGTTTTAGACTACCTATTAGTAGGGTGGGCATAAAATTCGAAAACCAAAAAATCGAACCGAACCAAATTAATTTGGTTTTTCGGATTTCGAATTTCGGTAATTCGGTATACTATTTGGTGTAAAATTTCGATTTTTCGGAATTTCGGTTCGGAATTCGATTTTTAAGTTTCAAAATTTGGAACTCCAAAATTTCAAAGAGTTTTAGTATACATATTTAAAATATATACAAATAAAATTAACCCCAAACCCAAGCCCAATTCTCCTTAGCCCAAATAGTAAATACCCACTCACCTAACGTCTAATTCTAACAGAGTAACAGCACTTGACCCTTAGTTCTTAGGGTTTATTCATTTTGTTCTTTGTTCTTTCTTCTTCTTAGCAAATACCCATTCTCACTCTGCTGCTGATCGACAGTCGCCGTTGCTGCTCTGCTCTCGAAGAGGTAAATTCTCTTTTCCTTATGTTTTTATGATTTATGTTTGCTCTTTGATTCTGCTACCAACTTATGTATTTAGTTCAAGTTTATTATATGAGAATATGAAGGAAACTGATTAGAGATTTAAAAAAAAAAAAGAATGCTTGTGCCTGAGTAGATTCAACATTCAAGAATGCTTGTGCCTGAGTAGATTCAACATTCAAGAATGCTTTAATCGGTAATAGTAGACACTACACAGTAACTTGCCCTCTCTTTCAGTTATGATAGTTTCTGGATTCATTTGTACTTATACAATTGTATTGGCGTGTTTATCTTTTCATCTTTCTGACTCATAATGGCCTTGAATACTTATTGCACAATTAAAATCAACCCTTAAGTAAATGGCAGGAACTATGTTTTCTTGTATTCTTTATTTTTCTTAAAATCTGATTTGTTCCCTTATTTTGCTTCAGTTGCTTTCCATATGTCAAATGTGCACCTCTTCCTGACTGCCTCATTCTGCTTCAACTGCTAGTCTGCTTCACTGTTGCCTCATTTAGTTATTTTGCCTCATTTTTAAAATTATTTATTTGTTTCTCTTTGATAATTTTTTCTAGATGGTGGATGAAAGTAGAGTTAGCGGGGCTGATTCAAATGAAAGTTTACCTATTAGTGAAGATACCTAAACAATTGATACTCAAGGAACTAAAAAAAGAAAAGTCATGACACAGATCCAAGGTTTGGCCTCATTTTGAGACATCTAAAAATATTGGTATTTATCTAAAGATGGTGCAAAGTGTAAATATTATAAGAAAGTTTTAGGTGCTTCAACTACGAATAAAACAACAAGGTTGAGACAACATTTGAATAGGTGTCCCTTGCTCGATTTTATACTCCTGCTAGGCTGCTACGGCTATTGTTGTTTCTGTAGTTTTTGAACTGCCTACTGATGGTGCTAGTTGTTGTTTATTAACTGCTTAGCTGCTGGTTTTGAAACTGCATAGCTGCTGTTTTTTATTTCCCTAGCTGCTGCTTTTTTTGGTGCTGTTTTTGGTATGCTGCTACCACTGTTTTGGACTGGTGCTGGTGCAGATTTTGTAACTGATGCTGGTGCAGATTTTTAAATGCTAATGGTGCAGATTTTTAACTGTTGATGGTGCAGTTTTTTAGCTGCTGTTGGTGCAGTTTTAGAACTAATGCTGGTGTTGTTTCGGACTACTGCTGGTGCAGATTTTTAACTGCTGCTAGTGCAGTTTTTTTAGCTACTGTTAGTGCTATTTTAGGACAAGTACTGATGTTGTTTTGGACTACTTTTGGTTCATATTTTTAAGAGTTGCTGCTGCAAATTTTAGCTGATGTTAGTGTTGTTTTAGGACAGCTGCTAGTGTAGTTTTCGAACTGATACAATGTTGTTTTTAAGCTTTTTAATTTTTGTAAAAAAGTTGAGGTGTTTGTTAAAATGAGATGAATTGAATGAAAAAATTTAGAATGAAAAATCAAATTATAAAACCGAAACCGAACTGAAATAACCAAACCGAATAACAATAAACCGAACCGAACCGAATAAATTTTTTTTTTGGTATTTGGTATTAATATTCAACAACCGAATACCGAAATTCCGAACGTAAAATACCGAACTCAAACCGAAATTCCGAATGCCCAGCCCTATCTATTAGCTCATCTAAGGAGAGAGTGCTAAGGTCCTTGCTTTCAATGATAGCACAAGCCTTAATTCTCAAGAGTCTGGGAGTACCCTAGTCAAAATCTTTTCAACCCTATCTTATATAGTTAAAACCCTTCCTAGAGAAATAAGTTCAGTTGCAATGGTATTAAACCTAGTGTACATTTCAGAAATTATTTCTCCTTCTCTCATTTTAAAACTTTCATATTCAGCAAAGAGAAGCATACCTCTAGATCGTTTTACCTTGTTGGTTCCTTCATGAGCAACCTGCAATGCATCCCAAATTTTTTTGCCAGTGGAGCAGCCTTGAATTCTAGTGTACTCATCAGGACCAAGTCCACAGACAAACCACTTCTTAACCTTAGCATTCTTCTCCCATTGCCTCAAGTCATCACCAGTGCATTCCCTTCTGGTTTTGGGAACATCATTACCTTCAGCATCCTTCTTCATTGGAATTATGGGACCTTCAATGATTATATCCCCTAGTTCATAATCCCCAGCTTGAAGATGATCTCTCATCCTCTCTTTCCACCATGAGTAGTA
The DNA here is from genome assembly GCA_037355625.1 of Petunia x hybrida. NCBI lineage: Eukaryota > Viridiplantae > Streptophyta > Magnoliopsida > Solanales > Solanaceae > Petunia > Petunia x hybrida. The sequence goes on from JBBBVM010000974.1 coordinate 988,645, forward strand.
CTTACCATTGAACAAAGGTGGCCTAACAGTGGACTGACCCTCAGAGTTTCCTATGGTGCACTCATTTTTCTAATCCTAAGGTGTTAACCTCTTTAAGGATAAGCCGCTCTAATACCAATTGATATACCTAGTACACACAAAAATTACACAAGGGGGGGGGGGTGATTTGTATAATGCCCAATTTTTATTTTAACTTAACAACTTAAGGACTAGTTTCTCATATGTGTTCCTTTATTTAACTAAGTGCGGAATAAGTAAATAAGTAAATGAACACAGATAATTTAGCGTGGAAAAACCCCGACAACTTGGGATAAAAAAACCACAACCTACTTCCTCAAGTAGGATTTCAACTTCACTATTTGAAAGACTCATTTTGTTACAAGACTTTCTTCTGACTAACCTAGGACTAACTCTAATCCCATAGTGACCCCTTTCACAATAGATGAAGTTTCTTCAAGTAACAGGACTTGAATTGTGTACTTTTTCAGAACTTATAAGTAAGTAAATAGTACAACTCAATAACTCCTACTACAGATGAACTAAGATCAAGAACAATAAGACTCAATCTAAGGAATGGATTCTTTACTTAGTTCCCTGTAGCTTATGACTGCTCAAATACAACTTAGACTTGCTTTAATGTTTTTTCTCTAAACTCTCTGTATTTGTGTGTGTCTTCAAGTCACGAATGCTTTTCAATTTATATAGTTGGAAACATGAGAAATTTTGTACTATTAGAACTCCAAAGGTCTTCCAGGGTTTGAGTCCTAATTGAACTCCTTCTTGGATAGATGATATCTTGTTTGCCTTAACCTAGTCTCTATGTAATCTTTTCAATCTTGTACACCCCTACATAGTTATCAAAGATAAATATTAGAATTAGGATAATATTAACTTTTCCGACTCAATTGATTTTGCATTAATATTTATTTAGCTGGGAGATTCAAAGAAATATGTCCATTGATCTGCTCCTCAGTCATCATTCAGAAACTCAAAGCTAACAAAATTCTTCAAGCACGCGTATAAAGCGAGTGCTGCACCAGTCATAGTACCCAAGCACTTTTGTATGCTGGATAAATTGAAGTACGACGGAACAACTGACCCGAACGAGCACATTGCTGCCTAGTAAAAGGTCGTTAAGAGCAACAAGATCACGAAGGAAGAAACCCAATATGCCCTAGTGAAGAGACTAAGCTCAATCTTGACCAAAGGTGCCATCACATGGTACACTCAGTTACCATTAGGATCAGTTGAATCATTCACTCAGATGCAGGATCTTTTCAAGAAAGCGCACTCTGGAGGCCGCAAGCGAGAGAAACATATGAAGGATATATTTGAGTTCTGATGATGTGATGATGAACTACTGAAGGATTACTTAGAAAGGTTTCAGAGGGAATGCATGGAGCTTCCTCCAATTCCTGATAATATCATCGTGGTAGCCTTCGGCAAGAGCGTGAACTCCAGAGGTTCATTAGCTACCCGAGAGCTACAAAGAAGTCTTACTCAACACCCGATGAAGCCATGGAATGCCCTGCACATACGGTACAACGAGAAACTCCGTCTAGAACTAGAGCAGGCCCCGGGATACACTGACAAACCCTGACCAATTATTGAGGACATTGATTAGTGTCAAAAATGGGAGCACTACAAAGAACCTTTAGCGGGAAATGAGGGTAGCGAAGAAGGAGAGATTACAGAGTTGGTCCTCCGAATCTCGTTGAGAAACGAGAGGATACCAGAAAGGCACCATCATACCCTTACAAGTGATCATTCAGCATTGATAGAACACCCGATAGATTTTAGGAACTCGAACTGCGTGTTAATGCTGTGGATTTTTAAAAGATCACCTCAAGAATACCCTTATACATGAGCCTAGCAACATGAGGGCAGAACCCAGCAAAAGAGACTCAAACCTCTTTTGTGATATCCATAGAGATCACGGGCACGAGACCGCAGGCTGCATTGCCTTGATTCTAGCGGTAATAGGCTTACTCAACTAAGGCTACTTGAAGGACCTGTTGACAGAAAAAGAAAAACACACGTACACCAAAAATTGAAGCTCAGAGGGCTCCCCAAATCTGCCAGAACCAAAAATATCTATCAATGTGATAATCGACGGCCCTTTGTTACTTAATGATCAGAACTAGAGCGATGCAGAGCTTGATGGAGGCTACGCCCTAGATGGGATGATCCTATTCAGAGATGAAGATAGCATCTGTTGCGATATTCCTCACCACGAAACCTTGGTCATAACACTGTGAATAGGTGACACAGATGTTAAATGCATTCTAGTTGATGTTGGCAGCGTCGTAAACCTTATTAAATGGGAGATCATATAGGCAATGGGAATTGAAGACCAAGTAACCCTGAGCATCTATACACTAGTTGGCTTCAACAATGCTTGTGAGAAATCTATTGGAGAGGTAAATCTCGCAGTATGCACGCCTGGAGCAGAACACGTCGCTTCCTTTCGAGTAATCAAGGGAAGGGTCCCTTACAACGCTATCGTGAGACGACCAGAGCAGTACCTCCCACCATGCACCAAAAGCTCAAGTACCCCACTAAATAAGGGGAAAAAAGAAATAAACTGTGATAAGAAAGTAGCAAGGGAGTGTTATACATCAGCCATTATTGAAGCGTCCGAACCCAGCACAACGTCAAAGGCGAGCCCCTTAGAAGTAGCAGAGGCCTCGAAACTTCAATCAACTAAGATGATTGCCCCGATAATTTGGATGATTATTTTAGGGGGGACAAGGAGTGGCATTTAAATTTAGTCTTTCTAGCTATAGTTTTTCTCAAACTTTAGTTGTAGCTTTCTAGTTCTTATTAGTGATGTTACATGTTTTCACCACAGCAGCTCGCGCTCAGTGCCCCCTATATCAATAAGACTACTATTTTACATAGTCAGTTTTTACAATTAGATCCATCTAGGAACCAATTATTTATAGCCCCGAAACAACTTAACTTGAAGTAATACGCTCACTTTTTAGTACAAAGGTAGAGTAAACTACTCGCTTAAAGCAAGATCACTTCTAATTCAGCCACCATGTATTATCGTATGTTGAAATATTCAATTCAACACCTACACCAATATGTTGGCGGGTACGCCCGCCCCTATTGTGCCTTTTAAGACTTAAGCACTCAAGTGTACGAGCACTGTTGTCCTAGCGTGAACGCAAAAATGCCCCATTTTATATAACAGGCTAAAGTCATCCCTTTGAGGGTAGGGGTCCTGCCCTAATCTCAAAGACGTCTATCGCAGATGCAACTTAAGCCGCTACCCGATGGCGCAAAATGGTAAACAGCAGACGTACATGCCCAAGTTGGCTCACTATAAAACATTCGAGACATTACAATAAACAAGAGTACATCTGCTAGAAGCTTAGTAAAGCCTCCTAAGTCTTTGGCGCATACATGCTCATTTAGGCACGATCTTATGAGACCATTAATTAAAATGCTTATGGTGTGAAATAAAGTTATCACTGGCAAATCACAGATAATGGAAGCATCAAAATAACAGTAATGGCCTCAAAACAGGCAAATTTTATAATTACGCCAGAAACAGGGGCAATTGTTCAAATTAACATGGCAAAATGCAAAGGGGGGAACGTTAGTTCTCTCTTTGAGGACTTTCTCCCTCAGCAACGCTCCGTGAAGGTCCTGCTTCACCAACTGCAGGCTCCCCAATTGGCATGTCGTCTTCTCCTTTACCATTGGCTTCTTCATAACCTTCCTCAAGGTCAGATCCTAGCTGAGCGTGTACTTGGGCACCAGCTTGGTCATCGAAGCAATCGTGACAGCCAGATCCAAGTTAGGGTTATCATGAACCCAGTGAAGACTAGCGAGTGCAGCTGCCAGATTTGTACAGTCTAACTCAGCCATATGATGGGCGGTCATAGCATTCATCTTCTCTTCCATCTGGTGGGAATTGTTGCAAAGCTTATCACGGACCTTTCCCAAGGATGACACCTTACCTTGCAGCTTATCGTTCTCGTCCTGGAGGAAAACTGAAAGATTGTTGGCTTCAGAAGTTTCCTTCTCGACAGCTTTGATCTTGTCTTCCATCTCAGACACTCGCTGCCGCAAGCCGACTTCAATTGCCTCCAGGCGAGTCACATTGGCATAGTGCATTTGTCCGGTGAGTCTGGCTTCCTTAAGAGATGAGGTCTCTACATCTTCTTTGTGCTTGCAAACCTCGACAACCATTGCAGTTTCAAGGTTGTTGGTCTTTATCTGCTCGAAGCGATGAGCTTTGCGCGTGGTCAAGACTTCCTGCTTCAGCTGCTCTACTTTAGCCACAAATGACTACAAACTAGTGACTTGTCCCTACAAAGCATCATTTTCCCCTCTCATGAGTTCATCCAAGCATCCTCGATGAAGAATTTCATGGTAGACAATCAATCCCTGAATAGACATCAAAAGGAAATTCAAGAGGAGATGAAGATTCGCTTTAAAATATCACGACCAATGGAGCGAATGAGGTGTACCTGAAGAGAACATCCTGTAGCGACCTTGAGCAAGTTTTGATGACTATAAGCAGCTAGATACCTCTGCTCAGAAGGGCCAATCATCTCGGCGGTATGGCCAGTCATAGTGCCCAGACTTTCAAACAGGTTAACCTCGTAGCAATGCGGATGACAACCTCACGGGATCCGCCAAGGGGCTCTACAACAGCATCTGTATCAACGACCACCTCTTTACCAGAGGCGATGCTGAGAATAGTTAGTTGACTCAAGTTCAAGGGCCAAGGTAGCAGGTTTTGTACACGTTCAGTTGATAACTATCCATAAGACGTACGAAATAACTAAATCAGCAAAGAAAATGGAGGGTTGAACTAACCTGATGATGGATCCTCAAGATGAACCGTCGGGAGCACGACTTCGTCCCTCGCACTAGCCTCTTCTTCAGCTTCAGAAGCTTCATCAAAAAGATGCCTACATTTTTCGCGTAGAGTGGTTGGACTTTGGAGTAATAGTAGCCGGGGAAGGAGTACCAGCCTCAAACTCTGGTACTCGGGGGACTCCCTCGTTATCAAAGATAACCAAAGGCTCGTCAACAACCACGACATTATCAAATCTGGCAAGCCTTTTTCTCTTCGAGGAACAAGAGCCGTTGGCTTTCTCTACAACCCTACCAGCAGAGGCCTGCACATCAGGAAGTGGGGCAACGTACGGGGCAGCAATGGGATTTTCTCTTAATTCAAGCATTTGACGAGGGGAGACTCCTAAAAGGGGAAGAAAATATCAAACAGTTGAAGTACAAGGATATGTGGAGATTCAAAAGAATGGCTTACCATCTTTTGCTTGCCAGCCATTCATACTGGCCAGGGCCACGAAAGCGATTGTTCTAGCAGGGTTCCTAGAAAATATCGCAGTAACCCACATAGCCAATGCATCATGGAACATGTGAATTGTCTTCATGGAATTCACTAGAAAGAACGAGAGTCCGTGCAAGAAAGAGAAAGCAAGAGCATATGGGACTACACTGCAGGAACTTACGTTTCCTGTTGAGGACCTATGGAAAAGGATAGGACCAGACTATGTTGGGGGTACACACCGCCACATACTGGTGGAACCAGCCAAGATCTTTTGAGTCCTCACTATTGGAGACTATACCTCTTTTTCCCGTCTTTTGAAGGTCAACATACCTGCTTTGTGAAGGCGGCGAGTGTAAAAGGTATGAAGGCGCCAGAAAGTGAAGTGCACCCTGTCGGGTTGGCCATATGATCCAATACGACCACTAAGCGCCAAACGGAGGGCCTGACTTGGCCCAAAAAAAAATGTTGTAGTGGTGGCACAATTCTTCAACAATCGAATGTAAACTCTTGTTAAGATGAGAGTAAAAGGGTAGATATGAACCATCGAAAAACAAATATGATGGGTAGAAATTATTTCCTCAACAGTAGGAACAACGATGTCTATGATGGAGGGCCACTTGCACTTGATTCTGATACGAGTAATATCATCCTCAATAATGGCAGATAGGTAAAATTCAATCGAAAGGTTATCATTTTCACCCTCCTGTCTTGGCTGCCTGGACTTTCATTCTACCATCGCCTTTGAAATTCAGGACTTGGGGAAGGTAATCTTGGACCCTAAAGTTCCTGGGAAGAAAGTTTTCTTCTTGGGCCAGTTCAAAGAATATTTGTTTCAGATTTTGTAGAAAAGGATCTGTTTTTGAAAGGAAGGTTTTTTGAAAGAGTATGAGGGCATATACACGACTCTGTAATTATGGTGTCTTTATACACGCCAAAGAGGGTCCTGGATGGAAATTTGATCATTTTGCAGAAGTGGGATCGTGATCATTATGGCTTACGCGATAAATCCTAATAATTACGAGATTGTGTGGGAAAATATACGCGACCTATTGATATGGGGATACGAGTCCAACTTGCGAAACTAGACTTATCCTACAAGTCACTAGGCACTAAGGATATACGCCCGCTTCTAGAGCCAACGACCATTTAGGCAGTTTGGTCACAGGGCGCAGGGCACACATCCCATCACCTAGGGTTTACAATCTCCTAGTTAGGGTTTAGTATACCACTGCCTTGAGTTGTAGGTTCATAGCCTTATTAGTATTTGTATTTACCTTATTGAGGATTGGGTATCACTACTATAAATACTCCTCCTTACATTGTATTGTACTATCTCTGAATTCTCCATCAACATCGGCTACACTCAATGAATAAGATTTACATTGCTTTCCTCCATTATTTCTTGTTTATTTACTTGGCTTTATTTTCATCGTATTTATTTACTTTTCCATCGTAATTTACCGTATTGCTTGTGACCTCATTCATAATTAATTGTTTAACCTAGACGTACAAATTTTGGCATAAACAGTTTGGCGCCCACCGTGGAGCCCAGGCAATTGTAGGTATTCTACGAAGGAAAAGGTGCAATCATGTCAGACGATTGTAGCAGCATTCCGAAGAATACCATAGACGCAAAAGATCTCAGCCATCCCAGCATACAACAAAAGGATCCTATCGAGCAGCCACAGAATTCTTCTCATGAGCCTATCCCTATTGCTAGTGATGGTGAAGGAGATCAATCGCTAAGAGGTAATTCAGAGTTCAGAGGGTTTCTCTTGGACATACTCAAAACTGTGTCCGAGCAGAACTCGAACAGCATAGCTGAAGGGATATCCCAGAAATTGGGAGCAATGTTTATTGGTTCCTCTCAGATGTTAATGTCCCCGTGAGGACAAACGCCCACGAACAACTCGCCGGCATCAGTTCCTAACCACAGGATCAACATTGATGTTGTTCCAAGAGGCTCATCAACAATTAACAATCAAGACCGTAAAGGAACCTAGTCATCCAGGACCTCATAAAGGAGATGAAGGCTATCCACGATCGAATCAGTAACATGTCAGGTGCTCCACCCCAAGTTACCACGGTAGATGAGCATAAGTTATACAAACATGCTTACAAAGCAAGCACAGCACCGCTCCGCATACCAAAGCACTTCCGCCTGCCGGATAACTTCAAGAATGACGGAACAACTGATCCGGACGAGCACATCACTGCTTACTATATAGCTGTGAAGAGTAACGGGATTACTGAAGAAGAAATCCAGTCTGCTCTAGTGAAGAGATTTGGCTCAACCTAAACCAAAAAAGCCCTTGCTTGGTACACTCAGCTACCAATGGGATCCATTGAATCATTCACTCAGATGCAAGACCTATTCAAGAAAGCACATTCCGGTTCCCGCAAGCGGGAGAAGCGCATGGAAGGCATATTCGAGATATAACAACATGACAACGAATTGCTGAAAGATTAGCTCGATATATTTCAGAAGGAACACATGGAGATCCCTCCAATCCCTGACAATATCACTATAGCCTTTGGAAAAAGCTTGAATTCAAAGGGATCTTTAGCTACCCGAGAATTGCAGTGGAGTTTTTCTCAACATCCAGTATCTACATGGAGTGCTCTACATCAAAGGTATATGAAGAAACTCTGTTTTGAACCAGACCATTCTTATAATCCCGAGGACTAGCGAATTAAGAGACTGGGAAGCCTGTTCTTAGAAGGTGAAGGGGATGGTAGGAGGATGAAGCTAAAGGTTCAAAATCAAGCGGGTGTCGGGCGGCAGAATAATTCTCGAGTATCCGGATCCAAGGAGAAGCGAACTGAGCCCATCAATTTTAGGGACTTTTGTCTTTGTGTCAATGTTGTGGACCTAGTCGCCAATCAGTTTGGTAAATTGGGTCCCAGGGTCTGATGTCCACCTAATGCGAAGGGATCTACAGAGATAAATACAACACCCTATTGCAACTTTCATCCATCAGGGGCCATGCAATGGTCGATTGCAACGCCTTGATGATCGAGATTGAACACTAGCTAAAGGACTGCCATCTCAAGGAGCTGTTGGAAGTAGGGCGGGCCTATTTAAAAGCCTAGAATCTAACAACCTGAAGACTATCAATGCAATCATTATGGACGAACAACCAGACACGGCCCTGAGACTACAATAACCGAGATAATGTTCGAATCCATCGCATTCGACTTGGAGGAGCAAGCAGACCGCAAAGGAGACCTTTTTGTACCGGTGGATGTATCTGCCGTATATATCCAGCTGGCTCTTATCGACCCAGGGAGCAGTACCAATATTATCCGCGAGGAGATGTTACACAAGTTCAGCCATTGTCCTCAAATATCCTCGAGCACTCGAACATAATTGCTTTCAACGGAATCTGGGAAGTGTCCCCTGGGGAACCAGCTCTACTGGTCCATATACCGGGCATGACGAGCACAACCATTTTCCAAGTGATGATTTGTAATCTCCCATACGATGTAGTCCTGGGATGACTCTGGATACACTACATCAGGGGAGTGCCCTCAACACTTCATCAGGTCTTCAAATACTCGACCTTGCGCAGGGTCGCCGTCCTACGAGGTGAGCGGCTTCTCCCCGAGGAATATCGCCTTACTCCGGATGGGATTACATATTTCGAGTCAAAAGTCATTGAGGCCTTATTGCGAGAGGTTAGGGATGAACTCATCAAGCTGCGAGACCGATTGTCGCTGATGGATCAACTAGGCCCAAGAGCGACTGAATCGGCGTGTCGTCTCTCTGAGGTGCTATGGAAGCAAAGAGGACCCCTCTTGCTGATACAATGTTATTTAATGATGGCTCGGACGAATATCCAACTCCTGCAGATTCCAGCCATAACCGAGCCAGTGACAGGTGAGCACCTACTTCTATAGGTTTCAATATCTGATATAGCTTGGAATGCAGTCCTTGTACAAGAAGAGAATGGGCAACAGTTTCCCGTGAAGTACGCCAGCAGAATGCCACAATACATAGACAAGTTCTTGCCCTTACAGATCCATATCATAACAACCGTGGTAATGGCCACACGAGAGTTGCGTTCGTACTTTCGTGAGCACTCTGTCACTTTAGTCTCTTCGACACCGGTGCAAGCATTTCTGTCTAAGCCCGGTCTGTCGAAAGATATGGTAAAGAGGGCTAAAGAGTTGGGAGAGTACAACATCATCCATCAACCCCGTACGGAAACCAAGACGCAGGCATTGGAAGGTTTTACCTCAGATATTACATAAGAATTGCAGTGGAAATCTGAATAATCGCTTAGGAGTGAAGCAACAATTGAGTACGGCCGTTGGAAAATTGGCACGGGAATGAACCTTGACGGGGAAAAGATTGATCTCTAGATCAGAACGCCGTCTGTAATGGACTACCACTATGCCATGAAAGCTGATGACAATGAAGCAGAGTGTGAAGCGATATCTTGACTTAGCCTACACACTGGGGCTAGGGAGATCAGCTTGTACAATAAAGCTCAGCTGATGATTAATCAGCTAAGGGAAATCTTCGTAGGTGAGGACATCCGTAAGCCGGATAGAAGGAGGAAAAATAGGGCAATCTTGAAAAAATTTCATGCATGGGAATTCATTGACACGACCTGAATTTTCAGCTAGGCCGTGCAGGCACCCGACATCCTCCCCTAGACCCGTCGGTCGAATCCTTAACAACTGAATTAGGAAAATGATTATAAATCCAACTCATAAATAAGAATAAGACTTAGAAAAAGCACAGATATACTGATACATCTAAGCTGTACAAAAGAAATTACAGCTAACTACCCTACATACAAGGTTTAGGGCTATCCAAACTAGACATCTAAGAGTATAAAAGAAGACAGATACCTCTTGAAGGGAGCAAAAATAAGACTAAAATAATAAACATAAAACTGGCGAACTTAATCCTGGAGCGAACCTGCCGAAACGAGATAAATAGACAAGAAACAAAAAACCAAACAAGGGCAAGTCAAAAGGACTCAATAAGTGGGGCAGACTAGCCACCTCAAAGAATAGGATAGCTAGCTAGGCAGAAGTCAAGTAGAAAGAATAGGATAGCTAGCCAAGGAGAAGTTAAGCAGATAAACCAAATTCACCTTATCTCAACCACAAACGGCAAAGCCAAATAATAACTGGAACATGTATGGAACCATAAACTCATAAACGACCAGGATTCATAAGATAGAACATATAGGTATCCTGAACATATCAACAATCAGAAATACATCATATCATCTGTAAATATTGTTGCAGCGTGCAACCCGATCCATATATTTATACTGTTGCGGCGTGCAATGAAATTGAATGAATGCAGTTATCATACCCGATTTTGGACTCAACTCGAGGCGAGTCGGGTTTCGGATTTGACTGGGTGAACTCGTTTGAGTTAAGATTTTGGAGTCGCCACCTAAAAAATTTCCTAGGCATATTAGGTCACCTATTAATTTCCAATTCCATTTAAATAATTAACTCTGGGTTGGTCTACGAGTCAGGGATTCGGATAAGAGGTTCAAGTTAACTCGAGAGGAAGGGGTTAGGCAACTCTCGAGCTCCACAAATGTGGTTACCGGTCGGACTTTATAATTGGGATTCTAGAGCAAATAATTAAACTAACTAGACACTAAAAATATTTAAATATTGAACTAGGTATGTAAATTTGAAGGCAAGTAATAGTAAATAAATATTCATTTCGTCTCTTTCCTAATCTTCATTTCAATGTGCCTTGCAAAATAAACAAACAAGTTAGTAAAGAATAGAATAAAATAAATATAAGTAAAGTCAAATGATTATAAATATTTGTCCTTTCGCAAATACGTTGTCCGTTCGTGACTTAATCACGGTGCACCCCGCAAGAAACATGAAAATGAATTAATATAAAAATAATAATAATTTTAATAATAATAATAAGAATAATTATAATAATGATAAGAATGATAGTAATAATAATAACTATAATAATAATAATAATAATAATAAATATAGTAATAATAATAATTTAAAGTAAGTAGCAGTAGCAGTAGCAGTAGCAGTAGCAGTAGCAGTAGCAGTAGCAGTAGCAGTAGCAGTAGCAGCAGCAGCAGCAGCAGTAGTAGTAGTAGTAGGCTCAGGTGTGTATGAATTGGATGGAGGTCAGAGACGTCGATACGGCTGCGAACACGCCGGCCGGTCGTGTTGCCATGCCAAGTACCGGTCTCGTCACTCCATCACCGGCTCGTTTGTAGTCACGGCTTTGTACACTTCATCATAGCCTTTTGTTTTAGGGATAGGGAATGGGATTGTTCGTTCAAATTAGTAGTCCTCAAATAAATAATTATTTTCCTTGGACGTAGTTGATTTAACGTCCGTCAATTCATTGTCTGTCAATTCCTGGTGTAGGGCTCAATATATGTAAAAATATATCTTTTCATTGGCCTTGTTTAGCGTACTAAATTGTCCATATCAGTACATGACCAATACTTCAGTGTCAAAGGAAACTGCAAAAACTCTCAAATAAACAGTCAGTACTAAATAAAATAGTGGGACCCAGTTAAGCAATACATCGGGTCAAAACAAAAGGATACGAACAAAATCAGTCAAACGAGACTCTATGTTATCGACGATAGAGACGATAGAAACAACACAGTGAGAACCAAATAACTCTCCTCTCCCAATTCCGATCCAAATTAACAGGAACCAGAGATCACAATCAAGTAATCACGATAATTTCTAAAATCATCATCCCCAAAAGAATTGGAGCAACGTGATATGGAGGCGACGATGTCGCCATAGCAGTGACGGAAATAGAGGAGCGACAGCCGGCAGGTCTCGACAGAAAGCTCTGGCGACCTCGCCGGCGCCGCTGCTACTCTGAGCCTCGTCTTCCCTTTTTCCTGTCAGGAATACTTAATAACAAAGTGTCAAAACGAAATGGAATAATCGAGTGAAGATAAAGAAATAAAGAATCAATGATGGGATTCCCAATCCCGATTTCGTTTTGGTACTACTCCCTGTTTCTGATGTTTTCCACCGGAATTAATGGTGGTGGTGGTGACAGGTTTTTGCCGTTACCCTTCACCTCTTCTTCTCACTGTCCCGATGACCCCTCCCGCCCACTACTGTTTCCCATTGTTTCCCCGATCTTCCCTCCGTTTCTGTTCGATTGTGTGTATATCGATGTTTGGGTGTTGATGTATGTAGGTGTGGGGTGGTGTTGTGGTGGTGTACTGTTGGTTTGAAGAGAAGACTTGCACTATGTATGTTCTGTGGAGTATGCCTGTTGGATTTCTGTTTGTGTACTGATTTGTAAGCGGAAGAGGCAAGTGTGGAGAAGTACTGATTTTCTTATATGTTGATGGTGAAATTCGTATGTGGGGAAAGAAGGTTGGGGAGCTGGAGCCGTGGGGTATGTGTGGAGGTTTTGTTGTGTATGTATTTTGGTCAGGAAGGGATCAAGGGGGATCTTCTGATTTTTTGGTACTGTGTTTGTAGAAATGGTGAAGGTGAGGGAGATGAGAGTTGTGAGTAGGATGCGTGTCTTTCCTTGGCCGATCGTGTGTGTGTGTAAGTGAGTCCCGTACTGATGATTTTGAGTGTGTATATGTACAACTTTTTGAGAAAAAAAGTTGTTGGGGATTGAGGAGGTAATTTAGGGATTTAGAAGATATTAGGGGATTTTGGAGAGATTAGGAGATTGAGGAGGGATTTAGGGAATGATTTTAGGGGTTAGGATAGTGATATGGGTGGGACGAACTTGGACATGGTTTTTTGCAAAAGGATGTATTTGGTTAGGGAATGCGGCAAGGTTCAGAGTGAATTTGAAAAGATGAAAGAATATGATAAATAAAAAATTAGATTTTGTTAAAGATTGGGGAATTAAATAACTGAAAGAAAATTGCAAATAATCCCTCAATAGACCGGACGTACCTAGACAGGAGTTTGTCTAGGTTCGTAGGAAAGAGTGCTTTTAAAAAGAGGATTTAAATTCGAAAATAACTCAAAATTTAAATAAATATGACAAATCAAGAAATAAAAATGAATTGATTATTTGTTTGGCTAATATTTTACTTAAAGGCACTTTTAAAAATAAATGTGAATATATATACACACATATTGTATAAAATGGTACAAACACGTAGTAAAAAACATACGTAAAGCAAATTGGAATGCCAATTTAACTACTTAAGTATAAATAGCCACAAATATTTGCTAAACGCTATGAATGCACTAAAGTTGCACAAATAATCACGTTTTGATAAATAGCCTAAATGATGCAAAATTACGTAGTATAGTCACATTTAAATATGTAATATGTAGGTAGGGGATAACACACGTAAATACATGCTTCTAATGCACATTTTGCACAAATAGCCAAATTGCACCTTTAAGTTAAATCATAGCCAATTTTAAAAAAGGTAGGGACAAAATTGGGTGTCAACAGCTGCCCCTCTTTGCCCGGGGATGATGAAAGAGTCTTCGGGCAAAGACATTGATAGTGTGGCCAATTTTGTCACGACTGGAAGGTGAAATGATTAAAGGGGAAATGGGAGTTTCAGGGTTTTTTTGGCCGAACTCCGGTCTCCGAGTTGCCTACATATCTCGGGTTTCATGAGAATCAGGCCGTGTGTAGTTCTAGAATGGCATTTTGCCTGTGCGGGATGTTATGACACACGATTTTTGATGTAAAGACTAAACTTATCCAAGTATGTAAAGTTTAGGTTCATGTGTGCTTTGCCTTTTGGCGAGATAAATGAAGAATGAAGTAAAGGCACTGGCGAAGGTGAGATAACCTCAACAGATCGAGCGTGGGAAAAGAGGCTTATAATCGTCCTAGTTATGAAAATGTGGCGCGCTACACACCCATAAAGAGGAGATTATATGTACATAGTTTCCACTTCGTCTCGATAAATGAGTAAACTCGCCTCTAATATCGCCTTGACTGGCCTAGGAAGAATTTGAGGAGCGAGTTCTATAAATGCGCACAACTCAAATAGATGGGCACGATTAAGCATGAAAACACACACGATTGACACAGATAGGCTTGAATAGGCAAAGTAGGAATTGGTTGGAAGGAAATAAAAAATGACATCCTAATTCACGATGGAGGATTTGGTAGATTACTTGTGGAAGTATGAGATGATCTGCTTTTGGGCGTGTCAAAATTTGACAGAATAGGTATTTTGCAGGTAGGAAAAAGGCGTTGTCGAAGTCGAGATGACATCGATAGACCGAGTGTGGCGAAATAGGCTTGTAAACGTCCTAGTTATGAAGATGTGGTGCACAACACATCCATAAAGAGGGGTTTACATGGGCACATTTTCCACTATAACTCGATAGAGAAGTCACCTTGGCCTTGACATTGTCTTGAATGGACTGAGGAGTATTGAGGAGTGAAGCACGATAAATATGCACGATTCAAACAAATATGCACGAATAGGAAGGAATACAGAGTTGGTACCCAATCGGCGAGGAAAGATTATGTAGATCACTGGTGCGAGTATGGAATTGTAGCTTTGAGTGCTTTGGAGCTGGGCAACGTAGGTAACTTGCGGATGTAGTGAAAGCATTGACTGCAGGATTAGGCCTTTCGAATTGGGTTTTGGGATGAAGCTTTGTATGTGCTTTAGGCTTTTGCGGTTGCATAATTGGTAGTGATTTTGGGAGCAGGTGTGAGAGCGAGACGCAAGGGTTTGCCGAGAGATCGATGAGTTATTATAGCAAAATCAAGACAAAATGCAAATTGAGATAAAGATAAAGTAAACTTCCCTGTTCAGTTGAGCTCTCCTTTGCCTAGTCCGCTTTCAGGTACTCAGTGCTACGGAATGTGTGCCTCTCCTCTGGGGATATCCATTTGCTAAGTGCTTCTCGTCGGGAGGTAGTTGCCTTGTCGTGCTGAACTGTTGTTGGATCATTTTGCAAATGCAATGCCGGATTGTATGTTCATAGCTTTTCGTCCTTTAAAGGTGTGCTTGTGACATCGAGCTGTATACTCCTTTTGTATTGAGTTGTGCCTCTTTCCATGCAGGGTTGCCTATCAGTCTTTCATTTTGGTTGCACAACCTTTGCCATGTTGTCCTTTCAACGGGCTGTCTACCCTCCAGGCTGTCTTCCTGTTACAATGACAAAATTTGCATCGGGCTGTGTACCCTCCGCGGAGTCAGCTTCGACATCGGGCTGTGTACCCTCCGTCGGTGCTTCGGGCGGTGTACCCTCGAAAAGTTAAATGCCTATCGATATCGGGCTGTGTACCCTCAATCGACACTTCAGGTTGTGTGTCCTCAGCTAATATAAAATACAAATCGATATCGGGCTGTGTACCCTCAATCGACGCTTCGGGCTGTGTACCCTCAGCTAATTTAAATGACAAATCGACATCGGGCTGTGTACCCTCGGTCGACGGTTCGGGCTGTGTACCCTCAGTTAATTTAAAATACAAATCGATATCGGGCTGTGTACCCTCAACCGACGCCTCGGGCTGTGTACCCTCAGCTTATGTAAATGACAAATTGATATCGGGCTGTGTACCCTCAATCGACGATTCGAGCTGTGTACCCTCAGCTAATTTAACTGACAAATCGACATCGGGCTGTGTACCCTCAGTCGACGCCTCTGGCTGTGTACCCTCTGCTAATTTAAATGACAAATTGACATCGGGTTGTGTACCCTCAGTCGACGCCTCCAGCTGTGTGCCCTCAGCTAATGTAAATGACAAATAGATATCGGGCTGTGTACCATCAATCGCTGCTTCGGGCTGTGTACCCTCAGCTAATTTAAATGAAAAATCGACATCGAGCTGTGTACCCTCAGTCGACGTGTTGGGCTGTGTACCCTCAGCTAATTTAAATGACAAAATGACATCGGGCTGTGTACCCTCAGTCGACGCTTCGGGCTGTGTACCCTCAGCTAATTTAAATGACAAATCGACATCGGGCTGTGTACCATCAGTCGATTCTTACCATCAGTCGATTCTTCGGGCTGTGTACCCTCAGCTTATTTAAATGACAAATTGGTATCGGGCTGTGTACCCTCAGCTAATTTAAATGTCAAATTGGTATCGTGCTGTGTACCCTCAACCGACGCTTCGGGCTGTGTACCCTCAGCAAATGAGAGTGTAAAATTTGACATCGGGTTGTATACCCTCTATCAATGCATCAAGAGTAGTGCAACAAGTAGAATGTTATTGTATGTTATGCGATGTACTAAGGAGGCTATCATGTTGCTGTTGTAAGGACTTTTCTTCCCCAGTGTCAAGTTTGCGTCTTTTGTGAATTTTTGAGGGGATCCTCAAAAATTCTGCCCCAGTTTATTATCTATGACAGATCACCAAGAGAGTTGTTGCATTGCACCGATCACCAAGGTATTGGCTAGAGTCTGCATTCGTCCTTTAGTGTGATAAACGGATGTATTGATGACTATGAGTATGCGGATATTTTGCATACTCAAACTGAGGTTTGATATTTGGGTTTTGCTGAATTTGGAGATTGTCTAGAATTGTATTTGTCTTGGGTCGTGCTTTCAAAAGCATGGAGCTAACTTTGATTGATAGGCCTTTGTAGAAAGTATGTTCGTGGTTAGGAAGTTAGAGTTTCCCTTTTGTTGGTTGTTGTTGTACCATTGTTTTGCTTTGGTCGATCAGACTTGGATGTTTTGCGGTGTCATAGTATGGGAATGTTTGAGTGATGAGTGTAGATCTTGTTGGATCGAATTTAGGAATGGGTATCCAGGAAGTAGTTTGTTTGCTGGTTGCAATATCCTTGGATTGGGCTAAAGGAGCAAATGCATGAGGTTTTATCTTTTTGTGTCTTTGATGGTGCTTAGCCCTTATAAGGTTATGATTTGGAAGTCTTGACGGAGGGGAGGTTTTTTATTGTGTAAGTTGGGTGCAGTGTAAGGTTGTGAGTTTTCCTAGCTTTGGTCGTATAGTGATTGGATTTCTTTGGTTGTGATTCTCGTGTGAGTATAATGCGAGTTGTACGGTGTTGGGATTGTCTGAATGCTCTTGGTGTTATATGTTGGTGGTTCAAAGGACTTCTTTTTTTTTTTTTTGCAGAGGAAAGTGTTTTTAGGTTGGCTTGCCATTTTTGCTTTTTCACGAATGCAGATTCTTGACCGATTTCGGTGTTCAAATGCAAGGCAACCCTAACAAAGTGGTGAAATGCACAAAAGAGTGTGGGCATGTTAGCAAAGACTTGAAACAAAAATGACACATGAGCTTAAGGAAATGCCTAGACCGCGAATGACGGATTAGCGCTTGAATTTGGAGGTTATGATAGATCGTATAGATATCACAAGAGATTGCCTAAGTGCCTTATGTAGCAGTCAAGGCAAGGATTTGGCCAAACGACCGACACTTGTTTAAGTGGGAGATGAGGAGTTGGATGTCAATGAAAAGTGATAAATACATTGTGTAAGGAATAGATTGTGTTGTGTGACAGAAAAGGATGTTGGCTTTTGTCGAATACCAGGACCCTGAGTGCATTTTTCATCCTTTCTTTCCAAATTTTTCTTGTCATGATGGCTATGCGTCCTCGAAAAGATACTTATCGTCTTTCATACTTGTCAACCAATTGCTGTAATATTGTCCTTGCACCAACTTTCTATGTTGGGTAACATCTCATTGTTGAGTTGTCGAACTCAATGTAGGTTGGCCATGTATCATATGTATTCTTAGGTTGCTGCATCTTGTTGTGGCTGTCATCACGAGAATTTCTATCACTCCAATAAAGCCTTCGACCAAGGTTGCTCCAATGAGTCTATTCGCCTGTGCTTTTATTTCAGCTTAAATCTTGCTATGGTAAGAGTCTCAAATGACTTCACCGTCTTTCCTTATCTTGCCAGTGGATAGCGATATGCTTCCAAATTCTCTAGGGGTCTCTAGGTTCATCATATAATGATGGCTTTGTCATTGTGTCTTTTGTCTCTCCTTTTCGAGTTGAATTTGCTTGCTTGTTTTGGTTGTGGTGCGCAAGTATTTGTTGCACCTCTGTCTTTCCAATATTATCCTTCGCTAGTTCTTTGAATGCTTGGATGAGTTGGAAAGTGCTTTGGGTCACAGTCATGTATTGTAAGTGGTGTGACTATGTAGACAGGTGCAACAAAAATGATCCTTGGATGTCGGTGTCAAACGGTCTTAAGGCGAGTCATGTGTGCCTTCGAGTTTTACCAACATTCTCCTTGCTTTGTCACTTTTCGTATTGCTTGATGGAGCAATTGAGGTGCTTGGGGCAATAAGCCCGACAATCTCTCATTTCTCAAACAATTGAGTGTGGGATTTGGCTAGTGGAATGTAGTTTCTTTTCGGTCTTTGGTTTGCATCAGGGCGAGGCCTTAGGAGGATATGGTAGTGTATTTTCGGTAGTTGGATTGGGTGTTTTGCTGGTATAGTGGACGGTTTAGTTCTAGGATGTGTAATATAGGTCAAGTGGGTTGATTGTTGTAAATGGGATATTTAAGTGGCATATGAGGGTAGGGATAAAATAGTGGCGATATTTGATACTAGTGGTTGAAGGTAGGGTCTTGAATGGTTGCGATAAAAGAGACTTTTTCTTTTTTCTTGAAAATACTCACATTTCCAGACTGTCAAGCCTTATTAGTAGCTTGTAGAGAGAGGAGAGAGCTAGCGGGAATTGCTGTGAAAAAGCTTCCTTATTTCAAAAAATCCCTGACAAGTGCACTCGCTTAACCATGTCTTTTGCCTTGGTATTCAACTCGAGCCAACCTTTTGGTAATAGATATTTGAATGAATTAGAGACAGTTTGGACATGCGAAAGATTTTAGATACCATAATTTGATCATGGAGTAGGGAGAGGAGGTGCATCGATAGGCGATTGAATTTGGAGAAAGAATTCTTTTAGAGACCTAGAGAAACGAGACGAATTCATGCAATGCACACATATCAAATAAGAAATGCATCCTATAAATGACGAATTCATGCAATGCACGGAATTCATGCAATGCACACAAAATATTGCTAGGAGAGTTCGATCATGGCCAGGTGAACATTTTTATGCTGATCCTTCCCCAGAAGATTCTTCTTCTTCCTCCTCGGTTGAGTTTTCCTCGGAAAGGCTTGCCTCTGATGAGTATCCTTGGAAGATGATATTGTCTGCATCAGTTAAGAGCCGGGATATGTCAAACGTGAAGTTCATCAACATTTCCCAAGCTTTTCTTCCTTTCTCCTCTATTCCTTTGTTTACCACAGAGTTCATCCCCTCGCCAGCCCATACGCCGATAGACTCTATGCGTTTTGTCAGGAGCTCTGCCTTACTGCGCCATTCGCCTTATTCATTGTCCTTTGCTTCGATCAAACTTTTCTTCTTTGCTATTTTCCCTTGTGCCCTTGCCAGTTGTTTGCGCAACCTTTTGTTCTCAGATTTCAACTCGTCAGCATTTCTTTTCCTTTTTGCTTTCGCACTCGGTTGAATTGCCCTTGCAATGTCTTTCCTAAGCTAGTCTGGATAGTCTTCATCATAACCAGCGTCAAACCTGTCTCGTCCAATAGTCTCGATTCCCATTCGTCGCCTTTCTTTCCAAAGTTCTACTATCTTGTCTTTAAACGGGATTACTCCTCTGAGAATATTCACTTTGAAACTTCTGATGTCTGCAATTTGGGGTACATTCTGCTTTGTCCCTGCTTGTCTAAGTGTCCTTAAAGGAGTATATGGACAAACTCCTCTAAAGCCCACTAAGATGAGAAATGAGTCTTTCTCGGACCGTGTGATTACTGTTGTGCTGGGAAAGTAATCAAACATCCATTGAATGTTTTCAGGTATCAGTTGACAGAATATGTGGTGCCAACCATTGGCAGTTGTTGGTTGGTCCCATTTCTCGAGAGCGTTGTCCATGCAGGCGGTATGAGTCAACATGTAGTTTTCTCTTGGTATGGAATGGAAAGCTTGCTCTGTGCTATCCATCTTTTGCAAATGTTCCCTTAGCCAAATTTGTAACAGCAAATTGCAGCCTTCGAAGAAACTAGCGCCCTTCTTGCATCTTTCTAAAGCTCGGTACATCTCCGCAACAATCATCGGTACCAAAGTGTAGTTCTTGTTAGTGTCTTTGAGTAAGGCATCAGCAATTGTGACCATGCAAACATCAACTCGTCCTTTGTGTTGTGGAAAAACGACAGTCCCTAGAAAGCTGGTGACAAAAGCAAGCACCCTTCGCTCTTGCCAATCTGCATGCTTCATGTTGAAATAGTCTTCGGATTTTTTAAATGCTTCACCATACCCAAATTTGATGTAGAGGGAAGTTAGAGAAATTCCCGATTGCCGTATACTGTCTGTGCATAATTCGGGCTTAAACCCTACCATTTCGAAGAACTCCTCGGCTGTAATGTTTTAGGCATCGAGACTTCTTCACTTTCAAATGGTAATTGAGTTAAACCACCTATTTCTTCCAGTAATGGTGTCAACTCTACACTCCCAAGTTGAAAAACTGCTCGGTCTGCATCCCAATAGTGTGCCACTGCTTGTATCATCCCTTCCACTACAGTGTGCTCCATCAGTGAAACCAAATTCCCCAACACCACTTTAACTCGGTCTTGTTGATCTATACTTAGGTTTTTCCACAAATCCTTAAGTAACTGAGGGATTTCAGCAACCATGTCAGATGTTCTATTAGCCATGATCTTTTGGGAAAGGTGAAGGATGATAGGGAAAAAGGAAAATGCCTAAGATTTGCTTTATTGTGAGCAAAGTGATCAACGTGTGGCACAAGTTTTTGAAAACAATGCGACAGAGGATATGGGGAGATGTATCGCTGTGGGTTGAGGACCCTTTAGACACTTTTAGAAGGAAATTGCTAATGGACTTGTGACATTTTGACAAATAGCCTAAATGATGCAAATTTCTGTAATATAGCCACACTTAAGTATATAATATATAAACAGAGGATAACGCACGTAAATGCATGATTTCTAATGTACATTTTGCACAAATAGTCACGTTGCACCATTAAGTTGAATTATAGCCAATTTTAGAAAAAGGAGGGACAAAATTGGGTGTCAATAGGTCCTTTGATGATGTAGGGTTGAAGCCTGCATGCCTGACTTTGTTCCATGACAGACAAGAGGATATAGCTTTGAGCCATGGGTGGATTAATGAGTCACCAAGTGGTCTCCCAGTTCGGCTGGTTCGACCGTATTGCTGTTGCAATGCCCCATAGGCTGCTAGCTGTGGAATACCCAAGGGAAGAGGCTCCCATGTGGTAGGTTCCCAGCTCAAGCCACCTCGCCTTTGATGAGCTCCCAATTGTGCTTGATGATCTGCGGGGTAATGCACTCCGTTTGACCAACAAGGGCAGTAGCAGATCTTCTAGTTTCTCTTCGAGATCAACGGACAAGATGGTGGCAGGCAGTGTGCGTGTTCAGACGCTTCCGAGGACCCTTGCTTTGATCAGGGTATCAGAGTCTTGGTCACCTCAAGGGTCGTACACCGAAGGTTTTTCGGGCTAACAAATCCCTTGATGCCGGGAAAACTTCGAACTGTTGAGCGGCTTGTAGCTACAATCCAGATGAAGGATCTTCAGTCGTGCAGATTTCGAGAAGTTTTTATTTTTTCCTTTTAGTTTTTAAGAATACCTGTACTGAACAATGTTGTATTCGAAAAAGACTTAATTGTATATTATGAGCCTACAGGCTTTTTGTTATTAATGAAATGAACGTCCATTAATATTATTTATGCGTACTTGTGTAGTTTAAGCAGCATGTTTTGTGTGCGTTTCTGGGCTAGTGTCTTTAAAAGACGGGTGTGCGTACTTCAGGGTGCTTCATTTGCATCACTAGTTGTCGGCTTATATTTTGCCTGTGATAGATGGCTGTTTTGCGCCCACAATGGGACGACTTTAGCCCGTGTGGGAACGAGGCATTTTTGGCATTCTGAAACAGAACATTGTTGTTTGTTTACTCGAGTATTTTAAGACTTTTTGGCACTATGAAGGTAGGCGTCCCAACCAACATGTAGGTGCAAATTTGTTGAATTGACGAGTTCAACTTATGAATAATGCCTGGTGGCTGAGCTAGACGTGATCTAGCTCTAAGGGAGTAGTTTAGCTTACTTTTTGTAGCGAAAAGTGGGTGTATTACTTCAACTTAGGTCTGGCCGGGGCTATGAATATTTGGATCATAGATGGATCTGAATTGTAATTGTAAAACTAACTAAGTAAAATAGTAGTTTTATTGATAAATAGGGGTGCAGGGCCTGAACTGTTGTGGGTGAAAATCTGTAACATAAGTGGTGAGTATGTAAATACTGCGATCAAAATTAAAAGAAACTAAAAACATAATTAAAGTAAATACGGAGAAGGATTGTACTTCCATCGTCGAACAAAGGTATCTGCCAGGGCTCTCTCATCGGAGGGTACTAGACCTCGAGATGTAACCTGCGGACCACTGACAATCTGATGGTATAACTCCATGTTGATTAAACAATAATGAACTGCCTGCCACCGCATCTGTCTGCTTTCTGACTTATTTTTAGGGAGTATTCTCTTGTCCAAGTAGTTAATCAGTGTGTGACCCTGTTCTAAGGCGAGACCTGTGCATGGAACTTCAAGGTTCATTACGTCCGCGGAGGCCAGCTCAATCGCTACCTGTTGATCGCCTGAACCAGTGTGTGAATCCTCGGGAAATTCATCCTCGTTTGAGCTTTCCTCCTTATAGACAAACTCCCATTTGTGAAAATTTTTCAAAAGTGCTTTAATTTTTCCTTGCCAACCTGGCACACAAATGTCCTCCGGGGTAAAAACCTCATTTGCTCAACTGACCACCAGCTGGGAATTACTGAAGAGGCTGACCTCCCTGTCTCCTGGTATGTAGTCTAAGTCAAGAGCTTGAGTTATGGCTTCATATTCTGCTTCAATGCTTGGAACTTTCGTTGCCTTGCAGAAGACCTTCCCGGTGGGTGTCTTGATCCATAAATCGAGGTTGGCTTATTCTCCTTTGAGATCCATGTCCTTACCGATTCCCCAGCGCCCGGGTTCGATTGTCCTTGCGTTTTGGATCGATTCCTCCGCCTTTGGTGCTAATTCTTCCATAAAATCTGAGGTGAAGCCTTCTAAACCCCGTGATCGGATGGATGTTCGCGGTTCATAAATGATATCATATTCTCCCAGTTCTCCAGCCCATTCTGGCACCCCTTTTGAGAGCCTGGGTCTGGACAAAATGGCCCGTAATGGTACAGAAGAAACAACACTAACTGTATGGCTGAGAAAATACAAATACAACTCCTGAGTTGCCATGACCACAGACACAATAAATTGGACAGGTAGAGGCCAAAACCTATCCGGGTACGAAAATCCTTTGCTGGCATACTTTATGGGAAGCTGTCTCCCACTTTCTTCTCATGTGAGCACTACATTCCATGCTACTTCTAAAATTGAAACATATAGCAACAGGTGTTCTCCCTAGATCGGCTCGATGATTGTCGAAAGCTGCAAAAGTTGCACCTTAACCCGGGACAATACCAAGTAGTAGTGTATTAACCATAATGGTCCTTCGTGCTTTACCAATGCCTCGGTGAGCTGGCTCCATAGCTCTGCTGCCTTGGGGATTAGTTGGCTCATCTCCGACGGCATCTCCCTTAGCTCGCTAATCTCTATTCTAGCCTTACGCTCGTACCAGAAGGATTCCTCATCGATCATATTTACCTCGGCTATCGCCCCTTTGTCGTGTCCTTTGTTGGATATTGGATAGTCTCCAGGCAAAGGTCGCTTGCTCCGTAAGTCATTAATACTGTGTAAAGTAGGGTATTTGAAAACTTGGTGGAGTGTTGAGGGTACTCCCTTTACACAATGTATCCAGGGCCGTCCCAGGATGACATAATATGACATATCACAGTCGAGTACCTAGAAGGAGGTTATGCTCGTCACGCCCGAGATATGAACCGGTAGAGCTAGTTTTCCAATAGGTTCCTCGTTGAGGCCGTTAGAGCCGATTATCCTGTGAAGGCTCGGGATCATCTGATGGTCTCGGCCGAACTTCTGTAGTAACTCCCCCAAATAATGTTCACATTACTTCCTGGGTCAACCAAAGCTTGCTTGATCTGAAGACTTGACACCCTTATAGGGATGGTGAGAGCGTCTTCACGCTCTCTTTCATTTTCAAGGCTAAACATAAGAGGGCTAGTAAACAACCCTAACTTTTCAGTCCCCCAAGCCGTGACAGGTTTCAGGGTCGCAAAGATCGCGTTGATATTCCGCTTGTCCCCAGATTACGGTGTTCTCGACCGTCTTGATGCTTCTTCAATCAAATCCTTGAGGTGTCCCTCCTTTAATAGATGCTCGATTTCTAACATCAGGGCCTTATAGTCTACTGTGGCATGGCCGTTAGTATGACGGAAGTCACAATAGGCCATTGTATTCCTCCCAGTTGCTCCTTTTACGGTGGGCGGATACCGTGCTTTTGGCCTAGTTTTCCAAAATGATTGCCAACCAGTTCCACAGCGTTGACTCGCAAACAAAAATCTCAGAAGCTGCGGGGCTTGATTTGTTTCTCCTGGGACTCGGGCCCTCGGGTGTTCCCCTGCTTTGCCGTTCCTGCTTGGCACTGGGTCTTTCCTTTTACTCTTCTTCCGTCGCCTTCTCCCTCTAGGAATGGACTTCCTGCTCGTTTTTTCATTAAACTTCAGGGTTCTGAGAGCATTTTGGTTCCAGCTAGAGTTTTTCAGTGTACCTATGATGTAGGTCACTCCATGTTGACATAGGATGTTAAGTGAGGCTCCAATGCAATTCCCTAGTAGCTAATGACCCTTTGGAATTCAGAATCTTGCCAAAGGCTACGACAACAATATTATCGAGGACCTGAGGAAGCTCCATGCGTCCCCTCTGGAACCATTCAAGGTAGTCTTTCAACAACTCGTCGTCATGCTGCCAAAACTCAAAGATGTCCTCTATATCGCTACTCCCTCTTACGGGCGCCAGAATGCGCTCTTTTGAACTATTCTTGCATCTGGGGAAATGACTCGATGGAGCCCATCAGTAGCTCGAGCCGAACCATTTAACTAGAGCTGACTGGATTTCTTCTTATGAGATTTCGTTACTTTTGACGGCTTTACAGTACTTAACAATATGCTCGTATGGATCCGTTATTCCGTCGTACATCATGTTATCAGGCAAGCGGAAGTGCTTTGGTACGCGGACCGGTATAGTGCTTGCTTTATATACATTCTTATAAAACTTTTACTCATCTATGGTGGTAACCTGAGGTGGTGCACCCGGTACGTTACCGATCCGATCGTGGATGGCTTTCATTTCCTTTAGGATGTCTTTAATGACAGGTATTTCTTTGAGGTCTTGATTATTAACTGTTGTTGAGCCTCCAGAAGTGGCGTCCATGTTGAGTCTATGATTAGGAGCGGATGCTCGTTCATGGACGCTGGTCCTCACGAGGATGCTGGCCTCTGAGACGATCCAGCGAACATTGCTCCTAACTTTTAAGATATGCCCTCGACCATGTTGACCAAGTTCTGCTCTGCCCGTTCTGAGAGGGTTTTGAGGAGATTAACAGGGAAACCTCTAAACTCATAATTACCTTCGCGTGACTGATCACCTTCGCTGTCGCTGGGCAGATGGAATGGCTCCTTGGTAGGATCCTTTGGATGCACGCTAGGATCGCTAGGATGTTAAACAGACTGGTCTACTACATCGGCAGTGTTCTTTGGGGTGTTGTCGTGGTCGTCTGACATGACTGTGCCTTTTCCTCGAAGAATACCTACAATTGCCTGGGCCCTATGGTGGGCGCCAAACTATTTATGCCTAAAATGGTACGTCTAGGTTAAACACTTAAATTTATGAATGGCTCACAAGAAATACAGTAAAATATGATGGAAAAGTAAGTAAATAGAGAGGAAAATAATAGACAAGAAGGTAAAGTATTTTATTCCTTGAGAATAGCCGGATTCAGTTGTGAATCGCTTGATGTATAATACAATGTAAAGAGGGATATTTATATTAGAGATTACCTAATCCTAATTATGGTAAAATACAAAGACTAATGAGGTTCATGGGCCTATACTCAAGGCAGTGGTATATACGAAACCCTAACTAGGAGAATGTGAACCCTAAGGCGGTAGAATATATACCATGCGTCCTACGCTTGTGCTGCCTGAACAGCCGTGGCTCAAGGAGCGGGCGTGTATCCTCTGTTCCCGGTTACTTGTATGCTAAGTCTAGTCTTGCCAGTTGGACTCGTATCCCCATAATAAAAGGTGGCGTATTTTTCCCACACTATACGGTGATATCATTTTCCATTGACTACTCCCTTCTCCTGTGATGGCGACAGCCGTTCTTATCGCATCAGCCATATCAGTTTTCTTTTCGAGAGAACTTCACTCACTGAAAAGAAGCAATGGATCGGTGGCTCTTATACCATGTTAAAATAAAATCAAGAAACATTAATTTTGGGGTAAAACTCTCTCACCTTTCCATTGATAACAAAGGCTATATATACAAATAAGAATGCCTAGCCTAAGTTAGTCTCTAAGCTACTAATGAGCGAAGTCCACAATATAATAAAGAAATCCTAGCCTACATTAATTACATAAATATCCGTGACTATGCATAAAAAGAGTAAATATGAGTTTGTTTTGTTATATATACATTATTTAATCCATTTGATACAAGAGAAAATGCTAGTACAGTGAAGCGTATTTTTAATATTCTATGGCCTATATGTCACAAGTTCAAGTTCTAAGTTGGTATTCTTAAACTTTTTTAAATTCTCTTATGTAAATTTCTAGCTTCGCCCCTAGTTATTGTTAGCGGCTGAGAACTTTTAAAAAAGTAAAGCTTTGTCTTTTACAATTCACCCCTTTAAATTTACTTATCGACGTTGGGCACACCACGAACTTTTTGGCTTTTGATATGAAAGAAGGAAAAAGAAAAAGAAAGAACTGATTTCAATCTAATTTTATAGCATCTCTTGCTATCAGTTTTCAGTCATCACTTTCTTTACTCATTCTTTTTTCCTCGATACTAAATAATCTAACTTTCCTTCAGGAATTGTGTAGCAGACTGCAGTTGTAGTTTATTTTACTACATACTTTCGTTCTTTTCTGCTTCATTAACATTGATCAACTTCCATTTACTCGGTTATATGTTGTGTAAGTTGTGGTCTCTAATTAAGTTGTGTAACTGTCTTCTATGTTCTACCTTATAACAACTAAAAATTTAGTCCATGTAGGTCTTTACATAGCTAGGCTCCCATATAAAATAACGCAAGGAAATTAAAGAATTTATTGTTTTAAATCACCACCATAGACATATCGTTACTTCAACACTAAGGATTAAACTGCTCTTTATCCTATTGGTTCCGATGATTCGTTATTTATGTTCAAAAATAAAAAATTAAATTAAAATTAAAAAGAATAGAAAGAAAAATACATCGGTGGGGCAGTTGTATGTAATGTTAGAAATTAATTCAGAAGGCGATGTTGTAAACATACCAGAAACGGCTGAGAATTGGGAGAAGAATTAAGGTTTATGTGAGTAAGAGAGAGAATTCAGGAAAGAGGAAGATCAGCATTTGGAAAGTATTTTCTCTTACTCCAGAGTTGGCCCAAAAAAAAGTATATATGCACTGGGTTTGGGAGAATTACACAACTATGACACCATAGGCAATGGTTTGCCTAAGTAACCTCGCTTAAAATGGTTTCAAGAATGGCATTCACTAATTTTAAGTAAGTACCACTACGGGGGCAAACACTCCAAGTTATAAAATTGAAAAGTGCTACCTTGGGGGTAGCACTTCAAATATAAATTGCCAAGTGCTACAAGTGTTGCCCCCGTGGTAGCATTTGACCTTTTATCTCTTTCAACATTCTCCCCAAATAACTTGAAGTTCTCCCTTGTAGGCAGCACTTTAAATTTATACTTGAAGTGCTGCCCCTGAGGTAGCACTTGTCAATTTATAGCGTGAAGTGTTGCCCCCCGAGGTCATTTTGCTAACCCATTCTCAAGTGGGGACGAAAAACCATAACCAAGAATAAGAGAGTACATGTAGTGAAATTTTTTGCTGGATTTTACCCAATAGCCCACATCAACTAACTAAAATAAAATTACTACAATGAATGGGCTTCAACTCCTATATACAAAAAAAAAATTAAATTAAATTAAACATATAAACAACTAGTCCAAACTCAAACTATATACATAATTTTATGTTAGGCCTCCAAACTTAAATTCTTGAACTTGTGCAACTCCAACACCACTCCTCAAGTTTGAGAGTGAGAGAATTCCCAACTTGGGAAAAAAGAGAAAGATGAACAACACCAGTGAGTGGTTTAGTGAAGATGTATGTAAGTTGAGAGGTGGTAGTCTCATGAAGAAGCTTGATATGTCCTTCAGCAGTCTTTGCTCTAGTGAAATTACAATCCAACTTTATATGCTTGGTTCTTTCATGGAAAACAGGATTGTTAGCAATATAAAAAATTGTAAGTTATCACAATAAACTGGGACAGCTTCAGAGAGAGGAACACCAAAACCAGATATCAACCTAAGCAACCATGTCAATACTGCAACCACTTTGCTATTAGCTCGAGATTCTGCTTGATCAGAGGAAAGAGATACAACTTGTTGCTTCTTATTGTTCCAACCAACCATAGAATCACCCAAGAAGATGTAAAAAACCCTGTGACTGATCATCTAGTCTCTGGGCATGTAGCCCAGTCACTATTACAGTAGGCAGAAATTAACAAGCCAGGTGTATTGCTAGGGAACACACCAACTTCAGTGGTACCCTTGAGTTATCTAAGTATATGCAGGGCAGCTTGCATATGAGGCACCCTAGGAGCTTTTAGATACTGACTCAAACGTTGACTCAAACGTTGTATAGAAAAGCATAAATCAGGTTGAATGTGAGTGATGTGTTGGTATTTTATGCTAATATTAGACTCTTTTAGACTAGTTTTTATGTCTTTTAGCCTTGTTAGATGCGCAAATCATATGTAATTCTCCATGTTTCAGGTGTTGATTAATATTATAATTTACAAAGCCAAATAGAATGAAAAGATTGACAAAAATCTAAAAATTGGCTAAAAGTGAAGAAACTGGAGAAAGCTACGCATTCCGCCGCTGAACATGAAAGGCGAAAGAAAAGATGAAGTCAGAAACTCAACATTAGGTGTGTAGGCAAAAATACGCCACCTATTGTTACGGGAATACGAGTCCAGCTGGCAAGACTAGAGTTATCCTACAAGTCACCGGGCACTGAGGATATACGCCCGCACCTAGAGCCAACGACCATTTAGGCGGTTTGGTCATAGAGCGCATAGGACTCATACCGCCGCCTAGGGTTTACAGTCTCCTACCGAGGGTTTTAGTATACCACCGCCTTGAGTTGTAGGCCCATGGTCTTATTAGTACTTGTATTTTCCTTATTTAGAACTGGTTATCACTACTATAAATACCCCTCCTTACATTGTATTGTACATGAGTTACACAAGACACAATTCGCCACCGAAGTCGGCTACTCTCAAGGAATAAGAGTTACTTTGCTTTCTCTATTATTTCTTACTTAATTATTTATCTTTACTTTTACTGTATTTACTTACTTTTTCCATCGTAGTATACCGTATTGCTTGTGACCTCATTCATAATTAATTGTTTAACCTAGACGTACAAATTTAGGCATAAATAGTTTGGCACCCATGGGGCCCAGGAAATTGTAGGTATCCTATGAAGGAAAAGGCGCGATCATGTCTGACAACGGTAGCTGCATTCCAAAGAACACCACATATGCAGTAGATGAATCTGCGAAGGATCTCAGCAATCCCGGCACCCAACAAAAGGATCATGTCGAGCAGCCGAACGATTCCTCTCATGAAGCTGTCCATATCGCTAGCGAGAGTGAAGGCGATCAACCGCCAGGAGGTAATTCAGAGTTCAGAGGCTTCCTCTTGGACATCCTCAAAACCACGTCCGAGCGAAACTCAAACTGCGTAGCAGAAGGGATATCCCAGAGATTGGAAGCAATGTTTGCTGGTTCGTCTCAGAGGCCAGTATCCTCGAGAGGATCGACGCCCACGAACAACTCGCCAGCATTAGTTCCCAATCGTAGGCTCAACCTGGATGCTGCCCCTGGAGGTTCAGCAGCAATTAACAATCAAGACCTTAATGGAGCCCCTGTCATTCAGGATCTCATAAAGAAGATGAAGGTCATCCACGACTGAATCGGTAACGTACCGGGTGCTCCACCCAAAGTTACCACGGTAAATGAGCAGAAGTTTTACAAGCATGCTTACAAAGCAACTGCTGCACTGCACTGCATACCAAAGCACTTCCTCTTGCCGAATAACTTAAAGTATAAAGGAACAACCGATCCGGACGAGCATATCGCTGCTTACTATACGACTATTAAGAGTAATGACATTACTGAAGAAGAAATCCAGTTCGCTCTGGTGAAGAAGTTTGGGTCAACTCTGACCAAAGGAGCCCTTGCTTGGTACACTCAGCTACTAATGGGATCAATCGAATCATTCACTCAGATGCAAGACCTGTTCAAGAAAGCGCATTTTGGTGCCCGCAAGTAGGAGAAGCGCATGGAAGACATCTTCGAGATACGACAACGTGATAACGAGTTGTTGACGGATTACCTTAATAGATTTCAGAAGGAACACATAGAGCTCTCTCCAGTCCCTAATAACATCGCTATGGTAGCCTTCGGTAAAAGTTTGAATTCAAGGGGATCTTTAGCTACCCGAGAGTTGCAGTGGAGTTTGACTCAACACCCAGTGGCCACATAGAGTGCGTTACATTAGAGGTATACTGAGAAACTTCGTTTGGAACTGAATCATTCCCATAACCCCGAGGATGAGCATAAGAAGAGAACTGAAAGCCCGTCCCTAGAAGGTGAGGGGGATGGTAGAAGGGTGAAGTCAAAGGTTTAAAATCAAGCGGGCACCAGACGGCAGAATGATTCTCGATCATCCGGATCCCGGGAAAAGCGGATTGGACCCCGAAATTTCAAGGACTTTGGTCTTCGTATCAACGCTGAGGACCTAGGCGCCAATCACTTTGGTAAACTAAGCCCAGGGTCCGATGGCCACCTAATGCGAAAGGATCTACAGGAAGAAACACAACGCCCTATTGCGATTTTCATCGCAGTGGGGGCCATGCAATGGTCGATTACAAAGCCTTGATGATCGAGATTGAACACTTATTAAAGGAAGGACATCTCAAAGAGCTGCTGGAAGAAGGGCCCCACCGCAGTAAAGTTTGGGATCTGAGAACTCTAAGACCATCAACGAGATTTTCGTGGACGAACGGCCGGACACGGCACGGGGACTGCAGTGATAGGGATAACATTTGGGTCCATCCAGTTCGACCTGGAGGAACAATCATACCAACAAGGTGACCTTATTGTACCTGTGGAAGTGCCCGACGTACATATCGAGCAGGCTCTTATCGATCCGAGGAGTAGTGCTAATATTATCCCTGGAGAAGTGTTGCATAAATTCATCCATTGTCCTCGAATATCCTCGATTACTCTAAACATAATGGGTTTCGATGGATTCCGGGAAGCATCCACTAGAGAACTAGCTCTACGATTCACATACCAGGCCTGACGAGCACAACTACCTTCCAAGTGATGAATTGCTATCTCCCGTACGATGTAATCCTGGGACGGCCGTGGATACACGACGTCAGGGGAGTGCCCTGAACACTTCATCAGATCTTCAAGTACCTGACCCTGCATGGGGTCGTCGACCTACGATGTGAGCGACCTCTCCTTGAGGAATGTCGCATTACTTCAGGCGGGGTTACATCTGCTGAGTTGGAAGCTAGTGAGGCCATAGAGCGAGAAGTTAGAGAGGAACTCAACGAATTGTGGGATCGCCTGGCGGCAATAGATCAACTAGTCTCGAGTGTGACTGAGTTTGTATGTTGTCTTTCTGAGGTGCTGCAGAAGCAAGGAGGACCTCTATGGCTGATACAAAGTTATTTAACGATAGCTCGGACGAACATTCAACTCCTACAGATTCTTGTAACAACCGAACTAGAGACAGGTGAGCACCTACTGCTATATGTTTCAATATCTGAGATAGCCTTCAATACGGTCCTTGTACGAGAAAAGAACAGGCAGCAGTTTCCTGTAAAATACGCCAGCAGGATGCCGCAGTGCATAGACAAGTTCTTACCTTTGCCGCTCCAGTTCATAGCAACCGTGGTAATGGCCACACGAGACTTGCACTCATACTTTCAGGAACACTCGGTCAGTTTAGTCTCTTCAACACCGGCACGAGCCATTTTGTCTAGACTCGGTCTGTCGAAAGATATACAAAGTGCACTGCAGAGCTGGAGGAGTATGACGTCAACTATCAACCCCATACAGATGTCAAGTCGCAGGCATTGGAAGGTTTTACCTCAGATTTTGCAGAAGAACTAGAATGGAAGGCGGAAGAGTCAGTTAGGAATGAAATAGTGATCGAGTACGGCCATTGGGAAATTCGCACGGGAATGAATCCTAATGGGGAGGAGGTTCATCTATGGATTAGAATGTCGTCTGGAATGGTCTACCATCAGGCCACAAAGACTGATGATAATGAAGCAGAGTGTGAAGCCATAATTCAAGCTCTTGACTTAGCCTACACACTGGGTGGCAGGAAGATCAGCCTTTACAATAAATCTCGGCTGATGGATAATCAACCAAGGGAAATCTTCGTAGCTGAGGACATCTGCGAGCTAGATCAAAAGAAGAAAATCAGGGCAATCCTAAAAAAATTTCATGCGTGGGAATTCATCCACCAAGAAGAGATACCAGGTGACGCCGAAGCATCTGAGGATCCGTACGATTGGTAGACGATAGTTGAATTAACCCCCGCAAGCCTGATGAACCTTGAACTTCTAGATACGGGATCTTTCACAGGGCAGCATTATGTGCTGGTCAACTATCTGAGAAAGGAGATCTTTCTGAAGATAAGTCAAAAAGCATCTACTTGCGGAAACAAGCAGTTCACTATTGCTTGATCGGCGAGAGATTATACCACCGGGTCGTCAACGACTCGGGGGATAACTTTCAAGGTTCAGCACCCTTAAACAGGGAAGCCCAACCAAATACCCTCGAATATTTCAAGGATCAAACATGAAGTACTTTTGCTTGAGAAAGCATTTACTTTGCTTATGTTATTTCCTTTTAATTACAGTATTATCAGACATGTTACGGGTTTTCACCCACTGCATCTCAGGCTTTGCGCCTCTTTTATCAATAACACTACTATCTTGCTTAGTCTGTTTTACTCATTTATTTAGATCCATCTACGATCCAACTATTCATAGCCAAGGCCAGACCTAAGTTGAAGTACACTCACTTTTTGCTACAAAAAGTAGAGTACACTACTCGATTAGAGTTAGACCATGTCCAACTCAACCACCAGGCATTAATCAAAGGTTGAACTCGCTAAATCAACAATTGCACGTACACGCCGATGGGGACTCCTATATGTGTAGTGCCAGAAAAGTCTTAACTACTCGAGTAACTAAGTGAAGATGTTCTGTCTCAGAACGCAAAAGGACCGTTTCCACACGGGCTAATGTCATCCCATTGTGGGCACAAACAAACATCTGCTACGGATGCAACCTAGTCGCCGTCTACCGGTGCACAACAGATGTAATTGCTCAAGGCAGGCACACTGACACACGTTCTTAAACAACTAGAACAGTTATTATGACCGGAAGCCATATAATATCTAGGTGCACAAACATACTGCTTGGTCACACATTACAAAATGCGTAATAAAACAAGTACGTATGAAATATTGATAAACATTCATTTCATTAGTAACAAGTAGCCCGTAGGCTCATAATATACATTTAGTCTTCCAGAATACAACATTTTTTATAACAATTATAAAAAAAAAAGGAAAGGCAAGACTAAAAACAAAGAGCTCCCCAGGATTCACATGGCTGAAGAATCCTTCATATGGATTATAGCTACCAACCGTAAATGGTCCTGAGTCCTTCTTTTCTTTTTTGTAGCTTAAGATATGTTGGCCCGAGCATTCCTTTGAAAAATACAGCCGCTGAAACAGGCAGAGCCCGTCTGCTTGATCAAAGCAAGGGATCCCGGAAGCACCTGAGTATATGCCTGACCTTCCCCTATCTCATCAGTTGAACTTGAAGAGAAACTAGAAGACTAGCAGCAAAGCTTGACCATCCGCTTCAACCTCAACTAGCTGAACGAGAATGCACAGCCCCTCAGATCTTCAAGCGTAAACAGAAGTTAGCCGAGAGCAGAAAGGCTTGAGCTGGGAACCCAGCACAAGGGATCCTCTTTCCTTGGGTATCCCACAGTCAACGGCTGACGAGGCATTGCAACGCTGACAAGATCGTATCAACAGAACCAATAGACGGCCTAGGACCGTAGGCAGAGCTAGGGCCTTGTGATTCGTTAGTCCGCTCACGATCCAGAGCTCCATCCTCATGCCTGCCATAAAATGAAGTCGGACAAGCCGACTTCAACCCTACTTCATCAAA
The DNA here is from genome assembly GCA_037355625.1 of Petunia x hybrida. Classification (NCBI taxonomy): domain Eukaryota; kingdom Viridiplantae; phylum Streptophyta; class Magnoliopsida; order Solanales; family Solanaceae; genus Petunia; species Petunia x hybrida. Next base: position 1,023,410 of record JBBBVM010000974.1, read on the forward strand.
GAGGCAACCTAAGTATTAGAGAAATCCTGGCGGAGAAGCCTCATGACCGCTGAAAGGGCTAAGTGTCCTGACCCCGCATGACAAAAAGGAATATCACAGCAACCGCTATGTTACATGAGTGCACCATAATCAATGCACGTGAAATAATGAAGACATCCCAAAGGACATCATTAGAATCCCTACTCAAACTTGATGATTCGGGGGAATTCGTTCGTTTTCTCATGGACAAAGAAAGGAAAGGAGGTGACTTCAGACGAATTTCCCCCTATGTTTCCTTCATACAACATCTATTCGAAATGAAGAAGGTTTTCTGGGAGTATCAAATCAGGATCAAAGGCGAACATTTTTAAGGGAAGAAAAGCTTCTCTCTATCATGAGAAATTGCTGAAGAAGTGAATTATTTTTTGAAGAAGAGTTTATGATTTTCCCACTGTCGTGAAGTCACTATTTATAGGTAGAAAAGGATAATGAAGGAGCACGAAACAGTCAAGCGTCATTATTACTAGAGATATGGAATGATTCGGAGGCATTAATGACAGTTCTTGAAAAGGTGTGTGAGATCGGTATCACCCAATCGAAAGGAACCATACGAAATTTTCGAAGAAACCAATATCATTCTTGGTCAAGGAGACTGCGAGTTTCAAGGGGTAAGTGAGATATCTTTTCACATATGCGCCACTTTCACTTCCTGACTGCTTATGTCAGCACTCAGCAAGTGGGGGGACTGACTGTGTGGACAAAAATACGCCACCTATTATTACGGGGATGTGAGTCCAGCTGGCGAGACTAGACTTATCCTACAAGTCACCGGGCACTAAGGATATATGCCTGCTCCTTGAGCCAACGACCATTTAGGCGGTTCAGTCATAGGGCGTAGGGCACACATCCCGCCGCCTAGGGTTTACAATCTCCTAGCTAGGGTTTAGTATACCAGAGCCTTGAGTTGTAGGCTTATGGCCTTATTAGTACTTGTATTTTACCTTATTTACGATTGGGTATAACTACTACAAATATCCCTCCTTGCATTGTATTGTACATGATTGACACAAGACACAATTCGCCACTGAAGTCGGCTACTCTCAAGGAATAAGAATTACTTTGCTTTCTTTGTTATTTCTTGCTTAATTACTTGTCTTTACTTTTATCTTATTTACTTACTTTTTCCATCGTAATATACTGTATTTCTTGTGACCTCATTCACAATTAATTATTTAACCTAGACGTACAAATTTAGGCATAAACATTAGGCGAGTTCCGAATGAAACCGGCGGGAGCTGAATGATCGGCTGAATGTTGAAAAACAGTGTGAAATGACAATTTTGTAATTAGATGTTTGGATTTCAAACCCATGCCTATAAATAGACCATTAGGCCTTCAAGACAAAGTATTTTTAAAATATTTTATTCTATTTCACTTTTAAATATTCTTGGAAGGCAAGCAAGGGTTTTAACAACAATTTTTGTAAGGATTCCAATCTTTCATCTATAATATTACATGATTCTTGCTATTTCATTCTTTACTATAATTGTGTTGAACTCTAGTATGAGTAGCTAAACTCATACTAGGGGTTTATCTATGATGACTTGATTATTCTAAATTAAACAATTATTTTAATCTTACAAAATCTATGCGTTAATGTTAATCTACTTTCTATTATTCTTAACATGAAAAGGGTTTAAAGTGAGGCCTCACTTGACCAAAACCCCACTTTTTTTTCATCACCCTAACAGGATTGAAGGTGTGAGTTTATAGAAATAACGTGAATTTGGGTTATATTGGCTTACGAGCCTACCCCATCTAAAGCGAACGACCAAAAACGGTGGTTTTAACTCGGGTCTTTAGACTAGGGTTTTATGCGCCTCGTTATTGACCCAATAGGCTTCACTTGGCAGACCCTCTGTATACCTAACGGTATTAGAGGGTTAAATATGATGGTTCGACCATTAATCATTACCCATGGAATTTGTGATTATAAAATGTGTTTAGGCTATTAGAGTCTTGTTTCAATGGGTAAACCCCTAGATTTCTCTACTTATTGAATTGACTGACTTTTACATGTTAGTTTAGTTAATAGCTTTAATTTTAGTTATAACAACTTTCCCTCTTTATTTAGGAGTACTCAAACAATCCATAGAATTTGATTGTATTCTCTCTGCATATAGAACATGTGCTAGCTCCTCGTGGAATTTGACCCCGACTCTTTCAGGTACTATATCTTTGGCGATCGCCCCTCACCCATTGAGGTGTAGGTTGAGCATGGATTAAATTTTAGCATCATCGTCGAGGAGCTACGGTTGTATCTATTAGATTGAATATCTCTTATTCTAGTTTTGTTTGCTATTTCTATCATTGTACCTCTTGCTTTATTTTTTCTGTGTGTAGGTTAATATTAACAATCAGATGAAATTCAAATTAATCTTTGCGGAACCATCACTAAAATTATGCGTACGCACATAATGGAGGCATACCCTTCTCGGGAGTTCTGGATGCTTATGATGGAGAGCCCGAAAACGAATTTGACAATGTCACTCTTAGTGAAGAGGGACAGGAATGTTACATTGAGGGAAATGTTGAAGATGACTTAAGGAGAATATTGAAACTCAAGTTGAGAATGTGGCTCCTAATGGTGAAGACCATCTGGGTAATGTTAAAGCAAATTAGAGGGTTTAAGCAAATGTCAATGCTAATGTGGGAGCCAATGTTGGCAGAAATGTTGGTGTTGTAGGCAATGCAATCGGTGTGGCAATAATGTAAGCTGTGGTGGCCGAGGTGTAAACTGGGGTGGTTGTGGTATTCATATCAACTGAGGAGGTAATGCTAATCGAGTGAATGTTCGCAATGTCAACCGGAAACAAAGAAATGTAAGAGGTGGTCGTAATGTCAATCAACCGGTGCAAGACGTAGATGAATCTGATGAAGAGGTAGACATGGAAAGCTTTGCTAGTGCTATTATTCCTCCACCCATTCGTGGTAATCACTTTTAATACACCACAAGTGATCTTTCATGGGCTTGAGCAAAATGGACTCTTTGGTGGAGGGAAGCTTGAGGATGCTAATGAGCTTTTGAGGAATTTGTCCAAACATGCCATCTATACAAGTCGGCGCATTGCACGGAGGAATCTTTGCGCCTAAGGGTGTTTCGCTATTCTCTATAAGGGAAGGCCATGGCTTGGTTGAACAAGTTGCCCAAGAACTCAATCTATACATGAAGTGAGCTTGTGAAGCAATTCTTGGCAAAGTTTTTGCCGAAAGGAAAACAAGTTTCAATGAGGGACAAAATTTATATGTTCAAGCAAGATCCTTCCGATTCATTGTTCGAGGCTTGGAAAGTATTTCATGAAGTGTTGCTTCATATTCTTACTCATGGTTTTGGGGAGGATATGCTATTATAATGTTTCAATCAAAGGCTAAGCAAGATGAACCAATCGGCCATGAACAACTTGTGCAGTGGTGCTATCATGTATAAGTCCTACCAAGAAGACAAAGAAATCCTCAACAAAGTTGCCAAGCAATCTCAAGATCGGAAATCAAGGGCCCAAAATCCGAGTGGGGATGGTGGAATGAGTCCAATGATGATAAAGTAATTTGAAGGTCAAGAAGAGAATACGGCTAGGATCCTCACCAACATTGAGGTCATTAGTCATAATTCAAAAGTCTACAAAGAAGCCAATGAGAAGAAGATTAACAAAGTTGAAAATCTCCAAGTCACACATGTCAGTCATCAAGTGGCTTCTATGGGTTATGTAACCCCTGGAGATGCTCTCACTCTTCATCAACATGGGCAAGAGGGATATTATTCGAAAAAATATTTCAATTTCCAAGGAGATGAAGAAGCCAATTATGTGGCCAACTACCAAGGTCAAAGAAGCTATGATCAAGGAGGATACCAAAGGTCATATCAACAAGGCCAATAGAGGCAAGACTGTGGAAGGCAAAATTGAGGCAACAATCAAGAAGGGACAGGAGTTGGTAGCTCTCAATCATATGTGACATGAGTCCTATACAAGCAAAATGAACATGAAGAAAAGAGCCAAACAAAGTTGGAGGAAATGATGAATGAGATGATCAAGAATCAACAAATCTGTTCTGGAGACATCAAGGATATCAAGCAAACGGTGACAACTCATAATACTTCTATCAAGGCTCTTGAATCTCAAATGAGTCACCTATCTCATCAAGTGAATCAAGGCCACAAGGGGAACTACCAAGTGATACGGTGGTGCATCCTAAAAGAAATGGAAAAGATCAAGTGATGGCAATTATAACACGGAGAGGAAATACATGGGATGATCCCAAAGCCAAAGATGTTGACGATGAGGTAGATGTGAGAGTTCGTGATGACAACATTGGTGATGAGTTGAATGAAGGTGAAGCTAGTGATATGGGTGTTGATGTCCCAAGACATGAGAAAGATGAAGAGGCAATTCCTCAAAATCCTAATCTCGAAGTCACTAATACCCAAAGAGCCAAACCAAAGAAAACTCCACCACCCAAATAAAGCCCTCATAGTCCAAGCTCCATTCCCAAAATTTCACTTCCTTTCCCATAAAAAAAGTGCTAAATAAAGACAAGCCTCACATGCAAAGAAGAGTTGGGAGAAAATAGTATTAACTTCTATCAACCATCCCTTGGATGACGCATTGGACCAAATGTCGAATGTTGCTAAATTCATGAAAGACCTTTTGGCAAAGAAGACATAAGAGAATTTTGAGACAATCAAAGTTACTCATCGATATAGTTCCATTGTGTCCAAGCATATGGCCTGGAAGATGGAGGATCTCGGAGCCTTCACAATCTCGTGCACAATTGGAGGAAGACACTTTGCTAAAGCCTTATGTGACCTTGGAGCAAGCATTTATTTTATTCCATATGCGGCGTACAAGACTTTGACTACAAATAAAGTCCCAAAACCAACAACCATGAACGTGCAAATGGCCGACCATTCCATGAAGCAAGCAATTGGGATTATTGATAATGTCCTAGTGAAGGTTGACAAGTTTATTTTTCCATTGGATTTTGTTCTACATGATTGCCCGCTGGACTTTGATGTCCCCATTATTCTTGGGCATCCATTCCTAGCAACTGAGAGAGCATTGTGTGATGTCGAAAGAGGTGAACTTACTTTTCAATTCAATGCAGAAAAAGTGGTTTTCCATGTATGCAAATCCTTAAGGCAACCCATGGAGGAGGGAGCCACTTGTTCTTATATTAACATGGTGGTGGATGCATTGGTTGAAAGGAGAGTGTTCTTGTGAGTCAAGCGGATGAGTTTGCCGCGGATATTTAGGACATGGATGTAGATAATGAAGATAGTATATCGGAGTTTGTGAAAGCATTGGAGAGATTGGGTTCTAGACCATATGTACAATAAAAGCTATCCCTAGATCTTGAAAATCGAACCACTCAACCTACAAAGCCATCCATTGAAGAACCGGCCACTTTTGAACTCAAAGTCCTTCTATCACACCTAAAATATACCTTTCTAGGTCCAAACTCCACTTTTTCTATAATCATATCTTCTCATTTAACCAAAGATCAAGAAGACCAACTTGTTGAAGTGGTGAAGCAGAGGATTAAGGCGATAGGTTGGACTCTTGCATGTTTAAGGAGAATTGATCTGGGAGTGTGTACTCATAAAATCCTACTTGAAAAAGGTTGCAAACCATCGATGGAGCATCAAAGGAGGTTGAATCCTCCAATACAAGAAGTGGTGAAGAAGGAGATTATTAAGTGGTTGGACACGGGAGTGATTGTACCACTATTCGATAGTGAGTGGGTCTCACCAGTTCAATGTGTACCTAAGAAAGGAGGGATGACGATAGTTCATAATGAAAAGGGAGAAGCTATATCTACTCGAACTGTGACCGGGTGGTGAGTATGCATGGACTACCGTAAACTCAATAATGCAACTAGAAAAGATCATTTTCCCCTACCTTTCATTGATCAAATGCTTGATCGCTTGGTAGGCCGTGCTTACTATTGTTTCCTTGAAGGATACTCGGTGTATAATCAAGATTCAATCGAGGCAAATGATCAAGACACGACAAATTTTACATGCCCATATGGTACTTTAACATTTCACAAAATGCCTTTTGGTCTTTGTAATGCCCCGGCCATATTTCAAAGATGTATGCTTGCACTCTTCTACGACATGGTGGAATTTTTTTTAGAAGTCTTCATGGATGACTTTTCGGTGGTTGGGGATACTTTTAGAGATTGTCTATCAAATTTAGAGAAAGTCTTAGAGAGATGTGAGGAGACAAAACTTGTGCTTAGTTGGGAGAAATGCCACTTCCTTGCTCAAGAAGGAATAGTCCAAAGACACAAGGTGTCCAAGAACGGAATTGAAGTGGACCATGCCAAAATGGAGGTGATCTCCAAACTTCCCTCTTCTACAACCGTTAAAGGAATGAGAAGCTTCTTAAGACATGCGGAGTTCTACTGCCGCTTTATCAAAGACTTCTCCAAGATTTTGAATCCATTGTCCAAGCTCTTGGAGAAAGATGCTATGTTCGAATTCAATGAAGATTACTTGAAAGCTTTTGAAGAAGTAAAGAAGAGGTTGACTACCGCACCGGTGATAGTAAGCCCGAGATGGGATCTCTCATTTGAGCTAATGTGCGATGCTAGTAATGTAGCTTTGGGGGCCTGTTGACACCCAATTTTGTCCCTCCCTTCTTTGCAATTTGGCTATATTTAATTAAAAAGTGTAATGTTATTTCTAAAAAAAATTGCATTAGATAACATGCATATACATACATAATCCTATTATTAATCCTTTATTAACACAATATTCTCTTAATTGAGACTATATTACGTAATTGCATCATTTAGGACATAAGCCTACACCCCACTACAATACACTCCTACAACTTATATACACACATCTAATGTATGGAACAACTCACTCTAGCGTATGGTACGACCTCCATAAGCACTATTTTAATTATTTTTGTCTCCTACACATCAGCACATACCTTCATACCTGTATACATATGTGCACACGTGTCCAAATCGTGACCATTCACCTCTTTGATCGAATGGACCACATCACTCCCCATGTTTTAATATTTACCTTCAGGCGCTCCATACTAAAACCCTAAAAACATTTCCCTCCTTCCCATTTCCGCAAATGCAGCCGCCACCCTAGCCTCTCCTCTCTCCCCTTTGTCTTCTCCAACCCATCCAGGTACACCTCAAGCTTGTAACGACTATGCAGAGGCGGCGGAAGAGATATTATGGTTTGAGGGAAAGACTAATTGGGTTACTGACTAAGTTAAGTGAAGGACACGGGAGTCAAGTGCAGATAAGTGGAAGGACACGTGGAAGGCTGAGAAAAAGTAGAATAAACAGCGCAGATTAGATCAGAATTGTAGCAAGTATAATTATTGGGTTGGGCTGTTAGTTAATCAGTTTTGGGATTCTTTACAATTACAACTAGTAACCGTCTCCCTCTCTCACCTTTAACCCCTTTTTCCAGCTTATCTTAGTAGCTTAGATTGTAAGTCTTCTTGTAATTACAATTCAGCAATAAAACAATTATCATTTCTCTTTTGTATATTCAAGTATATTACAAGTGGTATCTAGAGCCCTTTCCTGGCAATTACAATGGTGGATTCGCATGCTAAAATAAATGAAGAACATATTCATCAAGTGGAAGTTTAATTACAAAATCACATGCTCGAATCAAACCAAAAATGGAAGGAAACTAATCTTGAGAACAAAGCTTTGGAAAGTAAGTTGGAATCCATGTTCGATAAACTGATGGATCAGCACTCCAAGTTGGTTGGAGAATCTTCAGGCAAGATCAGCATGCATAACCGTCAAGAAATGGCTGAAGCACCACGAACCCAGGGTGGTTTTTTCCAGCCTAAGTACAAATTCCCTTACTATGATGGCATTGAAGATCCTCGTGCCTGGTTGAGAAAATGTGACAGGTACTTTAGTTTGTATAAAATCACAGATAAACAAGATAAATTGGAAGCTGCAACATTATATTTAAATGGAAAGGTAGAATCTTTGTTTTCTTCCTTTCAAATTAGTAGAGGGATAGTAAAGTGGGGGAAATTTACTAATGGAATATGTAAAATATTTGCGGAAGATGGTAATGGTACCCTGATTGAGAAATTTAACATGATATCTCAAAAGGGAACTGTGAATGAATATTTAGAAGAATTTGAACAACTGAGATCATGGGTACTGCTTAGAAACCCCACAATCATTGAGGACTTTTTCTTGGAAACCTTTATTGGGGGACTTGAAGATGAGATTAAGCACACAGTTAGGCTATTTTCACCTTTTCACTAATTCAGGCAGTGGAGAAAGCCAGGCATAAAGAAAGGAAATTGTAGCTATAGAGAAAAAGAATAAGATCTATAGGGTGAGGAGTTTACTTATGGATACTGGAACAAATCAGACTAGGAGCCTGGTTCCATATACCTAGAATATGCACAACACTGCCCAGTTGAGTAATAAATTGTATAAAGAAAGAATGGCCAGGGGAATGTTTTAGATGTGAGGAGAAGTATACATATGGACACCAGTGTAAGAACAAACAACTGAACTTGTTGACAGCAGATACTGAAGGACAAGACAGATTGTTACAAGGTTTTGAGCAAGAAGGAGAATTCTCTGAAGCTCAAGGTATTGTAACAGATGAGGCAATTAGCCTCCATGCTCTATCAGGAATTGTTGCTACCAACACTATTAGATTGAAAGGCTTAGCCAAGAAGAGACCTTACCAGTCTAGTGGACATAGGGAGTACTCATTTTTTTTTGGCTCATGACACTGCCCAGCAATTTGGGTGTTGGAATTAGAAGGATACACCCATGAGGGTCACTATAGCCAATAGTAATTAGATTATGAGCCATTATTCTTGTCCAAATTTTAAAGGACAAGACTTAAAACAAAAATACAGACATACTGATACCTCCAAGCTGTACAAAAAAAAATTACAGCTGACTACCCAACATACTAGGTTTAGGGCTATCCAGACTAGACATCTAAGAATACAAAAGAAGACAGATACCTCCTGAAGGGAGCAAAATGACACTGAAATAATAACAAATAAACTGGTGGCCATCCGGAATAAAAGCTGGCTCACCCTGACAGCTAAAGTCTTCTTCGCTCCTTCACAACATGGCGAACTCAATCCTGGAGCGAACCTGCCGAAACGAAATATATAGACAAGAAACAAACAACAAACAAGGGTGAGTCAAAAGGACTCAATAAGTGGGACAGACTAGCCACCTCAAAGAATAGGATAGCTAGCCAGGGAGAAGAAATAGATAAACCAAATTTCTCTTATTTAAATTATAAAAAGGCAGAGCCCGATAATAATCGAAAACACGTATGAAGCCCTAAACTCAACCAGGAATACGAGCCAGAAACATATCAACAAATAGGCAATGCACGTATAAGCAGAACAGTAGTTATGTACCACCAGTCTACACAATGGTATGAAATGAAATGAAGTGAAATATGATGCAAAGGGTCACATGTGCCAAATGAATGGAGCGGACTCCTCCTGCTCCGAGGGCGAAATCCTCCTACCCTCAATATGATGCAATGGAGCGGAATCCTCCTCCTCCGAGGGCGGAATCCTCCTACCCTCAATATGATGCAATGGAGCGAAATCCTCCTGCTCCGAGGGCGGAATCCTCCTACCCTCAATATGATGCAATGGAGCGGAATCCTCCTTCTCCGAGGGCGGAATCCTCCTACCCTCAATATGATGCAATGATAACCCTTCACCGGCGCGGGACTCTCATCGACTGCCGGGAAGTATTTGTCAACTCACAGCCAGAGTACAATACTCAGATCCTCCATGCAATACCAACACAAGACATAAAATATAATATACAATGTAAATCCAATGTTAAGGCGTAATGAGTATGCCTATCGGCACCTACACACGTAAGGAACACGTGGTAGAAAATCCACGAGGCTAGATGCCTCCAAAGAAATGGATATAAACACTTACCTCTTCCAAAAGTTAGCATTGCTAATCAACAACCGCTTTATCCTTTGGTTTCATTGCCAAACGATCCCACTCTATTCAATAAGCAGAAAAATATATCAAATTAGGCTATAGGCTTCATTCCTCACATCTTAGGGCAGTCCGGTTAGGAACCTGATACCCTATTAGCATACGCAATATGCAGGCCAGGCCTATGTACAGGATTTAAGGTCACATAACCAAACCCCAAATAAATTATATTCATATGTTGCCCATAACTCACTGAGTACAAATATATAATCAATTCCACTATAGGGGTCCATTTGACCCTTTAAACTATTGATTAAACTTATTAAAACGATGTATAATATCCCAATTTTTACCGTTAAAATATATTCAAACACATGTAATAAACTCAAATAATATATTAGGATCATTACCTGAATATTTTAGGGTGAAAATTCTATCTTTTCTCTGGCTCTTTTTCTCATTTTCTGGCATTTTTATTTGCTGTGTTTCTCAGATTTTCGTTTCTGCTTCTCTACTCCTTTTTCGTTCCTTAACTCTAAAGGTGCTGATATATATATCAGCCACCGCCCAACTTTTCTTTTTTTTTTTTTTTTTGTCTTTTCCCCTTTTTTTTCTTTTTCCTTTAAAATTCGCTGCTACGGTAAAAATTAAAATGGTACCCTACGATATTCGAAATAATTCCAACTTTTGCATACCAGTTATACAAAATTTATGCAACACACTTACTAAGGTGGATCTCAAATCGGACTCCCGAAACTCAATATGCAAATTAAATGGACAAAGGTCAAATTATTTAACTTTCGGCATTTTAGCGGAAACTAACCGAACAACCTCGAAATTTACTTTCGAAAGTTCAAAAAAGTCACAAATAATCATACGAACCTAACAGCGCTTTCGAATTTCGAATCGGAGTTCATTCGCCAAAATCGAGTTCGAAAATCTCTTTTTAATATTTATCGACAATAAAAACTGAATCCTTCTTCCGATATGTACCAAACGAGGTCTGATTTAACTCAAATTTTACAGACAGGTCCTAATGGACCTTATAAATATTTTAAAATTATCGGCACGCCAATTGGAGTCCTAACTTCTGAAACGACTGACCGAGGTCGTTTTATTGAAATATTATGACTTGAAAAAAAATGAAAATATAAGAGTTGAAGGTCAAGTGCAGCTTATCGTCCATCCATCATTGGCATATCTCCTTCACACCTCAACTCTTTGAGAAGTTACTTTAGCGTTATAAGTGCACATGTAATCAACTTTGTTGCTGGTATTCTGCCTCAGCTCATGGTCCAACTACATGTCTCTTTTATTTTCACTTTTTCAAATCATAATACTTCCAATTCAAAGACAATACCTTGAAATAGATGTTCATCCTGAAGATCATTCCTGGTCTGCATCATACTATCCAGAAGTATTTGCATGACCCTTATCCTTATATGATAGACTCTGTTCAGATGAACCTTTGACATACATTAGGATGTGAGTAACTACATTCCCACAAGGAGCTTGCGGAACAATACTAACATCAACTGAGATGTTGCATAGTACGTTCGTAAAAATAATATAGCTTGCATCAAATCTTCTATAGTGTGTAGTGACAAGGTACTTCAAAAGCTCCCCCTATTGCATCAAACGTGAGCTAATTCTTAGTTCCATCGACCTGTTCTATATCGAAAGGTATATCGAAGAGGTGATTATCGGCTAAATCATGTTAACCCATTCAAAGTTCTGTGTATCTTTGCTTCGAAAATGTAGAACTCTCTTCTCGTAATCGAGGAAGGATCAGCTTAGTCAGAATAAGCTGTGCAATGGTACTATCATATTATCCATATATTTTTATTCCAAAAGTTCGGTATGCGTGTTATAATTCTGATCCTGTAATCAGGAAATAATGCCCGTGGAGTAGCTCATGAATATCGTGCAAGTTCTCTTGTTATCCGTGTGAATTTTTCTTTAGACTTAGGCTCGTTCGAGGACGAACGAAAGTTTAAGTGGAGGAGAATGAAACGACCTCGGTCAGTCGTTTCGGAAGTTAGGACTCCGATTGGCGTGTCGATAATTTTAAAATATTTGTAAGGTCCATTAGGACCTGTCTGTAAAATTTGAGTTAAATCAGACCTCGTTTGGTACGTATCGGAAGAAGGTTTAAGTTTTTATTGTTGATAAATATTAAAAAGAGATTTTCGAACTCGATTTTGGCGAATGAACTCCGATTCGAAATTCGAAAAGTATCAGTATGTCTTTGCTTTTTCTAAGTCTTGTTCTTATTTATGAATTGAATTATATTTATTTTCCTAATTTAATTGGTAAGGGTTCGCCCGACGGGTCTAGGGGAGGATGTCGGGTGCCTGCATGGCCTAGCCGGATTCCGGGTCGTGTCAGTTTGTCGGGTGCCCGCACGGCCTAACCAAATTCCGGGCCGTGTCAGTTGGTATCAGATGCCAAACGGGCAACATCTTTCCATTATTTAATTTTTCTGCTTAATTCTTTAAACCAACATGCCTGGTCCAAATTTTAATTTGTGACTGTGTCTTTGTTTGCTCAGAACTAATAAAAAATGGTTTTGATCATGTCGACTAGTTAATGTTTGATTGACTGCTTTAATACTCTTAGATTCGAGTCATTGAACGATCGTTTAAATTATTTCTGACTTTGGCATTTAAGATCATGCCTTATAATTAATCCTAACAATCGTGTCTGTGAAGCGTCTGCCCGTTTGGTTACGCTGTTGTTAAAGGTTCTTGCCTTGGACTTGATATAGTCATTGTGTATATGGAATTATACGAATTCAGTGCTCGCAACTTTTTGCAATGTATACATATGTGTGTATATCGTCTGCGTGAATTCTGAAAAGATAAAAGAGCTTGACTCCCTCTAGCTTCCTTATGAAAATTACTGATTTTGTTACCCTTTTTTACACCTAAAATTCAAATTTTAAAACCCATTAGCTACAACTATAAAAAGGGACAGCCTTTACCTCACTTGGATACACATTCTCCCTTCTCCTTCTCCCTTGAAGATAACTTCAATACCTCCTCTCCTCTCTACTTTTCACATGCTAAAGGACACTCAGAATACTCTTCCACACGCTGACAACACACCTTTCAACACCTCTTATTACTGAGATACAAGCTGAAAATTCAGCCTTTCTCTTCTCTGGAAAATACATTATCTTTGCTTCTCCTCTTCTCGTAGAATTTTGTCTTTGAAGTCCTTTCTTTGCTTGCTAATAAGCCAAGACAAAGCCTGTTTGTTCGCGTTGCTGCTCATTGTCGGGCACTCATCACTATTTCTATTTGTTTAAAAACTCCTAAGGTACATGCTAAAAAATGATTGAATGTCACTCTATGTCGCTCTATCCATTTTTGTTGGTTAAGTGCGAACTTGTTAGGGCGTAGGACCAATTTCTAACCCTTCATTGCAGGTCTTAATCGTAGTAGGATGGCCAAAAGGTCATACCATAGCTCAAGATTGCATTGCAGGTTGTTCACATTAGCTAGAACCTGTGTGGTTTCAAGAAAAGCTCGTGAAGTAACAGGGATGAAGGCCCTTCCTCTTCTTCTTCATATTCTTGAATTAATACTGTAACTAGAAAGTTATATACTTGAAATGTGTATTTGTTAGGTTTAGTGTTTTGTATGAGCACCTTAAGGTGCAGTCAATTTTAGGACAAGTGTTGTAGCTACCACACTGTTAAGTACATTGAAAAATTGATTAAACATGGTGCATTACTTCAAAGTCTCTCTTTGCTTTTATATGTTAGGGGGCTAAAATCGTAAGATATTTCTAAAAGTGGCTCACTTATGCAATTTCTAAAGTGACTTACAACAGGTTTATAACTATATGTCGAAACTGAAAAGTATAATATTTCTGCAAATACCGATTTTCTAAAAAGTTGCAATTTACACTTTATTTTCTTTGAAAGTGGCTATAATTGAACCCAGTGCTGAAATATTTTCCATTTCGGCAAATTTTTAATTCTGAAAAGTAGCAGTTTTAAATAGCAGGGTTGTTTTTTGCATTCAAAACCCTTGTACCTTTTTTTAAGAAAAATAAATCTATACTCTTTTTTTAAAAAAAAAATTCTCCAAGTTAATTAATAGCTTGTGAAGGATTTAAGATTTTGGACGTCAAGTCATTTAATCTATATTATTTTCTATATAAATTAATCACTCAAACCTAAATTATTTGCTTGTTATTAATATTGACTAAATATCATATCTACTCCCTATTTAATTTATATATACATTTTTTTAATTATTCGTTTGCTATATTATATATTTACCCAACATGCTATGTGTTTAACTATGTATGTATATTTATTTTTGTATATTTACATATTTTAAATATATTTTACCCACTTTGAACCAAGTTACTTTAAATACGAACTCACACTAAAGTCGCCACCAAAGTAAATGCTATGTGACCGTTTATGTCATAATGTCATCCTTTAGTGGCGTATATTATTTTTTACTAATTGTTTCCTCCATGTTTTACAGTCTAAGAAAACTTGTATAGTAACATTCTTTAAATTTATCGGCCAATAATTTTACAATTTTCTGTTATATATGAAATATGATTTAATTTAAGATCATTTCTGCAAAATTATTTAAAACATATTGGGTGAATTACAGATTTGAGCACAAATGCACCCGGTCTTGAAAAACATAAGCAGTATTTTTGTGGTCTTGAAAAAAAAGTACTTTTACATTAAATGAAGCTGAAAGTAATTGGCCACCCGCCATGGGTGTTGCTAGTTTTACTATTAAGAAGGAAAAAAAACCTGAAAGTACAGAAATACCCTTACTAATAGAGAACTTTCCGTAATTACAAAAATGATAGTGACCATTTTTTGAAGCTATAATTACAAAAATACCACCGCGCCTTTTTACATCTGAAATTACAAAAAACGTCACTGCTTCCTACACAGTAGAAAACAATGCCAATTCGGTTGTGTTTCACGTCCATTTTGTGAATAAATAAGGCCAAGTTGGCATCATTTCGTTCATATACAAGGCAGCCAATTCGTCTGTGTTTCACGATTATATTGTGAATAATAAAGTTAAATAGTCATGGTTTCTCTTATATACAAAAATCAAAGCAAAACATAATATAAGACCAATCTGGCATCATTTCTTTATACAATGAGCAAAAAATCATGTTCGTTTTACGAAGAATGATGCCAAATCGACCTTACATTATTCATTACCTTCAAATACTTATATATTTTGAAATAACGGCAATCTGTCATTATTTATTCATAATATGAGTTAAATATTAAGTATATTTTGCAAACAAATGAGTACAACTCGTCTTCACTTCATTCATCTATAAAAATACATATGAAAATATAAAATGAAGACAATATGGCTGTATTTATTCATAACTAAGCAAAACGACTATGTCTATTTTACAAGAAAATGACACTAAATCGTCATCATTTTGCCAATATAGAAAAATCCAAAGTAAAAATAAAAACAAAGCAGATCTGGCATCATTTATTTAGTTTGAGCCAAATACTACATACATTTTACAAAAAAAATGAGGCCAAATCGTCACCACTTTCGTACCATTTTTAATACAAATCATCACCACTTTCATACCACTTTTAATACAAATCATCACCACTTTCATACAACTTTTAATATAAATCGTTATCACTTTCATTACAACTTTCATGACAAATCGTATTAAGAAGAGAAAAGAAAAAGGAAAGAAAATAGATCAAAGAGATGGTGGATAATAAAAAAAATTAAAATTAACAAGTTACTCCCTCCGTCCCAATTTATGTGGCACCATTTGACCGGACACGGAGTTTAAGAAAATAGAGGTTGACCTTGTTAAATGTCAATTTTACCCTTGAAAAAGTAAGAGAGAGAAGATTTGATTAATAAAAAAGTTGTTGGTAGGTTTAAAAGTATGTAGGGCCCAACAAGGGTAAAATAGAGATAGTGCATTAAATAGTTGTGAAATAAGGAAAGGTGCCACTTATTTTGGGACAAACAAAAAAGGAAATGGTGCCACATAAATTGGGACGGAGGGAGTAGTTCCTTGGATACAGCAGACACGTTGCTAGGCCAATCAATTCCTTCTGCTATAATCTATTCTGAATCCAAATGATAGGAATGTTATATTAGTGCAGAAAAGATTTTTGCCTCTTCAATCATATTCTCGTTCCTATCTTCAAGTTGTCTTTTTACAAAGATAGCAGAGTCGCCTTTGGATTCCTCTTATCAGAGAATTTATCAACCAATCACAAAAAGACGAGTTGACATAATTGGCCACAGGTTAATAAACTTTGAGCTAAAGAAAATGTCAACATAAAGATTTCATTCAATGAAACAACAACACCAGTTCAATAATCGATTAATTACGTCCAGAACAATGATTTCGTTTCCAAAGAACGAATATGATAGAAAAAAGGTTTGACCGAATTTTTAAACTCAGATCTACATTAATTCAGTGTGATTTTCAGATAAACAACAGTAGAAACAAAAAGAGGAGGACAAGACAAATCTGGGGATGTAGCTTTTACAACATTCTGGCAACGGCCAGAGGCAATCAATGGCGGTAAACTAGAGAGAAGGTGGAGAAGTGTGAGATAGATTTTCTAGAGAGAGATAGTATGAATGTCAAATAATTGTAGATAAGTGCTTAAAGGGTAGAAGTGAAAATATCTTTAAAAGTGCACAAAAGTGCTTATGCTTTTATGACCATAAAAAAATAGCTCACCAAATAAAGACCAGGCACTAAAGTGCTCATTTCACATTAAAAAAAAAAGAAACATATTTTAACAGATTCGCGCACTGTCCTTGAAACTAATTTTGATCTTTTGCAGAAATGTTCTAGAGTTGAGATACTATTTAGATTTTAGCCATTGTTTGAGGAATTAGACATATTCTAGGCTGGAATTGCAGAAGTAGTCTTGAATTAAGTATTCCTTTATAAGCTGCCCCTTAGCATACTTTAATGTATTTGTACAACATGTATCTTTGTTTATTTTATTTAGCTTTTGTCCTTTAACCTAAAATTGCATGTCTTGAACCCAATCATAAAAATGGTAGGGAACCATATTTAGTGGATCTTAGGAAGTGCCTAACCCCTTCCTTCTAGGTTATTTCGAATACTTACCCAAACTTCTGACTAGCAAGAGCAACCCCGGAGTTATCTTTTAACATTGATTAGAAATTAGTAGGTGACCTAATAGGTCTAGAATCCGGGAGGAGAAAAGTGGGTTGTGACAGGGCTGTGCTTGGCCAAAAGGTAGAAAAGATGGTTCACCTTATCTATTATGCTAGCAAAATAATGAATGGGGCCCAATTGAACTATACAGTGACATAGAAGGAGTTATTGGCCATTGTGTTTGCTTTTGAAAATTTTTGGTCATACTTGGTGGGGTCCAAAGTCATTATTCATACTGGCCACTCCGCCATCCGGTATTTGATGGCCAAGAAAGACTCAAAAGCAAGATTAATCCAGTGGGTTGCAAGAATTTAATCTCGAGGTGCTTGATAGAAAGGGAACCGAGAATCTAGTGGCAGACCACTTATCCCATTTGGAGGAAAAGGGCCGCCAAAAAAAAATCCTCGAGATCAATGACTCTTTTCCGGATGAGAGGATATTGGTGGTATCTTAGGAAGCAATCCCTTGGTATGCGGACTAGGCCAATTTTGTTGCATGTGGAGAGGTCCCGAAGGACTTCTCATACAATCAAAAGAAGAAGTTGATGAAAGATGTCCGTCACTACTTTTGGGATGAGCTCTTTTTTAATATATGTGTCGATAGAGTGATAAGGAGATATGTTGCCGAATCCGAACAAGGAGTTATTCTTGATGGATCTCACTCCGCTCCTTATGGAGGGCATTTAGTAGTGTGACAACGGCAGCTAAGGTGCTTGAATGCGGTTTCTTTTGCCCTTCATTGTATAAGGATGCCCATTACCACACAAAAAGTTATGATCAATGCCAAAAGAACGGGGGTGTCTCGAGGAAGTATGAAATGCCTCAAAACCCCATTGTAGAAGTGGAGCTCTTTAATGTTTAGGGGATTGACTTTATAGGCTCCTTCCCAAGCTCCTATGGCATGAAGTACATTCTTGTGGCAATAGACTATGTCTCTAAATGGGTCGAGGCGATTGCCTTGCCTAACAATTGGCATGTCACCCTTCCAGTCAGTATTTGGCAAAGCTTGTCATCTCCCCATTGAGTTGGAACACAAAGCCTTGTAGGCTTTAAAAAAGCTTAACATGAATTGGGATCAAGCTTCCAAGCCACATGTGGAGAGGATGCTTGTACTTGATGAAATGAGATTTCATGCATATGAAAATGCCAAAATCTATAAGGAAATGATGAAGATGATCCATGACACAAAGATATGGAACCGGAACTTCAAAGTGAGAGATTAGGTGCTATTGTTCAACTCAAGATTGCACTTGTTCCCCAGGAAGCTAAAATGCAAATTGAGCGGGCCATACAAGGTGGTGGATACGTCACCATATGGTTGGGTCGAGTTGCAATTGAAGGATGGCTCCAAAACTTTCCGACCGAATGGTCAAAGAGTGAAGCTTTACTTGGGATGTGAAACCAACCCTAAAGAGGTCGCTTGCATCTATCTCATGGACCTTTGATGAATTACGGTCACACTGTCGTGCCGCGACGTTAAATCAAGTGTTTCTTGGGAGGCAACCCAAATTTTACTTTTTCGCATTTTAGTTTAGTGTAAAAATCTCACATGAAGTTCTTTGAGTGTTGCATTTGATCTTTGAATGTTGCATTTGATCTTAAAAAGAATAGCAGCCAAATGAAGTCGGCACCCACAGAATGAAGGGTGCGAAATCTTCGGTGGACCGCCAAATCATAGGCAAGATCGCTGATGCTCACAGTGAACAAATTTTTTCGGTGGAAGATGGAAGGCTTTTAGCCGAACCATCGGCGACCGCCGTTCCCTCTCGGTGATCTACCTATTCAATTCAATGTAACGCCGAATGTTCTGCAGAATTGCCCATTCTTGATCATGATAAAGGACTCACGTCTATTCAGCCGAATATCGGCACCCGCATATCTACTGTGGAGGCAGGCATCGAATAAGTAGTGGGCTGCCGATCTACTAGGTCAAAGTCGGGTCAACCGACTATAAAAGACCCCAAGTAAGTTTTTCTCACTTTTTACCATACTACATCGAGAAACTCACACACACCACCACCGAAAACTTGATTTTAGCCATTCCTAACCACAACCAACACACTACAGTCACTCACACGCAGATTTTGCTGATTCACCAACAACCCGACAACCCGTTTCATATTTTGCTCAAATCTGGTAAGAAATCTGAACCCTAATTTTAATTTTCATCATTTGAAATATGGGTTAGATTAAATCATCATGTTGGGGGTGGAGATTAGTGTGATTCATGCTTTTTACCTTAGTAATAGGATTTGTTCTTATTAAAGATTCGTACTTGATACTCTATTATGTGATGTTAAATGTAAATTTGTGTTGAGTTAAGAAAAGGGTAGAAAAAGAGAGAGCTTGAAAGTTGAAAAGCTTGAAATTGAAAAAAGAAAAAAAAGCCCATGAACAGGCCTTGTTGTGTCTTAAATTCATGAAAAGTTTTGAACTTTGGTATGGTTTTTTTGGTTGAATTCCCCTTGAAATTGGTTGAAAAAGTCATCTCGTTCTTGAGAGAAAACTTGAGTGTCATGAGAAGTTGAAAATACCACTTATGAGTGTGTTTTGGGCTGTTAAGGGAAGTGAGTTTGGAACTTTCAGAAAATTTTAAGTTAGCTTGAATTTAGTCATTGATTCAGCAGACGCCGATGAGGTTCTGCCAATTGTTGTTGGCCGCCCAAAGCAACTGGCGGATCACCAAACCATCTTCGATCCCGTCAGTGCATAATAGTTTGCTAGAAAAATTGGCGAAGGAAAAGTTTATTTTGACCTTCCAATCGGCGCCCGCCGATTTGATTCGGCGAGGCCATCGGCACCCACCGAGTGACTATCTGCTTTGCCGAATGAGAGCTGTGGGCTGCCTAATCTGTTGCCAACCTGAATTTTCCTATGATGTTTTAAATGCTTTACCACTCTCTTAGACTTCATGTGCAGTAGTTTTAAGATAATTTAAGAGTAGTTGAGTACAAGTTACTTTATGTGCTGCATGTGCTAATCCATTATTGCTGATTGATTTCTCTCAGATTCTCAAATGGGGTTACATCAAGCTAAAAAGGAGGGAATCTCTATTGATGAAGTAGGGGAGAAATCCAAGACAAGTGCAGCTGCCAAGAAAGAAAAAAGAGGAAGCAAAGAAAAAAGCTGAGGAGGCAACAAGGCAAGTGCAGGAAACCTTGGCCCAGATACATGAGGAAGAACCAGCACATAAGAAAGGCAAGGTCAAGGTGGTCCCTAAACCATCACAAAAGCAAGTTCCTGAACAAGGTCCCCTCTAGTCCCATATACTCCAACTCTAATTATAAGTCTGGGTCTGAGGTGAGAGATTGGGCGGATGAAGGAGTGAAAATTTCTCTAGACCCTTTGAGGGATCTTGACAATACAAGAAAAATCATGAAGAACAGGTTTGTCAATGAGGATGCCAAGGAAATATTCAAAAAGGCGTCTCGCAGAGCTTTAAATCCTTAAAATATGATACAAGTGGAATGGGCAAAGGAATATTGTGAGGACTTCCATGATGAGATAGTGAGAAGAAAGTGGGAATTCCTCTAGAAACCTCCGGGCAAATATAATAAGGAGATGAAAAATAAGGACGAAGAAAAAAGAAGAAGCTAGCTTGAGAGTTTGGTTAGCAGCCTTGATCTCTACAGGTCGTACTGCTCCAGAATGGGTATAGCCAGGAGGGGAAATCAAGAAGAAAGATCAAAATCTTATTGCAAATGCTTGGAATGCAGTCATAAGCAGTAGGTTCTACCCTTCCCTTAATGACACCAGAATCACAATGGATAAAGCCATCCCCATTGCAGCCATCATGGATTACATGGACATCAATGTCGATAAGGTGATCCTCAATAGTATTAACTCCATACCCCATCACGACTCTACTGGATATGGGTTTCCTTATTTGCTCACCAAGTTGATGAAGAATAAAGTGCCTATCTTGCTTGAACTCGACAAACTAAAAGAGGCCTCAGGAACAATTGATCTTAAGAGGTTACATGATGATGAGATCAAAGAAAGAGAGCATGAAGCACAACTCGAGAAGCAAGAACAAATGCAAGCCTTAACTTTCAACCAAGGAGAAGCTCCTCCCTGGTTCCAGCTCCTCCTCCAACAATGGAAGAAGTCTCAGCAAGGCAATTTGAACTTTTTAAAATCCCTAATTCCTTGAGACACATTAGTAGCCAACTTATTGGGCTGGACACAAAATTGACACATGTCAAGGCACCCTCAACTGATTTGGAAAAGGCCTTGAAGCTAATGGTTGTTGTTATTACCAAACTTACCAAAGTTGTGGAGGACAACACAAAAGCACTTGAGGATTTTCAGTCAAGAATGAAAGTAGTCTAGAATGACAGTGTTAGAGACTTCTGATGCCTAGACAAGACTGCAAATCAAAGGGATGAATGATGAATTGGTAAAGATCTGGAAGGGTGAGATATTTAGCCTTGCATCTGGCTCAACAAAAAAAGCCCAGGACAAGCAACCAGTAGAAGTAAAGATAGATGATGGTGAAGATGATATAGAAGTTGAGGATGACAAGGATATGGAAGATGCTCAAGAACAGGAACTCCAAAAGGTGAAGTAAACCTCGGAGCAAGTACTTGTCGAGCTTGATGCAATAAGGAGAGCAAAGGTCAAAAAAGGCAAGAAATCAAAAGAATGCAAGAAGCAAGAGGTGAAGGAGAAAAATGATGAACCAAAGTTGAAAAAGCAAAAGTTGGGGAAAGTTAAAAAAGAAAAGAAAGTGAGTGAGAAAAAGAAAGAAAGTGAGAAAAGAAGTGAATCCAAGAAAGAGGGTGATCAAGAAAGAAGGAGAAAAGAAATAAGCTAGAAAGAGAAAAGGTGAAGAGAGTGGAAAGAAAAGTTAGGAAGAGACAGTAAAAGAAAAAGGTGATAAGAAGGAAAATGAGGAGTAAAAAAAGAGGAGAAGAGAAAATGAGAAGAGAAAGAAAGAAGAAGAAGAAGAAAGAATGAAAAGAAGAAGGAATTAGAGAAGAAAAAGAATGAAGAAGAGAGTGAGAGGAAGAAAGAAAGAAAAAGAAGGGAAGATGACAAGAAAAAAAATGGAAGAAGAATGAAAGGTGGAAGCACAAGCTAAGGATGGAGAGGTTGAGGCAGGCACAACTTGCAAAGCTTGAAAAAGAAAATTTGAAATTTATGGCAACCGATCCAAGTGCACCTCCATCAATGGCTCCTTCCGAGGCAGTCTAAGGTCCAACAACAATTAAGAAAGGTCAAAAAGAAATATCATCAACCACTCCACTTTGGACAGACAAAGCTCTCAGACCATTATCATGATCATCTTGCTAGGGAGTACTTTCACCCCTTTCCTAATTACTTTTTGTACTTCATTGTTTTGATTAGTTGCTTGGGGACATAGCAACTTTTCATGTTGGAGGTGGGGTATATTTGTTTGATTGTCTCATGGTATCCTTGTGCATATGGTAGTTAGTTGTTTAAATTCTTGTCTTTTAATTCCTTAGTTAGTTTGCATTTTTTAATTCCTAGTATAGTGTGTCTTTAAATTTGGTAGATAGTCATTAAAAAAAATCGGAAAAATATTGAAAAAGTTGAAAATTCAAAAAAAATTGAAAATTCTAAAAATCCCAAAAAGATTCGATGGGTACTCCCATGAACTACGCTGGGGATGTTACCTTTTCTCCTCTGATTCGCACTTTTTGCAATATATAGGCAACCTTTGTGAATACCACTTGACCCCAAACAACCTTTCATTGTAAATACCACCCTTGTAAGTAGCTTCTAAGATAGTAAATAACCTTCTTGATTTTTCTTTGACTCGGTTCTTTTCAAGAATGAAATTCTTTTGTACCGAACACTTTTTAGGACTTAATCATAAAAGTGTCATTACTTTCTTTTTTTGTGACCTGTCTGATACCAACATGTTAGGGGCACATATGAGAAAGTTAAGTTGATCGCTTGGCGAGAGTTGCTTCTACAATCTTTAGATTCTTTTGGTAACTCTATGTATGTATAGGCTTGAATTCTTGCTTTAGTACTTGTGTAAGTTGATGTTCATGTCTCTTGTCCCTTGTGCTTTGTGTTTTGAATTTTTGGCTTGAGCTTGTAATTGTATATGCATGCTAGAACTTGGCTTGTGTGTCCTTGTAAGTGCATGGAGTGTCATCTTGGCGTTGGATAGGATAATAGGTATTTCATTGACCCGCTTGAGCCTTTCAAGCCTACCAATTAAGTGAATCCATAGTTTGCCAACTTTGAGCCTTAATACCTTTCTTTAGTTAACCATATTACTAGCCCGGACCAATTCTATGTATTTTATAGCACTAACCTTCTCTTGGTCCTATCTCCTTGAGGCATTGAACGACGTACAACTTAGACTAAAGTCTAAGTTTGGAGGAGGGGAGTAAGGGAGTGAATACTAGGTGGCTCTACAAAAGAAGCATTGAAGAAAGGTTGAGAAAGGAAAAGAAGAAAATCAAAGAAAAGAAAGAAAAATAGCAAAAAGAAAAGAATAGAACATAAAATAGAAAAGTAAAACAAAAAAGATGAATAAGAGCCACAACGCAACATTGAGAGTGAAATATTGGGGAATAAAAGCGAAACTGAAAAGAAAAGCTCAAAAAGAATTGAATTGCAAAGTTAGTCTAGTGCCCAAGGAGGGAGATTAGTCAATTATTATGTGTGCAATTAAATATTGATACCAACCGAAGTCATAGACTTTGTCTTGTCTAAACCCCATCCTTTGAACTTGAATCTGGTTTTAAAGTAGGCATAAGATTGGTTTTAATTGTTGCTCGAGGACAAGTAAAAGCTTAAGTTTGGGGGAGTTGATGTGTTGTTAGTTTATGCTAATATTAGAATCTTTTAGACTAGCTTTTATGTCTTTTAGCCTTGCTATATGCGCAAATCTTATGTAATTTTCCATGTTTCAGGTGTTGATAATATTACAATTTACAAAGC
Source organism: Petunia x hybrida (assembly GCA_037355625.1). Classification (NCBI taxonomy): domain Eukaryota; kingdom Viridiplantae; phylum Streptophyta; class Magnoliopsida; order Solanales; family Solanaceae; genus Petunia; species Petunia x hybrida. The sequence goes on from JBBBVM010000974.1 coordinate 1,047,510, forward strand.
CAAATGGAATGAAAAGATTGACAAAATACAATAAATTAGCTACAAGTGAAGAAACTTAAGAAAGGCTGTTGCAGACCAAGATCGGCCCCCGCTGAAGCTGAGGCTAAAATTAAGAAGACCTCAGTTGGTAGAGATGAGAGTTCAAGAGCTGAAAGTGAGCCACCGAAGTGAAAGGGCCACCCACCGAATCATGGGCTAAAAATAATCGGCGGGTTCGCAGAGTCATCAGTTGCCTGCCGCTACTCGCAGTGGGCTCAGAAGACATGCAATGAAAGCTATACATTACGCTGCTCAATAGGTGCCCGCCGAACCTGAAAGGCGAAAGACAAGATGAAAGTCAGAAACTCAGAATTAGATGACTGCCAAATGAAATCGGCGGAGTCGAATGATCAGCCGAAATTTGAAAAACAATCTGATATCGCAATTTTGTAATTACATGTTTGGCTTTCAAACCCATGCCTATAAATAGACCATTAGGCCTCCAAGGCAAAGTATCTTTAGAATATTTTTTGGAAGGCAAGCAAGGGTTTTAACAACAATTTTTGTAAGGATTCCAGTCTTTCGTCTATACTATTACATGATTCTTGCTATTTAATTCTTTACTATGATTGTGTTGAACCCTAGTATGAGTAGCTAAACTCATAGTAGGGGTTTATGTATGATGACTTGATTACTTTAACTTAACACTTTTTAATCTTACATAATCTATGGGTTAATGTAATCTAGTTTCTATTATTCTCAACATGAAAAGGGTTTAAGGTGAGTCCTCACTTGACCAAAGCCCCACTTTTCTTTCATCGCCCTAACGGGGTTGAAGGTGTGGGTTTATAGAAACTCGCGAGAATTTGAGTTATATGTGCTTCCGAGCCTACCCTATCTAAAGGGAACGACCAAAAAGGGTGGTTTCCGCTCGGGTCTTTGGACAAGGGTTTTATGCGCCTCATTATTGACCCCAATGGCCTTAACTTGGTAGACCCTCTCTATACCGAACAGTTTTAGAGGGTTAAATATGATGGTTCGGCCATTAATTATTACCTATGGAATTTTTGTTATTATAAAAGGTATTTAGGTTATTAGAGTCCTGTTTCAATGGATAAACCCCTAGCTTTTTTTACAACCAATTCAATTGTGTGATTGTTACATGTTAGTTTAGTTCATAGCTTTACTTTTAGTCATAACAACTTTCACTCTTTATTTAGGAGTACTCGAACAATCCATAGAACTTGATTTTATTCTCTCTACATATAGATCACGTGCTAGCTCCTTGTGGAATTCGACCCCGACTCTTTCGGTACTATATCTTTGGTGATCGCCTCTCACCCTTTGAGGTGTAGGTTGAGCGTGGATCAGTGAGTTAGGAAATTCAGTTTGCCCACTAAGATCTATACATGCTAGGTTTGGGGATAAGCTCACAAATATCAGATTTGATCTTCACTGTTAAGTCCAAAGGGCAGCAGACAGGAGACACACTAAGTAGTTAAATTCATCAAGAAGGTCATGAATAAACTTCCTCTGATGCAAAAACAGGCCAGTAGAATGGTAGGCAACTTCAATGCTTAAAAAATAGTTCACCAACCCCAAATCTTTTATCTTGAACTAATCATCCAAGAAAGATTTGAGGGAAGCAATTTCTTCAAAGTCATCTCCTGTAAGAGTATATCATCCACATACACTACAAGTAGTACTTTGTAAGATTCAGACTTTGTATTTCACCTTGTATACCCATTTATAATCAATGGCCTTTTTACCCTTGGGCAGTTCCACAATCTCCCAAGTATTATTGGCTTGTAGTACTTAAAACTCCTTCCATATAGCCTCCTACCATTCAAGGAATGAGGTTGTTTTTCTATCTGAAGTAGGTTCAAGTGAAACATGCTTAACTAAAGGCTGAGAAGAGGAGGATAAAGAGCTGGAACCACAAAAGCATGTGGCACGAGTAAATGACAAAAATTGTCCTTTATCTTTGAGGGTAGGTCTAAGTTTGTCCTTTAAGTATACCATGAACCAATTTTAATCCTTTAAGTTTGCAAAAACTTGACAAGTTTAGTCTCCATCCAAAAACTAACTAACATGAGAGCTATATTTAACGGTCTATTCACGATTTCTGTTAAAATGGAGATAACAAAAGAACATAGAGAATAAATTCTCTCTCCCCTACTCCTTCCCCAAATTCTGTTCAAATCAGTTATCAGAACAATCCTAGCTCTATATATTTGTGACTACTTTTCTGGTAAAGAACCTTTGTAATCAGTTTGGTTTTTTTACAATCCATCAACTTGATGTTAATCCTAACAATTTTTATTTCTCGAACACGAATATGGTGTGCAGTTATGAGTATATAGAGCAGTAACAGCTCAATATCATCAATTTTTGATTTTTCTTTCCAGGAAGTAGGGATAATATTCATGCCAATCCAGATAAGTTTCTATTAAAGTTGGGGAAATAGAGAAACAATAACAAGAAACTTAAAATAGAACATACTGTGACAGGAAAAGGAAAAAGATACTCATGAAACAAACACTACCTTAGTTTCAATTTTTGCAACTGCATCCTAGATAGACAAAGAAACAAACTTGGTGCACAAATTTGGTAAATCAGATGTTAAAAGAGTTCTTAAGATAAAATGAAGCTGCAAAGCAATGTGGCTCACCGACAAATAGGTTGAAGGATGTCTTTCTTTCTCTTTAATTGTACTCTACCAATGTTTTTTTAATTTACTTTTTGTTAATCATTACATAATGATTTCCTCTGCTCATTTAATTTTGTAGTTGAAAAGAGCTAGGGAGGGAGAACAATTTATCTCCAGTTTTACGGCAATCTCTGTTTTAATGGAACCCATGACTAGTATGTCAAATATAGCTCTCAGGTTAGTTTTTCGATGGAGACTAAACTTTTCAAGTTTTTGCAAACTTAAAGAATTAAAATTGGTCCATGATATAATTAAAGGACAAACTTAGACCTACCCTCAAAGATAAAGGATAATTTTTGTCATTTCCTCGTTGCCATGTGAAAACATAAGGCTTAAGATGAGAAGGTAGATGGCTAAGATGAGAAGGTTGATGGCGATCTCTGGAAGATTTCCTTAAAGGTAAAGGTGAATTAGAAGGAATGGAGGAAGTAGAAGTAACAGATGAATCAGTAGAGCTGGAAGGAGTAGATGAGCAAACATGAGGATCATTATCTAAAGAAAAAGAGGTGGAATTGGTAGGAAGTATAGGATCCATGCTTTATGTAATTAAGGAGTGAAAGGAAAAATTATCTTCATGAAATGTGACATCCCTGGACAGTATGATTGATTTGGATCTTAAGTGGTAATACTTGTGGCCCTTTTGCGCTAAAGGATACCCAGTAAATACACATGGATCAACTCTAGGTTGGAGTTTATCCCCTTGACACTTAGAAATAGTGCAATAGCACGAGCATACAAATATTTTAAGATGAGAATATGCAGGTGAAATTCCATATAGTAATTCATAAGGTGTTTTGTTGTTCAAAGTTGTGGAGGAAAATCTGTTTATTAAGTAGGTGGAGGTAAGTAGGCAATCACCCAAAAACCTGTGGGTAAACTTGATCGAAAAAGAAGAGCTCTAGAGGTTTCCAAAAGGTACCTATATTTTATTTCTAACACACTATTTTGTTGTGTTATGTGAGAACGTGAAGTTTAATTATAACGCAATTATCAAAAAAAAATATCCAAGTAATGTATCTGTGCCTAATTCAAGAGCATTGTAACTTCTTATGGTCTGCATAGATATATAAAACTGAGTTTGTACCTTTGCAACAAAAACTTTCAATAAAGAAAAATCATTGCTTTTGGAAGCCATGAGGTGAGTACAAGTAGCTCTACTGAAGTCATCTAATATAGTTAGGAAATATTTGTGTCTATTATATTTAGGAACATGGTAAGGACCCCAAGTGTCAACATGAATAAGTTGGAAGGGAGAAGTGGACTTAATGGAGCTATCAGGGAAGGGCAGTCTAGGCAGTCTGGCCAAGGGGCAAATGGAACACTCAAAGTTCTGTTTAGTAGATAAATGACATGGAATATTAGCAATAGTTCTCAATCTCACAAAAGGAATATGACCTGCTCTCTTGTGCTATAACAGTTCTATTTTATTCAAATTGGAGTGATTTGTACAATGGAGATCACTATTTACAACAGAGATTGGAGAATTATTATTATTACAAATGGAACTATAAATATTAAAAGACAATGAACCATGGTTTTACAAGGGGAATTTGCACATGAAGAAGTTTTCACCCGTATAGTCCATGAACCAGCTTACCTATTTCCAATGGCCTCATTATTGAAGGGGCCTAAAGGAAACAAAGACATTTCAGTGAACTGTACAGAATAACGCAGTTGTTCAACTAATTTATGAACAGAAATAATGTTATAGTGCAAGCTAGGAACATATAGAACATGTGGACAAGTGGATGTATGAAATGTGAAAGAGCCAGTGCAAGTGACTCTGACCTTGTATCCATTTGGTAAAGTGACAAGATGTGGATTGATTAGAGGTTGGATATCAAATAGCATGTTTTTATTAAATGTCTTGTGACCAGTGTCTCTAGAATCTATTATCCACTTAAAATCAGGTACACTAGCTAGCATGTACATACCAGAAATAGACTTAAGAATATCAGGCCATCCAATCTTACCATAAAAATTAGCAGAAACCAAGAGAGACTGTTCATGAGAGATGTCAGACATATGAATCTATTGTAACATGTTCAAAAACTACCGATATTGCTCCTTGATAAGTCAAGGAACAAGAGAATCAGAATTAGAATTGGATGATAAAGGAGCCTCAACCTTAGCAGTTGCAACAGTTCTGTTAGGCTTGTTTGACTTGAAGTTCTCATAATTTGGTTAAGCTTGCGGCAATTGTCAATTCAATGACCATTCTTTTTACAGTATATGAAAAATATTTCACTTTGTTCTGATGAAAGTTGATCCTTTGAGAATATTGCCTTTGAAATCCAGTGAGGTTAGAGCTGGAAGATATGTTGTATGCGGAGTTGGGAGGACTGTTATAATTGGAAGAGTTTGATGATGGATTTCAGTTGGAAAGAGGATATCTGTTAGAATTAGCATTGATATATGAAGACTCGGGATGGAATGTGAGCTTGGATTGACTTTTCTCTTTCCTTCATATTGAAGTAAGATAATATAAGCATTGTCCAAAGAGAGCAGGGAATGCATCATAAGCAAATTACTCCTTACCCCAATATATATTTCATTCAAACCCATAAGGAGTTGATAAAGCTTTACTTCACCTTTATAGAGATCAACTTTAGTAGTACACACACATACACTTCTTGGCATGGTTGGTACACATGAAATCCAGCTCATCCCACAATTTTCAGCTTATTTAGATAAGAAGTTATGCTAAGAGAACCCTAAACAATAGATGCAATTTCTTTCTATAATTCAAATATTTTAGTCCCATTGATAGTCCTATATTGATTATTCAATGGTTCCCAAATACTTTCTACAGTTACTGAATATTGCACACTATCAGCAATATTGGGCAAAAAGGAACTCGTCAAAATGACCAAGTTATTGCACATATGCCACTGCTTGACCTAAAATGAATTACCCTCTGGTCGCTTGCATGTGCCATTAGTAAATCCTATTTTCGTTGTTGCAGACAAAGAGATAATGACACTTCTTTTCTGCCACCAAAACCAAGACCAGAGAAGGGTACAGTTACAAGTGATATTCCAGGCACATCAGAAAAATGTGTGTATAAAGGGTTTGATGAGTCATGATTAAGTGAAGAAGTTCTAGAAGAGTTAGGTTTACCAATGGTATTCATGTTGAAGATATTGCAATCAACAATATGCAAAAAAATTTGATGAACTGACACCTAAACAATAGATGCAATTTCTTTCTATATCTCAAATAGTTTAGTCCATTAACAGTCCTATATTGATTATTCAATGGTTCCCAAGTACTTTCTACAATTATTAAATATTGCACACTGTCAGCAATATTGGGACAAAGGAACTAGTCAAAATGACCAAGTTATTGCACATTTGCCACTGCTTGACCTGAGATGAATTACCCTCTAGTCGCTTGCATGTGCCATCAGTAAATACTATTTTCGTTGTAGCAGACAAAGAGATAGTGACACATCTTCTCCAGCCACTAAAACCAACACCAAAGAAGGGTATAGTTACTAGTGATATTCCAGGTACATCAGAAGAATGTGTGTATAAAGGGTTTGATGAGTCATGATTAAGTGAAGAAGTTCTAGAAGTGTTAGGTTTACCAATTGTATTCATGTTGAAGATATTGCAATCAACCATATACAAAAAAAAAATATTGATGAATTGAAACCCTATTATTATTACCAGTCTTCCTTGCAAATTAGAAGAAGCAACAACTTTTAAGTGTGTAAAGAAACTAAAGGAATCGCAGAAGAACACACCAGGATTAGATCCCTAAAACAACCCTAACTTTCACTGGAAACCACCAGATCTTCGAATACTATTTTTGCAAAAACCTAGCTTTTGCCGAAAACGCAACTGCGAATTTTACCGGAGAAAGTATCCAGGATTAGATCCCTAAAACAACCCTAGCTTTCACTGGAAACCACCAGATCTTCGAACACCATTTTTGCAAAACCCTAGCTTTTGCCGGAAACGCAACTGCGAATTTCACCGGAGAAAGTATTCAGAAAACTTCACCTTCAAAATTTAAAATCTCCGCCCGAAAATCGAATCTGTAATCTTTGCCATAAGGTTTTTTATGGTGAAACATTGTGAGGATAACACTATTTGATAGCGAATTGCGAGATCTATCAGGATCTATGCTCTTATACCATGTTAACATACAAGAAATGACTGAGAACTAGGAGAAGAAATTAGGGTTATGTGAGTTAGAGAGATTAAGGAGAGATGAATATCAACCTTTGGAAAATATTCTCTTATTCCAGAATTGCCCCAGACAGAAGTATATATATGGGCTTTACTCAACAGCCCACATCAACTAAATACAATAAAGTTACTACAATGAATGGACTTCGACCCCATATATATATATATATATATATATATAGCTTAACAACTAGTCCAAACTCAAAGTATATACACAATTTTAAGTTGAGCCTCCAAACTTTAATTCTTGAACTTGTGTAACGCCAACAAAGACAGAGGGTACTTGTGGAACATGATCAAATTTAGTGCAGTTCATGAATCATGTATGCAGATGTGAGTATTCCTTATTCATTATAACCTGATTAACCAAGCTATAAAGATAAATAAAAAATGTAACCATAAAATCCAGAATAAAAAAAGATAGAAAACTGGCCCATTATATTGTAGTCGACATAATATATCGGAGTTGGTGAATGAAGCAAAGACAATGAGTATTTTATAGGGATTGGTCTTTGACTGAGGTAAAGTGGAGTGTTGTTTCCTTTCTATAGGTGAAAAGCATATTGTTTGTCAATCTCAAAAATCAAGCGATTAAATGAAAATTTCTAAAATGAAAAATAAATCCAAAAACTAAAAACATTTTTGTCTTTTACATAAAAACGAGATGGGGCAATTTACAAAACTATGACACCTTAGGCAATGGTTTGCCTTATTGGCCTCGCTTAAAGTGGTTTTACAAGAATGGTCTCACTAATTTTAAGCAAGTGCTCCCTCGGGGACAACACTTTAAGTTATAAACTTGACAAGTGCACCCACGGGGGCAACACTTCAAGTATAAAATGATAAGTGCTGCAAGTGCTGCCCCCGAAGCAGCACTTAACCTTTCATCTCTATCAACATTCTCCCCAGATAACTTGAAGTGCTGCCTTGCAGGCAGCACTTACAATTTATACTTGAAGTATTTCCCCCGAGCGAACACTTGTAAATTAATAACGTGCAGTGTTGCCGACTGAGGCTATTTTGCTAAACCATTCTTAAGTGGGGATGAAAAATCATAACCAAGAATAAGGGAGTATATGTAGTGAAATTTCTTTAACCATATTAGCCTGATGATGTAAAATCCCACTAGTTTTTAAGTCATGGGAGATTTACAAATATAGGACTCTTTTTGGCACCCGTCAGAGATCTGATCCCATAAGATGTCTTACAAAAATGTCCCTTTATGACAATTATGTAATCCTTCTACTATTAAAACTCTGACGATCGCCAGTCTACTTATACAGTGTATTTTCTAATAGAATGATCAGGCAATAGCAAGAAAAGGGATATTTTTTTGAAATATTCTTATGCATATCAAAATTGAAGTAACAGTTCCCAAAGTGTCCATACCGTGCAAAAATTTCTTCAGTGATGTTCATTTTGGGCCATTAAATTGCCAAACTTCTATTCAGTGCCCAAAAAGAAAAAGATATACCATAAGGGTTGCAAAAAATTTCACGCAGTGCCCTCCACAAGCACTGATCTTACCAATTTTCCCTCACTTTCAAATGTTTTAAGTAAATGCCCTCCACATCATCCCTCACTATGCGAAAGGACTATTTTGTCCCTGCCTAAACCCAATTCACATGGAACAGTCTCCTTCTCTCTTTCCTCCTTCCTTTCCTTCTCTCATTCCTCCTTCATTTCCTTCTTTCTTCTTTGTGTCCTAGAGAGATTTAGGAAATCTGTAAAAAAATTATCTATTTTATTATTTTTCTTTAATTTGTGTTATAATGTAATTTTTATTTTGCCTAATCCTTTATTTGTATTTATTTTTTTTGTATTTCTTTTTGGTAATTATTATTTATATACTTATCTGTAAGTTTTTTCCGTTTTGATTGATGATCGTTGAATTAAATTTGACGTTCCTGTGAATTTTTTTTTACTTTTTATGCTTAATTAAGATGATATTAAGGTTCTAGTTAGCAATAGCAATTAGATATTATTGTTGCTCATTGCATAGAGCTTAAGGTCTTGGCTATTTCCATTAATGCAGAGACTTTCTTTGCAAGTAGCCTCTATTGCATAGATCTATTGCATAGAGATTAAAGTCTTGGATATTTCCAAAACTTGAAGAGACTTTCTCTGCAAGTTGCCTATTGCATAGAGCTTAAAGTCTTGGCTATTGCCAATACTTGCAGAGACTTTGTATACAGGTTGCCTATTGCACCAGATCGTAAAATATTGGCAACTGCCAATACTTTCAGAGACTTCCCCTACAAGTTGCCTCCTTCCACCCAACCTTAAAGTGTTGACTATTGCTAAAAGTTGCAGAGAATTTGGTAACATCACTTGGGTGGTGTTACCATTGATAAAAGAAGTTAGTTTCTTGATTTGTCCAGTGATTAGTTGACCCTTAATGACGATGTTCGTAACTTTCATTCAATCTTGTTTTTATTTTTCATGTGTTGGATTCCACTTTGATTTCCTAGTTAAGGCGCCCATTGCACCAGAGCTTGAACTCTTGGCAATAACCAAGACTTGTGGAGACTTTCTTGCAAATTACCCAATGCAACAAGGCTTGAAGTCTTGAAAATTGCCAAGAAGTCTGTGCAAGGTGCCCATTGCACCAGAGCTTGAACTTTTGGCAATAGCCAAGACTTGAAGAGACTTTCTCTGCAAATTACCCACTGCAATAGGGCTTGAAGTCTTGGCAATTGCCAAGAAGTCTGTGCAAGGTGCCCATTGCACCAGAGGTTGAACTCTTGGCAATAGCCAAGACTTGCAGAGACTTTCTCTGCAAATTGGCCACTACAATAGGGCCTGAAGTCTTGGCAATTGCCAAGAAGTCTTTATAAGGTGCCCATTGCACCAGAGCTTAAACTCTTGACAATAGCCAAGATTTGCAGAGACTTTCTTTTGCAAGTTGACCACTACAATAAAGCTTGAAGTCTTGGCAATTACCAGGGAAGTCTGTGTAAGGTGCCATTGCACCAGAGCTTAAACTCTTTGCATAGCCAAGACTTGTAGAGACAAGTTGCCCATTGCAACATGGCTTAAAATTTTCGCAATTGCCAAGAAGTCTGTGCATGGTGCCCATTGCCAAAAAGTCTGTGTAAGATACCTATTTTCATAGATTTTCTACAAGGTTATCCAAATGAATGTAACAGAGTAGGAATTTGAAGAAATCTAACCTTGAATCTTCGTTTCAATCGAGGAATTTGTAAAAATTGTAGGTTTTTAGGGTTTAGAGATTGTTTGAATGGAGAAAAGGAAGGGGATGATAGTGTGGATCTTTTTATTAGTTGTGAGGGGTATTTTCGTCCGGAATAAGTTTCATTAAACTAATGGAGGACAGTTTTGCTAAACCACTGTTATTGAGGGCATTTTAGCAAATCATTGCTTCCCGTGTCATATTTTTGCAATTCAGCCTAAGGGTTGGTTTGAACTTTTGGCCCACTAAAGAAAATCATTTTTCCGATTAGGCATAAGCAGCAGTTTTGTTTACGAGGTAGGACTGTGAAAATAGCATAATGTGTTTGTTAATTAATTAGAATTTATGTCTAATGAGCAACAAATATCATAAAGCTAGAATTAAAAAAACTTATACCCATTAGGTTACTTTTGGAGACTTTGTTAAACGGGTCAATAATTCAAACCAGCACTAAATACGCAAAAAATATTAAAATCACCCTTCTATTAGGAACATGATTTAATGGGCCTTTTTTTGAAGAAATATGACAACATAAGCGATGATTTGTCTGTTTTTTGCGCTTAACAAGATCTTATAAAAATGGCCCCGTTAAGTTTAATGAAAAAATTCTAGACGAAAAGCACCTCTTACAATCTCTTGACACGGGGCCACGACTTGCCTTTGACCCCTCTCTATTTGCCAACACTTGTCACTTGAAGTGTTGGCAAAAGTCAACAATTGCCAGCACTTAGTCGTAAGTGTTGACAAAAGGCAACACTTCCCCCTTCCAATCTCTTCCTGTATTCTTACCATATAACTTGGAGTGTTGGCAAGACGACACTTGCCCTTGAAGTCTTGGCCCCGTGAGAACACTAACAAATTTGTGCCTTGAAATCTTGGCCCCGTGCCAATATAAGGGTATTTTGCTAAAATATTTTTAAACGAAAAGTCTTGAAAAATCACTCCTAATGGAGAGCACCCGGTGATATTTTTTGGATTTAATGCCTCTCACTTCTGGGCAGCTACTTTCATTGTTGCTATTTATAATGAAGCATAATTCTCAAAATTATTTAAAGTTTGCCTAAAAGGATAAATTTCAGACCCTGACATTCCTCCTCCTTTTTAGCTCCTCCATGGTAAATTAATTAGTGCTCGCTTGACCTTGTTTCATACAAAAATGTTTCAAACAAATTCCTTCACACTTTGTTTCTATTGTGCCTCAACATATTCAAGAGTTTTAGAAGCCAAAACTAGGTTTGATTTCAAGCAAAATCATATCCAAAAGTATTGTCGACTAAACCATCCTTTTCTGGATTGATAAATCCAATTTGCTCTTATAATTATGATGTACAAGGTATGAGGTTCTGCCTGGTAAGTTATCAACATCAAATCTTTGAGTGAAAGTTTTGAAGTTTAAGCAAAAAGATCTAAAGTTGGAAGTGTGCTAAGCCTAACTCCGCATTGAAGTTAAACTTCATACATTCAAGTGAAAACTTAGGCTAGACAAGTTTCAACCTCAACACGAGGATCTGTAGTTAGATTTTAAAGTGGCTAAAAGCAAATGATTATTAAAAACTGGCTACAGCTTAAATGATACGGACAAATTAGGCTCTTCGTGGGCTTCCCCCGCTTTGCTTTCAGGGAGGTTTATGAAAATATTCATCAAAATTAAAATATTTACTCACTCCTATCCATACATTTTATATTTACAAGTTCTATCCATAAACTATTTACATGCCCTACCCATCTAGACTTGTATACTATTATTTATGCAGTATACCTTAAAGGTATACACCATATCTAGACTTGTATACTATTATTTATGCAGTATACTTTAAAGGTATACACCCATAAAGTATAACAAAGGTATACAGTAATAAATGAATAGGTTGGGTAAATACTTTTAATTTCATAGATACTGTAATATTTAATGAATAGGGCTTGTAAATACTTTGAATTTCATGGTATATAGTGTAAAAATTCCTTGCTTTCAATGTAGTCCTCCGTCTCGTTCCCATCGTATCCTATTTTCCCATCTAAAAAGATGAACCACCTTGAAATAAGGTGTTGAGTTATAACTTGGAATTATTAGCACTAATCTTATATACTCGCCACTAATATAGTCGATTTTTCCCTCGATGTTAGTGTGTGTATTTTACAAAACAACGACCCCAAATAGTACTGTGGTTGTTTTCCAAAAGAAACCAGCTCGAATTTTAACGTACTAGCCTATCGCAACAAATTTGTTCGTTGGAAATATTTATTTTTCACAACTCAACTTAATATTGTTGAGGTCCTCATTTTTTGTTGGAAATAGCGTGGACCAAATTCGTTGGACCGATTCTTCATTTGAGGTAGAATTCTTTCTACACAAATTGTAAAGTTTCCGAAAATCAAAGTCTATAATATTACTTAAATGTAACTATACTTATTAATTAGATCCATCATCTTGTGGACAATTCATAGTCATGCAGAACGAGAGATCAATAACTAATATCAACATAGACTAGGATACAAGCATTTCTTTTTTCATTTCCATGTTGCATTTTATCGAGATACATATATATTCCGAAACTCACATGCCTTGAGTTGTGATTTCAGTCAACTCTACGCCAAGATAAGCATAACTTGTCAAAATCACATCTATGCATGACTTCTGGTAAATTTCATAGTCTTGTAAAAATTCGTTTCTCTAATTCTTAATGCTTAATTCGTCAAAAATATTTAGTAGTTTAACGATGAATTGGGGGAAAAAAATAAAGAAATAGAACTTCGTATCCTATATTGCCTACCGAACGTTAACTTCCCACTTTCTTAAATTGATAACTTTGCCAGCTAATTAATTTGGCAGCAAGAAGATAAACACAAAACAAAGGTATTGAATTTCAATACTATCGGCCTTTTTATAATGATGGACCGTGGGGGCATAAATTACACAAAAACCTAATCCTTTCCCTTACGTGGGCATAAATTACCCAAAAACCTAATCCTTTCCCTATATAGAATAGAATACTTAGCTACTTTATTGCCTCACAAATAGAATTCTAATAGATTAGGATTTAGTTAATGTTTAGCCTATAAATACCTCGTTTACCTCATTATCATACTCACTCAACAAATACTACAAGAATTCTACTTTGTTCCTTCTCTTATTTAAGGAATACAACTCCTATATATTCGCTTTTATTCGTTTTTCTTCGATATTTTATTATTGTTTGTGGCCTCTTTATAAATTTAATTGTTTTACCTAACAAGCAAGTGTTAGACATAAACAGTTTGGCGTCCACCATAGGGCTCAAGCAATTTCTTGTTATTCGAATGAAACGAAACTACCATGTCGCAATACAACGATCGACTTCCACGGAATGTCGCCCAGACGGCAGACGATGTAACAAAGGATCTCAACAATCTTGGTAAATATGAGGCTGATCTGACAAAGGATGCAGTCGACCTGGAGGAAGATGGTGACCACAACAGATCACGATTTCAGGAGGGAGATCCCGATAAAAAGAAAATTCAGGCAGAACCAAAAACTTATTCGAAAAGGGGTTCGATAAACTATTCGAAGAGCAACACCAACAATCAATACGAATGACCGACACGCTATCTAGGCACTTGGAAGAAGTTTTTGCAAAATTGGCATCGCGGTGAGAATCCCCTCGAGGATCAAGACCTGGGGGAAACATCCTGGCGTCCATGGCGCAGCGAATAAACCTAAACTCAGTCCCAGGAAACTCTGATGCAGTAAATGTTCCGGCATCCGCAGAATTCACCCTTGTGCAGGAACTAGGTCGAGAATAAAGGAAACGAACGAGCAGATGAACCAGATACAAGGTGCTCCACCCGTGATAACAAAAGCCGATGAGGACAAGTTTTATCTACAGCCCTATAAGCCAAGCGTTACGCCGCTCTTAGTCCCCAAGCAGTTTTGACTTCCCGACATACCGAAGTATGACAGTACTACGGACCCTAAATACCATGTATCTGCCTACATCACGGCAGTCAAAAGCAATGAGTTGACAAATGAAGAAATTCAGACACCACTATTAAAGAAGTTCAGGTCCAACCTGGCTAAAGGAGCCTTGACCAGGCACACTCAACTACACGATAAGTCCATAGGGTCCTTGGCACAGATGTAAGACCAATTTATAAAAGCGCACTCTGGTACTAAAAAGTGCAAGAAGAGGGTTAGAGATTAAAGAATGGAGATTCGGAAGTAAAGCACGTCCTTATTTATGATGAGAGCGCGATTAACGTCATTAGGTGGAAGTAGTACAAGCTATGAAGATTATGGACCAGACAGTACCGAGTTTATATACATTATCCGTCTTTAAAAACTCAAGCAAGAGGTCAGTGGACGAGATCGTGCTACCTCTCTATGCGCCTAAGGTGATAAAGCTCATGTCCTTTGAAGTGATGATGGGCAACATCCCACATGACATCATAATGGGAGGCATTAGATACACAAGATGGGAGCGGTTCCGTCAACCCTTCATCAGATGGTCAAGTATCATATTTAATGAGGAATAAATGAGATTCGAGAAGAACAATAGACTTCGAGGGAGTGCTACACAGCCGCTATCACAAGCATGGCTGAAGTAGAGGAGCCAGAAGGGGCAAACCTCGACTAGACAAAGGGCGTCATCTATGACCCCCTACTAAGAGAAACCTTAGCAGTGATAGTCAAAGACTCCTGAGCCTTAGGGCCAAATGCATCTGAATCATTCTCCAAGTGATCCTGGATGCTGGGGGAACAGATTAGAGAGCTAACAGTTCGAACATGATGTTACTTGGCTTAATTTTTTTCTTTTAGACTCAACATCTCTTTTATAATAGAGAGGCACGATGATGCTCAAAGGTCAAGTTCTCGTGGCAACAAAGCCACTCAATGACAGACACGATAATTGATGGAAGTGCTTGAAAGAAAGTCTTAAGTCAAAGGGCTCAACGGAAGTATCGCCTGAGCACGTTCACATCATGTGGAGCGGCTCTCATTTCACTTAGTGATCTTGAAGGTATCCGTAAGTGCCATACTCGCACAGAACGATAAAGGAGACCAGTCTCTCATGTTGGAAAATCTTTGTAAGAAGCTGAAACTCGATTCAACAGTTGGAGAAGCTGGTGTTAGCCATAATCATGAACGCATGCAAGTTGTCACTATATTTTCGAAACTACATAATAGCAGTCTTAACATCCCTCCTGCAAAGGAGCATTTCGCATAAACCAGAGTTATCCAGGTGATTAGTCAAACAAGCGGTCCAACAGAGCAAGCATGGCATCATTTACCAGCCACATTCTCGGGTATCATCAATTTTCATTATGGGCTTTACCACCGATGTGCTTCTCAAAGTTGAAGGAGAACAGGCAACGCAAAGCAAACTACGCTCGACCTTCACGGGATTATGCTTAACCCTCAGTTGGTTGTTCACCCTCTCAAGCCGCTTATAAGCCGGCTGAAGCTCAGCTACCCTTCGTCCAAATTCATTCATATAAACCCCTCTCTCCAACCACTGCATGTGGACGCTAATAACCCTATCCATTAATTCAGCAGCATCCCTCTGCTAAAAGGGAAAATCAAGCTCATAGATCGCTCGGCTTGCTCAGCCCTCACTACGTCTGTGCTATGTTCAGCCCTCAAGCTCGGCTCACTTAGCCCTCCTCATCTCCATAGCCAACAGATGCAAAATAGCAACAGTAACCCGCAGAATGCCATTCTACTCACGAAGACACATAATCACCTCTTCTAAATCAAAGTCCCAGCCCACAGCTTCGACGCTATAGGTCCCGAGAGAGGAGAATATAGAAACAAATGCACTGGCCAGTTTAGCTGCGATAGATATGGGCCAAGACAGCCTGGACACCATGATCAAGCTAAAGCATTCAACCTTGAAATTTCAAAAGGTAAACACAACAACTTTTGTTAGGGATTGGTTTAATGCGCTAGTGGAACACCTAGAAAAAGGTACACTTCCTGTTGACAAGAAGGCAAGCAGAAAACTAGAGATGTATGCAGTTTGCAACTGCCCGCTCAATCAAAAGCGATATTAACGGATGTTCAGTGGATCGCTAGCCAAGTTTTTAGGCCCGATAGGCCCAGATCGGCATGATAGGCTAGATAGGCCAGACAAGCCCGATAGACCAGATAACTAGAAATCTAGGATATCTAATCCCTTGACACAATCAAGGACATCTCGTCCCTTAGCCTAATGTAGGACATCTCGTCCGTTAGCTTATTTTTCAAGAATATTTTTGTTTTAGGACTGAGCGTCCCTGTTTTCGGACCGAGCATCCCCATATTTGGGCTGAATGTTGCACCTGGTGCACCTTCGTAAGACACTAGAGGGGGGGGGGGTGACTAGTGTCACTACTCGATTTTCGAACTCCTAAACCTTATTTTTACTTTGTACGCCTAACTCACAAAGAACCAGGTTCCTTGCAAGTTTCACCTATCTCCAAAACTAAACACAATGCGGGAACGTAAAGAACACAGAGATTTTTACGTGGAAAATCCTTGCTCAAGGCATAAAAAATCACGACCCAACACTCCTGGGATTTAAACTTTCCACTTAAGGAAACTGAGCAAGTTTTAGATTGCAATGCAATGCAATCAAGAAACTAGCATCACTCTGACTAATACCTAGAACCTTCCAAGCCTCACTATGACTTGTAAGGTTGAACTACCTCACCAAAACGTAATCTCAAAATAATGCTTCTAAATAAGCTGAATGATTACAACTCGATAGCCTATAATAGAAAATTAAGACAAACAGACTCGGCCTTATGAAACTCGAACTCCTCCAGGTTCTGCTGCCTTGCTTCTGTTCTTGCACACAAAAACTCTCACGATCAATTTGCTCTCTATTTGCTCTATTGAGATTTCTTAAGTGCGTAAACTAATTAGGTAAAAACAACTTATATTTATAGAGCTCATGGAAAGCCTTTTCCATAATTAACTTGGAGCTCCTTTTTCCGTTCGGAATTCGTTTCTAATAAGTCCCATTAAGAAATAATAATGAATATGTCTTAAAACAGACCAACAACAAAAACCAATTAAAGGGACTGGGAAGAAACCGGTTCAGAATTGGGAAATATCAGGAATATTAAAGTGTGCAAGCAATAGGGCAAGACGATGCGAGTTTCCTTCTCGTTCACGCTCCAGCTCATCATCCAGCCTGGCATTATCAGCATTCAGCCATGCCAGCTCCTCTTTCTACCTCTCGAGTTGTCTTCTGTATACCTCCAATCTCCTGTCTACACACCCAGCAACCACTTCCTCATGTTCCTCATCCAGATTAATTGGTTCCTCAGCAAGTTCGCCATTAAACCCATAGTCACATGACCTCAGTATGTTCCTTCCAAACAAATAATTGTGATAAGGTTCTGTCCACCCACCAACAGGTTTCCCAAAGAACTGAAAGACTTTACTCAGGATAAGACCATATACCACAACATGTTTTCCCATCCCCATATCAGCAACCCTACCAATGTGTTTGATTATTAATTCTGGCAGATTAACATGAACCTCCCTATCAATCAGGTCCACGTAAGTAAGATCAAGGAAGTTGGCTTCACTCCTCCTCTCAGATCTCTGCAACACATTCTTTAGTACAAACTCAAACAATAATTGATGAAATGGGGCCATAGCCTTCTTCTTCACCTGAGTAGCCCTTGTCAGTCTAGGCTTCCTAGCAAACTTTCTGGATACCTCTAGAGACGATACCCCCATCACCTCTAGCAGGCCAAGCATTTCTCAAGAACTCACAATAACCTTGAGAAGGAACACGTAAGATCACACCCAGTTCTTCACAATTGAACTGCATCACTAAGCCTTTCACAATAGTGGTCACTATTCCTTCACTCACACTGCAGTTAGTGTAAAACTCACGAACCTCCTTTTCATAGAGCTTAACAGATCTGTCACTGAACAAGTTAAACCAACCTTGAACCCTCATTTTCTCTACCAAATGAGCCATTCCATCTTTTTCAAGATCGACAAGAATTTTACCCTTGACCAGAGGCAAAGCCCTGAAATAGTCCACTTTTCTTTTCTACCCTTGCTTATCATCACCAATCACAATTTTCAGTTTAGAACCCTTTCCATGAGCTTCAAGTTCATCCACACACTTTTCTTGCTGTACCCTCACAGAACCGCAAGTTTCAGGTCTCCTAGCATGACTAACAACCTTTTTATTGCAATTACCTACCCACATCATCAAAATCTCCAGTGCTACCTACCTTTGAGCTACCTGCATGTTCACCTCCCTTAACCAACCTATGCTTCTTTGCAACTTTAGGCTGAAACTCCATCATTGGTCTTTTCTCTAACTTTGTCTGATGGTCCTCAACGACCACTACCTCGTTCCACTTGAAGACCCTATACTAGCTTGAGGAGTTGGATTAGCCCTAGTTCTCTCAGGATAAACCATATTCATAGGCTCAGTAAAACCAAACCCTACGTGTTCTTCATCCTCATACTCATCTATTTCTCTTAAAACTTCATCCTCACCAGCCAGAGAACCAGAGAATGAACCAGGTCCTTTCTCAGGTTCCTTGGCAGATTCAGCAGATTTCTCAACTCCCTTGCTGATAGATTTTTCTTTTTCAAGATCTGCCATAGGAACAGGTTCCTCACCAACCTTCTTGTCACCTTTACTAACAAAAATCTCAGAATTTTCTTTAGCTATATCTACCACTTACTTTTCTTTATCAGATACCTCAAGTATTCCTAATTCTCCTAGAGGTTCAGAAGCTACATTACCAATAACATTAACTGTAGCAGTAGAAACAATAGGGTTTACCTCTATGACTTCATGAACCAATTCTCGATTTGTTTCAACCATGTCCTCTGCAATAGTGGTTGGAATATTTTCTCCCTTACTCGTAGCTGTTTCTGACAACTTCTTCTGTCTCAATTTAGCAATTTCTTTGCCACCATAATGGAACGACTTGCCGCAAGTTGCTTTGCCTTTTGATTGAGTTTAGAAATTTTGAATTTAAGAGACACAGGATTTTTAGTACTCTTTGAAGTGGTTGACATGGTGAGAGAATTTTAAAGGTTTTCGTAAGAGAGAGAGAGTGAAATTTTAGAGAGTAGCATGTAAAGATTACTTTTACACCCAATGGAAACAAGCCATACACAGACCAATTTTCTGATGACTTAAGAGAATATGGAAGTATAGGAGTTGTATCGGGAAGGGAACCGAAAGTGATGGGATGAGAAAAAGCTTAGCGTAATAATTACGTTGAAAAGTCCTACGGCGCCAGATATATGAATTTAAATTTTAAAGATGAGCAACTAATCTTGCGAAACTTGTGATTAATTGATAACAATTTTTGCCACGTAAGACATAATTATATTCTTAGTATGTAATATTGAATGTTCACCTGAACGTGCATGCACCAGGTTCTTAAGCGTTTATCCTCTACTCAAAAATTATTTGCCAGCATCCAAGTCATGAAAACAGGTTCCAAACAGGTTAGCAAGTAAAATAATTAAGTTTTAAAAGTAGACTAAACTAAGCAAAGTTAAGCTAGGTTAAACAAAGAAACTTCTCTAGCCAATCATTGGGAGAACCCGGTGCTGCCTCGATTAGTTTATCTTGGTCATCCCTAACTCAAGTCTGTTTTTCTCAAATTGTATTGTGTTCAAAGCTTTAGTGAAGATGTCTGCAATCTGATCCTCAGTTCTGCAAAAATTCATAGTGATTAGGCCTATCTCAACATTATCCATTAAGAAGTGATGCATAATATCAATGGTTTTTATTCTCTTGTACTGGACTAGGTTCTTGGCTATATTGATTGCATTGATATTGTCACAATAGATTTGAACTAGTCCATACTTAATTCCAAAGTCCTCTAACTTCTTGCTTAATCCATAAAAGTTGTGAACAGCACAATGCAGCTGCTACATATTCAGCTTCAGCTGTAGATAATGACACCGAATTTTGCTTCTTTGTAGCCAATGAAACAAGAAAATGACCTAGGAAGTGTGTCATCCCAGATGTACTTTTCCTTTCAACCAAGTGACCAGTATAGTCAGCATCAGCAAAGCCCATCAGATCAAAACTTTCACCTCTTGGGTACCATAATCACAGATCTTGAGTTCCTTTCAAGTATCTTAGAATCCTCTTGACTGCTGTTAAGTGTGACTCCTTTTGTTTTGACTGGAATCTTGTGAATAAACCAACACTATAAATAATATCTGGATGACTTGCAGTCAAGTACAACAAAGAACAAATCATTCTTCTGTACTTTGTTCCATCAATGGAAGCAGCAGGTTCATCTAGATCCAATTTTATTCCAGGAGCTATGGGTGTGCTCATGTCTTTAGCAGTCTTCATATCAAACTTCTTCAAAAGTTCCTTGATGTACTTCTGCAGATGGATCATTGTGCCTTCCTGAGTTTGCTTAATTTGTAAGCCTAACAAGAAATTCAGCTCACCCATCATACTCATCTCAAACTCGCTTCTCATCAGGTCGGATACTCCTTGCAAAGGTTCTTATTAGTAGCCCCAAAGATGATGTCATCTACATACACTTGCACAATTAGCAGGTCCTTGGCTTTCTTCCTTAGAAATAGAGTGTTGTCTATTTTTTCCCTTGTAAACCCATTCTTCAGTAAAAAAGTAGACAGCCTTTCATACCAAGCCCTAGGAGCCTGTTTCAACTCATAAAGTGTTTTATCAAGTTTGTAGACATAATCAAGAAACTCTGAACTTTCAAAACTAGGAGGTTGAATCACATACATCTCTTCTTTCAAATACCCATTAAGAAATGCACTATTCACATCCATCTGATACAGCTTGAATTCCATGTAAGCTGCAAAAGCTATATGTATCCTAATGGCTTCCATTCTAGAAACAGGTGCAAAAGTTTCATCATAATCTATCACTTCTTCTTGACTGTAACCTTGAACCATCGGTCTTGCGTTGTTCCTTGTCACTATACCATCTCCATCCAGCTTGTTCGTAAATACCCATTTCGTTACAATGATGGACCTGTCCGAAGGTCGAGCGACCAGATGCCACACCTTACTTTGATCAAACAGATGAAGTTCCTCCTACATAGCAATCATCCAATCTGGATCCTCAAGTACTTCTCGTACATTCTTAGGTTATACGGCCGATAGAAACGCATAGAATGCGCAGAAGTTCTTCAAGGCTCTTCTAATAAAAATCCCAATATTCAGATCAGAGATGAGATTCTCCGATGGGTGGGAACTTTGATGTTTCCGTGGTCTAAGTTGAATCTGTTGAGTAGTAGTACCAGAGGAACCAGCTGCATTAGTATTGTCTTCTCCTAGTTTTTCTATCCCCCCTGTCTGATTATCTCTTTGTTCCCCCTGAGTCTGATCCTTAACATCGCTTCGGTCAGATCTATCTTTTTCTAGTCTCACACGGTCTTCAGCAGGTTCATCTCTAGCTAAACCAATTTCCTGATCATCATCTTCTCCTCTCTTTGCAATTGTTCCAGATTCATCAAATACTAAATGCACACTTTCTTCTGCAGTCAAGGTTCTTTTATTGAACACCTTGTAAGCTTTGCTTTGGGAAGAATATCCCAAGAAGACGGACTCGTCACTTCTAGCATCAAACTTCCCCAAAGGTTCCTTCCCATTATTATGCACAAAACACTTGCATCCAAACTCTCTCAAATGTGCAGTATTGGGTTTCCTACCTCTTATCAACTCATAGGAAATTTTCTCTAACAAAAGACGGATAGAACATCGATTCAGTATGTAACATGCAGTGTTAACTACTTCGGCTGAAAAGTTTTTTGCCAAACCGCTTGATAACAGCATTGTTCTAGCTATATCCTCCAACGACCTGTTCTTTCTTTCAACTACTCCATTTATTTTTGAAGGGTCCTTCATGGATAGAAGTTATGGTCCACACCATGTTTGTTGCAATACTCAGTAATTTTGCATTCTCAAACTTAGTTCCATGGTCAGACCTGATACACACAAGTTGAAGCCCTAGTTTCTTCTGAACAACCTTTGCCCAGTCTTCGAGCATGTCATAAGCTTCATCCTTAGATCTGAGAAACAAGGTTCACATGTATCTGGAGTAGTCATCAACAATCACCATTACGAACCTCTTACCTCCTCTGCTCCTAACATCACAGGTTCACATAAATCCATGTGAACCAGCTCAAGTGGTTTAGAAGTACTAACTACCTTCTTTGACTTGAATGAAGATCTTACATGTTTCCCCCTTACACAAGTATCACATATCTTGATGTCATCGAACCTTTTGCTGAGCAATCCACAAACCAGGTTCTTTAACACCAATTTATTCAGCTGAGTCAAGCTTGCATGTCCTTATCTCTTGTGCCACAGTTTTGCATCATTCTCAAGTGCATTCAGACATGTCAAATTATTTACTGGATGAGAACCTAAAGTGGCTTTGTATACATTGTTCGCTCTTTTCCCTTCCAGTACCACTTCACCAGTCTGCAGGTTCTTCACACTGCATCCTACAGACGTGAAACTAACTTGATTTCCTTTATCACATAGTTGGGAGATACTCAGAAAGTTATGCCTCAATCCATCAACACAAAGTAAATTTTCAATTGCATGATTGAGGTACCTCCAAACCTTTCCAATACCAGTAATTTCTCCGCTTTTACTTCCTCCAAAAGCCACACTACCCCCTTGAAATTTTGCGAGTGAGAGAAAATTTCTTCTATCTCCTGTCATGTACCTGGAACACCCACTATCAAGAATCCAGCTTTGCTTGTTCCTTCTCACTCCAGCCTACAAAACAGAATCAGCGGTTAGTAATAGGAACCCAGACTAGCATGGGTCCCTTTTTGTGATAGAAATGATGAATCAAATCTTTTCTAGCCCAATGAAGTAAAACTTACTTAAGGTACTTTTTAACAGCTATTGATGCAATATTACATTATTTTTCTATAATGCCCAGTTTTTCCACAATGGAAGTAAAGTTTATTGCAAGGAAGTCCTACACACTTACTCTTAGGATTCCAGGCTGGTAAAGGTTCCTTATGTCCTAAGCCATTCTTACCTCTGTTATGATTTTCATGCAACCATTTTAAAGCTTTTCAAGACTTGTTCCATTTAGTAAGTCTGATAAGTTCATAGTTGGCCTTATCAACCTTTGCTTGAAGAACTCGGTTCTTCTCATTTTTCTGATGTAGAACCTTGTCTTTCTTTTTAAGCTCAGATTCAAGGTTTATTTGAGCCTCACCAACTACTTGCTTGCGAAGGGTTTTTTCCAGTTTAAGATTATTAAGTTCAAAAGTTGAAGCTTTCTTTTGCTCCTCAGGCACATGTTCCTTTAATTTCAGGTTCTCAAGTTCAAGAGCTGAGACTTTCTGTTTAAGTTGAAAAACCTGCCCATTAGTTGAAGAAGATTCAATTTCCAATTAAGTTTTAGCTTCATCCAAGTTTTTATTCTTAATTTTATAATCACACACAACTGAGATAAGATGGTCATTCTCAGAACGTAACTGTTTCTTCTCAGCTCTTAGACTTTTAATTCCTTCAGTTAAAGTAAGTGCAAGAATATTCAACTCTCTTAAGGAACAAGTAGGAAGTTTCAGTTTCAAGTCATCGAGACTTACCTCAAGCAGGTCATCAGTGAAAGTTTCCTCAACCAGAGCCATCACTGCAAAATAAGAGTCATCATTTGAATCTTCTTCTTCTCCAGAATCAGTATCGCTATCAGATGCTAGCCACTCTTTAACAAAAGCTTCACTATTCTTTTCTAGTTCTCCACCGTAGATGTTGTCTAAAGTATCCCATAGTTCCTTTGCTGTTGAACATCTCAGTATCTTCTTATACACTAAAACCCAATCCACAGTGGAGTATTTTCATAGCTTCACCATTCATCTGAAGTGCATGGAAATCTACTTGATTCAGTTTTTCTACAGGCTTGTGGATCTTGTTCCCTGACTCGTCAATTTTTATAGGAACAATAGGACTATTTGTCGTAATTTTCCACAATTGATAGTTCTTTGCCTGCAGGAAGGTTTCCATCCTAAATTTCCAAAACTTGTAGTGTTGACCATTGAACTGCGGATGCTTGTTGATAGAATGTCCTTTAGTGATAATCGGTGGTGCACTCATTGTTCAGATCCTTCTCAAGATGTTAATCTTTATATGAGAGAACCTGCTCTGATACTACTTGTTGTACCTGGTGCACCTTCATAAGACACTAGAGGGGGTGAATAGCGTCCTTACCCGATTTTCGAATTTCTAAAACTTGCTTTTACTTTGTACGCCTAACTCACAAAAAATCAGGTTCCTTGCAAGTTTCACCTATCTCCAAAACTAAATACAATGCGGGAACGTAAAGAACACAGAGATTTTTACGTGGAAAAATCCTTGCTCAAGGCATCAAAAACCACGACCCAACACTCTTGGGATTAAAACTTTCCACTCAAGGAAACTGAGCAAGTTTTAGATTACAACGCAATGAAATCAAGGAACTAGCATCACTCTGACTAATACCTAGAACCTTCCAAGCCTCACTATGACTTGTAAGGTTGAACTACCTCACCAAAACATAATCTCAAAATAATGCTTCTAAATAAGCTGAATGATTACAACTCGATAGCCTATAACAGAAAACTAAGACAAACAGACTAGACCTTATGAAACTCGAACTCCTCCAGCTTTTGCTGCCATGCTTCTGTTCTTGCACACAAAAACTCGCACGATCAATTTGCTCTCTATTTGCTCTATTGAGATTTCTTAAGTGCGTAAAGTAATTATGTCAAAACAACTTGTATTTGTAGAGCTCATAGAAAGCCTTTTCCATAGTTAACTTGGAGCTCCTTTTTTCGTTTGGAATCCGTTTCTAATAAGGTTTACCCATATTACCTTATACGAAACCTAAGTTGTTTTGCCTAAGTCTTCCATCCTTCCTCGCCTAGGAAACATCTTCTCCTTCAGCACCGCCTTGAAAGGTTTTCCTTCTCCTTCTTGGATTGAGACTTCCTGGACAGGATCCTCACCAACCTTCTTGTCGCCTTTACTAACAACAAACTCAGAATTTTCTTTAATTATACCTACCACTTACTTTTCTTTATCAGTCACCTCAGGTATTCCTAATTCTCCTAGAGGTTCAGAAGCTACATTACCAATAACATTAACTGTAGCAATAGAAATAATAGGGTTTACCTCTATGACTTCATGACCAATTCTCGATTTGTTTCAACCATGTCCTCTACAACAGTGGTTGGAATATTTTCCCCCTTACTCGTAGCCGTTTCTGACAACTTCTTCTGTCTCAATTTAGCAAATTTCTTTGCCACTATAATGGAACGACTTGCCGCAAGTTGCTTTGCCTTTTGATTGAGTTTAGAAATTTTGAATTTAGGAGACACAGGATTTCTAGTATTCTTTGAAGTGGTTGACATGGTGAGAGAATTTTAAAGGTTTCGTAAGAGAGAGAGTGAAATTTTCGAGAGTAATATGTAAAGATTACTTTTACATACAATGGAAACAAGCCATACACAGACCAATGTTCTGATGACTTAAGAGAATATGGAAGTGTATGAGTTGTATCGGGAAGGTAAACGGAAGTGATGGGATGTGAAAAAGCTTAGCGTAATAATTACATTGAAAAGTCCTACGCCGCAAGATACATGAATTTGAATTTTAAAGATCAGCAACTAATCTGGTGACACTTGTGATTAATTGATAAAAATTTTGGCCACGTAAGACATAATTATATTCTCAGTATGTAATATTGAATGCGTACCTGAACATCCATGCACCAGGTTCTTAAGCGTTTATCCTCTACTCAAAAACTATTTGCCAGTATCTAAGTCTTGAAAACTGATTCCAAACAGGTTAGCAAGCAAAACAATTAAGTTTTAAAAGTAGAGTCAACTAAGCAAAGTTAAGCTAGGTTAAACAAAGAAACTTTTCTAGCAAATAATTGGGAGAACCAGGTGCTGCCTCGATCAGTGTATCTTGGTCATCCCTAACTCAAGTCTGTTCTTCTCAAATTATACCCTGTTCAAAGCTTTAGTGAAGATGTATGCAATCTGATCCTCAGTCCTGCAAAAATTCATAGTGATTAGGCCTATCTCAACACTATCCCTTAAGAAGTGATGCCTAATATCAATGTGCTTTGTTCTCTTGTGCTGGACTAGGTTCTTGGCTATATTAACTGCACTGATATTGTCACAATAGATTGGAACTGGTCCACACTTAATTCAAAAGTCCTCTAACTACTGCTTAATCCATAAAAGTTGTGAACAGCCCAATGCAGCTGCTACATATTCAGCATCAGCTGTAGACAATGCCACTGAATTTTGCTTCTTTGTAGCCCATGACACAAGAAAAGGACCGAGGAAGTGTGCCATCCTAAATGTACTTTTCCTATCAACCAAGTTACCAGCATAGTCAGCATCAGCAAAACCCATCAGATCAAAACTTCCACCTCTTGGGTACCATAAGCACATATCATGATTTCCTTTCAAGTATCTTAGAATCCTCTTGACTGCTGTTAAATGTGACTCCTTTGGTTTTGACTGGAACGTTGCACACAAACCAACACTATGAATAATATCTGGATGACTTCCAATCAAGTACAGTAAAGAACCAATCATTCCTCTGTACTTTGTTCCATCAATGAAAGCACCAGGTTCATCCAGATCCAATTTTGTTCCAGGAGCTATGGGTGTACTCATGTCTTTAGCAGTCTTCATATCAAACTTCTTCAAAAGTTCCTTGATGTACTTCTGATGTTGGATCATTGTGCCTTCCTGAGTTTGCTTGATTTGTAAGCCTAAGAAGAAATTCAGTTCACCCATCATACTCATCTCAAACTCGCTTCCCATCAGGTCGGCAAACTCCTTGCAAAGGTTCTCATTAGTAGCTCCAAAGATGATGCCATCTACATACACTTGCACAATTAGCAGGTCCTTGGCTTTCTTCCTTAGAATTAGAGTGTTGTCAATTTTTCCTCTTATAAACCCATTCTTCAGTAAGAACCAAGACAACCTTTCATACCAAGCCCTAGGAGCCTGTTTCAACCCACAAAGTGCCTTATCAAGTTTGTAGACATAATCAAGAAACTCTGAACTTTCAAAACTAGGATATTGAATCACATACACCTCTTTATTCAAATACCCATTAAGGAACGCACTTTTCACATCCATCTGATACAGCTTGAATTCCATGTAAGCTGCAAAAGTTACCAGCATCCTAATGGCTTCCATTCTAGAAACATGTGCAAAGGTTTCATCATAATCTATCCCTTCTTCTTGACTGTAACCTTGAACCATCGGTCTTGCCTTGTTCCTTGTCACTATACCATGTTCATCCAGCTTTACCTAAATACCCATTGAGTTCCAATGACGGACCTGTCCGAAGGTCGAGCGACCAAGTGCCATACCTTACCTCGTTCAAACTGATGAAATTCCTCCTGCATAGCAATCATCCAATCTGGATCCTCAAGTGCTTCTCGTACATTCTTAGGTTCTACGGCCGATAGAAACGTATAGAATGCACAGAAGTTCTTCAAGGCTCTTATAATAAAAATCCCAGTATTCAGATCAGTGATGAGATTCTCCAATGGGTGGGAACTTTGATATTTCCATGGTCTAAGTTGACTCTACTGAATAGTAGTACCAGAGGGACCAGCTGCATTAGTATTGTCTTCTCCTGGTTTTTCTATTCCCCCTATCTGATTATCTCCTTGTTCCCCCTGAGTCTGATCCTTATCATCGCTTTGGTCAGATATATCCTTTTTCCTGTCTCACAGGGTCTTCAGCAGGTTCATCTCTAGCTAAACCAATTTCCTGATCATCATCTTTTCCTCTCTTTGCAATTGTTCTAGATTCATCAAATACTAAATGCACACTTTCTTCTACAGTCAAGGTTCTTTTATTGAACACCTTGTAAGCTTTGCTTTGTGAAGAATGTCCCAAGAAGATGGCCTCGTCACTTCTAGCATCAAACTTCCCCAAAGGTTCCTTCCCATTATTATGCACAAAACATTTGCATCCAAACGCTCTCAAATGTGCAGTATTGGGTTTCCTACCTCTTATCAACTCATAGGGAGTTTTCTCTAACAAAAGACGGATAGAACATCGATTCTGTAAGTAACATGCGGTGTTAACTGCTTCAGCCCAAAAGTTTTTGACCACACTACTTGATAACAGCATTGGTCTAGCCATATCCTCCAAGGACCTGTTCTTTCTTTCAACTACTCCATTTATTTTTGAAGGGTACTTGGTGCAGAGAAGTTATGGTCCACACCATGTTTGATGCAATACTTAGTAAATTTTGCATTCTCAAACTCAGTTCCATGGTCAGACCTGATACACAAAAGTTGAAGCCCTAGTTTCTTCTGAACAACCTTTGCCCAGTCTTCGAACATGTCATAAGCTTCATCCTTAGATCTGAGAAAAAAGGTCCACGTGTATCTGGAGTAATCATCAACAATCACCATTACGAACCTCTTACCTCCTCTGCTCCTAACATCATAGGTCAACATAAATCCATGTGAACCAGCTCAAGTGGTTTAGAAGTACTAACCACCTTCTTTGACTTGAATGAAGATCTTACATGTTTCCCCCTTACACAAGCATCACATATCTTTATGTCGTCGAACCTTTTGCTTGTCAATCCATGAACCAGGTTCTTTGACAACAATTTATTCAGCTGAGTCAAGCTTGCATGTCCTTATCTCTTGTGCCACAGTTGTGCATCATTCTCAAGTGCATACAGACATGTCAAATTATTTACTGGATGAGAACCTAAAGTGGCTTTGTATACATTGTTTTCTCTTTTCCCTTCCAGTACCACTTCACCAGTGTGCAGGTTCTTCACACTGCATCCTACAGACGTGAAACTAACTTGATTTCTTTTATCACATAGTTGGGAGATACTCGGAAAGTTATTCCTCAATCTATCAACACAAAGTACATTTTCAATTGCATGATTGAGGGACTTCTCAACCTTTCCAATACCAACAATTTCTTCGCTTTTACCTCCTCCAAAAGCCATACTACCCCCTTGAAATATTGCGAGTGAGAGAAAATTTCTTCTATCTCCTTTCATGTACCTGGAACACCCAATATCAAGAATCCGGCTTGGGTTGTTACTTCTCACTCCAGCCTACGAAAAAGAATCAGCGGTTAGTAACAGGAACCCAGACAAGCTTGGGTCCCTTTTTGTGATAGAATGGATGAATCAAATCTTTTCTAGCCCAATGAGGTAAAACTGACTTAAGGTTCTTTTTGACAGCCATTGATGCAATACTACATTTTTTTCTATAATGCCCAGTTTTTCTACAAAGGAAGCAAAGTTTATTGCAAGGAAGTCCTACATACTTACTATTAGGATTCCAGGCTGGTAAAGGTTCCTTATGTCCTAAGCCATTCTTACCTCAGTTATGATTTTCATGCAACCATTTTAAAGCTTTTCAAGACTTGTTCCATTTAGTAAGTCTGATAAGTTCATAGTTGGCCTTATCAACCTTTGGTTGAAGAACTCGGTTCTTCTCATTTTCCTGATGTAGAACCTTGTCTTTCTTTCTAAGCTCAGATTCAAGGTTTATTTGAGCCTCACCAACTACTTGCTTGCGAAGGGCTTTTTCCAGTTTAAGATTATTAAGTTCAAAAGTTGAAGCTTTCTTTTGCTCCTCAGGCACATGTTCCTTTAATTTCAGGTTCTCAAGTTCAAGAGCTGAGACTTTCTGTTTAAGTTGAAAAACTTGCCCATTAGTTGAAGAAGATTCAATTTCCAATTAAGTTTTAGCTTCATCCAAGTTTTTATTCTTAATTTTATAATCACACACAACTGAGATCAGATGGTCATTCTCAGAAAGTAATTGTTTCTTCTCAGCTCTTAGACTTTTAATTCCTTCAGTTAAAGTAAGTGCAAGAATATTCAACTCTCTTAAGGAACAAGTAGGAAGTTTCAGTTTCAAGTCATCGAGACTTACCTCAAGCAGGTCATCAGTGAAAGTTTCCTCAACCAGAGCCATCACTGCAAAATAAGAGTCATCATTTGAATCTTCTTCTTCTCTAGAATCAGTATCGCTATCAGATGCTAGCCACTCTTTAACAAAAGCTTCACTATTCTTTTCTAGTTCTCCACCGTAGATGTTGTCTAAAGTATCCCATAGTTCCTTTGCTGTTGAACATCTCAGTATCTTCTTATACACTAAAACCCAATCCACAGTGGAGTATTTTCATAGCTTCACCATTCATCTGAAGTGCATGGAAATCTGCTTGATTCAGTTCTTCTACAGGCTTGTGGATCTTGTTCCCTGACTCGTCAATTTTTATAGGAACAATAGGACCATTTGTCGTAATTTTCCACAATTGATAGTTCTTTGCCTGCAGGAAGGTTTCCATCCTAAATTTCCAAAACTTGTAGTGTTGACCATTGAACTGCGGATGCTTGTTGATAGAATGTCCTTTAGTGATAATCGGTGGTGCACTCATTGTTCAGATCCTTCTCAAGATGTTAATCTTTATATGAGAGAACCTGCTCTGATACTACTTGTTGTACCTGGTGCACCTTCATAAGACACTAGAGGGGGTGAATAGCGTCCTTACCCGATTTTCGAATTTCTAAAACTTGCTTTTACTTTGTACGCCTAACTCACAAAAAATCAGGTTCCTTGCAAGTTTCACCTATCTCCAAAACTAAATACAATGCGGGAACGTAAAGAACACAGAGATTTTTACGTGGAAAAATCCTTGCTCAAGGCATCAAAAACCACGACCCAACACTCTTGGGATTAAAACTTTCCACTCAAGGAAACTGAGCAAGTTTTAGATTACAACGCAATGAAATCAAGGAACTAGCATCACTCTGACTAATACCTAGAACCTTCCAAGCCTCAGTATGACTTGTAAGGTTGAACTACCTCACTAAAACGTAATCTCAAAATAATGCTTCTAAATAAGCTGAATGATTACAACTCGATAGCCTATAACAGAAAACTAAGACAAACAGACTAGACCTTATGAAACTCGAACTCCTCCAGCTTTTGCTGCCATGCTTCTGTTCTTGCACACAAAAACTCGCACGATCAATTTGCTCTCTATTTGCTCTGCTGAGATTTCTTAAGTGCGTAAAGTAATTATGTCAAAACAACTTGTATTTGTAGAGCTCATAGAAAGCCTTTTCCATAATTAACTTGGAGCTCCTTTTTCCGTTTGGAATCCGTTTCTAATAAGGTTTACCCATATTACCTTATACGAAACCTAAGTTGTATTGCCTAAGTCTTCCATACTTCCTCGCCTAGGAAACATCTTCTCCTTCGGCACCGCCTTGAAAGGTTTTCCTTCTCCTTCTTTGATTGAGACTTCCTGGACAGGATCCTCACCAACCTTCTTGTCGCCTTTACTAACAACAAACTCAGAATTTTCTTTAATTATACCTACCACTTACTTTTCTTTATCAGTCACCTCAGGTATTCCTAATTCTCCTAGAGGTTCAGAAGCTACATTACCAATAACATTAACTGTAGCAATAGAAATAATAGGGTTTACCTCTATGACTTCATGACCAATTCTCGATTTGTTTCAACCATGTCCTCTACAACAGTGGTTGGAATATTTTCCCCCTTACTCGTAGCCGTTTCTGACAACTTCTTCTGTCTCAATTTAGCAAATTTCTTTGCCACTATAATGGAACGACTTGCCGCAAGTTGCTTTGCCTTTTGATTGAGTTTAGAAATTTTTAATTTAGGAGACACAGGATTTCTAGTATTCTTTGAAGTGGTTGACATGGTGAGAGAATTTTAAAGGTTTCGTAAGAGAGAGAGTGAAATTTTCGAGAGTAATATGTAAAGATTACTTTTACATACAATGGAAACAAGCCATACACAGACCAATGTTCTGATGACTTAAGAGAATATGGAAGTGTATGAGTTGTATCGGGAAGGTAAACGGAAGTGATGGGATGTGAAAAAGCTTAGCGTAATAATTACATTGAAAAGTCCTACGCCGCAAGATACATGAATTTGAATTTTAAAGATCAGCAACTAATCTGGTGACACTTGTGATTAATTGATAAAAATTTTGGCCACGTAAGACATAATTATATTCTCAGTATGTAATATTGAATGCGTACCTGAACATCCATGCACCAGGTTCTTAAGCGTTTATCCTCTACTCAAAAACTATTTGCCAGTATCTAAGTCATGAAAACAGATTCCAAACAGGTTAGCAAGCAAAACAATTAAGTTTTAAAAGTAGAGTCAACTAAGCAAAGTTAAGCTAGGTTAAACAAAGAAACTTTTTTAGCAAATAATTTGGAGAACCAGGTGCTGCCTCGATCAGTGTATCTTGGTCATCCCTAACTCAAGTCTGTTCTTCTCAAATTATACCCTGTTCAAAGCTTTAGTGAAGATGTATGCAATCTGATCCTCAGTCCTGCAAAAATTCATAGTGATTAGGCCTATCTCAACACTATCCCTTAAGAAGTGATGCCTAATATCAATGTGATTTGTTCTCTTGTGCTGGACTAGGTTCTTGGCTATATTAAATGCACTGATATTGTCACAATAGATTGGAACTGGTCCACACTTAATTCAAAAGTCCTCTAACTACTGCTTAATCCATAAAAGTTGTGAACAACCCAATGCAGCTGCTACATATTCAGCATAAGTTGTAGACTATGCCACTGAATTTTGCTTCTTTGTAGCCCATGACACAAGAAAAGGACCGAGGAAGTGTGCCATCCCAGATGTACTTTTCCTATCAACCAAGTTACCAGCATAGTCAGCATCAGCAAAACCCATCAGATGAAAACTTCCACCTCTTGGGTACCATAAGCACATATCATGATTTCCTTTCAAGTATCTTAGAATCCTCTTGACTGCTGTTAAGTGTGACTCCTTTGGTTTTGACTGGAACGTTGCACACAAACCAACACTATGAATAATATCTGGATGACTTGCAATCAAGTACAGTAAAGAACCAATCATTCCTCTGTACTTTGTTCCATCAATGAAAGCACCAGGTTCATCTAGATCCAATTTAGTTCCAGGAGCTATGGATGTACTCACGTCTTTAGCAGTCTTCATATCAAACTTCTTCAAAAGTTCCTTGATGTACTTCTGCTGTTGGATCATTGTGCCTTCCTGAGTTTGCTTGATTTGTAAGCCTAAGAAGAAATTCAGTTCACCCATCATACTCATCTCAAACTCGCTTCCCATCAGGTCGGCAAACTCCTTGCAAAGGTTCTCATTAGTAGCTCCAAAGATGATGCCATCTACATACACTTGCACAATTAGCAGGTCCTTGGCTTTCTTCCTTAGAATTAGAGTGTTGTCAATTTTTCCTCTTATAAACCCATTCTTCAGTAAGAACAAAGACAACCTTTCATACCAAGCCCTAGGAGCCTGTTTCAACCCACAAAGTGCCTTATCAAGTTTGTAGACATAATCAGGAAACTCTGAACTTTCAAAACTAGGATATTGAATCACATACACCTCTTTATTCAAATACCCATTAAGGAACGCACTTTTCACATCCATCTGATACAGGTTGAATTCCATGTAAGCTGCAAAAGTTACCAGCATCCTAATGGCTTCTATTCTAGGAACATGTGCAAAGGTTTCATCATAATCTATCCCTTCTTCTTGACTGTAACCTTGAACCATCGGTCTTGCCTTGTTCCTTGTCACTATACCGTGTTCATCCAGCTTTACCTAAATACCCATTTAGTTCCAATGACGGACCTGTCCGAAGGTCAAGCGACCAAGTGCCATACCTTACCTCGTTCAAACTGATGAAATTCCTCCTGCATAGCAATCATCCAATCTGGATCCTCAAGTGCTTCTCGTACATTCTTAGGTTCTACGGCCGATAGAAACGTATAGAATGCACAGAAGTTCTTCAAGGTTCTTCTAATAAAAATCCAGTATTCAGATGAGAGATGAGATTCTCCAATGGGTGGGAACTTTGATGTTTCCATGGTCTAAGTTGACTCTACTGAGTAGTAGTACCAGAGGGACCAGCTGCATTAGTATTGTCTTCTCCTGGTTTTTCTATTCCCCCTATCTGATTATCTCCTTGTTCCCCTTGAGTCTGATCCTTATCATCGCTTTGGTCAGATCTATCCTTTTTCCCGTCTCACAGGGTCTTCAGCAGGTTCATCTCTAGCTAAACCAATTTCCTGATCATCATCTTTTCCTTTCTTTGCAATTGTTCCAGATTCATCAAATACTAAATGCACACTTTCTTCTACAGTCAAGGTTCTTTTATTGAACACCTTGTAAGCTTTGCTTTGTGAAGAATATCCCAAGAAGATGGCCTCGTCACTTCTAGCATCAAACTTCCCCAAAGGTTCCTTCCCATTATTATGCACAAAACATTTGCATCCAAACGCTCTCAAATGTGCAGTATTGGGTTTCCTACCTCTTATCAACTCATAGGGAGTTTTCTCTAACAAAAGACGGATAGAACATCGATTCTGTAAGTAACATGCGGTGTTAACTGCTTCAGCCCAAAAGTTTTTGACCAAACTACTTGATAACAGCATTGGTCTAGCCATATCCTCCAAGGACCTGTTCTTTCTTTCAACTACTCCATTTATTTTTGAAGGGTACTTGGTGCAGAGAAGTTATGGTCCACACCATGTTTGATGCAATACTTAGTAAATTTTGCATTCTCAAACTCAGTTCCATGGTCAGACCTGATACAGAAAAGTTGAAGCCCTAGTTTCTTCTGAACAACCTTTGCCCAGTCTTCGAACATGTCATAAGCTTCATCCTTAGATCTGAGAAAAAAGGTCCACGTGTATCTGGAGTAATCATCAACAATCACCATTACGAACCTCTTACCTCCTCTGCTCCTAACATCATAGGTCAACACAAATCCATGTGAACCAGCTCAAGTGGTTTAGAAGTACTAACCACCTTCTTTGACTTGAATGAAGATCTTACATGTTTCCCCCTTACACAAGCATCACATATCTTGATGTCATTGAACCTTTTGCTTGTCAATCCATGAACCAGGTTCTTTGACACCAATTTATTCAGCTGAGTCAAGCTTGCATGTCCTTATCTCTTGTGCCACAGTTGTGCATCATTCTCAAGTGCATACAGACATGTCAAATTATTTACTGGATGAGAACCTAAAGTGGCTTTGTATACATTGTTTTCTCTTTTCCCTTCCAGTACCACTTCACCAGTGTGCAGGTTCTTCACACTGCATCCTACAGACGTGAAACTAACTTGATTTCCTTTATCACATAGTTGGGAGATACTCGGAAAGTTATTCCTCAATCAATCAACACAAAGTACATTTTCAATTGCATGATTGAGGGACTTCTCAACCTTTCCAATACCAACAATTTCTTCGCTTTTACCTCCACCAAAAGCCATACTACCCCCTTGAAATATTGCGAGTGAGAGAAAATTTCTTCTATCTCCTTTCATGTACCTGGAACACCCAATATCAAGAATCCGGCTTGGGTTGTTACTTCTCACTCCAGCCTACGAAAAAGAATCAGCGGTTAGTAACAGGAACCCAGACAAACTTGGGTCCCTTTTTGTGATAGAATGGATGAATCAAATCTTTTCTAGCCCAATGAGGTAAAACTGACTTAAGGTTCTTTTTGACAGCCATTGATGCAATACTACATTTTTTTCTATAATTCCCAGTTTTTCCACAAAGGAAGCAAAGTTTATTGCAAGGAAGTCCTACATACTTACTATTAGGATTCCAGGCTGGTAAAGGTTCCTTATGTCCTAAGCCATTCTTACCTCTATTATGATTTTCATGCAACCATTTTAAAGCTTTTCAAGACTTGTTCCATTTAGTAAGTCTGATAAGTTCATAGTTGGCCTTATCAACTTTTGCTTGAAGAACTCGGTTCTTCTTAGTTTCCTGATGCAGAACCTTGTCTTTCTTTTTAAGCTCAGATTCAAGGTTTATTTGAGTCTCACCAACTACTTGCTTGCGAAGGGCTTTTTCCAGTTTAAGATTATTATGTTCAAAATTTGAAGCTTTCTTTTGCTCCTCAAGCACATGTTCCTTTAATTTCAGGTTCTCAAGTTCAAGAGCTGACCATCAGTTGAAGCAGATTCAATTTCCAATTATGTTTTTGCTTCATCCAAGTTTTTATTCTTAATTTTATAATCAGACACAACTGAGATCAGATGCTACCCACTCTTTAACTGAGAGTCATCATCTGAATCTTCTTCTTCTCCTGAATCAGTATCGCTATCAGATGCTACCCACTCTTTAACAATAGCTTCACTATTCTTTTCTAGTTCTCCACCGTAGATGTTGTCTAAAGTATCCCACAGTTCCTTTGTTGTTGAACATCTCGATATCATCCTATACATGTTAAAACCCAACCCACAGTGGAGTATTTTCATAGCTTCACCGTTCATCTGAAGTGCATGGAAATCTGCTTGATTCAGATCTTCCACAGGCTTGTGGATCTTGTTCCCTGACTCATCAATTTTTGTAGGAACAATAGGACCATTTGTCGTAATTTTCCATAATTGATAGTTCTTTGCCTGCAGGAAGGTTTCCATCCTGAATTTCCAAAACTTGCAGTATTGACCATTGAACTGTGAATGCTTGTTGATAAAATGTCCATTAGTGATAATCGGTGGTGCACTCATTGTTCATATCCTTCTAAAGATGCTAATCTTTATATGAGAGCACCTGCTCTGATACCACTTGTTGCACCTGGTGCACCTTCCTAAGACACTAGGGGGTGAATAGCCTCCTTACCCGATTTTTGAATTCCTAAAACTTGCTTTTACTTTGTACACCTAACTCACAAACAACCAGGTTCCTTGTAAGTTTCACCTATCTCTGAAACTAAATATAATGCGGAAACGTAAAGAACACAGAGATTTTTCGTGGAAAATCCTTGCTCAAGGCATAAAAAACCACGACCCAACACTCTTGGGATTTAAGCTTTCCACTCAAGGAAACTTAGCAAGTTTTAGATTACAACGCAATGCAATCAAGGAACTAGCATCACTCTGACTAATACCTAGAACCTTCCAAGCCTCACTATGACTTGTAAGGTTGAACTACCTCACCAAAACGTAATCTCAAAATAATGCTTCTAAATAAGCTGAATGATTACAACTCGATAGCCTATAACAGAAAACTAAGACAAATAGTTCAATTAACTCTCACGATCAATTTGCTCTCTATTTGCTCTGTTGAGATTTCTTGAGTAAGTAAACTAATCAGGTCAAACCAACTTGTATTTATAGAGCTCATGAAAAGCCTTTTCTATAATTAACTTAGAGCTCCTTTATTCGTTTGGAATCTGTTTCTAATAAGGTTTACCCATATTGCCTTATACGAAACCTAAGTTGCTTTTCGTAAGTCTTCAATTCCTCCTCGCCTAGGAAACAGCTTCTCCTTGGGCACCGCCTTGAAAGCTTTTCCTTCTCCTTCTTGGATTGAGACTTCAACTCCAGCTGTTCCCTTATCCTTCTTTGACTCGAACTCAAATACCATCTTGAACAGCCAGGTCTTCTACTTCGACTGTGAATCTTTTCCTAGTTCACATAGAACCAGGTCCTTTGTCATCTTCAAAACCAACCTTCAACACTGAGCATCCCTGTTTTAAGACCCAACGTTCCTATTTTTGTATATTGAAATGGCCAATTCAGTCAATTAGTCATCACTAACTCGTCTCCAGGCAATGTCATATTTTGAACTCTTCGATTCAACAAAAAAACTAACTATTTTAATCATAGCAACAACTAGTCAGTTCCTCGCTAATTAGCCCTAGACCCTTTCGTGAATTGGAATCGCTAATCCAACTAAACTAGATTGACTCTAGATAAGCCCCTAGACTACAATGTATGTTGAAATTTTTAATTCAGCTTG
The DNA here is from genome assembly GCA_037355625.1 of Petunia x hybrida. Lineage (NCBI taxonomy): Eukaryota > Viridiplantae > Streptophyta > Magnoliopsida > Solanales > Solanaceae > Petunia > Petunia x hybrida. The sequence goes on from JBBBVM010000974.1 coordinate 1,085,383, forward strand.
CACCCATGTGAGAGGGGATGCTTCCCTAACACATAGTCCGGTCGGGCTTCTCTTTGCCCGCATTCCTAACTCCACTGGTAACTCAATAGAATCTTTCTGTTGTTTGTCTCTTTTTTGTATTTAATGCCTACGAAAAAGAAAAAGTGACCGAGATGCGAGGGGAAAACTTTTGTTTAACATTTTTGGAAAGACCACCTTTTTCTTTATATTTTGACCGGCTGAAGCAGCGGCAGAAGCTGAACCCGAACCAAACCCTAAGCAAAGAATGGATGTGCCTTAGATCAGTCTCACAGTGCCGAAAGACTTATGCACTCGAGTGGACAAGTGACAATGTCCCCGATGGGCACAAAAGTATCTTGTGTAGAACATGATAAAGATGTCCTCTAGGGGTGTAGGCTATGCCACTACAACAAATTAGGCCTATGGCCATACTAATTTTAGACAACATTTAAAAAGTGTTGCTAAAAATATTTATGAGCACTCTTTTCGCCTTTGGTTAGAGCCTATGGCCACGCTTTTTGAAGCAACGCTTGTAAAGCGTAGCTTTTAATCCTAAAGGCAACACATATACAAGGTTGCCAAATCATACAGCTTATGGAAATACTTATTAATTATTAATCAACACTTTTAAAAAGTTGCTATATACTCGTACCAAAGGATACAAATTCCAAGTGTACCCTAAAATAGTTCAAGCAAAGTTTTATAAAAATTTCCCCGCAAAAATATTCTCCTAATTTTCAAGGATTAAATTCACAAACCCGACAAAAAATTTTGGCGTCACTTTCCCTCCTCTGACTTTAGGTTTAGTTAATGAAAAATAACCTTCACCTTGCCTTTCAAAAGATCCACCGCAGGTTTTGAAAAAAATTCAGGTCTTCTTTCCCTTTGATTTAGTTTTATGGATTGAATTAGTCATCATTATCTTGTGATTGCTCATCTTTCTCTTTGTTTAAACATGAACATAAACTAAAAATCCTTATAAGCCTCTTTATCATTTCAGGGCAAAGACAAAAGTACTTTTTCCTCGCGACTCTACTATGACAGTCCATCTCTTTCACTGCTTCACAATTGCTGATGATAAGTCACTCGCTCTTGTTCTCTTACGTCTCTGCAGCGATAGTCCCATTTTCCTTCCACATTAAGTGTAGTCTTGAGTTGTATTTTGTTTAGTTGATTGAAACCTTTTCGGGTCTTGATGAATCTGTGGTACCTTTGTGCTAGCTGATTGTATGAATTCCAACGAAAATTTGGAGGGTTCTTCCTAATACTTGTGAAATCTGCACATGTTGCAACCTGTTCGATAAAATGTCAAAGTAATTAAAAGTTTAAATTTTGCGAAAGTCTTGTGTACCAAAAAATTAGTAGGCATTATAGGCGCTATGTGATTATAATTGGTGGCTTCTGAGCAATAAGGTAGATAAATCCTGAACAAAGTTGCTACCATCTTAAAGTACAGAAAAAGATTATTCATAATGACCAAAGTGTTTTTACACTTATAGAAAGCCAATAGGATTTTCAATTTATACCACAAAGTAAACTTATCAAATAGTTAACAAAAAGGTTATCAGACAAAATTACCTTTTAAATAAGTACTCAGCATAAATATCTAGGTCGTTACAAATTCTTAGTTAGGACTTAGGGAAGTAATCATCTGACTTCCATTTCTTTATACGTTGATAGAACAAATTAATGTTTGTCTTTTTTTTTCTTTCTCTCTTTATATTGAACGATTCTTGCATAAATGTACACAAAATCTATACTAAATAGATTACTCAAACATAAATCATAGAACTTACTTGTTCTCCTTTATTAAGCGGAAGCGGTAGGATCTTGAACCGTAGCTGAAATTACTGGCAGTCGGTGATTTTCACGTGCTTGATGGAGCAACCCCTTTTTCCACCGTCTAAACACCTAATATTTAGTAGAGAGAAGTAGGAAGAGTTGTTTAGAAAAGTACTTTTTTTTTTATCTGAGTCTTTTACTGTATATATATATAACTGAATATACAGTAGTTGTCCTCTTATAGGACTATACCAGGTAACTTATCCTTTTTTACCTGGATAAACTTTAAGAGCACCTCTTTGTGGGTGGACTCTTTAAACAGATAAATTCAATATCTCCCACTCACACATAATGGGAGTGCTCTTATAATGTGAGAAACATATTCTCACCTCATCTCTACAAATATTCATACAGTAAAATAGACCGTGCGACCAACATACTATGAGAGCTACGTGGTATACATCTGTTAGGAGTATATAGCCTCTCGTCGAGTACACCCCTGCAAGTAGATTATAAAGTATGCAATACCCTAGATCATATGATTCACATTTTGATATTCTCTCAAAATCTCAAATATCATTATTCCTTGTATTCACAATTATAACTCATAAGTTATAAATAGTGTACCTGTAAACACAAATTAATGAGATTTCATTAATGGTCTTCTTCTTCTCACGATTCTTTTTACATTAGCTCAACTGCTTTTCTAGATATGTCCCGCCAGACCGCATCCATTTTCATGGTCTTTTGGAAACACGCTAAGATAGCTAACATTAAACTAAGTCTCAAGTATCTGATCAGAGTCACAGAGGGTACACATTTTAAGCCATCATAAGGCTCTGGGTCTCACGCAACAGTAAGTTGAGATTAAACTTATGTTAACCCATGGTCGACATTGCACACATGGTATGAAACACGTGCTATAATATTTTTTTTCCTTTCCTTAAGGAGCGTATGTCTTTATAAGTAATGTTGTATAGATGAAATTCAGACACCATACGTATCTAAATTCGAGTTCCTTAAAATCACATCTAGCTCACAAAGTAGACTAGGTGAACATCCTTTCACCTTAATAACCTTATGTCATTATTTAAGCGACTCTACTGATTTTAAGCATATAGCTCTCAAATTATCCATTGATAATTTTTTCTTAAAATCAAGTCTCATCTCCACTTATCACTAAGATAAGGAGGCGATTGCTTGTGTGAGAAGGCCAACCTCTTGTTTACCTGACATACTAAAATATAATTGAAGAATGTACTAAACACTCAATAAATCATGAATATGTATGTAAGTAAATCAACTTTATTGATTATCAAAGAACATAGTTTTGTGAACAACTGGAAAAAAATAAAGAATAATACAAAATCACTCAAAGTCTACGCAAGCCTTGAGACCTAGTGTGTCTCACAAATGCATTTCTAGCTAAAGGCTTGGTCAGTGAATCTGCTACCATATCTTTTGTAGATATTTTGACCAGGTTCAGCCTTTTGCAATTATACATGTCTCTTTCATAGTTATACTTGATATCTATGTGCTTAGTATCACAATGATGCTTAAGATTTTTGGTTGCATCAACTGCAGCCTTACTATCACAGTAGACAAACACATCATTTTCAGTATTACCCAACAAGCTTTTCAAGAGCCTATTCAACCAAATAGCTTCTTGTGTTTCTTTTGACAGAGCCACATATTCATCTTCCATCGTGGATAGTGCTACACATGATTTCTTCTTACTCCTCCATGATATGGCACCATTACTAAGCAAGAAGACATATCTTGAAGTAGACTTTCTCTCATCTAAATATCCTCCATGATCAGCATCAGTGTATCCAACTAATCGCAAATCTTTGCCGCCTTGATAGCAAAGTACGTAGTCAGCTGCTCCTGTCAGATATTTCATGATCATCTTTACTGCTTGCGAATGTGCTAGACCTGGATCGGATTGATATCTACTTACCAAGTCAACTGCTTGACAAATATCAGGTCTAGTATACATCATAGCATACATTAGACATCCGACTACGCTTCCATAAGGGACTTACTTCATCTTTTCTGTCTCTTCAGGAATCTGAGGACACAAATAATTTCCCCAGTTATGGCCTTTGCTGATAGGAGTGTCAATTGGGTTGCTATTCTGCATATTAAATCGTTCAAAAATTTTCTTAATGTAATTCTCTAGAGAGAGATACAATAGTTTCTTAGGACGATCTCTTGAAATCTTAATTTCAAGAATATATGCAGCTTCACCCATATCATTCATCTCAAACTGAGATGACAACCAAGCCTTTACCTCGTTTAATAACTCCTTATCATTTCCACCTATAAGTATACCATCGACATACAATGTCAAAATTACAAGCTTATTTATTGATCTCTTGGTATAAACACAATGGTCTTCATCATCCATAATAAAACCATTGGATATGATCACATTTTGAAAGTGTATATACCACTGCCTTGAAGATTGTTTGAGGCCATAAATAGACTTCAAAAGTCTACAAACCTTTTGTTCGTGACCTTTTTCAATAAAACATTCGGGTTGTTCCATATAAATTTCTTCATCTAATTCTCCATTGAGAAAGGCAGTCTTTACATCCATCTGATATAATTCAAGATCTAAACTTGTTACTATAGCTAGAATCAGGCGAATTAAGTTAAATCGCACAACAGATGAGAAAGTCTCTTCGTAGTTTATTCCTTCCTGTTGTGTATAACCTTTCGCCACCAGTCGAGCCTTATATCTCTCAGTTGTGCCATCAGCCTTGAGCTTAATCTTGAGAACCCATTTGCTCCCAATAGCTCGGTGTTCTTTCGGGAGATCAACTAGTTCCCAGACTTTGTTGACTCTTATTGACTCCATTTCATCTTCCATTGCTTTTATCCATCTTTCCTTAGAAGGGCATGAGAGAGCCTCTTTTTCATTTTTAGGCTCTTTTTCTACTTTTAAGAACAACATAAAAAGTTCAGCACCTTCGACATCAAATCGTCGGCGGGGAATCTTTTTACGTAAACCACGTACTTTTTGTGATTCTTATTCGTTGTTCCCATTTGGATCAACGTTGCTCCCCCTTGGATCAAGAATATCTTTCCTGCTCCTACTTGGAACAAGATCAGTGACCATCTTGCTCCCACTTGGAACAAGATCCATTTGGTCACTGTTTGATGTCAAATGATTACTTACATTCGCATCCGATGATGAAGGAGGTTGCTGATGTGAAACTAATTCATCATCTGTTAAATTTCTCCCACTCGGATGAAGTGATCTTTGTACATCCTGATCCTCTATCTCAAACAAGGTTAGGTCTTGACCTACCTCTCCCTTTTTAGGAAACTCATCCTCTAAGAATGTGACATCTCGTGATTCAAATTCAGTTACCCTCCCACCGTCTTGCTGACCTATAAACACATAACCGTTAGAGGTTTCTAAGTATCTTATGAAAATACTTTTCTTTCCTCTAGGGCCTAATTAGCTATGTTTGTGAGAAGAATCATGTGTATAGGCAGCGCAACCCCAAGGTCTTAATACACTTAGGTTGGGTGCTCTTCCAGTCCATATTTCATATGGAGTGGTTGTAACTGACTTTGTAGGCACGATTAAGTACATAGGTAGTAGTAAGCAATGCATCACCCCAATAACTAATTGGGGAGGTTAGCTTGTGCCATCATTGACCTAATCATTTTTAGAAGCGTCATGTTTCTTCTCTCCGCAACACCATTTTGTCGTGGAGTATTTGGGATAGTCAACTGATGAACAATTCCTTTTTCATCACATAACTCGTTAAATTGAGTTGACAAGTACTCTCGACCTCGGTAAGTTCGAAGAACTTTTATCTTCTTGTCTAACTGATTTTCCACTAAGCTCATATAGCGTTTGAAACAACTTATTGCTTCTGATTTGTGAGAAATTAAATAGACATAACCGAAGCGAGTGTAGTCATCTATAAATGTGATGAAATAGTATGCTCTATGCCTAGCCCTAACATTCATAGGCCCACAGATGTCCAAATGGACTAAATGCAAGGGATATACAGCTATAGTCGCATTGCCGAAGGATTTTCTTGCAGATTTTCCTGGTAGACAACTTTCACAAGTGGACAATTCCACATGTTCAATGCCAGTAAGCAAACCTTTTTTTTCCAATCTTTGCATTCTTTGTTGGCCAATATGACCAAGTCTAGCATGCCATATGTTTACATCACTATCACATTTATGTGAGGAAGCAAACATAGAAAAACTAGCATTATTATTAAATAAATTATAATCCAAATCCATAATAATTAAACCTCCGGTAACATGACCAAAACCAAATAAAGTTGAACCTAAAATCAATTTGACAGAATTGTCATGGAAAAACAAGCTAAATCCAAGCCCTAGCAAAACAATAACAGAAATAATATTCCGACGAATTCCTGGAGCATAGAGGACATCATGTAGTAGTAGGTGTCGACTACCACGCCAGACTAACTTGTATGTACCGATCCCTTCAACAGCAACCTTATTGTTGTTGCCCACATAAATCCACTTTGTTCCACGTGAAATACGTTGAAACTCCACAAAAGAATTGCGCTCCCTCGTTATGTGGTCCGTTGCTTCCGAGTCTACAATCCACAAAGGATTAGATTGAGTCAAAAATACTGAACTAGAAACACAAAGTTCACTAGTTTTAGTTTTGTGAAAAACCTTTCTAGGAGGCTCAGAACAATCCTTAGCATAGTGACCCTTTTTATCACAGTTAAAGCATTTCACCTTTGCAACATTGACACGTTTGGAATGTTTGTTATTGCCTTGTTGTTCTTCCCTTGCTCTTTTAGCAGGATGAGACTGAGTTGGTCCTCTTTTCTTACCCCAATTCTTTCTCTTTGAGCCACCTTTGGCCTTAGAGGATGTTGACATGTGCAACTCAGCTGTTGGCTTAGCAGCCTCAAGCTGATCCTACTCTAGCTCAAGAGATCTCCGGACATCTTCCAGAGACGTGATTAGCTGGTTGTGGGTCAAATGCATCTTCATATGATCCCAAGAATCGGGCAAAGACCTTATGACAGCTTGAATTTGTTCCTCATCGGTCAACACATGACCAGCATCTTTTAACTCCCCAATCATGTTTGTCATATGCCTCAGATGTGTTCTCACTTAATGTTCCGGGCGCTTCTTGTATGAACCAAACTTGATTGTTAAGGATCGAAGCCTTGCAATAGAACAGGTACCAAACCTATTCTTCAAAGCAACCCAAAGACCCATAGCCCTTTGGTGATCCTTAAATTCCCTTAAGATATCATCATCTAACGTGCTTTGCAACGTAATGCGAGTCAAGGAGTCTTTCTTTTTCCAAGCGTCATAAGTCGCACGGTCACGCCTATGCTGAGCTGTGGTGCCTTCCTTAGGCTCATCCATGACGATATTAATTGCCTCCAGAGCCTCTTGCTCTTCAAGCACATATTGAACTTTTAAGCTCCAAGTCTCATAGTTGTCACTATTGAGTTTCAACCCTTTGTTGAGCTCAGCAACAATGTTCTTAGCAGCAGTAGACATTCTTTTAACAAAATAAAAAAAAAATACAGTGAGGATTTAAAGAAGAAAATCTCTAAACGCAAGTTCTATGTTCATTATACATACATATTCATGCAATAAGCACTAAGTTGATTAAGTTAATAATCACATACATTAATAATGGAGTCGAAAGTTCACTATGTTCCCAGTCATCGTCCAAAATTAAATACATGAAAATTAACCTAGTCAACTACCTAGCTTAATGCCTTAATCATGTTTCAAAACAACATTTTGTTTTCATGATCTTATAATCCCGTATGGATCTAAGTTAACAAATTAACTTAAACTTATTATAAATTTTATTTAACATATTAAATAAAATAATTTAAATGTTAAACTAATTAACATTTATGTGTTCATTATACTAATTAACAGATATATTAAATACTAAACTAATTAATATTTCTAAAATGTTAAACAAATTAACAATATTAAATTAATGTTAAACTAATTAACATTTTTATGTCATTTGCTAAACTAACCAACAAATATAGTTGTTTGATGCCATTGGAATAATAAGCATTATGATTTATCAAATATAAATACTAAATTTATATTTCTTTTAAAACAAGTATTCTGAATTAATCAAAAAAAATTCAGAATCATCCCTATAATATTTTACATATCAGGCCATTAGCCACAAAAATAAAGGTGTACCATCTCTTAAGGCTGATTTGCAAAAATATGATACGGTAAGCAATGGTTTGCCTTTTTGCCCGCGCTAACAGATGGTTTGCAAAAATGCCCCTGTTAAGGTTTAATGAAAAAAATTCGGACGGAAATACCCCTGTCAAGTTTTTAGGTCGGGGTCAAGACTTGCCTTTATATTTCTCCGCTTTTCAACACTTATCCTTTCAAGTATTGGCAAAAGGCAATACCTGCCGCACTTGGCCGTAAGTCTTGGGAAAAGGCAAGACTTGCCTTTGACCCCTGCTCGATTTGCCAGCACTTGAACGGCAAGTGTTGGCAAAAGGCAACACTTGCCGCACTTCATCATAAGTCTTGGCCATTGCCAAGACTTGCCCCTTCCAGTTTTCCCTGCATTCTCGCCATATAACTTGAAGTATTGGCAAAACAGCACTTGCCCTTGAAATATAGCCAATTGCCAAGACTTACAAAATTTTTGCCTTGAAGTCTTGGCTCCGGACTAAATAAGGGCATTTTGCTAAAACATTCCTTAGCGCGGGCAATTTTGCAAAACCACTCCTTATGGAGAGCATGCAGTGAATTTTTTTGAAAAGAAAATCCCAAAATGGGCCATTCACCCAATTCTGCCCAAGTATTCTTGTAAAAATTTCGCGTAGGGGCCTATCTGGCGTGCGCTAATTGATCTGTAGCCACCAAAAATAAATTCGCTCAGAAATAGCCACCTCCGGACAAGTCCCAGTATTTTATACTGGGTTTCACCAGGGCATAAATCCCATTATAAAATAATGGGACTTTGAACATGTGTAGTTCAAAGTCTCAGTATAAAAACCTGGGACTAGTCCGGGCTATTTTCTAATGCTAATGGAGTGTATGTGCGCGCGGTGGCTATTCCTCAATTAATTCTAAAACGGTAGATAATTCTCATTTAGCGCGTCCAAAAATGGCTACGCATCAAAATCTCACAGTATTCTTGCCCTTAAGTAGGCTTATATCATTCTCTTGGTGGGCCTTTTGCCCATATAGGAGTGGAATTTTGATGCGTAGCCATTTTTGGACGCGCTCAATAAGTTTTATCCATCATTTTAAAATTAATTGAGAAATAGCCAAAAATTCGCGCGCACACTTACGCTCCATTAGCGTTGAAAAACACCCCAGACTAGTCGCGGTATTTTATACTGGGACTTTGAACTAACATGTTCAAAGGTCCCGTTATTTTATACTAGACTGAAGCTTTATATATAAAGTCCCATAACAAAATAATAGGACTTTGAACTAACATGTTCAAATGTCCCATTATTTATACTGGACTGAAGTTTTATATATAAAGTCCCATAATAAAGTAATGGGACTTTGAACTATCATGTTCAAAGGTCCCATTATTTTATACTGGACTGAAGTTTTATATATAAAGTCCCATAACAAAATAATAGGACTTTGAACTATCATGTTCAAAGGTCCCATTATTTTATACTGGGGTTAGTTTACTGAAGCTTTATATAAAGTCCCATAACAAAATAATGGGACTTTGTTATGTTCAAAATACTGGGACTTGTCTCGAAGTGGCTATTTCTTAGCGAATTTATTTTTGACGGCTACGGATCAATTAGCGCGCGCCAAAGAGCCCCTACGCGAAATTTTTACCATATAGGAACATCTGCAATTATTTCTTTTCAGAAAGAGCTTAGATTTTCATGTTGTTTCTGTAAAACAGCCATTATTTGCTAACTTAAAAGGAATATAGAATATGTCCAAAAATTTCTTGATCCAGTAGCCTATAAATAAACAGTAAGGTTTTCCCTAAAGGATCAGCTTCATTCAATGTGCCAACCAATTAAAAGAAACTACTATGAGTGCCCATGATTCCAGTAGCCTATTAAATAAACAGTAGATTATGATGTACATATCAAGTTCATAAGCAGCCCATGATTTTAAGAAAAATAAACCTTAAAACTCTTCCTTATATTTATTTTAGCCTTCAGCACAAGTGAAAAAAAAACAAAATTTTTTACAGCCACCATTAATGGAGCACAAAGCTCTTTTGTCAATTTTTTTTTTAATCATTTGAAGGAATGAATAGAAACCTTAAGTTTCATCTTCCTTACTTCCCCACAGCCGCCGTCCATATTAAAAGAAATATAACTTGTTTCTTTATCTTTATTTTGGATCTGTCATAACCATGAAGCATACTTCAGTTTTTCTTAAAAAATTGTGCTTATGGCTGATTGACACTCCTTGACAGTGCTTTTCACGGCGGTGATCGAGAGGGTTGTTCAAAAACATGATTTTCAAATTTTTTTTTTAAAGAAACTAATTTGAAAACTGATTTCCAACATTAACATTTATGGCAGCGTAGGTGGTGGTTTGTATCAAGGATTCAACAGTGTATAAAAGACAACTTTCTTTTAAACTAAAGTGATAAAGAAATTAAGTGTCATCCTCAATTGCAGGCTAAATATTCAACAAATAGTTATATCTGTGTTCTTTGTTTACACAGATTAGAACAATTCTATAATTATGGACCAGAAAATTAGCCTATGACATCTGATACCAATGAAGGATTCTTGCATAAATATACACAAAATCTATACTAAATAGATTACTCAAATATAAATCAGAGAACTTACGTGTTCTCCTTTATTAAGCGGAAGCGGTAGGATCTTGAACAGTGGCTGAAATTACTGACCGTCGGTGGTTTTCACGAACTTGACGGAGCAACCCCTTTTTCCACAGTCTAAACACCCAATATTTAGTAAAGAGAAGTAGGAAGAGTTGTTTAGAAAAGTACTTTCTTTTTTATCTGAGTCTTTTACGGTATATATAACTGAATATACAGTAGTTGTCCTCTTATAGGACTCTACCAGGTAACTTATCCTTTTTTACCTGGATAAACTTTAACAGGTCGTTTGGTTGGAAGACAATTTATGTTGGATTAGTTATGCAGGGATTAACAATGCAGGGAATAACAGTGCAGGAATAAGTTATACAGGGATTAACAATGTCGGGATAAGTTATGCAGGGATTAACAATGTAGGGATAAGTTATGCAGGGATTATAATACATGGATTACAATGTAGAAATGATTTCTAGTTGGATGTTTGGTTAGTTAAAATTAAAAGTTGTAATACACAATGATTAAAATAGTTAGTTTTTTAAGAGAATAAAATATCGCATTTACTAAAATAGAGTTTTGAAGAAATGGATGAGGGTATTTTTGTCATTTTTTATTTTAATCCATGTATTGCTAATACATATATTCTTATTCCACCCTCTAGCCCGCATAAAATAATACATAGATTGATGTATAACTTATACCGGTATTATTAATGCGGAAATGATAAAATGTAACCAAACAATGTATTGTTTGTGCTTAGTTTTATATCAGTTTCTACTAATCAAACCAAACAATGTACTATTAGTACATACTCTTATACAGCCAACCAAACAATGAATTAACTTATCCAAGCTCTTATACATGGATTAGCTAATACTATACATCATACCAAACGACCCCTAAGAGCACCCCTTTATGGGTGGACTCTTTGAACAGATAAATTTTTGTAGTGGTGCAGCCAAAGAGAACAATAAGGAACCATCAAAGTCTGAAATATTTATTGCACCTCGTACAGAAAAAGAGAAGGAAGTTCATCCAGATACCCAAGAAGCAATAGTAAGTAATGTAGAACTTTTTAGAAGTAGGAAAGTGATATGCTGGACTTACTAATTTCTTGACTGCTTCTTTCGTTGGGCTTGATAGTTTTATAGAAACTGATTTGTCCTTGAGAGAGATTCAACACTCTAATAATGAACCATCCTTTAATACATTCACAACTTTCTTAGGTTGACCATTATCTGGATATTTTGGTGAAGCTTCATTGTCCTTTGAAGGGCTAGGAGTGTGCAAGTTTGTACTTTATTTCTCTGGTTCAGGAACTAATAATACACAACGGCTTAAATATTGTATTTGTTGTTTAGTGTAGTTGCTGAATTTCTGCTTGTGCGTAAAGCTTTAACTGTCTTTTTTTTAAATGTCTAATGATGTACCGTCTTTTGGTCGAGTCATTCTAACTTTTTAGGGAATATATCATGACGATTTTGATGTCCCTGCCCTAGAATCTCTGTAACGAGCGTGGTCAATTTATTGCATGTTACATTCCTATTCGATCTTCACGACTCTTTTCAGACCGTGATCTTTGTCTAAGATGTTTTGGAAGTTCAATAATTAAAGGTAATGGAGTATCATTAGGCTGTGTTTTCGCTTCCTTGAGATTTTTTTGATATTAACTAAACTTTTATACTTTATCTGGAATGGGTGTCTGCAATATCAGTGATTAAATCTTTTGATGGATAGTTTCTTGAACTTTAGTCGCGTATCCACTTTTAAGTAGGAGTGAAGCCTACTAGATCCTCCAAAGCTGAATTCCTTTAACTATTGAAGCCTCTTTTTATTTTCAAGCTGTTTGTAAAAGTGCTAGTATAGTAGTATAGAGGTTTAAAAGTGCATGTATAACTTAGGTGTGTATGTGATTCTCGTAAGTGTGGGGGCTTTATTTATTTGAGTTGTGTGATTTCTGATAAAAAAAAAAATTGTCTTGCAATAGTCTGATGGAATGGAAGCCTAGGCAGAATCAGCCAAAAAATTGTTGAGGTTATTACTTTATCCTTGTTAAAATATTTTTCTAATTGTTAGAAAATTGCAAGTATGGCTGAAGGACCTATTCAACTCTATTGCTAGTGAAGCTACTGGTAGGATCTTGTGGGTAAATCGGGACTAATAAGGATGATTAGCGTTTAAAGAATCCATTGACTCGATAGAGCATTCACTGTGTCATAATTTCAGTTATAGATTAGTACTGTAGATTATGTGAAAAGGAATTTCTTCTTTTTCTTTCCTTGTCTCTTTGGATGATACAAGAGAAATACATTTTTTTTTTTTTGCTTAAATTTCAAGGTGCAATTGCGTGTAAGAACTTATCAAAATAATACTAAAAAAGAATGCAATTACATCAGAGATGCACTTGTATATTATCTTATATTAAGTTTTAGGTTGTCTACATTTGCAGTTGAAAGGAGAGATTAAATATATATTAACACCATTATACGGAGTGAACTGATAAGCAGTTGATCTTTCACAAATGGTATGTTGAATTTCTTGGTGAGTTTGAGCTTTTGAAAGCTGAGTTTCTTTTACTTGTCTATGCAGCTAATACTAATATATGTCGTAATTATTTAAAGTAGTTGTGCAGCTGATGCTAATGAACGTTCTAAATATTTAAGAACTCTTAGAATATTGGTACCAACTGCTGAAATGTCAAAAGTTCTTTGCTTATCAACTCTGAATTAGAAAATAGAATCATTGCTGCATTGCTTTTTATGTTCTCCTATATTTCTAGACAACAGATTCTGGCTCTCTTAATCATATTATAATAAATGAAGCTAGCTCAGAGAATTTTTCTTTTATCAAGCTGAACTTCTCAATCGTCAAGACTTAGGGAAACATCTGATGATGCATTTAAGGCAGTTTTGGAAAAGAGCAGCGTGGTCGCATTAGATGCTATGGTAGATCTGTTACAACAACTTCTCTGAAAAGGATGAGGAAATTAAAAAGCTGAAAGAAAAGTATGCCAATGAAATTACCACTCTGAAGGAAGAAATAAAGGAAATGATGAAAGCAGAATGGTGACATTTTGTTAATTAATTGGTGCAAAACAAACCTGGACTAAATATCCAAGATATTCCAGGGTGTGTCGCATCTAACCTTGTTTATACCTAAAATCGTACGTCTAGGTTAAACAATTAATTATAGTTGGGGTCACAAGCAATACAGTAATCACAATGGAAAAGTATGTAAATAAGGTCGTGCTGCCTAAATGGTCGTTGGCTCTAGGAGCGGGCGTGTATCCTCTGCGCCCGGTGACTTGTAAGATAAGTCTAATCTTGCCAGCTGGATTCTTATCCCCGTAATAATAGGTGGCCTATTTTTGTCCACACAGTCAGTCCCCCCATTTGCTGAGTGCTGACGCAAGCAGTCAGGAAGTGAAAGCGGCGTAGATGTGAAAAGATATCTCACTGACTCCTTGAGACTCGCAGTCTCTTTCACCAAGAATGGTATTAATTTCTTCCAGAATTTCGCGTGCTTCCTTTTAATTGGCTGATACCGATCCCACGCACCTTTTCAGGAACTGCCATCAACTGCTTCAAATCATTTCATATCTCCAGCAATAATGACACTTGACCATTTCGTGCTCCATCCTTATCCTTTTCTGCTTATAAATAGGGACTTCATGACAGTGGAAAATTCTCAAACTCTTCTTCAGAAAATATTTCTCTTTTTTAGCAATTTCTTATGATAGCAACAAACTTTTTTTCCTAAAAAATATTTGCCTTCGATCCTGGTTTGATATTCTCAAAAAACCTTCTTCGTTACGAATGGATGTTGTATAAGAGAACTACAGAAGGAAATTCCCCTGAATCACGAAGTTTGATCGAGATTCTAGAGATGTCCTTTGGGATATCTTCATTGTGTCACGTGCACTAATTACGGTGTGTTCATCTTCTAACACAGCGGTTGCTGTGATATTCTTTTTGTCATGAGGGGTCAGGACGCATAGCCCTTTCAGCTTCCGTGCGGCTTCTCCGCCAGGATACCTCGTGTGTCCAGGCCGCTCCTTCAATGGCACTGGGCTGGTGATCCAATGCTTGGCTCCATTTCATTGCATGCAAGAGGATTTAGCTTTACATCGGCGGGTGCCTAAGGTGTCACTGAGCTTTAGATTCCCCCGTGGTTCATGGCTTTCACCTTGGTTATCTACGTCAGCTGAACCGGTATTGTAAGGCTTCATCGGCCGTTGGCTGTGGGATACCCGAGGGAAGAGGCTCCCCTGTGGTAGGTTCCCAGCTCAAGCTTTTCTGCTCTCGGCTATCTTCCGTTTGTGCTTGAAGATCTGTGGGGCTGTGCACTCCGGTTTAACCAGTTGAAGTTGACTCGGATGGTCAAACTTTGCGGCCAGTCTTCAATTTTCTCTTTATGTTCAGCAAACGAGATAGGGGAAGGTCAGGCCTGTGCTCAGACGCTTCTAGGATCCCTTGGAAGAACTCCGGACTGTTTATAGCTTGTAGCTACAATCTAGATGAAGGATCTTCAGCCATGTTAATCCTGATGGGCTCTTTATTTTTAGTCTTCCCTTTCCTTTTTTTTTTTCTACAATTGTTATAAACAAATGTTGTATTCAGGAAGAACTAAATGTATATTATGAGCCTACCGGCTGTTTGTTATTAATGAAATGGTCGCTTATCAATACTCTTATACGTACTTGTGTTATTACATGTTTTGTAATGTATAGTCAAGCTGTATGATTGTGCACCTAAGTATTAGATGGCTTTCGGTCGTCCTGAATGTTCTAATCGTTTAAGAACGTTTATCTGTGAGCCTACCTTGGGCAATTACATTCGTTGTGTACCAATATTTGGCGGCTAGGTTGCATCTGTAGGAGATGGTTGTTCGCGCCCACAATGGGACGACTTTAGCCCGTGTGATAATAGGAACTTTTGCATCCAACTTCAAATGTCTCTGCTTAGTTACTCGAATATTTAAGACTTTCTGGCACTATGCAAACAGGCATCCCGATCGGCGTGTAGGTGCAGTTGTTGAATTAACGAGTTCAACTTACGAATAATGCCTGTTTGATGAGCTAGACGTGATCTAGCTCTAAGCAAGTAGTGTACCCTACATTTTTTAGCAAAAAGTGAGTGTATTACTTCAACTTAGGTCTGGTCGGGACTATGAATAGTTGGATCGTAGATGGATCTGAATAAATAAGTAAAACTGACTAAAAATAGTAGTTTTATTGATAAAAGGGGCGCGAAGCCTGAGATGTTGTGGGTGAAAACCCGTAACATGATTGATGAGTATGAAAATATTGTGATCAAAGTTAAAAAGAACTTAAAACATAAAAGTAAATGCCTTTAAGATACCTTATGTTCGACCATCGGAAGGTTCGAGGGCATGTACTTGGGCTTCCCTACTCGAGGGTGCTGAGCTTGGAGATGTTACCTCTGGGCCTTTGACCACCCGATGGTATAATTCTGTGCCAACCAAACAATAATGAACGACTTGCTTTCGTAGTTGTCTGCTTTCTGATTTGTCTTCAGGGAGGATTCCTTGGCTCAGGCAGTTGATTAGCGCATGATGCTGACCTGTGACGGATCCTGTATCTGGAACTTCAAGGTTCATCAGGTCCAAAGGGGTTAACTCTACCACTATCTGCTAATCGTATGAATCTTTAGACGCTTTGCTACTATTTGAACTTTCTTCCCGACAGGCAAACTCCCACGCCTGAAAATTTTTTAGGAGAGCTTTCATTCTCTCCTGTCGATTCGGTGTACAGATACCCTCTGTGGTGAAAACTTCTTTGACTTAATCGACGATCCATTGAGAGCCGCTGAAGAGGGTAACCTCCCTGGCCCCCAGTATGTAGGCTAAATCGAGAGCTTGAATTATAGCTTCATACTCTGCTTCGTCGATTTGAGCTCTGGCGGTTTTGTGAAATGCCATCCCAATGGGTATCCTGATCAACAAATTGAGATTCGCTTCTTCCTTTTTCAGGTCCGCTTCAATGCTAACCTCTCAACATCCAGGCTCGATTTTTTCTTCATTTCGTATTGACTCCTCCGCCTTTGGCTTCAGCTTCTCCACGAAGTCTGAGGTAAAACCCTCTAGTTCCTGCGACTCGACGGCTGCCTATGGTTGCTAGATAATGTCATACTCTCCTCGTATCTCGACCCATGCTACCATCTCCTCTGAGAGTTCGGGTTTAGAAAATATGGTCCGTACCGATATAGAGGAGATCATGCTGACCGTATGGTCAAAGAAATACGTGCGCATCTCCTGGGTCACCATGATTACGGCCCCAATAAACTGAAAAAGTAAAGTCAAAAACCTATCCCGGCGTGAGGGTCTTTTGCTGGCATATTTCACGGGAAATTGTCTCCCATTCTCTTTTCGTGCAAGGACTGCCTTCCATGCTATTTCTGAGATCGAGACATATAATAATAAATGCTCACCTTGTTTTATCTCCTTTATCACCGGAAGCTGTAGGAGCTGCATATTAGTCTGGGCTACGGTTAGGTAATTTTGTATTAGCCATAGGGGACCCCTCGTCTTTGCAACACTTCAGAAAGCTGACATACCTATTATGTGGCCTTGGGGACTAGCTGATCCATCACCGCCAACCGATCCCCTAGTTCTTTGATCTCTTCTCTGACTTCTCGCTCCATGGCCTCAAACTCGATGCACTCCTCTTCAGCCATATTTATTTTGGCTACCAGTCGTGCACCAAGATCTTTTCCATAGGTTGATACTCTCCAAGCGAAGACCGCTCACCCCATAAGTCAATAATCCCGCACAAGGTTAGGTATTTGAAAACTTGATGAAGTGTTGAGGGTACTCCCTTGACACTGTGTATCCATGGCCATCCCAAGATGATGTCGTATGGTAGATTGCAATTCAATACCTGGAAAGAGGTTATGCTCGTTACACCCGGTATATGAACCAGTAGAGCTAATTTTCCAAAATGCTCTTCTTCAGATCCATTGAAACTTATTATCTTTCAGGTGCTTGAGGCTACTTGACGGCACAAGTCATTATTCCGCAGTACCTTCCCCCGGATAATGTTCACACTACTTTCCGGATATATCATGACTCGCTGGACGCGTAAGTCAGATATTGTCATGAGCACGGTGAGGTCGCCTTGATGTTCTACCTCTTCCTCTAAACCAAACAGAATTGGACCATTTAATTCCCATGGCACCGTAGTCCCCCAGGCGATGTTGGGTTCCATAGTTGATAATATTATGTTGATAGTCTTCGAATTTTCAGAATCTGGTGCTTTGGAACGCTGTGGTCCCTCTTTAATCAGATCTTTGAGGTTCCCTTGTTTCAGTAGATGCTCGATTTCAATTATCAAGGCTTTACCGTGACCACTACTGCGATGAAAGTCACAATAGGGCGTTGTGTTCCTCCCCATCGCTCCTTTCACAGTGGGCAGCTATCGGACCCTTGGACCTAATCTACCAAAGTGATTGGTGATTAGATCCACGGCGTTGACTCGTAAACTAAAATCCCTGAAGTTACAGGGTTCCATCTACTTCTCTTGAGATCCTGATACTTGGGAGTTGCTCTGTCTTCCTGCTCCTGACTGGTACTGAGCCTTTGGCTTCACCCTTCTTCTGTTCTCTTCCCCTTCTAAAGAAGGGCTCCTAGGTCTCTTCCTTCATTCATCTTCGGGTTATGAGAGTTGTCTGGCTCCAAGCGAAGCTTTTCAGTATACCTTTGATACAACACGCTACATGTGTTCACTGGGTGCTGGGTCAAACTCCACTGCAACTCCCTGGTGGCCAGTGATCCCTTTGAATTCAAACTCTTTCCAAAGGCTACCACAGCGATGTTCTTACGGACTAGAGGAAGCTCCATGCGTTCCTTCTGAAATCTGTCAAGGTAGTCCTTTAGCAGCTCGTTGTCCCATTGTCGTATCTCGAAGATATCTTCCATGCGCTTCTCCCGCTTGCGGGCACCAGAATGCACTTTTTTAAACAAGTCTTGCATATGAGTGAATGATTCGATAGATCCCATTGATATCTAAGTGTACCAAGTGAGGGCCCCTTTAGTCAGGGTCGAGCCAAACCTCTTCACTTGAGCAGACTAGATTTCTTCCTCGGTAATCTTGTTGCTCTTCACGGCTGTGTAATACGCAGCAATATGCGCATCCGGGTCAGTCGTTCCATCATACTTAAAGTTATATGGCAAGCGGAAGTACTTTGGTATGCGGACCAACGCGACACTTGCCTTGTAAGCATGTTTATAAAACTTCTGCTCATCTACCATAGTAACTTGGGGTGGAGCACCCGGTACATTACCAATTCGATCGTGGACGGCCTTCATCTTCTTTATGAGGTCCTGAATGATAGGAGCTCACTTGAGGTCTTGGTTATTGATTGTTGACGAGCCTCCAAGGGTGGCATCAATGTCAAGCCTTTGATTAGTAGCTGATGCTGGTGAATTTTTCGTGGGCGATGGTCCTCGTAGGGATGCTGGCCTCTGAGACAGCTCGGCAAACATCGCTCCTAACTTCTGGGATATCCCTTCGACTATGTTGTTCGAATTCTGTTCAGACGCGGTTTTGAGGAGATTAACAAGGAAACCTCTAGATTCAGAATTACCTCCCACAGGTTGATCACCTTTCCCGTCGGTGGTAACAAGGATAGGTTCCTGAGAGGTGTCTTTCGGCTGCTCAACGGGATCCTTAGGCTGTATGTTGGGATCATTGAGATCCTTCACGGACTCGTTTACTGAATCTGTAGTGTTTCTTAGTACGTTGCTACCGTCGTCAGACATGATTGCACCTTTTCCTTCGTAGAATACCTACAATTGCATGGCCCCACAGTGGGCGCCAAACTGTTTATTCCTAAAATTGTACGTCTAGGTTAAAAAATTAATTATAGTTGGGGTCACAAGCAATACAATAATCACAATGGAAAAGTCAGTAAATATAATGAAGGCGGTAATGAATAAACAAGATGAAATAATTAATAGAAAGGCATAGTAATTCTTATTTCTTGAGAATAGCCGGATTCCATGGTGAATCGTATAATGTACAATACAATATAAGGAGGGGTATTTATGTGTAGTGATACCCAGTCCTAAATAAGGTAAAATACAAAGACTAATAAGGAGATGGTATATACTAAATCCTAGCTAGGAGACTGTAAACTTGAGGCGCCAGGATGTATGCACTGGGTCCTATGGTCGTGCCGCCTAAACGGTCATTGGCTCCAGGAGCGGGCATGTATCCTCTGCACCCGGTGATTTGTAAGATAAGTCTAGTCTTGCCAGCTGGACTCGTATCCCCGTAATAATAGGTGGCGTATTTTTGCCCACACAAACCTACCTTCACCTACTGATGCAAGTAGTGCACGGGCTATCAGAAGTCAAAATCTTCCACTTTTTTCTAGCTCAACTCATGCTTTGGATTCTTGAAATGGTACTTATTTTTCGGCAACCTCAAAAAACTCAAATGTTGAATTTTTCATGTACGTTTTCAAAATAAATAAATAAATATATATATATATATTCCCTGCTGAATTATTGAGATACCATGTATGTACGCAGAAAACTTATATTAATTCAAAGCTGAGATTGAACCTGGTCCAATCTATGCACCTGTAGAACTAGAGCTAAAAATAGTAGTACAAAAAAAGAGTCTGTCTTCCAAAGTCTTGACGATAGAAACACCAATATACTTCACAAGTTGATGAAGAAGTCGTGTGAGGAATTTGGTGTTGACATAGAGAATTAGGTTTTAGAGTTGCCTGAATATTTATGCTCAGAATCAAGCCATGAGTCTTTTTTATCTTTGTGTTGCCATTCATTAAAGAAATGGTGCATTACTTTCTTGGGTTGCTGGTGATCTTCTACACTGTCTATTTGTTGTCTTGAAGACTAATTAAGGCTTAGAAGTTGAAAGTAATTAGAAGAGTATTCCACTATTCTGTGAAAAAGAATAAGTCCTCTGTTTCATTGTTGATCATAGTACTATCCAAGTGAGATAATGTGGTTGCATTATATATGTATTGTTTTAAAAGACTAAGATTTTAGCCTTAGAATGAGTTTCGACTTGCATACTGTCAGGGGCGGATCTACCTTAATGGTACCGGGTGCCACGGCACCCGCTAGCTTCAGTTGAAATTCTGTGGTAATATCTGTTATATGTATATTTCACAAGAAAAACATATATATATATTAACAGTGGCACCCACTAGCGCAAAAGGGCTCAGGGTGCCACGGTTAAAAGCTTACCATTAAAGTCAATTGTCACCGTAGTGGACCAGGTTCGAACCCCCATAACGTTTTTAGTTTCAGAAAGTTCTCTGTTGTCGCTGTTTCTTTATTGTCTGTTCCTTTTTCTGTTGCCTTCTTTTTTTATTCGTTTTTTACTCTTTCTTTTACAGTACCTTCTATTTTTGTCTTTTTCTTTTTCCTACTCTTATAATTCATTTTATATTCGTAACTGAAACCTAGGCATCACCTCTTTTATTTGCAATCTCACCCCTCATTCTTTTGATAAATAATTTATCGATTTTATATAGTTTTTATTTTTTTTACATGCATAATCTCTACAATTTGAAAACAATTAAGAACATCTATTTGATTTTTTTTTAAAAATCGTAATTCTCATAAATTAACTCGAGATTATGCAGGTAAATTTATCTTGTCAAACAAATAATGAATAAAGTAATAATTCAGTTACTTGTCAAGCATTTTTTAAAAAAAAAAATTGGAGGCACCTTGTCATGATTTTTCTTTTCTTTCTTTTTAGCTTTCACAATTTGTATTCTAAAAAAAAAGCTTTAAAATCAAGCGTTAAAAAGAATAACTAAATTAAAAATGACTTAATTGTCTATTATATGCATAAAAGTTTAGTTGATCAAGTCGAGGTATCAAAATATGACTGTACCGACCGCCCCTTTAAAAAGTGGCACCCGCAACTCTAAAATCCTAGATCCGCCCCTGCATACTGTTGCTTTTTATTTAATTACTAATGAAAAAATCATCCACATTTTTTGAGTTCGTACTTTCATATGCTTTCTATCTAATTATTAACATGAATGTGCAGAAAAATATTGACAATGCAATTAGAACAACTCGGAAATGGTGCCAACAAGTTAATTTGATCTTTTGGAAGTTAACAATGATGACATTTGGGCAGTTACAATATTTATTAGATAGAACAAATACATTTGATTTTGTAAAGTTCATTTCAAGTACCCACCTTGAAACAAAATGCTCGATTAATTGATGTAGTATACAAAATATATATTGGTTTTTGAAGTTTATTGCAAGTATGCATTTGAATTATTTGTTGTTTTCTATTTATTAGTAGTTAATTTGATAATAATATTTTTGCTAAAATAAATGTGTATATAGGATATATGAAAAAAGGTAATATTTAACCACAAAACTGGGATTGTATAATATAAATAAAAATACTTTGGTAGACAAAATTCCATAGGAATTGGTGAATCAGCACCTATATTAGGAGCCACGTTTGAAAGGCGTGGCATAAAACGTCACAAAGGCCACACTTGAGAAGTGCAGATATTGTAATAATAAGCGTTACCATAGAGTGGAATTGAGGTGGAGTTGTATGGTTCCATTATACAAGAACAAAGGGGATGTTTAGAACTCTAACAATTATAGGGGCATCAAACTTCTCAACCACACTATGAAAGTCTGGGAGAGGGTGGTGGAGATGAGGATGAGCAGAGGGTGGTGGAGATGAGGATGATGAGGAATGTGCATATTTTCAAGAACCAGTTTGGATTCATGCCTGGGAGATCAACTACGGAAGCCATTCATCTGTTGAGGAGGCTAGTTGAGCAGTATAGAGACAAGAAAAGAGACCTGCATATGGTGTTCATTAACCTAGAAAAAGAGTATGACAAGGTTCCTAGGGAGGTTATGTGGAGATGCCTGGAAAGTAAATGGGTCCTGGTGGTATACATTAGGGTGATTAAGGATATGTACGAAGGAGCGAAGACTCGAGTGAGGACAGTGAGAGGAGACCTAGACCACTTTCCGGTTGAGATGGGGCTTCATCAAGGGTCAGCGCTTAGCCTATTTTTATTTGGCTGGTGATGGATGTATTGACTTGGAGTGTCTAAAGAGAGATGTTGTGGTGTATGTTATTTGCAGATGATACAGTGTTGGTAGATGAGACACGCAGAGGTGTCAATGAGAAGCTGGAGATATGGAGGCAGACTCTAGAGACTAAAGGCTTTAGACTAAGCAGGACAATAATAGAATATATGGAATGCAAGTTTAGTGATGCTCCTGATAAGTCATATGTGGAAGTGAGGCTTGAGTCTCAAGTCACTCCTAAGAAAGGAAGCTTCAAATATCTTGGCTCAATCCTCCAAGGTAATGGTGAGATTGATGATGATGTACACACCATATATGAGTAGGTTGATGAAGTGGAGGCTTACTTCTTGTGTACTATGTGATAAGAGAGTGCCACTTAGGCTTAAAGCCAAATTCTATAAAGTGGTCGTTAGACCAGCTATGTTATATGGTGCAGAGTGTTGGCCAGTCAAGAACTCTCACATCCAGAAGATGAACGTAGCGAAAATGAGAATGCTTAGATAGATGTGTGGGCACACTAAGATGGATAAGATCAAGAAGAAAGTCAATCATGACAAGGTTGTCGTAGCCCCAATTGCTGAGAAGATGAGAGAAGCGAGGCTGCGGTGGTTCGGTCACGTGAGAAAGAGGAGTATAGATGCTTCGGTTAGGAGATGTGAGAGATTAGCAGTGCTAGGTCTTCGGAGAGGTAGAGGTAGACAGAAGAAGAACTGGGCTGAGGTAATTAGACAGGACATGGCCCGAATCCAGATCAGTGAGGACATGACCCTAGATAGGGGAGCGTGGAGGTCGAGGATTAGGATAGAGGGTTAGGTTGTAATCGAGTAGCTTCTCCCTTATTTGATGTAGTATTTATGCTTGTATAGATGATTTCCATTGTAATCTTTGCCTTTATATATAGTGCTATTATCTGTTAGTGTTGGATATGCTTTAGTTTTAACATTCTCTTCAGCATGATGTTACTGGCTTGATTTTCAAAGTTGTTCTCTAATACGTTTCTTTTCCTAGTCGAGGGTCTATCAGAAACAGCCTCTCCACCTTGGTGAGGGTAAGGTCTGCATACATCTCACTCTCCCCAGACCCCACTTGTGGGATATACTGAGTATGTTGTTGTTGTTGTTGTTGTTGTAAGCGTTACCATAGAGTGTACTATAAGTGTGGCCTTTGGAAATAAAAATGCAACACTTTGTTTCTACCGTTTCCTCTACCTCATTAAAAGCGTTGCCTTAGGCCTAAGGTTACGCCTCTTTTAGCCACCCCCTGAAAAGCGTTGTCATTTCGTAATAGCCACGCTTTTTGAATATTTAGGCCACACTTTTGGGGCGTGGTTAAAGACCTTTTTTGTTGTAGTGTGCCTTTTTAAAGTCGTCCTCTATGGGTGCGAATTATCCATGCATTAGGCAAATAAAAGTCATCCTCTACGGGCGCAGATTATACCTACATCAAGCAAATAAAAGATGTCCTATATGGGCGCAAATTACATCTTCATTAGACAACTAAAAGATGCCCTCTACGGGCACAAACACATCTTCATCGGGAAAGTAAAAGAGGTCCTCTGCGGGCGCAAACCAATTGTCGTCCTCTGCGGGCGCAAACAAGTCTTCAGTAGACAAAACAAAGACAACCCTCGCAAGCGAAAATGTGTCATCAATAGACAAAACAAAGACTTCCCCCGCAGGCAAAAATATATCCTCAACTAACAAGCAAAAGATGCTCTTCGTGAATGCAACGACGCTCTCAACGAACGCACGCTTATACCACTAACAGTTGATATGAAACTTGAGGATAAGCCCAAAATTTCTCAGGCAAAAATATAAGCATAAATAAATACAAACACATCGAAAAAAGATTGTTTAATTCATCACACTAAAAACCCGAAGGTTACATATTACAAAAGGAAGAATCAGGTGCAGAGATTATTATAAGGATTGTCTAAAGACAGAGGAAATAGTCAAAGTAAGCAGACTTGGGAGACTAAACCCAAGGTCAAAGGGTTACCTCTGAACCCATTACCCCAGTCGGCAGCAAACTCGAGCCCCAAGTCGCTCCTTCACCTGACAAACTAAGGCTTGTATAGCTAAAGTCTCTACATCCACTTTCTTCTTCGCTCATCAACCGGCACTACATCATTGACGGTCAGAGCTGGGGGACTGTGTCCAAGGCTGTGAGATTAGCACTCGTGCCTATCATTTGTTAAGAAGTCCTTTACTCTTATAAAAGAAGTTGGGTTGCCTACCTCGCCACAACCGTCAAGTGTACCATACTCCTTCTCGACCAGTTCTTCTAGAGGATCTCCACCATCATGGCCTCGTACACAAAGATCATCTTATTCAACGAGCCCTCTCGACCTAATCAGCAACGCACTCGAGCTTGCTTGGTCCACTTAGGCCCGTATAACTCAAATCTCTACATCTTCCTCTCCCGCGCCCATCACGCCTCAGTGGCCAACGGGCTGACGCTGTTAACAGTAGCATACAGAATAGTACTCAGCTCACGGAGGCCCTCGATCTCCTAAAGAAAGAGACCTAACCCATAGCTCTGAAGCTATAGAACAACCCCTATGGAAGCAAAAGACGCGTGTATAAGTGTGCGTAATTAAAATGACAGCAAAAGGGAAGTAAAATGCAAGGAGAAGTGAAATATGTCATGCACTTTATTTCCCTTAACAAGGTTTTGTCCTAATTGAGTTTTCCTTGTAAGGTTTTTAATGGGTCATCTCTCAAAGCATATACTTTTTTAGTCGCTTGTGGGCTATGTTACTGATCAGCTCGTCAAGGCTAAGATGATCGAAGATCCCGAAGAGTTGTTGGAACATCACTTCACTTTCCGAACGCTTACGACAACACTTAGTAAGTGGAAGAACTAACTGTGTGGGCATAAATTGCACCACCCCTAGTTTGTTTCCTATATAGAGTAGGAAACACATAGCCTACTTTGTAATCAAAAAAAATTTACCATGCATCCTTAATATTGATTGGTGTTGTCTTTTTATCCTCATTTAAGATGGTTTTAGCAAAATGATCCCCGTTTCATCCATAGACAATATTTCAAGTTATCAATCGACAAGTACTGCCTCTTAAGAAGAGGTCAAAGGACAAGTGATGCATGCGACAATGTGGAAAGAGATTGAAGGAGCAATTGTTGCCTAGGCAGCACTCCAATTTATATTGGAGAATATGGAAAGAGATTTAAGCGCAAGTGTTGCTTATGCAAGAGAGGGTCAAAGACAGGTGCTGCCTCTTAGGCAGACTTACGAGAAAAGGAGAGTGGGGATACTAGCATCATTATAGGATTTCATATGGGTATTTCGGTCCGAAATTTATTCATTAAACTTAGCGAAGATTACTTTTGTTAAATCACTATTATGGGGGTCAAAAAGTCAAACCATTGCCTACGGTATCATAGTTCTGTAATTCTTCCTTTTGTATGGGCCGAAGGCCTCACAAATAGAATTATAATAGGGTTAGGATTTTGGTAAAGTTTAGCCTATAGATACCTCATTCACCTTGTTATAATACTCACTCAAGAAATACTACAAGAATTTTACTTTGTTCTTCAATATAAGTCGAATCCCTCTCTTATTGAAGGAATACAACTCTTATATATTTGTTTTTATTTGTTTTTCTTTAATGTTTTATTATTGCATGTGACCTCTTCATAAATTTAATCATTTTACCTAGCAAACAAGCTTTAGGCATAAACAATGACGTTTCTCTGGAAAAAGTTTACTATGATCAGTAATATTTATTATTATACAGAATAATTATTTCCGAGAAATGCTATACTATAGTATGTGTGTTCTTGTTCGTGAGAGAACATTTCCTCTTAAAGTCCAGAAAACACACTAATCTTAGCTAGCGTTTGGACATAAATTTGGTTTGAACTTAAAAATTTGAGTTTTTGAAATTGAGCTGAAAAATAATTTTTGGAATTTGAAATTGTGTTTGGACATACATTTCACTTAAAAAAAAGTTGAAGTTTTGAAATTATACTTCAAATATAGCTACCAAAGTCTATGTCCAAACGGAGCTTAAACCCCACCCCCCCCCCCTCTAACCGGCCACAACCTGACCCATTGATTTCAGTCCCAAGGGGTTTGGGTGCACAAAAAATCCAGCAGGCCACAGTTTTTGTGACCTTCCCAACAAATACTATAATAATGTAAGTTAAGATCAAAGGAAGTTTCATAGTAGGTGAAGTTAAGTGCTCTTGTATTTTGACATTTTCCCTGAATAAAACAAGGAAAATTTACGCTCCATGAACGTTGACCAAGAATAATTACTTTTTCTGTACATCTTTTCTTGTTTCTTTCCTTCTATATACATTTTACTCTTTTTAAATACATTTTAAATATGTATTTAATATTTTAAATATTATTGATATATTTAATATTTTAAATATGTATTTAATATATTAATATTATTGATATTTATTGATATATTTAATATTATTGATATTTCATATTTCAAATATATATATATTTAATATTTTAAATATTATTGATAAATATTTAATATTTTAAATATATATTTAATATTTAATATATATATATATATTTAATATTTTAAATATTATTATGTTGATAGGACTCTATCATTAAGCCTAAAATCGTGCAACTACCATATTTAATGGTAATCTATTTTTTTTTACCATTGATTGTTTCCTTTAATTAAGGGAGTTAAATATCATACTATTAAATATTAATATTAATATTAAGAAATATATTTAATATGTATTAAATTTTTGGATACAAAAAGTTATGGACACCTAAAAGTAATTATTCCTTGATGAGCGGATATATAGTTAGTAGTAAATAATAAAAAATCAAACAGCACAGTGACAGCACACCTTGGAATAAACGCCTCTTTTCCTGGGCTAAGAATCTGGCATTTTCTGTTTGTCTTCACAAACCTAATTACTTTATGATACTTGGTTTTAATTTATTGTCATAAATGATTGGATTAGTTTTATAAAAAAAAATCAGAACTGCATCAATTTACTCTATATTTTGGATAAACTTCAAATAACAGGAAATATATCCATCACATAATCGCAAAAAACATACAATTAAACTGTAACTTAAAGTAATTTTATCAAATAAGCATTGTCCTCCTGCTGTCATCACCACAATAAACTGATATCCGCTCGAAAACAGACGTGATCATCAGTTGATCATCACATTCCCAGTTTTCCCATTTCTTATCTTATTTAAGACTGGAAGCAAGAATTTATCAACAAGTATCGAAGGGGTGAATTTAGTTTTGTAATGATGATATGGTACTGCTTATTTGGTAGTTTATCACACATTTTGGTAGTAATTTTGTTTCTCAGATAGATAATTTTAGACGGTTACTATTTTATTTGAAATATAAAGATAATTGTCGATGGATGTTATTTTGTTATAAAATTTGTGCTATGATTTTATTATAATAAACTTTGTTCAATGATCATCCATAAATTTAACCCTATAGAAAGAAAAATCCAACGTTTTTTTTTAATGAATTAAAGACACTTTAGTAATGGTGCACATGTTGTTAATTAGTCTCTAATCCAGTACCTAACAGTAGGAAGTAAAAAATTATGCTCACTATCACTTTCCTCCAAGGCGCCCATTTATGATGCTTTTTCTACTTCCAACCTACTAATATAATGATTTAGCACTAAACTTGTTCGTAAACTGTCCTTATTAGTGAACAAATGAGTCAATGCGCGATTATTTCTAGCCTAATATTGTTGAATTTAATCTGCCTTTTATCAATGACTTACTAAACCAGACTTTAATTTAATGAATTAACTTTGATCTATATTCTTACTACATTAATAATAGGAATGTAATTGGAGTGTCCCACATCCTCATTTACACTAAACCACATTAATTAATTATGGATAAGTGAATTAATAAAGTGAACACATGCATTAACTAACTATGGTTAAGAGAGAGAAGCATGTATGCCAATATATATAATGTATGCATTGGTTTGGTATAAATACTGGGTTTGGATAAGAGGAATTCAACGCTTGTCATCAAATTCAAAAGAAATTAAAAACAAATATGAATTTCTTTTGACATACTCCCTCCGGTCCATTTTAGTTGTAAGGGTTGACTTTGCACACACCTAAAAAAATCATAAATAAGCATAGTATTTTTACTAATTTACCATTTTATCTTCTTGGTATTTTCAAGAAAGAGCTACTAATATTGATCAGGTGTTTGTATTTTTCAATAATATTTAATATTAGGGATTATGGAAAAGAAATGATAAATTTAATATTCTAAATTGACAAACATTTTAAATCTTCTATAAATAGAATACCTTACAACTAAAATAGACCGAAAGGACTACCATACTTATCTTAAAAAGATCGTTGAGCAATTCAAGAAAATAAGTTTCTCTGAGTTACCTAAAAAAAAATAAGTTCACAGATGCATGGGCAACATCGACCTGCTTGATCTTATCCTGTACTCGAGGAAAAAAATGATCTTGCCAAGTGTTTCGTTGAATCCTTTGTCACCCATACAAGTGAGTGTAAGAAGATTTTTTGGGAGTTTGGCAGTGGTGTAAGGAAATGGAGGCTGTCCTAGCTGATCTAATGGACGGTTGGATGATAATGTTGATAGTGATGGATGGGGCCAAAACACAAAGGAATAACTCAATACCATGTGTCCATATAGTATACTTTAATCGAGTTATTGGAGGTGACTCCATGATAGAGGTCGGGCCGATGAGAGGGGTTCAAAGAGAGGCTAGCTGACTTATAAGTTAGACAAATTTCTGAGGAAGTGATACACATCATACATGATATCTTAGACAAATCTCATATTAAAATGGAAGAGGAAAATAAATAAATTTATTAGCATTGTTGTCACTTCCCTTCTCTTATTTTAAAAAATAAAAAATAAATAAAAAGAAAAGTTATACCTAGGAAAATTATCTGGGGGAAACAATACAACGAAACGTTCACATAATTAGTATATACACATATAGAGAGGTGTACAAACAAAACATTCACATAACCAAATCTATGTATACAGAGATAAAACATGAATCTGCTAGCATTACTTAACGATAGTGGGATGGATTTCATCATTAAGTATTTTGATGGAAGTACTTGATGAGTATGTAATCTTAATTAAGTTAATTCTTTTTTTGGTAAGTAAACATATTTATTTAATTACCAAGGTCATTACAAAGCAGTACTCAAAACCACAGCACATGACTAGTATAGTCCAGGCTGTGAAACTACATTACATCTGATCAACTAGTCTACTTACTATTTCTATCTATCATGGTCTAACAAAGCTATTCTAAGAAAAGAAATTCAAGTCATATATCACTCTTCTTAGTTTTCTACTGAAGATGCATCTATGTACCACATCTTGCACTATCTGCCTAATCAGTTGGTGTGGACTTCTACTTCTTTGCTGGAATATTCTATAGTTCCTCTCCTGCCATATGTAATAGGTGGTGGCAGCCAGAAACACTCTGAACAGCTGAGCTCTCACCACTTCTCCTCTATAGTTTGTAATTGCCCAATCCAATTCATGATTCCACTCCACTTCATAGCCTGGCGCCTGTGAAGTCTTATCCATGTTAGGATCTAACTCCACACCACCTGGGAATAGTCTCATTTAAACAGAAGGTGATTAATATTCTCATTGTGGTTGCTACATAGCCCACATTCTGTGTTGTTCAGCTGCATCCATCTGCTTAGTCTCTCATTTGTAGGTAAACTACCATGAAGAGCAAGGAACAAAGTAAATGTCCACTTAGGTTGTCCTGCATTATTACAGGTCAACCTTCTTCATCCCACTTTCTGGTACAGCCCCCTGAGCTTACTATAAATGAAGTGAAACTTATAGAGAACTACTCCAGTTCAATCACCTCCTTCTCCTGCATACAAGCTTGTATGAAGTATTTATGAGCCTTCAAAATCTTATTTACAACCCAGGATGCCTGCTTAGGTTCCCTTCCCCATAAACACATTCTTCCCATGGTAAATATGCACCCATTGGACCTACATTCTGTCCTTTTTTTTCTTTGCATCGATTCCATAATAACTTGCATACAACAGCCTTGTTCCATGTGAGCATATCTGTGAAGTTCAGCCCCCCTGCTGACCTTGGACAACATAGTTTCTCCCATGAGATCATTGCTTTCTTTGACATTTCAGTGGTTCCAGTCTTGAGGAACTTTCTGCATATATCATCCTTATCACATTCTTTGGAAAAATAAACACTTGTGACCAAAATACTTGCACTGAAAATAACACACTTTTGAGCAACTAAATTCTGCCTGCATAAGGTAAGAATCTTGTAGTCCAGGACTTGATTCTTGACATCATTTTATCAATCAGAACTTGGCATTGAGGGACAGAAATTCTTTTGGTACTGAGGGGGACCCCCAAGTACCTGAATGGTAGCTCCCTCTTTGTGAACCCTGGCTGCTCCATACTTGCTTGTTGGATGTCTTCAGGAGCACCTGTAAAATATATACAACTCTTTTCTGCATTGGCATACAACCCTGAGCATTTGGAGAACTATTGAAACAGATCAAATAGCATCTTCATGGATATAGTATCTCCTCTATAGAACAATAATAGGTCATCAGCAAAGTTGAGCTGGACCACCTGCATTTTAGCATACTTAGGATGATAGTTAAAATTGGGCTGGTTCTTCAGTATTTTCAGGAGTCTAGTTAGGTATTCCATGCCAATTACAAACAAGAAAAGGGATAAATGATCCCGTTGCTTGAGCCCCTTCTTTGCATTAAATGATTTGCTAACTTCCTATTGATAATAATAGAGTATGAGACTTATGTCACACACTCCATGATCCATCTCACAAACTGTTCAGGGAACCTCATCTCAATCATGACTTGCTCCAGAAAGCTCTATTCAACTGAATCATAGACTTTTCTCATGTCAATTTTCATCATGCACCTTGGTGAAATCCCTTGTCTTCCATATCCCTTAACTAACTCATGGCTTAAGATAATGTTATCACTAATGACCCTCTCTGGCACAAAAGTTGATTGGCTTCTGTCTATCAACAGCTCCATCACTTCTTGCAGTCTTGTAGTGAGAATCTTAGATATAAGTTTATGCAGTAGAGTGTAGCATGAAATAGGTCTGTATTCTGATATCTTTGATGGGTTTTTGACTTTTGGGATCAGTGTGACAGTAGTGCAATTTTTTTTGGAAGGTAAATTTCATTTCATTTAAATACCAAAGTTTTACAAAGCAAAACTGAGTTCATGAACTATACTGCCTGACTCTAGTCCAGGCGTACATATACTACTAACACATAAAGACTCCTACTCTCTACACTGTACAAATGGCTAATATAGTCCCCTAAGGGTAATAGTCAAGCTCCTCTACCACTCGCTTGAACTTTGGATAAATACTACATCTTCCCATGACTTCCTGAATTATATGTCTAGTAATTGCCTCTCCAGTTCTTTACCTCTACTATAACACTCGTCAATTCTTCTCCTGATAGACACAAGCAGCAAATGACATTCTGAACACCTGAGCCTTTGCATTTCTACCTCTTCCATGCTGAATTGCCTATTCTAGCTCTTGCTCAAACTTCATTGCTCGTATGTTAATATGTTGCCACTGTAAGAGCTTATTCCAAATTTGAGCTGAGTATGCACCGTCAAACAACAGATGATTAATGCTATTGATATTTGTCTGACATTACTCACAGCTCATATTCTTCAACTGCATCTATTTTCCCAACCTCTCCCTTGTGTGAAGCCTACCATGAGCTGCTATAAACAAGATGAAGGTCCATTTTCAGTGGCCCTTATTGTTCAGGTGAGCTTTCTCCATTATACCTCCCTTAAGTTGATGATAGATCCTTTTAATTGATAACTCCTCCATCTCCATAACTTCAGCTCTTTGGATCTCTGCCTCTAGAAAGTACTTCTTGGCCTTTAGAATCATTGTCAGAACCCAAGATGCCTGAGTAGGTAATGCGAACCGGATTAGAGCTCGAAGCCGTGGAGGGTTTATAGTAGACATCAAGAGCTTGGAGAGCTTTATGAGGGCATGAAAAGCAAGGCTCAAGTCATAAGGATGGCCAAATAAGTAAAAATGCAAGATTGCAGGATTCTGAAAATTTGCACATCGCAATAGCGAAGAAACTGGCGCGATCGCGAAGAAGAAAATAGTCAAAGTCTGCGATCGCGATGAGATATCTGAATACACATCGCGATAGCGAGGCTACATGCGCGATAGCGAAGAAAAACCTCTCCTGGCAGATTTTCAGAATTATCAATATGGGCTATTTTAGTCCATTTATCATTGTATTTAACTAGCTACTATAAATAGTCTAATCCTAGGGTTTAGTCATTTAGCTAGATTTTAGATGATTTAGAATACTCTTGTGAGAGTGTGTGTGGGTTTAATCCATTTTTCTCTTCTTGGATCTCTCTTGGATTCTCTTGTGTGAGAGATCCATTGCTTAAGTTCAAGTCTCTTCCCCCTCGGATATTGGTCTTTGATTGTATTCGTCTAAATTAGGGTACGACAATTTATTGTAGTGTTCTAATTTACTTACAATTTTGGGATTGATTCCTTTCTTTCTTCTATCCATTCCCCTATTTCTCTTCTATCCTTTACTTTGTGTCATTTATTTTATCGTGTTGTTGATCGTTTCCTATTCTTAGCATTTAGGATCATATCATTTGGTATCAGAGCTTGGATCGGTATTTGTTTCCACAAACACTATCTTGGATTTGTTTATCAAAATCGGAAAATTACAAAAAAAAAATTGAAAAATTCCAAAAATTGAGTTGTAGATTTAGGGTTCTTTTGGATGAAATCTTTGTAACCAGCTGTTGGTTGATGATTCTAGAAGTTGTGTCTTGAAGGAACTGAACAATAAACAACGTTTGGAGCATCAATTTGAAGAATCAAAATCTAAGGTTCTTCAAGTTCTTCAACAATTGACTTAAGGAGCTTATATCTCAAATTTGAAGCAAAAATAAGTTGATTTGTGAAGATTCAAGTGAAGAAAATTTCCAGAAATTCGGGCTTCAAATTCTGCATCTGACCCAGAATTTATTCTTCGCGATAGCGTGCCTTCTCATGCGGTCGCACAGGTCTTGTGAATTATTGCTCTTCACAATCGCGCACCGAAGCACATGGTTATTGACTTACTCTTCGCGATAGCACCCAAACTCACGCGACAACACTGAACAAAAAAAATCACTTTACAGATTGCTCGAAACAACCCCTAAACAGTTTCAGATCACCCAAACTCCTTTCATATCATCAAATACATTAAGTTTCTAGATCATACACAAAATTTCATTCAATTCTAAATTTATTTCGTGCCAATTCGATTCGTGCTTTTCTCTTTTTTAGTTTCATTTTATGTTCTGTTTGTTCGTAGTCCGTTTGTGTGTCTTTGTCCGTTTCTTTGGTATCTTATAAACTCCACTCCGAACCGAAGCATGGATACTTATCTTGATAATTTGAGGTTGTAGAACTTTGAAGAGATTAAGGGGACCCTTGAGTGGAAAAAGGCTTGAGTGATGAGAAGATTAGAGTGTGATCAGAAAAGTCATTGACCTTGAGTGTATAAACGAGTGGAAAGAAAATTGAGTATTCATATATCGAGTGATACACGTGAGGGAGTGAATTTGTGAGGTCCTTTTCTTTTCATTGTTACAAATATATCCTCGGATGATGATTGTGGAGGTTATGACTCCTATAGAGATGATGGGGATTGTTACGATGCTTGTGAAGACTATGGTTCCTATGATGATGGTGGGAGTTACTGTGATGATTCAGGGAACTATGGCTCTTATGGAGATGAAGCGAGTCACTATGGTGATCATGAAGCTCGTGGAGACTATGAGGCTTATGAGGATGAATGTGACGATAAAAACTCCTATGCTTCTAGTCTTGGAGATGATGATAGTGACGCTTCAAGGTACAATGTTCCTACTTACTGTTCTTATGATGAACTTGAAAATGTAGATAATGACATAGAGAGAATTGATGTTGAAGCTTATTATAGAAATTGTTCATTTGCATCCCCTCTTTATGTTCCTCAAAATAAACAATAGTGGTCTTGGACTAATAGTGGTCTTTCTATTGGTTTAAGAAGAAGTGGTAATTACTCCATTAGGAAAAGAGAGTATACATCTTCTAATTATGCTAAAAGGTTTAATGTCTCTAATTCTTATGTGAAAGGCAACTTGAGGCCTAGAGTGAGAAAATGTGATACATGTACTACAAGTGATTTGTCTTGGACTAACAATGCTTTAAGAAATATGTTTAAACGGAATTATTTTGTAGACGACCATGAGTGTGATAAAGTTTGTGTGGAATAATTTTTGGAAGAAAAAAAGAACTTCTTCCACACAATTTATAAGGTTGGAGAGTGCGCTTGTGCTATGATCATTGATTATAAAATTCGTACTAATGTTGCAAGTGTTTCTTTGGTTGAGCAATTAAAGTTGCAAAGGACGGGACAAGGCCCCACTTATCAATACATGAGTGTCGATCATAGCTAAACCTACTAATAATCTATGAATTATAGAGATGAGCTGGCGATCTGGTTATGAATACATACATATTTACTGAAAACATAAAGTCTGGAAAGATGACAAGGCTATCACACGCTAATATACATAACATACTGACTGAACCACACAGGGACATATCTACAGGCCTCTAAGAGTGCTGAACTGAATATACAAAGGACGGGACAAGGCCCCGCCATACCTACTCGACATCTGTACAACATACCAAACGTAGTATACTCCGGAAAAGACTGAGTGACTCCAACAGCTGGTGGATAGCCTACTAATGTGGCTCAGGGTCTGATCTCTCTGTACCTGCGCGACATGAAACGCAGCGCCCAAAAAAAAGGGCGTAAGTACGATATGTACAAAGTATGTAAGGCCTGAGCATATAATAAATCATAGCTGGATGAAACTGTAAGGCTGGAATATAAATATGTAAACATGAGCTGAAGCATAGCAATGTAGCAGGAAATCTGAAGACGTACTAATCATGGTCTGAATATAACCTGAAGTCTAGCTGAATCTGAAACTGAAGACTGATCTGAACTATACTGATAAATGACTGGTAACTAGAAACTAGAACCGATAGCTGTCAACTGATACTGACACTAAGAACTGGTGGCTGATAACTGAGAACTGATAACTGGTACTGAGCTAAAACTGAACTGTTATCTGAACTGGTACCTGCCTGGTGTTATGGGCTATATCCCCCCAAATCAGGTAACTGAACATCTGAACTAGCCTCACATATAATCATGCAGTGCATACTGTGGCTATATACGCGTATATAACAAACCTGGTGAGTGTTATGGGCTATATCCCCCCCAGCCAGTAATATCTAGTCTCTGTGGTCAGAGTGTGTGAATGACACCCGGTCACACTAGGTGTTTCAACTCCCGCCTGAGCCAGAGGGGCTGTATCCCCCAGACGGGTAGTATCACACGCGACCGGACTGTGTGTCCAATGTCCAGCCTCTATGGGGGACTCCAAATCACACATAACATGATCACAATATAAGAATAAGCATGTATGAGGCATAACACATGTGAAAACAATAGATATGGACTCAAAGGAATGATAAGAAAACTCTTGATAGAATTATAGACACAGCCTAGAACTCAAAATTTGTCAAACTCTTTGAATTTCTATAAAAATTTCGGCAGAGTTTCCCTTGAAACTGGATGATCCGCAAAAATAGAACCAGCACTATACTATACACGGGAATGGATACCCGGATAAACTGATAACATAAACATGTTATACGGATAACAAGATGAGACAACTGGATGACAAACAAATCCGCAGATAGAATATTTGGACAGCACCACTGTCCTGACTTTAAACCTAATTTTC
Organism: Petunia x hybrida; assembly: GCA_037355625.1. Lineage (NCBI taxonomy): Eukaryota > Viridiplantae > Streptophyta > Magnoliopsida > Solanales > Solanaceae > Petunia > Petunia x hybrida. The sequence continues at coordinate 1,121,950 of JBBBVM010000974.1, forward strand.
AGAGTGTAGATCAAAGATATAGACTTCATGGTCTTCATGAAAGTTTTAGATATATGTCTTAGGGTTCTGGGTATTCTTAAAGCATCTAAATATCAATCTTGTACAAGGAGTTATGATCAATATACTAACAGTTGTCCAAAGATCAAAATGATTTTCTAGATTTTGAAACGTTTTATACTACTGTTTTGGATATCTTTTACCGTGGTTTTTAGCACAAAATTAAGAAAATATATGGTCACCTTTATTCCATAAAATTTACCCACAAGAATCATCAACTTTGGAACTAATAAAAGCTTCAAAAGCTACAAGATACATGCCTTGCCAAAAGAAAGATTTAGCCTAACATACCTTTGATGTTTCTAGCTTCTAAACTTTGTTTCCTTTGAATTTCACACCTTCTAAAGCTTAAATAAGCTATAACATAGAATTTAGGTACTTTACTTAGCCATGAAGTAATTCTAAAACTCAAACTACATACGAAATTGAATGTAGCATAATGTTACCTTAATCGCGTAGAGCGTTTTGACGCAATCTGTCTTCAATTTCGAGTTAAGATTGATGTTGTTTCTTCAAAATCATAAAAAATGGATTCAAACTGAAAAAAGGTCTGTTTCTATCGTGGGGTTTCTGGAAAATTTCGAGAAAGTGAAGGATTTCTCTTTTATAACAAAAATATTTCATTTCTAGCCCTCTTTTGCGCTTATGTCCTTTTTTCTAGTCTGATTTCTGATACTCATATCCTTTTATCCAGACATTGTATGAATAAACCGTCAAAAGTTTTGGAAACTACACTCCAAGACCTTCAATTTGGTATATCATATGCCCCTAAAAGAACTTATATAACACACAGAATTAATTGCTGAAAAAGCTCCATTACAAGACAAATCCTTAGTCGGTTTTTCCGCAACTTAAATCTGATTTTTCCCAACCTTTATATTCAACATATAAAAGTCATATATGTTCCAATTATGACTTTAAGATCACTTAAATCATTCTTAACATGTCATTAGAATGATATACCTCACTTTGGACATACGAGGTGTAACAATCTCCCCCCCTTAGGAACATTTGTCCTCAAATGTGAAATGAAGTATGTACAAGCATTAAACAAGGATCTGTTATATACCTGAAGTAGTGAAGGGATGTGGATACTTGTCTCTCATATCATTTTCAGCTTCCCAAGTTATTTCCTCTGCGTTATTGCTTCGCCATAGCACCTTAACTGAAGGAATGTCTTTCGTCCTTAGTCGACGAATCTGCCTATCTAAAATTTCAATTGGCACCTCTTCATAAGTTAATTGCTCTGTGATCTGTACATCATCTACTGGTACAACTCTAGAAGGATCTCCAACACAATTTCTGAGCATAGAAACATGGAATACTGGATGTACCTCATGAAGGTCTGCTGGAAGGTCTAACTCGTAGGCTACACGCCCAACTCGCCTGATAACCTGATATGGACCAATAAATCTAGGGCTAAGCTTCCCCTTCTTTCCAAATCTCATAACGCCTTTTATAGGTGATACTTTCAGGAATACCCAATCGCCAATCTGAAATTCTAAATTTCGACGTCGATTATCTGCATAGGACTTCTATCTGCTCTGCGCTGCTAATAATCTTTCCCTGATCAACTTGACTTTATCAACGGCTTGTTGGATTAAATCTGGACCTATCAATTGAGACTCGCCAACCTCGAACCATCCTATAGGAGACCTGCATTTGCGCCCATACAAAGCTTCATATGGCGCCATCTGTATGCTGGAATGATAGCTATTATTATATGCAAACTCTATCAACGGTAGATGATCACTCCAACTGCCTCCAAAATCTAACACGCAAGCTCTAAGCATATCTTCTAATGTCTGAATGGTCCGCTCAGCATGTCCGTCTGTCTGTGGATGAAATGCTGTACTCAGATTCACCTGTGTCCCTAAACCTGTCTGGAATGATCGCCAGAAATTTGCTGTAAACTGTGCGCCCCTGTCTGAAATGATAGATACTGGAATACCATGTAGGCGCACTATCTCTCTTATATAAAGTCTAGCATAATCCTCCGCTGTATATGTAGTTCTAACAGGCAAGAAATGAGCTGATTTAGTAAGCCTGTCAACTATAACCCAAATAGAGTCATACCTGCTCCGCGTACGGGGCAAGCCTGTAATAAAGTCCATATTCATTGCTTCCCATTTCCATGATGGAATCTCGATTTCCTGTAACAAGCCACTAGGTTTTTGATGCTCGACCTTAACCTGCTGGCAGTTAGGACACTGAGCCACAAATTCTGCTATGTCACGCTTCATTCTGACCCACCAGTAAATCTGCTTAAGGTCATGATACATCTTAGTCGAACCTAGATGAACAGTGTACCTGGAATAGTGTGCCTCAGTCATAATCTATCCACGTAAATCTGTAACATCAGGAATACAAAGTCTATCTTTATACATGAGAACCCCATCACTAGTAACCTTGTATAGTGACTCCGGTTTTCTTCTGGCTATTTGTCTGTATTCAACTAGAACTGGATCCTCATACTGACGCTGTTTTACTTCTGTAACTAGGCAAATAGTGGCTGCTTTCTGAACTGTAACTCCTGCGTCCTCTGAATCAACTAATCTGACTCCCATGCTGGCCAACTGGTGGAGTACATGAGCTAACTCTCTTTTCTGTGGCTGTAAATAATATAGACTACCCATAGACTTACGACTAAGGGCATCAGCAACAACATTCGCTTTACCTGGATGATAAAGAATGTCCACGTCGTAGTCCTTCAGCAACTCTAGCCACCACCTTTGTCGTAGGTTTAGCTCCTTTTGCTTAAATATGTACTGGAGGCTCTTGTGGTCTGTATAAATATCAACATGAACTCCGTACAAATAATGTCTCTAAATCTTTAATGCGTGAATGACTGCTGCAAGCTCCAGATCATGGGTAGGGTAGTTCTGCTCGTGCTTTTTCAGCTGCCTGGAAGCATAGGCAATTACTCTTCCGTACTGCATCAAAACACAACCAAGACTAATTCGAGAAGCATCACAGTAAATGACATAGTCCTCAGATCCCTCTGGAAGTGTAAGAACTGGAGCTGTTATCAACCTGTTCTTTAGTTCTTGGAAGCTGTGCTCGCAAGAATCAGACCACTCAAATTTAGCTATTTTCTGTGTCAGTTTAGTCAGTGGAGCTGCAATGGAGGAAAAACCCTCTACAAACCTTCTGTAATAACCTGCCAAACCCAGAAAACTACGTACTTCAGTTGGCGTCGTAGGTCTTGGCCAATTCTTTACAGCCTCAATCTTCTGGCCATCTACTTTAATTCCTTCTACTGAAACTATATGGCCAAGAAATGCCACTGAATCTAACCAGAATTCACACTTTGAGAACTTAGCAAATAATTGTTGGTCCCGAAGAGTACCCAATACTGTGCGCAGGTGCTCCGCATGCTCTGATTCAGACTTTGAATAGATGAGAATATCATCAATAAATATAATCACAAATAAATCTAGATAAGGCCTGAATACGCTGTTCATCAGATCCATAAATACTGCAGGGGCATTAGTGAGTCCAAACGACATCACTAAAAACTCATAATGGCCATACTAGTCCTGAATGCAGTCTTAGGTATATCATATTCTCTGACTCTAACCTGATGGTGGCCTGATCGCAAATCTATCTTCGAGAAGCACTTGGTACCCTGGAGTTGATCGAACAAGTCATCAATCCTGGGCAGAGGGTATTTATTCTTGATTGTGACTTTATTTAGCTGTCTGTAATCTATGCACATGCGTAATGAACCGTCTTTCTTTTTCACAAACAATACTGGGGCTCCCCACGGGGAAATGCTAGGTCTGATGAGACCCTTATCTAACAAATACTTCAATTGTTCCTTTAGTTCTTTCAGTTCTGCTGGCGCCATCCTATAGGGAGGAATGAATATGGGCTGCGTACCTGGTACTATATCAATAGGAAAATCAATCTCTCGCTCTGGAGGAAGACCAGGTAACTCATCTGGAAACACATCAGGGAACTTATTCACTACCGGAACTGACTCAAGAGTCGATGTCTCCTTCTTTAAGTCTCGAACATGAACAATATAATATAAGCATCCTTTTGCGATTAGCTTCCTTGCCTTAAGGTAAGAAATAAGCAGACCCTTTGGCGATGCAGAAACACCCTACCACTCTATAGCTAATTCTCCTGGAAAGTGAAACTGGACTGTCTTCGCTCTATAATCAACGTTAGCATAACAAGAGGACAACCAATCCATACCGAGAATAATATCGAAATCAACCATTTCTAGCTCAATTAAGTCAGCTGTAGTGCTACAATCGCCCATCATCACCGTGCAACCTCTATAAACACGCCTAGCTACTATAGAATCACCAACGGGAGTGGCTACCTCGAAAGGTCTAATAGCCTCTGGTACTATTTTGAATTTAATGGCAACAAAGGGAGTAACATATGATAATGTAGACCCGGATCTATCAACACATACACATCGAGAAAATTTACCGACAGAATACCTGTGACCACGTCTGGTGAAGCCTCTTGGTCCTGTCGACCAATAAGAGAATAGGTGCGGTTCTGAGTACCGCCTACTGCAGGAGCTCCACTTCGACCTCTACCACGACCTGCTGGTGCCTGAGGAACTTGCCCTTGAGGGCGTGCTAGTGCTGAGGAAGCTACTGCTGATCTAGATGGCTGGGCTGCACCATTACCACCCCTAGTCGGGCAATCTCTCATGAAATGGCCTGCCTCGCGACAAATATAACAAGTATCAACTCCTAACTGACATGGACCTAAGTGGCGTTTACCACAATCTGAACATCTGGGATATGTCTGACTGGCCGGTATCGAAGTACCACGGTGCTGAAATCCTGAAGTTCGTGATGCTTGACTAGCTCTGGACTGAGGAGGTCTATCAGATCTCAGGCCACGTGACTGTGTAGGTGTACTAGTTGGTGGCTGTCTAACACTCTGCTGTCTACTCGCTCCAGATGTCTCTCCAAACGAACCAGAAAATCGGCCCCTCTTGTGTAACACTCTATCCCTGTCGGCTCTCTGTCTCTGCTTCCTCTCCTCAAGTAATAAAGCAAATGCCTGAATGCGTGATATGTTCATACCTGACTGCATAGCAACTGTCATACACTCGTTCACCAGGTGTGGACTAAGTCCCACTACATACCTGTGAATTCTATCCTTCATACTTGCTACCACAGTGGGGGCAAACCTTGCTAAAGAATTAAAGCGATAATTATACTCTTCTACACTCAAACTTCACTGTCTCAAGGTCAGGAACTGATCAACACGTGCTCTCTGTGTCTCTATGGGCATATACTGATGAAGGAAGGCATCTGAGAATTCCTTCCAAGTCGCCGGAGTAGCATCTGCCCCTCTAGATAGCTCCCATGTCTGATACCACCCTGCTACTAGGTCATGCAATCTGAATGCAGCCAACTCTATTGACTCTATCTCTGACGCGTGCATGACCCTCAACACCCTGGCTATCCTCATAAGAAATTCCTGAGGGTCCTCTCCTGTACGGGATCCAGTAAAGACTAGAGGCTCTAGTCGGATAAAATCCCTGATCCTGGATCCAGTATCTCCTTGGGCATCTGCACTATGCTGTCTAGTCTGAGCAACTACAACACTGGTCAATAATCTGATGGCATCCCTCACTTCGTGCCCCTGACTATCAGGCTGAGGAGCTGGAGGTATGGCAGCTGTAGTACCTCTGATATCGCCCTGAACTGAAGGGATCTGTGAGGCCTCAGATGGAGCCTTAAGTCTAGACTCCTCACTCTCATCCACCTCAGGTGGAACTCTACTACTACCCTGGCCGACAATAGCCTTGCCCTTCTGGGAAGCTATCAGTTTCTTCGGCGGCATCGCTGTATTCAAAACATTACGGTTAGAAAGGTGAATTCTAAAATTATAGCCCTATCGCACGATCTAGAGAAGAAAGAAAAACAACTGTCCTGAAGTGCCTTGGAGCCTCCTGTTCAAAAGTATGGCGTGCAACATACTCTTGAACAAGACTCTCCTAGACACGGCCTGTAGACACCCTAGGACTGAACTACTCTGATACCACTTTTGTCACAACCCAACCTAGGGCCGCGACGGATGACCAACACTAAGTGTCGATCATCGCTAAATCAACTAATAATCTATGAATTATAGAGATGAGCTGGCAAACTGGTTATGAATACATACATATTTACTGAAAACATAAAGTCTGGAAAGATGACAAGGCTATCACACGCTAATATACATAACATACTGACTGCACCACACAGGGACATATCTACATGCCTCTAAGAGTGCTGAACTGAATATACAAAGGACGGGACAAGGCCCCGCCATACCTACTCGACATCTGTACAACATACCAAAAGTAGTATACTCCGGAAGAGATGGAGTGACTCCACCAGCTGGTGGATAGCCTACTAACGTGGCTGAGGGTCTGATCTCTCTGTACCTGCGCGGCATGAAATGCAGCGCCCAAAAAAAAGGGCGTAAGTACGATATGTACAAAGTATGTAAGGCCTGAGCATATAATAAATCATAGCTAGATGAAACTGTAAGGCTGGAATATAAATGTGTAAACATGAGCTGAAGCATAGCAATACAGCAGGAAATCTGAAGACGTACTAATCATGGTCTGAATTTAACCTGAAGTCTAGCTGAATCTGAAACTGAAGACTGAGCTGAACTATACTGATAAATGACTGGTAACTAGAAACTAGAACCGATAGCTGTCAACTGATACTGACACTAAGAACTAGTAGCTGATAACTGAGAACTGATAACTGGTACTGAGCTAAAACTGAACTGTTATCTGAACTGGTACCTGCCTGGTGTTATGGGCTATATCCCCCCAAATCAGGTAACTGAACATCTGAACTAGCCTCATATATAATCATGCAGTACATACTGTGGCTATATACGCATATATAACAAACCTGGTGGGTGTTATGGGCTATATCCCCCCCCCCAGCCAGTAATATCTAGTCTCTCTGGTCAGAGTGTGTGAATGACACCCGGTCACACTAGGTGTTTCAACTCCCGCCTGAACCAGAGGGGCTGTATCCCCCAGACGGGTAGTATTACACGCGACCGGACTGTGTGTCCAATGTCCAGCCTCTATCGGGGACTCCAAATCACACATAACATGATCATAATATAAGCATAAGCATGTATGAGGCATAACACATATGGCAACAATAGATATGGACTCAAAGGAATGATAAGAAAACTCTTGATAGAATTATAGACACAACCTAGAACTCAGAATTTGTCAAACTCTTTGAATTTCTATAAAAATTTCGGCAGAGTTTCCCCTGAAACTGGAAGATCCGCAAAAACAGAACCAGCACTATACTATACACGGGAATGGATACCCGGATAAACTGATAACATAAACATGTTAAACGGATAACAAGATGAGACAACTGGATGACATAACAAATCCGCAGATAGAATGTTTGGACAGCGCCACTGTCCTGACTTTAAACCTAATTTTCAGAGTGTAGATCAAAGATATAGACTTCATGGTCCTCATGAAAGTTTTAGATATATGTCCTAGGGTTCTGGATATTCTTAAAGCATCTAAATATCAATCTTGTACAAGGAGTTATGATCAATATACTAATAGCTGTCCAAAGATCAAAATGATTTTCCAGATTTTGAAACGTTTTGTGCTACTATTTTGGACATATTTTACCGTGGTTCTTGGCACAAAATTAAGCACATATATGGTCACTTTTATGCCATACAATTTACCCACAAGAATCATCAATTTTGGAACTAAGAAAAGACTCAAAAGCTACAAGATACATGCCTTGCCAAAAGAAAGGTTTAGCCTAACATACCTTTGATGTTTCTAGCTTCTAAACTTTGTTTCCTTTGAATTCCACACCTTCTAAAGCTTAAACAAGCTATAACATAGAATTTAGGTACTTTACTTAGCCATGAAGTAATTCTAAAACTCAAACTACAGACAAAATTGAAGGTAGCATAACGTTACCTTAATCGCGTAGAGCGTTTTGACGCAACTGTCTTCAATTTCGAGTTAAGATTGATGTTGTTTCTTCAAAATCATAAAAAATGGATTCAAACTGAAGAAAGGTCTGTTTCTATCGTGGGGTTTCTCGAAAATTTCGAGAAAGTGAAGGATTTCTCTTTTATAACAAAAACATTTCATTTCTAGCCCTCTTTTGCGCTTATGTCCCTTTTTCTTGTCTGATTTCTGATACTCATATCTTTTTATCCAGACATTATATGAACAAACCGTCAAAAGTTTTGGAAACTACACTCCAAGACCTTCAATTTGGTATATCATATGCCCCTAAAAGAACTTATATAATACACAGAATAAATTGCTGAAAAAGCTCCGTTACAAGGAAAATCCTTAGTCGGTTTTTCCGCAACTTAAATCTGATTTTTCCCAACCTTTATATTCAACATATAAAAGTCATATATGGTCCAATTATGACTTTAAGATCACTTAAATCATTCTTAACATGTCATTAGAATGATATACCTCACTTTGGACATACGAGGTGTAACAGGTTCTCAAGGAGAAAAATTGAAAATTGAGGTCAAGAGTACCCCCTACTCCTTCCAAAGGGATTCTTGGCACATGTTCTAATCCAAATGAACTTGAGAGAGAAAAGATTGAGAGGATTAAGGGAGTGACAAGTGACAACTCAATAGAGAAAAAAGGAGAGTTTGAAGTGAGTGAGTTGTCACCAGAAAAAAGAGAAGAGCTTGAAAATGAAATGAGAGAAAAGAAAGAGGGAAAACAAAAGAGTGAGGGTGAGGATTTTTCTTATTCTAACAATTCTAAACTTCCTTCTTTCCCTAGTTGTTTTGTGCATTTTGAAGGTACCTTTGGAGATGCTACATTGGGGAATCCTTCTTTAGAAGTGGTTCCATGCCTTGAAGAAAAAGAGGAGACCAAGGTAAAGTCTCCAAATGAACAAGTGAGCTTACTTTTGAAAAGCCAAGGTAAAGAAGAATCTTTAGATGAGCTACAAGGTAATAAAGCTAATCCTAACTTTTGTAATTCATTGGGTGAGTTTGATAGAGACTTGAGTATGGTTGATAGCTTTACCTTTTGTGGAATTAATGATTCTTTATCTTGCATTGATGATAGTGGTTGTGAGCATACACTGGTTGGGCATACTTGTGAAAAGAAAATTGATGGATTCTGTGTGTGTAAATGGTTCCACACTAGTGATGTGCAAATGGATGAGCTTGAACATAATGAATTGTATTATGACACTCCACCTTTGCTTGATAAATGTGCCAATGAGTTGCTTGATCTTGATGTGATAGCATTCTTGATTGTGGTGGTGGTTTGTGTCAAGGTTTTAAAATATTTGAAAATCCATTATTTATTGAAAATGAGCAAGAAGAAGTGTTGGAAGGTGATTTTAGTATTGCCAACCCACTATTTGTTGAAAATGATTCATGTGACTTGCTTAAGTGTGATAATTGTGTGGAAATGTTTATTGAAAGCTTGTCTAATGTTTGGAAGTCCTCCAAAGGTGAAAATTTCTCCTTAAAGGAGGAAGGCACTAGTGATTGTGGTGGTAAAGTAATAGTGTTGACACCCAATTTTGTCCCTCTTTTTTCTAAAATTGGCAATAATTCAACTTAAGGGTGCAATGTGACTATTTGTGCAAAATGTGCATTAGAAATCATGTATTTACGTGCGTTATCCTCTATTTACATATTATATACTTAAGTGTGGCTATATTATGTAACTTTTGCATCATTTAGGCTATTTGTCAAAACTGTGGCTATTTGTCAAATAGTACATTTATAATATTAGTGGCTATATTATATAATTACGTCATTTAGGATACATGTCAAGTTTGTTTCAATTTGTGATTATTTATGCAAATTAGTAATTATTTGTGATTATATATATTTAAATAATTTTATTTGAGTTTATTTAATAATTATTTGTGCATTTTATAAAATACGTATATATATATATATATATATATTTTTATTTACACTTTTAAGTTGAACATTGGCCAATTTAAAGAAAATGTCAAAATTCCTTTTATTTTTGTTCTTCCATAATTCCTATCAAACTTCTTCATTTATTTATATTTATCCTATTTATTAAATTATATTTCTTCTTTTGAACCTAGACGAGTGTTCGTCTAGGTACGTTCATAATTACATTAAAATTTCCTTTTCCTCTTATTTTATTTGAATTTATCCTTTTTTCAAATCTTCTTCCTATTCCTACTTGAACCTAGACAAAATGTGGTCCACATTCATTTCTTTATTTAGATCCGTCCAAGTTCATCCCCCCAATTCTTTCCCTAAATCATTATCCTAATCCCTAAAATCCCTCCCCCAATCTTCCTAATTGATTTTTCATCAAAATCCCTAAAATTATTCCTATTACCAAAAGACTGACTTTTTTCCTATATCTACACAATACATACACAGATAAGGCATACACGCCTACCCCACTACACCCATCCCCAAACATCATCTCCTCTATTATCTTCTTCTTCGAATCTAGACACACACTACATGAACTCCCTCTTCCTCACAGTACATACACGGTTTCACAATCAGAGACCCCCCCCCCCCCACCATTTTTTTTCCTTCATTGTCTTCTCCACAACTTCACCTCTCCTTCCAACAATAACACACAAATACAAACAGAATCAACAGCACCCTTTACACCCGACCCCACTAATTTTGGGTCATCTTCCCCACTGTTTTCTTCCTGACCAAAATTGAAAACACCAAAACACACAGCTACATCAGAACATCAGTACACAAACAAGTACAGATACCACACTAAAAATTCATACACCAAACTCCTTCTTCCTCCATTACAACACCCATACACAATTTACAAAACCATTCATGCGTATACAAAATCGAACAAAAACAGGGAAAGGGACAATGACAGCAGCGGGAGGCAGTGATGAATGCTAAACCATCACCATCAACAGCGGGAAACACTCACCCACCAGTAGCAAAACTCCATACACATTCCCCTCAAATTTCTCCATCACTCTCTCACACCCACACTCCATTGACACCAATTCAGATACACACACATCCCACTACATATAAACATATCCAGAAGCATACACACACGCCAAAACAAATCGAAACAGGGGAGATCGGAGACATGGGAAAACAGTAGCAGCGGCGAAAACGCCACCACCACCGCCGGAGCATCAATCCCTTTATTTCTGCCGTTACTTAAATTTCGTTTTGAATCTGACAATTTGTTGATGAGTATTATTGACAGGGCGAAGATTGGAAAGAATGGCGAGACCCATCCTTACCGGAAAGTCCCGTCGCTGGAGGATTTTTCCTTCTCCGACTGCTTTGATCTGCTGAGGAAATTGGAAAGAGAAAGTGGGCTGCGAGGGTAGGGTAGCAGCGACGTCGGGCCTCTGACGCCGGAAGTTGCTCCCTCATCATTTCTCGCCATCTCTGCTTGCCTCGACGGCTGTGGCCATCGCCACCTACCTCTGTTCCTTGTTCTCGATTATCTGCCTACCTTTGTTCATATATGTATTTGTTTAGATATGTACTTTGGGTCAATGTATTTGTTTAGCTTGCCTATATTTTGGTCAATATGTTTGACTAATCTGACTATTGTTATAAGTTTCAGATTCGATACATGCTGTGCTGAGAAGCTTAATTTATTCCGTTGAGCTTATTCGACAGATTCAATGCTATACACATGGAATTGACGGATATATAACGAATTGACGGACGTTACACTGTTTATAGCCGATGAAAATAATCTAATAATTAATTTGGATTTGAGGCTTTATTTGGACTGATATTGCACTTAGGCCAAGGACGTTTGGAGGCTTAAAAATCAGTCCTGTTACATTCCTCGTGGCCCAAAAAAGGTTATGATGAACTGTATAAGCCGTGACTACAAACGAGCCGGTGATGTAGTGATGAGACCGGTACTTGGCGTGGCAACATGACCGGCCGGCGTGTTCGCAGCCTTATCGACGTCTCTAACCTCCACCCAATTCATATACACCTGAGCCGACACTTTCAAAAATCCCTTTCCCCTTTATTTTAAAACTGTTATTATTATTATTACTATTATCATTTTCATTATTATTATTATTATTATTATTATTATTATTATTATTATTATTATTATTATTATTATTATTGTCATTACTATTATTATTTTTACTAACTCATTTTCTTATATTTTTTGCGAGGTCAAATTGGATAAGAGACGGCGGTATATTTTAAAAGAGAACTAAATTCTTTCATTATTATTATTATTATTAGTATTTATTGACGTTGACGTTTCATTTGCACATTTTTTGCAAGGTACATTTGGACGGACAATCTTGAAAAACGCCCCCGAAAATGTCTTATAAATTATATTATTTAATCATTACTATCGCATTTTGATATACTAACTAATTTAATTGATTTTTGCAAGGATCTACTTCACTGAAGTGCTTTAAGGAAGAAAACAATTGGTAGAAAGAGTCGTTTTATTTGATTTTAATAATTATTTCTAACTTATATTGCTTAGCTAGTTATCTTATAGAATCTTAATTATAAGTCCGGCCGGGGTAACCACATTTGATGGAGCTCGAGAGGTGCCTTACCCCTTCCTCTCGAGTTAACTTGAACCTCTTACCTAGATTTCTGGTTCGTAGACTAAGTTTCGGAGTTAGTTGTAAAATTAGCTAGAAACAAAATAGGTGCCCTAATACGCCTAGTTAAAAAATATGTTAGGTGGCGATTCCAACTTTCAAACTCAAACGAGTTACCCAGTCAAATCCGAAACCCGACTCGCCTTGACTTGAGTCCAAAATCGGGTATGACAGAATGGCGACCCCGCTGGGAATATCAAGGTTCAAACCATAACGGACTTTAAATTGGAATTCTTTATTTGCTTTATTTTCTTACCATTTATTTCGATACTAACTTTTCTTCTTTTTCTTTTTTATTGGACTAAGGTTTATTTTTGAATTTTTGAATTTTGGCGCTCAGTTATTTAATTGCTTAATTGTATTTTCTTTGTTATTTTCCATTGTCACTTCCTCCACTCCTGGAAAGTTTATATACTTGCACACACCATAAACGGTTACGTGGATCTCACGGCCGTCTCACTCTCAAAAAATCCTATAGGAGGAACGGTTAGAATCTAGTTGGTCCGTGGTACAACCAACAATTTTAAACGTTCCAACCCCTTGGTTGTCCGCTTGGGGGAACATATCTTTGTCTAGATTACCCCACTCTTAGTATAGAAATCATGCATCATGTCATATTTAGGACAATTTTGACTTCGGCCCATGTCTAAGTCTATTAGTTCATCATATTTGAATGAACCGAACGGGTTTTCGACCCTAAGGAACGTTTAAATATGTTATGTGTGCATTTATTTAAAGTTGAACGCGTCTAATGTAGACCATTTGTTCACATAAAAGTGGGTTCTCATAATAAAATCAATTATTTATTTCTAAAATCGTTATTTCTACATTTATACAAACAAAACCAATTATTTTATAAATTTTTTTGGGTATGAACGAAATTAATTTTTCTACTTTTATGAAAATAAAATCATAGACTTTAAATTAATTTCTTCTACTTTAATGTAACAAGATAACTTATTTATTCCTATTTACCTAAAAAGAGAAAATGTGCATAAACTTATTTTCCGTTCATTTTTTTTTGTTTTTGGTCATTAGAACAAATGGGATGACGCAAAATACTCGTTCAATTTTAAATACCATAATCAAAATTAGGAAGGCTTAACATCCTTGGCATGTTAAAGTCCATTAGCCAACCTCGTCCAAGAGCGTCATCATATGACGCCTATCATGCATATTATGTGTATTGATCTGCTTTGCATATGGAATTATTATCTCAACACTAACTGGTTGTTTCATGTGTTACTCCCACTCCCACTCCCGAGGTTGACTTGTGCATTTGTTTCAAAACTTATATGTTTTTCAACTTGTTCATATCGTGCATACCTTCCGCCACTCCTGGCAACTTTCTAAATCATGCGTTGAAAATGCGGTGGTTACAACCACCACTTCCCTCACATAAAAAACTCTTTCAGGGGGAACGACTTGGAATCTATTTGATCCGAGATGTTCCCGCTCCCGAGTCGTCCGCTTGGGAGGATAATAAAATTTCGGTCTAGCTAACTCCATTCCTCAGTAGGGGTGCTAGAAATCTAGCATCATGGTGTATCATTAGTCGACTTGTTCTCAAGTCCGATAGGCCAACTTGTTCAAACAATCCGAACGGATTTTTAACCCCAAAGAGCGTTGAACACGATCTATTTGCATTTACTTAAAAGATTTAACGCGAAAAATGTGGACCGTTTATTGGCATTGTTCTGCATTCAGTGCTATTCAAAAGGCAAAAAGGTTTCCCAATGGGTGTTAAAAGCCCAAATTGAATCAGAATATGATTGTTTATCCGTAAACAGTTGGTATTATTCTGTATTCAATGCCATTCAAAGGCACAGAGGTTACTTAAGAGGCGTCAAAAACCCGAATTGAATCAGAAATGATTGCTTAAACAATCAGAGGTACTCTGTATTCAATGCCATTCAAAGGCACGGAGGTTACCTAAGAGGCGTCAAAATCTCAAATTGAATCAGAAATGATTGCTTAAACAATCAGAGTTATTCTGTATTCAATGCCATTCAAAGGCACGAAGGTAACCTAAGAGGCGTTAAAAGCCCAAATTGAATCAGACACGACTCTTTAATCCTAAATGATTGGAATCATTCTGTATTCAATGCTATTCAAAGGCTTAAAAGGTAACCGAAAAGACATTAAAAGTCCATTTCGAAGCAGAAATAACTGTTCGATAGATGGGATGACACATAACGCACGTTTATCCTTTAAGCATTATATAAAGACTTGACATCCCTGGCATGTCACAAGTCCATTAGCAATTTCCTTCTAAAGTATCTAAAGGGTTCTCAACTCACAACGACACATCTCTTTACATCCGCTACTGCATTATTTTCAAAAGCTTGCGCCGCACGTTGATCATTTTGCTCACAATAAAGCAAATCGTAGGCATTCTTCTTTCCCTCTTTTTCACCTTTTCCAAAAGATCATGGCCACTAGAACATTTGACATGGTTATTGAAACCCTTCAGTTGCTTAGAGATTGGTGGGGAAACCTAAGCATCGATCAACAGGACCAAGCTAAAATGGTGTTGGGGAATATAATTTCACTAATGGAGCACACTGCAGTGGAAGGGATGATAGAAGCAGCAGTACACTATTGGGATGCAGAACGAGCAGTCTTTCACTTTGGGAGAGTAGAGTTGACACCACTACTTGAGGAAATAGGCGGCTTAACTCAATTTCCATTTGAAAGTGAAGAAGTCTTGATGCCTAAGAACACTACAACTGAGGAGTTCTTCGAAATGGTAGGGTTTAAGCCCGAATTATGCACAGACAGTATACGGCAGTCGGAAATTTCTCTAACTTCCCTCTACATCAAATTTGGGTGTGGAGAAGTATTTAAAAAATCTGAACGCTATTTCAACATTGACCAGGCAGATTGGCAAGAGCGAAGGGTACTTGCTTTTGTCACCAGCTTTTTAGGGACTATCGTCTTTCCACAGCACAAAGGACGAGTTGATGTTTGCATGGTCTCAACTGTTGATGCCTTACTCAAAGACACTAACAAGAACTATACTTTGGTACCGATGATTGTTGCAAAAATGTACCGAGCTTTAGAAAGATGCAAGAAGGGCGCTAGTTTCTTCGAAGGCTGCAATTTGCTGTTACAAATTTGGCTAAGGGAACATTTGCAAAAGATGGATAGCACAGAGCAAGCTTTCCATTCCATACCAAGAGAAAACCACATCTTGACTCATACCACCCGCATGGACAACGCTCTCGAGAAATGGGACCAACCAACAACTGCCAATGGTTGGCACCACGTGTTTTGTCAACTGACACCTGAAAACATTCAATGGATGTTTGATTACTTTCCCAGCACAACAGTAATCACACGGTCCGAAAAAGACTCATTTCTCATCTTAGTGGGCTTTAGAGGAGTTTATCCATACACTCCTTTAAGGACACTTAGACAAGCGGGGAGGAACCAGATTGTACCCCAAATTGCAGACATCAGAAGTTTCAAAGCAAATATTCTCGAAGGAGTGATCCCATTTAAAGACAAGATAATGGAACTTTGGAAAGAGAGACAACGAATGGGAACCGAGACTATTAGACGATACAGATTTGACGCTGGCTATGATGAAGACTATCCAGACTGGCTTAGGAAAGACATAGCAAGGGCAATTCAACCAAGTGCAACAATGAAAAGGAAAAGGAATGCTGATGAGTTGAAATCTGAGTATAAAAGGTTACGCAGACAAATGGCAAGGGCACAGGGAAAAATAGCAAAGAAGCAAGGTTTGGTCGACGCAAAGAATGAAGAAAAAAGCAAATGGCGCAGTAAGGCAGAACTCCTAACAAAACGCATAGAGTCTATCGGCATATGGGCTGGCGAGGGGATGAACTCTGTGGCAAACAAAGGAATAGAGGAGAAAGGAAGAAATGCTTGGGAAATGTTGAAGAACTTCACATTTGACATATCCCGGCTCTTAACTGATGCAGACAATATCATCTTCCAAGGATACTCATCAGAGGCAGACTTGTCCGAGGAAGACTCGACCGAGGAAGAAGAAGAAGAAGAATCTTCTGGGGAAAGATCAGCATAAAAGATCTTCACCTGGCCATGATCTAACCCTCTAGCAATGTTTCCTTTCTCCTACACTGTTTCAATATCAGCCAATGTAACAAAAGTCCAATAAATGCAATATTATCTTTTAGGCTTTGCATTTTGTTAGCAAATGAAATGATGCATGTGGCACAAAACGTTTTTCAAAATTATCGTGCGTAAAACGGCCCTTCATATTATAGGATGCATTTCTTATTTGATATGTGTGCATTGCTTGAATGTGTCTGTTGCTCTAGGTCTCTAAAGGAATCCTTTCTCCAAATTCAATTGCCTATCGAGGCACCTCCTCTCCCTACTCCATGATCAAATCCTGGTATCTAAAATCTTTCGCATGTCCAAACCATCTTTAATTCATTCAAAAGTCTGTTACCCAAAAGACTGGCTCGAGTTGAATGCCAAGGCAAAGGACATGGTTAAGCGAGTGCACTTGTCAGAGATTTTTCAAAATAAGGAAGCTTTCACAGAAGTTCCCACCAGCCCTCTCCTATCTCTACATTACCTGCACTGCACTACAAACTACCAATAAGGCTAGCCAGTCTGAAAATACGAGCCTTTTCAAAAGAGGAAAGATGAAGTCTCTTTTGTCGAACCATCTAAGACCCTACCTTCAATCACTGTTATCAAACAGTGCCACCATTTTATCCCTACCCTCATATACCACTTAAATATCCCGCTCAGTCCACTTGACATATATTCAACATCCCAGCACCAAATCATCCACCATACCAGCAAAACACTCAAGCCAACTACCAAAACACACTGCCATACACTCCTAGGCCTCTCCCTGATGCCAACCAAAGACTGAAAAGAAACTACACTCCACTAGCCGAGGCCCATACTCAATTGTTCAAGAGATTGGAAACTGCCTGGCTTATTGCCCTAGTACCTCAACTATTCCAGCAAACACTGTGCACATGGAGAGAAATTGTCGAAGTAAGAAAACGTTGGTCAAAAGGCACACATGACTCGCCTTAAGACCTTTTGACACCAACATCCAAGGATCATTTTTGTTGCACCTGTCTACACAGTCACAACACTTACAATACATGACTGTGACCCGAAGCACTTTCCAACTCGCTCCAAGCATTCAAAGGGCCAGTGAAAGATAATATTGGAAAGACAGAGGTGTAGCAAATACTTGTGCACAACAACCAAGAACAAGCAAGCCAATTCAACCCGAAAAGGAGAGGCACAAAGACAAAATGACAAAACCATCATTATATGACGATCCTGGAGACCTCTGGAGCATTTGGAAGCATATCCCTATCCACTAGCAAAGATAAAGCAAGACAATGAGGTTATTCGACACCCTTACTGTAGCAAGGGTTGAGCTGATACAAAAGCACAGACGAATAGACTTCTTGGAGCAACTTTGGTCGAAGGCCTTACTGGAGTGGTATGAAGTCTCATGATGACCACTACAAAAGGACGTACCAATTTGAGAATGAACATGATACGTAGCAAACCTACATCGAGTTCAACGGCTCAGCAATAAGATATTATCCAACAAGGGAAGTTGGTGCAAGGACTATATTGCAGCAATTGGTTGACAAGTATGAAAGACGCTAAGTATCTCTTCGAGGACACATAGCCATCATGACAGACAAGTTTGCAAGGAAGGATGACAAATGCACTCAAGGTCTTGATATTCGACAAAAGCCAACATCCCTTTCTGTTACACAACAAAACCTATTCCTTACACAACATCCTTTACCACCTTTCATTAACATGCAACTCCTCATCTCCTGTTTAAACAAGTGTCGGTCGTTTGGCCAAAATCCTTGCCTTGACTACTACATAAGGCACTTAGGCAATCTCTTGTGATGTCTATACGATCTATCATAACCTCCAAATTCAAGCGCTCATCTGTCATCCGCGGTCTAGACATTCTCTTAAGCTCATGTGTCATTTTTGCTCCAAGTCTTTGCTAACATGCCCACACTCTTTTGTGCATTTCACCCCTTTGTTAGGGTTACCTTGCGCTTTAAACACTGAAATCGGCCAAGAATCTGCATTAGAAAAAGCCAAAATGGTAAGCCTGCCTAAAAACACTTTCCTCTACAACAAAGTCCTTTGAACCACCAGCATATAACACCAAGAGCGTTCAGACAATCCCAATACCGTACAGCCTGCATTATACTCGCACAATAGTCACAACAAAGAAATCCGATCATTATACGATAAAGCTCACAAACCTCACATCTTTATTCCTTTGGCTCAGTCGGACGACACCGCACCCAACTTACACTATAAACAACCTTCTCTCAGTCAAGACTTCCAATCATAGACCCATCAGGCTCAACACAATCAAAGACATACCAAAGACAAAACAGCACGCTTTAGTTCCTTTAGCCCAATCAAATGACATTGCAACCAACAAACAAACTACTTCCTAAATACCCATTTCTCAGTTCGATCCGACAAAATCAAACTCGTCACTCAAACACTCCAAACTATGACACTGCAAAACATCCAACACTGAAACACAACTTTCAGAGTCCGATTGACCAAAGCAGAGATAACGGTACAACAAGGACCAACAAAGGGAAACTCCAACTCCCAAACCACAAACACCTATCAATCAAGTTAGCTCCATCACTTTCGAAAGCACAACCTAAGACAAATACAATTTTTGACAACCTTCAAAATCCAAAATATCAAACCCCAGTCTGAGTATGCAAAATATCTGCATACTCATAGTCATCAATACATCCGACTAGCATACTAATGGGAGAATGCAGATTTCTAGCCAATGCATTTGGTGTTCAGCACAATTCAACCACCTTTTCTCGGTGATCTGTCATGAACAATAAACTAGGGCAGAATTTTTGAGGGGAGAATTTTTGAGGATCCCCTCAAAAATTCTAAAAGACGCAAACTTGACACTGGGGCAGAAAATTTTGAGGTCCCCTCAAAAATTTCAAGAAAAGTCTGTACAACAGCAACATGATAGCCTCCTTAGCACATCGCATGACATACAATAGCATTCTACTTATTGCACTTTACTTTACGCTTGATGCATCGACTGAGGGTACACAGCCCGACGCCGAATTTTATTCATGTCGACAGATATGCTTCAACAAAAGATTTGTCATTTAAATTAGCTGAGGGTACACAGCCCGAAGCATCGACTGAGGGTACACAGCCCGATGTCGATTTTTCATTTAAATTAGCTGAGAGTACACAGCCCGAGGCGTCGGTTGAGGGTACACAGCCCGATATCGATTTGTATTTTAAATTAGCTGAGGGCACACAGCCCGAGGCGTCGACTGAGGGTACACAGCCCGATGTCGATTTGTCATTTAAATTAGCTGAGGGTACACAGCCCGAAGCGTCGATTGAGGGTACACAGCCCGATATTGATTTGTCAATTAAATTAGCTGAGGGTACACAGCCCGAAGCATCGATTGAGGGTACACAGCCCGATATCGATTTGTCATTTAAATTAGCTGAGGGTACACAGCCCGAAACATCGATTGAGGGTACACAGCCCGATATCGATTTGTCATTTATATTAGCTGAGGGTACACGGCCCGAAGCGTCGGTTGAGGGTACACAGCACGATATCGATTCGCATTTACTTTAGCTGAGGGTACACAGCCCGAAGCATCGGTTGAGGGTACACAGCCCGATATCGATTTGTCATTTAAATTAGCTGAGGGTACACAGCCCGAAGCGTCGATTGAAGGTACAGAGCCCGATATCGATTTGCATTTAATTTTGCAGAGGGCACACAACCCGAAGCACCGACGGAGGGTACACAGCCCGATGTCGAAACTGACACCGCGGAGGGTAAACAGCCCGATGCAAATTTTGACATTGCAACAGGAAGACAGCCTGGAGGGTAGACAGCCCGTTGAAAGGCCAACAT
Source organism: Petunia x hybrida (assembly GCA_037355625.1). NCBI lineage: Eukaryota > Viridiplantae > Streptophyta > Magnoliopsida > Solanales > Solanaceae > Petunia > Petunia x hybrida. The sequence continues at coordinate 1,142,578 of JBBBVM010000974.1, forward strand.
GACAATGGGTGTACAACCAAAATAAAAGAATGATACGCAACCCTGCATGGAAAGATACACAGCTCAATACAAAAGGAGAATACAGCCCGACGTGATAAACACCCGTTTAAAAGACGAAAAGCAATGAACAAACAATCCGGCGTCACAATTGGCAAGATGATCCAACAACAGTTCAGCACGACAAAGCAACTAGCTCCTGGCGAGAAGCACTTAGCAAATGGATATCCCCCAGAGGAGAGGCACACATTCCCTAGCACTGAGCACCTGAAAGCGGACCAGACAAAGGAGAGCTCAACTCAACAGGGAAGTTTACTTTATCTCTATTTTTTTATCTCAAATTGCTTTTATCATAATCTTACTGTAGGGACTCCCCGATCTCCCGACAAACCCCTGCGCCCTACTGTCACACCTGCTCCCAAAATCACTACCCATTGTGCAACCACAAACCCCCAAATACATCCCAAAGCGCCCAAAGCCACTATTCCATACTCGCACCAGTGATCTACCTAACCTTTCCTTGCTGATTAGGTACCAGCTCCGTATTCCTTCCTAATCGTGTCTATCTATTTGAATCGTGCGTACTCATCATGCTTTACTCCTCAATATTCCTCAGTTCATTCAAGACAGCGCTGAGGCCAAGATGACTTCTCTATCGAGTTATAGTGGAAAATGTGCCCATATAAACCCCTCTTTATGGGTGTGTTGTGCACCACATCTTCATAACTAGGACGTTTACAAGCTTATTTCACCACACTCGATCTATCGATGTTATCTCAACTTCGACAACGTCTTTGACCTACCTGTAAAATACCTATTCTCGAATTCTGACATGCCCAAAAGCCGATCATTTCATGCCCTCACAAGTAATCTGCCTAATTCTCCATTGCAAATTAGGATGTCGTTCCGCATTTCCTATTCGGCCCATTCAAGCCTATCTGCGTTAATCGTGCGTGTTTTCATGCCTAATCGTGCCCATCTATTTGAGTCGTGCGCATTTATAAAACTCGCTCCTCAAATCCTTCCCAGCTCAGTCAAGGCAATATCGAGGGAAATATTACTCATTTATCGAGATGAAATGGAAACTATGTACCTATAAAATCCTCTTTATGGGTGTGTAGCACGCCACATTTTCATAATTAGGATGATTATAAGCCTCTTTTCCCACGCTCGATATACTGATGTTATCTCATCTTCTATAGTACCCTTACTTCATTCATCATTTATCCCGCCAAAAAGGCAAAACATACACGAATCTAAACTTTACATACTTGGATAAGTTTAGTCTTTACATCCAAAATCGTGCGTCATAACATCCCGCACAGGCAAAATGCCATTCTAGAACTATACACGGCCTGATTCTCGTGAAACCCGAGATATGTAGGCAACTTAGAGACCGGAGTTCGGCCAAAAACACCCCAAAACTCCCATTTCCCCTTCAATCGTTTTACCTTCCAGTCGTGATAAAATTGGCTACTCCGTCAACTATCTTTGCCCGAAGACTCTTTCATCATCCCTGGGCAAAGAGGAGCAGCTGTTGACACCCAATTGTTTCCCTCCTTTTTCTAAAATTGGCCATAATTCAACTTAAGGGTGCAATGTGATTATTTGTGCAAAATGTGCATTAGAAATCATGCATTTACGTGCGTTATCCTCTACTTACATATTATATACTTAAGTGTGGCTATATTACGTAACTTTTGCATCATTTATGCTATTTGTCAAAACTGTGACTATTTGTGAAATTAGTACATTTATAATATTAGTGGCTATATTATATAATTACGTCATTTAAGCTACATGTCAAGTTTGTTTCAATTTGTGATTATTTATGCAAATTAGTAATTATTTGTGATTATATATATTTAAATAATTTTATTTGAGTTTATTTAATAATTATTTGTGCATTTTATAAAATATGTATATCTATATTTTTATTTACATGTTTAAGTTGAACATTGGTCAATTTAAAAGAAAATGTCCAAATTCCTTTTATTTTTATTCTTCCATAATTCCTATCAAAATTCTTCATTTATTTATATTTATCTTATTTATTAAATTATATTTCTTCTTTTGAACCTAGATGAGTGTTCGTCTAGGTACGTTCATAATTACATTGAAATTTTCTTTTCCTCTTATTTTATTTTGAATTAATCCTTTTTTCAAATCTTCTTCCTAGTCCTACTTGAATCTAGACAAAATGTGGTCCACATTCGTTCTTTATTTAGATCCGTCCAAGTTCATCCCCCCAAATCTTTCCCTAAATCATTATCCTAATCCCTAAAATCCCTCCCCCAATCTTCCTAATTGATTTTTCATCAAAATCCCTAAAATTATTCCTATTACCAAAAGACAGACTTTTTTCCTATATCTACACAATACATACACAGACAAGGCATACATGCCTACCCCACTACACCCATCCCCAAACATCATCTCCTCAATTATCTTCTTCTTCGAATCTAGACACACACTACATGAACTCCCTCTCCCTCACAGTACATATACGGTTTCAAAATCAGAGACCCACCCCCCCCCCCCCCCCCACCATTTTTTTTTCCTTCATTGTCTTCTCCACAACTTTACCTCTCCTTCCAACAATAACACACAAATACAAATAGAATCGACAGCACCCTATACACCCGACCCCACTAATTTTGGGTCATCTTCCCCACTATTTTCTTCCTGACCAAAATTGCAAACACCAAAACACACAGCTACATCAGAGCATTAGTACACAAATAAGTAGAGATACCACACTAAAAATTCATATACCAAACTCCTTCTTCCTCCTTTACAACACCCATACACAATTTACAAAACCATTCATGCGTATACAAAATCGAACAGAAACAGGGAAATGGACAATGGCAGTGTCATACCCGATTTTGGACTCAACTCGAGGCGAGTCGGGTTTCGGATTTGACTGGGTGAACTCGTTTGAGTTAGATGTTGGAGTCGCCACCTAATATAGATTCTAAGGTGTATTAGGTTACATATTTTGTTTCTAGCCAATTTTAACAATTATCTTCTAAACTTAGTCTACGAACCAGAAATTCTAGGTAAGAGGTTCAAGTAAACTCGAGAGGAAGGGGTTAGGCACCTCTCGAGCCCCACCAAATGTGGTTACCGGCCGGACTTTATAATTGGGATTCGAAATAAGTAACTAAGCAATTTAAACTAACTAATTAGATATAGGCAAATAGCTAGATGATATAATAATTAAGATAAGAGGTCCTAATAGGCTTCCTCCTTAAGGATTGCACCTTGCAAAAAGATGAAAATGAACTAGTAAAATAACAATACTAAAGAATAAATGGTAATAAAAATAATAATAAATACTAATAATAATGAGAACAAAATAATAATAATGACAAAAAGGACTTCTCTTTGAATTGTTCCCTTCCAAAATAGGTTATCGTCTCTTTCCAATTTTACCTCGCAAGATTTAAAGAAAAGAGTTAGTGAATAATAATATTAATAATAATGAAAATAATGAAAATGATAATAATAATAATAATAATAATAATAATAATAATAATAAGAGTAATAATGATAATAGTTTTAATAATAATAGTATTTAAAATATAGGGGGAAAGGGATTTTTAAAAGTGTCGGCTCAGGTGTGTATGAATTGGGTGGAGGTTAGGGACGTCGATACAGCTGCGAACACGCCGGCCGGTCGTGTTGCCATGCCGAGTACCGGTCTTATCACTCCATCACCGGCTCGTTAGTAATCACGGCTTACACACGTCATCATAGCCTTTATTGTTTTAGGGATGTGGGAGTGAGATTGTATATCAGTAGGCCTCAAATAAACAATTATTTTCCTTGGCCGTAATTAGTCCGTCAATTCATTATATTTCCGTTAATTCCTTGTGTGGCCTCAATATATGTAAAAATATATTTTTTCATAGGCCTTGTCAGCATAGTAGGTGCCTGGTACTGCAAAACCTCCGAAAACAAATCAATAATACTTCATTGACAGCTTTAAAACAATAATTTAGCACAAGAAACAAATTAGAGTAATGGTTGAATCTTGTAAGAAGTGCAAAACCAGTAAAACAAATTTGCGTAAGTCAGCATGAATCAAAGCCTGTCCACCATAGTGACCAATACTCGAGAAATTGGGCAACAACAGTAGGTCCATATTGCAACAAACGTTGACCCATTTTAGAGCAACAACAATTGGAGAACCTGTCAAGCGAATCGGGCAAGACTAACAGCCTTACAATTATAATCCTGCGAACATAAATTGGTTAGTGCCATTCAAACAAAACATTAAAAGCAATAGAGGTCTCAATTAAGAAATTATGCAGTATCGCCGGCCAAAAATCTCAATCGAGACAGGCGGTGGCGTAGATCAGCCCACAAAGCCAATCGAAACACAACCCATCTGATAAATCCCTGTATAACAAATAATAAGGGCACCCAAAGGAATCTATTTAGAGCAAACGGGAGAATCAACGATGGTGCGCCGCCGGTGGAAAAATTCGATGGGTGAGTGGGTGTTGCCAGTGGATCGACAGTAAGAAGGAGATGGTGGAGGAGCGACTACCAGTGGTAGCGTCGCTGCTACTCTACCCTCTACCTCCTCTTTCTCCTTGTTTCGATCTCTCTCTTTCTGCTTCGATTTGCTTTGGTGCGATGGAGATGGGTATTGGGAGTGTATGGTGGTGTTTGTATCTGCCTAATTAAATGGAGAAAGGGGGGTCTGTTCAATGTTGATAGTAGCATGTGGTAGTGTGGATCTGTGTGTGTCTGCGTATGGTGTTTATATGTACCTATATCGGTGTGTATGTGTTGGTGGATGGGAGAAGAAGGTAAAAGGGGGTGTGTGTGTTTGGTTTGTGGGAATGTACTGTACGGTGCGTAAAGAAGAAAATGATGGGAGCTTATTCCTGGATTTTGTATTTCTGATGGTATAGGTGATGATGATTTTTGAGTTGGGGGAGGAGAAGGACGTGTAGTATCTGTATGTGTGTGTGATGTTGTACTGTGTTGTTGAAAAACGATGGTGGGGATCTATTGGAGATGGCAAAGAGAGAGATGATGGGTTAGTGTTGTAGGCCTCCGTGTATAAAGTAATTGGGGAAGAAGGTAAAGGAGTGGGGGAGGTCTTGAAAAATCGTGCAAATATGTGTGTCTGTACGTATAAAGAGAATTTCAAAGGAGAACAGTGGGGTCTGCCAATTGTGGGGTACGCTGATCGTTTGTGATGAATGTGTAGTGTGTATATAGGATTTTTTTTGAAAATAAAATAGTTGTTGAGAGATTAGGGAGATTTTAGGAGATTGGGGAATTAGGGGAGAGATTTAGGGAGAGATGTTGGGGAGATTGGAAATGATTTAGGAGATATGATTTTTTTCCAAAATTGGAGAGGTAGCAGGGGATGAACTTGGTATTAAAAGTGGGGTAAGGACATTGGAGGAGTTTTAAAAAAATAAGATTAGGATATATTTAGGAATTGATTAGGAATATAATAGGTGGGGAAGGAAAGATAAGGTGTAAATAATGAGCGTATCTAGACGAGCACTCGTCTAGGTTCAGAAGGAATTTTGAAATGATGGAAAAGAAATATTTTGAATGTAAATAATAATTATGAGAATATCCAAATTAGAACTAAATAATTGGAAGAAAATAGCAATTAATTTCCAACGGAATGGACATTCCTAGAAAGACAATTGTCCAGGTTCGCAGGAAAGATTTAACAAAAGGAGAAGGAAAATAAGTAAATAAAAATAAAGATAAGAAGTGGACATTTTTTTTTTAAATTGGCCAATATTCAACTTAAAGGTGTAAAATAAAAATAAAATATAGATATACGTATTTTATAAAATGCACAAATAATTATTAAATAAACTCAATAAAATTATTTAAATATATATAATCACAAATAATTACTAATTTGCACAAATAATCACAAATTGAAACAAACTTGATATGTAGCCTAAATGACGTAATTATATAATATAGCCACTAATATTATGAATGTACTAATTTTACAAATAGTCACAGTTTTGACAAATAGCCTAAATGATGCAGAAGTTACGTAATATAGCCACACTTAAGTATATAATATATAAATAGAGGATAACGCACGTAAATGCATGATCTTTAATGCACATTTTACTCAAATAGTCACATTGCACTCTTAAGTTGAATTATGGCCAATTTTAGAAAAAGAAGAGACAAAATTGGGTCAACAGGCAGCAGCAGGAGGCAGTGATGAAAGCTAAACCATCACCATCAACAGCAGGAAACACTCACCCACCGGTAGCAAAACTCCATACACGTTCCCCTCAAATTTCTCCATCACTCTCTCACACCCACACTCCATTGACACCAATTCAGATACACACACATCCCACTTACATATAAACAGATCCAGAAGCATACACACATGCCAAAACAAATCGAAACAGGGGAGATCGAAGATATGGGAAAACAGTAGCAGCGGCGAAAACGCCACCACCACCGCCGGAGCATCAATCCCTTTATTTCTGCTGTTACTTAATTTTGTTTTGAATCTAACATTTTGTTGATGAGTATTATTGACAGGGCGAAGATTGGAAAGAATGGCGAGACCCATCCTTACCGGAAAGTCCCGTCGCCGGAGGATTGTTCCTTCTCCGACTGCTTTGATCTGCTGAGGAAATTGGAAAGAGAAAGTGGGCTGCGAGGGTCGGGTAGCAGCGACGTCGGGCCTCTGACGCCGGAAGTTGCTCCCTCATCATTTCTCGCCGTCTCTGTTTGCCTCGACAGTTGTGGCCATCGCCGTCTACCTCTGTTCCTTGTTCTCGATTATCTGCCTACCTTTGTTCATATATGTATTTGTTTAGATATGTACTTTGGGTCAATGTGTTTGTAATATGTTTGACTAATCTGACTACTGTTATAAGTTTCAGATTCGATACATGTTGTGCTGAGAAGCTTAATTTATTCCGCTGAGCTTATTCGACAGATTCAATGCTATACACATGGAATTGATGGATATACAACGAATTGACGGACGTTATACTGTTTATAGCCGATGAAAATAATCCAATAATTAATTTGGATTTGAGGCTTTATTTGGACTGATATTTCACTTAGGCCAAGGACGTTTGGAGGCTTAAAAATCAGTCCTGTTACATTCCCCGAGTCCCTAAAAAGGCTATGATGAAGTGTATAAGCTGTGACTACAAACGAGCCAGTGATGGAGTGATGAGACCGGTACTTGGCATGGCAATACTACCGGCCGGCGTGTTCGCAGCCGTATCAACGTCTCTAACCTCCACCCAATTCATACACACCTGAGCCGACACTTTCAAAAATCCCTTTCCCCTTTATTTTAAAACTATTATTATTATTACTATTATCATTTTCATTATTATTATTATTATTATTATTATTATTATTATTATTATTATTATTATTATTGTCATTACTATTATTATTTTTACTAACTCATTTTTTTATATTTTTTGCGAGGTCAAATTGGATAAGAGACGGCGGTCTATTTTAAAAGAGAACTAAATCCTTTCATTATTATTATTTATTAACGTTATTATTATTAGTATTTATTGACGTACTAATTCATTTGCACATTTTTTGCAAGGTATATTTGGACGTACAATCTTGAAAAACAACGCTCCCAAAAATGTCTTTTAAATTATATTATTTAATCATTATTATCGCATTTTGATATACTAACTAATTTAATTGATATTTGCAAGGGTCTACTTCACTGAAGTGCTTTAAGGAAGAAAACAATTGGTAGAAAGAGTCGTTTTATTTGATTTTAATAATTATTTCTAACTTATATTGCTTAGTTAGTTATCTTATAGAATCCCAATTATAAGTCCGGTCGGTAATCACATTTGGTGGAGCTCGAGAGGTGCCTAACCCCTTCCTCTCGAGTTAACTTGAACCTCTTACCTAGATTTCTGGTTCGTAGACTAAGTTTCGGAGTTAGTTGTAAAATTAGATAGAAACAAAGAAGGTGTCCTAATATGCCTAGTTAAAAAATATGTTAGGTGGCGACTCCAACTTTCAAACTCAAACGAGTTACCCAGTCAAATCCGAAACCCGACTCGCCTCGAGATGAGTCCAAAATCGGGTATGACAAATAGATGCTAGTTTTAGTGTCAATTTCTTTACGTACTCTATTCCTAGCTTTGAGCATACATTTAGAGTAGACTTTGCTAAAGCTTCCAACGCAAAGAATAAAAAATTATCAATGGAGGCTTGGCATGAGTTGAATGAATTTGATAGTGAAGACTCTTTTGTGATTGAACTTGCTCATTGTTGCTTCTCTAGCCAAGTTTTTGACTTTAGAATTGAAAAAATGTTCTTTATGGTTGATTTTGATACTTGGCTGTGCACTTTGAGCATGAGTGTGTGAGTTTTGTTCCATCCTCTTTCTTGTGTAGTGCTTGGACAGTTATTGAGTTGATACTTATTCGCGTCATGGTTTCGCAAAGTACAAATTCGAGTACGAATTCCTTTAAAGAAGGAGGGAATGATGCGAACCGGATTGGCGCTCGAAGCTATGCAGGATTCATGATAGATATCAAGAGCTTGGAGTGATTTAAGAGGGTATGGAAAGCAAGGCTCAAGTCAAAAGGATGGCCAAATGAGCAAAAATGCAAGACTGCATGATTCTAGAAATTTGCACATCGCGATAGCGAAGAAAGTGGCGCGATAGCGAAGAAGAAAATAGTCAAAGTCCGCGATCGCGAGACACTTAGCGCGATCGCGATGAGATATCTGAATACACATCGCGATAGCGAGGCTACATGCACGATAGCGAAGAAGGACCTCTCCTGACAGATTTTCAGAATTAACAATAGGGGCTATTTTAGTCCATTTATCATTGTATTTAACTAGCTACTATAAATAGCCTAATCCTAGAGTTTAGTCATTTAGCTAGATTTTGGATGATTGAGAATACTCTTGTGAGAGTGTGCGTGGGTTTAATCCCTTTTCCTCTTCTTGGATCTCTCTTGGATTCTGTTGTGTGAGAGATCCATTGCTTGAGTTCAAGTCTCTTCCCCCTCGGATATTGGTCTTTGATTGTATTCGTCTAGATTAGGGTACTATAATTTATTGTAGTGTTCTAATTTACTTACAATTTTGGGATTGATTCCTTTCTTTCTTCTATCCATTCCCCTATTTCTCTTTTATACTTTACTTTGTGTCATTTATTTTATCGTGTTGTTGATCGTTTCCTATTCTTAACGTTTAGGATCATATCAGTAGACATTCCATCCCAAATGTCTAAATTTTTCCCATAGTATATGTGAGCCCATTTGACCCATATTTTGTCGTTCTTCTTGCACAAGTTCCACAATATTTTGCATATTGCAGTTTTGTTCCATGTTTGGATGTCTAAAATATTTGGTCCGCTAGCTGATTTAGGGGTACAAAGCCTGTCCCATGCAATAAGAGATTTCCTAGACATTTCAATGGCCCCTGTCCATAGGAATCTCCTACAAATAGCTTCAATAACCTTCAAACACTTTTTTTGGTAGCACAAAATTTGAGACCAGAACACTTGTATTGAAAATAGCACACTCTTAATTAACTGAACTCTCCCAGCATAAGAAAGGAATCTGGAAGTCTAGGATTTGATCCTATCCATCATCTTGTCTATGAGAGATTGGTATTGAGATACACTTGTTCTCTTTGTGCTAAGGGGAACTCCTAGATACCTAAAAGGCATTTCCCCTTTTGTGAATCCTAAGCTCTACATACAGTCCTATTGAATAGCTTCTGAAACTCCACCAAAATAGATAGAGCTCTTATCTATATTTGCACTCAGTCCTGATGCTTTTGAAAATTCTTGGAACAAGGCAAACATCAGCTTCATTAATATAATGTCCACCCCTACAGAACAAAAGCAGATCATCTGCAAAACTAAGCTGAACTACTTGCACTTTTGAGCATTTGGGGTGGTAGTTGAAGTCAGGATTGTTCTGTAAAGTCTTCATCAACCTAGTTAGGTACTTAATTACAGTGACAAATAAGAAAGGAGATAGGGGATCCCGTTGCCTTAACTTTTTTTTGGCCTGAAAAGGTTTAGTCAACTTTCTATTATTGAAGATTGTGTAGGACATAATCCTAACACATTCCATGATCCATGTCAGAAACCTTTTTGCGAACCTTAACTAAACCATTACTTGCTCCAAATAGTCCCACTCCACTGAATCATAGGCTTTTCTCATGTCAATCTTCATCATATACCTTGGGGAAATGCCTTTCCTCCCATATCCCTTAACCAATTCATGGCTAAGGATAATGTTGTCATTTATCAGTCTACCTGGGACAAAGACAGTCTTGCTTTTGTCTATCAAGAAGTCCATGACTCTTTGAAGCCTCTTTGTAAGTATTTTGGAAATGAATTTATATAAAATTGTACAATAAGAAATAGGTCTGTATTTAGAGATTCTGTTAAGATGCTTGACCTTAGGAATTAAGGTCATAGAGGTACAGTTTATAGGCTTGTGCATACTGCATGTAATTGAAGAAGTGCAAAACTATTGATGTTACCTCCTCTCCTATGATTGGCCAAACTTTTTTGAAAAACACAGCATTGAGACCATCATAGCCTGGGGCCTTGAGGTCGCTGATGTCTTTCAAGCTCATTGCTACCTCTGCTTCAGTTACAGGTTCTATCAGGCTCAATTGTTGCGGCCTATCAAGCATATATATATAGTAGTGCAATTAACAGGTTTATACAGTACACAAGTATCAAAGAATTCCAGTACGGCTTTTGTTACCTCAGCACCTGTAATTGCCCAACTCTTCTTGAAGAAATATGCATTGAAACCATCATATTGTACTCCCTCCGTCCCATTTTAGTTGTCACTTTAGCAAAAGAGGTGTGTCTCAATTTAGTTGTCACTTTAGGATTTCAAGACTAAAATTAGTAGTCTTTTCCAACTATACCCTTAATAATTAAAAGAATTCTCAACAAAACTTAATAGTCAAACATTAAATAGGGGTAACATAGTAAAATACACACTCTATTTAATGGTTTTCTTAATGGACGTGCAAAAGCTGAAGGCGACAACTAATTTGGGACGGAGGGAGTATTTGATTTTCTGTCCAAGTGTGTCCGGCCAATCTTTTAAATCGAAGATAACATAATAGGTTGGTGAAAGAAACTTGTCAGTCTTCTCTGCATTGGGGTTTTGTTGTCTCCCCAGTAAAAAGGGAAAGAAGTCCAGGTATCAGGATTTAGCTTTTCTTTTCTTCTTCTTCTTCTTTTTTTTTTTTTTATAACAGGTGGACGCACTTAAATGAGAATTGAAATATTAGTAACGCTCTAACCGTATTGGAAAGTTTGCGTCAGTTTTGAGTTAGTGATTGGTTTAATTTGCATTTGGAGTTTGGTTAAAATCCAATTATTAAGAACCTTAATATTTAATAGCATAAGCCTCATGCTTCATGCTTTAAACATGACTATTATGAGGTAACATTACGGTACTTTAGTAATCACTAACTTACGAATGGAGAACAAATAGAAATGCTCTGCACCTAAATTTCAAAATTTGACCATTGGTGGATTGACTTAATGATTTTGTCTTTCTTTATGTTTTCAGCAAAATGTTTTGTCATTCACACTACGATGGAATTGGACATTGTCAAAAAGAATTGCTCTTGTAGCTTCTAATTACAAATTGTAGTAATTGATAGAAAATGCATGTGAGGTGACTAATTCCAAGTATCTTTCTTACATATGACTCCAATTGTATCTATAAAAATTTTAGCATTAAAAGTCCAATTGAAAAGGTCAATGTATCAGATCATATGGTAAAACTAGTTCTCTCACATTTAGCAAATTACATTAATTTTTTTTAGCAATAATTAAATTTAATTTGGAATTATAGAGTATTTAACGAATATAGATTATTTAATCAATGATAAATCAATATTTGATGTAAAACACTCCCTGTGTGTAAATATTTACCAATAAACAATTCTATTTTAAATTTTTGACAGGCAAATTGCGAAATACCTTGGAAGTAAGAGTATAGACTAACAATATCCTAGAGTGAATGGTCAAGTTTCTTGCACATTTCCACCACTTTCATCTTTTCTAAGCTAGTGCAACTCACCTTTCATTAGAAGTGATTCAAATCTATACCTTACGAATATATTGCAAGATCGTGATTTCCTTATCAATGCTCAATAGAACGTTCCCAAAGTTACCATTTAACCTAATCTCCCAATGAAATAGATTGATTTTGAAGGCGTAAGACATAAATATTCAAAGTTTCACAACAGTCAAATAGACACCTTAATTATGATAAGAAGAAAAATAAACACCTCTTCAATCTAACTATTAGTGTCAAAAAAATTGTTTATATTGCAAAGTTTTCTTTCACTTTAGTTGATTAAATAGAGTGACGTTTTCTGTGTTACACTCAAGGTACTATCCAACATTTGATCATAAATTGTGAGCATTGTACATATGTGTTCTTTGCAGCACAGGAGGAATTTGGTACCAATAATGAAACAAACATCTTTACTGGCACCAAATTCTTATAGCCCCATAAATTACAGCCTCATAAATTACGAAACAAACATAAAAACAGATGACACTAAAACAAGAAACAAAAATGATAAAATCATACAATACAAACCTAAATTACCTCATATATAACCCAATAATTTCATTTTGGTTCATGAGTTAAAAAAGGAGGAATTTGTCCTCAAATATATTTACGATAAAACTTTGATACAACCTCCAAAATGGATCAATCGTAGCCCTAATTAAACACTTCATTTTCCCAATATATCCCCCAAAAAAAAATCAAGGACTTCATATTATTTTCAGCAAAATCATGATACAACATTATTTATCAATCATCTTTGCTGTTCCATCATAAGACAAAAATCCTCAAAACAAACAAAACCATCACCATTTTTATCAACACCTCGTATCATACGTTTACAATCATCTAACGTACACTTTCCATCACCACCAATACTTTTAAAAACATTAAACAATTCTTCAGCTGTTATTTTTCCATCATGATTAGCATCAAAAAAATCAAAAGCATCTTTTAACTCATCATCACATGAAGGTGGACCAAATGCTGAATTAATTGCTCCAAATTCTTGTAAACTAATACATCCATCACCATCTTTATCTACATCATTAATCAACGAGGTTAACTCTTCTTTAGTTAACGGCTCGTTACCGTTACTACTAACTCGTGTTAAAATAGCTTCTAGTTCTTCTTTTCTAATCTTGCCGTCACCGTCAGCGTCAATCATGTGGAACGCATGGATAAGTTCTGCGTACACCTCAACTGAAATACCTGACCATGGTTCGTGGTCAGGTAACACACTAGTAGGCGTGGATAACCCTGCGGGTTTCTTGAACCCGAGGTGGGAGTCTGAGTCTGAGCAGGATGAGGTTGTTCCAGATCCGAATGATGGGTGTTCGGATCTGGAAATAGATGGGGTTTTCTTATACTTTAAGAGCTTTTTGGGGATGTATTTGATTAGCTTCATAATGGAGGATAGAGAGAAGAGAATAAGGAAGTGGAGAAGGGGGTGAGTGGAAGAAGAGAGGAAGGAGAGGGGGGTTAAATGGAGGGAAAGAAGGGGAGTCCATGGTGAACTTCCAGGAAGGTTCCTAGTGAGAGAATTAAGAGGGAAAAGAGTATTTATTTGGTATTGTTGGGTTTGGTTAGGTAGTTTGCAACTCTCCAGGTGCTCTTTTTTATTTTTTTAAAAAATATTTATTATCTTTTTTACTTTTTATTTTTTGGTATGAGTTGATGCGTGAGTGCCTTTTGAAAATTTTACTTTACGAGAGTGAAGATCATCTATCCTCATAAACTCCATTTGTCTAATATAAACAAGTTAGATAGACCTCCTGTTAATTGTGTAAAGTACAAGGTAAAAAGTAGTGACTCGTCTAGCAATAAAATAGAAGAACGTAGGATTTTGGCATTTTTTTATTCAAGTATGTTCCAATATTCCCAATTTAAAAAATATATACTTTTGAAATTAAAAAATTTAAATATTTAATAATATTTGTGACATTTACCCCTTTTGCTACTTGTATCTTAAATATGTCATAATAATAATGTGATTATAAATATTTTGCATTCAAAATAAATTATATGGATCTAAAATTAAATTATTTACTAATAGAGAAAGAAGATATTTTTTTATTGGACAGACTAATCAAGAAACAACACAGTAAAAATTGGGACGAAGAATTACACTTGATTAATTTGGATTACTGCTATAAATAATATTGTATTGGATGAAAATTCACCGAGGCCTCGAGCAAAGACACGAGACCTGATATGAGTCTACTTCACGAGGCGAACCCACGAGGGGAATCGACATGACTCTTCACCTCGGAAAGCCATCTCGGGGAAAAAGGAATACCAAGCTCGGAGCATCAAGCTCGGGAAGATCACCACGATAAAGTGATCCCCGAGCAGGTGTAGCACCTCGTCAAACGAAGCCTGATCTTTATAATCGTCGACCGTTTCTCTGGTATTTAAGGAGAAGGTCATGAGCTGATCATGATCAGATATGGAGTAATGGCCATAAAGTCATAATTATTATAGCTATAACGTAATTATTTTCCTTGATTATAAATAGGACTCATTTGTAATCAAGCAGGAGATCCAGAAATACAATAGTAGACTTATACCTTTCACAGTCTGTCTCGTTTATTAGCTAGCATATTCTTTGCTTCGTTTACTCTTACGAGTTTTATCTAGCATAAATCCGATCTTAACTCGAATAGCACTTTGATACAAACAAATTATCAGTTAAACCCAAAATAAATTTGATTTGTTGCCCTATCCTGATTTAGGCCAACACAAATTGGCGTCGTCTGTGGGGATTTGGTAATAACGTTTGTTCCAAAGTCTACAATTTCGATTTCCACTTAAGAATGACCGACATCATCAACGACAATATGTCTATCCAGATACCAGATCAAACAGTAGGAGCAACCGAAACCAATGGAGGGGTCCCGATAGCCCCAATCGGCTCGACACACCCATTCTAGCAAATAACTCCATTCCGTTGGTAGGGCTAACACCACCAAACGGATCCACTCCCCTGATCGGCCTAACACCTCCCATAGAAGCAGTTTTAGCCGATCCAACATCCTCAAACTCTGGTGATCCATTCTAATAATTCATAGTGAACTCATTGCAACAAATGCGAGAACAAGCAGCCGCTCAAGCAGCAGCACAAATTCAATTTAATGAATAATTTCGAAGCTTTTTGTAGGCTCTTGCTGGGAGTGGGAGGGTCCCCCCTAACCTCGGCGATACTTCCTTCGTGATGTTTAGTGGAGGAACTCCCAACGCTCTTCCCATAGGCACCAACATGGGAAGTTTTCCAAATGGGGGCACGTCTAGGAGCTCGGGGACTACAGTCCCCGCAACATCTCAAACAAGTGTCATGACTGACTTTGAGAAGTGGAAGAAGGAGTTCGAGGCAATCATGGAAAAACGACTCGAAAATGTGCCAAGGGTTCGAAAACCTCAATGCGCGCTGGACATCGAGAAATGTCGCCAGCTACTCTTCAAGCCTGAAGCTGCTCCAGCACCCGTCCCAAAACATTTCAAATTATAGATTTTGAAGAAATATGATGGGACAACGGACCCAGTCGACCATATAACTAAGTATATGGCCATGGTTAAGAGTAATGATTTAACCCCAATCGAAAAGGAATCCATGTTCTTGAAGAAATCGATACCTTGGAAAAAGGAGCGCTGCGTTGGTACATGCTTCTTCCCTACGAGTCCATCTCCATCTTCGACGAATTAGCAGATATGTTCATAAAAGCTCACACTGGAGCCCAGAAGATCCTCAGGAGAAAGGAGGATATCTTCGACGTAAAGCAAGGATACCTCGAGCCAATCAAAGACTTCCTTGAACACTTTCAGGCTGAGAGAATGGATCTGCCAAAAATAGATGACAGTTTGGCAGTCATGGCCTTTGAAAAGAATCTCAATGTGGTTAATTCAGAGGCCGCGGCTGAATTAAGAAAAGAGCTCCAGAAATGGCAAGCCCGAACTTGGGATGAATTGCATAATCGGGCCACCACAAAGATCAGGCTCGAGAAAGCAGAGTGGAGAAGGACGGGTCGGGGCCATTCCTACCGAGGTCGATCTGAGTCCTCTCGGCGCGCCGATGCGCAATGAGGGAACTCAAAAAATCGATATGAACCATACCGTGGGGCTCAAAAACAACACGTAAGTCAATGCCTCGGAGGGCACCAGCACGTGAGCCAGCGACTCGGAGGAAAGTCTGGTCCATCCTCCAATCAAAAGTCCTCGGGCCCATCTTTGGTGTCCAAGGAAAAAGATTTGCCTCGGATTTTCGAGTACAATTTCAGCATATCAACTACCGAGCTGGTAAATGCGATCAAAGGGATGATTGATCAAGGTGTAAGGCTGCCCAAAAATATGAGAACGACCCCGAGCAAGAGAGATCAAACCCAACATTGCGAATTTCACATGGATTACGGGCATGCAACTGAGGATTGTAAAGCGCTGCGTCTCGAGGTGGCCCATCTACTTAAGAAGGGAGTGTTAGCTGAATATCTGACTGATAAAGGAAAGCACAACTACTCAAAGAATAAAAGGGATGAAAAACCACCTCGAACGCAGTCACCGAAAAGGGTTGTGAATGTCATCACAGGGGGCTCCGAGGTAAATGGGATAAGCTTTGCCGTTGCAAAGAAAATTGCAAAATCATCAAATACTGCGGAGAAAAGAGTAAGAGTGGTGCATCAGGTAAAGAGATGGTGTTTAGCAAAGAAGACTGTGATGGGATGATGTTTCCCCACCATGACGCGCTAGTGATCACACTCAAGATCAATGACTGCGATGTCAAACGAGCTCTAGTTGATCCTGGCAGCTCGGTGGACATCATCAACTATGGAGCGATCAAAAAGATGTGGCTGAAGGACCTAGTCATCCCAAAAGCAACTATATTAACAGGGTTAAACAATTCCACTGAAAAGATGTTGGGAGAAATAACCCTCACAACAACTGCAGAGGGGGTGAACAAGAAAACCACTTTTCAAGTAATGGCCGAGGACATGGCTTACAACGTCATTCTTAGAAGACCTTGGATCCACAAAATAGAAGCCGTACCATCGACCCTGCATCAAGTAATCAAGTTCCCAACCCCATGGGGAGTAAGAGCCATCCGAGGAGAGCAGCGAATAGCGCGAGAGTATTATTCAATTGCAATGAAGAATACAGTCGCCCCGATCGGACCAAGCAAATGATAAGGTCAATTTAACTAGACCCCTTGTCTATTTTCTCCAGCGAAAATGAGACCCAGTAATCAAGCCTTGCTTCATGCACTTGATCACTGGGGGAGAGGGAGAAGAGGCAAACGGGGACTTGCCAAAATGATCGATTGTTTGAAATAAAAGTTCTTCCTTTGGACTCAAATAAATGAAGACTCGACAACCGGGGACTCCACCAGGAAAAACCCTCGGGGAAAGAGCGATCACCTCACTTGGGGCTACCCTTGGGAACTTGCTCAATAAGTTCATATTTTGATCTTATAGCTTTTTTGCCTAAGTCCTGTTATGACCAGGCACTTATTGTAATAAAGGCGTGCAGATGCATCTTATCAATGAAATAAACTTTGATTCAACATCTCTTTATTGTCATTTGATATGCATAGCCAATGATAAGTTAAGCCTACGGCTCGAGGGCGAGACGTCATCCTATGCTAGTTCGAAATAATAAAAGTCTTGCAAGCAAATTACATATTTTTAAAAGAGAGAGAATTTCCATTAAGAAAAAGGCTCAGAGGCCAGAGCATTTACAAAGCGAGCGCCCGGAAGGCCTCAACTAAATGTCGACAAAAAGAAATAAAAGTACTACTCTAAGCCTCTGCCTCGGAGTCATCATCTTCCTCGTCTGAGCTCCCGCTGCTCGAAGAAAGGTTTTCCATAAACTTTTGGGCCACGACAGCATCGTTCTCGGCCTTGGCGATCTCGGCATCGAGGTCAACCCCGCTACGACACTCTTTCAGAGTCTTTAGCCTTGTTTGAATTACGGTCCAGTTCTTGTCAACCTTGGCTCGGATCCTCCTCATCCCCTGCCTCGAGGAGAAAGAATCGATTTTGCCCCTTAAAAACTTAATCTCGTTTTTGAGCTGATCTTTCTCCTTGACTAGCTGCTCCTTCTCCCAAGCCATTTCATTCATCTTGAGCATCTTCTGCTTCAAGTCGACATGAAATTTCTTGGCACACTCATTGATAACTGATTGGGCCTCGGATCTAACTCTTTTTAGCTCGGCATCGCAAAGCTCCTTCAAATGAGCCATTCTCTCCTCAGCGATAGACTTGGCCTCAAGGGCTTTGACCATCTCGAGATCAGATTTTTTAGCAGCATTTTTGGCTTGATCATGCTCAAGCCTCGCGCTCAACAGCTCTTTCTCAAGACCCCTCATTTGAGCTTCGAGTCCTGCCCGCTCTCGCCTCCATCTTGCCCTCATTTGCCTAAGATTCTCATCTCGACGGTATTCGATCTTGGCAGCCCTGATGGAATTGATGTAACACTACTAAGAAATAATCTAAAGAATCAGGAAAAGAAAACAAATACGAGGCTGAAAGGGAAAAGCTAAAAGGAAGAGAACATACATGAATGGCATGCTGAGCAACATCAGCCATCAAATCAGAAATATGGGACTCCTCAAGGCGATCACGTTCCTTGGGACCCAAGAGTCCACAAAGGCTAATTGGGACCTAAATATCACCATCTAGAAGACAAAGCTCGGAAGGAATTTTGATATAGCGAAATTGTCTCCAAGAAGCCACGTCAGGAGCAGGCTCGGAAGCAGCTCGAGGAGTTTTGTCTCCCACTCGAGATGGTCGAGCATCATCTATTTCCACTGCTACTGCAGATGAAGGTTGAACTTCCCCTTGGCCTTTATCAGCAACCTCAACCGGCTCAGGCTCTTGAGTACGGGAAACCACAACCCTCTCCTGACCTTTCTTTACCTCATCGGCAGGAGTAAGCTCGAGGAAAGGGACAGGCTCTAATCTTGCCCGTTTCGCCTCCGGAATTTTCCCCGAGGACAACTCTTTCTTTTTCAAAACTGAAAGAAAAAAAAGGAAAGGAAGGATAAAGTCAAAAGGGAAAACACTCAACCTGTTTTAGCGCCAAGGTCCGGTGACCCCTCGGGGACTGGCCTTTTTCTCTCCTCCTTCTTCCCTTTTTCTCCTTTCCCCTTCGAAAGGTTCCCAATCAGACCTTGAAGGGCACGTAAACCATCTCTAGCCTCGGGAACTTCCTCTTTCTTACCCTTTTTCTCTTTCTTTCGCTTTTTCTCCTTCGTCGCGGTAATCGCCCTCTTCGGGAGACCTATAATAAAGAAAGACGATGATCCACCGAGACAAGGTAACTCGAGGAAAATGTGCAAGATAAAAGGTTGGTTTATGAACAATTCACCATGCCGTTTGCATACCCATCGGTTCTTATCCAAAGCAGTCAAGACCATCCACGATCTTTCCGATCTAGTTTTGGCATCGATAATAGCCTGAACCCATTGAGCCAAATCCTTCGGAAGAACAATTGGGATCACCTCGGCTAAAAAGTTAGGAACGGAGAGTTAAACAAGAAAAAATCGAAGCAAGAATAAACAAGGAGAAAAATACTCACGTGCTCGATTCCATCGCTCGGGGAAACCAGGCTTCGAGGAGAAAAGGTTAGTAGGCAGGAGGACAAAGTGCTCGTTCCATCCACGATCCTCGATGTCCTCGCTCTTTGTGATTAGCGAGTACGAGCCTTGCTTGTTGAGCTAAACAACTCCATCCTTATGAAGGGAGGGGTAGAAGAGGTACAAGAGGTGATCAAGGGTGAAGGTGACCTCGGCTAACTTACTCAAAAATTCGAGGCATTGAACATGCCTCCACATCCTAGGACCAATTTGGGCTATGCATAACATGTAGGTACGGCAAAAAGTATCCAATACCTCAGCAATAGGAAGGGAATAGCCTATCGTGAAGAGGTAAGTAAAAACGAAGGAAGGCCCCTCGACTCTATCACACACTCGGCTTTTGGAGGCAGGAATACCAACCTTAACCTCGGGGCCCCAATTGCATTCAGAACGAACCAAATGTATATTCGCCTGAGTGATCAGACTCGGCGTATCCTTGACAGGAATATTCCTTTTCCTTCTGACTTCTGACTCAGTCTGAAGCTGCATGATGAAATCCTTCGAGAGGTCAATCTTGGAAGGAATAACATGGTGGGGTTTAAGCTCGAGATTATCTAAAAGAAGTCCATCGTCACCAGCATCCCTCATGGTGACATTTTCATCATCCACCACAACTGTCTCGGCAGCTTCAGCTGTGGCCGGACGTTGTTCTTGATCTAAGCCACTTGGGCGAGGTAAATCCTCCATGTCAAAATCAGAAGGGACAATCACGTTCAATGGTTCAGAAACATAAATTAGTTCGCCACCAACAATCATGGTGTC
The DNA here is from genome assembly GCA_037355625.1 of Petunia x hybrida. Taxonomy (NCBI): domain Eukaryota; kingdom Viridiplantae; phylum Streptophyta; class Magnoliopsida; order Solanales; family Solanaceae; genus Petunia; species Petunia x hybrida. The sequence continues at coordinate 1,163,062 of JBBBVM010000974.1, forward strand.
GACAAAAGAAGGTGAAGAATTTGGTGAATTTTATTGAGACATTTCTTAAATTTCTTGGGCAATAAAGAAGATTCAAGGATTCTTTACTATTAAAAGCAAGAAAATATGTGAAGAAGAAGGAGAAGAGGCGTAACTATATATAGGTTAAGGCGCCATGATTACAATTGCATGGGGAAGGTAAAATAGGATATCGCGCCCAATCAGTGATCGCCACGCATGATTGATGGGAATATGGAGTGACAACCGCCGCTTTCAAATTCCACGATGCAAAAACAGCCACGTCGATCTCCCGCCTAAAATTCATTCCACTCTTCGACAGATCTGACAACCACTCGAGGAGTGGGGGGACTATCTGTATTGGATGAAAATTCACCGAGGCCTCGAGCAAAGGCACGAGACCTGATATGAGTCTACTTCACGAGGCGAACCTACAAGGAAAAGCGACATGACTCTTTGCCTCGGAAAGCCATCTCGGAGAATGAGGAAAACCAAGCTCGGAGAATCAAGCTCGGGAAGATCACCACAATAACGTGATCCCCGAGTAGGTATAGCACCTCACCAAACGAGGCCTGATCTTTATAACCGTCGACCGTTGCTCTGGCATTTAAGGGGAAAGTCATGAGCTGACCATGATCAAATATGGAGTAATTGCCATAAAGTCATAATTATTATAGCTATAACGTTATTATTTTCCTTGATTATAAATAGGACTCATTTGTAATCAAGCAGGAGATCCAGAAATACAATACTAGACTTATACCTTTCACATTCTGTCTCATTTATTAGCTAGCATATTCTTTGCTTCGTTTACTCTTACAAGTTTTATCTAGCATAAATCGATCTTAGCTCGAATATCACTTTGATACAAACAAATTATCAGTTAAACCCAAAATAAATTTGATTTGTTGCCCTATCCCGATTAAGGCCAACACAAATATAGTGCACGGTTAAATTTATATATATATATATATATATATATATATATATATATATATATATATATGATTTTTAACGGTTAAAACATTGTTTAATTTGACTAGTTGGGGTAACTAGTACCTTATGGAAATATATATACTTTTGATTCAAAATCAAACTACTTTTTTCGGAGAGAGACGTGTTATTGGACAATTGGTTTTTTCATCTATCAGCAAATTATCGTTACATCGTCACATATCTTTGTTCTCTTTAGTCTTTTTGGTTGCTTAGAAATTAGAATCTACTGGTTTCTAATTTTCTATGGTAGCGGTAGTCGCTAGTAGAAAGAAATGGAGTAATATATAGGATATCAGTGGAATAAAGGATCGTCCTATCGCTTTTAAATTGATGGAATATATAAATGGCACTGAAATTGTAAAAAACTAGGGTCGACCGACTCGACCTTATCGTATTACTCCATTCACAAAGGAAAAAACAATTAAAAGTAAAACAAAATAGAGTTGAATATTATGACTATTGGAGTATTAATATAATGTCAAGTAGAAGATATACATCTTTCTATTAACTTTATTATTCCAGTTGAGACAGTTTAGTGGTCATGTTACTTACGGGAAGTGAGTTTCATCATTTAAACTTGTTGGACTTGATCTAAAATTTCTAGACGTTTTCTGCAATTTAAGCCGAAATTATCTACTCCATTTGAATCAATCATGATGGATTAAAATATACAAAAGGTTCACTCTTGATTTTCCAGTTTTCTAAAGAACACTTTTCTTAAAAGTATCTATACTCCATTTCCTTTACTTCCTTTCTGCTTCTTCACCCCACTCCGCCATCTCTACAAGTTTCCATTTTAAGAATAAGCTTCTAATTTTGTCCTTCAAATTTAATTTAATAGTAAAACTTTATTCCTCCTGTCCTCCATTTCATTAATTAGTTTACTAGTCAAAAGGGGCTATAAATCTAACGTAGCTTTCAAATATAAAGAAAACACAAAGGAGAGGAGGAAAAGAACATTAAACTTTTTAGTGGAAAAGGAATTCAGGCCACACAATGTGAAGAAAAAAGCAAAAGATGATTGAGATGTGAGACCATGATAAATGCCTTACAAGTATAAAACTTCAAGAGAGAAAAGTCATCTCATGTTAATGACGTTTCAGTCTTGTGGGAATCATTTCCGATCCAACTTTTCTTCTATCTCGTATTAATACACACATTACTTATTCCATCTTCTATCTGCATAAAAATATAGTACACAAACTTCCACATAACTTAAGCATGTAGTAGCTATGCACAGTTTTACTAAAACCAATCAAACGTTGTATAAGATCATCCGGTGACCTTTTTCTTTCTAAAACCAACCCAACGTGATTATAGTTATGCCAAGTTTTGTGCGTGTATTATTCCTTACACGGGGCAAACGCGAACGACCCCTTATAGTTTTCTCAAAACTCTAACATACGCGAATTTTAATACCGAAGCCAAATGTTTATAAAGTTAGAGAAAGATTTAGTACCAATGTAAAGTTTAATAGTATTTTATAATTAGTGTTGTATAAAATATTACGAATATATATACCATAATTATTTCGCTTTATACTTGTAACAAACATTCCCAAGAATACATGATACACCCTTAGTTGTTCAATAAACAAATAGTTTGTTGAAGCTTATAAATATGGCCCGGGCCCCGACCCCCAGAATTATCTCCGAAAATGAAGGGAAGGGATGATGCGCCTTTATACCAACACTCGATGCAGCTGGATATGATAATTAACAACTGCAAATTTTATAACGCTGTGTTTCTCATCTTTAAAAGCCAACCTGATAAGCCCAACCAATGGTCAATGCCACAAATCTATTTTTGTGTGACGATCAGTGTAATAGACAGTTGGGTTTGCTCGTGTGATATTACATTTTTGTATATTTATGCTTTGTGTCAAAAGCGTTGTTCATGAACTGCATACGCCACTGGGTGGGGCAACTGCCGCTATATATGATAAAGGTTTTTTTACACAAATATACAAATTTTCACCCTTAATTACAAAAAAATAGCAACATTTTATAATTTACAACACATAGCAATATATTTTATAGCACATTCATCAAAACCCTAGCTATATAAAGTTTATCAAAGCTGTCCAAACCTTTGTAAAATTCTCATGGATCACCAGAAAAAAAACACCAGTCGCCGCCACAGCTCCGCCGTAGGCCACCGCCATTTGGCTGCCGTAAATACCGGGGTATGCCTTCCCGAAATCGTCTTGACCCCTACTTCCCAGATCTGACCTCCATTACCCTTGAAAATGCTTTCTTTGGCGTAGATCAGGCCAAAACAATGGCAAAATCGTATGAATCGCAGATCCAAATATATAACTCCACCCAGACACCACTGCCTGAAATTGTCACCCGCCGAAAAACCCCATTATCACCGGTGAAACAAGGAAATGGTGAGAACATAGGAACTTAACGGAAGGATTATGGTCAGAAAGGAGACGGTGAGCTTCATCAGTTTGTTCAATAATGGCGTCAATATCAGTAGCGCCAGTAACTTATCTAGAACCTTCTTATGTTCATTCCTATAAAATTGATCTTTCTCTTTGGATAACTGTATCATTTGGTTACGGTGCTTCATTATGCCCTCCCTAACATATATAGTGTTCTGCCTTGAATCTCTCTCGGTTTTGTATTCTTTTCAGGGTATCTTTTATATGTTCTTTGTTAACACCATCGGACGAAATGACTGATTTGTTTTCTTTATTTCTGGGTTTGATATCGTATTATTTTTGCCATTTGAGCAATACTTTTGTCTGTTGACTGAAACATCGTTGAAACAATTTGAAACAGCTGTTGTAACAGTCTGAAACAGCGTTGAAACAGTATGATACAATAAAACATCGTTGAAACAACTGTTGAAACAGTCTGATACAGTCTAAAACGGCTTTGAAACAGTATGATACAATCTGAAACGACGTTGAAATAGTATGATACACTCTGAGATGGCATTGAAACAATCTGAAATAGTTATTGAAATAGTCTTATACAGTTTGAAACGGCGTTGAAATAATATGATACAATCTGAAACAACAAGTGAAAAAGTCTGAAATAAAATGTAAAAAATAATGCGAATTAACACAATAAAGGTGAAATAATTTAAAAACAGTGAGAAACAAGATGAAACAATGTTGAAACAGTCTAAAAACAGTCTGATACAGTCTAGAAATAGTTAGATACGGTGCAAAATAACCTGAAAATGTTGTTGAAACAATCTGAAACAGTGCTGAAACAATGTAGATACAGTGAGATACCGTTTGATACGGAGCAAAAATAGTGAAGATACGGTTAGATACGAGATGGTTAGTAGTTGAGATATAGTGAGATACAATGAGATACGATGTGGTTGGTAGGCGAGATATGGTTAGATACGAGGTAGTTAGTAGTTGAGATACAATGAGATACAATGTGGTTGGTAGGCGAGATACGGTTCGATACGAGGTGGTTGGTAGTTGAGATACAGTGAGATATAATGAGATACGATATGGTTGGTAGGCGAGATACGGTTAGATACGAGGTAGTTGGTAGTTGAGATACAATGAGATACGATGTGGTTGGTAGGCGAGATACGGTTAGATACGAGATGGTTGGTAGTTGAGATACAGTGAGATACGATGTGGTTGGTAGGCGAGATACGGTTAGATACAAGGTAGTTGGTAGTTGAGATACAGTGAGATACGATATGGTTGATAGTTGAGATACGATTTGGTTGGTAGGCGAGATACGGTTTGATACGATGTGGTTGGTAATTGAGATACAATGAGATACAAGTTAGTTGATAGTTGAGAAACATCGAGATATAGTGAGATACAATGAGATACAGTGAGGATGAGATGATGAAAAGTGAAATTAAGCGTAATGGGAGGAGTAAAAGTGAAATTGGGGAAATGATGGGAGGAAAAGTGAAATAGGGGGAAATGGGGTGAGCAAAAGTGATAGTGGGGGAAATAGGTGGAAGAATGTAAGGATTTGGTATGTTATGGAAAAATATTGCTATGTTTTTGCTATATTTGTAATTAACTTGTGTTTTCCTCTATATATGATTATTTTGCTAAAATGTTGCTATGTTTGGTAATTAAGTTCTAAAAATTGTACTTTTATGTAAAAATTCCTATATGATAGGGCGGATCTTAAGCCTAAAACGTTGTTCACACAAACCCATGATCCTTCCACAAAATTAGGTATATTACGTATATATTTATCAACATATGTTTAACATGATATTTAGGAACCTATGATTTAAAAACTTGAATGGTTCAGGCAAATAGTTCACTTGTATTTAATATCTACCTAAATGCTTTTTTTATGTGTTTTTCTCTATTTATTACTTATATTAATTCAAGTTTTTGCGTATTGTTTTGCTTAAAAAAGAGCCAAAGTGTTACATGGGAGATTCAAAGCTATGATTCTAAGCAAATTTTGAACAACCTTGACCATTAAGCTACCACTATCCGTAGTGTGTACACAACAACAACAACAACAACAATATATTCAGTGGTATCTCACAAGTGAGATTTAGGAAAAGTGAGGTGTACGCAGACCTTATGCCTACCTTGAGTAAGGTAGAGAGATTGTTTTGTTACAAAACATACCCAGTTGTGTATATATGTTCAAAAATTAATATATCATAACATAATTTGATGTTTCATAAACAATATAATTTTCTAATGAAGATTGTTCATCATCCATTCTTGAGATACTGTAGCTCTGCCACTGATGATAGCGAACCCATCATGTTAATATCCTAGATATGCATATGTATATGATTCTTTGGTTCATATCCTAGATATGCATATGTATATGATTCTTCACTCACAAGGAAGCTTTCTTTGGGAAGGAAATATATATTGGAGTGTGATCATTTCTTTAAAAAATTAACTATCTTAATTATTCTATAATTATATCTTTAACTTGTTACTTCTTTTAATGCGTCACCCAGAACATAATGCCTCCCACATAATATGTATATTTATAGCTTCCTTATTCTTCTTCTTAGAAAAATAATCTTTGGGATTGAAGATGTATCAGAAAAACTATTCTCATAAGCAACAACTATATCATCATTATGATGTGTCATTGCCGCTTTTATTTTAGTTTTGATTTTCGAAAACTGGGTTCAAACTTTAGATTCGAAAAAATATTCTAAAACGAACATATTAAGAACCATCCATGAACAACTAAATAGAGATAGAAGCAACAATGATAATAAGAAAAAAGAATTTCATGTAGGTTTATAGACTAGGAATCACATAACAGGTTTGGGAGTTCATATATATATATATATATATATATATATATATATATATATATATATATATATATATATATATTAAGCGAATTCTCATTAAGCATTGCACCTATGTCTTGAGTAATTTTATTAATTATCAAAACAAACAAAAAATAATAAGTCTTTACATTGCGTAGAAAATTAAAAATTTGCATGAAGTAAATATTGTCTAGCTAGTAACCCAATAGTTACAAATCTACACATTACATTTTCTTCAATGGAATTAGCACATAATACTAATACTACTATTTGAGGAAAATATTTTGCATAGACAATGCACTTTACAACACTAGTACTAGCTAGAAAAATAATAAAGTGTATAAAATTTATAAAATTCTTCAACCGTGTCTTCTTATGAAACTTGACAAGCTGCATATCCAAGAATAGGCATCCTCCCCTGATGCTGAGTTGCATCGCTGCTGCTTAATCATTCCAAAACATGTAGGCAAGAAGTAAATCCATCTTATCGCCCACGACGACATGACTGTCCAAAATTCTATGATGTAGTTTTCAAAGAATATTGAATTGAATGTCCTCTTGAATATGTACCTATGTAATGCCCTTGATGATCTGATGACTGGTGTATTGTTGTAGCTTGCAAGTATAGCATCCCTGAAAGGAAAAACTACCATCTGAATCACAATATGACTACTAAAGAGTGATGTTGGAACATGCAGGCGAACAGGTCCAAGCGCTGAATTAATGGACGTTGAAGCTGCTGCCAAGCTGCAAAGTAACCTGCTCCAATAATTCCCCCAAAATGCATGAGTTCTATACGTGAAAAACTCCACAAAGCTGCTGCTGCAAATAATTCCTCGCGCGACCTACAAAACAGGCGTATAGAAGCTACGCCAAAGAAGAATCGCGATCCGAGATGCTGATACAGTTCTTCCTGGAGGCAAACCTGTACTCCACCAGCTCTGTTGAGATAAATTAATAGCAGAAAATATAAACATCGCATATGTCTTGTAGAACCTGCAAAATAAGCACACAACGTTAGAAAAAATTCCATTCCTAGCTTCAATAATTTCCTCTTCAACATCTTTTAAGCTTGGCATGAAACACCGGATATTGAACCTTGTCCCAATTTAAAATTTGCTTGTCTTCACTACTGAGATCGTGAAAAGAATGGAATTCCTTCAAATTAACTTCAAAGGGAACGTTTGCTAAATGATCCATAAGACGATTGCCTTCCCTTAATACATGAACAAATGAGAAACAACCCCTCTGCTTTAAGATAATAATTTTATCAACAAATGGTAGTAATTAACCAAGAGGTTTTCTATAAGCCTTCGATGATGTTCTTCAAGATTAATGAATCTGTTTCTATAATTGTCGGGGGTAAACCAGCATCAACACAATAACGCATAGCATCATAGATTGCTCGAGCTTCAGCCTGGACATTTGTCCCTTCTCCCTATCTCCTTTGCTTTTACATAAAGTAAATCACCTTCATAATTTTCAATACAATACCGAATTGAGCTTGCGCCTGGGTTAACACGACAAGCTCCATCGGTATTATATTTTTAACCAACCGAATAAGAGAAATGACACTGCACCTTTATGTACTTGAACTTGGCCGTAAACTTCTCCGATAATGCACTAGTTCAGGCCAATGAGATGGAACACCTTGCATGAAGGGAAATCAAGTTAAGGCCAACTTATATAAATTAAAGCGTACCTCATCCTGGAGATGCTTCAAGGATGTCGTGCCACCATGACTAACATGATTTCGCATCTTCCATAACTCCCATACAATGAAAGCGGACATTGCTTGACATAAAGGCCTCAACCATGGTTTACTACGCAGATGCCACCACTTATGTAATACTTGCTTAAATATCCAGTCTGTAATTGTGAAGCCCAAAGCATTAGCAAAATACAGCCACAGTTTCTTTAATAGGACTACCAACAAAAACATGTTCTCTAGTTTCCTCTTGTTGTTGCACACAACATTAACATCTTGAAGGGAGATTATATCCCATTCGTTTTAGCTCATCATCAAGGGGAAATTTGAATTTCCATGCGCGCCAACACAAATGAAATCTTGAAAGGAATACCTTTAACCCAAATGTATTTAGTCTCACTAACCACTCCCTCTTTACCTCTAACATATTGGAAGGCACTACTTACTGAAAATTTTCTATTAGAAGTTAAGGTCCACCAGGCTCTATCCCTCTCCTGAGTAGGTACCCTTGGAGTAACATTCTTTAAAATATGCGTAACCAAATCCTAGGGCAAAGTACGTTCCAGAAGATGCTGATCCTACGTACTATTAGAAACAAAATCTGACACTACATTCAATTCTTCTCTAATGACAAAACTACGGGGGATGACAAAGTACAATCGGCCAAGAGATGACTAATTGTCATACTAAAAATGTGCACTACCCTTCTTTGTCTCCACAGTATTTCATGATCAACAAGAGCTCTCGCCTTCAACATTTTTTTCCATACAGGTGACCCATCCGTATATGGGACAACAGCCTTATGTATCTTCTTGCAATATTGGCCATAAAAGTGCCCCATAACGAAGTTTTAGTATTAAAGTTCCACCAAAGGTTAGCAAATAATGCATTAGCAGCATTATGAAGCGATTTGAACCCCAATCCTCCTTCCAAAAACGGTTTGCAAAGCGTGTGCCAAGATGCCCAATGCTTTGGGGAATGGTCCTCTGAATTATTTCAATAGAAATTGGCAAACATTTTGTGAAGGTGATTACTGACATAGTTCGGAGGATTCACAGCAGATAATAAATATATTGACATATTTTGCAAAACATGAGAGATTAATGTAGCTCTCCCTCCATAAGATAACATCTTAGCTGTCCAAGATTGTAATTTATTCATCACCTTGACCAACAATTCATTTAGATATTTTTTATAATTATGGATAGGTTTGTAGTAATTCAAATCACCCCAATGGCCAAGCCAAAAGATTTTAGTATAGTATATTTGATACATATAAAATTATTCATTCGGTATTTTTTATGAAATAAAAAATCTATTCTAATAACTCCACTCAGTTATAAAAATTTATAGTGAAACATACGTTTTACTGAAAATAACTCGAGTCGATCCGATTCGATTCGGTTCAGTTAGTGCAGTCGATTTTTAAATAATCATTGACACCCTATTGTACATCTTTATTTACTTACGACAACCATTGCCACAAGATCAGTCATGCATTCCCATTACTGCACAAGTTCTATCCAAGGGTGTAGGCACCGCGACACCTCTTCGTCGAAACATTTTATTATGTATATGTATGTTAATATATAGAAAATCACAATATTTTTACAAACAAAGAAAGTGACACTGCTTTAAACATCAAGGCCTCAGGGCTTAGTGGTTAAGCACCTTGAGAAAGTTTAGAATAGTGTGAGTTTAGATTCCCGTTGTGGCATAGTTTATCTATTTTTATTAAAATTTTTGAACATTCTTCACTTAAAATATTAGATGTTAGTATGGATTGAACCTTCGATCTTCTTTTAACTTACGAAGTACAAAACCATTTGTGTTAGGCTCCCTTATTAAACCTATAATAAATAACAAAACTTCTTTAAAAATGACACCACTTATAAAAAAAAATCCTGCTGGTTCTATCCTTTTGAGTTTTTAATTTTCTCGTATTTATTTACTCCTATTACTTTTGAAAAGTTAGTGCATGTAAAAAATAGACTCACTTATTGATTACTCTTTTTCCACGGAACATGCTGACATGCAACTTCTTAAGTACTTTTGGTCAGAATATAATGCCACACCGAAAAGGTAGAGCACAGTGTTAACAGTATGCTAAAATTTTGTACCTAACATTAATATATCGAGACAGTATAGTTTGCCATAAAATAATCTTGTTGTCCTAACTTGAACTTCTGATTTATTACTGTAAAACATAAAGAAGTAAAGTTCCATTAGAATTCTTCTTTTTTTCTTTATTTTTGGAAAACGAAATGATCATTGCTACTTGCCATAAACTTTTTTTATCACCTGTGTTTATGCCAGTTTAATGAACTCATGCTATTTGTTTGAAAATAGAATTGCATAATTTAATTATAGTTAGTTAATGCATATCTTTACACTTATTAAATTACTTAAACCATAGTAAGTCAACATGATTTGGTGTAAACAACCGGTGTAAATAAGTATTTACCGTTTTAGTTTTGTGTGCATCAACTATCAGGTAAATAAAAAGATAACCACAATAACTTTTATAGTTCAAATTAGGAAAAAAAATATTAAAGATAAGTCGGCTTCTAATTGCACTCTAATTGATGCAATCTGGATTAGCACTCAAAGCCGTAAAGGGTCACGCTCAGCATCAGGAGCTTGAAATGCTTCAAAAGGGCTTGGAAGTCAAGAATAAAGACAAAAAGATGGCCAAACAAGAAAATGAGAGCTTGCAGGACTTTGGATTCGTGCGATCGCGCTATCAAAATCCGTGGTCGTGAAGAGGCCGTCAACTCAAGAACGCGATCGCGCAATCATAAGTCGCGGTCGCGTAGAAGCCACAGTGTGAATTCCACGAAGCCGTGTTGAGTGGCGCGATCGCGGAGAAGGACTCAAGGATGGGGAGCGATTGTGAGGCCAATTACGCATTAGCGAAGAGAAAATTTCCTGCAGCCTTACTACTTTGTTACTAAGGGCTATTTCGTTAATTTTGTATTAAACTTAGGGATTACTGTATATAGTATCATTAGGGGTAATTAGAATTAGATGTTGATTGATGAATATCGAGAATACTCTTGTGAGAGTGTGTGTGGCCGGAATCTCTTTACCTCTTCTTGGATCTTTCTTGGATTTTCTTGTGTGAGAGATTCATTGTATGAGTTCAATGTTCTTCTCCTCGAATTATTAAACTTATTTTGATCGTTAAAGAAGGTCTAAGCATTGATGACTTAGGTTTTCTAGTTATATCTTTACTTGTTTCTCTATCTTTTCTTTCTTCTATCTACCCCCTATCCCGTTTATCCTTACTTTGTGTCGTTCATGGTATAGTTTAATTGCTTGTTTTCCAAGTTTGGTCGTGTTCTTGAGAGTTGAAGAAATTATTCTTCAATTTATTTGAATCTCCAAATCTAGGATCATATCACTAATCAAATTAGTTCTTTTCTTTTGTGACTGAAATCATATTTATTACTTCCTCCGACCCATTTTAGTTGACACCTTCAGCTTTTTCACGCTCATTAAGAAAATCATTAAATAGGGTGTATATTTTACTATATTATCCCTATTTAATGTTTGATTATTAACTTTTTTTTAAATTATTTAATTATTAAGGGTATAGTTGGAAAGAATTGGCAAAAAAAGTCTTGAAATTATAAAGTGTCAACTAATTTGAGATAAATAGTTATTTTTAAAGTGTCAACTAATTTGGGACGGAGGGAATATCTTTTTAACCGTAATCAATCCTAAGTTGTTCCATGATTTTTTATAGCATTCTCCATTGTCCTTTCTTAACAACAAGATCATTTGTATCAATGAAGTAATCAGTGCCTCAAATATTGTAAACAGTAATTTTCATTGCCTCAATCATCGTTGACCTTAGAAAGTTTCTTCAGCTTTAAATTTTCCCTATTACACATGATTTACTATTTTCCGTGAAGTGAATTCCATGTTTTTTTCCTTGTTCTTTTTTAGTTGAGAAACATCTAAATCCACATATATCGCATAAATTTTGTATCAAAATCTTAAAGTGCATCAAGTACTTGATTAAAACAAAACCTTTTTTTTGTAAAAAAATAATGTGCTTGAAACCTTCTAAGAATGAATATCACTAGTATAAGAGGTTTTAAAGACAGAGAGAACATGGAAGAGGGTTTTGAGGAATGGCCGATTTTGATGAGGGTTTGGAGGAGAAAAAAAGTTGGAAAGAAGGTGCATCCTGCAATAGCAGGTAAATGAACATGTCCTTTAGCATATAAGGTGTAAAAAGTTTTGTGCATAAAACTTAAACTCATGAGTGGAGACTGTGTCTTTTAAGTATATTAGGTGACCTGAACAGTTAATTAACATGATTTAGTTGAAGTATTATTGTGCGTTCAAAATTTATTGGTTTAACAGCTGATTTACAAAGTATTTGTTTTTTTTATTGGTTCTTCTTAAGGATTTCTTGTAAGTTTTACCTATTATGTGTTGTGTTATTAACAATGCGACCTCAAAATTCCGGAACACTTCCGTTCGACGTGTTAAAATGCATGCTTCAACAACTCGAGATACAAGCTCTATTGATCATGCATAGGCAAATTCTGAATCAAGAGTCAACTGGTCAGCAAAAGTGTAATCTTATATGCATATATTTTTGTTCTTGAATATGCATATACAGTATCGATTGAACTAGATGGAGGAGGAGGGGAAAAGAGAATAGATGGATGATGAATATGGTAGCACACAACTCGAGATTTTATTTACAGGCAACATGTGATAGACAACAGCGGTCAATGATTTAACATATGGAAAAACGTAACAAGATTCAATTTGGTAGGTATGAATATGATGATTGATAATCATTTCCAATGATTGGAAATACATTAATTTTTAGGTATAGAAATTATGAAAGAGAAGCGTTTTCTATTCTAACTATGATTCCTATTAATTCATTGCACCAAATCTTGGCGTTGGATTCGTGATTCTTTCTTCAGTCAATTATAATCGATCTAGCAATCAGTTTGCAGTTTTCATCCACATGGGATATCAAGTTTAACATTCTCATTTGTCGATTCGATTCAGTTTGGGATTTGACTAAATATTTTGATACACAATACTCAATTGCATTTGGTTTTGAGTTGGGCCAGAGTTCGGGATCACATTAATATCTACTGCATTTACCCTTTGAAACGATATTGGCTTGTCATTTCGGGAGTACTTAGGGCTTCGATTGGCATGTCAATAGTCTTAAAAACTCCACAGAATTCATTAAGATCTGTCTGTAAATTTGAATTGAATCGGACCTCGTTTGATAAGTCTTAGAAGAATGTTTCAGTTTCAATTATCGGTAAAAGATGTTTTCGAGCTCGATTTGAGCAAATGAGTCCTGATTCGAAATCCAAAAGTGTCGTTAGGTTCGTATGGTCATCTGTGACCTGTGTGAACTTTCAAAAATGAATTCTGAGTTTCTTCAGATAGTTTTTGCTAAACTCCCGAAAGTTAAGAATTTGACCTCTTCCCATAAGACCCCTATCTTGAGTTTTGGAGACCCAATTTGAGATCCATCTTCGCGAGTATGTCACATAAGTGTTGTATAACTAGTATACAGAATTTGGGCTCATTTCGAGCTTCATAGAGTCCCATTTGGAGCACAAATATCACACATGTTGTTGCTGGTGCATTTTCTAGCAGAATATTATGCTACATAAGAGTATAAAAAAAGCCTTGTCGGCTTATTTTGATCCTAACTCAATTTCAATCACTCCAAGTCGGTTCCAAGGCAAATTCTAAATATTAACTCATCCAAAGTCATTAGGTAACTGATGTTTGGCTATTTTATATGTATTTTGAGGGTGTTTTTACCATGTTCTGATAATTATTTTAAGAGTTTATGTGCAAAATTAATATGATTTGATACTAATTGAGTTGTTTGGATATATAGGAAGTGAACATGGTGAATTGAGGTAAAAGTGCAAGTTTTAGCTTGAAAAATGAAAGTATTAAAAATTTCAAGTGATCCGTGTACCACGCAAGTAACATGGGAAGAAATGAAGTTTTTACCTAGAAGTGAAGAAAAAATTCAGCACATGTAGGCTTAGTACGCGAGCACCACACGAGCTGAATTGGTTGAAAAAATTTAGTCCGCGCGGCACGCGGAGCAGAAAAGCTAGGCAAAATTTAAAGGGTATTTTGGACTATTTGCCTATTTTCCTACAGGGTATAAAAGCTTCCTTTGCCTCTTTTATGATTAATCTTGACCTGGGAAGACTAGACCACCATTATTGAAGAACTTTAGAGCTTGGAAACGCATCAAATCTATTGAAACTGAAGAATCAAAAGAGTTTTTCTCAACTTTGCTTATTCTCTTTTCCTATGGGTGTTGTTTTGACTATGAATTCATTGTTGTTTAATACAATTATGAGTAGCTAAATTTCTACTCTAGGAGTTTGATGAACCCGTTGTTGGAGTAGTTTTGAGTAACTCCAAAATTGATTGATAAAATATTCTATTTATTTGGCTGTGTTTTTATTGAATTAAATTGTTAGGCCTGCAATTGTTTGTGCCCTTTTTGCTTGAATGATCTTGGGAGAGACGTTTGGGTCAGAGTCAGCTAAATAACAATACTTCAGGTTATGATAAGAGATTACATAAGCTGATTTAGAATTATTATAGGGATATCGTGATTCGACTGTGGCCTGAAATTGGACAGTTCTTAATGGTCTTGATTATTTTGAAAAAATAGTTCAAGAACGGGGTTGTTAGAAGTTGGAAAACTCTAACGAATAATTTTAAGTTCAAGGCTAATAGAATAGTATCTCGTGCAAGTTTGGACTAAACTAGTAACAGGGGAATTCATTATCCTAGGGTTTTTAACATGTGGAAGTTCAATTTTTATCATTCTTAGCTGATCTCAGTTAATTTTTAGTTAAATTAATAGTTCATCACTTAAAACATTATTGTTGAACTTTGAATCTTTGGCTATTAAAGTTACTAGAACTTGACGTTGCTCCCTGTGGGTTTGACTTTGGACTTCAGAACCGAATTATATTTGCAGCGACCGCTTATCTTTTTTAGGACGTGTTTTGGATGTGATCAAATTTTAGCGCCGTTGTCGGGGAAGTAGAGAGGGAAGTTGAGATGGCTGACAACACAGACGCAACTCTGTATGATCAGGCTCAGCCCACGACTGATAACCTGGAAACTACCATTGCTGTGCTCGCTATTGAAGCAGTAAATTTTCAGATCACAAGTACTATGTTGAACGTGCTTCAAAAAAAAGGGCAGTATACTAGGTATGAAAATGAAGACCCACAACAGCACCTTCGGAACTTTTTGTGTGTTTGTGCCACACAAAAGCAAGCTCGTGTGTCACCTGATGCAATTAAGTTACTAGTTTTTCCATTTTCACTCACTGGAGTGGCAATGGCATGGTTTAACTCACTCCCAATTAATTCCATCACTACATGGGATGAGTTGGTTAAACTGTTTCTGGAGAAGTTCTTCCCTCCTAACAAAACTGCAAGGCTGAGTGATGAAATACTAATGTTCAGTCAGAAGCCTTTGGAGTCAATGCAAGAGGCTTGGGGACGGTTCAAGGGATTATTGCTTGAGTATCCTCACCATGGGACTCCAGAGCAGATGCTGGGACAGAGGTTTTACATTGGTCTGAATGATAATCTGAAGGTAAATGTTGATGCTTCTGCCGGTGGAGCATTCTTGAGCAAGAATTTTGAAGAAGCCAGACAATTTCTAGCGACAATGGCACAGAACTCGGGTTCGTCAACAAGGGATTCATCAGTAGCACCAATTTTTCATTCAGTTGTAGTTAATCCAAATTCGTCAAAAGATGAGTAGTTGGCAGCAATGATGACTCAGTTGCAATTGCTGACAAAGAAAATTGATGAAGTGGGAACCAAACAAGTTCATATACTTGATGCTACGTATGGTGGATTATGCGCCCCGCGCGCTATCCAAAAGGTACCTGATCCAGTTTACAATGAGTTTGATCCTCAGTCTCAGGTTTACAGGGAAGATGTCAATTATGTGAACAACTATGGTGGCCAGAGACAAGGAGCCCAACAATGGGGACATCATCCTCAACAAGTACACTATCGACCTACAGTACTACAGGGTCAAACAGTGCCATACCAGAGGCAAGTTGGGTATAATCAGCAGGCTCATCAACAGAGATATGTACCACCACAACAGCCAGCAGCAGTTCAAAAAGATGACAGTTTGTCAAGAATTGAAGGCATGTTTCAGCAGTTAGTGGCACTCAAGGCAAAATACAGGAGCAGTTGACGACACAGGACACCGCTATCAAGAATATTGAGACACAATTGAGGCAGATTTCTAAGGCTTTTGAACAATAGACCCCAATGAGCTTTGCCTGGTGACACCGTTGTAAATCCCACCAGGACAACAAACAGTTGATGGCAGTGAGTCTCAGGAATGGTAGAGATTTAGATAGAGAGTAAGAGCTTCAGCGTGCCAATAATGATGATTTGCAGCATGTACCAGTCAGAGTAGATTTGATGAGCCTCTTAATTTGACAGAGTTAGAAAACCCTAAGGCAAAAGAAGCCGAACCAACTCCAGAAGTAGAAGCAGAAAAGGCACCTGAGCAAGATGCCTCCATTGTCAATGGGAGAAAGAGACCATCTCCTCCCTACCCTCAGAGATTGGCAAAGCACCAGAAAGAGGACCAGTACAGAAAGTTTATTCAGATGCTGAAGATAATTCAAGTAAATATTCCTCTGATATGTTTACCTCGATCAGAAGTAGTACTGCTTTAAATTGGAAATGTTCCAATTCAAAGGTTCAGGCGCACCTTGAAGATCTTCAATTTGATAAGATCCTTTCCCAACAATTGCCTTGACTCTGTAAGGTCCTTCCCAGTTCGCAACAAGCTTTCCCCCGTTTTCTTCCTTCGTTGATTGGTTTGTGGCCTTTAGCACGTAATCGCCAACTTTGAAATCTCTAAACTTGGCTTTCCTATTGAGATATGCCTCGATCTGTCTTTTTTAAGCCGCTAGCCGAACCAAAGCCGGCTCTCTTTTCTCCTCGAGCAGATCCAATTCTATGCGCATAGCCTATTGATTTGTATCTTCGGTGGTATGGGCATACCGAAGATTTGGTTCGCCCACTTCCACAGGGATGAGGGAATCCATACCATAAGCAAGTGAAAAAGGAGTCTCACCGGTGCTGTTCTTCTCCGTTTTCCGCATAGCCCACAACACACCTGGTAACTCCTCGGGCCAAGGACCTTTTTTTTCATCGAGCCTTTTCTTGAGATTTTCAATTATGATTCTGTTGGAAGACTCAGCTTGGCCATGGCACTTGGATGATAAGGGGTCGAAGTGATTCTTTTGATTCTCCATTGTTTGAAGAAATCAGTGATGGCTACTCCCATGAACTGTTTACCATTGTCGCAAGCAATTTCCCTCGGGACACCGAACCTGTAGATGATGTTTTTCTTGATGAAATCGATTACTTGTTTTTGTTTAACCTCGGTAAGAGCTCCTGCTTCCACCCATTTTGCAAAGTAATCGGTTAACACGAGGATGAAGCGAACACCACCCTTTTCCTTCGGTAAAGGTCCAGCAACATCGATCCCCCACTTCATGAAAGGCCACGGTGATACTACCGAATGCAGAGGTTTGGCCTGTTGGTGGATCATCCGTGCTTGGCGTTGGCACTTATCACATTTCTGCACGAAGGCCTTTGCATCTGCACTGATGGTGGGCCAATAATACCCAGCTCTTAGTAACTTGCGCACCAAGGATTTTCCCCAAGTGATTGCCACACTCGCCTTCGTGCACCTCAGCCATCACGTACCTAGCCTCGTCGGGGCCCAAACACTTGGCCATCGGGCCGCAATATAACCTCTTGTACAAATTGCCCTCGATCAAGTGGTATGAGGCTGCTTGGGTTCTCAGCTTTTTGGCTTCCTTTTTATCTTGGGGGACAGTCCCCGAGTCGAAATAAGAGATGAACTTACTTCGCCAATCCCATCTGTTGTCCACCGAGTTGACTTGCAATTTCATCTCTCTCATTTGCGCGGACAACAACGAACCACCGAATCAGTCCCCGAGTGGACTTCATCGACCGCCGAACCCAAATTTGCCAGGGCGTCAGCCTTGGTATTTTCCTCCCGAGGCACTTGTTTAACTTGCCACTCTTAGAATTGGGCCAAAATTTGTTCTGCTCGGTCCAAATATAGTTGCATTCTGGGCTCCCGAGCCGTATAGTCACCGACCACTTGGTTCACCACCAGCTGCAAGTCACATCTCAACTCGATTCTTTCCACCCCCATTTCTTTAGCCAACTCCAAGCCTGCCAGAGCCGCTTCGTATTCGGCCTCGTTGTTGGTCACTTTTTTGAATCGAACCGAATACCTGATTTTCTCCCCGGTAGGTGCTTTTAGCACTATGCTTAATCCCGAACCCTTGGAATTAGTTGCCCCATCGCTGTGAAGTATATAGTCCCGAAGCTGTTCCCTTCGATATTGAGTTCTCCTTTTCGGCTTCGGGCAGAATCCAGACACTAAAATCAGCTACGAAGTCAGCCAAGACTTGGAATTTGATGGTTGTTCGGGGTTGATAAGTAATGTCGTACTCGCTCAATTCTACCGCCCATTTCGATAACCTCCCCGATAACTCTGGTTTATGCAGTATACTTCTTAAAGGGAAGGTTGAAACTACCGCTATTGGGTGACATTGGAAATAGGGTCGTAGTTTCCGAGCAGTAACAAGTAAAGCAAGTGCTAGTTTTTCCAAGTGTGGGTACCTGGTTTCAGCATCGAGGAGTGTTTTGCTCACATAGTAGATGGGATGTTGCTTGCAATCTTCCTCCCGAACCAGCACCTCACTAACTGACACTTCGGACACAGCCAAGTAAACTAGTAGTGTTTCACCCTCTTTTGGCTTGGCGAGCAACGGCGCGTTAGCCAGGTAGCGTTTCAAATCTTTCAGCACCTCTTTACACTCCGGTGTCCATTAGAAGTGATTGTTCTTCCTCAAAACGGAGAAGAATTTGTGGCATCGCTCCGAAGATCTTTAGATGAACCGACTCAAGGCAGTGACTCGGCCAGTCAAGCGCTGAACTTCTTTCACCCCGGTCAGCTCTTCGGGGATCTCCTCGATAGCTTTGATTTTATCTGGGTTGTCTTCGATCCCTCGTTCAAAGACAATGAACCCCAAGAATTTGCCTGATCCAACACCGAAGGCACACTTCTCAAGGTTCAATTTCATGCTATATTGCCTCAGAACAGCAAAAGCTTCCCTCAGATGATTCAGATGATCCTCCATTCGGATCGATTTGATGAGTATATCATCTATGTAGACCTCCATAGATTTTCCAATATACTCCTTGAACATGCGACATACCAACCTTTGGTAAGTTGCCCCAGCGTTTTCCAGACCGAAGGGCATCACCTTATAGCAGAAAGTACCTCGGTCAGTGATGAACGAGATTTTCTCTTCGTCCTTCGGGTCCATGAGGATCTGGTTGTAACCCGAATAAGCATCCAAGAAGGTTAATAGTTTGTGTCCAGCCGTGGAGTCTATTAACCTGTCTATTTGTGGCAATGGGTAGGAATCTTTGGGGCAAGCTTTGTTCAAATCGGTGTAATCTACACACATCCTCCACTTGCCTTTTTTTCTTCGGTACGACAACCACATTGGCCAGCCATTCGGGGTAATTTACCTCCCTTATGAAACCATTTTCTTGCAACTTTGTGGTTTTATCTTCGATCGCTTTCTTTTTAACCCCGGCATGAGGTCTTTTCTTCTGCTTCACTGGGGTGAATTTTGGGTCCACATTCAGCTTGTGGGTCATGATCTCCGGATCGATACCGATCATATCCGAATGAGACCAAGCGAAGCAATCACTGTTGGACTTTAAAATTTCAATGATCGCTTTTTTCGACTCCGGGTCCAACTCCGAGCCGACAAATACTTTTCTTTCTGGAAAATCTTTCAATAAGGCGAAAGACTCCAGCTCCTCAATAGTGGAGTCCTCGGCTTTCTGCTTCCGAGGCTCTTGAACGCATACGGGGATCTTTTCAACTTCTCCTCGGAGGTCCGCCTCGCTTGACCCCGGTTGCGTTAGTTGCTATTGCTTTGGCCCGGTCGGGGCGACTCCACTTTTCAACGCAACCGAGTAGCATTCTCTCGCTACTCGTTGCTCTCCTTTTATTGATCGAACCCCCCAAGGCGTAGGGAATTTGATCACTTGATGCAGCGTGGAAGGAACAGCTTCAATAGAATGGATCCATGGCCTGCCGAGGATCACATTGTATGCAATGTCCTTGGGCAACACTTTGAACAGTGTTTCTTTGCTAACCCCTTCAGCAAATGTCTTGAGCGTAATTTCACCCAAATTTTTTTCTGTAGAGTTGTTGAAGCCAGTCAACACTGTTGCTTTGGGGACAACTTTCCCTTTGAGCCACATCTGCTTAATGGCCCCGTAGCTGATTATATTGACTGAGCTACCGGGGTCGATCAAGACTCGCTTGATGTCGGAGTCCTTGATTCTTAACATGATGACCAAGGCATCATGATGAGGGAACATCATCCCATCACAGTCATCATCATCAAACACAATCTCTTTACCCCAGCCTCCTACTCGGGTTCTCTTCTCTATTGTAACCGATAATTTGGCGAATTTCTTTGCAGCCGCGAAATTCACCTTTCACCTCTGATCCCCCGGTGATGACATTTACAACTCTCTCTGGGGGTGAAGCCCGAGGTGGCTGCCCATCCCCTCGGTTCTTGGAGTAGTTGTCCTTCCCCTTGTTGGTGAGAAATTCGGCCAACACTCCTTTCTTCAACAAATGAGCCACCTCGAGGCGCAATGCTTTGCAATATTCGGTTCGATGGCCATAACCCGCGTGGAACTCACAGTGCAAATTTTGGTCTCTCTTGTCCGCTGGAGTTCTCATGTCTTTGGGCACTCTTACCCCAGCAGTTCCCTTGACTACGTGGACCAACTCCGAGGTCGATATATTAAAATTGTAGTCAGGGATCCGGGGCAAATCTTTCTTTGGAGCCGAAGCCGGGCCCGAGGAATTTTTCTGGTTCGAGTTGAAGTGGACCTTTCCCCCGAGCCGTTGGCTTATATGCGGGCTCGTAAACGAACTTCCAAAGGAATTCCCAACCTTTGGCTAATAGGCTGCCTCGTGGAGGTGTATGGCTCGTACCTCCCCTTCGGATTTCCTCGCGACGCTTCGGCGCAGTGCGAGGATTCGCTTCGATTTTTGTAGTTATAACCTCAGATTTTAAACTCGGCCTCCTCCAGCCTTATCTTGGAGTAGGCTCGTTTGTGCAAGTCTTCCCATGTCAGCACTTGGTACTGCTGAAGCTCTTTTCGCAACTCGGCCGTGGCGTCAGAGTTGCGTACGTTGATACCCTTTTCAAACGCCATGATGGCTAGGGTATCATCCATCCGAGGTAATTCCATGCGCTCAGCATGAAAGCGCTCAAGGAACTCCTTGAGTGGCTCACCGGGCTTTTGCTTCACTTCACATATGTCCTCCTTCCTTTGGAGGATTTTCTGGGCTCCGGTGTGGGCCTTTACGAAGGCGTTGGTCATTTCCTTGAAGGTGGAAATCAACCCCGCTGGTAAACACATGTACCAGCGTAGTGCTCCCTTCTCCAGGGATTCGCCAAATTTCTTTAAGAACATTGACTCGAGCTCTATCGCCGTTAAGTCATTGCTTTTTACCATTGCCATGTATTCCCTTACATGCTCTTTGGGATCGGTGGTCCCATCATACTTCTTTAAAAATATGAGCTTGAAATTCTTAGGAGTTGGAGCTGGAGCCTCTTCGGGCTTGAAGGGAAACTCCCTATATTGATCTATGTCAAGCTCGTCTTCGGTTTTTGTTATCCCCGGTACGCTTTCGAGGCGCTTTTCTACGCGTGCCTCGACGCGAGCCTCAACGCGAGCCTCGATGCGCGCCTCAATTTCTCTGGTCAACCTTTCAAAATCGACCGAGGATGTAGTTTCGACCACGGTGGGGATCGTCCCGAAGTGTGGCGTTGCGTTCGGTACATTTTCCGAACCCCCAGACGTGGCCCCATTGGGAGGTCCCCCTATTATCGCGCCCGTAGGAGCGAAGGTCGGGATGCCTCCGCCTGGAGCCGAAGGCTGGGTACCGCTTGGTGCTGAACTGTTCCTTGCCTCCAACGAGGCGCGGAATTTGGCGTTGATGTGCGCCTGCTCATCCTGCCGCTCTTGAAGGGCTCTTAGTGAATTAATAACGAAGGTTTGAAAAGCTTCAATCGTCATTGGAGATTGAGACTGTTGGTTCGACGGAATGTTAGTCTGCTGGTCAAGATTTCCACTACTGTCGGCCATGTCGTCGTTGAACCGTGTGCTTAAACGAAAAAGGACGTTGAACTTTGGAACAAAGCAATTCTGCTTATATCCCCACAAACGACGCCAATTTGTACGGGCCTAAATCGGTTTTAGGATCACAAATCGAATTTGGGTTAGAATATAAGCAAATATTCGTATCAAAGCCAATAAAATGCAAGTAAGTAAGCGTAAATGCGTAAAAATAACTGAATTTCAATATATGATGATGAGTACACAATTTGGCAGAGTTTCTGTATGTATTTCTGAATGCGTACAATATAAAATGAAGTACTATTTATAGGCCTAGGGGGCCTTGCCCACGTTCTCCACCATCAGTCATGCTTAAACCCACGTTCTTGGCATTAATGGAAGGAGTTAGTGGGATGAAGTAGTGGGCTGCAAAGCCGTTTGAACCAAGGCGATTCACCGAGGCTCAAGCATATGACCTCGGTGGTAAGGCCTTGTTGCTAGACCGAGGTAAATGTCACCGAAGCTCAGCTTGCGGCTTGCCTTCGGTGACGACCTCGACGCCTGACTTCGGCGATCCACTCGTTTGCTTCGGTCTCTGTCTTGTCGTCAAGTATTCGGTTGCTATCAGATCACGTGGCCGAGGCGAATCATCGCGAGCCGATTTTTACCCAATACAGGTTGTTTTGAAGATTACTTATGAATCCTTTCATAGTTGACCACTCTAACATAACAACCCTAGATTTAACGTTCTCATAAAGCGCTATGACATAAAGATAAGCCAGGGTTGGGGTGAGGTGTGTGTTTCCATGAAGGGAGAAGAAAATCAAAAGAAAAGGAGCTTATAGGGTGCGCATGCTTCTGCAGTTCTGCTACTGTGGATTGAAAGGTAAAAAATTGTGGACCTTTTGGCAGCTTTCTGCCAACAGATTTTGGCACGCCGAAATGGAATAGCTCACTGTTTTACTTTCAAAAGTGACCGAATTAAAGCCTTAGAAAATACTCCTAGTTATCTTGAGCAGAAGAAAAGTAACCGAACTCGATACATGCGTTGAGTTATGTTAATAATACTCCCTCCGTCCCAATTTGAGTGTCTTAGTTTGAATTGTCACGGAATTTAAAAAATATAGAGAGACTTTTCAATCTTGTGGTTCTAAATTAACGAATTGTGTAATGTACTAAAATATTCTTTGAATTTGTGGTTGTAAACTTGCTATGTATGATGTTTGAATTGTCAACTTACCAAATGTAGAAAGAGACACTAATTTGGGACAAACAAAAAAGGAAAGGTGGATACTCATTTTGGGACGGAGGGAGTAATAATTAAGTACTCCTCCGTTCTACAGAGATTGTCATGTTTTAGATTTTAAGAGTGAAACTTTATTACCTAGAATCAGTGGTGGACGCAAGATTTTTGTTAAGGGGACTCAAAAAATTATAGTTGTTGTATATGCGACTCGAACTAAGGGCCTAAGCCATAAGTTTGATACCCCTTCACCACTAATCTGAAAAATCTTTTATTTTCAACGGGACTCAAATCTAATATATATCCAATAATTCTGTTGAACGACTAGTGAGTGCTGACCATTGTAACGTAGAATAGGGGCCAACGACCATAAAGAAGGATCTTCCAATACTTCAATGTGAAATTAGGGGCCTAAGAAGGATCTTCCAATACTTCAATGTGAAATTAGGGGCCTTAATAACCAAATTATTTTAAAACATCTCATCCTCTTCTTTTTTTTTTAATGTACCAATATAATTAACACATGCAATATTCTGCACAGTCGTATGAAATCGTGATGATAGCCTCTTGATATCTTGTTTGATTCTGTTTATTTTCAAGTAGAAATCCTCATTGTGGAATTTGCATGCATAGTGAAAGGAGAAGTATAAGAAAATGCATGAATCAACTTGGAAACACAACTTTTAGGCCAAAACATAGGGTCCGTTGGTTGGGGGTCTTCCCCCAAGTCTTTTAATAAGAAAAAGGATTCCTAGTTTTAAATAATAGGTGTAGGGTGTTGTAAAACTAATAGTAAAGTAGTGCAAGAACAAGATAAAATATATGAGATGAGAAGGAAGAACATGTATTATTCTCAAAGTGTTTCAAGTGTGTCTTCCATAGACAAAATGTCCTCTATTTATAGGACACCAATACATAGGAAGTTACAAGTCATCCCAAAGGTTATAAGAATTAAGAGGTCCCTAAATGAGGAATTAAGTAGGATAGTGGGGAGGAATTAAGTAGGAGAAAATAGGGTAGTAAACTATAGACTACAATTGAATAATAGCGAGTAGTGGTCATCCACATTAATACCAAATACATGGATTTACAACATAGGGGCCTTATTTAGGATTAGTATTAATAATTTAAAAGATAAGTTCAAAAGAACCCTCAAGTTTATAAGTTTGCACTTTAGCCCATCTTTACAAAACCCCAAACCTACCCCAACAATAGTAAAAAATATTTCCCTCCAAACACCCAAACATTTCGCCGTCTTCCCCAACCCCATTTTCTGTCCACCATCGCCGGCGACCTGCCGGTCATTTTTTTTTTCACTTTTTGGTTCAATTTCAGCTCCCTCATGAAGACCAAACCAACATTTCCAACTGCATTGGTCCATTTCGATCAGATCTAGAATTTCCCAAATTTGACAAAATTGTATAATTATTTCACCATTTTTTCACGGCTATTTGACCTATCCCTTGAATTGGTAAGTTTTCCTTAAGCTTTAGGTTGTTTAAATGGAACTGGGAAAAGCATTTTGTCGATTTTGCCGATTTTTCACGTCTGGGTTTTTCTATGGTGAAACATCCGTTGTCATGTTGCAGAGATGCTTAAACATTACTTATGATGTTTAAAAAACATTCGTCCTCGTGATGACTGGATGTTTAAACATTTAATATGATGTTTAAACAACATCCGTTAGTCAGTTCGCATAATGTTTAAACATCATAAGTGATGTTTAAACAACATCCATCGTCTGGTTCCATAGACGTTTAAACATTACTTATGATGTTTAAACAATATCTGTCGTCATATTTTTAAATATCTTGTGTTTTTATTAGATGCTTAAATCATAAGGTTTGTTTTTACTTGAATTGCTTAATTCATCATCTGGCACATCTTATGAAACATCTGTAAGAATGTGTAAACATATATTTGATGTTGTGCACACTCTGTTATATGTTTAAACATAGTTGTGTTTTCATAATGAGATGTTCCAAACATCAGTCACAGTCAGTGAAACATCTTGATAGATGTTCACACATTATGAATTCCTGACATAATGCATAAAACATAACTATAATATTTCACGTTCTTGGCTTTATATAAATATTTGTATGATGAGTATCATGCTATGAAGGCCTAATATATTTCTTTTTTTCATGTTTAGGACTCATGACAGTTAAATGGCGCCGATATTAATAGGAGTGGATTATCTCGGGCAATGGGTGGAGAAGACAAAATGTTATACTTGGGTTCCAGTGATTAAAGAATGTAGATCGATTCTTGTGAGTAAGGAGGCTACCTATGCTGATTTGGTAGGGAAAATAATTCAATGTTGGGAGATAAGTGAGAATCCAAGAGATCTTTATATTACGTACATGATGACCGTCGCAAAGCAAAAGATTGCCCCTTGTAAAATAAGGAATGATAATGATGTCTCTCTATTTATGGCTGTCGTTGATGCCGCAGGTGCTAGGCCAACTCTTAGGATAAATGTTGTTCCTAGGTCGGAAGAATTTTCAAATTCAAAAGAAATGAAAAATCAGGTGTTGGAAGACATTGGGGATGCTCCATTGAACATGGATGTGCCTGGAAAGGAGGAAGTAGGAGAAGCAGCACAAGATGAAAGTGGGGTAGGTGATTCTAGACCTACCTAGAGTTCAGTGCCATCACAACTCAGCAACGATCGCGAAGACGACACTGGTTTTTACAAGGGCCAAACATTTGCGGACAAGCGTGAATTGGTTGTGTTGTTGGAGTTGGCAGCAGTGAAGAAGCCTTTTTATTTCGAGACAATGAGGAACAAGAAAAAAGTATGGTGATTGCGAGCCATTAAGTACAAAAGTGTGGATATTTTTTATATCACCGTATACAACGGCGAGCACACTTGTGGCTCCGAGCATGTTAAAAGCCACCATCCGCACGCCATGTGTGACGTCATTGGTGAGTATATGAAAAGTAGGTTTATTGATGGTAAAGCACTGAGCTCAAGAGATATTAAGAGAACAATTTTTGCAGATTTGGGTTGTAATATAAGCTATTGGAAGTGTCTAAATCGAGGTAGTGTTGCAAAGAGCTTGGCAAGGGGGACATACGAACACGGTTATGCTTGTCTTGATGCATACTGTTTCATGATTAGGAAATTAAATGAAAGAAGCAAGACTGGATTGGTAACTGATCAGAGAGGGAGGTTTCTGTATATGTTTGTGTCTTATGGTGCCTGGATTAGGGGGTTTGCTAGTATTAGAAAAGTCTTTTCTGTTGATGAGACTTTTTTGACTGGCCCATATGGGGGAGTGTTGCTGTCTGCTGTGGGACAGGATGCTGAGAATCACATTTATCCTATTGCATTTTGTGTAGTTGACAAACAGTGTGATGTCGCATATGAATACTTCTTTGAACAGTTGCTCGGTGTGATCCCCGATAGTGATGAGTTGTGCATTATTTCCGATAGGCACAAAAGCATAGAAAAGGCTGTTTCCAAGTTTTTCCCTTCAGCTCATTATGGTTATTGTATTAGGCACCTTGCTGAGAGCCTCCGCTCGACGTTTTATTGTGGAGATCTCCTTTCCAAATACTATTTGGCTGCAGAGGCATATCTTTTAAGTGAGTTTAACACTCATTTTAAAGAGATTGAAACTTTGGATCCAAAGGTTTCCAAATATCTAGTGGAGAAAGTTGGGCTTCATAAGTGGAGCAGATGCCATTTTACTGGAAACAGGTCGGTCTTAATGTTCCAAAAATGTTCTGTTTTCGAAGACTTAGCTGAACTGCTTAAACACATGGAAGATGTTTAATCTTTGTTCCATATGTTTGAAACACAAGAATGATGTTTGAACCATTAGGCCTATGTTTGTGACACCTGATTGATGTTTGGAACATTCTTAATAATGCTCATGTGTTTTGGCTTTTTGATTTCAACATCTGTTAACATGTTTAAACATTATGTTAGATGTTTGGCACATAAAAGAGATGTTTGCAACATTCTAATTGATGTTTAAGTGTGTAGGCTTGTCTTTTTTCAACATCTGAACAAATGTTTAACCATTTTGTTTGATATTTAAAACATTTTATAGTGATGTTTGAGATTACATTTTTTTAAATTTTGATGACTGCAACATCTGATGTTTCAGACATTTTTGTATATGTTTTAAACTTTATGATGGATGTTTCATTTGTGATAGATGCTTCAAACCTTTATGTCAGCTTGTTTAAGAGTTTCTTTCTTTTCAAATATTGTAGGTATGCGGGTGACGACTACAAACATTACGGAGTCCGTTAATGCTATGTTTAGGGATGTGAAGGACTTCCCAATTGATGCCTTATTTACTGCTATCACTAAAAACTATGCTGAAAAGTTTCATCATAGGCGCATGAAATTTTTACAGAGTTCCAACACATGTGTCAAAATGATTGAAACTAAAATATCACTCAATAATTCACTGGGCAGCAAGCTTGTGGTCCATCAAAAGAATAACTCTGAATTTGATGTTTCTGGGGGGGGGGGGGGAGGGGAGGGAACAACTGATAAAGATGCTACTGTGGGTCTACATAATAGAACTTGTACCTACAGGGAGTTTGATTATGACAAGATACCTTGTCGACATGCTATGGCAGCAATCCGGATGAAGTTTGGTGCAGATTATGGGAGAAGAATCTATGATTACACTTCTCCGTATTAGTATGTTGATTCTTACCTGCTTGCCTATGCAGAAACTGTCCATGCAGTCCCAGATGAAGAATTTTGGCAGGATTGTCCTACTGAGCTAGTTTAGAGTAAACCTTCCATCCCTTACGTGAAGCCCAAACATGGACGAAGGAGGATAAAGAGGATTCCATCAATTGGGGAACGATTTTCCTCGAGGAAGAATCGTTCTGGCATTTGCAAAAGGCTTGGCCATAAAAGAACAACCTGCCCAACTGTTACAAGACCTCCAGTTGTGAATGAAGAAGGAACAAGTGATGTTTTTTCAGTTTAAGACAATGCTTTATTTGATGGCATGCTTTGAGACAATCTATTTAATTTGTAATGTTTTATGACAATGGTCTATGTGGCCCGTGTTTTAATTTGTAATATTTGTTTAAGACAGTCTTTTTATTTGCAAAACTGCACGTCTACACTGAAAAGACATATTTAGTCCACAAGGTGTCTCTTTAAGTGTAAACGGTGACTTTTAAAAATCACCATGACAACCTATTAATACCCAACACTACATGCACGAACAGTACATGAAAATTTTCCATCACTAACAGCTTCAACAACAAAAATATGTCTGAAGCAAGATTAAATGAACCCTTACAGGTTGGCAATAGTGATCAGGCATCGCGTCAAAACCAACCAATACAGAATGCGCCATAAAGAGAACGACGAGGCGATATAAATTGGGAAGTTGCAATTCTAAAGGACGACATGGCGGAGATGAATCGATCCATGGAAACACTACGAGCAGATTTCTAGCGTTTAAGGTACAGGCACGCCAGGGATCACCGAAGGGTCATGCAAATAATTACAGAAATTTTGAATGAACTGGAAATGGAGATTGTAGAAGGATGAAGTTTGTGATATATTTTAAGTTTTTATATATGATCTAGTTTCTTTATTTAACACGTTATTATGTTGTGAACCCCATCTAAGTTTCATATATCATGTAATTTTGGTTATCACATGTATTAGTGTATTGCATTCAGTTTCTATAAATGACTACTCGATTTGTGTCTTCTTCTTATGTTTTTTCTCATTTTAGTATAAACATCATAACAGATGTTACAACATCAGTTACAATGTTCCAACATCATAACAGATGTTACAACACAAGTTACAATATTGCAACATCGTCGATGATGTTTAAACATAACGTAAAATGTGTATAATCCTGCTGGATATAGCACATATCATATCATATGTTTAAACATCGACGTTTAAACATCCAAGCAGATGACACGACCCGGAATCCGGTTAGGCCGTGCGGGCACCCGACATCCTCCCCTAGACCCGTCGGGCGAACTCTTACCAATTAAATTAGGAAAATAAATATAATAGTTCATAAATAAGGACAAGACTTAAAAAAACACACAGACATATTGACACTTCTAAGCTGTACGAAAGAAAATTACAGCTAACTACCCAACATACTAAGTTTAGGGCTATCCAGACTAGACATCTAAGAGTACAAAAGAAGATAGATACCTCCTGGAGGGAGAAAAATGCAACTGAAATAATAAACAATAAACTGGTGGCCATCCAGAATAAAAGCTGGCTCACCCTGACAGCTGAAGTCGTCTTCGCTCCTGAACAATGTGGCGAACTCCATCTTGGAGCGAACCTGCCGAAACGAAATAGATAGACAAGAAACAAAGAACAAACAAGGGTGAGTCAAAAGGACTCAATAAGTAGGGCAGACTAGCCACCTCAAATAATAGGATAGCTAGCCAGGGAGAAAAGAAACAGATAAACCCAATTCCTCTTATTTAAATTACAAAAAGATAGAGCCAGATAATAACTAGAAACACGTATGAAACCTTAAACTCAGCCAGGAATACGAGCCAGGAACATATCAACAAATAAGCAATGCACATATAAGCAGAACAGTAGTTATGTACCACAAATCTATGCAATGGTATGAAAATGAAATGAAACGAGATGAAATGAAATGAAATGAAATCTGATGCAAAGGGTCACATGTGCCCGTCCTCCCATCTCGAAGCGGAATACTCCTGCATTCGAGGGGAATCCAATCTGATAACCAACTGGAGCAGAATACTCCTGCTCCTGGGGCGGAATACTCCTGCACCCGATATAATATAAACCAGAGGCGGAATACTCCTGCACTCTCTTGGGGTGGAATACTCCTGCACCCGATATAATACAATGGAGCGGAATACTCCTGCTCCTGGGGCGGAATACTCCTGCCCTCAATATGATACAATGGAGCGGAATACTCCTGCTCCTGGGGCGGAATACTCCTGCACCCAATATGATATGCAATGTAATGCATATGAATGACGTATAATGCATATGAATGCAATGTGATGCAATAATAACCCTTCACCGGCGCGGGACTCTCATCGACAGCCGGGAAGTAGATGCCAACTCACAGCCAGAGTACACTGCTCAGTTCCTCAATGCAATACCAACAACAGGACATAACATATAATACACAATGTAAATCCAAAGCTAAGGCGTAAGGAGTACGCCTATCGGCAGCTACACACGTAAGGAACACGTGGTAGAAAATCCACGAGACCAGGTGCCTCCAAAGAAATGGATATAAACACTTACCTTGTTACAAAGTTAGTACATCCATTCAATAACCGCTTGTCCTTTGGTTTCATTGCCAAACGATCCCACTCTATTCAATAAGCAGAAAAAATATATCAAATTAGGCTAAAGGCTTCATTCCTCACATATTAGGGCAATCCAGGTAGGAACCTGATACCTTATTCACATACTCAATACGCAGGCCAGGCCTATGGTTACATAACCAAACCCTAAATAAATTACATTTATAAGTTTCCCATAACTTACTGAGTATGAATATATAATCAATTTCGTTATCAGGGTCCATTTGACCCTTTAAACTATTAATTGAACCTATTAAAATGATGTATAATATTCCAAGTTTTACCGTTAAAATATATTCAAACACACGTAATAAACTCAAATAATATATTAGGATCATTACCTGAATGTTTCAGGGTGAAAATTCTACTTTTCTCCGGCCCCTTTTCTCATTTTCTGGCATTTTTTTTCCTCACTGCGTTTTTTTCATTTCTCTCTGCTTCTCCATCATTTTTCTTTCTGTTTTTCCGTTCTTGGATATGCTTAAGTAGCATATATGACTACACCGCCATTCATTTTGACTTTTGTCTTTTTCCTTTTTTTTTTTGTTTTCTTTTATTTTATTTTCTTTTCTTAACGAAAATTAAACGGTGCCCTACGATATTCGAAATAATTCCAAACTTTGCATACAAGTTGTACAAAATATATATAACATACTCGCGAAGGCGGATCTCAAATCAGACTCCCGAAACTCAAGAT
Organism: Petunia x hybrida; assembly: GCA_037355625.1. Taxonomy (NCBI): domain Eukaryota; kingdom Viridiplantae; phylum Streptophyta; class Magnoliopsida; order Solanales; family Solanaceae; genus Petunia; species Petunia x hybrida. Next base: position 1,194,582 of record JBBBVM010000974.1, read on the forward strand.
GCGAATTTAGATGAAAAGAAGTCAAATTATTTAACTTTCGGCATTTTAGCGGCAACTAGCCGAACAACATCGAAATTCACTTTCGAAAAATCACAAAAGTCACAAATAATCATACGAACCTAACGGCACTTTCCGATTTTGATTCGGAGCTTGTTCGCCAAAACCGAGCTCGAAAATCCCTTTTTACTATTTATCGACAATAAAAACTGAAATCTTCTACCGATACGTACCAAACGAGGTCTGATTTAGCTAAAATTTTACAGACAGGTCCTAATGGATATTACGAACATTTTAAAATTAGCGGCACGCCAATCGGAGTCCTAACTTTCGAAACGACTGGCGGAGGTCGTTTCATTCTCCTCCACTTAAACTCTCGTTCGTCCTCGAACGAGCCTAATTCTAAAGCAAGATTCACGCTGATAAGAAAAGCACTTGCACGACCTTCATAAACTATCCCACAGAATTTTTCTCATGATTACAGAATCAAGATTATAACACGAACACCGAACTCTTGGAATAGAACATATCTGGATAATATGATAATACCATTGCCCGGATTATTCTGACTAAAATGATCCTTCCTCAATTACGAGAGGAGAGTTCTACATTTTTGAAACAAAAATACACGAAACTTTGAATGGGTTAACATGATTCAGCCGATAATCACCTCTTCGATATACCTTTCGATATAGAACAGGTCGATGGAACTAAGAATTAACTCACGCTTGATGCAATAGAGGGAAACTTTTGAGGTACCTTATCACTACACACTATAAAAGATTTGATGCAAGCTATATTATTTCTACGGACGCACTATGCAACACCTCAATTAATGTTAGGGTTCGTCTGCAAGCTCCTTGTGGGAATGTAGATACTCATATCCTAATGTATGTTAAAGGTTCATCTTAACAGGGTCTATCGTATAAGGATAAGGATCATACAACTACTACTGGATAGTATGATGTAGACCAAGAGCGATCTTCAGACTGGACATCTACCTCAGGGTATTGTCTTTGAATTGGAAATATTATGACTTGAAAAAGTAAATATAAAAGAGACATGTAGTTGGACCATGAGCTGAGGCAGAATACCAGCAACAAAGTTGATTACATGAGTACTTACAATGCTAAAGTAACCTCTCAAGGAGTTGAGGTGTGAAGGAGATATGCTAATGATGGATGGACGACAAGCTGCACTAGACCTTTAAATTTTTTCATGAAGTAAAACAACGTCAATATGAGGATCCAGTTCTGGTTGAATACAGACAGATAGCCAGAAGAAAACTGGAGTCACCATACAGGGTTACTACTGACAGTGCTCTCATGTATAAAGATAGACTTTGAGTTTCTGATGTTGCAGATTTACGTGGATAGATTATGATGGAGGCACATTATTCCAAATACAGTATTCATCCAGGTTCGACTAAGATGTACCATGATCTTAAGCAGATTTATTGGTGGGACGGAATGAAGTGTGACATAGCAGAATTTGTGGCTCACTTTTATTGCCAGCAAGTTAAAGTCGTGTCATCTTTCCAGACTTTATGCTTTCAGCAGATAGGTACGTATATATGATCCGGTTGCCAGCTTATCTCTAGCATTAATAGATTATTAATGGGTTTAGCAATGATCGACACTCATTGTAGGTTTCTGTCGTGGCCTTAGGTTGGGTCGTGAGAAAAGTGGTATCCACACCTCAGAGATTTAATATTACCATTAAGTATTTGGAGGAAGACTCCTCCACTTAAAGCACAAACTCATGCAGCCATTTGAATAGGAATAACCATCCTCGCACAGTCTACTGGACTAAAGAAGATTTAGCTAAAAGCTGAATGTAGGCAGACCTAAGCTACCAACTACCCTTTCGAGTTGCCAACCAGCTGCAACTCTTGAGTTCACAACTCCATACCCTTTCCGTAAACACCACCGCCTGATGGATGGTACTTCTATATAAAAATTTCGGCAAAGTTTCCCTAAAACTGGATGATCCGCAAAAACAGAACCAGCACTATACTATACATGGGAATGGATACCCGGATAAACTGATAACATAAACATGTTAAGCGGATAACAAGATGAGACAACTGGATGACATAATAAATCTACAGATAGAATGTCTGGACAGCACCACTGTCCTGATTTTCAACCTAAACAATAATATGCTTACCCGGTTACCTTGACATGCACTCTGGCTCAACACAGGGAACATCACAATAGGTTACTGATCGCCTAAGCTCACTAGTGCCGGACGAAGAAGAAATGGAAATGGATCGAGGATAGAAATAATTAGAGCTTCAGGAAGTTCATCTTCTTATTTGCTTGGCTACCAAAGCTAGACTGCTTACGAGTCAAAGTAGCCCAAGAATCGCAATTGAAGAAACAGATATTAACTGAGCTTTATGGAACAACATCCATGCCAATTTGACCTCCCAATAAGAAGGAAACTCTGACAATTTACCAGAATACCCTTTTATAACAAAGACAAGCTCATAGAATAACATGACTTTACTAGCGTTTTGAACCAAGAGGAGATACGCAGATCGAATATTACTTACTAATCACTTTGCACCGGAAGAAACGATAACGTTTTCTGATGGTGATGAATTAGGATCCCATTATCCTACCAACATTGAATTTCGAGGAGAGGTAAACTGAATTGACATAATAACAGAAGGTGGCGTAACAAGATGCCAAGCAGACAATACCGACACTCACTCCCAAATCTCTCACATTTAAATAAGACAAACTAGTAGGGTCTCACAAATTTCCTGAATAAATCATACTAGAAGTTCATCCTTCTAAAGAAATCGATTCTTAATATAAACGGCACTTAAGGAAACCATCGAAACATGATAAGACACGCCATTTCCAGATCGATCGAAAGAATCAAATCTTACTCACATTTAAGAGAAGAAGAAATCTCAGGGTCTACTATATCGGATACCTCAGCATCCCGCAAGACAAGCAGTTCATAGAACTACCTCTGCAGCTGAGCTAAGCAACTATTCTGATAATCACCTTCTGAAGAACCACTGCCACCATGCTCTCGACCTCTACCGGATGGTGGCATTTCTTTTGCTGATTGAGATCTAAATGAAATCCCATGCGACTGTGCAGGTGCCTGATGACGAGAGAAGGACGACTGTCTACTTGCTGGAGTAAGGGAAAACTCCTCAAATGATAGCCAGACTCACAACAATGATAACAGAAAAACTCTTCAAAATATAATCAGACTCACGACAATGATAACACCCTTTCGCTAAATAAAGGAACTGGGCAGATTGTTGATAGTTGTAAAGAAAAGACTGAATCTGATCTTGACGAGCTACTGGCGCACTCTAAGAATTACGTGACACAAGCTGAGATAACTTGGAAGGTGACCTCCCAAAATAATCAAAACTCTTACCTCCAAATGAGGTACCATGGTTGCCCACCAGGGCCACGGGATCTCTTACTTTCCCGCTCTAACTTATTGTATGCCTTGAACCTTCGGGAAATATTAACAACAACATCAAATAAAATCCCAACCTCAATTTTTCGAGCCATCTGGGATCTCAAGGAAGGAGAATGGTCACCAATAAATCTTTGAATCTCTCGAAAGGCTCATAGACTAGTTCTAATGCATATTCAGCCATTCTATAGAATTCAATCTTATATTGTAAAACCAACAGGCTAACCGACAGGCTACCCTGTCCAATCCACTCGAACTGGCAACACTTTTCATCTCGTTCGCTACTCGAAAAGAACTTTCCATGAATCTAGAAGAAAAACCGAACCAAGTTAGCTAATAAGAGAGCGGCCCACCAATTCAAGGCTGGACCCTGAAACTGGAAAGCAGAATAATACACAACATATTGCTCGAGATAACCAACAGCCTGAAGGATATGCTGACATCATTTTATTTTAAAAATTTACACAGGGATTATTTGATGCATGGCTTAACAACATCAGAAAGTTCAATTAGGTAGAATAATGCAGCCTCTTCGGACACTCGGACTGAGCTATTACCTGGGCTAGCTAACCGGCCAGAATAGCTAGAGGCGCAACACATACTGCCTCCAGAACATAATTTACTGCGGCAACATTAAGAACAGGAACAGGAGCTCTCTGAGACCGAACATCTGCATCTGCGGCAACCTGATAAGCTTCCTAGAAAATAATAGGTTATTGTGGTATCTGCGTCGCCACGATTCTCGTAAAAGTATCGCAGAGAGCCAAGGGAACCACAAGGCCCTGCTCCCTTGCCCAACGCGAGCTCGTACAGCTGGGACCTCCATAACTAGATCGTCAGCACGACAAGAAAAACTCTCGGGGCTTCGTCAGTGCTAGCCCCTGGCTAGACTGCTTCGTCTTGAACTCATACCGTTTGCTGATTTGTCGCACGAGGGTTTCACAATTACCGCTAAGGAATTAAAAAATTAACGAAAATACTTTTGAATCCTTGACCGATACACGATCAGAAAAGAAGGAAGTGAAACTTCCTAAATGCCATCATAGCCTCTCGTAGATAAGTACGGACGTCTACGTACCCATCAGCGAGACTCTTCTAGACACTGTCTTAGTCTGGATAGACTCTAAACCGGGCTCTGATACCAACTGACACGACCCGGAATCCGGTTAGGCCGTGCGGGCACCCGACATCCTCCCCTAGACCCGTCGGGCGAACCCTTACCAATTAAATTAGAAAAATAAATATAATAGTTCATAAATAAGGACAAGACTTAAAAAAAAACACAGACATATTGACACTTCTAAGCTGTACGAAAGAAAATTACAGCTAACTACCCAACATACTAAGTTTAGGGCTATCCAGACTAGACATCTAAGAGTACAAAAGAAGATAGATACCACCTGGAGGGAGCAAAATGCAACTGAAATAATAAACAATAAACTGGTGGCCATCCGGAATAAAAGCTGGCTCACCCTGACAGCTGAAGTCGTCTTCGCTCCTGAACAATGTGGCGAACTCCATCTTGGAGCGAACCTGCCGAAACGAAATAGATAGACAAGAAACAAAGAACAAACAAGGGTGAGTCAAAAGGACTCAATAAGTGGGGCAGACTAGCCACCTCAAATAATAGGATAGCTAGCCAGGGAGAAAAGAAACAGATAAGCCCAATTCCTCTTATTTAAATTACAAAAAGGCAGAGCCTGAAAATAACTAGAAACACGTATGAAACCTTAAACTCAGCCAGGAATACGAGCCAGGAACATATCAACAAATAAGCAATGCACATATAAGCAGAACAGTAGTTATGTACCACAAATCTACGCAATGGTATGAAAATGAAATGAAACGAGATGAAATGAAATCTGATGCAAAGGGTCACATGTGCCCGTCCTCCCATCTCGAAGCGGAATACTCCTGCATTCGAGGGGAATCCAATCTGATAACCAACTGGAGCGGAATACTCCTGCTCCTGGGGCGGAATACTCCTGCACCCGATATAATATAAACCAGAGGCGGAATACTCCTGCACTCTCTTGGGGCGGAATACTCCTGCACCCGATATAATACAATGGAGCGGAATACTCCTGCTCCTGGGGCGGAATACTCCTGCCCTCAATATGATACAATGGAGCGGAATACTCCTGCTCCTGGGGCGGAATACTCCTGCACCCAATATGATATGCAATGTAATGCATATGAATGACGTATAATGCATATGAATGCAATGTGATGCAATAATAACCCTTCACCGGCGCGGGACTCTCATCGACAGCCGGGAAGTAGATGCCAACTCACAGCCAGAGTACACTGCTCAGTTCCTCAATGCAATACCAACAACAGGACATAACATATAATACACAATGTAAATCCAAAGCTAAGGCGTAAGGAGTACGCCTATCGGCAGCTACACACGTAAGGAACACGTGGTAGAAAATCCACGAGGCCAGGTGCCTCCAAAGAATGGATATAAACACTTACCTTGTTACAAAGTTAGTACATCCATTCAATAACCGCTTGTCCTTTGGTTTCATTGCCAAACGATCCCACTCTATTCAATAAGCAGAAAAATATATCAAATTAGGCTAAAGGCTTCATTCCTCACATATTAGGGCAATCCAGGTAGGAACCTGATACCTTATTCACATACGCAATACGCAGGCCAGGCCTATGTACAGGGTTTATGGTCACATAACCAAACCCTAAATAAATTACATTTATAAGTTGCCCATAACTTACTGAGTATGAATATATAATCAATTTCGTTATCGGGGTCCATTTGACCCTTTAAACTATTAATTGAACTTATTAAAACGATGTATAATATTCCAAGTTTTACCGTTAAAATATATTCAAACACACGTAATAAACTCAAATAATATATTAGGATCATTACCTGAATGTTTCAGGGTGAAAATTCTACTTTTCTCCGGCCCCTTTTCTCATTTTCTGGCATTTTTTTCCTCACTGCGTTTTTTCATTTCTCTCTGCTTCTCCATCATTTTTCTTTTTGTTTTTCCGTTCTTGGATATGCTTAAGTAGCATATATGACTACACCGCCATTCATTTTGACTTTTGTCTTTTTCCTTTTTTTTTTGTTTTCTTTTATTTTATTTTCTTTTCTTAATGAAAATTAAAACGGTGCCCTACGATATTCGAAATAATTCCAACTTTTGCATACAAGTTGTACAAAATATATGTAACATACTCGCGAAGGCAGATCTCAAATCAGACTCCCGAAACTCAAGATGCGAATTTAGATGAAAAGAAGTCAAATTATTTAACTTTCGGCATTTTAGCGGAAACTAGCCGAACAACATCGAAATTCACTTTCGAAAAATCACAAAAGTCACAAATAATTATACGAACCTAAGGGCGCTTTCGGATTTCGATTCAGAGCTCGTTCGTCAAAACCGAGCTCGAAAATCCCTTTTTACTATTTATCGACAATAAAAACTGAAATCTTCTTCCGATACGTACCAAACGAGGTCTGATTTAGCTAAAATTTTACAGACAGGTCCTAATGGATATTACGAATATTTTAAAATTAGCGGCACGCCAATCAAAGTTCTAACTTCCGAAACGACTGACGGAGGTCGTTTCAGCAGATGACGACACATATAGTGTTATGTTTATACATCGTATGTTGTCAACATATGACGATATGTTGTCAACATATCATTTAACGTTTAAACATATGTGTATATGTTTAAATATACCAATCTATTTTTTGCAAGTGTTCGACCATATTTTGAGTGATAAGAAGAATAATTACATATTTTGAATGACAACCTTTATGATTAACCATATAAAGTATTATTCATCGATATTTAAGGTGTTTGAAATGATAACAATGATGATTGATGTTTTTACCAATCAAGTTTGAGGTGTTTGAGTGAAAGGTATAAGTGTTATGAGTGATAATACAAACAACTTAGTGGTTTCATGTATTTTGATTGATAGGTGCAAATATTAGTAGTGATAACTCCAATAAGAAGTCGTTCTTATGTGTATGTGAGTGGTTTTGATCAAAATTTGAGTGAGAACTCTATTTTAACTTGCTCACTCATCTATATGAACATCAATAAATAAGTTTGTAGTGATCTATCAAATGAGTAGAGTTAACCTATGTTTTCATCGAAATTTGAAGGGTTTAAAAGTGAAAACGGTAATAAAAACACTCTAAAGTAAGTAATCATTGATAATTGAACTCATTCTTATTGAAAACTCAAACAAAAGCATAAACATATAATACGATGTTTAAGCATTTCATATAATGTTTAAACATTGGAAGTTATGTGTAAACATTTGTCAGCATATTCAAAACATCAACTTATATGTTTCAATATTTTCATAATATGTTTAAACATCAATTGTCATGTTTGCACATCGATCCTGATGTTGTGAACATACCCATATGATGTTCAAACATTATTCCAAGATGTTTGAACATTCATTGAGATGTTTAAATATTTTTTAATGATGTTTTCTAAAAACCGCTTTGATGCCAAAATTATTATTTGGTGCGAATGTGCAGTACTGTCTTGTGCCAATGAGAAGTCGTATTTTTGTATATGTGCAGTTATTTAAACGTATGAAAGGGAAAACATGAAGGGGTGTTTGTGAACTTATTAAGAGGTGGATGTGAATAGGCACATATGCAACCAAAAATGCACCAAGTTTAGCCTATATATATGTGCCATAATTACTTCAATCCAGCCAAAACAAAATCTGAAGCAAACAACATAAACAACCTGTAAACCAACCAAAGCACATCTGCAACAAGCAACAACAACAAAGATGTCTCGTAGAGGAAGGCACCCAAGTGCACCGGAATTTGATCGTAGACTGCCAAGGACCACCAAAATCGAGCATGTCCGTGAGGATATTGCATCTTTGGGCACAGATGTGGATCAGTTACCAGTTTATATTGAAAACGTGGAGGAGCAAGTGACGCAATTAACCAATAGGTTCGACCAATTCCAAGAGGAATATAAGAGAGATATAGATGTTATCAAGCGTATGCTCCGTGGTATTCTTGTTGAACTCAAGATTGACCCCGAGAACTATTCAGTACCATGATGTTCTCCAGCGGTAGACAAGTGAAGTGAAGCAATATTGTAGTTTGATTAATCTCCTTTTAAGTCTAGTATGATTTTTTTTTATATGATTGTGTTTAAGTTATTGTTACAAATTCAAACACCATATGCAATTATATTTGGATGTTGTTGTTAGATTTGGTTGTTGTTGTTTGCTTCACGAGTAGTTAATCATGTGCCTATTCACATTGACCTTCCCTTTCATACGTTAAAATAACTGCACATTCACACACATTGGCACCAAATATAACAGCACATTGAAACATAATATAGATGTTCCAACATCTGTTATCATGTTTAAACATACTAGAGATGCTCCAACATCAAGATTTATGTTTAAACATAATACAGATGTTCAACATCTTGCAATATGATCAAACATCATGCAGATGTTCCAACATCTTGCAATATGATTAAACATAATATAGATGTTCCAACATCTTGCAATATGATCAAACATAATGAGTCACACTACAACTTGTTTAAACAGAAAGTTGACAGTTTTAACAGAGAAACATACACACTAACATTAATAAAATTAACAACACCATAGATTATCCATCCATAACACAAAAATAATAAGTACTAAATAAAGCTAAGGCATAGATTATCCTTAAGTACGACAAGTACTAAACAAAAGTATAGATTATCCTTAATTACATGCCCAAAACACTTAAAATTGTTCAACCATCAGAAATAGTCATAGTAACATCCTACTATGAAACATGTCAACAACCCATTTTACCTTGAGAGAAACCATGCTTTCTTCATTAAGACTGTCCCAGGGAGTCTTCGTGAGAAAGTGCTCTATGAAAACTAAGGCATACCCACCTGATGCAGCGCGGGTGTGGGCTGTCAGAAGATCTATCATGCGCTCGTATGACCATGAGTTCTTATTCAGGATCTCTTCCAGAAAGTATTGGAACATCCCACACTGCTTGATGTAAATGGGGATCATGCAAGTGATTGGCTGAATGAGAGTGTCAAAAGCATCATCACTTTTGTCACCATAGTTGGAGTCGTACACCAAAATCTTTGCTTCCTCCACTAGGAACTCCAAGGTGACATAATGCTCTTCTACCAACTTGAACACACTCATGATCCTCTTGGATCCAGCCCAATTTCTACCCCAGTGGTTGGTGTCATACCCGATTTTTGACTCAACTCGAGGCGAGTTGGGTTTCGGAATTGACTGGGTAGCTCGTTTGAGTTCAAGTGTTGGAGTCGCCACCTAATATAGTTTTCTAAGGTATATTAGGCCACCTAAGTGTCTAAGGTCAAGTTTATCACACAAGTTTATCACACTAGTCTAGTTTTCAGAGATTCGAAAGGGTAAAAGTCCAAATGACTTAGGGAGAAGGTATTAGGCACTCCCCCAAGTCCCACGAAAGGTGGTTCCAGTCCGAGTCTATATTTTGGGATAAAATGGCGAATATTATCATACAATACTAACTTGGAATGTCATTTTAGCATTTAATTCAAGAGGGCAATAAATCTATGCAATTCAACACATATGCACACAAGTTTTATATGCGACCTATATTTAAGCCTAATCGTAAGTATAATGCAAATATGCAAGAGTGTTCAAATTCAGCCTATTTATGCAATTCTAACACTTAGAGCAATTTGTGCAAGTGGGCAGTTTTGCGAACAAATTTTAGATTTATATCAAAAACCAAATGGGTGTTATTTTTAAAATGAAATGTTAGCCATTTAGTGTCGGTGTGACTCGTCATTAATTGTTGAGCCCTAACCTTAATGGCTATTTTGTTTAGGGGTCAGTTTTTGGAAATATATAGGCGAAAGGGGCTGTTTTCAAAAATGAATTTCACACAAGCACATAAATGCAAACAAAGGCTGTCGCACGGAAAGTATATATGTATAGGTATAAGCATGCAAATATATGACTAAATGATAGTTGTAACTTTAGGAAAAGTACATATAAAGCGTATAAGTGACCCCAAATACTTTATACACCCCTATACACTATTAGATTAGTGTATAGGAGCATTTGAGTAGTTGAAAATCAGTTTAATACGCGTAAAGACCTTTTTTTGAAAATAGTTTTGGGCCTGGGCTGTTACGCAAAGAGGGGCAAACTTAGTTTTCAAAAAACAGTCCAGTGTAAACAACTATAACACAAATAGCCCCTGTTCAATGAAATTCCGGATTTTAAACATTCAGAAAGTATGCTCTATAGCATTTTAATTCTAGGACATATGTGAAATAGCCAAAACACTGTTATAGTTCACAGATCCCACCCAGAACATGCAGATTTTACAAAAAATACCTTAGAACTCCAATTCTCACTAAAGGATGCTATGCAGGTTTCAAGGATGTCATGTTTGGCCAGATAATGCAACATATAAGAGTGAAAGGGTCAAGAGAAGAGCTCCTGGGTGGCTGCACACACAGTGTAATAACTGTGTACCCCTGTTTTAAAGAATCCAGACAGGGAATCCTAAAATATACACAAATTAGGAACAGTGGGACAATCACAGAGACAAGCAATGGTCAGAGGGGGTGCCCTGTTCCTTAAGCATTAAGATCAAAGGCTGTCATTATAACAATCAGAGGTTTGCCAATCTAGAACCTCAGTACCAGCACTGGCTTAAATGGCTTCACCATTGACCCTATTAAGCTTTAGGATTCTCCTGTAGTCAATGAAGCATGGCATGGTCTGTCTGAGACCATCCAAACAAGCTGCAAGCACAAGGTTAGCAGGGGAATAGGGGGGAAAGGGAAGCCTGAATTGGGGCTTTGTCCAAATTAAGAGGGACTGATATGATAGGCTGCACTCTCAAAGTTCCTACCGATAAGAGAGATCGTAGGAAGGCAGAAGTGGCTAGCTTCGCCAACTTCATCCATCAGAAGGACGCCTATATTGCTATGAGTGTGCCCCTGTGTTGATGATCTACTAGTTGATTCAAGATCTGGGTGATTAACCCTATTTAACTAGTGCCGAAATCGGTCGGGAATCCGAAATGACGGCACAGCACAAGCCGCCATACCTCCGGAGGCTCCGCTTTGCCGCAGATCCACATGTTGCTCATCTCCCCCTGTTGGTGGTCTTACAGTAGCAATGGACGTAGAAGGAATTCTTGGTACTGTCCCTGCTGAGAAAGATCCTAATTTCCCAGAGAGTGCTTTTCCGGTGCGGTGTAACCAACAACTCAAGGCTATTAACCTTATCAACAATGTGCAACCAGCGTCCCTGCACTTTAGCAAAAAACTGGTACGATCCTATTGGATCATCCTAATCAACTGGACAAGGTTAACATGGACTAACAAAAAAAAAAAAAATAGAGTCTAAGCATGCAATGTTCAACCATAGGCAGTTTAAACTAAGCTAACATAGATGGGATGAAACAAACAAACTATCCAGGCATAGACAAATAGGAAGACATGTGCAGTAGGTAGTCAAGAAGAAGAAATACCTTTAGACAGTAAAAAATACAAAGAAGCAGTATGTATATTGATCAGGGCTTGCACGACAGAGCCAAATAGCCAAACAGAGCAATCGTTTTCCAGAAAGAAGAACATCAGAGAAGGAGATGTGTAAAGCTTCAGAAAAGTGTTCAGTAGCTTTTGTTTTTTTGTGTAGAAAATCTGTCCGTCTGTGAAGAAGAGTACCGATTTAAATAGGTATGAGGGGTAGTCCTAATTCTAACGGGTAAAAGAATTAAAGAAGGCAGGGGAATATTACTTCCCATAGTTAGGAAAGTCAGCCTAGTACCTCTTCCATATATAGACTAATCAGAAATCCTCAAATTAAGGTAAGTTAAATCTCTAATCACTAGGGTTCCCATCTCTTGAACACAATGAGGTCTAGGTTCAAAATCAGTCAATGAAAGCATATTCTAGGCTCAAAAATATCATGATCATCTTCTCAAATTTTCACAGATTCTTAAATTAGTACCCATCAATTACTATAACCATTTTCCAATCAAATATTAATCAAGGATTTCAAATCAAGTCAAACAGGATCCTTTAATTATGCCAGTCAAATTATCATTTCAATTTTAAGCATTTAATCGTAGAAATCATGTGTCTTGACAGAACCAAAGGCACATACATTGGGAACATGGATGAGTAGGACCCTTTTGCATTTAGGAACTTAATAAAAAAATGGCCTAAGGCACAGATTATAAGTATATTTCAACTAGACATGCGAGAATTCAAGGCCAAGTTTAACTTAAATCAGTGAATCATGCAAGAATTGTTAATCACACGGATTTTAACTAATTAAATTGTCAAGTAACATACAAACACGTTGGTGCATAGAAAATTAGGCAATTTTAGGAGTAGCGTCACATAGGTTCAGCAACGTTAACAAAGACAAAGGTTACCCGTTTTCGAACCGGGTCGAGTCAAATCGACCCGTCTCAAATCGACTCGGCATGAAAAGTTTCTTACCCCTTTTAGGCGACAACATCGTTCAACAAAACCTGAACCCCATCAGAGGCGTTTCCCGGCAGTGGTGACTCAGTTAACAAGGGTCAAGATTTTCCCTTGTCCAAATATTGTCAAAAGTATATAAGTTTTGTAGCGGATGATGAGGGGATTAAGTGACACCATTTTCCCCAATTTTCAGCGGTCGAATCAATCGAAAAATGCCGCGACAGTGACGACGTTTCATTTCGCCAAAGAGAGAGAAGAGAGAGTGATTATCAGTGAGGTGAGGAGGAAATGAGGGTTGGTGGGGTTTAGGGGTTGTTTAGGGAATAAAATAGAAGATGTGATCTCAGCCGTCGGATGGCACACATGGACGGCTAAGATTAATCCACGTAGGCGCTGAAGTGTAAAATATGTGTGATGATGTGTATAAAACGTGAGGTGTAATGTGTATATATGCATTTGTGTATATATGGTGTATAAATAGTATATAATTAGCATAATTTGATATAAAATTGGTATAGAAATGGTATAAAACCACAGGAAAATTAGGGAATTAATTTTAAAGCAATAAAATGGCTAGGGGAGCGTATAAAAATGCATTTTAGGATTTAAATGAATTTGGTAATTTTATCAAAATAGAGGTAATTGCAGAAATTTAAAATGGAAGCGTACATCTTGTAAAAAATGCTACGGTTTGCGGTGATGCTTTCATAAATGGCCTTGATTGTCAGGTTATAACAAGAAGATAATTTGAAAGAACAGACGTGGCAAGAATAAATGCACAATTGTGTGTAAAATTTGAAAACTATTGCTTTAAAATAGGAGAGAAAAAATTGGGTGTCAACAGGTGCCCCTCTTTGCCCGGGGATGATGAAAGAGTCTTCGGGCAAAGACGTTGACAGTACGGCCAATTTTGTCATGACTCTAGAGAAGTGCCTATGACTTAAGGGAATGTGGGGGCGTCAGGTTGAAATGTTTGCTTTGCTTGGGGTGTATATCCTGCAATGAAGATGTGTCTGCAACATGATGTATATATAAACGTACCTTCCCGCAGGGCTAGATTTTCTTTCCAGGATTCTTGCCGTATATAGTTGTGTCTGCTATGCCATGATTATGTGTCCCTTGCTGTCAAGTGTTAGATTCGACATCGGATTGTGTGCCCTCCGTCGATGCATTGGGCTATGTACCCTCCGCAAGGAACTAAAATCACAAATCGGTATCGGGCTGTGTACCCTCAACCGACGCTTCGGGCTGTGTACCCTTGGCTAATATAAATGTAAATAGATATCGGGCTATGTACCCTCAACCGATGCTTCGGGCTGTGTACCCTCAGCTAATGTAAATGCAAATCGATATCGTTGTGTACCCTCAACCGATGCTTCGGTCTGTGTACCCTTAGCTAATGTAAATGCAAATCGATATCGGCCTGTGTACCCTCAACCGACGCTTCGGGCTGTGTACTCTCAGCTAATTTGAATGAAAATCGATATCGGGCTGTGTACCCTCAATCGACGCTTCGGGCTGTGTACCTGTCATACCCGATTTTGGACTCAACTCGAGGCGAGTCGGATTTCGGATTTGACTGGGTAACTCGTTTGAGTTTAAGAGTTGGAGTCTCCACCTAACATATTTTTTAACTAGGCGTATTAGGGAACCTACTTTATTTCTAGGTAATTTTACAACTAACTCCGAAACTTAGTCTACGAACCAGAAATCTAGGTAAGAGGTTCAAGTTAACTCGAGAGGAAGGGGTTAGGCACCTCTCGAGCTCCACCAAATGTGGTAACCGGCCGGACTATAATTGAGATTCTATAAAATAACTAACTAAGCAATATAAGTTAAAAATAATTATTAAAATCCAATAAAACGACTCTTTCTACTAATTGTTTTCTTCCTTAAAGCACTTCAGCGAAGTAGACCCTTGCAAAAATTAATTAAATTAGTTAGTATATCAAAATACAATAATAATGATTAAATGAAAATAATATAATTTAAAAGACGTTTTCGGGGGCGTTGTTTTTCAAGATTGTCCGTCCAAATGTAGCTCGCAAAAAATGTGCAAATGAATTAGTACGTCAATAAATACTAATAATAATAATGTTAATAAATAATAATAAAAATAATGAAAGGATTTAGTTCTCTTTAAAAAAAAGACCGCCGTCCCTTATCCAATTTGACCTCGCAAAAAATATAAGAAAATGAGTTAGTAAAAATAATAATAGTAATGATAATAATAATAATAATAATAATGAAAATGATAGTAATAATAATAATAATAGTTTTAAAATAAAGGGGAAAGAGATTTTTGAAAGTGTCGGCTCAGGTGTGTATGAATTGGGTAGAGGTTAGGGACGTCGATACGGCTGCGAACACTGCCGGTCGGTCGTGTTGCCATGCCAAGTACCGGTATCGTCACTCCATCATCGGCTCGTTTGTAATAACGGCTTATACACGTCATCATAGTCTTTTTGTCTTAGGGGGCATGGGAATAGGATTGTTTATCCGTTCAAACCAATAGGCCTCAAATAAACAATTATCTTCCGCGGCAACAATACCCATTTATCCCTGTTCTCAGTCCCTTTTCGATCCCTTAATCTCCTCTCCTCTGTTTCCGTTATAGTTTGTGAATGTGGGGATTTTGATACTCTGTTTCTGAATGTGAATCCCCTCCCTGATCCTCACTGGCTCTGTTGATTTTGTTCAGAAGGATGTGTGTTTTGCTCGGTTTCTGTTTGATTGATTTATGTGTGTGTTGGTGTATATGGGTGGATGGATGTGAATCCATGGTTATATATGCGTATGGGTTTGTGTATAATCAAGAGAGAGGGTGTTGCTTGTGTGTTTTTGAGAAGGAGGTTGTATGTGGGTGTATTCAGGGAAGAAGATGGTTGTTGGATATTGAATTGATTTTTTTTTATGTGGTGTTGTGTATGTAATTTGGCTTTGTACTGCACTGTATGGGTGTTGTTGCCGTGTGTGTGTGTTGGAGAAGGAGATAGGTGAGGTTAATGAGGAAGAAGACGGGGGTCGGCTGGAGTACTGATCCTCTGTTTGTCCGATAGTGTAAGGAAGAAGACCATTTTTGTAGTCGAGAATGCCAATCAGCCGTTGGGGGATTTTGATTGACTTGGGGAAGGGAAGCTTTCTAGGGATTTTGAATTTAGGTGACAGATTGAGGGAGATTGGAGAAAAATTGGGGATTAGATTTGGGAAATGAATTTGGTACTAAAAGTGGGGTAGGGACATTGGGGAATTTTTAAGAATAAGATTAGGATATATTTAGGAGAAGATTTTGGGGGATGAACTTGGACAGGAAGACGTATCTAGACTATTATTTGGTCTAGATTCAAGGTAGAATTAGGAAGAAGGTTTGGGATTTAAAAATTCAAATAATACGGGTGTATTTGGTTAGGAAATTTGGCTAGGTTCAGAGTAAAAATGTCAATAAATAAAGATAAATAAAGAATTTTGGGTAGTAATTTTGAAATATGGAAGGATTAATAATAAAAAGGAATTTGGACACTTTAATTGGCCAATATTTAACTTAATGGTGTAAAAATAAAATATAGATATACCTATATTATGAAATACACAAATAAATATTAAATAAACTCAAATAAAATTATTTAAATATATATAATCACAAATAATTACCAATTTGCACAAATAATCATAAATTGAAAAAAACTTGACATGTAGCCTAAATGACATAATTATATAACATAGCCACTAATATTATAAATGTACTAATTTCACAAATAGTCACAGTTTTGACAAATAGCCTAAATGATGCAAAAGTTACGTAATATGGCCACACTTAAGTATATAATATATAAATAGAGGATAACACACGTAAATACATGATTTCTAATGCACATTTTGCACAAATAGTCACATTGCACCCTTAAGTTGAATTATGGCCAATTTTAGAAAAAGGAGGGACAAAATTGGGTGTCAACAGCTGCCCCTCTTTGCCCGGGGATGATGAAAGAGTCTTCGGGCAAAGATAGTTGACGGAGTAGCCAATTTTGTCACGACTGGTAGGCAAAACGATTGAAAGGGGAGAATGGGAGTTTTGGGAATATTTTGGCCGAACCCCGGTCTCTAAGTTGCCTACATACCTCGGGTTTCACGAGGATCAGGCCGTGTGTAGTTCTAGAATGGTATTTTGCCTATGTGAGATGTTTATGATGCACGATTTTGGATGTAAAGACTAATCTTATCCAAGTATGTAAAGTTTAGGTTCATGCATGCTTTGCCTTTTGGCGAGATAAATGAAGAATGAAGTAAAGGCACTGGCGAAGGTGAGGTAACCTCAACAGATCGAGCGTGGGAAAAAAGGCTTATAGTCGTCCTAGTTATGAAAATGTGGCGCGCTACACACCCATAAGGAGGAGTTTATAGGTACATAGTTTCCACTTCATCTCGATAAATGAGTAATATCTCCCTTGATATTGCCTTGACAGAGCGGGGAAGGATTTGAGGAGCGAGTTTTATAAATGCGCACGACTCAAATAGATGGTCACGATTAGGCATGAAAACGCGCACGATTGACGCAGATAGGCTTGAATAGGCAAAGTAGGCATTAGTTGGAAGGAAATGCAAAATGACATCCTAATTCCTAATGATGGATTAGGCATATGCCTGTGGGAGAATGAGATGATTGGCTTCGGGCATGTTGGATTTTGACAGGATAGGTATTTCGTAGGTAGGACAAAGGTGTTGTCGAAATCGAGATAACATCGATAGACCGAGTGTGGTGAAATAGGCTTATAAACGTCCTAGTTATGAAGATGTGGTGCACGACACACCCATAAAGAGGGGTTTACATGGGCACCTTTTCCACTATAACTCGATGGAGGAGTCAACTTGGCCTCAACATTGTCTTGAATGAACTGAGAAATATTGAGGAGTAAAGCACGGTGAATATGCACGATTCAAATAGATAGGCACGAACAGGAAGGAACAAGGAGCTGGTACCCAATTGGCGGGGAAAGATTGTTGGTGCAAGTATAGGATTGTGGCTTTGGGAACTTTGGGATGTATTTGGGGTTTTGTGGTTGCACAATGGGTAGCGATTTTGGGAGCAGGGGTGAGAGTAGGGCGCAGGGGTTTGTCGGGAGATCGAGGAGTCCCTACAGTAAGATTATGATAAATGCAATTTGAGATAAAAATAGAGATAAAGTAAACTTCCCTGTTGAGTTGAGCTCTCCTTTGTCTGGTCCACTTTCAGGTGCTTAGTGCTAGGGGATGTGTGCCTCTCCTCTGGGGGATATCCATTTGCTAAGTGCTTCTCGTCAGGAGTTAGTTGCTTTGTCGTGCTAAACTGTTGTTGGATCATCTTGCCAGTTGTGACGCCGGATTGTTTTTCCATTGCTTTTCGTCCTTTAAATAGGTGTTTGTCACGTCGGGCTGTATACTCCTTTTGTATTGAGCTGTGTATCTCTCCATGCAGGGTTGCCTATCGTTCTTTCATTTTGGTTGCACACCCTTTGTCATGTTGTCCTTTCAATAGGCTGTCTACCCTCCAGGCTGTCTCCCTGTTACAATGTAAAAATTTGCATCGGGCTGTGTACCCTCTGCGGTGTAAGTTTTGACGTCGGTCTGTGTACACTCCGTCGATGCATCGGGCTGTGTACCCTCCGTGAAATTAAAATGCGAATCGATATCGGGCTGTGTACCCTCAACCGACGCTTCGGGGCTGTGTACCCTCAGCTAATTTAAATGACAAATCGATATCGGGCTGTGTACCCTCAATCGATGCTTCGGGCTGTGTACCCTCAGCTAATTGTAAATGCAAATCGATATCGATTTGTGTACCCTCAACCGACGCTTCGGGCTGTGTACCCTCAGCTAATGTAAATGACAAATTGATATCGGGCTGTGTACCTTCAACCGACGCTTCGGGCTGTGTACCCTCAGCTAATGTAAATGATAAATCGATATCGGGCTGTGTACCCTCAACCGACGCCTTGGGCTGTGTATCCTCAGCTAATGAAAGTGTAAAATTCGACGCTGGGCTGTGTACCCTCAGTCGATGCATCACGAGTAAAGTGCAACAAGTAAAACGCTATTGTATATCATGCGATATGCTAAGGAGGCTATGTTGCTCTTATAAGGACTTTTCTTGAAATTTTTTAGGGGACCTCAAAATTTCTGCCCAGTGTCAAATTTGCGTCTCTTGGGAATTTTTGAGGGGATCCTCAAAAATTCTGCCCCAGTTTACTGTTTGTGACATATCACCGAGCAAAGGTGGTTACATTGCACTGAACACCAGTGTATTGGCTAAAATCTGCATTCGCCTTTTAGTGTGACGATTGGATGTATCGATGACTATGGGTATGTGGATATTTGCATACCCAGGCTGAGGTTTGATATTAGGATTTTGCTGGATTTGGAGATTTGTCTAGAATTGTATTTGTCTTAGGTTGTGATGGGGTGCCTTCATGTTCTATGCTTTTCTTTTCGATAGTCATAGAGCTAACTTCGATGGATTGGCCTTTGTAGAAGGTGTTTGTGGTTTGGGAGTTGCAGTTTCTCTTTGTTGGTTTTTGTTGTACCATTGTCTTACTTTGGTCAATCAGACTCTGAACTTTGTGTTTCAGTGCTGGATGTCTTGCGGTGCCATGGCATGGAATGTTTGAGTGATGGGTGTAGATCTTTTTGGATCGAATTGAGGAATGGGTATCCAGGGAGTAGTTTGTTTGTTGGATGAAATACCTTTTGACTGAGCTAAAGGAATAAAGACGTGAGGTTTTGTCTTTTTGTATGTCTTTGATTGTGTTGAGCCTGATAAGGCTGTCGTTGGAAGTCATGATGGAGGGGAGGTTGTTTATTGTGTAAGTTGGGTACGATGTGAGGTTGTGAGTTTTGTCAGCTTCGGTTGTATAGTGATTGGACTCCTTTGGTTGTGACTCTCGTGTGAGTATAACGCAAGTTGTATGGTGTTGGAATTGTCTGAATGCTCTTGGTGTTATATGTTGGTGGTTCAAAGGACTTTGTTGCAGAGGAAAATGTCTTTAGGTTGGCTTGCCATTTTGGTTTTTTTCTGAATGCAGATTCTTGACTGATTTTGGTGTTCAAACGCAGTGCAACCCTAACAAAGTGGTGAAAACCACAAAATGGTGTGGGCATGTCAGCAAAGACTTGAAGCAAAAATGACACATGAGTTTAAGAGAATGCCTAGACCGTGAGTGACGGATTAGCGCTTGAATTTGAAGGTTGTGATAGATCGTATAGATATCACAAGAGATTTTCTAAGTGCTTTATGTAGCAGTCAAGGCAAGGATTTTGGCCAAACGACCGACGCTTGTTTAATCGGGAGATGAGGAGTTGAATGTTGATGAAAGGTGGTAAGATGTTGTGTAAGGAATAGATTATATTATTTGACAGAAAGGGTTGTTGGCTTTTGTCGAATACCAGGATCTTGAGTGCATTTGTCATCCCTTCTTTGCAAATTTGTCTTGTCATGATGGCTATGCGTCCTCGAAGAGATACTCAGTGCCTTTCATACTTGTCAACCAACTGCTGAAATATAGTCTTTGTACCAACTTTCTTTGTTGGATAATATCTCATTGTTGAGCTGCCGAACTCAATGTAGATTGCTTATGTATCATGTGTACTCTTAGATTGCTATGTCCTTTTATAGTGGTCATCATGAGACTTTATATCACCCCAATAAAGCCTTCGACCAAATTGCTCCAAGAAGTTTGTTCGCCTATGCCTTTATATCAACTCGACCCTTGCTATGATAAGTATCTCAAATAACTTCACCGTCTTGCCTTATCTTTGCTAGTGGGTAAAGACATACTTCTAAATGCTCCAGGGGTCTCTAGGTTTGTCATATAATGATGGCTTTGCCATTGTATTTTTTGTCTCTCCTTTGCAAGTTGAATCAACTTGCTTGTTTTGGTTGTTGTGCACAAGTATTTGCTACACCTCTGTCTTTCCAATATTATCTTTCACTGTCCCTTTGAATGCTTGGAGCGAGTTGGAAAGTGCTTTGGGTCACAGTCATGTATTATAAATGGCGTGACTGTGTAGACAGGTGCAACAAAATGATCTTTGGATGTTGTGTCGGAAGTTGTTGAGGTGAGTCACGTGTGCCTTTGAGTTTGACCAATATTTTCCTTGCTTTATCAGTTTCTCTCCATGCACATAGTGTTTGCTGGAACAGTTGGGGTACTAGGGCAATAAGCCAGACAGTTCCTAATCTCTTGAACAGTTGGGTATGGGATTCGGCTAGTGGAGTGTAGTTTCTTTTTGGTCTTTGGTTGGCATCAGGGAGAGGACTAGGAGGGTATGGTAGTGTATTTTGGTAGTTGGATTGAGTGTTTTGCTGGTATGGCGGATGATTTGTTGGTAGGATATGGAATATAGGTCGAGTAGGCTGAGTGTTGTAAATAGGATATTTAGGTGGTATATGAGGGTAGGCATAAAACGGTGGCGCTGTTTGATAATAATGATTGAAGATAGGGTCTTGAATGGTTGCGACGAAAGAGACTTCATCTTTCTTCTTTTGAAAAGGCTCGTATTTTCAGACTAGCTAGCCTTATTGGTGGTTTGTAGTGCAGCGGAGGTAATATAGAGATAGGAGAGGGCTAGTGGGAATCGCTGTGAAGAACTCCTTAGTTCGGAAAATCCCTGACAAGTGTACTCGCTTAACCTTGTCCTTTGCCTTGGTATTCAACTCGAGCCAACCATTTTGTAACAAATCTTTTAATGAATTAAAGACAGTTTGGACATGCAAAAGATTTTAGATACCTGGATTTGATCATGGAGTAGGGAGAGGAGGTGCCTCGATAGGCGATTGAATTTGAAGAAAGAATTCCTTTAGAGACAAATTTATGCAATGCACACATATCAAATAAGAAATGCATCCTAATATGAAGGAACGTTTTACGCACGATGATTTTGAAAAACATTTTGTGCCACATGTATCATTTCACTTGCTAACAAAATATGAACCCTAAAAGACAATATTGCATTTATTGAACTTTTGTTACATTGGCTGATATTGGAACAGTGTAAGAGAAAGAAAACATTGCTAGAGGGTTAGATCATGGCCAGGTAAACATCTTTTATGCTGATCCTTCCCCAGAAGATTATTCTTCTTCTTCCTCGGTCGAGTCTTCCTCGGACAAGCCTGCCTCTGATGAGTATCCTTGGAAGATGATATTGTCTCCATCAGTTAAGAGCCGGGATATGTCAAATGTGAAGTTCTTCAATATTTCCCAAGCCTTTCTTCCTTTCTCCTCTATTCCTTTGTTTGCCACAGAGTTCATCCCCTCGCCAGCCCATATGCCGATAGACTCTATGCGTTTTGTTAAGAGTTCTGTCTTACTGCGCCATTTGCTTTTTTCTTCATTCTTTGCTTCGACCAAACTTTGCTTCTTTGCTATTTTTCCCTGTGCCCTTGCCAGTTGTCTGCGTAACCTTTTGCACTCAGATTTCAACTCATCAGCATTCCTTTTCCTTTTTGTTGTTGCACTTGGTTGAATTGCCCTTGCTATATCTTTCCTAAGCCAGTCTGGATAGTCTTCATCATAGCCACCATCAAACATGTCTCGTCCAATAGTCTCGGTTCCCATTCATAGTCTTTCTTTTCAAAGTTCCATTATCTTTCTTTAAATGGGATCACTCCTCCGAGAATATTTGCTTTGAAACTTCTGATGTCTGCAATTTGGGGTACAGTCTGCTTCCTCCCCGCTTGTCTAAGTGTCCTTAAAGGAGTGTATGGATAAACTCCTCTAAAGCCCACTAAGATGAGAAATAAGTCTTTTTCAGACCGTGTGATTACTGTTGTGCTGGGAAAGTAATCAAACATCCATTGAATGTTTTCAGGTGTCAGTTGACAGAACACGCGGTGCCAACCATTGGCAGTTGTTGGTTGGTCCCATTTCTCGAGAGCGTTGTCCATGCGGGTGGTATGAGTCAAGGTGTAGTTTTCTCTTGGTATGGAATGGAAAGCTTGCTCTATGCTATCCATCTTTTGCAAATGTTCCCTTAGCCAAATTTGTAACAGCAAATTTCAGCCTTCGAAGAAACTAGCGCCCTTCTTGCATCTTTCTAAAGCTCGGTACATCTCTGCAACAATCATCGGTACCAGAGTGTAGTTCTTATTAATGTCTTTGAGAAAGGCATCAGCAATTGTGACCATGCAAACATCAACTCGTCCTTTGTGTTGTGGAAAGACGGCAGTCCCTAGAAAGCTGGTGACAAAAGGAAGTACCCTCTGCTCTTGCCAATCTGCCTGGTTAATGCTAAAATAGTCTTCGGATTCTTGAAATGCCTCTCCATACCCAAATTTGATGTAGAGGGAAATTAGAGAAATTCCCGATTGCCGTATATTGTCTGTGCACAACTCAAGCTTAAACTCTACCATCTCGAAGAACTCCTCCGGTGTAATGTTTTTTGGCATCAAGACTTCTTCACTTTCAAATGGTAATTGAGTTAAACCACCTATTTCCTCCAGTAATGGTGTCAACTCTACACTCCCAAAGTGGAAAACTACTCGGTCTGCATCCCAATAATGTACTGTTGCTTCTATCATCCCTTCCACTGCAGTGTGCTCCATTAGTGAAATCATATTACCCAGCACCATTTTGACTTTGTCTTTTTGATCTATGCTTAGGTTTCCCCACCAATCTCTGAGCAACTGAGGGATTTCAGCAACCATGTCAAATGTTCTGGTGGCCATGATCTTTTGGAAAAGGTGAAGGATGATAGGGAAAAGAGAAATGCCTAAGATTTGCTTTATTGTGAGCAAAATAATCAATGTGTGGCACAAGTTTTTGAAAACAATACGACAGAGGATATGAGGAGATGTGTCGTTGTGAGTTGAGAACCCTTTAGACACTTTAGAAGGAAATTACTAATGGACTTGTGGGATGCCAAGGATGTCAAGTCTTTATATAATGCTTAAAGGATAAACGTGTGTTATGTGTCATCCCGTCTATCGAACAGTTATTTCTGCTTCGAAATGGGCTTTTAATGCCTATTCGGTTACCTTTTAAGCCTTTGAATAGCATTGAATACAGAATGATTCCAATCGTTTAGGATTAAACAGTCGTTTCTGACTCAATTTGGGCTCTTAACACCTCTTAGGTTACCTTCGTACCTTTGAATAGCATTGAATACAGAATAACTCTAATTGTTTAAGCAATCATTTCTGATTCAATTCGTGCTTTTGACGCCTCTTGGGTAACCATTGTGCCTTTGAATAGCATTGAATACAGAGTACCTCTGATATTTTAAGCAATCATTTTTGATTCAATTCGGGCTTTTGATGCCTCTTAAGCAACCTTTGTTCCTTTGAATGGAATTGAATACAGAATAACACCAACTGTTTAAGGATAAACAATCATCTTCTGATTCAATTTGGGCTTTTAACACCCATTGGGTAACCTTTGTGCCTTTTGAATAGCACTGAATGCAGAACAATGCCAATAAACGGTCCATATTTTGCACGTTCAATCTTTTAAGTAAATGCAAATAGATCGTGTTCAACGCTCTTTGGGGTTAAAAACCCGTTCGGAGTGTTTGAACAAGTTGGCCTATCGGACTTGAGAACAAGTCGACTAATGATATGCCATGATGCATGATTTCTAGCACCGCTACTGAGGAATGGAGTTAGCTAGACCGGAATTTTACTATCCTCCCAAGCGGACGACTCGGGAACAGAAACGTCTCGGATCAAGTAGATTCCAAGTCGTTCCCCCTAAAAGAGTTTTTTATGTGAGGGAAGGGGTGGTTGTAACCACCGTGTTTTCAACGCACGATTTAGAAAGTTGCCAGGAGTGGCGGAGGGTATGCATGATATGCACAAGTTTTAAAAAATGCACAAGTCTTGAAATAAATGCACAAGTCAACCTCGGGAGTGGGAGTAAAACTAATACATAAGACAACAAGTTTTGAAATAATAATTTCATATGCAAAGCAGATCAATACACATAATATGCATGATAGGCGTCATATGATGATGCTTTTGGACGAGGTTGGCTAATGGACTTTAACATACCAAGGATGTTAAGCCTTCCTAATTTGATTATGGTATTTAAAATTGAACGTATATTTTGTATCATCCCAATTGTTCTCATAATCCCAAAATTAACAGAAAATGATTTTATAAAATAATTAATTTTATTGTATAAATGCAGAAATAACATTTTGCTTTTAGGTAAATAGAAATAATAATTGATCTTGCTATATAAAAAGTAGAAGAAATTAATTTAAAATCTATGATTTTATTTTCATAAAAGTGTAAAAAATAATTTCGTTTATACCCCAAAAAATAATTTTATAAAATAATTGGTTTTGTTTGTATAAATGTAGAAATAACGATTTTAGAGATAATAATTGATTTTGTTATGAGAACCCACTTTTATGTGAACAAATGGTCTACATTAGACACATTCAACTTTAAATAAATGCACACATAACATATTTAAATGTCCCTTAGGGTCGAAAACCCGTTTGGTTCATTCAAATATGGTGAACTAATAGACTTAGACCTGAGCCGAAGTCAAAATGGTCCTAAATATGACATGATGCATGATTTCTAGACTAAGAGTGGGGTAATCTAGACAAGGACATGGTTCACCCAGGCGGACAACCAAGGGGTGGGAACGTTTAGAATTGTTGGTTGTACCACGGACAAACTAGATTCTAACCGTTCCTCCTAAAGGGTTTTTTTGAGAGTGAAACGGCCGTGAGATCCACGTAACCGTTTATGGTGTGTGCAAGTGTAAAAAAAACTTTCCAGGAGTGGAGGAAGGTGTGAGTGACATGAACAAAATATAATCACATAATTCAAGAATAAAACACATAAATAAAAACTAAACCTTAATCCTGCAAAAGAAAAAAGAAGAAAAAAGTTAGTATCGAAATAAATGAAAATAAAGTAAGTAAAGAATCCCAATTTAAAGTCCATTATGGTTTGAACCTTGATATCGCCAGCGGAGTCGCCATTCTGTCATACCCGATTTTGGAATCAACTCGAGGCGAGTCGGGTTTCGGATTTGACTGGGTAACTCGTTTGAGCTTAAGAGTTGGAGTCGCCACCTAACATATTTTTTAGCTAGGCTTATTAGGGCACCTACTTTGTTTCTAGCTAATTTTACAACTAACTCCGAAACTTAGTCTACGAACCAGAAATCTAGGTAAGAGGTTCAAGTTAACTCGAGAGGAAGGAGTTAGACACCTTTCAACCTCCACCAAATGTGGTTACCGGCCGGACTATAATTGGTATTCTATAAAATAACTAACTAAGCAATATAAGTTAGAAATAATTACTAAAATCAAATAAAAAGACTCTTTCTACTAATTGTTTTCTTCCTTAAAGCACTTCAGTGAAGTAGACCCTTGTAAAAATCAATTAAATTAGTTAGTATATCAAAATGCAATAATAATGATTAAATGAAAATAATATAATGCAAAAGACGTTTTCGGGTGCGTTGTTTTTCAAGATTGTCTGTCCAAATGTACCTTGCAAAAAATGTGCAAATGAATTAGTACGTCAATAAATACTAATAATAATAATGTTAATAAATAATAATAAAAATAATGAAAGGATTTAGTTCTCTTTAAAAAATAGACCGCCGTCTCTTATCCAATTTGACCTCGCAAAAAATATAAGAAAATGAGTTAGTAAAAATAATAATAGTAATGATAATAATAATAATAATAATAATGAAAATGATAGTAATAATAATAATAGTTTTAAAATAAAGGGGAAAGGGATTTTTGAAAGTGTCGGCTCAGTTGTGTATGAATTGGGTAGAGGTTAGGGACGTCGATACGGCTGCGAACACGCCGGCCGGTCGTGTTGCCATGCCAAGTACCGGTCTCGTCACTCCATCACCGGCTCGTTTGTAATAACGGCTTATACACGTCATCATAGTCTTTTTGTTTTAGGGGGCGTAGGAATAGGACTGTTTATCCGTTCAAACCAATAGGCCTCAAATAAACAATTATCTTCCTTGGCCATAATTGATATTGCATCCGTCAATTCATTGTGTGTCCGTCAATTCCTTGTGTAGCCTCAAATGAGAGTGTTTTCATAGGCTTTGTGTTAGCACATCACTGTATAAATAGCAACCAAGACAACGAAATAACGCCAAGGGCCTGTAAGCAATTTAAAGAAAAAGATATGATCAGTAGCAATCTGTTCCAATTACCAAACAAATAGTCTAATGGTCAAATATCATAATATAGGATTTAAACAACAGTATTCATTTTAATGAAAGTCACAGTAACATCTAAACATTAACCCAAATAAGGCCGGTCAACCAGAAGCAAAACATAAGGTGCGACTACACCGGTGGATTTTCGGGCGAGGAAAACGTGAAGAAGGAGGAGCGACACCAACGATAAGTGGCCTCGCTGCCACCCCACCTCCACGCCACCCTTCAAATCCAATCGCAAATGGGGAATTACCCATATCCCAAACCTGCAACAACAAATCAAAGGAAAACATAATAATAACCAAAGGGTCTCGACACCAAAACAATTGGGTCAGAGGAAACATCGGTGGCGATAGGTTTTCCGGCCAAAGAAAGAATCGACGAGTGTTCTCAGATTCGTTCCGCGGCGACGATACCCATTTCTCCCTGTTCCCAGTCCCTTTTCGATCCCCTAATCTCCTCTCCTCTGTTTCTGTTATCGTTTGTGAATGTGGGAATTTTGATACTCTTTTTCTGAATGTGAATCCCCTCCCCGATCCCCACTGGCTCTGTTGATTTTGTTCAGAAGGATGTGTGTTTTGCTCGGTTTCTGTTTGATTGATTTATGTGTGTGTTGGTGTATATGGGTGGATGGATGTGAATCCATGGTTATATGTGTATGGGTGTGTGTATAATCAAGAGAGAGGGTGTTGCTTGTGTGTTTTGGAGAAGGAGGTTGTATGTGGGTGTATTCAGGGAAGGATATGGTTTTTGGATATTGAATTGATTTTTTTTGTGTGGTGTTGTGTATGTAATTTGGCTTTGTACTGCACTGTGTGGGTGTTGTTGCCGTGTGTGTGTGTTGGAGAAGGAGATAGGTGAGGTTAATAAGGAAGAAGACGGGGGTCGGCTGGAGTACTGATCCTCTGTTTGTCCGATTGTGTAAGGAAGAAGACCATTTTTGTAGTCGAGAATGCCAATCAGCCGTTGGGGGATTTTGATTGACTTGGGGAAGGGAAGATTTTTAGGAATTTTGAATTTAGGTGAGAGATTTAGGAGATTGGAGAAAAATTGGGGATTAGATTTGGGAAATGAACTTGGTACTAAAAGTGGGGTAGGGACATTGGGGAATTTTTAAGAATAAGATTAGGATATATTTAGGAGAAGATTTGAGGGGATGAACTTGGACAGGAAGACGTATCTAGACTATTATTTGGTCTAGATTCAAGGTAGAATTAGAAAGAAGGTTTGGGATTTAAAAATTTAAATAATACGGATGTATTTGGTTAGGAAATTTGGCTAGGTTCAGAGTAAAAATGTAAATAAATAAAAATAAATAAAGATAAATAAAGAATTTTGGGTAGTAATTTTGAAATATGGAAGGATTAATAATAAAAAGGAATTTGGACACTTTAATTGGGCAATTTTTAGCTTAATGGTGTAAAAATAAAATATAGATATGCATATATTATGAAATGCACAAATAAATATTAAATAAACTCAAATAAAATTATTTAAATATATATAATCACAAATAATTACTAATTTGCACAAATAATCACAAATTGAAACAAACTTGACATATAGCCTAAATAACGTAATTATATAATATAGCCACTAATATTATAAATGTACTAATTTCACAAATAGTCACAGTTTTGATAAATAGCCTAAATGATGCAAAAGTTACGTAATATAGCCACACTTAAGTATATAATATATAAATAGTGGATAACGCACGTAAATACATGATTTCTAATGCACATTTTGCACAAATAGTCACATTGCACCCTTAAGTTGAATTATGGCCAATTTTAGAAAAAGGAGCGACAAAATTGGGTGTCAACAGCACCCTAGGCTAATGTAAATGCAAATCGATATCGGGCTGTGTACCCTCAACCAACGCTTCGGGCTGTGTACCGTCGGCTAATGTAAATGCAAATCGATATCGGGCTGTGTACCCTCAACCGACGCTTCGGGCTGTGTACACTCAGCTAATTTAAATGACAAATCGATATCGGGCTGTGTACTCTCAACCGACGCTTCGGGCTGTGTACCCTCAGCTAATTTAAATGATAAATCGATATCGGGCTGTGTACCCTCAACCGATGCTTCGGGCTGTGTACCCTCATCTAATTTAAATGAAAAATTGATATCGGGTTGTGTACCCTTAACCGACGCTTCGGGCTGTGTACCCTCAGCTAATAGCAACAATATTAATGGAGTATTGAAAAATGCGGTAATCAAAGAGAATAAAAATAATAACAAGGACACCGAGATTTTTACGTGGAAAACCCTTCTGAACTAAGTGAAAAAACCACGGCCCGAGAGGAGCAAATAATTCCACTATAGCAAAGACTTTTACACCATGTAGTAAATACCACTACACACTCACAAAAGAAATAACCCTCTTTTAATTTTTCACCTTACTATAAAACCGCTCACACTCTCTATTTTTCCTCACTGAGTATTTTCCTACACTGTGTGTGCTCTCTTACACTGTGTCTCTCTCTAACATTCTCTGACACTGGATAATCCCCAACTGAGAAAGGACCCCTCTATTTATAGAGCTAAAACGTTGTCCATGACATCATCACTTACCTAAGCATAAAAGACAATGTCAAATTTTGCTGCCAAACTTGGCAGACTTTTTGCCAAACAACTCAATCTATGTTTGACAAAGCTTGGATTTGGACGGTGCAGCAAAATGAACAACATCAACAATCTCCCCTCCAAAAGCAAGCATTTGAAGGAGGCATTTCCAATCTCTCAGATAGAGCTCATGCCGACAAGTTCCTTGCATAACTCGAACTTGTCCGTTTGAACCACTTTCAGAGCGTCTTGCTCCCCCTGATCGGCAACATCAGCTATCGTACTTTCTCCACCTCGACAAATTTCTGCATTTGTCCTGTACAACATATCACGAGCAGCTCCTTCTGCAATCACCAATGATCCCTTGGTGAGTCTCCACCTTTGATTTGCAAAGTGATTCTCGTATCCATCTCGGTCCAGAGCAATCCCCAAGATCAAGTTCTTCCACAAATCAGGTACATGTCGCACGTCCTTTAAAACCAAGGTACATCCCATATTTGTCTTGATGCACACATCACCGATCCCCACAACCTTCGAGTAACTCGTGTTACCCATCCTCACTACGCCGAAATCACCTGCTACATATCTGCAAAACAAATTTCTTACTGGTGTGATGTGGTAAGATGTTGCTGTGTCTACCACCCATTTCGACTCTTGACCTGCCAAGTGCATACATTTCTCATCCTCATTTATGATGAGAAAAGCATCTGCGTCATTATATTGCATCATGGTGGTTGTGTTAGCTTCATTATTTTGGCCACCGTATCCGCCTTTGCCTCTTTTAAGATATGGGCAGTTCCTTTTAAAGTGACCCGGTTGATCGCAATAGTAGCAATTTCCACCTGATGTTGTGGACCGGTTCCTGGACTTTCCCCAACCTCCGGATCTACCATAGTTGCTCGAACCCCTGCCTTTACCTTCAGTGATGAGAGCCTGTCCATGACCTTCAGGCTTCTTTCTCATGTTCTCATTGAGTAGAATAGCCGATGTGACATCATTCAACTCAATAGCAGTTTTACCGTACAGGATGGTCGTTGCCAAATTATCATATGAGGATGGCAACGAGTTTAGGAGCAAGATGGCTTTATCTTCTTCCTCGATCCGTACTCCGAGTTTGGCCAGCTGCGTTATTAGTCCATTAAACACATTTAGATGTGACAAAAAATTCATACCTTCACCCATTTGTACGGCATATAGCTACTTTTTTAGGTATAATTTATTTGTCAGCGTCTTTGACATATATAGACTCTCCAACCTTGTCCATATTCCACACGCAGTGTCTTCATCAGTGATGTTATTGACCACATCATCTGCTAAGTGCAACCTAATTGCACTAGCTGCCTTTTCATCCATCTCCGCCCAAACCTCGAGCTTCATGGGTCCAGGTTTTTCTCCATCTAGTGCCTTCTGTAATCCTTGTTGGATGAGCAGATCCTTCATCCTTCTCTGCCACATTGAGAAACCACCCTCTCCGTTAAATTTTGCTAACTCGTACTTTACTCCTGACATTTTTTCACTGAGTATAGTACCGCCTGCCGTGAACAGTATTTCTGTAAATGAGCAACACCTGTGCTCTGATACCACTTGTTGGGAAAATTAATCCCCACACAGAAATATTATTCACGGTATAATAGCAACAATATTAATGGAGTACTGAAAAATGCAGTAATCAAAGAGAATAAAAATAATAACAAGGACACCGAGATTTTTACGTGGAAAACCCTTCTGAACTAAGGGAAAAAACCACGGCCCGAGAGTAGCAAATAATTCCACTATAGCAAGAACTTTTACACCGTGTAGTAAATACCACTACACACTCACAAAAGAAATAACCCTCTTTTAATTTTTCACCTTACTATAAAACCGCTCACACTCTCTATTTTTCCTCATAGAGTATTTTCCTACACTGTGTATGCTCTCTTACACTATGTCTCTCTCTAACACTCTCCGAAACTGGATGATCTCAACCTGAGAAAGGACCCCTCTATTTATAGAGCTAAAACGTTGTCCATGACATCATCACTTACCTAAGCATAAAAGACAATGTCAAATTTTGCTGCCAAACTTGGCAGACTTTTTGCCAAACAACTCAATCTATGTTTGACAAAGCTTGGATTTGGACGGTGCAGCAAAATGAACAGCTGCAACATCAACACACGAGTGCCGGGATCTTGGCCGAGCTGATAGGGATATGCATAAAGTAGTAAATAATGCACGTGTTTTCGAAAAACTTTTATAAGAAAAAATGAAATGTTTTGTCCCATTAAGTCACGAGTCGTGTTGTGTAAAGCCAAAGTTGTCGCTCTTCATGCTGTTCTCAAACTCCATCAAGTGAATTTTGAGGGCGACCTCAAAATTCTGCCCCAGTTTGTGTTTTGAAATTTTCGAGAGATCCTCAAAAATTTCTGCCCCAGTGTCAACTGTGTTTGTCCTCTAGGAATTTTTTAGAGTTCCTCAGAAATTCTGCCCCAGTGTTTGCTTTGTTTGAAAATGAAAATTTTGTATTTATGCGACCGAACCTTGAGTAGGTTGCCTACGTATCCCACTTGGGGAATCAGGTCGTGACGTAGTTCAGATTACATAATACATTGCAGAATGGGGAAATCACTAATTAGTACAAGCTCCTATATATAGTATCTTTTGACAGCGTCTGAGTTGATTGGTTTTGGCCAAATTTCTCCGTCCATCTCTGCCAATATCAATGCTCCTCCATTCAGAACTCGGTGAACCATGTACGACCCTTGCCAATTTGGTGCAAACTTGCCTTTTGCTTCTTCTTGATTTGGAAGTATCTTCTTCAGTACTAATTGCCCAGGTTCGAAGAATCTTTCTCGAACTTTCTTGCTAAATGCCTTAGCCATGCTCCTCTGATATAATTGTCCGTGACATACAACATTCAGTCTCTTGCCGTCGATGAGGGCCAAATTCTCCATTCTTCCTTTGATCCATTCGGCGTCTTTCAACTGTGTTTCTTGGATGATTCTCCAAGATGGTATCTCAACCTCCGCGGGTATCACTGCCTCGGTACCATACACTAACAAGTAAGGAGTAGCCCCTGTTGATGTTCTCATTGTGGTGCGGTACCCTAACAGAGCATAGGGTAGGTTCTCGTGCCATTGCTTTGAATTATCTGTCATCTTTCACAATATCCTCTTGATGTTCTTATTGGCCGCCTCGACCGCACCATTCATTTGAGGTCTGTATGCAGTGGAATTGCGATACTTGATCTTGAAAACCTCACAGGTTGCTTTCACTAGGTCGCTATTGAGATTGGACCCATTGTCGGTGATTATGGACTCACGAATGCCAAACCGACAGATCATCTTATCACGGACAAAGACAGACAACACCTTCTTTGTTACTGACTTGTACGATGCAGCTTCCACCCATTTGGTAAAATAGTCGATGGCTACCAGTATGAAATGATGTCCGTTAGAAGCGGCTGGCTCGATAGGTCATATGACATCCATTCCCCAGGCGGCAAAAGGCCAAGGCGATCCCATGATGTTCAATTCATTAGGAGGCACTCGAATCATATCTTCGTGGACTTGGCATTGATGACATTTCTTTGCGTGTTTTATGCAATCATGCTCCACTGTCATCCAGAAATAGTCGGCTCTCAAAATCTTCTTTGCGAGTACGAAACCGTTCATGTGTGGGCTGCACGTCCCAGAGTGTATTTCTTCCAACAAACTAGCAGCTTTTTTAGTGTCCACGCATCTCAGCAAACCCAAATCAGGTGTCCTTTTGTACAAAACTTCTCCATTCAGAAAGAAACCATTTGCTAGCCTCCTCAGTGTCTTCTTTTGGAGACTTGTTGCATTCTTTGGGTAAGTGCCGTCTTTAAGAAGCCCTTTGATGTCATAAAACCAAGGTTGTCCGTCTGATTCTTCTTCTACGTGATAACAGTATGCTGGCTGCTTCCTCACTGTCACGGGTATTGAGTCAATGTAGTTCTTGTCTGGATGTTTGATCATGGAAGATATGGTAGCCAAAGCATCTGTGAACTCATTTTGCAGCCTAGGGACATGCTGGAACTCTATCTTGGTGAACCTTTACTTCAGCTCCTTTATACACTCCAAGTACGGCAGTATCTTGGAGTTCTTTAATGTCCACTCTCCTCGGACTTGGTGAATCAGTAAGTCAGAATCCCTGATTGCTAACAGCTCTTGTATGTTCATGTCACTGCCAATCTAAGACCCAAGATGCAAGCTTCATATTCTGCCATGTTGTTGGTGCAAGGAAACCTTAGTTTGGCCGTGACAGGATAGTGTTGTCCAGTCTCGGAAACTAATACTGCTCTAATACCGACTCCCTTGAAATTTACTGCTCCATCATAGAATAGCCTCCACCCATCATACTCTTCAGTAATATCTTCCCCTACAAACATAACTTTCTCATCGGGAAAATAGGTGTGCAAAGGTTCATAGTCATCTCCCACTGGATTCTCGGCCATATGATCAGCCAAGGCTTGAGCTTTCACCGCCTTTTGGGTGACAAAAGTGATGTCGATGTCAAATTCACTGAGCAGCATTTGCCATTTAGCCAACTTTCCAGTAGGCATTGGTTTTTGGAAGATATACTTGAGAGGATCCATCCTCGATATCAGCAATGTTGAGTAAGATGTCAAGTAATGTCTCAACTTCTGTGCTATCCAAGTCAGCGCGCAGCACGTGCGCTCCAGCAATGTGTACTTGGCCTCGTAAGGAGTAAACTTCTTGCTTAGATAGTATATTGCTTGCTCCTTCCTTCCAGTTGAATCATGTTGTCCCAATACACAACCAAAGGCCGAATCTACTACTGACAGGTACAGGATCAAAGGTCGCCCAGGCTCAGGTGGAACCAGCACGGGCGGGCAAGACAAGTACTCTTTTATCCGATCAAATGCTTTTTGGCACTCCTCTGTCCACTCGATCACTGCGTCTTTCTTCAGTAACTTGATAATTGGCTCACAGATGACAGTGGACTGTGCTATGAACCGGCTGATGTAATTGAGCCTTCCCAAGAAACTCATAACCTCTTTCTTTCTTTTTGGCGGTGGCAATTCTTTGATGGCTTTGATCTTAGACGGATCTAGCTCGATACCCCTTCTACTGACGATGAAACCCAGGAGCTTCCCTGCCGGAACACCAAAAGCATATTTAGCTGGATTCAGCTTCAGATTATACTTTCGCAAGCGATTGAAGAACTTGCGCAAGTTGTCGAGGTGCTCCGAACTCTTCTTTGATTTGATGATCACATCATCCACATAGACTTCAATCTCTCTGTGCATCATGTCATGGAACATAGTTGTCGTTGCCCTCATGTAAGTCGCCCCAGCATTCTTCAATCCAAACGGCATAACCTTGTAGCAATAAGTCCCCCAAGATGTGGTGAAAGCGGTATTCTAGGCATCTTCCTCACCCATGAGCACTTGATGATAACCGGCGAAACAGTTTATGAAGGATTGCAGCTCATGTTTCGTACAATTATCGATCAGGATGTGTATATTCGGCAAAAGAAAATCATCCTTCGGGCTTGCTCTATTCAAATCTTTGTAATCCACACAAACTCGGAGTATTCCAGTTTTCTTCGGCACTGGGACAATGTTAGCCAGCCAAGTTGGATATCTGACTATTTTCAGGATTTCTGCATTGAGCTGCTTGGTCACCTCTTCCTCAATCTTCAACAGAACCGATGACTTGAAAGTTCGGGCCTTTTGCTTGACCGGCGAAAAGCCCGGATTGATAGGTAATTTGTGAGCTACTACATCCATGCTTATGCCAGTCATATCATCGTACGACCAGGCGAATACGTCCTCATATTCCTTAAGAAACTTAGTATATCGCTTTTTATCTTCGGCGCTAAGATGCACACTGATCCTCATCTCTTTAACAATTTCCTCATCTCCTAGGTTTACCACCTCAGTTTCCTCTAGGTTTGGCTTAGGCTTGTTTTCAAATTTTTCAATTTCTTCTCGTGTGGTTTCATCAAAATCATCATAATGAACTCCAGTTTTCTCGAGCTCCATTGTTTCATTACACGCTGCGATAGTGGACTCAATGAGATTATTAGTTTGAATGCTGAAAAAATAAAATTTGCAAAGTTAAAGATTAAAGCAAAAGTTAAACGGGAAATAGTGTGATATTTTATTTATGAATCCTTGCAAAACAAAGTTTGTAGGGAGACATGTGCAACAAAGAAGAAAAATGCAAATTCCACGACTCAAAGTCGGGTTTTATTTTAGAAAATATAAAATAAATTATATCCCCTCAGCTCTACCAAGGTCCACGGCAGGCTCGGGCCCGGTTGCTGATCCAGTTGTTCAATGCCGCTCCAGATCCAGCCTTGCTCAGTCCAGGAGGTTCAACATGTTCTTCCAGGATCACACAACAGTCTTCATCAGATATGAATAGATTTTGCACTCCTGCCAGCAAATCCTCTTTAGGATCAGCTATCTTCGGCTCCACCCTTTGTGCTGCGGACAACTCCCCTTTTCGGCCATCAAAGTATCCAGACGAGACGAAAATATGCAAGAGAGCCTTGGTGCTTTTCTTATAGAACTTGAAGTCCAGTGATGCTTCTTCCATGCTCTTTTTATAGGTCACAATGTACCCTATGCCAGCCTTCTCATTGTCGGGCCTCATCACAATTTTGATTGGCTCGACCATACCATCTAGGTTCTTGCCCAAACCGTTACCAGGTTCATAGCCTTGCTTAATCATGATGCCTACGACCCAGTCTCCGGGCCATTTTGCAGGTTGTGGGAGTACATATGGCTCTTCGATCACTACCTCCATAGGTTCGGGTGCCTTGGGTATCCATACTTGCTTTCCCTTTGTTTCTTCAGAGATGCACTTCCAATTAGGACGGGCATTAGGTGAGTATATCGGTTGCTTCTCAGTCTTAGCTGGTAGAGTCTCACGAAATTCGCGTGAGGGTACCCCCCAATCCGACATGACTGGCTCCCAAACCAAATTCCTCCCTTCATAGCCTTTGCCTCAGTCATCCCAGTAGGCACTGTAGAAGTTTCTCTTTCTCTCTTCAATTCCAGGCGGTGTGTTTACCAACTTAGGAGCGAAGTGTGCAGTATAACCTCCTTGGATCGTGTCTGTGGGATTCCAACTTGAGTTGTAGTTCTTGCAGCGTACCCCTCGAGTGCCTTGCACTGCTCCGACGAGTTCTACAGTATAGAATGTCTGCCCATCAGGAGCATTCCCTTCGATTGCTGGTATGGTTTGCTCATTATAGATTGAGTTGTTCCCTTCACCGAACACTACCACCTCTTTGTGATCCCACTCAAACTTAACTGTTTGGTGCAGTGTGGAAGGCACCGCACCAGCCATATGGATCCAAGGCCTCCCCAATAATAGATTATATGAAGCAGAGATGTCCATGACATAAAATTCTGCAGTGAACTCCACAGGACCGACCATGATAATTAGGTCAATCTCCCCAATGGTGCTCCTTTGCGACCCATCGAATTCCTTCACTTCATGTCGCTCTCCCTTATCTTGCTTTGATCAATTTCCATTCTTTTCAGAGTGACGAACGGGCATATGTTCAGACCAGAACCTCCGTCGATCAAGACTCTTCCTACGAACCAATCTTTGCATTTGACAGTGACGTGCAAAGCTTTGTTGTGACTCAATCCTTCAGGTGGTAGCTCATCTTCATGAAAAGCAATTCGATTGGCCTCCATGACTTGTCCAACCATGCTAGCCAGGTTTTCAACTGAGGTGTCCACCAGAACATGTGCTTCGTCCAACACCTTCATCAAAGCATTTCGATGGCTCTCCGACTTGAGGAGTAGGGCTAAAACAGAGATTTGTGCTGGAGTTTTTCTCAAGTGTTAAACCACAGAGTATTCCTTTGCTTGTACCTTCTTCTACAACCCTTCGGACTCCTCCTCGCTGATGCCTTGTCTATCTGGAACTAGATGCTCAGGAGTGTAAATCCTTCCACTCCTAGTCATCCCTTGTACGGCAACAGTCTGAACTGTTGACTTGTTCTTCTTCTCCATTTCATAATCCCATGGTACCGCCTTATCGCTGTATGGGGGAACCACATCAACATAGAATTTGGGAGCCACTTCCACCTAGATAGGCTCTGGTGCTGTAGCGGCTTGAGCAACTGAAGTGGTTGCTGGTACGTCTTCCCTTGCCTTAACAATGGTCCCTTCCAAATTTCATTCCTCATCCAACTCGATCAAATTCACCCTATTGTCTCCATGGTTAGGTAGGGGATTGTTGTGCACGTTCGGAGTCTTCAAGTGTATCACCTTTTGATCGATCAAGTCTTGTATCTTGTCCCTCAAGGCATAGCACTTTTCAGTATCGTGACCAGGTCCTCCAGAGTGATAGGCACAGGTTTAGTTTGATCAAAATAGGGTGTCATCCTATCAAGGCATTTTGAATGGCACGGGTTGTATATGGCCGGCTATTTTGAGTCTCTCGAACAACTGAGTGCGAGATTCAGCCAGTAGGGTGCAGTTTCTTTTGGGTCTTGGGTTGTTATTGGCGTGAGGCCTTGGTGAATAGGTATTGGTGTTTCGGTAGTTGGGACTTTGTGGGTATGTCGGTCTTTGTGGTGGTGGGTTTTGGTACATGGGCTGAGTGTTGTAGACTGGGTAGGTGGATGTGGGTGGAATGTATGGGTATGACGGAGGAGGTGTTTGGTAGTAGTGGTTATGGGTAGGAGAGTGGTCAAGTGATGCGGCCACGAATGAGACATCGTCCTTCTTCTTTCTTGATGTGGTAGTGCTTCCAGCTTGTAGGCTTTGTTAGTGGCTTGTAAAGCAGCCAAGCTAACGATCCTTCCAGTCTTCAGTCCATCTTCGACCATATCCCCAATTTTGATCAAATCTCCGAACTTCTTGTCTTGCAGATTCAGCATCTTGTCAAAGTAGACGTCTTCTTGTATGCGGATGAAGGTTGCCACTATCTCGGCGTCTTCCATGGGAGGTTGGACCTTGGCGGCTTCAGCCCTCCATCTAGTTGCAAATTCTCTAAAAGTCTCAGTGGGCTTCTTCTTCAATTTCTCTAAGTAGAACCGATCGGGCATAGCATCAGTGTTGTGCTCAAAGCTGTCGATGAAGTCTCCAGCCATTGCTTCCCAGCTCGTCCACTTCTTTGTTTGTTGCTTAGAGTACCATACTAGCGTATCTCCGATCAGACTGCGGTTGAACAGCTGCATGCAGATCTTTTCATCATGTCCAACTCCAATCAACTTGTCACAGTAAGATCTTAAATGAGCCATTGGGTCTCCACTGCCATCGAACATATTGAACTTGGGTGTCTTATAACCTTCGGGCAGCTTCAAGTCAGGATACAAGCAGAGGTCCTCATAAACTAGCCCTCGGGTTCCTTTGGTGTCTTGGAGTTGCTTGAACTTCTTTACCAGCCATTGGATTTGCTCCTTGGTGTTGTCTGGGTCTTCCTTGGTCCATGCATACATTTCATGATCTTTGGTGGGTGATGCGATTGTTTTTGTTTCAACAGTGAAGGAGGGTAAGTTGTTTTGCGGTACCTTTGGTGGTGCAGTGTAGGTAGGGTAAGGAATGTCTTTTTCAGGGTAAAGTGGATATTCTTTCAGGTCTCTTTCAGGGTAAAGAATGTCTGGTCTAGGTTCAAAATCAGTCAATGAAAGCATATTCTAGGCTCGAAAATATCATGATCATCTTGTCAAATTTTCACAGATTCTCAAATTAGTACCCATCAATTACTATAACCATTTTCCAATCAAATATTAATCAAGGATTTCAAATTAAGTCAAACAGGATCCTTTAATTATGCCAGTAAAATTATCATTTCACTTTTAAGCATTTAATCACAGAAATCATGTGTCTTGACAGAACCAAAGGCACATACATTGGAAACATGGATGAGTAGGACCCTTTTACATTTAGGAACTTAACAAAAAATGGCCTAAGGCACAGATTATAAGTATATTTCAACCAGACATGCGAGAATTCAAGGCCAAGTTTAACTTAAATCAGTGAATCATGCAAGAATTGTTAATCACACGGATTTTAACTAATTAAATTATCAAGTAACATACAAACACGTTGGTGCATAGAAAATTAGGCAATTTTAGGAGTAGCATCACATAGGTTCAGCAACGTTAACAAAGACAAAGGTTACCCATTTTCGAACCGGGTCGGGTCAAATCGACCTGTCTCAAATCGACTCAGCATGAAAAGTTTCTTACTCCTTTTAGGCGATAACACCGTTCAACATAACCTGAACCCCGTCGGAGGCATTTCCCGGCGGTGGTGACTCAGTTAACAAGGGTCAAGATTTTCCCTCGTCCAAATATTGTCAAAAGTATATAGGTTTTGTAGCGGATGACGAGGGGAGTTTAGTGACACCATTTTCCCCAATTTTCACTGGCCGAATCGACCGGAAAATGCCGCGACAGTGACAACGTTTCATTTCACCAAAGAGAGAGAAGAGAGAGTGATTATCAGTGAGGTGAGGAGGAAATGAGAGTTGGTGGGGTTTAGGGGTTGTTTAGGGAATAGTATAGAAGATTTGATCTCAGCCGTCGGATGGCACACGTGGACGGCTGAGATTAATCCACGTAGGCGCTGAAGTGTAAAATATGTGTGATGATGTGTATATAACGTGAGGTGTAATGTGTATATATGCATTTGTGTATATATGGTGTATAAATAGTGTATAATTAGCATAATTTGATATAAAATAGGTATAGAAATGGTATAAAATAGGTATAAAACCATAGAAAAATTAGGAAATTAATTTTAAAGCAATAAAATTGCTAGGGAAGCGTATAAAAATGCATTTTAGGATTTAAAATGAATTGGATAATTTTATCAAAATAGAGGTAATTACAGAAATTTAAAATGGAAGCGTACATCTTGTAAAAATGGATACGGTTTGCGGTGATGCTTTCATAAATGGCCTTGATTGTCAAGCTATTACGAGAAGATAATTTAAAAGAACAGACGGGGCAAGAATAAATGCACAATTGTGTATAAAATTTGAAATTATTGCTTTAAAAATAGGAGGGAAAAAATTGTGTGTCAACAGTTGGCCGCTTACCTTCTACATACTCCAATATGTCACCCTCAAACAGGAAAGTATTCAACACTATCTCCATTGGTGCTGCCAAGGCATCTGCAGTTGCTTTTTGAAACTTGTACAACTCACACAGATTCTTCACAAACTCCAAGTCAAGAATGACATCACTTTTGAGATAATGCTGAGAGTATTTGTTAAGGCAGAATACATAGATGGCCCCTTAAAGTTGTACCACATTCCCATATAAACACCTCAACTTATCTAGTGATCAGATAAACACCTCATGTCGTCCCCAGTGTGTCTTGTGTACCCCTGCGCCTATGAGCTCATTTGCGTGAGATACACTCGCTGCTGATGTGTAAAATGGGCCAGTAAAAAGTTGACACGTGTAATTTAAAAAGAAAAAATTTTCTACAATTAAATAACAGAAATACAATAAATTAAAAAACAAACTAAAACCTATTTTCTATCATCTATTCCAACAACAGTACACCTCCCCCTCCCTTCTTCAGCAAGCTCCCAACGCCACCCTATTTCAAATTCCACTTTGGTTTTCACCTCTAAGCCCACCCCCCGCCCCCTTTATTTTCTTACTCTATTCCAGCCGTTCGCCTTCCTCGCTCTTATCAGACATAAAGGTTAATTTTCTATCAAGCTTGATGAGTTTCTAAAATTTTTGGTTTGGAACTTCTTATTGGGTTATAATTCTCTTTCATTTCAGTAAAAATACTTCTTGTAGAGTGATGGAGCAGCAGATTATTGATTACAATGAATTAAGAGCCGATTTTGTGCTAATCCATTTTCTTCCTCTCTTTTTTTTCCTCAGTTGGGTTTATGGTGGAGCTGTTTGTTGTTGTTACTATTGTTGTTGTGTTGTGTTCTTCGGGAGCGTGG
Organism: Petunia x hybrida; assembly: GCA_037355625.1. Classification (NCBI taxonomy): domain Eukaryota; kingdom Viridiplantae; phylum Streptophyta; class Magnoliopsida; order Solanales; family Solanaceae; genus Petunia; species Petunia x hybrida. Next base: position 1,236,195 of record JBBBVM010000974.1, read on the forward strand.
ATCCAAGTGATTGTTTTGGTTGAGTATTTTTTTATGTTCTTTTCATCAAAGATTGAAGGGGATGTGGATCCAATTAAAGCAAATAGGTGGAGGATAAACCTTAGGCAAATACGGTGGTGGTGAAAATTTGCCTTTGTGTTTTAATTTGATATTGTCGTCTGTTTAATGTTGAATCTTTTTTGCGCAAAGATAAAAATTTGCAATGGTTAAATATTTTTGTAAATAGGCAAATGGGCAATGATTGAGTTTGTAAATAAGCAAATAGGCAAATACAGTGGTGGTTAAAATTTCATCTTATCAATTACTCCTAATTGAGTTAGGTAAATTTCAAGCGGAGGTGGCGGAGCTATGGTGTAGGTTGAGGTACATATTTTTATTGGAGAAGAAGATGAAATAAATTATGAAGAAATGAAATATAAGATGTGGAACCCACATAAAATTAGTTTATCTAAAAAAAGAAAACATAAAAACGCACAACTCATGCGCTCAAAATGGTGTGAAATACACTTGATTTGCCATGTCACCATGAGGGGTTTACGAGACACACTAGGAACGACATGAGGTGTCTATCTGATCACTGGGTAAGTGTAGGTGTCTAAATGGGAATTGGGTACAACTTTAAGGGGCCATCTATGTATTCTGCCATTTGTTAATTCTCACCCTCATCCAACTCAAGATGTCATCAACATGTTGGATAAAAATAAAAATAGAAAAATAAAAACCATGGCAGAAAAATTGAAACATTCCATGAGATGTTTTCACACTACGTGCGATGTTTAAACATAATTATTGTGTTTATATAAAATGAAACATATAAACCAAATGTTTAAACATTTCAATGTATGTTTACATATCAGGATAGATGTTTAAACATGCACGCAAGTACTGGTTAATATTCAAACATTGTAATGAGATGTTTACACATCCACAAATATGCGTGGACATGCAGATAGATGTTTAAACATGTCGATGAATGTTTGCTCACAGGAAAAAAAAATATTGAAGTAAATTTCATATACCAAGACAGAGAGGTGTCTTTTCCTCTTTCTTCTCTTGCAAAAAGGCATCTAGCGCCTCTCTTTGCTTCTTCCCAACAACCTTGTAAATATCAATTTTTTTCAAGGGCAGCTTCTTCATCACCTTCTTTCTTCCACTAGTAAATGGAGATTTCAGAGCTCTCCCAGGTAACACAACTCTCTTTGGTACCTGCTGCTTTGTCCAGTCCCTCACCTCCAGAAGAATCTTCTCAATTGCATCCACCTTGTCTCTTAACAACTTATTGTCTTCTTTACACTTGGGGCATTTGCAGCTACATTCTCATGTAGCTTTCCTCTGTCCTTCTTCTCTCCTAACTGCAACTGTCCTGCCACCTTTTTCTCATCTTACTCCTCCACTCCTACCAACTTTTTCTCTTCTAACAACTACAGCTCTGGTATCTTCCCTTCTCCTGGCATATCCAAATAAATCACCTGCACTCCCACTATACTGTCTTCCAACATCTCCAAAACAGATTAAATCCACGTCCACCACTGTATGCATTCAACATTGACCCACGGCTGTGCACAACACATTCCATTGGGGTATTGGGTTCAGCATTTGTTTTCCTAAGCATTGTAACCCCCTCCATTTGTTGCATCAACCCATCAATCAACCTGTCCTCTACATCTTGGTATGGCACAAAGCTATCAAGAACATCCCTCATCTCCAAGGATGTAGGAACAAGGTACGGGTGCACTTCCTGCAAAAAACATAAGCCAACAAGTGTTCACACATCAAGTAAACATGTTTCAGCATCACTTCAAATGTTTGCAACATATCTATTATGTTTAAACATATAGAATGATGTTTACACATACGAGCTATGTTCCAAACATACGGTAATATGTTAAACAACTAATTTGATGTTGAAACATTACAAAAAATGTTGCAACATTCACTTTCATGTGTAGAGCATCTGATTAATGTTTCAACATAATGTCAGATGTGTGAATAATAAACGGCAAAAGGTAAAAGAGTGTCTTACCGGGGTCTCCACATGCTGAAACACTTGTTCAGGGTCTCTTTCAAGCTTGTCACATAACCAACGATACATCCTTGGTACAGTCTTTTGCTCTTGATATTGCCTTAGCCTAGCAGCAGGTATAGCCTCCAACACCCAGGCCACGAAGGCCCATGGAAATCCGTAGAGATTATAGTTGTGTTCTAGATTTCCAAGTGTTGCAAAATCCTTGGTAAGATACGTCATCGACAATTTAAAGCTTTTTTCTACCCCAAAGATACTTGTTAAATTCCTCAGGTCTGCTGGCCAAGCAAACAATATCTTCCTCAACGCCACAATGCGTATCCTTTGCAAACAAAACACCATGCATAAACTAAACTTCCCATCTTTGTTTGTTATTTTCTTTGACTTTATCATTGTCATGATATCGTCAGGATTGGCAGCCTTCTTCTTGTCTTTCCCTGTCACCAAATCCCACAGCTCCATACCCTTCTCACGGACATCCTCTAAGTATTCAGCAGATAGAAACTCTGAACACCTCAGCTTAGTCATAAGTTCAAATTCAAGAAGACTAAAGCGTAAAGGCAGCCCGTGGAAATTGAACCAGACCTCATGCATCTTCCCACAAAATAACCCTACGGAGTAGGACGTTGTGAACGAGCTTCGGAGCAAACAATCCCTTCGGCATACTAAGAAAGTGACCAAAACAGCTCTCCCTAAATCTTTCTGTCAGATTTAAATCCTTTAAACATTGACGCAATTCAACGAACTTTCCTGAAATTGAAGATCTTATCGTAATTTTCTTCGTCGCGAAAGCCGCATGCGTGTCCAACCAGGTAGGCAATACCATATCAGGCAGGTCAGTTTTTATAACTGGGGCAACCTCAGCAGCCAAAGCCACCTGCATCTAATATTTTTAAAGTTAGGCAGATTCACGAGGGTAATGAAGAATAACAAGTGTTTGTTTCAAACATCACTAGTATGATTAAACATTATCTAATTATGTTTAGAACATTAAGATGCATGTTTAAAACATTTCGCACTTATGTTTAAAACATTACAGTCTATGTGTAAATATTTCAGAGTTATGTTTAAAGAATACCAAGTGCCTGTTTCAAACATCAATGGTATGTTTAAACATTTCTAAGTTATGTTTAGCACATTTAGGTGCACGTTTAAAACATTTTGTATATATGTTTACAACATTAAGGTATATCTGTAAAATATTTTAGAGTTATGTTTAACCATCCATTTTGATGTTTAAACATATAAATGATGTGCCAGCAACTATATGGATGTCTTGACCACTACTCACCTCCATTTCTTGGTTCATTACGGGTTCCGCTTCACTTCCCGCTTCTGTGATTACTGTACCAGGCCGTTGATCCAATGGTGTCGTACCAGCTCGACTTTTCCTCCTCCTCTGTAGAGTAGGAACTTCCTTCTGTTCTTCATCCCCTACATTCTGTATAGGAGTAGACCTAGATGCTTCTCCTCCTTCGGCAGCTCTTTGTTCATCTCCACCACTTCTATTTTCCTCTACATATTCAGATTGCTCTCTACTAAGATCACGACTATTGCTTGGGCTCTCAAAAGGGACCTGTACAAGTGAGGGTGCTTCTCCAGCCCTGCCTCTCAGTCTTTTGCTACGAGGAGATTCTTCATGTTCATCCATGTCAAGCCTTCTTTGCGTGTCCACCACTTTCTTAGACAAACCTTTTACCAGCCTCCTTCTTTTGGGTCCCATAATTTAATACCTGCAAAAGGCAAACAATTAAAATAGTTCAAAAAACACATAACTATTTAAAAAAAATACAAACCAAATCAATACGAATAAATTAACCATTTAAACATTATAATGGATGTTTAAACATCCTGCGTGGTGTTTCAAAACATCTTATTTTATGTTTAAACATCACCATTGAATGTTCAACCGTGAAGTTGAAACATCTTACCTGATGTTTAAACATTCATGTTAGTGTTTAATAATAAATGCAGTGATGTTGCAAGCATCTACATAATGTTTAAGCCTCAATTTAATGTTCAAATTTCTAATTATAAACATGTATGATTATGTTTAAACATTGGATCTAGTGTTTAAAAAATTAAATCTCAGATAAATAACGTCTTCCACGGTTAAATAACCGGTGACATGAACAAACACCTCATATGATGTTTAAATACCACAAACAACACGCAAGATGTTTGAAAAATCAGTCGACGTGTTTAAACATATCATCGCCAAAATCAGTCCTTCCCGCTCAAAATCAACACTTCCCACACTAAAAACAACTCATAAACAAGCAAAATTCTTAAGGAAACCACAAGAATCAACCCAAATTTTACAGTTTTCAAGAAAGGGTTTTCATTCAAACACAAAGAGGGAAAACAAGAAAAAGTGATGATTTTATGGAGTATCATGCAATGTACGTGTCGGAATATACTTACAATGGGTATTGGAGAAAGATGATGGCGGGATAATTAAAATCGCCGTTGGTCGCGTTAAAATTGGGGAAGGGGAACTTTCGGTTTGATTTTGGGGAAGGGAAAATATTTTGGTGTTTTGGGATTAGTGTGGGGAGGTGTTTCGATTTTGAAAGGGAGGGTAGTGGGGGTCGTGGGGTGAGTGGGTGAGTTGGGGTGAGTGGGTAGTATTTTTAAATTTTGGGTTGAAATCTCCCCCCCCCCCCCCCCCACAAGTTTTTAGAATATTAATCTCTCCCCCCCCCCTCCCCATTTAGCCCTTAATTACACTTAGAAAATAGAAGAAAGTCAAAAATAAAAAAGAGAAAATGAGAGGTCCCTTTTCTCAATTGGACACTTGAGAGGACCCTTTTGTGCCATTTTCTCCAAAACATATAGTTATAGCACGGAAAAAGGTTTGAACAACTTTAGAGATAAAAATGGAATTTAGAATCATCGTGATCAAGTTGGATCGCAAACAGAGGCGGAGGTGGAAGTCCAAATGCAATCGAACACAGTAGAGTTGTGTTTGCCTAATTTTATATATATATATATATATATATATATATATATATATATATATATATATATATATATATATATATATATATACACACACACACTATATAGAAAGCCCATGGTGGTCGACCATGAGCAATTCTGTCATTTCAAATTCTTCATTATTCTAATGTTACATTGACACGTGTACAGTGTGGGTTTTTTTATAGGTAAAACTGAGTCAAATCACTTGATTACTCTAGAGTCATTTCTTTGACTTCCTCCAGTCATATATCACTTGATGATTACTCTAGAAGCACACTTCTTTTACTTCACTCCTATAACAAGTGTATCAGCACCTCTCTGTCTCTTCACCTTTCTCACTATAATTATTACTTTCTCATCCGGCTCTTGAGGTATGGTTGTCCTTTCTCTCTTATTTCTCTTCTACTTGGTCAATATTAATTTCTGAATTTTAATCGCGTGTTTTCCATTATTTCATCAATCTCTGTTGTTCCTTGATTTTTAGTGCTTGTGAATAAATTTGTGGAAACTTCTCTTATAAGCATCGCTGTTTTGGTATTTGGTTACCATAGATAGTTCTGGTTTATTTTTTTTCATCAATCTCTGTTGTTCCTTGATTTTTGATAAATTTATGGAAACTTCTGTTATAAGCGTCGCTATTTTGGTATTTGGTTTACCATAGTTCTGATTTATTTTTTTTCATCAATCTCTGTTGTTCCTTGATTTTTGGTGCTGCGTCACTGTTTTGGTATTTGGTTACCATAGTTCTGGTTTTTTTTCTTTTCTCTCCTTTATCTATCCTAAAGGAGCGTATGGAATATGAGCGTATTGGAAGCTATTAGTATCTGTCAAATAAGAATTGCCCGATAAGATAAAATCTTAAGACCAATTTTGAGGTTTAAACCTAGCAGTATTTCTCCAATGTAATGTATTAAATAGTTAAATATAGTGAGAATAGGAAGACACAAAAAAAGCTGATAGAGTGAGCGCAGTAGAAATACCATAGAACAGAGACTTCCACTCAAGTCTTACAAGCTAACAATGTAAAATAATGTCAAAATCAAGTTTTGATTAGGTAGCAACTTCTATAGTCATAACTAATGTGAATATATCAAAAAGGTAAATGGTTAACACAAACGTATAAACAGTTAATAACTTAAACAGGTAAATGATACTTGAGGATATGATTTACACAAACGTATAAACAGTTAATAACTTAAACAACATTATGGTGGATGACAGATGCCTTAAGACCTAATCAGCAACGGAGGTCACAGAAACTTACATATCTGAGGCAACTTGTAAAATTCACAGCATTCATAGAATTCATTGTTATACTCTTAATAGACCTGAGCTAGGTTGATTAAGCCTAGAGATCAGGTAATCCAGGAGAAAGTGGTTAATCTTTTCTTCTTCCATAACAAACTCTATGCCTCAGCAAGTGAACATGCATATCTCTTTTCAGGCCACACCAGCAGAATGTCTGCCATCCAATTTCAGGCTGTCCTAAATTTGTGTTTGACAGAATATGCCTATTTTGTTTTGTAATGTTTTCTATTCTGTATCTACAAGTTGCTCTTTATTTTGCAAATGATGTATTTGTGTTGGGGCTGCTCTCTTAGCTCTCTTTACTATGCTTTACCTATCTTCTAATTTGTTCTTCTATAATCTGAACATATCCTAAATGTGTGCATTTTATTTTTAAGACTAAACATGAGGTGCCAACAGTTCTCTTGCATCATGGTTGGTTATGATATGGTTTGAGCAATCAATATAGCTTGGATTCACATGATATGCTCGATATGTAATTATATTGTATTGTATATAAGATATATTGATGTGTTCTCACAAGTCTCTATTATATATATATATACCGGACTTTTCCGAAGCGTGCTAATTTAGAGCTACTCCTTTTACGAAAATCTCACTGAATCATTTTATTTTTTTGGTTGTTTTCTCTATATCACAGTCTACAACATAAGCTTCTTAGCTCTCCTTTTCAAGCAACTAAAGGTAAGCATCCAAATTTCATTCTAAATTGTTGTTCTTTTTTACTTCACACTAAAGCTCTTACTTATTTTTTACCATATACATGGATTGTGTTTACTACTTTTCTTTACTTTTGGTTGAGTTCTTTATATGGATGTTAGTATTTTCACCTCATTTGCACATGCATTATTTCCATTTTCTTTGGAAAAATCATTGATTTATAAATGAGACAAATTGACTTCTCATTTGATCTTTTTGCATTTTTTTTTATATGACAGAAATTCTTACTAATCTTCCTTGGTTTATATCTGTGGCTTTATAAAGTTTGTGAAAATATTTTATAGTTTTAGTTCACTATTTGATAATCTTGTAAAAATTTCTCATTGAAGATAAAATGAAAAATCTAACATGTGTAGATTACTCATATATTTCCAAGATTAAACTGTAGGTAAAAATGGTTTAGTATGAAACATTATTACAACCAATGTTCATAAGGCAGTTAAGCTCTCCGTCTTGGTTAAAGTGCTTAATTGAGCTTCATATGAGGAAACAGAATTATGTTAGGTTAACTCCAGGGAAGAACAAAACTTGAGCATAACCAAATTAAAGACATCTGTCTTGGTTAGTAAGAGTGCTTAATGTAGCCGTGTGTGGTTGTTAATTAAATGGAAACGGTTAGTACACTGGAAAATAAATAAGGAAACAAGTGAACTGAAACATAATTCAGGCGTAAATTTCACTATCTAAGCTGATAATTACAAAAGCTTACCTATATAGAAAAAATGAGCTTTAGTATCTTTGAGTAATACTAAGTAATAGAAAAGAATATTGAGTATAACTTTTTGAACAAAACAAAAACATCAGCGCTATATGTAGTTAATTTTATCGTGTCTTCATCGTTTCTTTTTAATGAATATATATTTCATAGAATGCATCAAGAAGATGCAGTATTTAAAAATGATAAAATGTTAGGTCCATTACAAGATTTATAATCCTCATCTCAAGTTTCAGTATCAATCTTTCTTTTCAAATTTGTTGCTTACTTTCTCATGGTTGTTAGTGTTTTCCATATGCACTTTTCCTTCAGTTATGTTAGTACTCTTTGTAGTTATCTTAGGTGCTTCTACTTTACAAAGCTCTTGTGTGAATGTGTGTAGAAACTGGCGTACAGAATGTCTTACTCTTAAATAATTATTTTACTTCATTAATTTCAGGTCTTCTCAATCATATTTAGACGCATTTGCAACTAAAAGGTAATATTTTTTGTTATGCTTAATTCCGCAGTTATGTGTATGTTAAATTGATTTTTTTTATGTGATATATGCCATTGATTATCAATTATAAATATCATATTTTCAGATAATAGAAAAGTTCCAGATAAGTCAAATAAAAATAATAAAATCTGTCCAAACTTTGAGAAAGTACGCGAAGACAAAAGGGCTAGGAGACGCGAGTTATATAGAACGATGCCCTCCGATAAGAAAGAGGCCCTTTTAGCTAGACGACGAGCAAAAAAAGCTGAGTTAAAAAGACAACGCTTAGCTGATAGTTCAATTATTGCCACATCAGCTATTGGATCATCGTCTGGGAGTGCCAATATAACAATGGAACAAAGTTCTTTAATAAGAGACTCATCACGTCTTTTAGGAGCAGGTTAGAAAACTCGATTGTCAAAATTATTTTTTATTTTTTGGAATTTAATATTTTAGCGGTCAGGTGTAACTCAAGATAGTTGTAAATAAGGGTAAAATAAAAGGAAAACTTAATTAATATGCTTAAGTTCTAATATGCAGGGTATGGTATCACTGTAGCCGGCGGTTCGAGTAGTATACAAGAAGAAATGAGTTACGTTAAATTAAAAGATGTTCCCAATTGCTGTTTTTGTAGAGCTAAAAAATTTGAATACGAACCACCTGGGTTCTGCTACAACAATGGTTCTATTAAACTAATCTCACACAAAATGCCAAAAGAGTTGAGAGATCTTTATCTAGGAAGTACTGAGGAATCAGAACATTTTCGAACTTATATTAGAACATATAATAACATGTTCGCCTTCACATCCCTTGGAGTAACTTATGACAAAGAGTTAGCCAAAAGAAATAATGGCGTTTATACATTCAGAGTTCAAGGTCAAATGTATCATTTCATCAATGACTTGATTCCAACTGATCGAAAAGGAAGAAACCTACAATTATATTTCTTTGATAGTGAAAATGAAGTAAGAAATAGAATGGCATGCTCAAATAAATTGAAAGAACATATTGTAAGAAGACTAATGGATATATTAAAAATTAATCCTTACTCAATGTTCTTAAAATCATTAACAAATATTCCAGAATTGTCAGATTTTTACATTGCACTTAAGAGTAATGCCGGTCTAGATCAACGGGTATATAATTTACCAACTACATCAGAAGTTGCAGGAGTATGGGTAGAAGAAGATTTGAATAACTCTATCCCCATGCCACATATTCGGATATATACAAAAAGTGATAGAAGTCAATTAGTAAATTATTATTATAGTTGTTATGATCCTCTCCAATATCCATTGTTGTTCCTTTATGGCCAAAATGGATGGCATTGTGGTATTAAAAAAATTAAATGTTCAAATGATACACAAAATGCACCAATGTATTGTGAGAATGAACAATTACCAAGTGTAATAAATATGTGTTCAATTGATGGACTTCTTGATATGGCAGCTGAGGTCATGCAAAAAGGAAAACGAAAAAGAGACACTGTTTCTTGTCGTGAATATTATTGTTGCAAACTTCAAATTAGAGATGATGATGATGATGATGATAAAATTATACATGTAGGCAGATTATTCCAACAGTACATAGTAGATGAATGGATTAAAGTTGAAAGTCAAAGATTAGATTTTGCTTCTTTTAATCAAGATTTATTTAGAATAGATGTACTGGAAGGAATCTTAGATATTTTACGACGTGGAGAAAGGGATGCTTCGCATATAGGAAAACAAAAAATACTCCCACTTAGTTTCATCGGAGGTCCGAGAGATATGCGTCGACGATATATGGATGCCATTACATTAGTACAACGTTTTGGAAAACCTGATATTTTTTTGACTATGACTTGTAATCCTTCTTGGCCTGAAATAGAAGAAAACCTTTTGTCGACCGATGAAGCACAAAATAGACCAGATTTAGTTAGTCGAGTATTTCGAGCAAAATTAGAAGAGCTTAAAAATGATATACTTAAAAAACACAAATTTGGTAAAGTAGTAGGATTTATGTATACAGTAGAATTTAAAAAACGAGGTCTTCCACATGCTCATTTTCTCATCATACTGGATGAAAAGTACAAGTTATTAACTCCCGAAGCATATGATAAATTTGTTTGTGCTGAATTGCCAGATCCTAAAACAAATCGCTATCTACACTCACTTGTTAAATCACACATGATGCATGGCCCTTGTGGCCAATTAAATCCAACAAATCCATGTATGAAAAAAAAGGCCATTGTAAAAATAAGTATCCAAAAGAATTTGCGGAACAAACAACAAAAGGGAAAAATTCATATCCAATTTATAGAAGACGAAACACGGGAATAAACGTTGAAGTTAGAGGCCATGTTCTTGATAATACATGGGTTGTTCCTTATAATCCATATCTACTTTGCAAGTTTAATAGTCATATGAACGTAGAGATTTTCTCTGATATTAAAGTTGTTAAGTACATTTATAAGTATATTTGCAAAGGACATGATAAAATTTCATTTCATATACATGCTACTGATACAAATACAGAGATAGATGAAATAAAAGAATATCAAACTGCTAGATGGGTCTCACCACCTGAAGCTGCATGGCGTTTATTTGCTTTTCCTATCAGTGAAATGAGTCCAAGTGTATACCATCTTCAACTACATCTTAAAGGACAACAATTTATTTCCTTCAAAAATACAGATAACATTTGTAGTATCGTAAATAATCCTTTGATTAAGAAAACAATGTTAACAGAATTTTTTGAAATGAATAGACTAAATAAAGATGCTAAAGAGTTGAATTTATTATACCGAGAATTTCCAGAATACTTTGTCTGGTCAACAACACATAAAGTATGGACACGTCGTAAACGTGGAAATGTTATTGGTCGTGTTGTAACATGTCATCCTACCGAGGGAGAAAGATGCTATCTTAGATTACTTTTAATGAATGTAAGAGGACCAAAATCGTATGAAGAGTTACGAACTGTAAATGGAATATATTATAGTACATATAGAGAAGCAGCAGAAAAAAGAGGACTATTACTTTGTGATAATAATTTGATAGAATGCATGTCTGAAGCTGCAAGTTACCAAATGCCATATAGTTTAAGAAATTTATTTTCCACATTATTGGTCTATTGCAATCCAACTAACCTAAAGGAATTATGGAAAAAATTTAAAAGCCCAATGTCCGAAGATTTCAAAAATAATTTAAACTTAAGTACAAGGGAAATTTGTTTCAAAGTATTAAACCATATTAATGATATCCTACATTCAATGGGCCGTGATATTAATGAATTCGAACTAATTCCAGAAATAATCAAACCACCTATAACAGCAAAAGAAGCTAAAGATGTTCATTTCGAACGAAATATCATAGTGAATGAAGATGATTTATTGTTACAAAACAAGTTAAACATTGAACAAAAAAGAGCATACAATATAATTATTGATAGAATATTTTCTAATAAATCAGGGGCATTCTTTATTGACGGTCCTGGTGGGACTGGGAAAAGCTTCTTATATCGTACATTATTAGCTACGGTGAGATCTAGAGGATTTATAGCTTTAGCTACTGCAAGTTCCGGTGTTTCTGCCTCTCTTCTCCCGGGAGGTCGAACTGCTCATTCCCGCTTTAAGATTCCAATTGATATCGATGAGAACTTCAGTTGCAATATTAGTAAACAAAGTTCACTGACTTTGCTAATAAGAGATGCAAAACTAATTGTATGGGATGAAATTTCAATGGCAAGAAAGAAAACAATTGAAGCTTTTGATTTACTTTTAAAAGATTTAATGGAAACAAGTGTATTGTTTGGTGGAAAAGTAGTTGTTTTCAGCGGCGATTTCAGACAGACTCTTCCAGTCATTCGTAGCGGAAAAAAGGAAGATTTTATTAATGAAAGCTTATTATGCTCTGATATTTGGAATCAACTTGAAAAATTACAATTGTCAACTAATATGCGTGCCAAAATAGATCCAGCTTTCTGTGAATACTTAATGAGAATTGGTAATGGAAAAGAAATAAGAAATCAGCAAGGCAAAATTGAAATTCCTCCGTCATTGATTATTCCTTTTACCTCAGAAAAAGAATCATTGAATCATTTATTTAGAGTTACTTATCCTGATCTATACAAAAGTAATTCGAATATTTCCTTTACTACTTCGCGTGCTATTTTAACTACAAAAAATGATTTGTTGATGAAATAAATGATATGTTGGTTGATAAATTCCCAAATATTGCTAAAGTTTATATTGCTACCGATGAAACTACTGATCCAAAAGAGCAAAGTGAGTATGAAGATCTCTTGCACACTTTAAATCCTGCTAATTTACCTCCTTATAAGTTGACATTGAAGAAAAATTGCCCAATTATGTTGTTAAGGAATCTGAATCCTTGTGAAGGTTTATGCAATGGAACCCGACTAATATGTAATGATTTTAAATCACATCTTATTAGTGCAAAAATATGTAGCGGTGATTTTAAAGGTAGACATGTATTTATACCGCGAATACCATTATCAATATCACAGGATGAAAAACTACCTATTTCTTTTAAAAGAACACAATTTCCTGTAAGATAATGTTTTGCGATGACTATAAATAAAGCTCAAGGTCAAACATTAGATTTTGTTGGTATTTATTTGCGTGAACCCGTATTTTCTCATGGTCAATTGTATGTTGCTTTGTCAAGAGCTAAAAGTTCCAGTTGTGTTAAAGTATTGATCAGACCACCTACTGCTGCTGATGACAATGATGATCACTCTACCTATAATGTAGTATACGATGAAATTATTAGAAAAACTTTTACTTGAACTCGTGATATCATTTCTTATGGTAATGTGATAAGCATCTTTATTATTCTATGTTCTTTCACTTTCTTTCTTCATTCATTATGTTCATTCTATTAAAATGATGTACATGCAGATTGTCTTCACATGGGAGAAAGGCTTAATATAAGCGCAATTACTCCCACAACAGAAGAATGGACCTGTAAGGTCCAAGTAGTTGACAAGAGTCATCCTATGGATAACAAAGATAAAACCAAAAAGTATCAACTCATGATTTTGCAAGATGAAGATGTATTTTAATTGAATCCATATATTTTTGAAGTAGTTATTCATATACATATATTTCAAAAAAATGTAATTGTATCTTACTTTTTTTCCGGAAACCCAAGTATTGGCCATTATGTTCAATAATGATATTACACATTTTGAAGATTTGTTTAAACCTTTCTACACTTACTTGGTGTCGGTTGCCCAAGTGAAGGAATCATCCTATCGATACGGAGATCCGATCTATAAATTCACTTGGATGATTGATTTAAGCACCATTGTTGAAATGGTTGAAATGGTTACTCCTCCAGAAGCTCCATTACCACCACCGACGAGTCTTACTCTTACACCATTTGATGCTTTTGAGCATCAACCACTCAAGGAATCTGAATTTGGTATGCAAAGATTTGATTGTCTCCGTTTATAGACAAGCAACTTATTTATTATTGCCACTTATGATGGTCTTCATTATCGTATGTTCTTATTCTTTTTTTCTTTTTTTGTCTTTTGTTTTCTTATCCTAGATGTGCTTGCAATTGTCGTGAATGGAGAACCTCCAAAGTTTGCTGCAAATGGAAAACTAATTCAGGAATTTATCATCATGGATGAGCAGTGAGTGCATCTGTTCTCTTCTCTGCACTTCAACTTATAATTAAGTACTATTTTATAAAGCTCCTTGCAATGTCCTTACAAAAATGTTGTGGTTCCTCTGTATACATGTAGTAGATGTCAAATACACAAAAAAGTTACTTTTGATGTGTTATAACTATATACCATAACTGTTTTTAAGAACAATTTTTTAACTTCAAATTCTTAATATGTTTGGAAATAGCTGACCTTTTTGGTTGCAGCTTAATAAATTAATTTAACATTTTCATTCTATCATTAACAGGAAAAAACCAACAAAGCTCACCCTTTGGGAAGAGTTTGTTGATCGTTATGGGAGTAAGCTTTTTGTAAAACTTAACGAATATCCAGTCATCCTTGCTAGAAGAATTACAAAATCATCATCAGGTAAAGCACATACAATATCATTTTTTTCCTTTTCAAACATCAAAAAATAAATATAAACCAAATCTTTCAATGTATTTAGGCTTGTGGAACAGATACAACACAACGATACAAATCGATCCTCCTTATCCGCAAGGTAATGCACTGAGTAAATGGTATGATACATCTGTTATTTCTTCAAATTTTGAGACACACAAACATATAGTTGTAATGATAGTATATAAAACTTATAAATAGAAAATAATGCTTCAAATTTTATCTTAATTATAGGGCTGAGACAGTAAAAGCAAAGCTCACACAGTATAGTTCAAGGACTACATCTGCATCAGGCTCTCTTATATTTGCCCCATTTGAAGAAGAGATAATATCTATTTCTGAGATTCAAATGCAACCATCGGTATGACAACAAAAGTTCAACTGTTTACGTAACAAAAAAAATTATAAACCTGACATTTCTGAATTTTTAGGAAAAGATATTTTACATTGAAGGTGAGATTTCGCTTCCGAATGTGGACCAGCGCTTCTATTTTTTAGCTTGTTCAAAGTGTAAGCTGCAGAAAAAAAAAATGCTATCCGAAGAGAAGTTGTTTGTACAACATGTAAACATGCCACCATGTTGATTCCCATGTATGTATGCTGCTTAACAATTTTTTTTCCTATTTATGATCTTATCTAATTAAGAGACCCCTTATAAAATAATTTATTTAACTCATAACAAATCAAGGTTAGATATAATATAAATAATTTCAAAGACGATGCACTGAATATATGTGTTTTGCTTAACTTAGTGAGCAAAATCTATGAATTAATTCTCTCGGATTTACGTTTTTCATTTCTGTTGATAGTTTTCTTCAGTTTATCTACTTTCTACTATTGGTTTAACTAAAGTTAATCCTATGTTGCAATAGATGTGAGTTCAATGTTACAGTCACTGATAAAAGTGGTTCTGCAATAGCTATCATTTCTGATGAACCAGCACATAAACTGTTTTCCCTCACATTGGAAGAAATTTTCGATATTTGTTGTGTCAAGGTATTTGTTCTTATTACCTTTGAATATATGAAAGTAATTACTGTAAAGTTAGTTTACATTACTTGATAACAAACTATCTTTACTTTGCAGAAACAACTGTTGCCCTTTGATAATGTAGAGAAGCAACTAAGTGGCAAAACATTACGAATTCAAGTGAAAAAGTTGTCTTCAGGAAAGCTGTCCATATTAGCTTATAATGAAAAAGAACATGCACAACTTTCAATGCCAGCATCAACTATGGTAAATGTTGTCGAAGGAAGCAAACGTAAATTTAATGAAGTTGGCCCAGGAGACAGTGCAGGTCAAAATTCAACAACCAAAAATAATCCATCATGCAACAAAGACAAAATGGAAAAGAGAGGTCCTCTGAAGAAACACTGAAAGGTAATTGAATACTTTACAATATTATGCACAATAAACCTTCAACATTAATATGTCATTTCATTAAGTGTCATTAGCTATTCTGTTTTTCATGAAATTTCTGGTATTATATTCAACTTTTTATACTGTATTTTTCCTGTAGTTAAGAAACTTTTGTCTCTGTTTTTGACTCTTACAAAGAGTACTTTTGGTGCTGTATTTTGGATGTGTTTCGGACATTGCCAAAGACACCTTTGGTTCTACTTTTGGACGTTGTAGAAGTCCCATGTGCTGCTGTTTCTTTTTGCTGCCTTCAAAGAATATTTTTGGTGCTGCTTTTCTGCTTCTACAGGTAATTGTAGTTGATTAGATTTTTAATTATTGCTTTTACCATATCTTAGTACTGTGCTAATCCTAAAATTATGTATGAAAGATAAGCATAAATGAACAAAATTACTATAATTAGTTTATAAGAGATTAAAGTTCTGATAACTTCCACTGAAAAACTAAGTAGTAATAGTTTACCAATCACACTCCTTGAAGTGACTTCATCATAGTGTGTAATCCTGATTATGTTTCTTTTTATTTTTTTATCTGATGTCACCTAATTACATTATCATGTTGGCTCTTTCTTCTATTTCTACTTATTTTTGCCTTTTGTACTTTTGCTTCGTCTGATTCATTACTGAGTAAAGATAAACTTTAAATATTATGGCTAAATGAACGGTTTGATTCTGTACTTATGAATCTTATGGAATCTTTAATTTTCATTTGAATAAAAAGAATAATAAGAAGTTAATGAAATTATGACTAAAAAAAATATTTTTATATTATGTTCTTGCTTAATTAAATCAAACTTGCAATGTAGCTGAAACACAGTTAGAAAATGGCTTAGTCCTTTAATACCCGAATGAAGGTTAGTAGGAATGTTACACTTTGAATCTTTTTGGAGCCTTGTGGAGTTTTGCCTTGCATGCCTTTGCTCCATATTTGGCATAGTCGAATCCTTCAACAGTGATACTAAATTTTCCATTGATCTTAGTGTAACCATAACCCACTATTTTCTTGTCATCGACCTTGCAAGTCACTTGAACAACAACACCTAATCCATGTGAACAATGATTAACAGGATGGTAACATTTTTATATTACACAATGTCATTTTTAATTACGAGGGAAGCAGATAGAGATTTCTATGGAACCAATTTTGCAGAATGTTATGAAAAAATGAAGCAACATCCTCACATATTTTGTGTCCATTGGACTACTTTCTTTGTTTTTCAGAATTTTTCATTGTTTGTATGAAATTTCAGTTTCTTCACTTTTACCTACCTGTCCAATAAATTGAATACTTCTGTTACATCTGTCTCTTCACTAATATACACTAACTTAATTTCATTTTAGTTGTAGATTATCTCAAATGTGGAGATTTACGCATTCATATCCAACGATTTGATACATCAACTTTGCTTTTTTCTTTATTCTTTAGTTTTTCTTAATTTGGTTATGTACACTATTTACTGTCTTCTGTTGGAAAAAAAATACTTGGTTTGTCGCACCTTGCTCTATGAACGGGTACAAAGTGATGAGAAAATTATTACTTTGTATTTGTTTTGCTATAATATTCATTCAAATATTGCTTAGCTAAATCATTGTTTGCGATATTTAAAATTTCACAGAATCTAAGGCGATACTTGAACATGTTATCTGAAGTAGAAGCAACAATCTATGACGAACAACCTGTAAAAAGCCATGTCAGGTCTGTTGCTTTTGCTCTTACTCTTTATTAATTCTCATTTAGCTTTACATAAGTATAACTAAGAATAACAAATAGTGTTTGCAGATTGTATGTAAATTGAACTCTTATCGGTGGATGATGACTGGATTACACTTTATCAGTATGGATTTAGTGATATGTAAATAGCAGATATGTAAATTGAACTCTTATCGGTGGAAATATGTATTATGTATTAAATGGGGCTTTGCAGACGTGTTGTGAACTTATGAACTTGGAAACTGTTGCACCTGATTATATCATGTATCTGTTTTAATTACTGTGTACATCTGTAAGTTAAAGCAATTGTGATATTGAAAATTATCACGCTTTATAATGTTGGGCCCGTGCTGTGCACGGGCAGAACTCATCTAGTACATATATATGGGCTCAAGAATGATGATGTGGCATTTCTCTTTGGCCAAAGATTCTACTTATCTTTTTTCTCCTTTTTTTTTTTTTTTGCTCTTTCCTCCTATGTTTCCCCAATGAAAATTGCATAAAAATAAAAATACCCCATTTCTGTCATCATTTAATGTGTCTCATTAATTTCTTTTACTCACCTTCTAGAATTCCTCCAAAGTGTAGATATTCCACTTCATATTTTTCAGCTCTACTTTTTTACCAATAAATAATCTTATTCCACTCCATAATATGAATGGGAGTTAATAGTGTAACCGAAATGACAATATCACTCCATAATGATACAATTCCTAATTTATGTAACTGATTGAAAATATAACTCCCAATTGAATTTGTGTATTCCTTTATCAATGAAATAAAAATCCTTTGATTTCCAACAATAGTAACAGCTTTTAATAGTGAAGAACTTAAAAGTCTCACTATATATAAACTACGGCAACCTAACTAACTTTCACTTCATTTTTACTTTTATGCTTTTGTCCAATCCAGAATGGAAAATGCCACAGCCTCTATTGTCAAAGACTAAGGTATTACTCTTTTTTAATTTCAGATACTAAAAATTATTGGTGATTTATATTTTGTTATATTTTTGTATTAGCAATAGATATTGTGCTGACTCTGGCACTTTGATAAGAAGAAACTTGCTAAAAAATCAGAAAAGGTAAAGGTAGTGTATCTACATCCATGCTGAGCCATGGTATTTAAATTCTCTTTACTAAACAAATAATTAAAATTTCAATGCTAATGCTTACTTCGTGGTTTCTAATGTTGTTTTTGTAGTGACATAATCTTAAGAATAGTAAACTGGCGAAGTTTATGTCTTTCTTGGATGTTTAATAGGACATTGATATCATTCGTGTAAAGAAAATTGTTTATGATATTTAATTTACGAAGCAAATTGTTGAGTATGATGAATGCATGAGACTTTCGTTCTATTCTTTTCAGCAATTAGTTGATTCCTTTTCGTGGTTTCTCAAAAGTTGATTGCAAATCATCTATTCAACCATCATGTTGGATTTGAGAGGAAGAAATTGGCAAAAGAAGATGTTAGAAAGCACGCCTATCACGAGGTTACGATGGATTATGAGTATAGTTGGAGTACTACTACGAACATAATCTAATTGGTAATATGAGTATTTGGATAGTGGATATTTATGGTGGTTACAATGGATTATGAGTATAGTTGGATACTTCTCAATGTACTACTTGAACCTTTCACATTCCTTATTGTAAACAAAAAGGCAAAACCTAGAGGCTATATGCATGAATTGATTACATGCGTATTCCCGTTGAAGCAACAATTTAGTGATCTTTTATTTATTACCGAATATATTTAATTTTTTTCTCTATTTTTGCTTTTCATTTATTTTTCTTTTTCCTTTTTTTAGCTTCCCTCCTTTTTCGTGTGTTTATTTTCTTTTTATTTGAGCGAAATGAAAAATAATCAACCTTGTAAAATATAGCATCGACAATCTAAACAAAGAAATAGAATACAAAGTAATGATAAACGAAGATGAAATATATAAGATTGATGTTAGTTTTCATTATGAAATCGATTGTAAAAAGAATTAAAAAAAAACCGTAACTTAGAATGATCAAACATCAAAGATTAGCATTTATTAAGTCAACATTGAAGGTTTACATTCTCCCAAATTTTTATATACACATTTTTTCCTCATTTTCATTATCTTCTTATTCAGTTTTCTTCTTTTATATTTAACTTGGGAATGCTTTTTGTATATTCTTTCTGATAAAAGTTTTTTTATAAATATAATTCGACTGCGGGCAAGTTACCTAGTTTATTACATATATACAGATATATAGAATACATTTATCAATACTTGATGTTTCATAAAGTTGAAATCATGACTCAGGATCTAATTGCAAGCTACAATTTTTGTTAGTTTCAACGGCCATTCGGATCGATCAGGATTTGCGCTGAATACTATTTAGTGATAAAACCTGTCTCTTTTAGTCTTCATGATGTTTGGCATTTTATGCCTATATTTTCTTAATATTTCCCCACGTTTAAGTATTTTATTCGCACGTTTTCTAGTTAATGAATATGGTTTTGTACTAATTTTATGTCGTGTGTATGTAGGTTGTTATGCAGTGCAATTGGAGCTTTAAAGAGCATGATCGAGCAAGAAAAGATTGGATTTTGATTGAGGATTGGATCGAGCACAAGAAGGCACGACACGAGCGAGCAAAGGAGCAAAGAGAGGAGCAGAATGGCTTGGCGCCACAGGAGGCGAGCCGCACCAGCCAAAGCGCCCAGCTTCTGGCGCATTTGGCTGCGCGCCGCGGCCCAAAAGCGCTGAGTTTTCGACGTCCACTGGTTGTCCCAGCGCGGTCGTGGGCGCGGGGCGCCCGTTATAGCGCCCCTGGAGCGAATTTTGACTTCCTATTTCGTCTAGGCTTAGGTCTAACTTATTACCAGGCCTTTGTAAACCCTATAAATACTCTTTTACTTCGTTTTTCATAGGAGTTCAGACTTTGGAGCAATTGGAGAGCTCATAACATCTTGAACAAGGGTTTTTCTTCCTTCCATTAATCTATTACATCATTGTTTCATTATTACATCAATTCCTTGTGTTGTTATTATGAGTATGCGTGGCTAAATCTCTAGTTCTAGGGTTAGAGTATTTCATGAAGGTTGATGTTTGAAGATTGATTCCCATTAATTGAATCCCATAACGGGTTACTTATTCTTTCTTGATTTCACTTGTGTAATTGTCAGGGCCCGATTATTACGCATTATCTATGGTTTTTAGATTGAACTCGAAAGAGGGAATTTAATTACGTAATAAGAAAGAATAGGACTAGTCTGTGAACCCGGGGATCGGGGAACCAATTCGTGAGTAGGATAGACATATACTTGCTCGCCTAGTTTAACTAATTACAGAATTCGTTAATGCGTGCACGTGATTCAACCCATAGACATATAGGGATTGAAGTAGCATGCATAGACTGTGAGGAA
The DNA here is from genome assembly GCA_037355625.1 of Petunia x hybrida. Taxonomy (NCBI): domain Eukaryota; kingdom Viridiplantae; phylum Streptophyta; class Magnoliopsida; order Solanales; family Solanaceae; genus Petunia; species Petunia x hybrida. The sequence continues at coordinate 1,257,034 of JBBBVM010000974.1, forward strand.
TCGAAAGGTTTTCACAGGTACATTTAATCTGTCAGTTAGTAACCCGGGATTTAAGAAGTGGAATCAATTGGAAAACTCAACTGGATTGTTCGTAACGCTGACCCTGGACCGCCTCCTTATTACTGATAACAACCAAGTTTTGCTCCATTGTTTGAATTCACTTTTACCCTCTTAATTACTATTCTTTAGTTAACTAAATCATCACCATCAAAGAAAAAGATCCCTGAATAGTTTGTTAGAAATTATTTGTTAAGTATCAGTCTGAATAGTCCTCGTGGGAACGATACTCGATTTATCACTTTATTACTTGTCGACCACGTATACTTGCGTGTGCGTTGGGAGCAACAAGTTTTTGGCGCCGTTGCCGGGGACTAAACAATTGACTGATTTCTTTTTGAACAGTTTATTACTTTCTATTCAGGTTTAATTTTTGTTTTGAGTTTTTTGCTGTTTCAGGTATTTGGTCCTGCTTGATCTTTACCTACAGGAATGGCAGCAGAACTAGCTTTAGCTGTGCGAGATGTTGCTCTCCCCAGCCTGGACGGGGTAGCGTCTAGCATAGTTAAGCCCGCTATCACCGGGCACTTTGAGATTAAGTCCGGCATGATTCAGTTGCTGCATGTGACTGGGCAATATGCTGGATTACTTCATGAAGATCCGCAGCAACACATTCAGAATTTCCTGGAGATCAGTGATACTTATACACCAGAGGGAGTTCCTACTTATTATGTTCGATTGACGTTGTTCCTTTCACTGATCGGGGCAGCAAGGAAGTGGTTAAAGGCTGAGAAGCCTGGGTCTATCACTACTTGGGAGGATTTGGCTAAGAAGTTCTTGGCTAAATTTTATCCATCTGCCAAGACAGCCCGGCTGAGGAGTGAAATTATGTCCTTCAGACAAATAGAAGGAGAGTCTTTGTATTCAGCCTGGGAGCGATTTAAAGCTTTACTGAGAGATTGTCCACACCACAACCAATCCAATGAGGTTGCTGCACATACTTTTGTTGAGGGGTTGAATGCGCATACTAAGATCGTGGTAGATGCTGCTGCTGGAGGCCAAGTATTAGCCTTAAATTTTGACCAGATCTATGATTTACTAGATAAGTTTTCGCAGAGCAATCCTGATTGGCAGGGAGATGGTAGAGCTATTACGCAGAAATCTGCAGGGGTACTTCAGTTAGATGCAGTTTCAGAGCTAAGGGCGAGGATAGATGCTATTTCCAATCAAATTAGCAAGCTAGCTCTGCCAAAGACTCAGCAACCAGTGGCTCCAGTGCAACAACTCCAGAGTTTTTGTGAGGTTTGTGGTCAAGACCATGCTACAGAGGTTTGCTCCTCTAATCCAGAGTCAGTTTATTACGTGGGTAATCAAAACAGGCTGCAGGGTCAAAATCAGTTTGGTAATGGTTATTATCAAGGCAATACAAGAGCCCCGAATAATTACCACCCACTTCCAGCTCCACCACAGCAGGTTAGCAATTCAGTTGAAGATATGCTAAAGCAGATAATGGCAGGCCAGCAGAGAATGATAGCTGACACTGCATCCCATGCACAGGCCATACAAGATCTTGCCAATGCTCAAAAGAACTTGGAGCACCAGTTGGGGCAGTTGGTGGGAGAAATAAGCACTGTTAAAAAAGATCCTGAACAATGTCTTGCAGTGACTTTAATTGAAGGTGGAGAGCTAATGGCCAAGCCTGAGGAGAAAGCTGAAATAGAAAAAGTTGAAAAAGTGGAGAAGGTGAAGAAGAAAGAAGAGAGAAATGAGGCACCTCTGCCGCCTCCACCATTCCCGCAGAGACTTATACCATTGAAGGATTTGGCCCAGTATAAAAAATTTGTGAGTATGTTGAAAGAACTTCAAGTTAATATTCCTTTGACTGATGTATTTGAATTGATGCCATCCTTTGTGAAGTTTTTAAAAGAGATTTTAGTCAAGAAGAAAAAGCCTCAAGAGATAGATACAGTTGAGTTAGTTGAGGAGTGTAGCACAATCTTGAGCAAGCTACCTCCAAAACTTCAAGATCCTGGGAGGTTCACTATTCCTTGCACCATTGGAGGGCATAATATCACTGGTGCATTGTGTGATCTGGGTGCGAGCATAAATCTCATGCCTCTGTCTGTTTGTAAAAGGTTAGGGCTAGGAGCAATCAAGCCCTCTTCAGTTACTCTTAAGATGGCGGATGGATCACTCACTCACCCTGAGGGTAAGTTGGAGGATGTGTTGCCTAAAGTTGGTAAGTTTACATTCTCTGCTGATTTTATAGTCCTAGATTATGAAGAGGACCGAGAAGCTCCAATCATTTTGGGGAGACCATTCTTAGTCACCTCGAAGGCAATTATTGACATGGAGCTGGGTGAAATGACTGTTAGAGCGCATGGAGAAAAGGTTACTTTCAAGGTGTATACTGAGAAAGAGCACATAGCTAAGGTTGAAGAGTGCTCTATGATCGAATATGTCAGACAAGAATATGGAAGTAAACCAATTGAAGTAAAGATGGGTTCTCTCAAAGAAAGGAAGAAAGCAAAGGTTCGTCGTAAAAAGAGAAGACGTAAATGCTGGAAGTGAGCTAAAAGGAATGTCGTGCCACGACGTTAACTAAGGCGCTTCTCGGGAGGCAACCCGAGTTTGTACTTGTATTATTTTATTTTATAGTGTCACGTAGTTTTTGTTTTTCCTTGGATTGCAGGTTCATGTAATGTCGAGGCTAAGTGTGGGGTGTCCTCACCCTTGCCTAATATTGATGACCTGTTGGGGGAAGTCTGAGTACCTCATACTATATGGAAGCTTGGAGGATGCTAGCACCAAAGACTAGAATCTTCAGGGAAGTTTTCTTTACCTTGCACTTTCTTATTTTTAGCACTGAGGACAGTGCCTAGTTTAAGTGTGGGGTGGGGAACTACCCTTTATCTATTTTTGAGGTTAGGGATGCATGTACCGTTAGGATTTTTCCTTTGTCACTTGACTTTATTTTGATTTGTTTCTTGCTTTAATATATGAAAAAAAAATTAGAAAACCAATGAAAAATTCCAAAAAGATTTTTCTTTTAGTTTTTATTAGTGGTACATGTCATCCACCCCATGGTTTTTCTTATGGCCTCGATTCTTTTCCACGGGGAGGCCTTTGAACCGGGTAGTTTTTATTCTTTTTAGGATTAGAGTAGTTAGTATAGGTGGCCCTAGACGAAAAGAAATAGGTGGAATGCTAGGTGCCTTTGAGTTGTTTGATACCGGTGGACTTGAACTTGGTGCATGTGCTATTATGGTGTCCTCTGGTTTTAAATTGAGATGCATGCCTAGAAAAAAAAAATGGAACAACCCCCTTGAGATGCTTGAGTCCACTTGCTTGACTTTATTGTGAACCTTTGTGCATTAGTGCTTAATTTTCCACAAGTTGCACTCTATTTGCTTGATTGAGAGTTGTTGATGGAGCCTTTTTGTGTGGATCATGTGCAATGTGTGTGTGAGGCATATTCTTGTTTGCTCCATGTTTGCATATTAATGTCTAGAACTTGCCCGTGTGTGTACAAAGCGAAATCCTAGGTTTGCTCTAGTCGGGAAATGATATAGGCCTTCTTTTGATTTGCCTACCCTTACATATACACCTTGGAAAAAAATTTTGTTGTTGTGATTTCTTTGATCCTTTTTGTTGGCACCCACACCCCAAGCCTACCCACTTGTTCTAACTTGTTCTCTTTTGGCCCTTTACTCCTTAAGCACTTTAGTTGATATTGTGATAATATTTTGGAGTTGTGGTTGGATATTGGGAGGTTTTTGAGTGGAACTAATGAAGGGGAATACTTGAATGAATTGTGTAGTAGTTGCTTATGAGCATTGGCAAGGTTGGAAAATAATGAAAGGAAAAAAAAAAAGCAAAGTTGAAAAGAAAAAAAATTAGAAAAAGAAATAAAAAGAGAAAAAGAATATCCATCCTTGCTAGTGTGTGCTTAAAAGAAAAAATTGCTACTTGTTGAGAAGGTGTGTGTGAAAGTGTTGATTGGGTGGCTTTGATAAGATTTGTGCTTAAATTAATTGTGATGTATTAAAGTGCTTAGGGAGGTAGTCACTATTACCATATGTATCCTACCCGCCCCTTAGCCTACATTACGACCTTTCTAAAGTCCTAGTTAATCCCGATTGGAGTGAGCTTATATTAGTGGAGTCCTACACTACGGGCAAGCCTATGGTACATTGTGTGTGACATGTGAGGTTTTCATGAGAGTGAGTGAATTCATTTGTTATTGCCCCCGTTCTATTCATGATATCTATTGTTGTGTGTGATCTTTGGGGGGGGGGGGCACTCTTTTGCTTCATATTGGTGAGGGCACATGGTTTGCATGAAATAGGTAAAGTTGATGGTTCTTGGTTGAGTAGATAGGTGTGATTTTGTGGGAGCATGGTTGCAATAAGTTGAGTTTGTGCATTTGAGCTATTTTGGGGTGGTTGTTCTCATATTTTTGGTTTTGGTAAATTGTTGGCATGTTGTGGATCCATAGTAGTCATGTGTGCATTTGTTCAATGATCAGTATCAACCATAGTCATAGGCAGACCTGTTTTACCTAGGTTGGGAAGTGAGATGTGACTTGCTCGAGGGCGAGCAAAGGTTCAAGTGTGGGGTGGTGATGTTTGGCATTTTATGCCTATATTTCCTTAATATTTCCTCACGTTTGAGTACTTTATTCGCACGTTTTCTAGTTAATGAATATGGTTTTGTACTAATTTTATGTCGTGTGTATGTAGGTTGTTATGCAGTGCAATTAGAGCTTTAAAGAGCATGATCGAGCAAGAAAAGATTGGATTTTGATTGAGGATTGGATCGAGCACACGAAGGCACGACACGAGCGAGCAAAGGAGCAAGGAGAGGAGCAGAATGGCTTGGCGCCACAGGAGGTGCGCGGCGCCAGCCAAAGCGCCCAGCTTCTGGCGCGTTTGGCTGCGCGCCGCGGCCCAAAAGCGCTGAGTTTTCGACGTCCACTGGTTGTCCCAGCGCGGTCGTGGGCGCGGGGCGCCCGTTATAGCGCCCTTGGAGCGAATTTTGACTTCCTATTTCGTCTAGGCTTAGGTCTAACTTATTACCAGGCCTTTGTAAACCCTATAAATACTCTTTTACTTCGTTTTTCATAGGAGTTCAGACTTTGGAGCAATTGGAGAGCTCATAACATCTTGAACAAGGGTTTTTCTTCCTTCCATTAATCTATTACATCATTATTTCATTATTACATCAATTCCTTGTGTTGTTATTATGAGTATGCGTGGCTAAATCTCTAGTTCTAGGGTTAGAGTATTTCATGAAGGTTGATGTTTGAAGATTGATTCCCATTAATTGAATCCCATAACGGGTTACTTATTCTTTCTTGATTTCACTTGTGTAATTGTCAGGGCCCGATTATTACGCATTATCTATGGTTTTTAGATTGAACTCGAAAGAGGGAATTTAATTACGTAATAAGAAAGAATAGGACTAGTCTGTGAACCCGGGCATCGAGGAACAAATTCATGAGTAGGATAGACATATACTTGCTCGCCTAGTTTAACTAATTACAGAATTCGTTAATGCGTGCACGTGATTCAACCCATAGACATATAGGGATTGAAGTAGCCTGCATAGACTGTGAAGAATCGAAAGGTTTTCACAGGTACATTTAATCTGTCAGTTAGTAACCCGGGATTTAAGAAGTGGAATCAATTGGAAAACTCAACTGGATTGTTCGTAACTCTGACCCTGGACCGCCTCCTTATTACTGATAACAACCAAGTTTTGCTCCATTGTTTGAATTCACTTTTACCCTCTTAATTACTGTTCTTTAGTTAACTAAATCATCACCATCAAAGAAAAAGATCCCTGAATAGTTTGTTAGAAATTGTTTGTTAAGTATCAGTCTGAATAGTCCTCGTGGGAACGATACTCGATTTATCGCTTTATTACTTGTCGACCACGTATACTTGTGTGTGCGTTTGGGAGCAACACTTCACTTGTTTAAGTACATGAGCAACACGAGCGGTTCACAAACAGACAGCCCATAATGACCTCTTTTGACCCTACGGCCTAACAATGAACGTGCCATTGTTTGCTTTGGAGCTCTAAAATCAAAATTACAATAATGCTGATAACAATATTTGTTTTTATCCCAAGTTTACTTTGTCACTTTCCATGGTATTGTAGAAAACATGTATCCTAGTCACAGTATCCCCAAGTTTATTCTTGTGCCCTTCCAACCAAAGTTGGTGGAAATTTAAGAATGGCCCAAGAGAAAATATGTTTTTGGTTCTAGGAGAATTATTGCTAGTTGAATTATCATATTTATTTATCAAAGAAATCGAAATGATGCAATTTTGCAGCGGAGAGTCTTGTAATGTGTGCAAGAGATAGAATTTGTTTTTGTTATTTAAATATTTGTTCATGGCTGGTCCATGTTCAGATGCGTTTCTAATTTTAACCAGCAATTTTCTTCCCAAGGCAAATTATTAATTATTATTACAAAACTTCAGTTTGTCGCTATATATATATATATATATATATATATATATATATATATTCGATCTGTCCTTCACTTATGAGTATATCTAAGACTTCTCTCAAACAACCCCACTTGTATGAATGACCCTAAAACGAACTTAGACAGATGACTCTTATAAATATGTTATCAAGCTATATATCCTTTATTATGATCGGTAAACTGGAGCCTAATATGAGATTTTAATCCACAATTGAAGTCACTTTACAACTGGAAATCCCCTGGCAAGGGCTTAAAAGACTTGTCAAAAAGACAAAACTATAAGTCGTTCTACCTAGCTTGCATTCATGGAGAACACCTGAGTGGCAGACAACCTGCACATGCAAATCTTCCAAATCGAGAGACACAGCCAACTGCTTTGCCATGAAAAAAAAAAGGTTGAGTTAGCACACTAAATAGACAAGTCTGATTTTCCACAGCTTATATATTGATCGTGTGCTGATGATACAATTTAAAAATTTAAACGTGGTGTGTCTTAGCTGAACATATACAACAATGGCAGCAGTAGCGTAAGCAGAATTTTGTTTTAAGTGATGTCTCCTATTGTCACAATTTAATTTGCATATTAGTTTGGATCTAGAGTTGTGGAGTTGTGTGGCTTGACTATTTATTTCATATTAGATGTTTACTTTGCATTATTTTTCAGATTTTATCGCCTATTACTCATTTATTTTTGAAGAAAATTAATATTTACACAGACGCACAAAGAGAAATTCTGCGGAGCACGGTTTACTACCACTTGGTTGAAGCTGTCTCCGCCACTGCATGCTAGAATTTCTTCAAGACACTTTTATGTCCTGCAAAAATCTAGCATAAGTTTATACAAACAAAATAAGAGAAAGAAGGAAAGTTGCTGAGAGCTAGTGCACAAAGCAATGGAATCATGTCAATATTGACCCTTCTTTTAACTCCACACATCCATTTGGCCATACAAAACTCCAAAGATAGTAGTGAGCTCTCAACTTGTTATAGTCAAGTTTGACAGCTTATACAGCATATCGACAAAGCAAAATCAAGTGCGACTGCTCATACAAATATTTAATGGCTTACAATTTAAGAAAATGCATTTAAACTTATCGATGATATCATGGAGTCGATTCTTGCACAAATTATTCCAGATACGCGGTACTTCCATTTTATCCTTTTAAAATGTTGTTGAATATCATCAGATCACTTCATGAATGAAGTCCACAATTTGGTGGGAATTGCAAGAAAGAAGACGGAAGAAAGAAAAACTAAAATTTCTACAAATAACATGAATTATCAAAGGTTTGAATGTGCAATGGACTGAGCCACTTGGAACTAGCAGAAGAATGACGAGACACTAATCAATTAAGTATTACATTACTAACTTTGCTATTTACAACTCTAATTCAGTGTGTGTTAGCTCTGACTCTCTCAGGTAAAATTTCGATCCCATTTTGAAAGAAGCTTCAATGCGTATAATTTCTCCATTGAATTATAAAAAAATGTATGCTGGCCTGTGAAGAATAATCAAAGCTAACTGAATCCCACTTCTCAAGTATCAATAACTTGCTTGTTGTTACCATCATCCATGATCGAACGAATTTCACTATGGTGAACAGAATTAACTTCATTTACCCTACTTCCTTCCCGAGCATCATTCTCACCATCCTCAGAGCTAATATCCATCTCCTTTTCTGGACTATCAAGTTGCACGCACTCAGCAACTGTGTCCACGGAACTATTATTTTCTGAATCGAGGCTTCTGTTCGATGGGGTCAAATCTCCCTTCCTTACCACGTTAAAGACAATACCATTGTTAGTTCTTTCAGGCTGCAGAAGGTCACCTTCACCTACTGTAATGCTTGAACTGCCAACGGGGACCCTATAACTGAATTCTCTTTGATCAAATTCAGTATCTGAATTTCTATCTGGTGTTGTTACCCTTGGGCTCGGGGAGAAAGGGTCCCTACCACCTGCCATCTGAGGAACAACATTGTTGAGGTCAATAGTCAATCCTCTGTTCAACCGTGAACCAATTTCCAAGTTCTGGACAAAGTCGATAAACTTATCAGCAGACGTTGTCCTCATCAAAGGACCACCAGATCTTGTCCAAGAATTAAGGTCCACATTTTCGGACTCACTGTCACTACCATCAAGTCCACTCCTGTGAGCTCGCCAATTTCGGGTAGCATGTGTCGTGGAACCACTGCCTCCTTGATGATGTGAAGCAGCAACATCTGCAAGAAAGTCTTCAAGGGAGCCTGTCGAATTCTCTCGTGCCATGCAATTCCAAGACGGAATTCTTCTAGAAGCGTTAAATCTGACAGTGCTTGACAAGCCATGTGAAGCAGCAGCGGCTCTCTCAGCACTCCTTTTCAGTCTGCGCATGTGGTTCAGTATGGCAACGCATTCATCAAGTGCAAGCTCAATTCCACAGTTTGCTTTAATGGCCGAGAGTTTTTCCCAAGTGCACCTTCTTCCTTGATTTGCTGCCTTTTGCAGCTCCAGAGTAGAAGGGTTTGTATGATCTTCGAGTACTGTATCGTAAACAACATTTAGAGAAATGGTCAATTTATCAAGCCAACCTTCAGTTCATTATAGTAGAACTTATTCTGAAACACAACCATTTTCTTATGAGCTTGACATATGACAATTCTCATCTAGATTTCCAGAAATTTAGGAATGGGAAAAGTAACTATCAGACATTCACACCAAAATCAACCAGAGATGATATTTACTAAATAGACTTAAAGTAAATAGCTAATTAAGAGGGTTTAAAAACAATAAAAAAAATTGAGAGGGTTTAAGTTAGCAAGTTGTTTGACCTGAAAATCAAACTATTATTGATCCTGCATTTAACATTTCTAATACAAGTTTTTTCATTCTCACTGGGTTTCTTTCCTATTCTGTTCAACATCAGAGCAATCACAAAAAAAAAAAAAAAAAAAAAGTTAAGACATGGTTATTCAGCAAGTTCAATGGGCTTTGTGTTCACATTTGTAGCATTAAAAGTTAAGGTACTTGTTTCTGAAAGAAGAGAAATCGCTTGTAGCGAACATACCTGAGCTAGAGTGGCAGGCATTACAACAGTCACGTCACCCTCCCAATCTTGAGCAAATAGCTTGGCTAATCCTCCGAGGGGAAACCCAAGTTCTAACACCTGATGGCATCGGTGCTTCACCTCCATTTCAGTAAGTTGAGCAAGCTGCATGGGCAAATAATTAGTGTTATAGTGTGTCTGCTTAAATCTTTGTCTCCACAATTAAAATAAATTAACAAAGCTAGGGGCATGAAGGATGCTTAAGTTTTTGTCTCCACTATAATATAATTAACAGAGCTAGGAGCATGAAGGATAAGTTACGTACTAGCAATTCTTAGTTACAACTACCAAATGAGGTCTGTAGAGCCTAAGAATTCGGATGTCCAAACCATGGAACTGAAACCGATTATACCTTGTTAAGACATGAGTTGGTCCAATGAAGCAAAAGCAGTTTGTTTAGGTAAAATTATATCATAATCAAAGCTTATTATAAAGGTTAGAAATTCATTCTGTTACTCGAGCACCTCAAATATAGTAAAGAGCATCGACCAATCAATCTTGCTTGGTTATAATTTCAAATTCACTCTGAGCAGCAAGATGAAAGATTGTTACTTAGCAAATTGATCCCTGAACCTACGCGAACCCTATGCTGTATCTCTATAAAGGAGAAAATCACATAGAAGTTCACACTGCTGTTTGGTGGTGCATGTGGCTTCAGCATATGATTTGTTCAAGGTAGTCTCTTCAGCAACTGCCTAGTTTGAATGTTCAAACAAGAGAAGATGCTTGACGAAGTATAATGAGGGAATATGTCTGACTCTTATATCAAAAGGAAAAAAAAGGAAGAAAAATGCTTACTAAAATTAGCCATGAGCAATATTGTCCTACCTATAGTTAAGAATAAGTTGCTAAATAAAACTAGTCAAGATACAACAAAGATGGAAAGTGGATTTAAAGCACTCTAAGCTAAACAGATATATGTGTACAGGAGTTAGAAGACGCATCAACATCAACAAAGCAAAGAAATCAAGGCTATATAAAGAAAATAAAAGTCCATATGAACGTACCTTGGCAGCAAAGTTGCCTCCATAAGCTCTTATAAACTCTTTGATCCTCAATAGAGGAGCAATATGTGGATTCGCCTGGCTCACAATGAAGTGATTGACATTGAAAAGCTCCTTTAGCTGCATCATTGGTAAATCAACCTCCAAGCTACCATCCCTCCAGCGACGAGCAGATGCACCAGAAGCTGCATCAGGTCCCAAATGAAATGGTGGGTGATAGGGAACAAGATCCCCACTTCTATCCTTTGCCATCAGTTCTTGAGCTTCGAAGAGACCAGGAAAGGCACAAGAAGCAGTAACAGCACTCCATATAACAACATGAGGTGAGGTTAAGTAGTTCAAGCATCTAGGAGGTTCATGTTTCCTAGGGGAGCAAACTGTAATCCCCAGAGTTCTACCAGTCATGTCATAGGCTTCTTGGAAAGTAAGATTATTCGTGAGATTGCGTAACAACACCTGCAGCTGTCTGATCTCGTGTACAGCACCCTGTGTCATGACCCTCCTGAAAATAGTAAAAATTCCACCCAACTGATCGAAAAATTGCAAGGAGTGCCAAGAGTCTTCGAAAAAACTCTGGAGCTCAGGCCAAGATCGAGTTGCAACTATGGAGCACATAATTGAGCCAACACTTGAACCAGCAATTATCCGTGGCAACAGCTTGTGCTCTACCAGTGTTTTCACCACACCCACATGGAAAGCTCCTAGAGAAGCACCTCCACTTAAAAGCAAAGCTGTCCTGCCAAAGGCATGTCGTGTTTCATGCATGAAAGCAAGCTTCTCTTCCAACAGAAGCTCCTCTGAATCAGAGTCGCACACCATTCTCAATTGAGTCGAAACCTCATCAATATATTCCTTAATAAGTCTAGGCACATGAAGCCTTCCCTTATGAAGTTCTGGATTGCACATATTACCGAGATTCCTAACAAGGTCAGCTCTCATACAGAATATGATATCTCTTAAAGACCCCTCTTGCCTACGATGGTGAAGCTCTTGGAGTTTATTTCTAACTAACTCTACATCATAAAGATCTGCCTCATTCGGCTTAGGAGTCTCCTTATCCAACATCTTGGCAGCATGAGCCCACTCCTCATAGGTCAAAGCAGATCTCATCATGTTCCTCCAAAACTTCCTCCTATAAGCCATCTCAGCCTTAATTTTTACATTCGTATATCGCCTCAACAAGAAGGCAAGAAGTGTTACCAGCGCCAATATCCCTTGCGGGTTGCGAGGGTGAAACCATGATATCAAAGGTGTCAAGTAGTATGACAAACCATTCTTAAACTTGTACAAGTACAACACCAAGAAATGAAACAAGTGATGCCTTAACTGCGAAATCGATTTGCAGAACAAGACTCTAAATGCAATCGTTCGACCCAATATCGTATTAGGTCCAATCGAAAAGAAGTCAATAGTAGCCTCATTACTTATATCCATCTCAAGTCAATAGTTTCTAAGGGACTAATACAATATTTATATACTTATACAGATCAGTAAAGGTCTAATTAAGCACAACAAAGATTGTAAACCGAGCTGCCCAAAGATTGTTTCTAGCTTCCAAGTATCAAGGAAAGTAAAAAAGATTATTTCTTTTTAACAACAGGGAATTAACAAGCTATGTATATGCAAAAATAGAACTATATTAAAGGTTACACTAGCTCTAACAATGAAAGAAAGTAAAAAGATTGAATTTTTTTTTATTAACAAAATTCAAGGGAATAGAATTGAACCAGCTAACTATGTGCAAGAAAATACCTCAACCTTTCCTAATTTAGCTTGTCCTTTGTGCAAAATATGGCCCAAGATTCAATTTTTCAAAAGAAAGATCAAATTTTGATACCAAGATTCAATTTTTGTATATAATTTCAAAAGGGGTTTCTTGGTATCAACCAGAGATACCTGACAAATTCTAAAAAAACAAGAATTGGGTAAGGTTTCCTTTGTTATGTGGAAAAGCAGAGAGGCTAATTTTGATACCAAGATTGTGAAAACTATAGATAAATAAATAAATTAATATGAGTAGAATGAGGGGGATGGTTTTAATGGAAACATTGGGAATTGCAAAATAAGAAGGAAAGTCAGAAGTTTGGATCAGATAATGATATATTGGTAGCGATTGGTTTTATTAACTGACGTACGATATGTATCAGCTATGGATAGGCACCATCGAATTGAATGTTATATATCTATACTATATTAAAAGCATGAAGGCCCTTAGTAAATATTGATTGAACTTTTTGCCCTTTATTAAAAGACTCTACAATAGACAAAACTGTCATTTACTATTTTTTTATATTTTATTTATTATAATTATTTTCTCCAACTAATATTTGATACTACGCATACTATTAAATTTACACTTTAAAGTCAACTATAATTATGGCTAAATACGGTATCCATTCTAAGATTGGAGAATGAGGTGATAGAAAACTTGAGGCGAAAGTTAAGGAACTTAGTAATCACCTTGTATGTAGATTTCTAACTTGATGCTGACACAATTTTCATCCAAGGATTATTCTAATTATATTCCTAATATATAGCGTAGAGTTTTTTAAAACTAATCTTACTTGAATAATGACACTTCATAACCGAGTGCATCTGTATATATGTCCTATTGTATTTTTGTGCATCTGTATATATATATGTCCTATTGTATTTTTGATAGGTACGTAATTACAATTAAAATTCTAGAATTACATGAACTAACTGGTATTTGAGATCTACTAAAATTAGAGATATTGATGGTTTTATAAGAAGAATCACCAATTATTCGCCTCAAGTTCGATCAATACTTCTCAGCGGCTTACTTGCCCATATCTTCCCTCCCTCTTCATTGTCCTCTTAATTTATGCTATGGTTGTGGTACTAACTATTGTTAACTAAATATGTAATTTCTATCATGCTTTGTTTGACTCTTTCTTCTGGAAAATATATTCTTTTGCTAATTGAGTGTAAGTTTTATTTTTTTAATTACAGTTTAATTTATGAGAATTTCTTTTTATGTAGTATGGACGCCAATTTAAATTGTTACTTTTGCCATTATTTTATTATTTGATGCTATTCTATCATTACTTTCAGTATTATCGCAATTTTGAAAGTTATATATATAGACTTAGCTCTGTGCAGATGTGAAAATGTAATCTAATTTGTTTTTCTCTACTGATTAAATGACTACACTGTTTGCCAGTGTACTACTCAGATTAATTAGTTTAATTGTGTTGCAGACCTTTAGAGTCATCCATAATTATAAGAATTCAGAATATCGAAGTGGAGTGAAAGATGGCCTAGGGCGCCTAAGAGTATTGAGCACTTGATTGTCTTTGAAATTCAGGGTTGGCAACACATGAAAAAGTAAATACAACTTTGAAGATTTATATGTAATTCATCCTTTGATTATTTCTAAGAAATATATATTGGAAATTCTGATATCTTTGAAAAATGTTTGATGAAAGTTGTGATGTGGTGTTTGGATGGAAAACAAATTAATTGCCGATCTTTAGGTTGTGACTAGAAGAATGTGCTATTACTTATTTTAATCTTTTATTCTTTAGTTATTCACAAGTTTATCTTTTACGGTAATATTCACACCTTAATTTACTTTTCTCTTGATTTAGAGTTCCTTCTCCTAATAAGTTATGTAAGGGTTTTTTTTTTTTTTTTTTTAAGCACTTTTAAATTAGTAGGTTCGTTCGTTATTTTGTTGGGGCAATTTGTTTAACTTTAATACCTAAGTTCAATTCGTTTTAGTTTGATACAACATCCGCAAATGATTTGCATACTAAGCAGGCTTCTATAACATTCTTTATTTGTTTGTCATCTTGATTGACATATCAATAGTAATATTTAGTAGTTGATTTCTTTCTCACTCTTCCATTAAATTTTACACCTTTTGTGAGCTAGCTAAACATAATTAATATTTATAACTTTCAAGAACTTGAAATCTTTTTAATATATAAATCAAACACATTTTGAGTAACATATATATTGTTTTTTAAAAGATTGTTCTTATTAATACGGGTACAAGTACACCATTTTGTTTATAATCTCAAGCTTGGGAGATTCTGATAACAATAACCTCAAGCTTCAGGAATTCTGATAACACATAGTAGTGACAAGTTATGTCATGTGTAGGTTCCAACACTAATTTAAACTTAGAATTACCTAGAGTTATTTTGACTCACCCTTTTTTTCCTTTTATTACTACCTTAGTTACAAGATATACTTTTAAGTAGACTTCTGTATCATTTTCACATATTTTTGTGTTTTCATCTCATTTTATTCTAAATATGTAAGTCAATTAATTTAAAAAGTTGCTTTCATGCCTCTTTAGTGAATTCGATTATCCGTCGACATTTCAAGGAGCATTTGAGGACTTTTGTGAGGTACAATGTCATTTGCTTAGTTAGTTAAATAACTTCAATATTTGCTAGATTTTTTTTTTTCTTTGTTGTACTTATATAGGCACACACAAGAAAAGGAACATGAGATAAAAGAAAATGTAGCAATGGAAAACTTTAAGTACTTTTCAGGTATATAGAATTTTGATTTTAAGAGCCTGTTTGGGATTGCTGCGAAAAACTGCTTATTTTGAGAAGTATTTTTGGCATAACTACTTTTTGAAGAAGTACTTTTAGATAATAAGCAGTTTGTGTTTGGACAACTCATTGAAGAAGTACTTTTGATAAATAATTTGTGTTTGGATAATCTTTACGAAAAGTACTATTACGAAAAGGACATCCAAGTTCATTTTATATTTGGATTAATAGAAATATTTTTTTTTTAAATATTTGTCATAAAAGACCTTAATAAAAAAAAAATTAGTTAAAATAAAAAACATAAAGTAAAAAAGAATATAAATTTAAGCTATTGAACAACATAAAATATAGTTAAATCGAAGTGATAACGAAATTAAAAATTTATAGTAAGTACTTACTTTTAAAAGATGATTTAAAGAATAGGATATCCTCTATACGGTTGATAGAAATACCTAGAAATAAAAATTATTTCTAAGAAGAAGAAGATTTGTAAAAGTATATAGTAGGGAAAAAATGAAAAAAAGAGAAATATAGTTTTATTTTGAGAGATATATGGTTAATTAATGAGGGATAATTTGGTAAATATGAATTCTTAGTAAGGATATTTTTGTCTTGAAAAAATTAATAAACTGCTTCTGCTTCTTGGAAGAAGCAGATATTTGTAGCTTCTCCCCAACAGCAAAAAAACTGCTTCTGCTTCTATCTAAAAGTACTTTTTTGTGGTTGCCAAACACCTCAAAATTCTAAAATAAATAACTTTGTTGAAAAAAAAGTACTTTTGGCTTTGGAGAAGCAATGCCAAACAGACTATAAATATGAGTGTACCACCTAAAAATTGTAAATTAACAAGCCTCCGCGCCGTTGAGATGAAGTTGGGTGACATTCTTGAGGTGTTATTTGGATGAAAGTGGGAGTCCATGTTACAATGATTGTTTTGATATAAACAATATTAATGCAGTTAGGGAACTAATACATAAACATCCAAATCTGAATGAAAGCATGACCCTCTGCCAGTTATATGCAAAATCGTATTGAGATTTACTTGTTTTTCAGTTTCATGCATATGATCCACGGTAATAGGAAAGCAACGACAGAAAGAAAGTTGTGGTATTTCTCTTCACTTTTATGAATATACTTGGGAACATGCACTAAAGATTTTGTTCAATGTCTTGACATATAAAATTTATAATTATTTACGTAAGATTACACGTGCAACGCACGTACATTAAAACTAGTAGAGTAAAATATTCAATTCTTATAAATACTTTCTATTTTATTTATCATATTTTGACTTGACATAAACTTTAATAAAAAGAAATTTTTTAACAAAATTTGTAGTGAAAAATAAACTGTTACATATTTATAAATAAGAAAATTTGAGTTAAATTATTTTACAATATATGACAATTTTTATGAAATAGACTAATAAAATAAGTACTACAAACAAAGTTGTAGTAGATTCAAGATTTCCCTAATTTAGATACACCAGACAAAAATAGTAAGACACATAAGCTGATCTAGCCTCTAGCATTAATGCATACTCTACTTTACGTAGGGGGCGTCGATGGTTTTTCAAAAACCGACATAACCGATTGAATCGAACAGTATCTAACCGAATTTTAGGTTCTATAAGAAGAAATCGAAAAAATACCAAACCAAACCGAATTAATTTATATGCATAAAATATACTTAATATATGAAACTTATATGTATAACTATATATAAATTTAATTAATTCTAAAATCAACAAAGTAGATATTTTTTAACCGTTAATTCTTAGGGTGAAATTAGTAATGCAAAGCATCCCAACCTACTTAATTGTACTATTACTAGTACTAAAAGTTGAAACTAGCATGTTTCAAAAGTGTATTGCTTTCGCCATTTTAAACTCTAAATTTCTTAAAATCTAGTTCCTGTTGTAGCGACAAAATTTATTGTAGAAGGTCTTTACGGACCATATTTGCAT
The DNA here is from genome assembly GCA_037355625.1 of Petunia x hybrida. Lineage (NCBI taxonomy): Eukaryota > Viridiplantae > Streptophyta > Magnoliopsida > Solanales > Solanaceae > Petunia > Petunia x hybrida. The sequence continues at coordinate 1,274,117 of JBBBVM010000974.1, forward strand.
TCGTCTTGTAAATTTTATCGACGGGTGAAGGTTTAATCTCTTATTAAATTTATATCAACTTATGTTTATTTTGAACTTTGATTTAGTATAGAACAATACATCATAATCAAATACCTTATTAAAAAATTAACCGAACATGAGTTTAACAGTCGAAATAATGTAAATAATTGTCTAACTTTTTGTTTATTTATTTTTACCCACTCTTTCATAATGTTATCTAGAGAGTAGGTACTGTAAAGTGTTTCACTGTCGCATATAACAATGAATTATTTTAAGCACACTTCGCCAAATATTCAATTGATTGTGCTATCATTGTTATCTCTAATATCGTTAATTACTCTAGTAAGATGATTTTTATATTTTAATTTAATCACTAGAACCGTATGAATTTTGCAATGAAAGGTATACTTGTTTTTCAATGTTGTTGTCTTGTACAACAAAAATGGTAGTTTTAGTCAATAATTTTTTTTTTACAAAAAAAAAAAAAACTGAAAATTAACCGAACCGTACCGAAACCGATATGATTGGGACGGTTTCGAAAATCCAAAAGTTGGTTATACATTCTAGAATAATCGAAAAATTGGTATGGTACAAAATTTTCGCAATAACCGACCGAACCGATCCATTGACACCCCTAACTTTACCCATTAGCTAGATTTCGAGGATATACGAGTTTTATTTTACTGTAAATTTTTATATTTCTAATATTTTAAATTATTAATTCTTGCGGCTTATGCTAATTTTTAGTAGTTTTTAAATATTTTATTACAAAAAAGTAAAAGATTTTACGTCCAAATTTACATTAAAATTAAGAAAATATGGCTTTCGAAATTTATATATTGTGTCATATAAAAATTTAATGACGGAATAATAAATTGATTCATCTAAATTGCGAGTCCGCGTCTTATATCAGCATAATAGGAGGTAAGACATGTTTTGCTTTATGTTTCACGTTGTCTATTTTCCATTTCCAATGTGAATATGGTTTTGAATGAGATTGAATTCTTAGTTTGGCAGGTTTTGATGATGGAGAAAAGAACACGTGAGAGATGATGCTTTGGTGAACACCGAGTTGTGTGATTTTAGGAGTAAATTTTGACATGGGCAAGGTGATTTGTTGCGTTCAAGATAAGAGGTTCTTGCTCACTTGCTTGTTGCTTGCAAGAAAGGAATTTTTGGAAGGTTGGTGAAGTCATTTTTTTAGGCTGGGGTTGCTTACATAGACAAATTGGGCATGGTACCAAAATAAAAGAGAAATAGGGAACGAAAATGTGGTATTGCTTGGAAATATGTTTCACTTTGTAAAATAATACTTCTTTTCGTGAAAAAAAGGCCAAACATATAAACTGGCTCATTGAATCTGTTAAAGTCTAAAGACTTAACCTATTGAACTCTTGATCTATACTCAAGTTGTGTATAGTAGACACACATTGCTAACATAACACAATGCACCCACCACATTTTTGTGTGCCTGAGCGACACCTTTTTAAAATTCTCTTTCTCCTTTCTCATTCTCTCTCATTGCCATCAAAACGTCCACCATCCCTGCTCCTTACAGTGGCCTACGCAGGATTTTTTGCCAGCGGTGTCACTTCCATATAGAGAAAACAGATCTAGAAATTTTTCCAAGATCCCAATTAGCTTTTAAAGTCAAGGGTTTTATTTTAAGCGTAGTGCTCTTATTTTATACTTGGATATTTTACTGTTAAATTTTCTTATAGATTGCACCTAGCAAAAGTGGTTTTACACCTCTTATATTTGTTGAAGATCTAAGGATCGATCCTCACTAACACCAAATTTTTAATCGAATACTAAAAGATTCACAAAAAGCGATTAAAGTGCAGCTTAGGGGATTCGATCTCACATCATCAAGGAGGATAGCTAGACTCCCAACCACTGCATCACCAAGACCCTTTAGTTCAGCCAGTGTCACACTTCATTTTTGTAGCAATATATTGTAGTTTTTTCATTTATGTATATGTACACTCGGTAAAAATTTTCGATGAAGCAGTGTCCCGTGACCCCCCTACCTCTAAGGTAGTTTCGCCCCTGGCTCCTTACCCCATATAAATTGGTTGAGGGAGGGGGAACCTACCACCAATAGTGTTGTAATGATGCCTATTTAAAAGAAGGTTTTGCACGAAATAAACACTTTTGGAGCTGTTACTACTAAAGAAACTTGATTAAAAAAATGATCTAAGAAATTTTTTTCTATCTTGTATTTCCTCATTCACATCAGTATATATACATGTATTTGAATAAGAGACAAAATTGAACAATGCAAATAAAAATTCTACACCTGTCCTCTTCATTATTGGCTCCTAAAATACTATTGTTTGTATCCACTGTTCCTAGTGTACTATATTTTGTACAAGGTTTTGTAATTTTGCTATTTGTATGTGCTTCTCACGTGAGGAATATTCTGGAATAGTGAGTGAATGACAACTATTCTTCAATTAAATCTGATGGTTGTGAGAACTTCCAGCAAAGCATCCATCTACGCTTGAAATTAAAACATGTGGCTTATTTTCATTAGTCTGAAAAGAAAGAAGTGCATCTAGGTTGGTACTTTGTTTCTTCTTCTTCTGCCTTACGTTTTCTTCCCCCAAACATGTTTTCTTTTCCTTGTTGCTGCTATTTTCCAAAATTAAATCTATGGAACTTAAATTCTCAATATGATTTCCAACACCCCCTTAAGTTAGAGGGGAGGGAGGCAACCCCTAACTTGCCCAATATGTTGAAATGAGTCGGGCTAGAAAGGGGCTTTGTAAATATGTCGGCGACTTGCGATTTAAACGGAACAAATGAGAGTGAGATTAGTCCAGACATAAATTGTTGCCTAACGAAGTGACAAACGAGCTCGACATGTTTTGTCCGCTCGTGGAAGACGGGGTTTCGTGCAATATGAATAGCCGCTTGGCTATCTGAGTGAACTGGAACAAGGATCATCGGATTGACAGATAGATCGTTGAGAAGTCTCACTAACCATGTGATTTCTGCTACAACTCGTCTCATCGATCTATAATTTGCCTCTACCGAAGAGAGATAGACGAAAGCTTATTTTTTTGATTTCCAAGAGACCGGAGATCCACCGAGGCTGATGAAGTAACCACTAACGGATCTCCAGGAATCAAGACATGATCCCCAATCTGCGTCGCAAAAGGCAAAAAGAGAGAGGGACGAATCAGCTATCATGAACAAAGCCTTGGCCTGGATTTGACCCAAGATACCGAACAACTCTAAGAGCTGATGAAAAATGAGAGGTCCTGGGATTTTGCATGTACTGGTTGAGTGTTTGAATAGCGTACGAGATGTTGGCCTCGTATCAGTAATGTAATTTAGTTTTCCAATTAATCGTCGATAAGTAGTTGGATTGGACAAAAACTCACCGCTTTCACTTGATATCTTGGATGAAGGATCCAGAGGCGAAGATACGGATACCAGATGACTGCAATTAAATTCCTCCTAGAGTTTCCAAGGTATATTTTCGTTGATTGACTATAACACCATGTTTTTCTCTTAAAATTTCCATGCCTGAAAAATAGTATAGTCTTCCAAGGTCCTTTATTTCGAATTCATTATCGAGGGAAAACTTTAATTGTATCAACTCATCAAGATTATTTCCTGTTAATAAGATATCATCAACATAAACCGCGACTACTGAAATTGAATTCCCTGATCGCTTGAAAAATAATGAATAGTCATTGAGAGAGGAAGAGAAACCCTTGAAACTTAAAGCACCAGCAAGCCTAGCGTACCATTGTCGAGAGGCTTGCCTCAAACCGTACAATGATTTACAGTGGCAAAAAACATGATTAGGACTAGGACCTTGCATCCTTATAGGAAATTTCATGTAGATTTCTTCTTGTAAATCCCTTTGCAAGAAAGCGTTGTTAACATCCAGTTGAGGAATTTCCCAATTTTTCTTGACTGCAACTGCTAAAATACATCTGATTGTGGTCATTTATATCACAGGGGGGAACGTTTCATTGAAATCAATTCCTTCTCTTTGGATGTCTCCCCTGGTCACGAATCTAGCTTTTAGTCTTTGTAGACTTCCATCTGAATGTTGTTTCACTTTGTATACCCATTTACTAGGCAAAGCTTTCTTCCCTTCTGGTTATAGAACAACTTCCCATGTTTGATTGGCTTCCAAAGCCTCAAATTCTGATTTCGTAGTTTCTTTCAAATCTGCACGCATAGCTGCCTCACTATAACTGTTAGGCTCAGTAATATTAGAAAGAGATTTAATAACTTATTGATTGGAACTAGAAAGCGCTGCAAAAGGATAGGTGATTGGGTTTATGGGCTGAGAGAAAACTGAATCTGTTAAATCTGTATCATTCAAATATGCAGGTGTGGTGCGAGTTCGAGCTAATTTTCTAGGTGAAAAAATGGGTGAAGTATTCTGAGAGGGGTTATGAGGAAAAAGATATTATGTTGAGTTTGAATTTCTTAAATTGGATTGGTTTGATGTATTATCAGGACTGTCTGATGGTGAAGGATTATGAATCTGGCTGGATTTAGGTGATTCAGAGAGGTCAATTGAATTAAAGGGGATCCCCTGATGTGTTGAGGAACGATTTTCTTCTAGGCTTTTAAAAAATTGAGAAGATAAGGGAAGTCTTTTTGGAGCAGTGGAAAAGGGAAAAATGCATGGAACTTCACATCTCTGGAAACAAATATTTTCTTTATTTTAAGATTCAATACCTTATACCTTTTCTTGCCAAAAGGATAACCTATGAACACATAAGTAGAAACTCTTGGTTTAATTTTTTTTCTCTTGTGTGATAGTGTTGAACCATAGAAAAGACACCCGAAGCTCCTCAAATGGTGATAATTTGGACTTTTTCCAAATAGAACTTCATAAGGAGTTTTATTGTTGAGAACTCTAGAAGGGTATCAATTGATCAAGTATGTTGCTGTTAATAGGCATTCTCCCCAGTAGGCAATAGGCACCTTAGATTGATGCATTGGTGCCCTTGAAGCCTGAAGAAGTTGTCTATGCTTCCTCTCCACAATTTCATTAGGTTGTGGAGTTGCAACACATGAGGTTTGATGTATAATTCCTTCTAAGTTGAAGTATTCAGAAGTCATTGAACTTGTTCTTAATTCCATAGCATTGTCTGATCTTATTGTCTTTACTTTAGTGTTAAACTGTCTTTCCACCAAGGCTAGAAAATACTTCAAAACCTTAAAAGCATTACTCTTGGTTGTCAAGAGATAAGTCCAAGTCCCACTTGTATAGTCATCCACTATAGCTATGAAATACTTAAAACCATTATGGGTTGCTTCTCTATAGGGACCCCATGTGTCTATGTGGATTAATTCAAAAGGTTTCTTAATTTTGATTTGGCTTGAACTGAAAGGTAACCTTGACTGTCTAGCCAAAGGACAAATATCGCAAGGTAAAGCATAATCAAGCACACACTTAGAAACAGAATCATAAGAAATATTTTTCATTGCCGGAAAGGGCATGTGGCCCAAGCAATAGTGCTACAACATTACATTGGAATCTAACTTGACAGTAATTGAAAAACTAGGAATAGAAATAGTAGCTGAAACTGCAGCTTCACTAGACTGATTTTTTTCAAGAAATAAAGCAACATTGTTTGTAAACAAACTTTTGGAATTGAAACTAAAAGACTGAACTTCATAGAGTCCTTGCTTGGCTTCACCAAATGCCAGTGGGCTCTTCATTGAAGGACACTGTACATACACCCAGAAGAAGAGAAAGTTAGTCACATCCTAACTGTTGAAAGAGCTTTTGAATTGAGAGGAGATTAAATCTGAAAGTTGGAACATGAAGAACATTTTCTAAAATGAGACTTGGATAAATAGGGACATCTCCTTTTTGAGATACTTTAATTCTATAAGATAGGCAGGTTTATGTATAAAGGGGTGGAAAGAGGAATAAGACTTAAGAAAAACTTAGAATTAAAACCCATACGTTCATAGGCCCCTGTATCTAAAATCCAAGAACTGTGATCAAATTGATTAAGAGAAGACACTGAGTTATTGTATATTTTACTAGCACAGTTCACTGCATTTGCATTCACTTCTGAACCACTTAATTGTCCAACCTTGGTGTGCTGAAGAAGCTCGATCAGCTGAGAAAATTGCTCTTGAGTAAGTTGTTGTTGATAAGGGGCAAATTGGAGCTTAAGTGCCAACCATCAAGAGCCAAGCTCGAGAGCACAAAGAGTACACGTCAAGGGCTCCGGAGGAGGTTCGAGAGTAATTTGAAGTTATGAACTTGAGAGCCATCGAGGTAGGACCAACTGCGGACCAAGGAGGAATAACTAGAGTCCATTTTGAGCCATCTCAAGACCTCCCAGGATGAGGCGGAGCGCCTACACAAAGAGGCGGACCTACACACGTTCAAGCCTCAGGATTCAAGGAGGCGGACCGCCCAAAGGCACTAGGCGGACCGCCTACTGTGCAGTCACCCTCAGAGAAGCTGGAAGAGGCGGAGCTCCTAGAGGGGGAGGCTGACCGCCTACCCCTGTGTTAGCATGACGGGATTTTTCTTCATTTTTGTGTGTAATTCCAACTATAGCCATGTGTGGCCTTATTTGTTTTAACCCACTTTGGGGGGTATTTTAGACATTAAAATATGCATAGAAGGAAGCTATAAAAGCCTCCCTTAGGAATTTCATTTCATTAGTCTAGTTTGAACATAGAAATTAAGAGAAGAATATTGAGAGGCTTGACCTTCGTGTTTAGAGCTTGAAGCTCGTGTATCCACTATGACTTGAAAACCCGAGGATTTCATCCTAGTATGAATCTGGGATTTGGTTAAAGTTGCTCGTTCTCCCTTGGAATCAATCTACGTTAGTAAGTTTGATTCATTCTTTTTTCTCATTTCTTGTCTTCCTAGTCTTGATTTCTTGTTATCTCGTTATTTGCTTTCGCTTGTATCGTGTGTTTCTTCCGCTAGTTTTACACCTTATCAGTTGGTATCAGAGCAAGGCTCGGGTTATGTTGTTATAAACCCCCGTTCCTTGTTCATTGTGTTAGTTTATTGTTGATCTTGTTGTTGTTCTTGAAGAAAAGGAAGAAAAACAAAAAAAAAAAAATCAAAAACTTGAAAATTACACAAAAATTATTGGAACTTATTGGATTGGAACACCCATACTTTGAAATTCATTGAGGTTTGTTCTATATGTGATTCCCATTCTTTTAGTACCGAAATTTCATGATTTGGTGATGTATTTCAAAATTTGAAGAATTCAAATTTCCAAAATTTTCAAAAACCCTAGAACTTTTCTCAAGAATTAAAATTGATTTGTTGCTGTTTGTTTGGGGTTAAAACCTATTGGGGAATATTTAGAATCATCATATACATCTTTGGGTATCATTAGAATTGAAAACAAGTTGAAAACCGATTGGAAATTGAGTGCAAAATGAGCCAAAACGCGTTTTGCAAAGTTTCTGAAGAAGCAGTGGTAGGCGGACCGCCTACTCTAGCGAGGCGGACCGCCTCTTTCTGGACAGCTCTCTAGACTTATTTGGGCGGGCTGCCCCTTTCCTGAGGCGGAGCGCCTCTTTTCTTGAGGGTTGCTCGGGTAGTTTTTTGCCTAGGTTTTCATTGTTCTTTGCCTCCGGGCTTCTTGGTTAGTGTTTCTAGGGTAATTGGCCTACTCGAAAGACACTAATTTACTAGCGTATTAGGACACTCGTGCGTAGAGGAGACTAGAATTCAAAGAAGAGTCGTAGAACTTTATTTGGCCTCAAGTGCGCACCTTAAATAGCCGTCCGTACATCGAGTCCCATTAACTCCATTCCGAACTATTACTTGGACAGACTAGTTGTGATCACCGTGGTTTCTAAGTTGTTGAAGGCCTCGCCCTTGAGTGTTCATATATTGAGTGATACACGTGAGAGAGTGATTTTTGTGAGGTTCTTTCTTTTGGTGTTGCAACAATGTCAGATGATGATGGTGGAGATTATGGCTCGTGTGGGGATGATGCGAGTTGTTACGGCTCGTATGGTGATGATGGAGACTATGGTTCCTACAATAATGTTGAAGGAGATTGCTATGATGGCTCGGGAAACCATGGCTCCTATGTTGATGAAGCGGTTCACTATGATGATCGTGAGGATGAAGAAGACTATGAAGCTTGCGGAGATGACTTTATTGATCCTTATGCTTCTAATCAAGAATATGAGGATGGTGATGCTTCAAGGTACATTGATCCTACTTACTCTTCTTGTGACGATTATTAAAATGTTGGTAGTGACATAGAGGGAATTGATGATGAAATTGATTATACGCATTATTCATTTGCATCTTCTCTTGGTGTTGCTAGTGGTGTACAAGGGGGTAGTAGAGGCCCTTCCATTAGTATGGGAGGAGGTGGTGGTTGTTCCATGGGAAAGAAGAAGCTTGCATCTTCTAGGTACGCTAAGCGACCTAATGCTTCTAATTCCCACGTGGAGGTTGGTTTGAGAGATGGTGTTGCTTTTGCTACAAAGGGGTTATATTGTTCTAACCCCGTGAGGGGCTTGAATAGTTGTAGTAGGAGTAGTACTATGGGCAATGGAACCAAGGCGAGAGGCAATTATGGGTTCCATGGCAAGGCTCCTTCCTCGACTTCCAACAACATTTCTAATGTTGGAAGAGTGACGGGAAGTGGAAGTTACCCTAGCGATCTTGCTAGGCGAGGAGGGATAAGGGAGACCCAAGTTGTTGGTGTTGATAGTCGTGGGCATTCAAGTTCTTCCTTGGATGCATCTCTACGAAACTTGGGTAGACGTAGGTTCGTTGTTGAGGTAGATGGTATTGGAGGATACTTGCTCAAAATTGATGAGACTGATGCCATTTGTATTAGCGCCTCTTTGGTTGATAAATTGAGGATATCATGCCGTAAGATAGAGGATCCATATGAGTATGAGGGAGTGTGGGTTTCCAAGGAAGCTCGGGTACTTCTATATCATAGGAATTATTGTTGTTATGTGTGGTGTGATATGTATCCAATGCAACATATTGACATTTGGCTAGGTGAGCCATGGTTGCAAGGTAAGAGCGTGCGATATAGTACTATGAAGGATGCATATCTTGTGGGCATAGGGCAAAGAGTCTATGACTTTGTACCTTATCGGGCGAGAGGCCAATTGCCTACTAGTACACCTTCTTTGGCTATGCAAAGGAGCAAGGATCGAGAACTTCATTCCATGGGCAAAAATGTGCAATCAAGGAGTCCTACAATTGCAAGAAGTGGTGGGACTAGTGCAAATGAAGGGTTGACAATTGTCAACAAGGTGAACCCGAAACCACAAGTTTCCAAGCCAAGTGGTTCACCAACGAAGAAGAAAGAGACATCAAGTGATGAGTCTCCAAGTCCTAGATTCCGGATTGATGCTAAAAGTCCACCTACTCCGGCCATGGGTATTCTTGGGCCTCGTCCCAATTCGCCCGAATTTGAGAGACAAAAGATAGAGAGGAGTAAGGGGGTGACCGGTGACATTCCTCGAGTGGAAAAAGGAGAGGAAGTGTTGAGTGATGTGAGTGGGATGTCACCACCCGAATCTACACCCGACCTTGAAAAGAAAATGAGGGAAAAGAAAGAGGGAAAAAGAATCATTGAGAGTGAGGACACCCCTTATTCTAACCTTAACCCTTTATTTTTTTCTTCTATTTGTTTGAATTCTTGTGTAGGGATTCTTGGAGGCAAACCCATGGAGCCTCAACCATGTTCCAAGTTGGAAAGACAAGGTGAAAGTGAATCCAAGTGTGAGCTACAAGGTGGAGAAACTATTCATGACACTTCAAATGCATTGAGTGAGCAAGATGGCCACTCAAAGGTATGTGTTAGTTCTTCTTCCTTTGAGCATGTTACTTCCTTGTCTTGTGATATTGTGTGTGAAAACTCTATGCTAGTTGATGATTTGTATGAATACAATGTGTTTGCAACTAGTGTAGAGCCGGTTGATCAACTTCTGTGTGAATGTGAACCACTAGTTGAGAGGGTTGAAAAGCCACATCATGATGTGAGCTCGGTTTTCATTAAAGCTCTCTTTAGTGAAGATGTTGTAGTTGACCTTGTATTTTAACCTTGTTATGACACCCCACCCATATTTGATAAAGGAGAAGATGAATTGCATGATTATCCTATTCTTCCCTTTGATTGTTTAATTAGTAGTGGTGGTCTCTTGTGTCGTAGTGAGGAAGATCGTGACCTTGAGGAGTCCGAATTGCATGAATTGGACAAGGTTGCCTATAATGACTCCTCGAGTGAGAGTGAAGAACCTAGTCTTGATGCTATGCTTTTGGTTGACCATAAAATTGAGGTGCATGCTTTTACATTTTCATTGTTTGAAGACAATCTCAATTGTGATAGTGAATTGTATCGGACTAGGGTCGGTAGTAAAATAGAACCTCCATGGTTTGTAAAGTTAGACTCTATGGACGATCCATTATTTGGAACTCCAAGTGAGAAGAGTGGTCTTGATATTGGTTGTGTTGAACCATCTTCTAGTAGTCCTAACCTTCATTTTGTGGACTATAATGACGAAGAGCCTATTTTGGAGACCTTCTTTTGGAGTTTGCCTAGTAAGAAAGATTGTCTTGGAGGTGGATTTAGAGGTGAGGAAGTCACTCTTGGTGTGTGTAAGAATGCTTCTAAGAAGGGGAGTGGAGTGTTTGATGTTAGTTGTCGCTTGAACTATTTTACGTACTTCATTCCATATGTCGACCACACCTTGAGTCTTGAGCATGCCAAAGCCGATGTGTCACATTGTAACAATATTGGTTTGAATGCTTGGTATGTTAGTAGTGAGCTTAGGGGTCATAGGAAAATTGATTGCTATGTCTTGCATGTTCCATATCCTAATGATCTCTTTGCTTGTTTGGGTTGTAAGTGCTTGTCATTGTTGAGCCAAGAACTTGTTGTTTCCTTTGGAGACATACGCTTTTTGATGGGTATTGATGCTTGGCTCTATCACAAGAGTGTGTTTTCCACATAATTTGCACTTATTCTTGTTAAGCTAACCTACTTGTGAAGTAGGACACTTGTTTGTGCTTGTTTTGAATGTAGGCTCCATAGTTTGATTTCGAGGACGAAATCCTTTCAAGAAGGGGAGGATTATAAGGGGCAAATTGGAGCCAAAGCGCCAACCATCAAGAGCCAAGCTCGAGAGCACAAAGAGTACACGTCAAGGGCTCCGGAGGAGGGTTCGACAGTAATTTGAAGTCATGAACTTGAGCGCCATCGAGGGAGGACCAACTACGGACCAAGGAGGAACACCTAGAGTCCATTTTGAGCCATCTCAAGACCTCCCAGGATGAGGCGGAGCGCCTACACAAAGAGGCGGAGCGCCTACACACGTTCAAGCCTCAGGATTCAAGGAGGCGGACCGCCTACTGTGCAGTCACCCTCAGAGAAGCTGGAAGAGGCGGAGCGCCTAGAGGGGGAGGCGGACCGCCTACCCCTGTGTTAGCATGACGGGATTTTCATTCATTTTTATGTGTAATTCCAACTATAGCCCTGTGTGGCCTTATTTGTTTTAACCCACTTTGGGGGGGTATTTTAGACATTACAATATGCATAGAAGGAAGCTATAAAAGCTTCCCTTAGGTCTTTCATTTCATTAGTCTAGTTTGAACATAGAAATTGAGAGAAGAACATTGAGAGGCTTGGCCTTCGTGTTTAGAGCTTGAAGCTCGTGTATCCACTATGACTTGGAAACCCGAGGATTTCATCCTAGTATGAATCCGGGATTTGGTTCAAGTTTCTCGTTCTCCTTTGGAATCAATCTACTTCAGTAAGTTTGATTCATTCTTTCTTCTCATTTCTTGCCTTCCTAGTCTTGATTTCTTGTTATCTCGTTATTTGCTTTCGCTTGTATCGTGTGTTTGCTTCCGCTAGTTTTACCCTTTATCAGTTGTCCACCACCGTTTCCTTTAAATACCATGGAACTCTTGTCTGCTATTTCTTCTGAAGAATACACTGCATTGCTTTTAATAGTATTTTGAGACTTCTTTGTCTTAGTGAACTTGAAGTTTGCAGGAAAACCTATGATCCTATAGCATTTTTTTACTGAATGGCCTGGCTTCTTGCAGTGTGAGCAGACAAGGTTATTCTTCTTTCCTTTGAAATCACCATTTCCAAACCTCTGATTCATGTTTCCTTGATTTGCAACTAAGAAAAATGCATTATTTCTAAAAAAATGTGTGCTGACATAAGCTTCTCTTTGCTTTTCATCTTGCATTAGAAAATTGTAAGCATGGCTGACTGATGGTAATGGGTTGATCATGAGGATGTTGCTCCTTCCAGGTGCATATGTGTCATTCAATCACATGAGAAACTGGATGAGTCTCTCAACTTGAAGAGACTTTACCATTTTCTCTTTTCCTCCATAGTTACAAGCACAAGAACAAATCATGCTTGTGTTCAAGGTATCAAGTTCATCCCACAAATATTTAATTTTTGTGCAGTAACCTGCTATGTCACTTGTTCCTTGAACTAAGTCGCTAAGTTTCTTCTGCAGGTGGTAAAGTTTGGCACCATTTTGTTGCCCAAACCTGTCTTCCAGATCTTTCCAAAGATCCATAGCTGTTTTTTAGTAAATCACACTGTCAGATATCTCCTTTGAAAGAGAGTTGAGTAGCCATGATATCACCATATCATTGCACCTACTCCATGTCTTAAAGTCAGCAGAATCTGGATATGGAGATTTGCAAGATCCACTAATGAATCCAACCTTGTTCTTAGCTGACAAGGCAATGAGAATGGATCTCTTCCATCCTCCATATCCACGACCATCAAAGGAAGAGTTAACAAGATGCATCCCAGGTGAATTAAAGGATGCAAGAAGTAAGGATGACTGAAATCCTTTATTCCAGCATCAATAGTCCCTGAGTTGGTTTGAGACAGAATAGCAGTTTGAGCAGGAGCTACCATTGAAAATTTGGAGTGAGAAAGGGTTGATAAACAAGAAACAATAGATCAATCAACATAGAATTAGCTCTACTTTTGATACCATAAAGAAACTTTATAAAAAAAAATTATCTAAGAAATTTTTCTCTGTCTTGTATTTCCTCCTTTATATCATTATATATACATGTATTTGAATAAGAGACAAAATTGAACAATGCAAATAAAAATTCTACATCTGTCCTCTATACTATTGGCTCCTAAAAAACTATTGTTTGTATCCACTATTCCAAGTGTACTATATTTTGTACAAGATTTTGTAATTTTGCTATTTTATGTGTGACTCTCACGTGAGGAATATTCTGGACTAGTGAGTGAACGACAGTTATTCTTTAATTAAATCTGATGGCTGTGAGAACTTTAACCAAAGCATCCATCTACACTTGAGATTAAAACATGTGGCTTATTTTCATTGGTCTGAAAAGAAAGAAGTGCATCTAGGTTGGTACTTTGTTTCTTCTTCTTCTGCCTTACGTTTTCTTCCCTCAGACACGTTTTCTTTTCCTTGTTGCTGCTATGTTCCAAAATTAAATCCATGGAACTTGAATTCTCAATATGATTTCCAACCACTACAATTTTGACTCTATGTTTTTTGAAATAAGTCCATCAGTATCAGTGTTGTCAATGCCAGACCTAGCGATCGTCATGCCTTTGCTAACAGAATGATTTGACAATCGCTAGAAAATATCTTATGAAGGATATTATTGTAAACTTTTCTAATAAGGTCAAATCTCTAATAGGGCGCCAGAAAGCATCCTACTTCTATAAATCACCCTATTTAAAGTTGTTCGTTCAGTTTAACCGATCAATTGTTTCCCATTAGGATTATGTATGTGCAAGTTTAAAATTTGTAAATACAATAAATCCTATAAAGTTTTGAATTCACTGACTCTATATATTACATGGAATTTTTTACATAAAAGTACAAGTTTTAGAAGTTATTTACAAAACATAGCAATATTTTAGCAAAATTACCCATTATAGAGGAAAAAAAAATTAATTACAAAACATAGCAAAAACATAGTAATATTTTTCCATAACATAGCAAACCCTTACATTCTTCCACCTATTTCCCCCAATATCACTTTTGCTCCTCTCATTTCCCCCTATTTTATTTTTCCTCCCACCATTTCCCCCAAGATCACTTCTGCGCTATTTTTGCTCCGTATCAAACCATATCTAACTGTTTCTGCACCCGTTTCAGGTTGTGTTCAGCACTGTATCTAACCGTTTCAGCACCATTTCAGGTTGTTTCAGCACTGTATCTAACTGTTTCTGCACTGTTTCAGGTTGTTTCAGCTATGTATCTAACTGTTTCTGCACCGTTTCAAGTTGTTTTGCACTGTATCTAACTTTTTCTAAACTGTTTCAGCATTGTTTCATCCTGTTTGTGCGTTTTTTATCACTGTTTCTAAACTATTTTAATCTTATTTGCGTTGTTTCACATTGTGTTTTATATTTTGTTTCATAATTTTTCACTAGCTGTTTTAGACTGTTTCAGCGCTGTATCTGCACTATTTTTACTTCGTATCAAACTATATCTAACTATTTCTGCACCGTTTCAGGTCATTTCAGCACTGTATCTAACTGTTTCTGCACCGTTTCAGGTCATTTCAGCACTGTATCTAACTAGGCCAACAGAGACGACTAATCATATCAATTGTTAATACGTAATTTTTTTATAAATACTATTAATTGATAATTTTTTAAAGTTTATAATTAATGCATCACCTAAGTATTTTTCTTATTTTATAAAACATTTGTTAAATTAGCAGAGAATATTTTATACGTACATAAAATTTCTGTCAAATATGAAGTCCTTTTTTCTCACACTTTCCAAATTCTACTTACACCAAAAATTGGTGGGGGAGGGGACTGGCAATTAAAAGCGGTAGCAATAAGCGACAACGACGACGACGATGACGTCGACAACTTGCCATTATCGCGTGTCACACACGCCGCCAGCAACAACGACGACAAAGATAAAAGGAAACGTAAAAACGTAAAGCTCAAGGATGAAGAAGAAGAAGAAGAAAATAGCGATGATAATAAGAGAAAAATAGGAAAAAATCGCTAAAAAATGAAGAGCATAAAAAGAGGAAGAAAATTGTTTTTGAAGAAGAAGAAGAACCGGAACTTTGATCGGAGCCCGAACCGGAACTTGAACTGGTTGAAGAGGAGGAAGAGTCACATAAGAGTCACATAAACAATTGATATGATTAGTAGACCGCCACAGCCTCCGCCACCGCCACCGGCTGTTCCATGTTGCAATCGGTGAATTTTCTGGTATTTTTTATTTTTTTGGTTTATTCAGGTGAGTTTTCTGACGATTTTTCAGTGAGCTAAAGAGGAAGAAGACAAGAATGTTATCGTTGCCCTATGGGTTGGGTTTTATCGTTTCTTAATTAATTTACTTTAATATCGATTCTTCTAAGGTGGAGATTTCGGCGGTGGTGGTGGTGTTTCTACTGGTGTTTGGATCAGTGGCGGTGGTGGTGGAGTTGTACGTTTGAATCTGAGAGAACCAATGGGGATGACGGCTGATTTGGTTGGGAGAAGAGGAAAAAGTATTTTAGGATTTGTAGGAGAGCGAGTGTAAGTGTAATTATTAAAACTGAAATGTTACAAAAAATGTGCTAGAAAAATATTGTTATGTATTATAATTTATAAAATATTTCTATTTTTGTATAATATAGGGGTATAGATTTGTATAGATATGTAAAAAAACTCATATTACATTCATATGTATATATTTATATCTAGCTAAAAATGCGTTGAGATAAGGGGTCATGTGGTTAATTTTACGTATTGTCCCTAAAATTTATTCATTATATAGTAATGCACAAAACTAATTTTTATCATGTTAAAGTAATTATTTTACTCACATAACAGTAAAGTCATTAAACTTTATATATTATAATTAGTAAACTGATAATTGTGTTTTTTATCACATTAAAATGGTTAGATATTTCTATCTATTATAGTAAATTCACTAAACTAGATTGCTAATAATAGACAAAACCTAAATTTAGGTATTTACTTTTCGACTCGTTCAAAAGGTGGATTAAAGTGATTACTTTCTCGTGAGAAAAACGTTGTTGTTGTTGTTTTTTTTTTAATGCACACCTAAGATGAGAGAAGAGAGACAAGATAGGGAGTGCGTGCGTGCGCGCAAAGTAGCCCCATTTCCATCCACATCCTCGACCCTATGTCGTGTGGGGATCTAATTGTCTCGACTTTGTGCAGATATAAAGAGCTACTTGTAAAAGAAAATGTCTCCTGTCTTGCATGGGAGGTCCATAGAAAATATATGACACGATAGAGACATTCTAAGTGTTATAAAATTAATAACATACTCCACATACAAAAACTTTGTCTCCACTTAAAAATTGCTTATAAATTTTAAATTGTGGTCTCTAACAAATAACAACTTTTGCCGAATTACCAAAGTCTGCTAATAACTTTTAAATAGTGGTCCCTGAGGAGATTGTTCTAGAATTTTGAGATGATGGGTTCATCACTGTCACAGGCTGAGCTACACTATCCTAAGGTGGCCCGCTAACAACCTTCGATAGGAAAATTATATTATGTATATATGTCTATTTTTATTTTAAATAATGATATATTAAGTTTTGAACATCTATACTCAACTAATGATGATAGCTTAGTGGTCAAGGGTGTTTAAATGGTGTTCAGTGTTGCTGTATTAGCCTAAACTGATTTAGGATAATAAATTAAATTTGGGCTGTGAATACAAGCAAATCTAAGTATCAAAGTTGAAATATGGACAACAATGAACGTGAATATAAATAAAAGAACGAGATTTCAATATATGCCAATGAGTACAAATTTTGCTAGAGTTTCTGTATGTATTTCTGAATAGCTACAATATGAAAACTAATGCTATTTATATAAGAAATAAGCCTAGCCCACGTTCTCCATAATCTGCCATCTTCAAGCCCACGTTCAGCATGCTCGATGGTGGAGTTAGTGGATTGAAGTGGTGGGCAATTATGCCGCTGGAACTGGGGCATTCCACCGAGGTCCAAGTCCACAACCTCGGTGATGTAATCTTGCTGTTCGGCTGAGATGAATCTACACCGAGCCATAACTTGAGGTTCGCCTTCGGTGATGGGCTTCGACAACCGACTTCGGTGATCTTATCACTCCTTTTGATCTTCAGCCTTTGGAGCATTAGCTCGATCGACTTCGGTTTATGTTACCGAAGTGAAATCCGAGTACGCTGATTTTTACCCAATACAGATAGTCCCCCCACTCCTCAGTTGAGTGCCAGAGTCACCGACGGGTGGAATGATTTGCGCGGGAAGACGACGTGGCTCAACCCTATCCAAGAATTTCAAAGCATTGCAAGTCTTTTCGAATTACTGTTTCCGCATTACGTGGTGACCGTTCATTAGCCACCGAACGGTCACGCCGATTTATTTGTCTTCCAAACGTTCCAATCCATCGTTACTTTTCCAGTTGTAGCCACATGTCGCCTATAAATACCCCATTTGGAGACCTTCTTCCCCACTTAGTGATCACACTGTAGACAGTGAAGAAAGAAAGAAAAACCTCCATCACAAACAATTTCTTGACCCATTTTATCTTGAGTTTAATCCTTCTCTTTTGCGAGAAAACCGTTCCTTCAAATCTTCTACCATGTCTGCTACAAATTCTGGTCAGTGTTCCAGTGACTCTGGCGAGAGAATTTCACGCTTTGCCGCCGTGATAGCTAGCGGCGATTTCATCCCCACCGTGCCGGCGCTGCAAGTCATCGAGGAAGAGGGCGGTGGGGAGGCGACGTCAGTAGCTAGTGGCTCTAGGCGGCGCAAAGCGAGGGCTGGGCGTGACAAGGCAGAGGTTAGCATCGATGCTGACGTTGGTGGTGACGACCACGGTAACGACAAGGATGATGTTAAAGTCGACGACGTCATCAATGCTAAAGAGGTAAGTGGCTAAGTGGGCGAAGCCGAGGCCAGCAAAGAGGGGTCTCAGACCGAAGCTGGTGCCTCGAAGAAGTCTAGAAAGAAAATTTCTATCGATGTGGAGATAGACCCTCGGTTAGTCATCTCTTCGAACTTCAATAATGATAAGGACCTCAAGGTTCAAACTCAGTCTGATGCCCAAAAAGAGAAGAAAAAGAACATACCAGTGCATGTCACCCCGAGCATGATAACCGAGGATTTGATTGAGACCGTTCGGGTAGACTGCTATTGGGGACCCGAGGTAGAGATAAGGGTTCCAGCCTCAGATGCGGCTGCTTCCACTCATGTTCCAGGGTATTCTTCGGTTTTCACATATCCCTTCACCATAGGTCTTAGTTTGCCAGTTCACCCCATAATCGACACGTTTTGTCGATCTTACAACTTATGTTTGGCTCAGTTGGGCCCGGGGTTTGGAGAGTTGTGCAGGCTCTCGAATACTTGAGTAGATTAGCTGAGTTGCCTTTCACCTTCCAGCATCCGATCTCCCTCTACTATCCATATTTCCACAAATCCGGGGTGGTGGCTCTCCTACCCCGTGGATCTTACGCCATTTTGAGCAAGAAAGAAGACCACGGTGACCGAGGTTGGAATGACCGCTATGCGCTCATCCCAACGAGGCTATATCAGCTGACCCCGGGTTTTCCCGAAGAGTGGAATGCCCAACCTAAGTATTCTTGTCCTTGTTTTGTCTTTGGTCATCACAACTCGTCCTTACCTAGTTTCATGTTTGCAATATGCAGTCGAAAGGGTCCCAGTTAATCCACCGAGGGATTTACTTGACTGGGTGACTGAGGTGATGAAACAAAAGGAGCGTCCTCATCGGCAGTGGATGATCCTAGCTGCCCTGAACGAAAATCGATGGTCATGCAAGAGGCATGGTGAGCTGTTTCGTCGACATTTAAATGCCCTAGTATTTATTTTGAATGGTTGCTTATTGACGTTTTCTTTTCCTTTTCCATTCAGGTTTTTCCAACAAAGCTGTTAAGGACACCGAAGAGGAGGAAGAGGAAACTGAAGAGAGGGAGACAAAGAAGGAGAAGAGAAGAAAGAGAAGAAGAAAAGGAAGAAGGAGAAGAAAGTTCTTGACGCCAAAGGAAGGTGTTAGCCAGATGGCGAGTTTGGCGAGGGCAACTTGCTGAAGAGAGGAAATCTAAGGGTCGCCAGGCTAAGGGACTTCACAAGGTGATGATATCTTTTTGGGTTGGTCTACATGTGTTCAAACTTCTACTTCATCTCATATTTACGAGATTGCTCCCCTCCCCTCCCCAGGCCCAAAGAGGAAAAGAGCTGAGTCGAAGAGGGCCACTAAGGCAAAGGGTCCTCGCATCGAAGAGGGTGTTATCCCCACTTCCGAGGTGGTAACTGAAAAGCGCCGAGGTATCGTTGACGAGCCTAGTGACGAAGAGGTCCATGGAGTTGCTCCCGAGGGTAGCCCCAGAACCAGTTCCCGAGGTCCCTAGGGAGACCGAAGTGATAAATGTTGAGGAGTCTGACCAAGAAGCCACCAAGCGAAAAGGAAAAGGCAAAGCGAACGAAGGCTTGATTAAAAGCGTAGTCAAGGCTTCCCAAAGCTCCGCTAAGGCTTCGGACGTTACCCCTCGGGCTTTGGAAATTGCTCCCGAAGCCAATCGTTGGATCCTACCAAAGAGGACATCGCCGCCATCGATGTTTTGCTTGGGTCCACTGAAGCTCACGCCATTCGCAATCTTAGCCCTATGATGGGCGTTTCAGCCGCCTCTGCTCTCGCGTAAGTTTTCCAGCATTCATGTTCGTGCGACTTACCATTTCCTTGTTCTTGATGCTAAAATTTTGATCTTGTGCAGAGTTTGGTCCTCGGGTTGCAGGCTATTCACTTAGAACGTGACCGAGCTGAGCCAAGTTCAAGTGGCGACGGCTGCCTGGGGAGAACAAAAGAGAGGGTTTATAGATAGGGTCGCCGACTTGGAAGCTCGCTTCGTTGCTTTGAACGAAGACTTAGGGCGGGCTAATGAAGCTGCAGCTAGGCCGAGGCAGACTGACAGGGGGTTTGGGAGTCTACCGAGGCAAGGGTTCAGGCCTTGACGAACGAGTTTATGAGCGAACGCTCGAGGCTTAGTTTGGAAGCTGAGCAGCTCGATGCTGAACTTTTTGCGCCAAGGCCGAGGTGTTGGAGGTAGGTGAAAGTACCGTGGCAAGTTAGAGGAATACACGCCAAGCTTAGTGGGTTGCCAAAGCCAGGTAGATCAAGTGCCTGCTCTTCGGGGCAAAGTTTCAAAGCTTCATGGAAAAAATCAGCTACCTCAATCAACGAGCCGAAGTTAAAGCAACGAGGGCGAAGTTTGAAGAGGCCTGGGCTATTGTTAAGACTAGGCTTGCAGCACTCGAACAAGTCAAAACTGGGCAGATTGTGCTCGATAGAAGAGATAGTCAAGGCTAGGAGCGATGCTGCCGAGGGCCCAAAAAAATAGTGGATGAGCTTCCATCGAGTGAGGCTCGGATGATGGTGAATCCGAAGGCGATGAGGAAGGCGAGGAGAGCACCGAAGGGGATGATGAAGACGCCGAAAATGGAAACCCTTAGGGAAGATAGTTCCCAATCTTGACTTGTTCTTCATGCTTGTTTATCCTCTGTAGTTTTTGTTTTTGTTTAGGCCTTCGGGCCTTTTGATGTAAATAGCTTTATAGCCTTCGGGCTTTTCAATGAATGAATTTGTGTTTTATGTTCTAACTTTATTTTGCCTTTCGAGGGTTTTGAGCCAAACATTTGAAGTAATTTGCTTTGCAAGACATAGTCGTATAAAACCAATGCGAACTTAGAACGACGTCTCGTTCTCGAGTCAATGCATTTAAATATAACTTCGGTGTGTAAAATTATAGAAACAAAAGAGATATGAATCAATTTATTTCACTAATGATATCAATCGATCCCGCAAGGACTTTACATAAGGCCTTAGGCGCAAAAACACATTCAGAAAGCGTCACTACTGGACAAAATACACGGCGCTAATCTATTCTTCGGACGCTAGTCCCCGAGTTCTGAATAGATAGGCTTCGGCAGGGGAGGTTCGGTGCCGAACTCGATTGCATCCCGCCTCTTACTCTCCCCCAGTGTTTGGGTTTGAATCTTGATGAAGATTCGAGCACTAGAGATCGTCTTATCCGCTTCCTGAAAAGGTCAAGCAATATGAAACGAGGAGCAAGTTAGCATATTTCGACTGAAGCATTAGGAGCGTTTTCGGCTCGAGGCTGTAGGTGAATTTTAAGTGATCAAGGAATGCTTACCTTGATTTTAAAAAGTAGTACTGCTTCAAATGGAGGATGTCCAATTCAAGGGTTCAGGTTTTCCTTGTAAAATCTTCGATCTGATAAGATCCCTTTCCAACAATTGCTTTGACTCTGTAAGGCCCTTCCCAATTTGCAGTGAGTTTTCCCCTATTATTTTCCTTCGTCGACTGATTCAAAATCTTTTAACACATAATCGCAAACTTTGAAATCCCTAAGTTTGGCCTTCCGGTTGAGATATGCTTCGAATTTGCCTTTTTTGTGCTGCTAACCGAACCAAAGCCAACTCTCTTTTCTCCTCGAGCAAATCCAACTCTATGCGCATGGCTTGCTGATTGGCATCTTCGGTGGTGTGAGTTACCGAAGACTTGGTTCGCCCACTTCCAGGGGGGATAGTGAATCCATGCCATAAGTGAGGGAAATGGGGTTTCACCGGTGCTATTTTTCTCCGTTGTTCGCATTGCCCACAACACCCCTGGTAACTCTTCGGGCCAAGGACCTTTTTTCTCATCAAGTCTCTTCTTGAGATTTTCAATTATTACTCTGTTTAAGATTCGGCTTGTCCATTGGCACTTGGTGATAGGGAGTCGACACTATTCTTTATTCCCCACTCTTAAGGAAATCGGTGATAGCTTCCCCTATGAACTGCGGACCACTGTCACAAGTGATCTCCCTTGGGACGCCGAACCTATAGATGATGTTTTTCTTGATAAAATCGGTTACTTCCTTCTGTCGAACCTCGGTAAGAGCTCTGCTTCCACCCATTTTGTGAAGTAATCGGTTAAAACAAGAATAAATCGAACACCTCTTTTCCCTTCGGTAAGGGGCTAATGATATCCATTCCTCACTTCATGAAGGGCCATGGTGACACGACCGAATGCAAAGGTTCAGCTTGCTGATGAATCATTCGAGCGTGGCGTTGACAGTTATCACATTTTTTTACGAAGGCCTTTGCATCTGCAGTGATAGTGGGCCAATAGTACCCAGCTCGAAGTAATTTACGCACTAAGGATTTTCCCCCCAAGTGGTTGCCACACGCCCTCGTGTATTTCTACCATCACATATCTAGCTTCGTCTGGACCCAAGTACTTGGCATCGGGCCGCTGTACAATCTTTTATATAGATTTCCCCAATCATTGAGTATGAAGCCGGTTGAGTCCTTAATTTCTTTACCTCTTTCTTGTCTTGGGAGAGAGTCCCCGAGTCGAAGTAAGAGATAAACTTATTTCGCCAATCCCATTATTGGTCCACCGAGTTGACTTCCAATTTTTTCTCATTTGTACAGAAAGCAACCGAACCACTGAATCAGTCCCCGAGTGTGCCTCGTCAACCGCCGAACCCAAGTTTGCCAAGGCATCAGCTTCGGTATTCTCCTCCCGAGGTACTTGTTTGATTTGCCATTCTTGAAATTGAGCCAAGATTCTTTGTGCTCGGGTCAAGAATTGTTGCATTCTGGGCTCACGAGCCGTATATACTGAGCACTTAGTTTACCACTATTTGTGAATCATACCTTAATTCAATTCTTTCTACCCCCATCTCTGGCCAGCTCCAATCCTCTAAAGCCTCTTCGTATTCGACCTCATTGTTGGTCACTTTTTTGAACCGAACTGAATGTCTGATTTTCTCCCCGGTAGGTGCTATCAACACTTTGCCTTATCCCGAACCCTTAGAATTAGTCGGCCCATCGGTGTAGAGTATCCACAGTCTCGAGGTCGATCCTTCGATATCGAGTTCTCCTTTTGAGCTTTGGGTAAGTCACAACACTAAAATCAGCCACGAAGTCAGCCAAAACTTGGGATTTAATAGCCGTTCGGGGCTGATAGGTGATATCATATTCGCTTAATTATAATGCCCATTTAGATAACCTCCCCGACAACTCCAGTTTATGCAATATACTTTGTAGATAGAAGGTGGTAACTACTGCTATTGGATGACATTAAAATAAGGTCGTAGTTTCGAACAATAACAATTGAAGCAAGTGCTAGTTTTTCCAAGTGAGGGTACCTAGTCTCAGCGTCGAGGAGTGTCTTGCTCACATAGTAGATAGGCTGTTGCTTGCCATCCTCTTCCCGAACCAACACAGCACTAACTGACACCTCGGATACCGCCAAGTAAACGAGCAAAGTTTCACCATCTTTCAGCTTGGCGAGCAACGACGCGTTAGCTAAATAGCGTTTCAATTCCCTTAGCGCTTGTTTACACTCCGGTGTCCACTCGAAGTTATTATTCTTCTTCAAGACTGAGAAGAATTTGTGACATCGCTCTGAAGACCTTGAGATAAATCTACTCAAGGCAGCGCACTCGGCCAGTCAAGCGCTGAACTTCCTTCACTCCGGTCAACTCCTGGGGATTTCTTCAATGGCTCTGATCTTGTCTGGATTGGCTTCAATTCCCCGTTCAGAGACTATGAATCCCAAAAATTTGCCCGACCCCACATCGAAGACACACTTTTCAGGATTCAACTTCATGTTGTGTTGCCTCAGAACAGTGAAAGCTTCTCTCAAATGGCTTAGGTGATCTTCCATCCGAATAGACTTGATCAGCATATCATCTATGTAAACCTCCATGGACTTTCCAATGTAGTCTTTGAACATGCGACACACTAGTCTTTGGTAAGTCGCCCCAGGGTTCTTCAAACGAAGGGAATTACCTTATAGCAGAAGGTGCCTCGGTCAGTGATGAACGAGGTCTTTTCTTCGTCCTTCGGATCCATGAGAATTTGATTATACCCCGAATATGCATCTAAGAAGGTTAACAATTGTGTCCAGCCGTGGAGTCTATTAACCTGTCTATCTATGGAAATGGGTAGGAGTCTTTGGGGCAGGCTTTGTTTAGGTCGGTGTAATCTACACACATTCTCCACTTGCCACTCTTTTTTAGCACGACGACGACATTAGCCAGCCATTCGGGGTACTTCACCTCCTTATGAAGCCGTTCTCTTGCAGCTTCATAGTTTCATCTTCAATTGTTTTCTTTTTGACGCCGGCGTGCGGCCTCTTCTTTTGTTTTACCGGGGTAAAATGGGGATCCACATTCAGTTTATGGGTCATGATCTCTGGATCGATACCGATCATATCTGAATGGGACCAGGCAAAGCAATCGTTGTTGGACTTCAAGACTTCAATTATAGCTTTCTTCGACTCTATGTCCAACTCCGAGCCGACAAACACTTTCCTCTCTAGAAAATCTTTCGATAACGTGAAAGATTCTAACTCTTCAATAGTTGAATCCTCGGCTTTTTGTTTCGAGGCTCTTGAATGCATACCGGGATCTTTTCTATTCTCCTCGGGGGTCATCTTGGGAACTCGACCCTCCCTCTTCGTTTGACCCCGGTTGTATTGGTTGCTATTTCTTTGGTCCGGTCGGACGACTCTACTCTTCAGTGCAACCGAATAGCGCTCTCTCGCTACTCGTTGCCCTCCTTTTATCGAGCGAACTCCCCATGGGATAGGGAATTTGATCACTTGGTGAAGAGTGGATGGAACAGCCTCCATGGAGTGAATCCATGATCTACCGAGGATCACATTATATGCCATGTCCTCGGGTAGAACTTGAAACAGTGTTTCCTTGAAAACTCCTTCGGTGAATGTTTTGAGTGTGATTTCACCCAATGTCTTCGGTGGAGTTGTTGAAGCCAGTCAACACAGTTGCCTTAGGGAAACCTGTCCCTTCAACCACATCTTTTTGATGGCCCCGTAGCTGATTATGTTGACAGAGCTACCGGGGTCAATCAGGACTCGTTTGATATCTGAGTCATTTATCCTTAGCATGATGACCAAAGCATCATGATGGGAAACATCATCCCATCACAATCTTCATCATCAAACACAATTCTTTTCCCGAGCCTCCAACTTGAGTTCATTTCTCTATAGTAATCGACAGCTTTGCAAACTTCTTAGCAGCGCGAAATTCACTCCATTCACCTCAGACCCTCCGGTTATCACATTCAAAACTCTCTCGGGGGATGGTGCTCGAGGTAGTTGTCCATCACCTCGGTTCTTGGTGATATAAAAATTAACAACACGAAAATAAAATAGACAAGAAATTGAAAAA